>CM037889.1:16956517-18377089 GCA_021292165.1 Shinisaurus crocodilurus
CCACACCTCAAAAAGGAAGTGGGTGGAAGTGGAAAAGGTGCAAAAAAATAAAAGAGGGGCAATAAGAATGTTCAAGGAGCTGGCGTTACTCCCCGATGAGGAAGTAACATTTGGAGTGCTTTAGCTTAGAAAAAAGATGAGTATGGAGGAACATGATAGATGACAGATGTATAAAATTGTGCATGGTGAAGAGAAGGTGGATAGAGAGAAGATTTTCTCCCTCGTAACACTAGAACCTGGAGTCATCCAATAAAGCTGGATGGTAGAAGAATCAGGACAGACAAAAGGAAGTACCTCTTCACACAGCGCATATTTAAGCTATGGAATTCACTACCACAAGATGGCCACCAACTTGGATGGCTTTAAAAGGGGATTAGACAGACTGATGGAGGAGAGGCTATCAGTGGTTACTAGTCATGATGGCTAAATATTACCTCTGGTATCGGGCAGTATTCCTATGTATGCCAGTTGGCAGCAAAATGAGCAGGCGGGGAACTATTGCACTCATGTCCTGCTTGTGGGTTTCTCATGAACATCTGGGGCAGGCCACTAGTCTGTACAAACAGAATGCTGGATTTGGTAGGGCTTTGCTCTGATCCAGCATGGCCCTTCTTGTGTTCTTACGACTGCATAGATTCAAACTTGTTCACCACACTGAGCTTTAACAAAGGATTTTCAGCCTCCTGAAATGCAGCCTTTAACTTTTAGTTAGAAATGCAAAAAAATCTTGCCAAGAAGTGCTACCGTTTAAACTGCTGGTGTGAAGTAGGAATGTTATCAAAGGCAAGGAAATAAGTATCCAGCCTCTGCTTGATTATTTTCCTCGTTTTCTGACTTCCTCACACAGTAGTAAAACATGAAGGCCTCATTCATTTACCAGAGCAAAAAGGGTCCGTCAGTGACCCTGGCTGTCTCTGGCTGATGAAGTCATTGTTCCTGTTGCGAGTGTATGGGTGAGATAAAGAAGAGTCAGACACAGAGTATATGGTTTCAAATCAGGGCCACATATATTGAATTGAAGATATGTGAAGGGCGAAGTGTGGTACTAACCTAGCCCGGCCATTGGCCGGGAAAAAACCAATATTTTGGCGAATACATCCTAACCGCACCGGAGGCGGGTTGGTCCGCCCCTGGCCAGTTGCCCTCCATGTGGAGCTGGAGGGCTTTACCATCGTCGCCTTACTTTGACGCCTCCAGGCACCCAATGTAGGCGAGAAAGGCAAAACCCCAAAGACGCCCCAATCTCCCTCCTGCCAAGCCTCAGGGCATTAGCGAGGGCAGCCTTGGGTAAACGTCAGTCACCTTGAAAGGTGCCACTGGATGATCACCATAAGCCTAAGCCATACTGCCTAATCACAGAGCAAAAAGGGTCCGTCAGTGACCCTGGCTGTCTCTGGCTGATGAAGTCATTGTTCCTGTTCTGAAAACAGCCCCAGAACTGCACTCCCCTGCATTCCCCTTCACTATACCACTGTCCAAGAACAGTGTAAGAGAAGAATCTTTCCAACAAACTCGATTTCGCCGGGAGCAAATTTTGCCACCACAATTTATGCCCCCAAACCTTCAGAGTGTAGGTGGGAGGCTCTGACTTACCGTATTTTTCTGAAGTGTATTTAACTTTTCAACTACCCTCCCACAAGGACTGTAGACATTCAATAAAATGCAGGCCTGATGCTGGAAGTTCCCGATCTAATAGCATGTCAATGCTGCAGGATTTTCCATTTTTATTTTGCATGTGTTCCGTCCAGATAGGGCAACAGTAAGAGGCCTGTCCCTGGAATGTGGAAGCGAGCGAGGATCAGCTCCTAGACTGATCTTTGATATAGGGGTTTCCCAAAAAGAAAAAGGAAACTCTTAAGAACCATTCCCGAGTTGCCCACTCACACAATACCAGAATAGTGCTGCTGCAGTAGGCTTCAAACAATCCGAGTGACGCGCTTCAAATGCGTGTGGGTGTGCAGCTGTGCAATAAACAACTGGCGAGGGGGATGCCACCACACGAGAGGTTTGCCGAACTATGGATAGCATCTTTGTACCAGTGGGAGGACTAAAGGCAGCCAGGATGGCAAAGACTTGGATGGGCCCACACATTGCAGTTGCAATTCCCGAGCTGTAAGAAAACGCTTGCCATGTCTCTCTGCACCCATTTAGTCACTCCGCAGACAGCAAATGTGAATTTTGAGTCCACTTCCCTATGAGAACATAAGAAGGGCCGTGCTGGATCAGACCAAGGGTCCATCTAGTGCAACATCCTGTTCAGTAATATTTTTATAGTTTCTGCCCTGAATCTCGATGACACTTTCTAGAGGCTACTCTACTACTACTACTACTACTACCAACAAAAATAAACATTTCATGGTAGAGGACTGAGCTAATGATTTCTGTCCTCTGTGGCCTAACAACTCAAAACCTAATTCTATCCAATAGAGGGCAGTGGTGTCATATTAGCCAGTAAATGGGAACTGACAAAATTGTTCCACGCACAACAGGCAGGAATAACATAATTTTTGTTAAATGTCATTTAATTTGGAAAATAGAAAAGTTAATGGCAGGTTTCCTTTAAAGTAAAACAATGCCTTCACATCTGTGTGGGGCAAGGTGGATTTGTCAAGTGTCTCATATTTTGTGAGAACTACCTTCTGTTTTAAAAATTGTCCCTACAAGAACATGATGGATATCTTTGTGTTGCCAAAAACCTGGGTCCTAAGAACTCCATGAAATAAAAAGAAACCCAACCCACAGTTTTTTAATGCCTGTTGTTTTAACTGTTAAGCTCACTGTGCTAGTGTGCTAGTCAAATTATTGTCTACCATAATGACTAAATATTGCTTTGTTTTCCAAAATTGTGTGTGATGTTCTGCCTTGATTTTTGCTAGTATCTAACCCAGTAAACCACTCAAACCTGATTGCGTTGCTACAAAATCATGCAAATATTTTCAAGTGTTCCTGTTCAGAATTGCAAACAAGAGAAAATGGAATGAAAACATGTTGATTATTATTAATTTCAGTAGCATTTTTAGGGTCCAGAGGGCTTTAGAACTATCTCATTCATCGTCACCACAAACTTGTTGGTTTCTTTGTTAACATTTTCCACATACTAGGAAAACAAGGCAAAGGCTTTCCGAAAGCAAACAAATTGATCAATAGATGAGCAGAGATTTGAAATCTATGTACATCAGAAGCTGACTCAAACAGAGTCAGACTATGGATCCATCTAGAGACATTGGGCAGTGTACATTGGTACACTGACGGCAGCGACTACTTGGGATTTCAGTGAGGGTTCTTTCCCCGCCCTACTCTTCCACAACTTCCTCCGGGGATCAAACCGGAGATCACTGGTAAAGTATTTCAGTATTAGCCTGCATACAGGATTTTAATGTGGGACTTTCCATTGCATTTGACTTAAAGAAGATGTGGATCACATACAATTTTGAGGTGGGAAGTTCACCACCAGGTAGTTTTTCTATTCTTTCTTTTTCCAGTTTGTGAAGTGAACTTGTAAAAGTGTCCCCTGTAGTAATATTGCAACTTATTATAAGGTGGGGGGGGGGGATTGGGGTTGGAAACTGGTGTTCTGTATCATTTTCCGTTGCAAAGGGCACAAAATCAGTGGGTGGCAAAAGAGGACAGTCCGACAGGCAGGACTGGCAGCTGATGAATTTCCATGGAGCAGACACCAAAGAGGAAGAAGCCTTCTTATTTCAAACACAGAATTGAAGGCAATTCACACTTACTGGGGCCAATGGTGTGGTCCTTTTTGCCCACCTTACCAAGGTGCTGTGGGAATAATCCACAAGGAAGTCGCTCCTAGGGGCCCCCTGCCAGTAAGCATGAGTCAAACCTTGCGATACAAGCTTCAGGTAACATTGGACTAACATGATTGGGATAGCTAATATTAAAATGACAGGCACAGTAAGATGAAGTCTAAAGAACAAGGCAAATGAGGTAACCGGAGGTCATGGCTGTTGGGACAAGTCAGGTACTTGACTATTAACATGTGGGTAGAGTAAAAAATTACAGTCCACAGTGGAGGGCACAGGGGCCACGACCTAGAAATGGATAAACTGGCATTAGCGGTATATTAATAGAATTTGTTCTTAGAGCCGTTTCTCTTGTGTTTTGGCACTGGCTCCAACTATTCATAAGCTAAAAGCTCAGCCTACACAAACAACAAAGTCTGCAAGTCTCTACTTATTAAGAGCCAAACACTTATGATGGTCATAAGAGCTTTATGATAGTGAGAAAGCCCTTATAAATAGCCCTATTGATAGTAGAACACATTCTCCACATGGATTTGTAGTCACTACAGGGCTGATTAAGCTGACCCAGTTTCTGTACTTCATTTAAAAAAAAAAAAATCTGAATACATACAGAAACAAATAAATCTAGATATTTTTTTCTTTCCGTAAAGTGCTATTGTTCAAAACAAATATGTCTCTTCCTTTCACCCTCTTTCCAGCAGTAGTCATCATCAGTATAATAAACTCAGCATACATAAATGGTAAGATTTATTACAAAGGAACAGCTGCTCTCTCTCTCTCTCTCTCTCTCTCTCTCTCTCTCTCTCTCTCTCTCCTCTTGTCCTCCTTTCACATGAGAAAAATGAAAGGAAGCTAATTAAACTATTGATACATTAAGCAAAATATTATTTCGTTGCACCCAGCTTATATGGAGACAGTTTGCTTAAACATTTGCTAATAAGTACACACGCAATAAGACAGGTCAATTTGAGAAGTAAAAATGGGTCAGAATTAAGAACTCAATCCACAAAATAAAAACATCCCCAATTCAGAAAGAAAGCTTTTTGCTTGAGTGTCAGACCGACAGCACATTCATATGCATATCTACTCAGATGGAAGCCCCATTGAGTTTAATCATGGGACTTACTCCTAGAGAAATGGGTATAAGATTGCAGTCCCTAACTCTACTTCCCAGCCATGTGGACCGTTCATATGACGTGGATACTGCACACGTTATTGCATATTTGTTAAGAAGAACGTGAAATGCCAACTTCCTTGGTTTATTCTTTCAACTGGACTTATGGAACATTTTTTTTTAAAATGTATGTGTACTGATATCCCCATGCAGCTTTGTATTTATCTTGGGCTGCTATTGAATTGGGTCAGTGTCAGGTACCTGTTATTTTGTTCCATCTTACTAGTACTGATGAAATAATCTGGCGATTTATGTCATTTGCAGCCAAAGAGCTTCACCCAGATCCTCCTGATCCTTGCTTTATCTTAGCAGACGTTGCAATTTCTGGTGCAGCCTGAGGAAAACTGTATAGAAAACTGTATACAGCAGTATGCACACCATGCTGCTGATGTCACAAATGCAGGATGCGGACCTGAAGGGGCAGATTCCATTCACTCTCCGCAAAGGACAATGGCACGTGCAGGGTGAAGCTTGGTAGGCAGGACCTAAAGGCAAACGTGCAAATAAACGGACACTTGAGACAGGCAACCCAAACAGACGTCCCACCGAATACAACGGAGCTGCATAAGATCTCAGTCCGATAATGTGGAACTCCAAGCGACTTCAGGGCAGGTTCAGTCTTTCCAAAGTTGTCTCGCGAATCATTTGCCAAAAGGATCCTGTGGCCAGCGCAGATTTTCCTCTCGTTTCACCCTATGTGATTTCTCGTTCTCCCATGCCCAAAAAAGGATCCTGTGGTCAGCGCAGATTTTCCTCTCGTTTCACCCTATGTAATTTCTCGTTCTCCCATGCCCCAAATATAAGAGTTTAAAATATGAAATCCAATAGGGGAAATACCTCATATAATTAAGGCAAGACATTGAAAACAGACTCTCCAAAGCCAATGTGGACTGCGCTGGTAAGAAGGGCAAAGGAAGCAGAGGTTGCACTTGGGAAACGGGTAGGGACAGCGCAGAAAGAACGTGCCATATTCCCTCTCTTTCTTAGCAAGCCCATGTTCTTTGTAATACTGCCAACCAGAATGTCCTCCTCCACCTCACCCCAGTATCTCCTGGCAACCAACCCATGAGAATCTGTCTCTTGGCCCAGGGAAGGTACACAGTGGAAAGGGTGGATGCATGATTCATGCTTTCTTTGCCAAAAGTTCAGTTGTGCCTTACTTGAGAGGCTCAATTCACAGTTTGAAAGTAATGATAAGTCCCCCTTGGTTTGAGGCAATTTATAGAGTGATTCTCATCCCTATAAACATTTTTACTTGGAAGTAAGTAACTCTCATTGTGCTCAGCAGTGCTTTCTTCCAGGAAAGCGTGTTTAGGATTTCTCCTATGTCTCTCAAATTGCAAACACTGGCTGTATTAAGCTGGCAATCAGTCAACTTTAGCTATATATATCTATGGCCAATGGTTGGGGATAATGGGAGTTGTGATCCAAAACCTCTGGAGGGCACCACATTGGGGAAGGTTGATCCGTGAGTAGGTTCCACCTGAGACTCAGGCTTCTGTTGCACCCCACCATGTGTTCCGAATCCTTTTCGGCCAGCAGCAGGGATTGGGGGGGGGGGTTATCTGAACAACACAGAAGTCACCTGGTCCCCATATGAGTGCTGCAGTGGAAGAAACCAAAACTTTTAAATCAGCACTAGATAAGGGACATAGATTTCATAGAAATCTATGAAATCTATGTCCCTTATCTAGTGCTGATTTAACATCTTTAGAGAGGATGAATAATGCCACTTGGGAATGGCTGAAGTGGGTCAGACAGCTTCCGCATGACCTCTGGAGCTCACCAGAGGTAAAATGGATGGATTCCACTTCAACCATTACTTTTAATTGCTGGGAATTACCAATATGGTGCCATTTTAATTTTATTTATTTACTGAATTACATTCATATCCCACCTGCCCTCCAAGGAGCTCCAGGCAGTGTACGTGGTTCTCCCTGTCACCCATTTTATCCTCACAAGAACCCCGTGAGGTAGCTTAGGCTGACAGATGATGACCGGCCCAAAGTCACCCAGTGGTTTCCATGGCTTAGCCCTAGTCCAACACTTTCACCACACTGACTTTCTGTAACATAAGGTTAACAATTAAGTAACATATGAACCAGCCTTAGGTATCCTGTAGCATAGGTCCCTCCTGAAAGTACTTGTTAGCACATATGTCCCATGTGCTAAGTACAGAATTTAGACAGGGATCATCACATTGTAGGATTCTAACCAGGCATTAGTATATTGACAGTAATGTTTCTCAAGTTGGATGATGTTACCTGTTCCTCATTAGCATGTCAGCTGTTTCAACATGTTTTTTTTGGGGGGGAGGGTTTTTTTAAATTACGTTCCTATACCGCCCATTAGTAGCTACTGAGCACTTGTACAAGAAAGAAGTGCTCATCATCTACCAGCTAAAAGCAGTAAATAGAGAGCAATTTCTCTTGATACACATCTTAAAGCCAACTATATTGGTCACTATTTGGTAGAGCGCAGATGCTGTATTGTCTTTAGAGGACCTTGGAGTGTAGTGTGTTCAGCAGATTATGTGCCTCCTGTTTAACATATGCATAAGCATAGATTTATCCCATAAATATTATTAAATGGGTGCTGTGATAATATGTAGCCTGGCCATTCTGGTGTTAGGGGGAATTTCTCTCTGGAGAACTGTATTCTTGTGAGATTCTCTGGCAGGACTGTGACTTAATGAGAATAAGTTACAGACTGTCCTTTTCCCAACTGCAGCAGCTCCTAGAGCTGCTCCATTTTTGAATCAACTTGCTAAATATATGCTTGTTCGCTGCAGACTTTCACTTAGTGGTGGCCATATTCTTCTAAATATTTTAAAGAAGTGTTTTATTTAACTTTGCTGCACTGTTTAATGTTGCTTGTAATAGTTTTGTTTCAGCAGCAGATTCGTTTTGGTTATGACTTACATTTAAAATGTATTTGTAATCTGCTTAAATATGCTAAGAATTATCCTTGGGGACCACAGTAAAATGCAGTCATGTTTATTTGTAATTGCTACAAAATGGTTTACAGAATTGTTAGTGTCTTTTATTATGCCCTGCTACTGAAGTGCTTGCTTGTTAATTAGAGAAATTTCAGCTGTCATAGGCGGCAATTATAGCTTCCGTATCACTGTCTGTTATGAATAGTCAATGAGAGCTGATTAATATGCATGAGTAGCAGTATATAGTGTGTGCATTGGACTAAGGCAGGAGAGGGAGTGTTGTGTACTGTGAGTGGAGGAGGGAGAGCATTAAGGAAGAAGGCAGAGTTGCTTGCCAGTGATCAGAGAGCATCACCGGCGTGAACCATTCCGGTTTCATCTGTCTATTTTAGTGTGCCAAGGGGATATTTGCATGCATGCTTGCTAAAACGACAACTTCCCGGGCTCTAACAGTGAATAAGGAAGACAATTTTCCTAAACATGGGATGCAGCTTGTGCTCTCTGCAGAAGCAAGAGGAACAATACAAATTACTGTATGAAGTTTGCCAGGTAAAAGCTGTTTGCTTTCCATTCTAAGGGCAGATGTATGTTACCTTAGCTTAGTGGCAGTTGCTGTTGCTTTTGTTGTTAGAACACGAAGGTAAAGGGTTCTCAGTTGACTATATCAAATGGGCTATTGTTTTATTTAATAGAGGCTTCATATTATTATTTTTGGGGTGGTGTGCCTTACAGCACACATTCACATGTCTAAATATTTATTGAAATGCATCAGACATGTATCAAACAACCTTTCCTAGTCACAGGCCAGTGGACTCTGAGACACTGTCCCCAGCCTGGGTTAAGTAAAACATCTCAGCCAGGGTCAGATCTTGGTCATGCACTCTTTGAACAAGTTTGGAAAGACACGGGTGATGATGGATGTGGCGGAGGGGTTGGTCTCTGTTTACCAATAGTTCTCTTGTGCTTCTTTCTAGAGGACACATGTGCTAACTTACTCACCACAGCCTGTAAGCCACAATTTCTACAAATACTTTGAGACAAGTTTAACTCTTGTGGATTCTGTGTGTTTCTATCAGATATATATATATAGAGAGAGAGAGAGAGAGAGAGAATTCTGCTAGCCAGTGATGATCTCCTGTATAATTCTGTTTGTATCCATATTTGATACTAGTTCCCAAGTTATCTGCCTGTGTAAGTGCAAAGAGAAGAAACGAACACTTTAAAAACAATGATTGTTTGTCCTTCATTTCATTTTTTAAATTGGTTTGGGCTGCAGTGCCTTTTAAGTTGATTTTAAATACCGTATCCCTCTGATCCCAAATCACAAGTTTCTAATAGCAATACTATAAAGTGAGTGGTAGTCATGATAATCAGAGTTTTAAAAGAAATGTAGAATTTGGTAAAAGAAAATGTGTTTTATCTTCTCTTTACTTTACTGAAAAAGTTACCTTCTTTGTGATCTACAATATTTGACTGTAGAAGAAAGTTCTAAACACTCATTTAAAGATATACATCTATATGTATGTATGTATGGTCACAATGTGTGTATGGTATTTCTGATTACAGAAAGTACGTTAAAGCAATGGGGGGAAATTGGAGTGCATGGCAGCAATATTGCATCTGTTGATAAATGCAAAAAGTTTTTTTTTTTTTAATTGCCAGCAGAGGGTGTTGCAAATCACAGAGAAAGGTGATGTGGTCTTTGTTGTGGAACTACTCATGTCACTCGCAGCACAGTGAATTAAATGGACCTAGTGTTCTGTGTTGCCAAAAACACAGTTAAATTTTAAATGATGGTTTGGATGTATTTCTCCTAGAATTCCCAGAGGACACAATTGCTCTGTAGAAAACTTTGTAACTACAAATGGGAAGGCACGTTTACTGTCATGGTTATTTTATATCAGGGGTGGGCAGAAAGTAGATCTCTAGATGTTCTGGACTTCAACTTCCAGCATTCCTGACCATTGGCCATGCTGGTAGGGGCTTCTGCAAGTTATCTGGAGAAAAACCTTCTGCCCACCCCTTTTTTATATCAGCCAGCTCCCCTGATAAGCAAGTGCCCTGTGTACTGTAATGAGAAATGTTTTATAGTAAGGTAAGACTTTCTGAGGATCATCACCACAGTTGTAGAGTACACACGTCACAGAAAACTGAAGTTGATATCGTCCACGTGAACCTTTTTTAATATATGGATTAGGTGGTCTCCATCTTAAGAGTTTACCTACAATATTTCCCTGGGCGACATGCAATGTTGCACAAACAAACTTTGGCTCATGTAACAGAACTTCTCCTTTCCCTTTGCCAAACCCCAAACCCCCTGGAACAGATTTTGTGAGCACTTGAACGGGGCTGCAGAGGGTAGAGGGAATCTGTCCTGCCCACAGTGTCTGTTCCACTGGCAGACACTGTTGAATTTTGCCCTATATGGATTTCATAAATGGATTTCATGTTTTTAAGGATGTTGGAAACTGTTAGGCTGCAGTACTGTACTCACCTATCTGGATATATGGCCCACTGACCTCAAGGAGACTTACTTCTAAATATATATGTGTAGGATTGCACTCCCAGTGACTTTCACGTTCAGACATGCAGTACCCAGAATAAGCCAAGAAGAATCTGTGCTTATATTTAAGTCCTTGTGCAGTTAGGAAGTTTGCAGAGTGTTTAGAAGGTGTCAGAGGAAAAATATAACATTTTGACACCTAAAAACACATAGGCACAAGTTTAATGAGGGCCATATGGTTGGATTACTGAGAGTGCTGGGGGGGAAAACCCAGGCGCACAATTTATATTAAATCTCAATTATTCCCAGTTTCAGAGTGCCAACACCATGATCTGGCTTTAAGAGAAAGGAGTCCTGTTTATATTTATTAGGAGATGCTAATCACTAACTGCAAAGTGCAAAATTATATTTAAGCATTTAGTTATCTTTGCTTATGGTGTGCTCATCCATACCTTGACAATCATAGATCTTTCTGTTCATTGAATTTTACTCCTCATTTTAGGTCATGAGCAGCTTGATCCATGACCTAGTTAAGATGAAGTACTTGGACTTCATCCAGTTTACAGCCAGTTTACAGCTTGAACTCCAACCCCGCTGAAGTCCTAGGATTCAGCCAATAGCCAGCTTTAGCAGCACAAGCAGCAGTCTCCACAGTGGGAGTTGAAAGAGCACATGGGGCAGTGATGTCCTGATGCACTGCCACATGCTTTTACAGTCCAGTCCAGCCTCTCCTCACTATCAGAGAACAGCAGGATAGGGCTGTACTAGACTCCAAAGCCACTTATCACCCCTTGGGATGATACCAAAGAGCTCACCCATGGCCCAGCTGGGGCAGCTGCGCTAGACAGGGAAAGAGGAAGAGTGCTGTTGCAGCCACACTGGTGGCTACTGCTTTGGCAATGTGTGGTGGGATCACGTTCCAGTGCCAGATTTTCTTCTCGCACTAGCACAACACATCCCCACACACATGCTTGACCTTTAGGGTGTACTGCTACCCTGACACAGCAGAGTCAGGCTTTTAGACCTGTTGATGCCAAGGAGGGAGGGAGGGGGGAAATTATTTTTAAAACAGAAGTCTATCAATGGTTTCGGTATCCGTGCATGTTGTGGTGCCGAGGGCGCTTCTTTGCACATGTGGCAGGGTTGTCCACACTTGAGAAAATGTTGGATGGAAATCCCTAGCTATTACAGGTATAGTTACTGGGTATTTAATACGAGAAGTTACAGAGAGGTCTTCTTAATGGGCTGTGTTCCAGACTGATCATGGACTTGAGTCAATGTAGGGCTTGTAGGAGCAGAGATTTGTGTTGCTAAGTTACAGAAGGGCATGAATACACCTGCAGTTAAAAGCGAGTTGATTAAGAGCTGGGGTATAATGATGATGGAAAACATAACACATTTTGACATTAAAACGGAGAGATGCAATGCGATTAGATGTTTATATTCCAAAGTGAATGGTATTCATTCACCAATTTTCAGAGAAACTATGGGCAGGTATCAGTTCGGAGAATATGGTTGTAGAAGTGGGAAATACTTCGATATGATGTAATGAATTAATTTTGATCAATAATGCTATTGTTTAGATTTTGATGGGTTTTTTCTTTACTTTCCTGATATTGTATGTATGGTATTTCATATTGGGGGGGGGATGTAATTAAATATGAAACAAAACAGGACTATATTAATAAGACTTGCATCGCACGGTATTATTAAATTTGAACATTGTCTCTAAATGAGCCCCCCTCTGCAGCAGCATGGGAGTTGCTTCCACTTGATGTAATCCCATAGTTACTGGATGCATGTCACTGAGGTTTCAAAGGGCTGTATGGCCGGCCCTGTCCATAGTAGCTGCATACTATGTAGGGCCATTTCCAGGGAGAGGCAGAGTGGGCACAGGGAAGTGGGTGAGTGCAAACATAGTTCACCCCATTCAGCAGGGTCTCCTGACTCCCTGTGTAGCACTTTCAGGGGGTTGGAGGGGCTGCCTTGGGAAGGAGGGGGCAGGGAACTCCACTTCCATCAGCACAATTGATCCAGCTTAGATCTGGATCCAATCCAAAGTTACTATACAAAGGTCATTTTCCCGAACTTCTAGAATTTCTTATAACAGGGAACACGGAAGAGGATCAAGCTCACAAGGGAACCCCTTGGTCAATTCCTTTCATTATGTGCTTTGGCACATTCCTTTCCTTTTTGTTCATTTATTATATATGTAAGTAATTGGGGATTCACTTTCATTAGTGAAACCAAATAAAACACACACACACACACACACACACACACCGCTTTCAGTATGTGATGTAGCCTATGTGTATTTTGCACTGTTAACACTAGCTGAACACAAGTTCTTGCATGACAAGCTAATTCAGGAAAATGATTACCAATGCCTTGTTCCAGAATTTGTCCCAAACAGTTTTCATAAATTTTCAGAACTTTAGCTGCTGAAACCTACTGTTGGCAAGCCAGAGATGTCCATCTCTGCTGCTGGAGAAGAGTCTTGAAGTTACAAAAAGGTTATATTTTAGTTTTTAGGTTTGTAACTAGAAATAGAACAGCACTAGAGATTCTTCTAGAGATGCTACAAAGTTCTACTCAGCATTAATTTAAAAAAATTATATCTCTATTTATGTAGTTATTTATTCATTTCATCTTTATTCCTCAACTTTTTTTAGAATTTTAGAAGAACTATATTTTAGAAAAACTATATGATTGAAGTTCCTTCTATCCCCATATAATAGCCCTTATTACTTGTTCCCAATTTTTGGATTGTAAACATTTTATATGGTGCTACTTCAGGACTATCACTATGACTGTTTGTGTCTGGGCAGATCAAACCGTTATCTGTTTTCCTAAAAAGCAATGCAATTTTCACTCATCAGTGAGTGGCAAAATTCTCAAAGATTTGAATATGCAATCTGAAAATGACTATTTTGACAAATCCCGCCTATTTCCCATGTCAATCATTATCACTTAAACGGTGAGGCCTTCTGCAAAGAAACTCCAGTAGTGTGTTGGTAGGGAAGGAGCGCCAGTCGAAAAAACTGAGGAAATAGAAGTGATGAATATCTGCAGTAAGCGTACCTTACGGCATTATATATGGAGGTTGAATATAAATACTGAATAATTTGTATAGTCTAGATCACACTTTTCAAAGTTCAGCTTATTTTTTCCATTGGCACTAAACTGGAATGCTCAAGATATATTCTTTGTTATTTTCTTTAGCCAACAAAACAGCCACTTCCCACAAAATAGAGCTGAGCTAAATTCTCTTGAGTTCTGATTTTTGTGTTAAGATGTGTGCCTTTAATTAAGGAGAACTTTCGTTAAACTACTACCAGGGTTAGTAGGGTTTATCTGCTTTTTGTCCAAGTCCTGGACATAAGGACAGCTCAGACAGAGTTCTGTAAAACAAAACACAAAATTTAAACACACACACACACACCGAGGGCTGGCTTTTAAGTCTCTAAGGGCACAATCTGATGCCGTGTTAGACAGAAAAAAGTTCTACAATTTCAAGCATTGCCCAGCCAGCCATGCTGGCTGGGGAATGCTAGGATTTGTAGGACTTTTTTTTCCGTCTAAACGTGCATAGGATTGCACCCTAAGGCAGCTTTCCCCCAACTTGGCAGCCTCAAAATGGGACTGCAACGCCCATCACCGCCCAACCAACATGGCAATTTTACCATGCTGGCTGAGGATAATGGGAGTTGTAATCCAACACAGGTTGGAGGGTGTCCAGGTTGGGGAAAGTTGGTCTAGGGACCCTGTATAATTCCTCAGCTGTGAGTCCCTAAGTGCAGCTCAGAGATGCTCCTGAGCCTTGCAAGTAAAGGAGTGATGCATGCCCCAGGGAGTATCCCCAACTGAACTCAGCTAAAGTCAGGCAGAACAGCCAGTAGACAGAACTTCCTTTAAGCCTTCCTTATACAGGCCTGTGGCTCACCGGCTCAGCTTGTCTGAGCGTGGAAAGCTAAGCAGGGTCAGGCCTGGTTATGACTTGGATGGGAGACCCCTCCTCTAGTCTCCTGCATTGAGCAGGGGGTTGGACTCGATAGTCCTTGTAGGCTCCTTCCAACTCTATTAAATCTATGAAATCTATAACACTTCCCGTGTCCATGTGAATGAATGCAGGATTGCATGGGTGAGGATCAGTCAGGATGAGGAGATTCTCTGAATTTGGCCAGACAAGGTAAACAATTGCATGTGACCTGTGGGCTACCTCTGAGAAAGCACAGATCCCTGTGCTATTGTGTAACTCTAGCTCTGTTCAAGCATTTAGTCCCCATGGTTACCAAATGGTTCCCAGAGTGATGCTGAACTCACTTCAGCCAGGGCATGTGGCCACCATGCATCTTGGGCATCTAGGAGGTGGGGCTAGCCCTCATGGTTTGGATAGCCCGTTCATGTGTCCAGTAACGACTGGTACTAAATGCCTGAATAGGGCTTCTGTTGAGCTGTCATAAGTGTCCAGGACTTCGATGATAAATAAATGCAGTAAGTACCTTGGATTACGAGCATAATTCGTTCCGGAACCATGCTCGTAATCCAAAATACTCGTACATCAAAGCGAGTTTCCCCATTAGAAATAATGGGAACTCAGATGATTCGTTCCACAACCATCTAATCACTGCTTTGCTGGCTCCCTGGCAGGGAGCCCCATGGAGGAGCCGGCAAAGCAGTGATTAAATGGTTGTGGAATGAATCAGCGGAGTTCCCATTATTTCTAAAGGGGAAACTCGCTTTGATGTGCCGGCTCCCGGCCGCGCCGCGCCTCCACTCGCTCTGCCAGGAGTGGACAGGAGGCGGGGGCTTCCCTGGAGGCGCGGCCGGGCTTGGCCGCTGCCTCGTGCTGCTGCACCGGCTGGCCGAGTGGCCAGGAGGCGGGGGCTTCCCGGAGGCAGGGAAGCTCCCGGGCAGGGAAGCGGCACGGCAGCGCGAGGCGCCTGCGCTGCATCTCCCTGCCAGGGAGCCGGCAAGTGCTTTGCCAGCTCCCTCGCAGGGAGATGCGTGGAGCCGCTTCCTACCGTTGCAAGCGGTGGCTCGCCTCTCCACGGTGAGCCGCCCGCACCTCTGGCAGTCCCGTCGCATCACATCCAGCCCCGTCAGTGACGCGAACCCGTCGCGTCACTGACGGGGCCGGATGTGACGCGACGGGACCGCCGGCGGTGCGTGCGGCTCGCCGCGGAGAGGCAAACCACCGCTTGCAACGGTAGGAAGCGTCGGGAGCAGCTCCACACATCTCCCTGCGAGGGAGCCGGCAAAGCACTTGCCGGCTCCGTGGCATGGAGATGCAGTGCGGGCGCCTTGCACTGCCGTGCCGCTTCCCTGCCCGGGAGCCGGCATGGCAGCGCGAGAGGCGCCAGTGAGGCGCTTCGCCTCGTGGGAAGCCCCCGCCTCCTGGCCACTCAGCCAGCCGGCACAGCAGCGCAAGGCGGCGGCTGAGCCCGGCCGCACCGCGCCTCCAGGGAAGCCCCGTGGAGGCGAGTCATGGCGCGGCCGCTCGCTCAGCCGGCGCCTCGCGTTGCTAGCATAAATTTAAATTTGAAAGACATCTCGCAACAGGAGCCACATGCGGCAGCAGCGGCTCGTGTTGCGAGACTTGCTCACCTTTCAAATGTAAATTTATGCCAAATTTTTCCTCATCTTACGAGAAACTCGCAAACCGGGTTACTCGTAATCCAAGGTATTACTGTAATCTTTTGAGGAGGCAGTCGAGACTACCCTGAAAAAAAGCACCCTGGGGTGCTTTTCAGCAACAACAAAAGTGAAAATGAAACTAAAAAGTGTGCTTCAGCTCAGCTATATTTGTAACACCCCTTACACTTCAGCTGGGAATTCATAAGTAAGGGAGCTTCTTGTTTTAAAGTGACAGAAAGTTAACCATACCTTGTTAACAGTGGCGATCCCTTCATTGCATGCATTTCCCTAAACAAGAGGCTGAGCCCAGGACTTTGTTGTAGTGGGCAGGTTTTTCTGCTGCAAAATTAGTTCAGCATTCTCCCTGATAGACTGAAGACCCCATAATCTTCTGAAAAATGGCCTTTAATGATTGTGGCGTCTGTCCACGGTTCAGAATCCCCCTTTCTTAATTAGTCCATTTACTAGAAACTGGCAATTGAAATTTTCCTCTTCACTTGATGATGAATAATGCAACACCTCAGTTGAACTCTCTATGGAAAATACTCTTTTACATTTCATGGTAGAGGGCTTTTTTTTGTTGTTAAAAAAAATGAGACATGATGTGAAACTTTTAGAGAGAGAGAAATGAATTGTAGTGAATGATGACTGAAATGGTGTGACCAATAGAAATATACCATAAGCTTCCAATATTCTAGAAGTATATTCTGTTAACTCATGCCGTGTCATTTGGGATAGGTGAGACAGCTATTTGTGCTTTACTCGGAAGAAAGCATTTTTCCTCCTTAAAATGATAAATGATTGGGTGAACAGGTCTTCTAATGGTTTACATATAAACATCTGTTCAATGTCATGAAGCAGGTGGCAAGAATTTGCAGGAGAGGAAGCACTGGCGACATTTACTCAGAGCTTTACTGTCACATGTCAGATACTGGAAGGAAAAACAGGCATATGGAGAAGAGGAAAAAGGGCAGGTTTAATAAATGGGCTGCATTACGTTCATTAATAATGAAAAATAAGGTCATGTCTCGTTTTCAGGAGCACCAAAAGAGCACTCAAATTGTGTATATCAGAATTGAGTCAATTGAAGGGTGGTGGAGTATGTGTTAATAAATCCTTCATTTACATTTTCCTTGGGATACAACAAGTTTATGGTGAAAAAAGACCCACTGGGAAGAGGCAGTTGTGTATATGAGCAGCCACCCAAAGACACTTTTCCCTATATCACCATAATAGTTTATTCCTCCTAGTCAGAAATCAGGAATCATTCCCCTAAAGAAAAATAACCAAGACATAAAGGGGTTGCAAAGGAGAATGGCCTAAACCATGGGGCTCAGGTTTATCTGACAACTACATCATGTTGAGAGGGACGTTTTGGATCTTGACTGTTGAAAATGTCCTAGTGTGTAGATAGGCAACGGGCTGTTTCTGTATTTGATGACTTAATAATTGACCAACAAAGGTTGAACCATGGATCAAATGACTACCGATAGAAATGTGTCTTCTTTTTGTGCTACCTAGATAAATCCTTAGGTTATGTCTACAATAGCTGGTTTTTGTAATGTGTAGCTTGAATATTCAGCAGAGTAAAAGTGAACAGTTCCTTCTGCTTCCTTGCAGACAAACCTCCGATTATTTTTGGTGTTGTGCCAAGTTTGGTAGCGCGGCGGTGGCAGGAGTGTGGCCTGCAGCAAGGGGAGGCTGAAAGTGGTCCCCAGACCTCTAGAAGTTGCCCACCCCTGCTGTAGATGTTCAATGCAAAGGACATCTAAAAACGTCCACCAGTGTGACACCTGGTGGTACAAGTAGCGACATATGAGAATTTTGTTTTTTTTGCTCACAAAACATGTGAACATGCCCTGTTCAAAGCTCCGAAAACGAACGCAAGCACGTCACTGCTGAAAATATTCGTGAATTGTTGAACATGCCCTCGTGTTCATCTCGTTCCCGATTTCTCATTTCGATTTGTGCAAATTTCCTCCATGGACTGAATCCAACCACACTTAGTCTACGAAGGAAATTTGCGCATATTAGGAAATTTGGGGGGAATTTGCACAAATTTGGGGAAACTTGCGTAAATCTCCCGTTCGATCGCAACTCGATATCCTCACGTTTCCCATACGCACAGACAGAGTGAGCAACGATTGCAAATGGGAACTGGGCACAAGAAGACAAGTGGCAAGACAATGTTCGGAAAATCCTGGCCATCTCAAATATTGCTCATTCACCCATCCATACATGCAAGCCACGCAAGGAGCTGGATGTTGGCCTGCATGATTGCAAAGTGTGAGATCAGAGGCAGAAATCTTTAGATGTTCTCCGGCATACAGTAACTACCCTAAGAAAGAGAACAGATTAAGGAGATCTCTCTGTTACAATTTCCCTTCCATCCACCCACTCTAGAACTCCTAAGGGTGTAAACCTGGGGCATGTTTCGACAGAAAAAAGTCCTACAACTCTTAGACAGAAAAAAGTCCTACAACTCCCAGCATGACTGACTGGGGAATGCTAGGAATTGTAGGACTTTTTTTTTCCTGTCTAAACATGCATAGGATTGCATCCTAAGCCTACTAGCTTCTTCTCATACATCATTACTGTCTTGAAAAAAGAGCCTGTTTCTCTCTTTAACATCTCACCTCCATTTCTATGGCTGTCCCCTGGGCTCAGCTTTCCTTCTCCTTTGTGTGTTACTCAGTAAAACCAAGTTAGTGTTTGAAATTTAGAAATGAGACGGCTACTTGGAAATCAGGTTGTGACTCCGTATCAGAAACTGTTGGCATTTTCCCCCAAGGTGCTGCTAGTTTAAAGCAAATAGATAAAAACACATTTGTAGTGAGCTCACAGCTTAAGACGGGCCCACAGTTGTTGCTGGGTGTGTGTTTTTTTAATGTAACTTTCAATAATCCGGAGACAGAGCAAAATAAACCACCATGCAGGGTTCATTCTAATTAGCGCATCTCTGTATCATTTTCTTTAGGTCTGAGATTTCCCACTCTGGGAATTTTTCTTTGGAAAGCTAAATATTTTTAGAGATACAAGTGGATTTTGTTTCATTTCATAAAGAATTCTACTTTTAGTCTTAACTTTTTTTCTTTTTTGCATGAATAGCTTACAAGAGAAAAGGGAAGTGTACATATACTTGGAAACAGTCTATTGCTAACAATACAATTCTGCTTTTTTTAAAAAAGAGAGAGCGAGACTGTCCATTCTATTGAAATAAAAGAAGGATTAGATGAAGCTGTAAAAAGAATTAACCTGTACTTTGAACCTCTTTTCTCCAGACTCTGAGGGAGAAAAAGAGATTTAGAAAATAGGCTCTTTTGCTGTTGCATTTGTTATAAAGTTGTACTGCTTTCCCCTGCTCAAAATGCAGACTCCTTAAGAGCTGGCTAAAGAAGTGTATCAGACCATAAAGTGTACTCAAAATGGGGCACAGTCGTTTGTAGTATAACCAAATTGGCATTTTTTGAATTACAAATCCCAAGGATTGGCATGATTTTATACAAAGGAAAGCTTCTTATTCTTTCTTAAGCTCAAAGGTTTTCTTAGTCACATTTGTCAATGATTTTGCAATGCTATATATGTCTACTCAGAAGTAAGTCGCACTGAGTTCAATAGGTCTTACTCCCAGGTAAGTGGGTTTTATAGGGTTGTAGCCTTAATAGACAAGACACAGAATACATAAATGGTTGCTGTTTATTTATTTAATACATTTTTATACTGCCCAACAGCCGAAGCTCTCTGGGTGGTTTACAACAGTTAAAATCATAAAAATACAATATAAAATTTAAAACCACAGATTAAAAACAAACAGCAGAGCTGTTCATGAAGTCAATAATCATGATGGGCACCATTGGAGATAATTTTATTCCAAAACATGGACTAAGGTATCTGCTCGCTCGCTCGCTCGCTCGGTCTCCCCTCCCACTCAAGACTCAAGATGGCCTAACACATTTCATGTGCTGAAAAATGCACTCACAAATGCAGGGTGCCCACAAAGGCATGTTAGCATGTTTGAAAAAGGAACCTAAGCACGCACACACACACACACACACACACACACACACATGCACACACCCCATGGGAGCCCAAATATCTGTTCTCTTTCCACACAGGACAACATGTGGAGGAAAGAACACGACACGTCTGCCTTTTGGGCACATGTTGCAATGTGCAGGCATGAGTTTCACTATGAAGCAAAGTAAGAATACTTTATTTCAAAAGCAGAGCAACACAAAAAAGACTCCTGTTCACACACACACACACCCTTTCAAACAGTGTCCAGTGTGCAGGGTTATTGGCGCCACTATCAGGATCTCCTGAAAGGGTTGGAGTGGCCCCCAGGCAATGTAGAAGGCCATAACATATGCAGCCAAATGGTGTGCTTCCGAAAAAGAGCCCTGCGTGGTTGTTTTTTAAAGTCAAAAACAGGCTGTGCAAGTGCAGCTGGAGGACTCTGCACATGAGTAACAGCAGGCAGGCTGTTCAGGCATAAGGGGAGCAGAAATCAGAACTGGTGGAGGAGGGGGAAATCCCTGACCAGAATGTTGATTTGTCAGTCTTCAAAATATGTTACAAAGTACAGGACTGGGAGGGCAAAGAAAGGTTCAATAGTCAAAGCTAGCAATCCGCTGAGCATCAGTATGCATTAGGGGACCAGGGAGGAAGAGAGAGGCTCAGTGAATTGTGAGGAACATAGGAAGCTGCTATTGGTCCATCTAGCCCAATATTGTTAATGCTGACTGGCAACAGCTGTCTGGGGTTTCCGGCAGATTTCTTTCCGAAGAGATGCCAGGGATTGAACTGGGGACCTTTCTGTATGCAAAGCAACTGCTCTTCCCCTGAGCTACAGCCCCTCGCCATGGCAGCAAAGTTGACTTCTGCCATTCCTAGAGTCAAAAGCAATCTTACCTTGTAAACCGTGCTGAAACTTGATAAAATAAATTCTAATTGATTCGATCATATGAGTTTTAGTCGATTAAATTTGTATAGGGGTAAAAAAAAAAAATGGCTTAGATCGCAAGATGAGTTAGCTTAAGGAAGTTCGGAGAAGGAGCATTTCCTGCCCCCTCCTCCCCCCATGCCCCCAAGAAAACCTTTTCAGGGGGTTGGGGGGGAGTCCTCAACAATGTGGGATGGGGCAGGGGGCCTGCTGGATGGTGGAGGAAGCATTCAAAATCAGGCTCAGGTCCTAAGATAAACTAATGTCCAGTGCAATCCTGTGTGTGTCTATTCAGACCTATTAGGTTCAATAGGTCTTATTCCCATGGAACGTGTATAGGATTGTAGCCTTAATGAAGTTCATGTGGCATAGTGGTGAGAGTGTTGGACTGGGACTTGGGAGATCCGGGTTCTAGTCCCCGCTCAGCCATGAAACTCACTGGGTGACTTTGGGCCAGTCACTGACTCTCAGCCTAACCTACCTCACAGGGTTGTTGTGATGATAAAATGGAGAGGAGGAGGAGGAGGAGGAGGAGGATTATGTAAGCCACCTTGGGTTCCTTGCAGGAAAAAAGGCAGGGTATAAATATAATAAATAAATAAATAAATAAATGAACATTTTCTGATTAACAGATGAAACATTGAAGCCCTGCTTGTAGGCTAACACACTTGCATATTGGACGGTTCTGCCATGTTCTTCAGAGGGAGAGGGAGAGAGAATTTGAATATAACCCCCCCCCAGCAAACACACCAAAGTGCACATAACCAAAATGTACTTATACAGGACTAAACTCATAATATAAATCCACAGTTAACAAGTTAGCTTGTAACACAGCAAATTAACCCCCAAATTTTCATTATACCTCTCCAAATGTCTATCCCTAAAACTCTTCTGTTAACACAGAAGGCTGATACTGAACCATAACAAAACGAACAGTGGAATCCTATACATGTCTACGCAGAAGTAAGCCCCACTGCATTCAATGTGATGTACTACTAAGCGAGTATAGGATTGCAGGCTAAGGAATCATAGCATCATCTGCCTCAAGTCAAGCTCCTCTTTGCCTGGAGCATCAAGCTGTTCCAAAGAAGCTTGTCCTTCCACTTTAGAACTAACATGAATGGCCCTGCTCTTCTTTTAATCCTACTGCAGATGTGTTTCTCCATCTTTTTCTCCCCAGGGTTCATTTCAGCTCTCAAAGAGGAAACGGTACGTGGCTATTTATTTGGCGAATGGCTTGAAAACATATTGTTGCTGTTAAAAAGTCGTATTAGTCTTGGTTCACAGGTAGCTCTCTTACAACACAATCCTATAATGTGGCTACTCAGAAGTAAGCCCTGTTTACTTCAGTGATATTTACTCCCAGGTATGTATTTATAGGATTACAGACCCAGTTTCAATAGATTCACTCTGAAGCCCAACAAAACGTTCAGTTTTCCTTGCCCAGGACACATGAAGATACTTCTCTTCCATTGTTCCCAAAATGTATCCTGGGAGAAAGACTTAGGGAAATACCAGTTTTATAGTTCAAGGAATAATGGTGCAAAAAAGCCAATGGCAATAAAGCTATGTGTCTATGCAGCAGGAGAGTCTTGGAGCCGCTTTCTTACCTAGTATCCTAAAAAAAATCTTTCAATGTATGGAAATCAAAATGTGCTGTAGCATCGTACGGAGTAACTGGTTTATTATTGTAATGTGCTTGCTGAAACAAGCTTATCTCATCAGACGCATGACCACGTGCACTGAGAAGGTAGATTTTTATTGTTAGTTTTTAATCGTTATTTTTACTGTTAGCCAGCCACTTGGATTTTTTTTTCTCCCTAAGATGAAAGAGGACAGATTTTTTTTGTTTTAAATGAATAAATAAAGATACATATAGGGTATACACATACAAGGGGTTGAGACAAATCAAATTAAGGACAAATCAAATTAGAAGTGGGAAACTATTGATAACTTAGGGAATGAAAACTGCTAGAGTGGGAAAAGGTATCATGAATACAGGATTCAGCTACTTTACATTTTGTAGCAAATGGTTCACTCTCTCGCTTGGTAGTTTGCTGTATGTTGTGATACTAATTCTGCCAATGCTTTGGCCTACATTCTCCCACCTTGACAATGTGATCTTCATCTTGACCATATCCATGTCCTCTGATGTGGCAAAAGTAAATAACTCGATTTGTTCTGAGCTTCTGGGCTGTTTCTGAGGCCAGACCCTTTAGAGGCTTTTGGCCTTGAAGCGCCAATATACACATTTTAGCTTCCACATGGAGACCACTGCAAATGGCCTCTTGTGGTTTTTCAGCACCCCAGCTATAACATGTGGTTCTTCTTACCTCGGGGATATTACACATTGTGGATGGAGTTTTTCAGGCCAACACCCTCTGCCATTCAGAGCTTCAGGTGTTGGACTGGAAACTCCCCACGCTGTTAGGAAGTCCCATATGGCAAAGCACTCTGGACATCATAGACAGAGCAAGAAGTAGAAGTAGACACAGCTTCCACATGGACAATGGTAATTTGTTTGTAGACAAGCCCTACACATACGGTAATCAGTGCATTGCAAGAACAGCTCCTCTCATTGGGTTCCATAGATTGGACTTCCAACCACTTTTCATTATTTCTTTTGTTGTGAACCTTTATTTCTTTTTGTCCTTGTTTGTCCATCAGAAACAAAAGGGATACGGTAATTAAAGAAGTCCACATGATTGATGTGACTGTTTCAGATGTCCTTTGCATTCTCTTGCTTGGAAGACTTTCCATTTGGATTTGTGCCTAGGCCTCCCATTTTTCACGTTATGGTGTCATCTTTTCTTGATTAGGAACATACATCATGTGTTACCTTAATGGTCTGTTATATCATTCTATTTCTCTCCCATAGCTTCCTAGTGTCCATGTCTGTTGCATACAGATAGCTCTCTCTTCTTTCTTTTACACCTTGTGTTACCTCCTTTGACCAGTAAGTTGACCTATTCATCTCAGTGTTGGATCCACTGTGTTTCAATTTCTGCAGTATTCTTTCTAATTGAGCTCATAGTTTTGGCTCTTTACCATGGTATGTCAGACTCCTTACTTGCTGAAGCCAAAATTATAGCCCGTTACACATTGCTGCTGATTTTACTCTATTGTTGTATTATTTTACTGTATTAGTGTGAATTGATACAACACAAAGCTGTGCAAAACATACACATTCTTTTTAAAAATTAGTTAAAAATCAGTCGAGTAACCTATTCTGAAATCAGTATCAACCCACTTACAAAATCAGATAGCCCAAACCTAAATAAGGGTGAAGACAGACATAATATAAAAAAGGAGTCATGGCAAGTGTTCTTCAGTTGTGCTGTGAGCCTGTTTTGCAGTGGAATTAGTAGGTGAGCATGCTAGCAAACTGAGGGCTGATTCAAGCTATCAGTCTTGCCTGCCCTTGCATCTGCCTCCAAGGAAAGTAGGAAACAGCCATACATCAGATCAGACTATTTCTCCATCTGGTATTGACTGGGTTCACACAACACGATAAGCCATGGTGGCTTATAAGCCATGTTTGTTTCGGAGTGGCTTGTCGTGTTGTCTGAACCCAGTCAGAGTGGCTTGGATGTGGTTAACAAACCATGCTGCTGAATTCAGACAGCACGACAAGCCACTCTGAAACAAACATGGCTTATAAGCCACCATGGCTTAGCGTATTGTGTGAACTCAGTCATTGTCTCCTCTGAGTAGCGGTGGTCTCCAAGGCCTCAGGCATCACTTGATACCCGATCCTTTTAGCTGGAGATGCCACTGATTGAATCTGGGGCCTTCTGCATGCAAAGGTGCACTAGGAATATATATTTGAGGTACATTTTCAATATTACTTCAGCAAACAAAAGGAGGACTAAGAAGTTAAACAAAAATGTTTCTAATTTCCCCACCCCAGTCCATTGTATTTTATTAGGGGTCCTTCATATCAGAAAAGCAGTTGCCGTAATTAATTTAACTTTTTTCCTATGAAGGGGTCTCTAGGTCTATAACAGATGAAGCAAAAATCTTTAAAAAGTATACATTTTGGCAGTTTAATACAGCATTTTTCTGCATAGATGAGGTGAGGTGAATGGCTAATAAGGAGAGGGCCTTTTCAGTGGCGACACCCCAGCTGTGAAATGCCCTCCCCAGAAAGACTCACCTGGCACCTAAGTTGTGGTCTTTTCATCACCAGGTGAAGACCTTTTTTTATTTCCAGGCTTTTTAGTCCTTCAGTTTTAAAAATGGTGTTAGCACGTTTCAAGATTCTTCTCTGCTACTGGCTTTTACCCTGGTTTTTACTTCACTTTTATTTTGTTTTAAACTTAAGGTTTTATATCATGGTTTACTATGTTATGGTATTTTATGTTTGTGTGTGTGTGAACCACCCAGAGAGCTTCGGCTGTTGGCAGTATAGAAACATAATAAATAAAATAAAATAAAAAGATCTCCCCCATTTATTGTTCTAGATTTAACCACTCATTAATGTTGCGGCATAATATTTCAAGCATTGGAAAAGCAGACAAAAGTACTTCTTGTTAATGCTAGAGTTGTCCTGCAGGGCATGTATTAGTATTAATAATACCTCCAGATGGTTTAGGACCACATTTTAGAGGGGACAGTCAAATCCTCTCATGGTCACCAGCCAGTACAATTTGCGAAGGCTTGACTGTTAACTTTTCAACTAGGTAAATCCATTTGTGATTGTGTGCTCTGGCTACCTACGGCAAATAGCCAGTGCACCTTACATATGTGTTTGCGTGTGTTCACAGCCAGTTCCTGACATTCCATCCCACCATGAAATAGAAGCAAAGAAGGTGAAGAGCCGGGAGCTATGCAGATTGGGACAGATTTGATTCCCAGGAGCTGTGGTCACCCATACTAGGGAGCACGTTTTGTCCCTGTCCCAATGATGTCCCCACGTGTATATCTCAACATTGGAATAAAAATAAAGTACTGTACTTGGAGATAGGGTTGCAGTTGGGGCTTCCTTCTGTTGACATGGATTCTGGACCCCACCATCACACATGCACATGTGTGCGTGCGCGCACACACATGCACGCACACACACACACACACACACACACACACAGAGTGGTCCCTGCAGTAGAGAGGCCCTCCTTACATACCTGCCCACCATAATGACTGAGACTAGGAACTTTAAAATTAGCTTCTTTAAATCATGTAGAAGATCACCCCATATATAGGATGCCAGTTGATAGAAGTAACTCTATAAATCATAGACGTGACTGGTTTCTTATTAAATTATTCCTCTTCCAAAGAATTATTGGGCTGGATGTGCTTTGCTTTCCCATTGATCTTCTTCACACACCATGGGATCATTATAATTGGATTCCTGGGGCAAGATAGACATCGCATTGTAATACCTCATTCTTCATTAGCAATGTTCAAAGTTGTCTCACTAGTAGGAAGTGGGGCAAGATGTCAACCATTCTGACACTAATATAAATCTAAACATGTCCCAGGAAAGCAGTAGTGTTATGCTGGATTCACATGGCTGATCTTCTTCTATATCCTGGTGACTTTTTCAGTCACCCCAGATATCCCCATGTGAAAGATCTAATATGCATTCAGTATGCCAAACGTCAGACATGCTCTTCTCATCGTAAAAGGGAGGAGAAATATGTATAAATTTTTCATGATACCAAGTTCGATTTAAATCTCACCACGGGGTGACTGGAAAGAAAGTGGGAGGAAAGAGTAGTTACATGAATTTACACGTAAGGCCTTTTGACATGACCCTCAAGCAAGTCCTCACTTCCATGAACAAAAGTGACCATATGAGTGGCAATGCCGCGTGTATACATCTTTGAGCACCTTGAGTTTTAGCAGGCAACTACAAACTGTTGTAATTGTGTGTTAGCAAGGACCTGCTTAAATTCAAGGTGCACAAAGTTCTAGGAGTCCTGTTGCTACACCCCCAGTTCTGCTCCTAAAAGTGTCTACCCCACCCCAGAGGTTTATGTGGCCTTTAGTTTAAATGAATCGAGAGCAAGAGTGGAGTCCAGTGCTCCGGAAACTTTAGTCTTGTCACATCAGAATTATCTAATCACTAGGTGATCAGAACATTTGAACAGCCATTTTGAGAAATAACAGCCATCTGTCATCAGTCCTTTCCCCCCCGGCATGACTCTGAGAATGAGTAAGGGCTTATTTTAATGAGCCATAATACGAAGAAACACATCCCATCGCGAATCCAAGGCAAAATGATGACCAAACCTCTTGTCAACTCAGACATAAAAGTCCAAGTCCCCTGACTTCCATTTATTACTGGCAATGTTGCCTTTCCAGCACAGTGCACCCTCCTGGGCTCTAGGGAGCACGCGCATGCGCGTGTGCGCGCACACACACACACACACACACACACACAATCATAACTACAGTGAGACAAAGAAAAATTGAGGTAATGCTGTTTACTTTATCCCACAGAAATCAATGTCCTCTATTGACATACAGGAGACAAAGTAAAGGAGCTGCAATCAGGAAGACTATTGAAATAGTAACAAGCCCTCTCCTGACACTGGGGTCACTCATGTATTGGACAGTGTGGCCTGCCCTCTGCTCCCAGGCATTCGCTGGGATATGACAGGGCACTTGTGTCCGTTGTTTCTATCAGGTCCAGTATCTTACTGTAATCTGTTTTAGCTGTTAAATTTGTTTTAAATTTTGTATGTTCGAGATTTTATATTATGTTTTTATTATCTTGTGTTGTGGTGTGTATTTTTGTGAACTGCCCAGAGAGCTTTGGCTATTGGGCAGTATAGAGATGATGATGATGATGATGATGATGATGATGATGATGATGATGATGTGGCTCACGCTGGCTCAGCTTGTCTGAGTGTGGAAAGCTACGCAGGGTCAGGCCTGGTTATTACTTGGATGGGAGACCCCTCCTCTAGTTTCCTGCATTGAGCAGCAGCTTGGACTGGATAGCCTCGTAGGCTCCTTCCAACTCTATGATCAATGAAATCTATGATGATTTTGCCCCCAACATCAACTGTTCCACCACTCCACCACTGCCCCCCCCCCATCTGCAGCCCCCTCACTTTCTCCCATATGCATCAATGGCTCCTGATTGACTTGTGTGAGAGAAAGTTAATATAGGGCATGATAGTGCTGATGGGCACTTCATTAGTTTCATTAGAATCAAGAGAGGCCTGTGTGAGTGGGGCGGCCGGGAACCTGCCACTCCAACCCTTGCGAGGAAAGCAAAACAAGCAATAGGAAGATTAAATGATTGTAAATGAGAAATGGTAAGTAAGCAAAGAAATAAATGAATACAATTATTCATGGACTTGAGAGCAAACCGTTGCCAGCTGTATACCTTTTTAAAAAAATAATCTTTTTACAAAGCAGCAGCAGACCAAAGTACTGTGCATCTCTTCAGCAGCTTATATGGTAAATGAGGATTATTTTCCGCAGAGCACAATAGCTAAGTCCCAGTTTAAACATGGCCCCTCTGCAGGCATAGTAGCAAAGCATGAATGCTTGCACACTCACATCTCGCATACGGTGTAACTATATGAGCAGGGGAAAAGGAGACAAGTATGGCACTGATGCTTATTCTGTGAACCCCTTACATCAGGAGTGAGGAAACTTTTTCTGTCAAAGGGCATATTCCATTGGGAATACTCTGATGTCTCTGTGTGCATGTCAGCAGTGGGCAGGGCCAGAGTCAAAAGTGGGAGGGGTTAGTGCTTGCATAGTTCTCTCCTGTGCCACACCTCCCTCTCTGTATGCAGCCCCATATCTCTCTCTCTCTCTCCCTCACACACACACAGATAGCTTTGTCCAGTTGACTAGGCTTTGGGAAGACAACTCACCTTTACATTTTGCCAAACAATGCTTTCAAAAGTTGACATTAACTTTAGAGCATGCCTTATTTAAGCGTTTTTCTGGTAACCGTGGAACAGACATCTTTAGCAATGTTACACTCGATATAACATGGGTTGTTTTGGTATGCTTTAATTCCGATTACTTTGTCACCCTAATTGCTTAGTCTTGTAAAGAAGAGATCAGTACTAAACCTCAGGCATTAGAATCTGCACATTTCATTTATTGTAAATAATAAAACTTTGGACACAATCAGCATTTCTTCTACTAACAGAAAACATTGAATTGGGCTTAATTTTACAGCTGTACAAATTGTAATGTGCTCAAGTGGGCGAGTTAATGATATTTAATTTGACCAGGCCAAAATTTAGCATGTCTTGTCTTAAATTTTTGCAGTGGCAGTCAGCTCCAAATGCTTATGCAATGTGTGTGCTAAAGCAGAAATACTTCCATTCCCAGGCTGACTGCACACACTAGATTGGGGGGTGCAGTGCTCAGATCATTCAGGGAGCCCATGGGTACATTTGTATTAATTTAAGAGGGCCACTTCTTGCTATCTCAGCTGCAGGAAAGCCTCCCCCCCCCCCACACACACACACATATTCAACCCAGTGTTTTCTTTTTATCCCACTCTGCTGACCACCTTTTTTCTCTTCCCATTCTACAGAGCTCCCTTTCTGCCAGTGCACCTCAGAGTATTCTCTCTTTGCACAACCGCAGATTTCTCTGTACCAACCGTCTCATATATCTTCACATTTTTCTCCATCCCACAAGCCTCTCTCCACCCACTCCGTAGTGTGTGCTCTCCTTCTTGCTCTCTTTCTCCCCTCTCTGCAGGTCGTTCTGCACCCCTCTGTTTTTTACCCCCTTTTTTTCTTTCTTTCCACACCAGCAGGCCACCTTACATCCCGTCTCTGTTTAACCTCTTCTTCTTCTTCTTCCAGTCCCTCTTCCTGCTGTTTCTGCCTCTACCTTCTAATCTCCAGGGATGGGGACTCGGACTCGAGGACTCGACTCGTGAGTCGGACTGAGTCCCCCCTCTGACTCGACTCGGACTCGAGTCCCAATATTTTTAATGGGACTCGAGACTCGACTCTGGACTCGAGACCAAGGACTCATCAACATCCCTGGGCTGTTGACGAGTCTTCTGGCTGTGCCAGAAGGAGCGCGATCACCAGTGAAGAGCGCATGGAAGCGAGGCGCGCCGCTGCTCGGCCACTATGGACAGCTACCAGGAGCGCAGCCCCAACGATGTGTTGAGATTTATTTTGATTGATGTGTTGTTGTGGGGGGTTTGGGTTAGTGTCAGACATTTGGGGTTTGGCTGCCTCTGCCTGCCTGTTTGGGGTTCCCTGCCTCCTTTGCCTGCCTGGTCTCTTCTTGACCTGTTCAACAGTTGAATTGTCCAAGACAAAGGCCTCTGCCTGCCTGCTTTGGGGTTCCCTGCCTCCTCTGCCTGCCTGGTTATTTTGGGTTTGTCTGCCTGGTCTGTTCTTGCCAAAATCAGTTGCAGAGTTTTGAAATAAAAAGGCACACTTGTGCCTAGAATTTATTTAAGCCACACATCTGAAGTAGCCTTATTTTGTTGGGGGGAAACCCCATTGATTTTAATAGGGACTCGTGGAGTCAGTTTTGGGAGTGACTCAGGACTCGTGACTCGTGAGTCACCATTTTGGACCAAGGACTCGGACTCGAGACTCGGGTCCAAAGACTCGTGACTCGAGACCAAGGACTCTTCAACATCCCTGCTAATCTCCTCACTCGACTCAGCGACAGCATATACGGCATTCACCCTCCCAGCAGTCCACACTACATCCCTTTCCATATGAGAGGCAGTGTGGTTAGTGCTTAAGAGTGTTGTACTAGGACTGGGGACATCCAGCCCTAGGATCAACTATTGGGGGATCAACCAAGTTTCAGAGAGGCTGTTGCAGCCAAAGCGGCACAGTCTTGTGGCACCATAAAGACTGACAGATTTATTGTGGCAGAAGCTTTTCAAAGCCACACCACCACAAAAGCACATGCCACAATAAATCTGTCAGTCTTTATGGTGCCACAGAACTCTGTTGTTCTGCTTTGATCAGAAATTACTTTTTAATTATACTTTTACCCTGCCCAGCTTCCAAGGAGTTCAAATAAGCATTTTAGTTTAGGCTGGGATATGGTCAGGGATGTTGAAGACTAGAGTCCTTGGTTTCGAGTCACGAGTCGAGTCATGAGTCTTTGGACCCAAGTCCCAAGTCCAAGCCCTTGGTCCAAAATGGTGAATCACAAGTCACGAGTCACTCCCAAAGCTGACTCCACGAGTCCCTATTAAAATCAGTGGGGGGGGGGGGTTCCCAACAAAATAAGGCTATTTCAGATGTGTGGCTTAAATAAATTCTAGGCACAAGTGTGCCTTTTTATTTCAAAACTCTGCAACTGATTTTGGCAAGAACAGATAAGGCAGACAAACCCAAAATAACCAGAGAGGCAGAGGAGGCAGGGAACCCCAAAACAGGCAGGCAGAGGCCTTTGTCTTGGACAATTCAAACTGTGGAACTGGTTAAGAAGAGACCAGGCAGGCAGAGGAGGCAGGGAACCCCAAACAGGCAGGCAGAGGCAGCCAAACCCAAAATGTCTGAAAGGTTGCATTTTAGGAAAATGATTTTTAAAAATAAACTTGCTGTACTTCCTAAAACCTATCCATGTTGCATTTGAGGAACACGATTTTGGAACACGAGTCCTTGGTCTCAAGTCCCGAGTCTGACTCTAGTCAGAGGGGGGACTCAGTCTGACTCACGAGTCGAGTCCTGGAGTCCGAGTCCCCATCCCTGGATATGGTTACTGTGTCCAAGGCTGTGCGTCCAACCTGACCTGGTTGAGTGAAGCCCACAGGTGGGTCCGGGGGATGTAAGTCCAGTGAGTAGTTTGGGGCAGAAGGAGCAGGCAGACAGGAAACAGACAGGGAGGGTTCAGTCAAGGTTCGGATTCTTGAAGACAGGGGAGATTGGGGGGGGGAGGTTTTTCAGGACTCTGGACAGAGCCTCGGCGGCAGATTGAACCTCTCAGGATCCATTCCATTGCTGAGGACAGCCCTTTGGCCTGGTGCCTAGGCCTCTGTCATCTCGTCTTTACATGACCTCATACAGAGCATTGAGACACCAGCTTAGTGGGATGCAAGCCCCTTGGAGACAAGTATCCCGTCCCCTTGATGAAACGGTGCTAGAGAGCTCCAGATGCAGGGCTCTCTGGGTCAGCAATGGGACATGGGCCCAGTGAAACCTCAGTCAGCATCATGGGCCCCTCAGCTTCTCTGTCCATGCCTTGATCGCTGCTGGACTTTGAGGTCATGACAAAGGCCACACCGTGAGTATCGTAGCTGAGCAGGGAATTGAGACAGGTTTTCCAGGTCTAAACCTAACACTGCTACTATTGTACACTGGCTCTTACAGATGTAATCATCATGCTTACATGGAAATAAACTCCCTTGATAGCAATGGGACATGTTTCCAACTGAACGTGCTTAGATTTTCCTGTCTATTTTAATGAGTATTACAGAGCTATTTATCTACAATGCCTATATGTTACCTCCGGAATCAGAGGCAGATTATCTATGAATGGCAATTGTTGGGAAACACGAGCAGGTGGGTGGTGTTGCCCTCGTGTCCTACTTTTGGACTTCCCGGAGGCATCTGGTTTGACAGTGTAAGAAACAAGATGCTGGACTAGATAGGCCTTTGGTTTGATCTTCTTATGTTTATCATGAGAATTCATTTTTTTTGTTCAAGAACCACTTGCAATCCCCACTCTTAATTTCCATTCTTCTCATCCCTTCCCCGCTTCTGCTGCCATTGTCCTCAGTGCTGACAGCTAGGCAACTAGGGATACCTAGCCATGAAAGTATCAAAGTGGATAATAATACAAGGATCTGGTTTCTGTTTCATGAATTTGAATGGATCTGTCAAACGTTATGAACAAGGTACATCCATCACCCTCTGCTGGGCTCCAGGGTTGTAGAACAAGGGATAACCTTTTAAAAGGAGACTTTCTACTCATATTAAGGGATGTTCAGCAACCATAATCCTCCCACTTACAGGACTCCCACGACCTAGTAGTGACTTCCATGTACTATGCATTTTCATGATCTCAAGATTCCTGAGTGCACATGCAATTTTCAGCTTGCATTACTTTCCTCCCCACCCAGCCACATGTGTGCATATGTCACAAATTCAGTAACAGATCTGTTGTGTCCCTCGAAGTAACAATCTCACAATTTAAGGCATGGTTAATTTTGTAAAAAATTGAAAATGATGCCAGGGAAAAAGTCTTCACTTTTGCAGATAAGCTGCAGCAGCCGACAGGCGGATCCAGAGAATAAATGATTTACACTGCGTTGATGTAAAATCCAGGATGGGGATCGGGAGGAGACAGGGTTTAAGATTTGGGGTTCTTTTTAAAAAGAAATTGAACTGCAGCAGGCAGTTGCGAGTGGGTGAGCAGAAGACAAATGATCAGATAAAATGTGGGGGGAAAGGCATATTATATATGTGAATCTATATTCTGGAACTGACTGGAAATGCTCGTTAATTTCTAAACAGAGAAGGGCTGGGACAAAAACCCACCTTTAACTTGTCCCTTTTGCTTGGAACACCTGACCCCTAATGTTGGTTGTGCAGTGGGCCAAAGGCACTCTGTACATTCTCAGAACTACTCTTATACTTCAGATATTCCCTTTCAGTAATCCTTCCCCCTTGCAGCGTGATTTTTAGCAAGTCTTCTGAACCTAAATTGCCATAGTCACAACATTTAGATTGCTAGTTAGTATAAATGAATTCGTCTCCACTGAGATACGGTAACTGATAGTCATTCAGGATCTGGCCAATGGAGTGTGGCAGCAAGGATGATTAATCAATCTCTGATTAATAATGCCTGTAACATTTATTGGAGTGAGATCTGGCGTGCTCTCTACATTAGACAGGAATATTACAAGCCAACACACACACACACACGCCTTAATTGATGTTGGCACTGCAATAATGCCAAAGCTGTTACAAAGATGCCATGTATCATTATATTCCTTCAAACAGCCCAAGTATAAATAAGGTATTTGGACGGTAAAACATCTATAGCCTGAAAAACAGATAAATTTCAGGCCTCTTAGTTAAAATGATGTAAAGCCTGGTTTACAAGGCTTCAGTGAAGTAGGAAACGTTTTCACCAAAATTAGCTCGAGCACTCCTTATGCTACTTCGATGAGACACAGGTGTGCACACTCAAGTCGTAAGGTGTACCCATTTGACATATAAGCAGGCCTACCCTTTCACATGTGTGCTATTTCATAGTGAAGACAAAGTTTCGGTAGAACTCCCAATACCAGCGCAGTTGTGTGCAAAGATCCTGCTGAGGCTTCTTCTTACATGCAAAACCTTTGACGAGAAGCCCACATGGGGAGGGGTGCATGCCCACATGAAGCACTTGAAGGGGAGTGCAAGTGCTCTGATCTCTGACTGTGAAAGCCAGCCAGCTCCCAGCTCTTCTCCTGGGGTGGCAGGGAGCTTCTTTCAAAATCTTGGGCCCTGGCAAGGGCCCACGATGGTGGTTTGCAAAAGGCAGACCAGGGGGACTCCCCTTTTGCAGTCCCAAGCACCCATACCCTTGGGCTGCAAAGAATCCCCCTCCTCGTGTAGCCCCGGGGAGTAAGGAGGTTGCTGTCAAGGTTCCGCTACTGCAGGGACCCCTTAACCTGCCTTTGGGAGATCTCTGCCTCTCCTCAAAGCCCCTCCCATTCCAGGAGATCAAGTCCTTTTACAGCTTCCAATAGCATGGGTGTAGGCTGTAGACGTGGTGAATAAGTCACTCCAACTCCAGGGTAAACAACAACACTTTACTATTAATATTAGGGTCTTTACTTAATAGAGTGGTTATAATTCAAAAGCAAGTATGATAAAATAAAACAAACAAACAAACAATCCAATGGTCTCTAGTTTAACTTCAGACTACCTATTTCCTATGCAGCCAGTTTCTCTTTCTCTCTCTGCTGGTCTCTCTCTGCTGTTTCTCTGCTTCTGCTTCTAGCTCTCTCTCAGCACTCTAACTGCTAGCTGGCCACACCCCACATATATAGCCTTCCCAGGAATGGAAGGTTATAATCATGTGACCTTGAATTGGAGATCTAATTCTTAACTTCTATTGGGTAACTTAAACTCTCAAACTCCCCCTCCCATCCAAGTGTTTGGGCCTTCAGGCTTCAACTAATTGAGGGAAGTGTTTGGGCCTTCAGGCTTCAACAAACTCAAGCCTGTGTAGGCCTCAATCCCTCACAGTTGCTTGCCTTGGGGCAAGAGCGTCCTCTGCAGAGGGCTGGGTACCCTCCCCCCCCCCGGCAGCCTTTTCATTCCCCTAAGGCTGCATGGGACTCTTTGCAGCTCAAGACTGTGATCCCTTGCAAGAGCCTCTGATCTTGGGCTAAAAATGAGACTTCTGCAGCCAAGGAGAGGACCCAGCACCAGGAGCTGGTGCAAGCAAGCATCCACAGTCCCCGGTTCCAAATGACAGATTCTGTTCTGTGTAGGTGAGTAGTTAGGCAGCCGAATGCAGATTGGTTCAGAAATATCCTGATGTTTTGCTTGATTTTTGGAGGAGTAGCTCAGCCAGTGTGAGCCATGAAGTCCTCATCCATTGATAGAAAGAAAGAAAGAAAGAAAGAAGGAAAGAAACGGATGGACACACACCCTTAGATATATGTAACTGTATTGCATGTATTCCATAATATTACAAATGTAGAGGTAAATGATGGTATTACGGAACAAATTTCCTTAGACCGAGGAACTAGACAAGGATGTCCCCTTTCCCCTATTTGTTTGCATTAGTGATGGAAATACTAGCAAATGTAGTAAGAGAAGATAGAAATATTACAGGGATGGGGGTTGGAGATCAAATTAAAATAAATTTATTTGCAGATGATACTTTATTAACAATTAAAAATCCAATTGAAACAATGGATAGGTTGGAGAACCACTTGAAAGAATTTGGAGAAATAACTGGGCTACAGATGAATTGGGGTAAATCCAAGATTTTACTGTTTAATTATAGTAAAAAAGAGGAGAGTGAAATGTTAAAGAAAAAATATAACATTAAAATTACAAACGTAATTAAATATTTAGGAATAGAAATTACACAAGATATTGATAAAGTAGGAGAACAAAACTTTAGAAAGTTAAAGATAGAGGTTAAAAATAAAATAGAGGAGTATAAAAAAATTGGACTTTCTTGGTTTGGCAGAATAGCGTTGGTAAAAATGAAGATATTGCCTAAAATAAACTTTTTGTTTAGGATGTTACCAGTAAAGATTATAGAAAAAGAAATTAAAGATTGGCAATCAATTATTAATGAATATTGTAATGGAAGGAAAAGATCAAGGATTAATAAATATAGTTGGTATAAAGCGCAAAAAATAGGTGGTTTAGGTCTTCCTAATATAAAGTGGTATTATTTAGCCAACCAAGTAAGACATATTTTGGACATTATAGCAGGGAAAGACAAAAATGTGGTTGGAACTAGAAGCACGAGAATTAGGAAACATGATGAAAATTTTAAGAAAAATATAAATAATATTATAAAAGGACTAGAAAATCCCTTTTTGAGGAGTATGTTAGAGAGTTGGAATAACACGAGAAAATTTTTTATACCAGAGGTATCCCCGTTAACTCCGGTAGTGGCCATGGAGGACTTTCCAGAAAATGTAAGACATTTAGAAGCTATATTAAGGAGAAAAAAGGTGATTAAATTAATGGATTGGGTGGAAAAATTGAAGACTAGAGAACATATAATAGAAATAGTAGGAAGAGAGAGAATATCATGGTTAAATGCAATGCAATTGGAACTGTGGTTAAAGAAGTGGAGGATAAGAATGGACAGCGAAAGAGAACTAACCAATTTTGAAAAGATAGTTTTGACTAGAGAAGCTATAGAAGGTAATGTTTCAACAAGAGGCACAACAAAGGCTTTATATACGATGTTACAAAAAGAAGAAGAGCATAAAGATTCTCTTAAAGTGTTATGGGATAATGACTTTAATGAGGAAATATCGAAACAAAGTTGGAAAAATATTTGGGATAGACGTATTGTAAGAGTTATGTCAACTAGGATAAAAGAGAATTTTTATAAAGTGGTATGGAGATGGTATTTAACTCCAGTAAGATTAAATCGGATAGATAAAAATTGCTCCGCATTGTGTTGGAGAGGATGTAATGTAAAAGGCACGTATGCCCACATGTGGTGGAGCTGTAAAAATGTTCTGGAATTTTGGCAGAAAGTATTTGCAGAAATATCAGAAATAATTGGAATGGAATTAGAAGTCTGCCCAAAATTAGCATTGTTAACAATTACAGAAAAGTTAGTTTGTTTAAAAAATACAAAAGAATTGATTGTGAATTTGTTAACAGCAGCAAAATTAATGATAGCTAGGAATTGGAAGGTTCAACATGTGTTTTCAATTAATGAATGGTATGCAGAGGTATGGGATATCGCGTTAAATGATAAATTAACTTGTAATATTAAGTGTCAAAAAGGACAATTGGAGAAAGACACCTTTGTGAACATTTGGGGTAAATTTTTGGATTATGTGTTGGTAAAGGGGAGGGGGAACAAACCTTGTCAAGATTTGTTATATTTTTGGAATATAGAATAATATCTTGTATATATACAAAAAAAAAAAAAAAATTGGGGTGAGAAATATAACTTGGTCCCAAGAGGTGGGGGGGGTGCACAATGTTTATGTTGTATTTTTTGTTGTTGTTGTATTCATTAGTAGTTGTAAGATGTGAAAAATTAAAAATTAAATTAAAAAAAAAATGTATTGCATGTATTCATGGACTGTTACGTTTTCCCTTTCTCTTGATCTGCCTCTGTTGTCCCTTGTGTTATTATAACTGAGAGAACTTTGGGGCATGGACCTATTTTACCTGCTCGTGCTAACTTTGTTAAGTGTCATGTACATTTAAGATTATTAGGTAATAATAACAGACCAGTCTAAGATGTTTGAGGATTGTGACTGAATTGATTCATACTGTATCTGTAGCTCACTCATGACAAAGAATTGCCCCCCCACTGTCATTGTTGAATCAAGCCAGAGTCTTTTAATATATGATTCCAACCTTCTTCTAGACTAGATCTTTCAAAGTATTTATACTGGTGCACAAAAAAAAAATAAAAAGCTCAATAATTAACCTAGACTTTTTTCTGTTGTTCATATTTATTTGTTTTATTTATTTATTATATTTATACCCCACCTTTTTTCCTGCAAGGAACCCAAGGCGGCTTACATAATCATCATCCTCCTCCTCCTCCTCCTCCTCCTCCTCTCCATTTTATCCTCACAACAACCCTGTGAGGTAGGTTAGGCTGAGAGTCAGTGACTGGCCCAAAGTCACCGTGAGTTTCATGGCTGAGCCGGGACTAGAACCCGGATCTCCCGAGTCCCAGTCCAACACTCTCTCACCACGCCACACTGGCTCACATTTGATTTGATTATGTCCGATTGGAGTAGATAAATTTAGATACTTTGAAGAAACTTTCAGCAGTCTTTATTGGGATGTAATATTTCTCAAACAGGCAGAAAATCTGTTTGTATCCAGACCTATGTCTATTCATAGGTGCAGTGATAGTCACTTCCAGACTTTAATCTGATACGGTATTTATGAGGCAGTGACAAAATCGTGTTATTCTCTGTATCCTGTAGTGTGTGAGTACAGATAAATTAATTTGTATAGGAATGAATATGTTATTCCACTTCGACAAGTGCTAAGGAACTTTTAATCCTTGAAAAGTAAGAGGGACGGAAGTCACATCTTGCTCAAAATATGAGTCTTCCATGTGTTCAAACAGCAGAGTAAATATGTTGCATATGGGGAAATAAAATCCAATTGTGAGAGGGTGCCTCCAGTTCTTACTGTACCTTTAATGTCATCACTACCCCAAGATGCCTTGCTTTAAGTTAGGGCCAAGCTACACATTGTATTAATCATGTTGGTGCAGTTCAGCCTGCTATTTTTCTTGACTCTTGGGTAAGTGCACCCAGTCCCAATGTGGACTGGAGCAATGGCACTTCAGGAGAGGAGGGTTTGCGAGCGCAAGGGGGGGAAATGAAGAGTCGAGGCAATTTGCTGGTGTATAACTGGGCCACATTTATTTACATACAATGAACTGCAAAGGGATGGAGTGTGGGTTATTCTAATCCAGCCTCCTAGGCCAGTCCGTTGTGCAATTCGGCGGAGCATCCAAAACCGGGAGGTGGCGATGATGCCGCCACCGCCCCGTTTTCCATTTTCTAGTGTTGGGAGCCTTTGTTGCATCGCCTCCTCTCGGAGTCACACGACAACAAGCTTGGCGAGAACAAAGGCATCACAGGCGTTCCTGATCCTCAGCTGTCTGAGCCTACTGACCCATCAACATGAGGCCTCCTGAAACCGCCTGTCACCTGAATGATGCCAAGGATGCTCACCTCACCCTATCACTACCCCTACCCGCACTTACCTGTCTACAATCCAAATGTGACCAAATTGCATCGCTATGTACATTGCTTGTAACACTCCCAAACCCTGCAGCAGCATGGAGTAGGCGAAACGCGCTCCTTTCTCTAGTAGAGATGAGCCAAAATTCCTACTCGGCCCCTTAACGGCGACCAGAGGAGCCCATACTGTATACACAGGGCGGGAGGGAGGGAGCTGCAGAAGACACAGAGGGTGTGGGTGGGGCTGCCAGGCCTAATATTGGCTTCTGTGGCCCCACCCCCTTGCTGACGTGTTACCTGCGCCAACAGGTAAGCCACGACTCGTCTCACCCCCGCGCTCGCAAAATTCTCCCCGCCCACAGCTGCGCTTGTTCGGGGGAAGGCCCTTAAGCATCTTCCCTTTTTTTTCCTGAAATTCCACCACAAGAAAAGTCTCTCTTGGAATCAGAAAAAAAAAAGTCTCCCTTGGAATCAAAAAAGTGGGGGGGGGGATGTCTCCACTGGAATCAATAGAGGCTTTTTTCTTTCTTTTATTAACACTCACCACCTTTGGGACACTAGCACACTGGTCTTCAGCTGGTGGGTCAGGACCCACTAGTGGATCACAGCATAACCTAAGGTGGGTTGCGACAGCAGCACCACCACCATACAAATATAGGGTAAAAATGAAGAAGTGGGTCCCCAAATGATGTTTGAGCTAAAGGCAGGTCCCAGATCTGAAGGCCCCTACTCTAGCAGCTCCAGCTTCTCACTGCTGAGGCAGGGAGGAGAGGTGATGAGAACAAATAAGCCCTTCACACAAAAAGTGCAAGAGGAACTGGTATCTCATTGGCGCCTGAGTGAGCCTTTTAACTGCAATGGATCCATTTGCCCAGAGAAGCAAGTGCTTTCTTGGCAGGTAAAGCTTTGAGCAAAATGAGGATAATCCTTCCCCAGTAACCAAGCTCAGTACATTGCTACCGACAAGTCAAATAATTCTCTGTATGCGAGTGGGTGTGCTGCTTACTGTATTTACTGCACGTGGCATAGCTTTAATCGCCTGTCTAGGCAAGTGCTTCCTGGGTTCAAAAGGCTTTGGAATTATGGAAGTACCGTATGTGCATGTTCACATTCATATATGTGAGCCATGTTCAAGGTGATGTTGTTGACGTGCAAAGCCCTAAACAACTTGGAACCAGGATACCTAGCAGACCGCCTACCCCTATATATACTCAGCCAACCTTTAAGATCTTCAGAGGAGGCCTGGTTAGTCATTCAGCACCCAACAGAATGTCACCGTGTAAAATCTCGGAAGTTGGTCTTCTCAGTAGTGGCACCCACCCCCTGGAACACCCCCGCACAGTTCAGGAGGCAGAAAATGTGGTCTGTTTTAACCGCCTCCTGAAAGTGCATTCATTTAAGCAGGCTTTCTCTGGCTTGTAATTAATTGTAATTAATCATGATGATGCTCCATTTTACTGTGGGGGTGGGTGGGTTGTATTCACCCATATTGGCGCATGTGCTTCTGTTGTTCCAAAACAAAAAGTCATGGTATGGGAGGTTCCATTTAATTTGTATCAAGTGTGGCAGATAGTCTGAGGCTAGCCACAGGTTGCAGTGGAGAGGACACAGTAGGTCATCCCAGACGGGGGGGAAAACAGTAATGCAGGTTGAGTAGAGCATATGGAAGGTATTTGGGGGAAGGAGTCTTAGTTCTCCTTTGGAAATCATTTGAGAAAGCCTGAAGAGCCGAGTGTACTATATTGGCATCATTACATCCAGATGGCTGGGCCAAGTCTGAGGATGCTCAGCAGATTGCGATATCTAGCCACTCCATCTGAATATCGCTTTTTAGTGCATTTTCTTTTTTTCTTTTTTTTTACATTTTTTATTTATTTAGAGTTTCAAATAATATACAACAAAAACCATACCAACATACAAATAACAACTACAGTGCCCCCTTCACCATACAGGACCAAAGAATATTCATCCTCTATATTGCCCTATTACTCAATATTCCAAAAAATATATCATATCTTGACAAGGCATGCTCCCTTTCCCCTTGACTAGCACAAAATCTAAAAATGCCCCCCAAATATCCTTAAAATTATTTTTCTTTAATTGTCCCTTTTTGCATTTAATACAGCAAGTTAACTTATCATTTACAGCAATGTCCCATACCTCCTTGTACCAATCAACAATTGAAAAAACATGCTGGACTTTCCATTTCCTTGCTATCATTAATCTCCCAGCTGTTAACAAGTTTACAATAAGTTCCTTTATATCTTGGGTACAAACCAGTTTCTCCGTTACTGATAACAATGCTAATTTGGGACAGACCTTCAAATTTAAACCAGTTATTTCCGAAATTTCTACAAAAAAATTATTCCAAAAATCCAAAACGCTTTTGCAGCTCCACCACATATGAGCATATGTACCAAGTTCCTGACAGCCTCTCCAACATGCTGTAGAATAGTTACTATCTATTTTATTCAATCTTACTGGTATCAGGTACCATTTCCAAATAAGTTTATAAAAATTCTCTTTAATCCTTACTGACATATTTCTTAGTATTCTTGTGCCCCAAATATTTTTCCACCCTTTATTCGAAAGCTCCTCCTCAAATTCCAATTCCCTTATAGACTTAAGGTTATCTTTATGATCTTCCTTTTTTTTTAAATCATTTTATAAATCTCCTTAGTTATACCCTTTGTTGGACTGGGACTCGGGAGATCCGGGTTCAAATCCCCGCTCGGCCATGAAACTCACTGGGTGACTTTGGGCCAGTCACTGACTCTCAGCCTAACCTACCTCACAGGGTTGTGGTGAGGATAAAATGGAGTGGAGGAGGAGGAGGATTATGTAAGCCGGCTTGGGTTCCTTTCAGGAAAAAAGGCGGGGTATAAATATAATAAATAAATAAATAAATATTATTTCTCTATCTAATACCTTCTTTTCAAAACCTGTAAATTCGCTATTATACTCTTTTCTCTTCTTCCACTTCTTAGTCCACTGCTCTAACTGCAATAGTGTTAACCATGATATCTTTCCTACTCCCAACATTTCATTTATTTGCTGTCTAGTACCCATTTTACCCATCCAATCCATAACCTTTTTTTCTCTAAATAATCCTTCCAACTGCTGTACATTTTCTGGAAAGTCCTCCATCGCTATCACTGGAGTCAACAGGGATATCCCTGCTATAAATGTTTGCCTATTGCTATTCCAAATCTCTAATATAGTCTTTACTAAGATTTTCACTAAAGATTAACTCTTGTGTGTGTATTTGTAGTATTTCAGTATTTTAACCAGGCTGTTGACATAGATGTCCACACGATTTACAGAGAATTCTGGGACTTCTTTCTACATGATTTCCGTTCCTTAGGGAACTTTGGCATCAAAAAATAGGACATGCAATAGGCAGACACGAGAGAACCAAATTCATGGAGGTGATGACTCTCCCGTGCAAGTAACTTACAGAGCTATACCAGCTTACCTTCAGCAATAGGACTTGACCATGTACCTTCAGACCAACCTCTGGTCCATTAAAACTGTTTTATGAATGATTGATAGTACAGGTTAAATTGTGCATAATGGGTTGGATCCAGATTTAACACGTGCAACTGGGCTGGCAGAAGCAGACTCTCCCCCACCCCACCCCACACTTCTTCCCATGGCAGTCCCTCCAGTTCACCCCCAATGCTCCACAGAAGGTTGAGAGAACCTTCTGCATGGGATAGGCTGTGGTGAGGGGAGAAGGGAAATCTTCAAAAATTGAGTGGAAGCATCTTCAGTGAGCAGCATTCCTCTCATGGAAGTTATCTCGCCCCAATTTTTGGAGCTCTAACCTTCTCCCTGCATCACAGCCTAACCCATTCATCAGGGTCCCTTGATCCTGTGGCTCACGCTGGCTCAGCTTGTCTGAGCGTGGAAAGCTAAGCAGAGTCAGGCCTGGTTATTACTTGGATTTCATATATATATATCATAGAGTTGGAAGGAGCCTACAAGATGGGAGACCCCTCCTCTAGTTTCCTGCATTGAGCAGGGGGTTGGACTTGATAGCCTTGTAGGCTCCTTCCAACTCTATGATCTATGAATCTATGACCCTCTCTGTAGGATTTTGGGTAGGTTGGGGGCTGACATGGGGAGGAGGAGGAAGGGAAGTCTGCTTCCACCAGTCCAGTTGCGTGTGTCTAAATCTGGATCTAACCCTATGGAAATAACTTTTCAGGTCACTTTTAAAGTGATTCTTCAGCAGTCAGGAAATGCATTTCCAAGGTTGTGGAGGAAGTTGAAGACTTTTGTCTGTTATTTATTAGTGGATGTAGTTACTTTTACTTCCTGTATCATGTTCTTTTTCTGTGGTGGAGAGCCAAAACAAAGCAGCTGTGATAATACCGTTTAAAACTATTAGCCTTTGATCATGTGCCCAACAGTGCAATAACAGCTTAGTACAATCTCCTGGACTTTTTCTTTCACTCCCACACTGTCCCTTAACTGATTTCAAATGAAAGCGAAGCAGGCCTTGCCTTTTGGAAGTTGCCAACAGAAGAAATCAAAAGCCTTTCAATCCACACCAACAACATGTATTGGTGGTCCCCTTCTTCCATGGGGGTTTATCCCACCCTGTGTGAACAGCTTGCCCTTCTTGGCCATTGCTAATGCACACCAGGTTGGAGCAAAGAGTTCCAGGATTGCAGCCTTAGTTTCAAATATCACTTACAAATATATTTTCCTTTATTTAAAAAATGGAAAGTTCATTTTATGAATAGTTGCATATGAAGAGAATGCTAGAAAAACGGGACTTACTGTCTTCCTCCTATATGTTTGTCTCTCCCCACAGGTAAATGGGAAAGATTTATCAAAAGCAACCCATGACCAAGCAGTAGAAGCCTTCAAAACAGCAAAAGATCCCATTGTTGTGCAGGTCCTGAGGAGAGCACCACGCACCAAGATCTTCAGCCCTTCTCATGAATGTCTCCTGGTAGATATGGGCACCCAGACTGATATCACCTTTGAACACATCATGGCCCTAACCAAGATGGGCTCACCTACCCCACCAGTTACAGTATTGGATCCATATCTCTTACCGGAGGAGTAAGTATCCGTTTTCTTAAAGCTCTAAAAACTATTTTTTTAAATCACAGCTTACTACCGGTATATACTTACTGAAGCAACATTGTTAACGCAAGTAATCTTAGAGCTAGATTTTCTAGGTTAGGACATTCATTCATTCATTCATTATATTCATACCCCGCATTTTTTCCTGCAAGGAACCCAAGGCGGCTTACATAATCCTCCTCCTCTCCATTTTATCCTCACAACAATCCTGTGAGGTAGGTTAGGCTGAGAGTCAGTGACTGGCCCAAAGTCACCCAGTGAGTTTCATGGCCGAGCGGGGACTAGAACCCGGATCTCCCGAGTCCCAGTCCAACACTTTCACCACTACACCACATACTCCTTTAAAATATGCAGTGGTGCTCTCACCTTCTGAAGTTCTAAGAAAATGTAAATGTATGTCTGTTTGAGAAAGAAGCCAGAACTTTCCAGATTCAGAAGGACTGGAATCCATGGCTCAGTGAAGCCACAGGACAATGAAGCAACAGAATGGGGGGATCTGTTCATCTCTAATACTCGGTCCGGCAGGAGTGGCTTGCAGGGAACTTTCCCAGGCATGATGCCATAGAACCCATGACTGGAGATGCCAGGGATTGGACCTCGGACCCTCTATATGTAAAGCTTGCATTCTACCATTGAGCCATAGGTCTGTCTTTTACATTCTGGATCATAGCTTACGTGTCTGACAGTTTCCCTTAGCTACGCCTTTGCATTGCTGCTGTTCAGCCTTTCTTTATTTTAATGGGGGCCATAAATTGCAAATGGCAAGGAGCTGCTACATTCTGTTCCAGTGTATTAATTACTTTATTATGATCCTGCAACAATGTTACACAAATAAGTTGTCCTGTAGGACTGATCTTTCTTTAAAACGATGTCAAGGAATTTTTAGAATCAATTTTTAATTACTGCTAGTGGTAGTCTCTCACTGTTGTACTTGCAAGAAAAATACATAAATAAAATACTCATTTACCTACATGCAAGCCCACCCATATTTTTAGTACAGGAAATAGATCCCCATTGAATTTATTGTCATTCCCCAAGGATACTTGATATTTTTCTTCTTCCACAGCAAATAGAAAATGATAGAAATTTGCCAAAAAATGTCAGATGTTTGTGATGGATCTCTTCCCATCTTGTTCATGGCAGCTGGCAGTGACATTGCAGATAGGAGGGCACAGATGTGGTAGAAAGCAGAATTAATATCTGTGCATGTGTTGGCAGTGAAATGGAGGAGCAGGAACTTCAAGCAGAGCCTTGGATTGGGTTATTGCTTCAACAGGGTTTCAGCTGAACACATAAGAATACAGCTTACCATCGCACTTTGATTTCTTTCACGGGACTGGGCATCGCTGATGAAAGAATTCCTTCTGTGTTTTATGGGACGAGCACATGAAAATAGAATCGGTGATCAGTGGTGCATCAAGCATTGTTCCCTCTATGTGCGACAAAATAAAAACATAGGAAGCTGCCTTATACTGAGTCATACCATTGGTCCATCTAGACCAGAAATGTCTATCCTGTCTGGCAGTGGCTCTCCAGGGTTTCAGGCAGGATTATTTCCTAATCCTACCTAACCCAATGCATGTGCTCTGCCTTGGGGGGGGAGGGAATCTTCAGTAAATGCAGTGCATTGGTTATCATGGTCCACCTTCAACACATAGAGGCACTGCTACTGTATGATCCCAGTGTGGTATAGTGGTGAGAGTGTTGGACTGGGACTCAGGAGATCCGGGTTCTAGTCCCCGCTTGGCCATGAAACTCACTGGGTGACTTTGGGCCAGTCACTGGCTCTCAGCCTAACCTACCTCACAGGGTTGTTGTTGTGAGGATAAAATGGAGAGGAGGAGGATTGTGTAAGCCGCCTTGAGTTCCTTGCAGGAAAAAAGTTGGGGTATAAATATAATAAATAAAATAAAATAAATTGCTGGAGAGTGTTATGAATAAAGCACCCATGTGGCTGGAACAGTTGCATGGGACTTTCCCACCCAGTCAGCACCCTCCCACAGTGTGGGGTCACACCACATGGAATCAGCTCACATTCTGGCATACTGTTTGTCAAGCAGGCCAGACTCTCCACATCCCTAAGTTAACTATGTGTTACCTAGACTGGTACTTCCTCGTGTACATTACACACCTATTGCTGATCAATTTCATTGGGTTGGCCCAAGTTCTAATGTAATGAGATATTATTTGTTTCATTTCTATGCCACCCAATAGCCAAAGCTCTCTGGGTGGTTCACAGCAATTCATAACATAGGTACAATAATAGAATAGATAATAATAAAATATAAATACAGTAATAAAATACAAATATAATAAAATAGAGCATACAATTCCAATATACCAAATTTGAAACAGTTTAACAACTAAAACAATTTCAGTAAAAACTAAGCCTATTAAAACAGCTAACATGTTCCAAAGCCCTGTGGGTGAGTGGTTCCCAATTCCAGGAGATAAGCTTATTGACTGTTCTGGATGGGGTTGCACTCCCTTTGAAATATCAGGTTCGTAGTCTGGAGGTACTCCTAGATCCATCATTGTTGCTGGAGTCCCAAGTGACTACGGTGGCTCGAAGTACCTTTTACCATCTTCGATTGGTTCACCAGCTACGGCCTCTCCTGGACAGGGATAGCTTGGCCACAGTGATACAGGTGCTAGTAACCTCAAGACTGGATTACTGCAATGCGCTCTATGTGGGGCTGCCCTTAAGGCTACTCCAGAAGCTGGAGCTAGTGCAGAATGCAGCAGCTTGGCTGTTGTTGGGAGCTGCCCCTTTTCAGCATGCAACTCCTTTGCCAAAAGAACTGCACTGGCTACCAGCTCGCTCCCGGGTCAGGCTTAAGGTTCTGGTACTTGTGTACAAAGCCCGAAACAACTTGGGACCAGGTTACCTGAGAGAGTGCCTCCTCCCATGCCAACCTGCCCGGTCATTGAGGTCATCAGATGGCATGCTCCTGGTGGTTCCTCATGGACCTTTGGCCCGATTGGAGTCCACCAGGAGAAGAGCCCTTAGTGTGGTGACTCCATTTCTGTGGAACTCCCTGCCCCTGGAGGTCAGGCAGGCTCTGATATTGCGCTGTTTTTGGTGCCTGCTGAAGACCTCCTTGTTCTGGGAAGCCTTCTGTGCTCTCCAACCACCACTTTAACGTTACTTGTTTTCAATGTATTTCTTTTGTTTCTTTTATCTGTTTTTATTATTCACTGCTCCAGAATCTACTTAGATGTGGAGAGGTATAGAAATACTGTAGATGATGATCATGATCATGATCATGATGATGCCTGTCATCTACTCACTTCCTCCTCTCACTGGTTTTCCTTTGGGAAATTAAGGCCATGTTTAAACATTTCAGATCAGCTATCCACTTTCAAAGCAAGCTCTTTCCAACAAGCATACTGGTCAGGGCCTAGCTCTGCTATCTTCATCCAGGCCACTTTCTTTTTTCACCCTACAAGCCAAGTATGCCACCAGACACACAATGTTCCCTCAGTCCTCCCCTCCCCTCCAGACTACTGGCTGGAACAAATGTTTCTCTCTCTAGTGGGCCAGCCTTGCCTGGGGTGGCCATTACGTTACAGAAGTCAGACAGTTTTTATATTTGTTTGCGTTTTTGTTTAATGAGCTTACATCCTCAGTGCCACTGATCACCTGCAGCGCATCAGTCTGGATGCATGTGTGACATATTAGTGATGCTCTGCCATGTGGCTGGGGGAGGATTAATATGTTAATTAGAATAGGGAGTGCTAACCTAAACCGTGCTTTATTTTCCCAGGCATTCATCAGGGCACGAATACTATGATCCAAATGATTACATGGGAGGCATTCATCAAGAAATGGACAGAGAGGAGCTAGAATTAGAGGTATGAGTAATAACTAGAAGCAGTCATTTAACGTACAAACTATTTTAATATATTTTCCTGTGCCATGGACTTAGCAGCTAGTGCTGCATGGAAATTATGCACTCACTCACACTACCAAAATATATTGGAAACATAGTTGCAAGCAACCGTTGCTGATCTGTAATTTGGTGTACAGACTGCAGGAAATTCGTGCTTATTCACTTCCATATGCAGTTAATTAAAGGTTATGCAAATTAAAGGATATGGGGCCATATCCTCAGCTGCTATATAAGTGGCCATAGGTGAAAAAAAGAAATGAAAAGATGAATAATAGAATGTTGGGAGATGGGGTGTTCATTTATACTCTTTCTTTCTTTCTTTTTTACAATTTTGCACATATGGAGATTCACATGGGAATGTAGTATCAAAAGCAAAATCTGATACCTGGCATAGATTCTTAGGAACCTTGGTCTTTTTAAAAAATAATAATAATCTAGCCCTTTGGGATATGCAGGTACATTTTAAAGCAAACATGTAGTGACTCCATTTGTTTACAGTAGAGGGCTTCTTTTTTTCTGCATGGCTTCTTGTTATTCTTTCATAGTCTCTAGTCAAGTTGATTTCCCCTGCTGTCACATACAAAATAAATTCAAATGTCAGGTTTAGAATGAAGTGTGAGAATTGAGGCGGTTTCCTCTCTCTTCCCATGTCAGGGAGGAGAGAAGTGATGTAGTGTAGCCAAGGAGCACTGGAGGTATGTAGAGCATCATTCTGTGGGGGCAGGAATTTGTAGCCACCAATTGGAAGAGTTCTAGCTGGCTCCACTACATCACTTCCCACCCAGTCCCGGACAAGGAAGGCAGGAATAGAAAGCCAGCACCACTGTACATAACTGCAGCCCCCCTGTCCAAACTGCTTTGAATATCCCCATGTTGGGAGGCCAAATTCACCACCCATCCACTATTATTTGCCAAAATAGTTGGTTTCAACAAACTGAGGGCACCCGTACATATAGAAGGTGGGTTTTCTGAAAACAGTGGTTGTGATCCACAATAGGGCTTCCTTTGGCCACCCAGGTTCCAGCAAAGGAGGATGGACCAAGGCAAGCTTCAGCCATACCTGAGATATTATAGGCCCAGCAGCTGTTCAGCAAATTGCTGCTGCTATTCAGGTTCTATGACAGGTTAAACTGGCAGCTATTTAAATGGGTGCTCCTCAGTTGCCAGCCCTTAAATAGCTTGTGCGACTCAAATCATTTCATGGCATTTGATCATTTTGACACTGAGAGTTCTTAAATGGCTAAAATATAGAAGCTCTAACAGGAGCAGCTAAACATTAAAGAAACATTTGCGGCTTAATAGCCTTTCTCTAAAATCCTTTAAGAATCTTTTCAAACCTGGGAGACTAAGATCAATGAAAAGGGTCAAAGTGTAACAAACACCCAGGCAGCTTCTAGCTATATTGTTTGCTTATTGACAAATTTGTCTTGAATAGACTGCAAAGGCACTTGTTTCATTGACTCTAGTCGGAATGGTGAAAAGGAAGTAAAATATCAAACCAGACCACCTGGGCTACTCTCTTCATAAAATACACTCTGAATTCCAGTCCATCATCTAGGCTTTTATGGCCATCCTAACTCACAATTAATGACTTAACAGATATTGTCAACAAGTCCCCTGTGTAAATGAATATGTAGTTCTTGCTAGAATTCCGTGAAATGCAATAGAATTGCCTACCAATCTGTACAGGCTGGTATTAGTCACAATAATTGAGTAGCTGCCAACAATTGACCGTTAAAGGCAAGAGTTTTATATCTGAAATTGGAGTCTGGAGTTGCAAGGAATTCAGCCTCTGGGGTATTACATAGCCTTTGTTAAAACAAAAACACTAGGCACTAATGATGCCATGGCAGTGTATATCAACAGATTTCTCAAATCTTCTTTTGAAGCTTTAATTGAGTCTATGTGTTATGTATCTATGTTGGTAAAAATATGGGCTATAAAGCCCTTTCAGAATTATCAATGCAAGTAGAAATACTAACTAAAATAACGCTACCTACAAATACTTTCTATGACAGTTGCCATGACTGCAAGTAGATTTGCATTCAACAGGCAGAAGCTTGAGAAGGAAAGAGGATGGTTAAGTGATGCCTGTGCCTGAGAGCAATTTCTAGTCAGTTTTGGTAACCCATCATGCATTGGATTGCGGCCTTCGTTTCATTTCAAGAAGAGCAGAGTGACACTGAAGATGTTGCATCATGAATTGAGCGTAGCTGTTAAAGCTGATAGGCCCTATCAAAAGCTTCCTTGGATGTAAATGTCTTTTAAAAAAACATGACGCAAAATATTCCAAGCTGACTCTGCGGGGTCCTGAACTTTACGGTTAGTCTCTGCTCCACTGTGGGGCTGTGCATTTGGACTCAAATTTGGAGCCAGGTTTAGTGCGGGTGTTTAGGATTTGAAGATACCACTTATTGTAACCATTTGATATTTTAAGCACTTAAAATATACTAAACAGTGTCATATGTTGTCCTCAAAAATGGCAGTTCATGGCAGATCTTGCATTATTTCATCCTGTCCAAGATTATTTTAAATAAATGTTGCTGTTTTGTTTATTTCTGTTTCCCAATCCAAACAATAGTATGTCCAGGCAGTCGTGCTGATTTTCTAGATTTTTCAATACTTTGGGGAGTATTGAATACTTTGGGGAGCAAATTCCACTATGTTCAATGGGTCATACTCCATTGTAAGTGTGTTTAGGATTGGAGCACCAATGACCTCGTGGCAACACTGCTGGATTAGTTTTATGAAGCAAACATTACACTTTACGTGGGAACCATGTTTGCTGCGTATATTTCATTGTTACAGTGGTGCTTTCCATGGCAAAGTATGGATGACGTGTACATGCATGCAGGAAACCTGATTAGGCTAGAATCCCCACATGCATGCACACAGATCTCTAAATGCACATAGATGCATCTATGTCATCCGTGCTTTCAATTTTTGCTGCAAGAAACACGAGTCTATGCGCAGCAAACATGTTCTCTCCATTAATTGTGAGGTCCTTTATCAAAAGGCAATATCAGTATCACTCTTACAATATAAAAAGACTCTCTTACAAAATGGGAAAGCATTTCCTAGCTCAGTACCTTATAGCCCACTCACTCTTGAGAGCAATGTGTTTTCCAATACAAGCACTCCTTCGTGTGCTTTTGAACAGACTGGCTAAGTTTTTATAAAGTTTTAAACTGGACCTAACCGGAGATTGTCTACAACACAATTCAGTAATCTGTTGGGCACAAATTTCATTTGAGTATACAGAGTTTAATTTGCTATTATCTTTTATTTTGAAATCATGCTATTATGAGTGGCTGCAGGCATAATAATATCATAACACGTTACTGTATTCTCGTCTCACTGTAAATAGCACTCGTATTTCAGCATTCAGGTTATTTAGCTCTCCTTATCTGCCGCCAGTTGGCATAGGGCCAAAATAATTTCATGCAATTGTGTTGCATCCATTTCGAATTCAGAGATCTCATATCTGCACATGCTTTATATGAGAAAAGATAATCTACATCTCAAAAAGTTATGTTAATGCATACTCATGACATTTATAATAGGTATCCTGCTTAGACCATTCCCACCTTCTAAAATTTTTTTAGGTACAATCATCCTACACTGCACTCTCCACTCACTGCAGTGGGCCTGGAATGGATCTCTGTGCATATTCTAAAGATAGGAATGTAGGAAACTGCCTTATACTGTGTCATACCATTAGTCCATCTGGCTCAGTATTGTCTACACATAGCAGGGGCTCACCGGGATTTCAGAAAGGGGACTTTCCCAGCCCTACCTGGAGATGCCAAGGATTGCACCTGGGACCTTCTGCATACAAAGTATGTGCTCTGCCATTGAGTTATGGCCCTCCATAATAAAATGTGCAACAGTAATATTATCTTCTAGCTTCTTCCTGCTTTAGATTTTGTCCTTGACTTATACCTGTTGTGTTCGCTGGCAGGAATATAACAACATAGCCCCCGTGAAAGCAAGTGGGACTCTCCCTTTGTTCTCCATGGCAAGAATAATTTACCAGTGTTAGAGCAATAATAAACACTAGTAGGGTCACACCACTCCAAATTGTCATGTATTATTATTATTTATTTATTTTTAGCTCACCAGGGGTTTGAGCTGCCTATTACTTTAGGAGATATATTTGTATTCTGCTATGAAACCAGAAGATTCATGTATTGAGCTTCTAAAACCTCACATATAGGCCCATAGGACAGGCAAGGAAGGTTCAAATCTCTGGGCAGTTGAGAATAAAGTGACAAATGCTTTTAATAGGAATCATTTCTCTTACAGCGCGATCCAATGTGGCTGCCCATAACCCTTCGAGCTCTTGCCCTCCAAAACACTTAGATGGCCAATTTTGGATGTCTAAATGTTTTCCTCCGGCATGCGAAGAGAGGAGGTTGAGGCAACTCCAGGATTCCTCCTAGCATGGTGTTGCCTTGCTCCTCCCATCCCAGAATGCCCACCCAGTGCCGGCTCCAAGGTCAGTCATGGAAAGAACCGTGCCTGCTGTGAGGACAGAGGGGGGGTGCTCTGAATTCGGAGTCCCAGCTCCGAGGTTGGAGCTGGGACTCCAAATTCTCCTATGGCCATCTATGGCCAGAAACTATTGGAAAAGATGGAGTTGGTAATAGCAACCCGAACGGACTCTTACTTTTGTCTATATGTGCAGAGCATAATCTCACTATTACAAACACACTCTTTCGACAAAAGAATAAGTTTAAAACATCATGGCAGCACCCACAGTCAAAGCACTGGCGTCTTCTGGATTATGTAATTGTCCGTGTTAGAGATCGCCACAATGTACTTCTTACTAGGGCCATGGTGAGTGCCGATGACTGCTGGACAGACCACCGACTATTCCGGTCCACTATGGTTATCAACATTGCTCCCCAACGTAGGCTTCAGGGAAGGAAACCAAGGCATAAAATGAACATCCAAGTCCTCCAAGATCCTATTAAGCAAACTCGTCTTCAATCACTTCTTAAGGAACATCTACCTACGGAACCTCCTGATAACACTGAGGACCATTGTTCTAAGCTGAAAACCTCCATTACTGCAGCTTGTGATCAAACTATTGGATATGAAACTAAGAAACATCAGGATTGGTTTGATGAAAATGATAATGAGATTAAATATATAATTGACCAAAAAAGGAAATCCTTCCAAATATGGCAAAATGATATTAACTGTGCTGCCAAGAAAAAACTCTACGCTAGTGCAAAGGCTGAGGTCCAAAGAAGAACAAGAGAACTTAAGAACGCTTGGTGGAAAAAGAAAGCTCAAGAAATTCAACAACTTGCAGAATCTCATGATGCACGGGGATTTTTTAAGGCCACAAGGGCCATTTATGGACCAAAAACCTGTGGTACAAACCCTTTACAATCAAAAGATGGCACCAAACTCTTAAATGACAAAGAGTCTATTGCACTGCATTGGAAAGAGCATTATTATGACCTTTTAAATCGTAAATCTAAGGTGGATAATGAGATTTTTGCGCAAATCCTGCAAAAACAAATTAGAGAGGAACTTGCAATGCTCCCCACTTTGGATGAAGTAAAAAAAGCCATTAATCAAATGAAGAACAACAAAGCTAGTGGACCAGATGGGATTCCTGCTGAAATCTTTAAAGAAGGGGCCCCCGAACTTGTACATCTTCATAAACTCATCGAAAAAATCTGGATAAGAGAAGAGATCCCAGAAGACTTCAGGGATGCCATAATTATCACCCTCTTTAAGAAGGATGATAGAACAGACTGTGGAAACTATCGGGGCATTTCTCTCTTAGCTACCGCAGATAAAATATTTGCTAGAATTCTCGCAAACCGTCTTCTATCTATTTCAGAAGAGATCCTCCCTGAAACTCATTATGGTTTCTGCCCCTCTAGAGGGACAGTAGACATGATTTTTACTGCACGTCAGCTCCAAGAAAAATGCCGGGAGCAAAATCGACCCCTTTATATGGCATTTATTGATCTGGCTAAGGCCTTTGATACTGTAGCTCTCTGGACTATCCTTATGAAAATTGGATGCCCCAATAAATTTGTGAATATCTTGCGACTTCTCCATGACAACATGACGGCAACGGTTTTGGACAACAATGGCTCTCATGGTACTCCATTTAAAGTGGGATCAGGTGTTAAACAGGGATGTGTTATCGCCCCAACATTATTTGCTATTTTCATTGCCATGATTTTACATCTTGTCGAGGGGAAACTTCCCACTGGTGTGGGAATTATATATCGAACAGATGGAAAGCTTTTTAATCTCAGCAGGCTGAAAGCAAAAAGTAAGGTAATTACAACTTCCGTTGTGGAACTTCAGTATGCTGATGATAATGTGGTCTCCGCACATTCAGAGGATGATCTCCAAACTATCCTAAATGCTTTTGCAGAAGCATACGAAAAACTTGGTCTCTCACTTAACATCAAAAAAACCAAAGTGCTTCATCAGCAAGTGCAAGCCAATCCTTTGGTGATGCCATCTATCCAGCTTGGCGGGACAATACTGGAAAATGTCGATCATTTTCTCTATCTTGGCAGCTATCTTTCTGTTACAGCTAACATCGACAGTGAAATCCAGCATCGTCTGAGCTCCGCAAGTGCCGCATTTTCTCGAATGAAACATAGAGTGTTCGAGGATCGGGATATTTGTAAGAAGACCAAAACACTGGTTTATGAAGCCATTGTACTACCAACTTTATTGTATGCCTGCGAAACATGGACTATCTATAAACGTCACTTCCACCTCCTTGAAAGGTTTCATCAACGTTGCCTCCGGAAAATCCTGCAAATTACTTGGGAAGATAGGCGAACAAATGTCAGTGTACTGGAAGAAGCAAAGACTACTAGCGTTGAAAAAATGATCCTTCAACACCAACTTCAGTGGACCGGTCATGTTGTTCGAATGCCTGACTGCCGTCTCCCAAAGCAGTTACTTTATTCCCAACTCAAGGATGGAAAGTGGAATATCGGTGGTCAATATAAGAGGTTTAAAGATGTTCTTAAGGCTAATCTAAAAAAAATGCAATATAAACATCGAAAACTGGGACGCTCTGGCCCATGAACGATCTAACTGGAGGTTGGCCTTTCACAAAGGTTCTATGGACTTTGAAGAAGCCCGAGTGCAAAGTGAAAGGAAGAAACGTGCTAAATGAAAAGCACGCCAAATGAATCCTTTACAGGACCATCTTCCATCTGGTAACCTGTGTCCTCACTGTGGGAAGCTGTGTGGATCTAGAATTGGCCTCCACAGTCACTTACGGACCCATCGCTAGAGTCTACACATTTTTTCATTAGAATTTCCTCCTTTTAAAATTTCCTTTTTGTAAATTTTTATCCTGGAAGACAATCTTACTCGGTCACGAGTGATCGCCTGATGATGATGATGCTCCTCCCATCCCAGAATGCCCACCCAGTGCCGGCTCCAAGGTCAGTCATGGAAAGAACCATGCCTGCTGTGAGGACAGAGGGAGGGTGCTCTGAATTCGGAGTCCCAGCTCCAAATTCTCCTATGGCCATCTAGGCAGCATCTAGCGGCCATAGGATTGCACCCTTAGTTACCCTTAGTTACAAAAATAGAAAATTTACCAATCATTGAAGCTTTCTTTAAAGATTCTCTATGCTTAATTCAGATACTATTCTAAGTGATAAGCCATTTGGTTAGTCCAAGAAGTACTACTGTAAATATACTCTAGGCTGTCAAAGGGAACTTCCTTTACGATATATTTAATGCATGTTTGGTTTGTTTGTAAATTTATTTATTTTGTAAAATTTCAACAAAAGAAAAAATGGGGCTACATATATCTGAATATCTATTTCAATGCATACATATGAAATGTGTAAATATGTGTGTGTGTGTGTGTGTGTGTGTATGAAAATACAGGTTTCTAAGTATTATACATAAACTTCAACAAAAGCAGACCAAATATCCAAATAAGTATCCATTCGCAGATACACCACCCATTCAAATGTTGTGAGGTCTTTAATCCATTGCATTATAAGAGGTGAGCGTTTATCCTTCCAGCAGTATAATATCAGTCTTGTAGCTGTCGGAAGGGCAAGGAGAATCCATTTGCACTGACCATACATTAACTTCCAGGAAGCAGGTAGATCATTTAATTTTAAAAGAGCATGTACATCACTAAATATTAAGGAGTGTTCCAATATAAATTATCCATATAATGAACTCCTCCCAAAAAGAGGCAACTAGTGGGCATTGCCAAAACATATGCTTATTCACATATACATAAACATACATATTTAATGTATGTTTAATAAAGGGTGCTTAAGATAGTTGGGCAAGAATGATCCATTTAGGGAAAGCGGGATATTTTTAAAGTAACAAGACAAAAGAGATACATATCAAATAGGTCTTGACTAATTTTTGTAAGCTTTGCCTGTCAAAATGGGGTTTGGTACATCCATATGTCAACTACCCTAGCTCTCACAAACTGTTGATGATATGGTCAACTTGTTTGTGGCTTGTGCCCCTTCAGATTGCAGGTCGGATGTCACATGATGAAATGTTTTTCCAGATATAGATAGATAGATAGATATAGATTTAATCCTACAAAACAGAAGACTATATGTCAGGGAGGCTTGGTTAGATCCCGTCTCCTTGACATCAAATTTTCTATGTGGAGGGAGTTACTTATTTTTTATAGCGAGGAGAATCCAACCATGTAACACCTCACCTGCTACAAATGAGAAACAGGCTCCAAACCCTTATCTGCTTTTTGTGAGAACTAGGTTCCTCTCATTATCAGTCAGTTCAGATATTATTCACTATAGCTAATTTGTACATAGGATCATCACACATTCCATGCAAGCAAGCAATACTTTATTGTTCAAAGCCATAGGCCACCACAATTCAAACAATCCAAAAATAAAATAAAATACATAATGAATTAAAATACAAATATGAACCATTTTAAAAAAAAAAAAAAACAATACACTAAAATGTTATAAAGATAAAAACCAATTTAAAATTTAAAAAGGGAATATACAAGCATTAAAAAAGAAATATCAGTACAGTCATCCCTTGGATTGAGTGCATAATTCGTTCCGGAAACGTGCTTGTAATCCAAAACACTCTTATATCAAAATGAAATCCCCAAAAAAAAATTTGTACAGAGATTTTTAATTTAAGCCATACTACAGTACTTGTATTGCAAGACGACGCTTGTATATCAAGTCAAAAAAAATTAAATAAATATTAAAAATTTTGCTTGTCTTGCAAAACGCTCTCAAACCAAGTTACTTGTAATCCAAGGTATTACTGTAATGTGATACAAATAATATACAGTCAAATATGGTCATCTCCTTTGCAATTGATAGCTATCTCTGCAATATATTTCTTTCTGATCTTCTTAGCGGCAATTGCAAAGAGAGCTACACGCCAGGTCACATATTTATCCATATCTGCTAGGAGATAGAAAGCCGTATCCAAGGGACTCTGGTTAGGGAAACTTACAATTAAGGGTACCAGAAACCGTTCCCTTGGGTCATTGTATAATGGACAGCACAAAATATAATGGGTAAGATCCTCTAATTCAGAACACCCGCCAATGCAAGTACGTTCATTGACTGGGATACCCCTATGCCTCCCATCTCTATAAGCAGTATCCATCATATTTAGCCGTAATTCTGTGAAGGCTTTCCGTAGTTGTACAAATGTTAGCTCATTAAGGTAATCCACATGTTCACGAGCCTCTTTAAGTTTAAAATATAATGGTGCACATGTGGATGTATACACAGAGTTTAAATCGTTTTTTGTGGCAACCTCCTTTATAGTTCGCTTAAAGATATTTTTCAGTATGTCTAATGGGAAGTCTTTAAGCTCAGCCAGTGAGAGACCATATTTAACCATAAGTTGAGCAGCATGATGTAACCAATTTTTAAGAGGAAATCCATTGGCCATTTCTATCAAATATTTTCTGGGTAATCTGGTGTTATCCATGTGTTGTACCTTAAACCAATAGCATAAACACATCCCATGCTCTCAGGGCACTTCATCTACTAACAGCGCGATCCAATGTGGCTGCCCGTGACCCTCTGAACTCGGAGGATTACAGGCATCCTACTGAAGGTGGGAGGAGAACAGAGGCAACCCTTGCCTCGTGTTTCCCTCATCCTCCAGACAGCCGATTTCAGCCATCTAAGTGTTTTTTACACCGACTGGCGAGGAGAGGAGCCGTAAGCACTGCCAGGATTCCTCGTACAATGGCGGTGCCATGCTGCCCCCTCCCCGCCCCCCTAGCACCAGCTCTGAAGTCGGTCTTCCATCTTCAGAGCCGCAGCTGGCACAGAAAGAACTGCACCAGCTGCAAGGGCAGAGGGAGGGCGCTCCGAAGTTGGAGTCCCAGGTCTGACCTTGGAGCGCTTTTCCAAGGTCGGAGCTGGGACTCCCGACTTTTCCTATGGCCGTCTAGGCAGTGTTTAGCAGCTATAGGATTGCGCCCTTAGTCAAACATTAAAGGCCATGTATGAACAGGACTCTCATTACAATCAGTATCATTCATGGCATAGCCACAGTTTTCCTATCTAGATCATTACTAGAGAGTCTGATCATGTATTCTTTTCCAATCCATCATTTTACCCACAGAAGCCATGTGTAGGTGTAGGAAAGAATTACCAGACACGTCAGATTTTTGTTGTTGTCCGGAAAAAGAATATACAGTCATGCCTTGGATTGAGAGCATAATTCGTTCTGGAAAAGTGCTTGTAATCCAAAACACTCTTATATCAAAACGAAATCCCCCCAAAAAAAAATTGTACAGAGATTTTTAATTTAAGCCGTACTACAGTACTTGTATTGCAAGACGACGCTTGTATATCAAGTTAAAAAAAATTAAATAAATATTAAAAATTTTGCTTGTCTTGCAAAACACTCTCAAACCAAGTTACTTGTAATCCAAGGTATTACTGTATAGTAGATACTGTTTTATAGTAGATCCATTTGTCAGCCAAATTGCTAACAATCCAGTGTCAAGTTTTGCCATGTAAACAAGTAAAAGCAATTAAGAAATGTATGTACTACAATAATACCACAATATATGGCATTACACTGGCATTGTCGGTTGCTGCAGCCAATCTGCAGTCACATTTTTTGATGTAAAGAGATGTTCAGGATCCAGATATGAGATTTCTGTGAAGACTGGCAACTCAAGTCCTGTTTGTGTTCACAGTAGAAGCCCACCTCCACTGGTGGCCTTTGTGCTAGGTAGTACTTGTCCAAGTAGAATTTATTTTCATGGCCATATCACTACTGGGGGCTCAGGACATGAAAATATGTACACCCTAGCTCCGTGTGTGTGTGTGTGTGTGTTTATAGTAGTTATCTCTGAATTAACCTGTGCAACGATAATGAACACCTTGGTACTTATAGGATTTTTATTTTCCTGAAACCTAGTGATCTGTTCCAAAAAGTACTCTGGAAAATTTAAAATGTTTTTCTGCTAATAAATAGTTCTTTGTTTTGATGGTTTTAAATTTATGGAGTTGATGTCCATAAAATCTTTTGAAGCTTTATGATTATATTAAAACTTTATTGAGGCTCAGGCATCTAGGTAACAGCTGTTCTCCTTCCTATGTACACAAAATTATCATATCTAGGGTAGCATCAAATCCCAGTTATTTCTACTTCTAACCAGGGCTGGGGGATTGTACCCAAGGGTAAGTCTACATCTAATTACTCATAAAAATTCAGGTACTAAACACCTGCTCTGAGGGTATTCTGAAGGGATTTTTTTACAAAGACCATTTGCCTGAGCAATGTTTGCTCATGTGTGTGTGTATTTTAATATTTCTCCCATGGTTACCCCCAGACAATATATCCCAGACAGAAAAACATGACAGGAAATGTGAAAGTGATGCATGCTGGTTTTGAAGCATATTGAAAAGCTCAAGCTCTCAGTTGAAATACATGGGAATGGAAACACCAAGAGCATCTAGTATCAAAGCTTGTTTGAAACATCAAACTTTATCTCAGTCCACATGAATGTGGCTGTCTTTAAGTTCTAAACTGATGACATCTAAGCAACAACATCAAAAAGGCTGCCAACTGAGATTTGCCGAGAGCTGGTTCTTATGTATTTGAAAGAACTTTACCTCACACTAGCAGTTCCAGACTTCATAGAGGTTCTATATGCAACACGGAGATCCCAATTCACTTCAGTGGAAGGAGTGTTTGTGGAAAAAAATTGTGCTTTCCATTACAGTACATTGACCGGAGGCATGGAGTTATTCTGACGAGTGACACTGATGCTACATTCCTTGCCCAAAGATACCTGAACATGACTTCTTAATGCAAGGGCTCAACTCACGAGAATGTGTTCCTGCATGTCTCAGAAATAAAGTGAAAAGCCAGCTGTAACCCATAGCTGCAATGTCACCCAGAATGACTTCCACCAGCATTCCTACAGCAGCGTCAAGCAAGAGGAGTGCTTGCATTATAGGGGGGAAGTAAGGGGTTGAACTTAATGAAATCCAGAAATCCTGATTCCCTCAACGTTAGCCAAATCATGCCCCTGTAAGCTGAAGCAGGTGTGGGCAACCTTTTTTCTGTCAAGGGCTGTTTTCCCTCAAGGGTAATCTGCCGTGGGTCACATGTAAGCAGTGGGTGGAGCCGAATTCAGCAATGGGCAGGGGCAGAGCTAAAAATGGGGGGGGCACCCCTTTTCTCCTTTTACTGCCACCTCATTCTCCCTCCCTCCCTCTCTCTCTCTCTCTCTCTCTGTGCCATCCCCTTTTTTCTCCCCTGCCCCACTCCCAGCGAGCAGTCAGGGAAGGGGTGGATGGCTCTTGCCAGAGGTCTGAACTGATCGCATGCAGAGGGCTTGTGAAATTAGTCCAAGGGCCGCATGTAGTCCTAGGGCTGCAGGTTGCCCACCCCTGAGCTGAGAGGATTCAGGGCCCTCTGCCCCCATCCCACCTCTGTAATTTGGACAACTTTGTCCTGCAGATGCTGCATGGTAATTGTGATCCTACTGTTAAAATTGCAATCACATTTTAGGTTCATGACACTATGCTAGTATAGTCTTCACCCTAGCCCTAGCTTGTTCCCCATTAATTCTGTATTGTTTCAACCTTGTGAGCTGTTGTCCTATTGCTTCTGGTCATGACAGCTGCTGCCAGCTCTCCAGTGCTGACCAAGGGCTTCTCTACACGAGGCATTTATTGTGCACTCGTGATCCTTCACTCACGGAAGTTGGCGGGTCCTTTATACGATGTCGTCATCCTCCAGGGCCTCTCCCACGTTTTGTAGCCAATATTTGCGCCTTTTTTTTTTTTAAAGAGCCAGGGTAATGAGGTCTTAAATTTTAAAGGCGCAACAAACTGAAATAAAGGCTTGTATAATTCAACAATTGTGCTATACCGCAGCACCACCTTGTGGTTGTATAATACAACATATAGGAAGACAGAGAAAGCAAAACCCTGGGGGGGGGGAAGCCACGTGTAAATGATGCTCCCCTTCTCCCACGAAGCACGGAAGAAGAAGCATCCATGAAGCGCCGGGTTAAACGCCTCATGTAGAGAAGCCCTAAAGCTCTTGAACAAGCACATTGTCCTAGGACTGCCAGAGCAACCCCACATAGCACTGAAACAGCAATGATTGCACACCTTCCTAAACAGCTACAAGAGAGCCCAAGGGCTGATAAGTTTGGACTGCCAGTCAATAAACAATTAAATAAATCAAATATATAATTCCTAGCTAAAGGTAGATACTGTTTAATGGGTATTTAATGAAGAAAACAACACTGCTTAACTAAACATGACTTTAGTTAAGTATGCAAACCTGAACATGTTATGATAGCATTGCCGGGATTTCCTGTTTGTATTTCTTAATAACCAAGGATTTGGATTTTAATATCACTTGGGGGGGGCGGGGTTGGTTAATTTGCTGGATTTCTATAAATCCAGTTCAGAGAAAATCGAGCAAGCTGTCACATCCGTGGAACCCTCAAAGACTTTTTCTTAGTTGCTGACAGTCTGTTCAATGGGGAAAGTGGGGGGAGATCCAGGAGCAGCAGCACCCTCTTGGATCTCCAGGCGAGGCTGTATCTTAAACATGTAGCAACCCAATCAGAGCCTCAAGAATATGGCAGGATGAAAAATGGACAGTCTGATTATGTCTTCCTCTTTAAAAAAAAAAAAAAAACATGTGAAAGGAGTGGCTCAAAGCAATGATTCATGCACAGCTTATAGATTCATAGATCATAGAGTTGGAAGGGGTCTACAAGGCCATCAAGTCCAACCCCCTGCTCAATGCTTGAAACTAGAGGAGGGGTCTCCCATCCAAGTAATAACCAGGCCTGGCCCTGCTTAGCTTTCCACACTCAGACAAGCTGAGCCAGTGTAAGCAATAACCATCACAGTAGCCTTTTATTTTTAGCAATTAATGATTTTATGGTTTTATTCTTGTGTCTTTTTGATTTTTTATATTGATTTATGTTCTCTGCCCTGCTATGGACTGCTATCAAAAAGGCAGTCAGTAAATACTGGGGATAGGATATCATAGGATATTTATTTATTTATTTATTATATTTATAACCCCGCCTTTTTTCCTTCAAGGAACCCAAGGCAACTTACATAATCATCCTCCTCCTCCATTTTATCCTCACAACAACCCTGTGAGGTAGATTAGGCTGAGAGTCAGTGACTGGCCCAAAGTCTCCCAGTGAGTTTCATGGCCAAGCAGGGACTAGAACCCGGATCTCCCGAGTCCCAGTCCAACACTCTCACCACTACGCCACACTGGCTCTGGATATCATAGGCACACTGGCATACTGGATATCATAGGATCATAGAGTTGGAAGGGGCCTACAAGGCCATCGAGTCCAACCCCCTGCTCAATGCAGGAAACTAGAGGAGGGGTCTCCCATCCAGCTAATAACCAGGCCTGACCCTGCTTATGTATCTTGTTTAGTCAATTCTGGACTATTGTTAAGCCTCCTGAGGAAATATATTGAAAGTTTAGATTACTATTGTGAACGAAAATTGATTTTTTTTAATTTAAAAAGTATGGATGTGTTACATGAAATATTAAGTTGAATTTAAAAAACTAAAAGATAATTCTAAATGATGTTTAATGAAATGTTAAAATATGCACCAATAATATTTTCCTTTTTTCCAGTTTTCAGCCCAACCCTACTCAGAAGTAAGTCCCACTAGGTTCAACAGAGTATAAACTGCAAAGATGTAACTAAAACTAGTCTAGCACTTAACAAATCACTGTGTATAATTATGCCCAAACTTTCCACTCTAGTACTCTAGTGTATTCTTTCACAATCTAAACTGTGCCATTTATATAGAGTAAGTTAATTAGGAATTCCATATTTCTTAATTTAAATGTTTCATATTGCAATACTGTAGATTGCATAAATCTGTTTTAAAGAAATAAAGTGTTTAACTTTCCTCAACATGGGACTTTCTTCAACATCAGTTAAAGCCACAGTTTACTGACTTCCTTTCCCTTTGCTATATAAAACCTAAAAATATGGACCCCAGCAATTGTACTTGGCCAACATTATCTAATCTTCCTTATTGATCAGCCGCAGTCCCCTTTCTAAAAAATAATGGCAAAGCCTTAGAAATATGGAAAACTTTGGCCATTATACTGATGTGTCCAACCTTTCTGTAACAAAAGGAAGCATGATGGGAGAGTGTGGAGCCATTCACAATAGTGCCTATTGATTGGAAATCATTTAAATACCATCTGAAATGTCACTGACATTTACTGCTCTGTTTTTTTCAAAACAAATTACACATGTTGACAAGTAAATAACAAGAGATTGCTTATCGTGGCAGCTGTCATCTAGACATGCCAATAAATTATTCATGTCGGTGAGTTTTATTGTCTTCCTCCAATGAATGGCACTGCGGGGTTGAAATTGAGAGATGCTCAGAGGGTAGACTATTATGTTATTAGGACTTTTAATGCATTAATACCAGGAGGAGAGAGCCAGCAATCTCTCTTTCAATCTGAACAGGGGTTGTGTGCTTTCCCCCCTGCCTCAAAAGCATGTGGGGATTCATAAATGGATTTCAGTCCCACAGTTTCAGCACCATGTCCAGTTTCTCTTTAACTACCAGCTTTCTCAGCTACTTAAGAGGACTCAAGTACTATTTCAAGCAGTTCTAAGCAATGAATATCCTAAGGGCTCTATTGGGTCTATCTAAGCCGTTTTAAGCTGGTTTATCCACAGAACCATGGCCAAAATGTTGGGAGGCAAAGAATGCAAATCAGCAAAATTGTTTTGGAAAGTGCATTAACTCTCATTAAAGGGATCATAAGGCTGAACTTCCATTTACTCCCCATTTGTCTTCAATGATATGAGGTCGCGTTAAAAAGAAATATGGCAATATCCAATACTGCTTGAGCGCTAGCAGGACCTACTGCTAGAGGACTGGGAACCTCGTGGTTCCCAAAGCAACTGGAAAGGAGCAGAAGCCCTTGTTTCAGAACTGAGCTTGCAGAAGGGAGCTCCACTAACCTGTCCCATTCCAGAAATGTGTGTTTCCGCTTGTTTCCGGGGTGCCTTCAGGAAGCGCTAGTTCCTGTTGCACTTGCGGTGGATCCCACAGGTGCATTGGAACCAGTGGAGGTACAGCAGCAGTACTGGATACTGCCCATAGAGAGTCACAGTGTTGACTCAGAAGTAACTCCCATTGAGCCCAGTGTGGCTTATTTCTGGAGAAAGAGGTACAGGATTGCAGCAGCCCAAGGCTGTAATCCCATACACACTTGCCTGGCACTCTCATAGAACTCAATGGGGCTTACTTTTGCCCAATTGCATCCTTGGGATATTAACGTCCGCTTACTTCAGTATAGAACAAAAGTTCAGATCCTAAATGAGGCCCACCAATGGGGTCGCCCCATTTTACAGGTTGCGTCTCTTCTAAAAAGGCATTAGAAAATGCCACAGCTATTTACACTGCTAAGAACCACTGCCTAGCTACTAGTGCTACAGACATTTCAAATACATTTGTCAGGTTATAACCACATCTCTACACATCAGAAACCCCTTCTGCAACTTTCTGCATTCTGCTCGCTGGAAACTACGGTCTAAAGAGCATGTTGCTTTTGTGGATAGTGAAGTCAAAGTAAAGAGGTGGCCCTAAAAAGGAGGCCCTAAAAATAGTAGAGCCTCCGACAAGAAATTCATTTGGCAGATCTGTGCAACTGAGCGATGAAGGAAGGAACTGTGCCACCTCCTGGAAATAGATGGTTGTCATACCTAATGCTGATAAGGACACTATTCAAGTGGAATCCTATCAGCCAATACATTGTTAAAGAGAGAGGCCAAGATCATTTACATCGATATTGGCTCGTAGAATAAATAAGATGAGACCATGGGTTGGATCCAGATTTGACCTGGATCAACTGTGCTAGCAGAAGTGGACTGCCCTGACCCCTCCTTCCCATGGCAGCCCCTCCAGCCCCCTGAAAATGCTACACAGAGAATCAGGAAACCCTGCTGAATGGGGTTGGCTGTGGTGTGTAGGGGAGGGAATCCCCAAATAGCAGGCCGAGGGGAGCTTCTATGAGTGGAGCCCACCCTTCTCTCGTGGAAGAGGAGATCCTGATCCTGGATCCAACCCCATTATTTTATTAGGAAAGACCAGAGTTCATTCCACCACTCTATACTGCAGACAACAGCAGGAGGGCTCTTAATATTATCCAGATTGTAAGAGGCTATGTCTCCCACACACACACACCTCTATCCTGTCCTTAGATGTAGAAAGAGCCTTTGACTACCTAGGTCAGGGCTCTCCAAGCTTGGGTCCCCAGATGTTGCTGGCCTACAGCTCCCAGCATACCCAGCCAGCATGGCTAATGGCAAGGGATTCTGGGAGCTGTAGTCCAGCAACATCTGGGGACCCAAGCTTGGAGAGCCCTGACCTAGAGGGAACCTATCTCAGATGCTTGCTGCAATGGATAGATTTTGGCATAGCTTTCATACAAGCAGTCTAAGTGCTCTGGAACAGCTCTGTGGCTCATGTCAAACAACTTCAGCAGATTTTCAAATCTCACGCAGCACAATGTAAGGCTTCCCTCTTTCTCCCTTTATTTATTTATTACATTTCTACATCGCCCAATAGCCGAAGCTCTCTGGGCAGTTCACAACAATTAAAACCATAAAATAAGACCCAGTGTGGTGACAGTGGCGTAGTGGTGAGAGTGTTGGACTGGGGCTCGGGAGATCGGGGTTCTATTCCCCGCTCGGCCATGAAACTCACTGTGACTTTGGGCCAGTCACTGACTCTCAGCCTAACCTACCTCACAGGGTTGTTGTGAAGATAAAATGGAGAGGAGGAGGAGGATTATGTAAGCCACCTTGGGTTCCTTGCAGGAAAAAAGGTGGGGTATAAATATAATAAATAAATAAATAAATAAATAAAATACAACATGATAAAATACAATATAAAAGTTTAAAACTACAGTATGAAATAAAAAATAAAAACCAAAACAGAACCTAACAGCAGTGCAAGGATTTAAAATATAGTAACAGATTTAAAACAACAGAAACTGAAAGACTAACATGCCTGGGAAAATGAGACTATCTTCAGCTGGCACTGAAAAGAGCACAATGTAGGCTCCAGGAAAGCCTCTCTGGGAAGCTCATTCCACAACCGGGGTGCCACAACAGAAAAGGCCCTCTTTCTCCCTTACTTTTCACCCTTTCCATACAGGAGAAAAAACTAAGAGACCCAAGAAATTCAGGATGTCTCACTGGGGACAGAACAGCATGAATTGTCTAGCTCATTGCTGATATCCTATATGTTTCCAACCCAGACACTGCTTTGTCTGCTATTCCAAAAATCTTAAGTTAATGTGATTCAAGTTACTACAATAGTTACAGTAAGTCTGAAATCATTTCCCTAAGCATCCCATTGGTGACCCAGGAAACTGAATCAAAGCAATTTGGCTATAAGAGAGTGGCAGGATGGACACATCGTGGGTATATCTTACTACAGCCCACAAAGGTCTTATAACAAACAACTATGGGAAGCTTTGTTGGGATGTTAAATCTGACCTAGCCAATTGGATCTCGCTCAATCTGCAATGGCTCATGTGCCTAGTGGTGATTTAAATGATTATTTCCCCCCAGATCCTATTTTGTTTTCACTCAATCCCTACTTAGGTGCCAGATCCCACGATTGAAAATGTATTGAATGGGTGTATCTGGGGAGGGAAGAAGACATGGATTGCAGCTCACATGCTCTCGAAATTGACACTAAACAGAGACTTAAATTCTCTAGATCTGAGTTATACTATGCAGCTTCCCAGCTGAGACAAGTATTTCTCATCCAATTCGAAGAATGTGCAAAATTGTTACATTTTGAGCAACAATATACCAGCAAATACAAATAAGCGAGGAAAAACATATTGGCATGCTACCATTAGTGAAAATCCCTTCTTATTATCCATTCTAATGGAATGGAATCAGTGACGAACAGCACTCACCTTGCTGATATCACCTGTCTTCAGCTTTCTAGGTCAGGGTTGTTTTTTGCTCCAGGCAAGGATCCAGGCTCTTTTCTTTCATGGAGGTTACTAATCTTGGGAGGTATTATTAATGGAGTAGTTATTGCCTCAGATAAAAGGCAATCCATGTCATAGATATGCAGATATATTCTTGGAAACTGGGCTTCTGGTCCATGTTTGTTTGGAAAAATCTGCACAATAGACCAAAATACATGTAATCAATTCTCATTCTGTCCTAGAGAAGCATTTCTGATGATGTTACTGATTCAATAGAATTCTCAGGGTTGTCATGATATCTAGGGGTACAATTCTGATTTTGATATAGATGTGCATTGTACTTTAATTCCAATACGCTTTTGTAAAACTTGCTTGTAATTGTAATACAGATCATCACTGTGAATTTGCTTTGCTGCTTTCTTTGTTTACTAAAATCCATGTTTTGTGGGGTGGGGTTTCTCTGTATAAAATAATTCTAAAACTTTAAAAATAAAAAGTAAAATGCACACACACAAGACAATCACAGGTATAATATGTCAGAATTAGCATGTACATATCTGGATGGCACAATTTTGATTATCTGCATTGGGCGTGAAATTTTACCACTCTGTACTGAATTTTGACAATGAAAATGTGCAGATGTGTGGCATTTCAATGTGGAACCGTGCTCAGGCAGTAGAAAATGGATACTTTGAAGTCAGTTTTAAAAAATAATAATTATATCATGCAACCAGATTGCACAGAAACAGCTTCTGCTCATCTAGCTACCCAACTTCTACTTTTTCACAGGCTATAGAACCCTTGCTCATCTTCACAACAAATGTTGGATGGTGTATAGGATCATGGGATAGGATCATAGAGTTGGAGGGGGCCTACGAGTCGAACCCCCTGCTCCCCCACTAGAGGAGGGGTCTCCCATCCAAGTAATAACCAGGCCTGACCTTGCTTAGCTTTCCACACTCAGACAAGCTGAGCCAGCGTGAGCCACAGGCCTGTACCAATAATGACCTCAATGCAACGTAGTTAGGCGTGCTGAAACCCGTTGAAATCAATGGGCTTAAACATGCCTAACTAATTCTGTGTTGCATTTAGGCCTCTCACATTTTTACTTGCCAAGCATGCGAACTTGCATCATTTGTCTTTTAATCTGTCAATGAATCATTTTTATATTGGATTTGTTAGCTTTTTAATGCTGTATACATCGCCCTGGGATCCCTTGTAGATGAAGGGCAGTTTATACATTTTAGAAGTTAAATAAATAATAAACACTGTCCACTGGTATCATGAAACTGACACTGATTACTTTAAGCAGAGGTAAAGTGAATGCACAAATGTTTCCACAGGCCATGCCAAAAAGTGTATTGTCTTTATGCTCCAGCAGGTGGGGAAAACATACTATTAGGTAAGAATTTCCCTTGGCAAAAATGAAGTGTCACTTGTTAATAAAGCCATATAGTCCCCTGTGGGCTTCATAGTATCCTAACTTGCTGCTATTCATTCAATCCTTCCCATTTAGTCTCAGAGCTCTGAAATATGATGATGAGCCAAATCTATGCCAGCTATGATTTCATACTGTGAGAGGACCTTGAACTGGACATATTTGTCCTATTTATAATCTTTCTCATGGACAGAAAGACAATATTTTTTGCTTTCTCGACAGTTTTAGAAGAAATATTTTAAGCTTAATTCTTCCTTTACTGCACCCCAATCCTCAAGTTTTGTACAGGCAGTCCCCAAGTTATGAATGAGTTCCGTTCTTAAGAACGTCTTTAAGTCGAATTCGTATGTAAGTCAGAGCAGCATAGCGTTCTATACGTTAAAATCGGCATTTACGCAAATTGCGTAAATTATGCAAATTGTGTAGTATACTATGCTACGTACTCTACATAAATGACGTAGCGCTGGGGAACCCAGACGTCCGTTCTTAAGTATGGGTTGTCTGTAAGTCGGATGTTCTTAACTTGGGGACTGCCTGTAATGCACTGTCATTATCCTATGCTCATAACACTGTTGTAAAATCCAATGTTAGCTTTTGTAGTACTTGCTAAATTATGAAGGGTCCAATCTAGCTAAGTTTGTCATGACTCAGGTCCATTAAAACAAATGAAACACTTTAGTCACAACATGAACTGCAAAACAGTGCTTAGAAAATTAATTTCATGACCACTTCCAGGGACTACATAATTTCTGCACTTGTTTGTAGGCAATAACATGCTGGATTTTGGATTAAAGTGTTTTTGTAGGACACATTTAAAGGAACAACCCTAAAATCAAACGTTGTACTCGTTGGTTTAAGATTTGGGAGCTATAACTTTCACACCTTTGGCCTAATTTTGCCACCCCAAGGGGCTCAAAATGACTGGAAGAGGATCCACAATGTACTGAAATAATTTCTGGGAACACCATGGAAAAAATGCAGAATAGGTAACATGTGTGGGAAAAATTATTATTTGGAAATAGCTCCTATAGGCATGATGCCTTCTCTTTCAACTGTACATTATAAACCAATATTTTCCCTTTGGGGTTATTGCCTACAGAAAAAAAAAGCAGCGATCCCGACAGCCTCCCTGGAAGGTTGCCAAGAAACAACACAATAATGGGCCTTGCCGCTTCCTCTAAACCAGGCCTCTCCAACCTTGGGCCCCCAGATGTTGTCGGCCTACAGCTCCCAGCATACCCAGCCAGCATGACTAATGGCAAGGGATTCTGGGAGCTGTAATCCAGCAGCATCTGGGGACCCAAGGTTGGAGAGCCCTGCTCTAAACTAACCATTGCCTTCAGTGGGACATAGTCATGACTAACTTTGGATCAGAACTGATGTCTTTGGATCATAGACTATTACAGAATTGCACTGCATGCATCCCCAGAATGCTAAAAACCTGTTTATAGAACAAAAAGCACCTCCAGTGATAGAAATGTATGAATCTAGTATTCATCCATCAGTCTTTATCTCTTTGATCTAATTATGTCACTTTTGTGTAAGACACTGAAAATGTAGGAAGACTTTGGTCCCAAAGACTCACTTGAGAAATACTACAGTGCTTATTAGAAGAACATGAGCCTACTGTGGCAGCACTGAAAACAGAAGTTAGTAAACTCCTTTAGCTTTTCTAGTATTGCCACTTCATAAAGGACATGCCATTTTTCTTCTAGAAGATCAATAAAAGAGTCTATTTTCAAAATGACTTGGTATCGATGGAAGAGTCACAGTTGCCCTCAGTATTGATTGTGTGTCCATAATCACTTCTAGCTCAGTAAATTAACCTAGTGCAATCATTTCAAACATAGAAAAAGTAGATAACTTAAGCAAAATATTTCACATATTTTGAAAAACGGATGGATGTTCACCAGTTCTTCATTCCTTTGTCCTAGGAAGTAGATTTGCATCGAGTGAACAGCCAGGACAAGTTTGGACTTACAGTGTGCTACAGAACTGATGATGAAGATGATATTGGCATTTATATCAGTGAGGTGAGATGGAGCAGCTGCCTTTTGACTGCAGTTGTGGAGAAATGCTTTTAACTTTTGCCAGTGCAGCAGATTCCTTGCAGTCTTAGGGTTTGTGTATCACTTGAATTCTCAACAGTTGATCATTTGCACTTGATAGCTCTTAGCTAAATGCATGAACTGAACACACTAAAATGTTGTGTTTGTGCTGACATTCAGTCATATGAAAATAATGGGTAAGATCCAAACTTAGTCACACTTAGTGTAGACCCATTGAAATCAATGGGACTTATGTTACTCTGGGTCCAACTCAGTATATGCAGCGATCAATTTGCAATAATTTCCAGAAGTGTAGCCCTGTTAGTCTGTTGCAGCAAAAACAAGAGTCTTGTGGCACTCTAAAGACTAACAAATGTATTATGGCATAAGCTTTCTTTCATGGCTAGAGTCCACTTCATCAGATGCATGAAGTGTTATTATTCTTATTTATTTATTTATTTATTTAAAATATTTATATACCGCTTCTCATTTGAAACAAATCTCGAAGTGGTTTACAAAAGAATAGAAACAAACAAGCAAACAAAACACACAATAAATAGTAACATGAGGCTGGTACGAAGACAGCTTATGGCTGAGGAAAAGCCAAAGCAAACAGATATGTTTTCAATAAATTCCTAAAGCAGGCCAGTCTTGAGGCCTGTCCTACTTCAGAGGGGAGATAATTCCATTGGGCAGGTGCCACTGCAGAGAAGGTCCAACTGCATGTTGTCACCAAACAGAAATCCATAGGCTGTGGCATGGACGACAGGGCCTCCCCTGAAGATGGTCTGCCAACTTATCCTAAGTTGGCAGATATACACACACGTGGTTGTGGAAAGTGGGAGGAATAGTAAACACTGAGGTCAGAGAGAAATGAAATGCAAAAGTACAGACTAATAATTGCATTAAAGCTTTTAAAAATTCTGTAATGGCTTATTGACACAAACAAGTCAATACCCAATGGAGTGATTAAACATCAATGTGTGAATTGGCCTGTAGAACCATGATGAAGTTCTCAATCTTACCCTACTGAGCTTCTTATACAATCACTTCTTTCATTGATGTCAATCAGTTGTCCACTAACCCACGCTGGGCAATCTGCTATTGGTGTTACCAAACTCATTTTAATCACTGGAGTATCCAATGCGACACTATCAGTAACGTAAATTATGTTGCGCAAGCATAAACAACCTCTAGTGCAGGGCTCTCCAACCTTGGGTCCGCAGATGTTGTTGGCCTGCAGCTCCCAGCATACCCAGCCAGCATGGCTAATGGCAAGGGATTCTGGGAGCTGTAGTCCAGCAACATCTGGGGACCCAAGGTTGGAGAGCCCTGCTCTAGTCCAATCCCCAGAAAACCCATCACATCAGCAAGCCATTTTGGCATTGATCTACAGGTAGTTTACCCAAGCACAACATAATTTACTTTAGTGGTAGTGTCGCATTGGAGTCCATTGTGTTCCCCATGATATTGATTTATTTGAATTTATATCCTATCCTGTTATAGATGTTATGAGTCTGTGGAAGTAACAATGTGGTAATTAAAAATATATATATATTGAAATTTTTCCAAAACAAATTAATTACAATAATTGGAAAAAATAACAAAACAATAACAAAGAGAACATTAACATTGTGCACCCCCCACCCTCTTGGGACCAAGCTATATTCCCCAAAAGATATCCAATATCATTCTATATTAACAATGTGGTAATTATTAAAAGCGCACAGGGGAGGGGGGAAATACAGTTAAGTAGCCAACTTTCTGCTCTTTTTATAGATTGATCCAAACAGCATTGCTGCAAAGGACGGTCGCATCAGAGAGGGTGATCGTATAATTCAAGTGAGTTTGCAAATAACTCAGGCGTCTTTTATGTTCTGTGAAATGCTACTGCAGTTTTTGCAAAAGGTCTTCTCTTACTGATTTTGTGATACTACTAAGATAATAAGAAAATCGTATTTCAAAAACCCCCAGTATAAATATCCCCAAATAGTCTTCTGGTGAAATATTTGAAGGCCAGATGCTAGTGGTTTAGGCCAAATGCAGTAGTATTTACTTTCATAGATCAGCCATGAAAGGCAAAGTGTTACCTGACAGCATTATGTTGGTGAGAAACTACCTAAGGGGACAATCCAACAGTCTCTTAACACTGCTGTGATGTTATTGAATTTGCCATCATATAGCACTTTTAGCAGGGGAAGAGATTTATAATCCTTATTTTATTCAGCCTCACAAAAGCCCTGTGAATCCCAATTGTCACATTACTTTTTGATGCAGTTAAGTTTATGTGGCAAGAACAGGTATACTATTTATCTTACCAGGGCAAAGTTTTAAAAACTAGAGTTCATCCTGATATGAAAAAAAAAAAACACAGCTTCCTCTATGTGAGAATGTCCTTAAAACAAAAAGTTTTGATTTAAAAGGGGTGCTTGGTGACTTTACTACATCAAAAAGTAATATGAGAATTGGGTGTGAGGTAAATTATTCCCATTTCAGAGGTAGGGAAATGACACTGACTTTGGTAAGTGGCTTTATGGGTAATTGTAGAATTGAAGTCAGATCTCTGACCTGAGACTTACATTCATTTCAGTGGGACTTGAGCAGATGGTTCTGATGAATTATGCCTCATGCAAAGCATATGTATCCAAACACAAACTAAGCATCTCCATGTCAAAAACATCTTTAGCACGGCATGTTTTCCTCCAGACTTACTTCACTGCACATATCCTTTTGAGTGATTCTCTCTCTCTCTCTCTCTCTCTCTCTCTCTCTCTCTCTCTCTCTCGGTGTGTGTGTGTAGGGGGGGACTTCTGTTTGATGGAATTTAACAATTTTTTCTTCTTCTTTCAGATTAATGGCATTGAAATACAAAATAGAGAGGAAGCTGTGGCACTTCTTACCAGTGAAGAAAGCAAGAATGTTTCCTTGCTCATAGCAAGACCAGAAATTCTGCAGGTTTTGTATCTAATTATTATTAGTGATTATTGATAGTGCACCACAGATCATTCCCAGTGGTTGAGGGTTGTAGAACAGCATGAGCAAAGTTGATGGGCAGGGATGCATCAGGCTACAAGAACAGAGAAATAAGGGCGGGCAAGGCCATTGAGCACTTTAAAGGTAGGGACAAGGAGCTTGTACTGGAACTGGGAATGGACAGGAACACAATGTAGGGAAGGAGGAATGGCACATGGTCAAAGCAATGAGAAAAGAGTGATTTTGGTTAGTATCCAACCGTGTCCCAGCACTAACACTACCGTATTTTTCCGTCTATAAGACGCCCCCATGTATAAGATGCCCCCCACTGGGCAGTTTTGCAACCGCACGGTTCTCTCCTTGGCTTACTTCCATGTATAAGACGACCCTCAATTTGTAGTCTAGCGATTTTAGGGAAAAGTATAGTCTTATACATGGAAAAATACTGTCGTTGCGCTAAGGTAAGCCAATGCTCGCACAAGGTAACTTGAACTTACTTTTGCCCTAGCAAACGCTACTTACATTGTGCAAGCATTGGCTTACTTTAGCACAATGTCATTAGAGCTATCACAAGGGCACAGTTGGATGCTACCCTTGAGCAGCAGAGTGCTGGATAGAGGTGAAGGGACTGAGGTAAGACAATGAAAGACCAAAGACAAAAAGGCTTTAGTAGTCAAGGCAAGAGACAGCCAGGACATAAACTGGAGTTTTCGTTGATGGGGCATAAAGGGATTTTTATAATATTGTACGGGGAAAAACAATGTTACTTGGCAACAGACTGGAGGAGGAGTCAAAGATGAAACCAAGGCTCTGCACCTGTTCAACAAGATGGATGGTAACATTGTCAATGGATAAGGAGAGTGTACAGGGAGAGAAGGTCTTGAGAAGAAGAATAAGTCCTGTCTTGGACATCTTGGAGTTTGAGATGACAAGGAAGCATCCAAGTGGAAATATCAGCCAGGCAGTTGGAGATGTAGGTTTGGGTGGAGGGAGAAAGTTCTAGAGTAGAGGGATACACCTGGGTGTCATCAGTGTATAGGTGGTACTGAAAGCCAGTGAGATCACCCAGGAACAGTGTATGGAGGGTTAAGGACAAACCCCCGAGAGACCCCAACAGAAAGAGGAAGAACTTCCCCTGTAAGAATGATTAAGAAAGAAAACCATCTGAGGACAGAATCACAGAGACCTCAGGCATAAAGGTATTATCTAATAATACAGATTTACAACAAAGAGTGCAATTGTTTTTGAATAAGTCAGTAGTGTCTATCAAATAAAAGATGGTCGTGGTCACTTTGAGACATGCATGGTCTCAAATGAGTTATAGAGCTACTTTGGAATTAGGGTTGCCCAGTAAATACCTTAAGAGACACAAATGGGCATTCAAAGGAGTCCGTTACATTTGTCAGTGATGGTGCAACTTTTCTGTGAAATGGCTTCTATTCCAACTATTCCACCCCAGCAGCAATAATTTCCTGAGCATTTCTTCAGAGCATCTAGCCTTTAAAAAAAAAAAAAACACAAACCAGATTGTGGCTACTATCAGAATGTTGCCTTTTCAACCATTGTGGAGCTCTCCAGTTGGTGGCTCTCAGACCCAGTCTAACGTCCCACTCCACCGGGTTCAGAATAGACCATCTGGCATAATGCTGACTATTGTGCAACCCTGCACCCTTACAGTCTCTCCTCCAGCTCACCATATCTGCAGCTTTCTTTCCCAGCTTTGGCCAGCTGTGTTCTGCAACACAAGGAACTGAAAGGAACAGACCAGGGTACTCCAGCTGTAGGCTTTACCGCTGGGGAACAATGTGACAGTACCCCTTCCTTGTACATCATGCTGCTTTTAAAAATGAAGAATTACTGCCAATTTTGCATTTGCAGTAGCACTCATTACTGCTTGCATACATCTCCCCGCCCATCTAGATCCTTTATCCCACTGACCAATAATTTGTTTCTAAGAATTAGTGGGGGTGAAAAGAATGCTTGAAAAATGATAAGGAAATTCCCATCACATAAACATTTAGGAAGGGTTATATTAGCTATTTTGAACTGGGATAACAGCAATAGCCGTGTCTGTGGATCTCTCCTTCTGCGCTTTGGGATTCACATCAAGCAAGGAGGGAAACAGGACTTCTGTGCTAAGAACTCAAATCCCAGAAAGGCACTTGCTAAATGTTCTTTATTGACTGGGTTGCATCCTCATGACAGTATTCAGTGTATCTGTTTTGTATTCCTTATCCTCGTAGCTGGACGAAGGATGGATGGATGATGACAGAAATGATTTTCTGGATGATTTACACATGGACATGCTGGAGGAACAGCACCATCAGGCAATGCAGTTTACAGCCAGCATGCTTCCGCAAGTAAGTGCCATTGTACGCAGTTGGGCCAAATGCCTTCTTGACAGACCTCACCTAACATTCTGATACAGATGTTGCACACAATTGGGGACACACACACACACACACACACACACACTGCAGCCTTTATCATTTAGAATAAAAAAGTTGTTTTATAGAGTCCTGTTGTCCCCTGGCTTTTACCTAAGAACTACATTAAACATAACTTACACTTCTTGGAAGATTCCTAAGATGAATAAAGCGCTTCTCTCTGAAGTATACCTGAGAAGAGAACGTTGTGCCTTTGTAGAATAACTAAGAATATCGAATTTCTCCCTTTCATTAAGAGAATGCCCACCCTTGCATGATCAAATTTTATTTGAGCACTGTTCATTTCATTTATTGTGTCCAAATTCTTTTCCCCACCCATCCCAAGAAGTTACACTGTATCATTAACTCTCTCCCTTTACCCCATAACTACCCTATTATTTTGAGACACAGTAACTACATTAGAGCATCCACTGAGCTTGATTCCTTCACAGAGCTTTTGAATCAAGGTCCCCTGCTCTTAAAGATTAAAGATATTAATATGCAACTGTTACTGTGAGGAATTCCACATATTCTACACACTGAATAATTTTTAGAGATCTTTTTTAAATAATGGTCTGAAGAATAGATTCTGAAAGAAATATACTCTTGGATAGATTACGGGGGTACATCATTATCTCAATAAACTGTGCAGATCCTACCAAAATGGGAATTTTGGCTGTTCCTTAGTCAGAAAAACTAAATATTGTTTTATTGCTAGCTGCCCAGAGAATTGTCATTATTAGGCAGAATATACATATAGTAAAATAAACAAACAAAAGTAGTACTAATGTAGTCTCCTGTAGAAGACCCATATCAATGTCCAGCATGAGTTGTTCTTGATGGATCATGCCCATTCCATTTATAGAAGTTAGGCAGAAGAAAATTGGTTTTCCTGTTATTTTTATTTACATGTTAGTCTAGTCATACCCAACCTATTTGTATACCGTGTTTTCGACGAAGGCATTGTGCTCAAAGCAGTTCACAGAACAAGCAAATACAATAATCATGATTATAATACATTACAGTATAACATAAATAACTGAATTTCAATTGATTTAAATCATGGCAAAGTTTAAATGACCATAAGACATACCAGTAGCTCAGTTAACAATATCCAGCACCAGTAATATCAATGTTATACCCACATTAAGCAATTCACTAAACAGTAACTATTATCAATAGGATATATCAGCCACATCAAGCTCACAGCAAAAAAAAGGGGGGGAAAGATAAAATGAAATAACCGCAACAGGCGGCCCCACCTTCCAACAATAGAAAGAGACCCTCCTCCTCTCACCAGGGCCCCGTGCCCTGAGCCTAGAAAGGGTAGCTTCATCCCCATGGCAACTCCATTCCTGGCTGTCCCTTGGCAGCAGAGTGCCAGGAGAGGAAAGATGGGAAAAGCCTCTTCCTGGGCAGATGCCCTCATCAAAGGATGCAGTGCTTGAAGACAATACAGACACCAAAAGTAGGAGCAGCTCCCTTAGGAAGGCTTTTAGGGCTGGGGGGGGGGGGAAGGCAGGTGGAAAGATCCAAGCCATGATGGCAAGCACAGAGTCTCTCTCCCCCCTCTTTTCTTAATGAATGTGCCTTCCCATTTTTTTCTTAATGGGTGTACCTTTTCTCAATAAATTTTCTCTTTAGAAGAAGAAAAATGAAGAGGACGGAGGCACCACAGATACTGCAACCATTTTATCAAACCAGCATGAGAAAGACAGCGGTGTAGGGCGTACTGATGAAAGCACTCGAAATGACGAAAGCTCAGAGCAAGAGAACAATGCTGACGACCATACGACTTCCTCAAACACCCTGGGAAGCCAGAAGAAGCTAACCTACAGCCACGACACGCTGGGCAGCAGCGACATGCAGTTCAGCAACGAGTCGTTTATTTCAGCCGACTGCACCGACGCGGACTTCCTTGGCATCCCCGTGGACGAGTGCGAGCGGTTTCGCGAACTGCTGGAACTGAAATGCCAGGTAAAGTCCGCAAATCCGTACAGTCTGTATTACCACAACAGTACTCTAGATATGAGTAAAAGCGACCACGAAAGTGTGGACCGGGAGCTGGAGATGCTGAACGAGGAGCTGCGCAACATCGAGCTGGAGTGTCTCAACATTGTGCGGGCCCACAAGATGCAGCAGCTGAAAGAGCAGTACCGAGAGCCGTGGATGCTGCATAACAGTGGCTTCCGCAACTACAACACAAGCATTGACGTCCGCCGACACGAGCTCTCAGATATCACGGAACTCCCCGAGAAATCGGACAAGGACAGCTCCAGCGCCTACAATACAGGTGAAAGTTGCCGAAGCACACCTCTCACGTTGGAGATCTCTCCCAACAACTCTCTGTGCAGGACAGCGGAAGGTCTCGGTTTGCAAGGCAGTGAAGGGGCAGAAAGCGCTCCAAAAAGTTTGCTGTCCAGCCCAGAAAGTCACGAATCCAGCGCAGCTAAACCCCTCCCAAACGATGCCAACCTTAGCAAGCAGCTGGAAATCAAAGAGAGGAAAGCCAATGATGGAAGCAAAAGCCCAGTTCAACCCTCCAAACCGGGGGGCTCCTACTTGTCTTCCTACCAGCACTCTCCATATAAACATGCCCACATCCCTGCTCATGCCCAACACTACCAGAGCTATATGCAATTGATACAACAGAAGTCAGCAGTGGAATATGCACAGAGCCAAATGAGTTTAGTGAGCATGTGCAAAGACTTGAACTCTTCCAACCAGAGTGAACCCAGGATGGAATGGAAAGTCAAGGTCAGGAGTGATGGGACCCGGTACATTACTAAGAGACCAGTAAGGGACAGGTTGCTGAGAGAGCGTGCCATCAAGATCAAGGAAGAGCGCAGCGGCATGACCACAGATGACGATGCCATAAGCGAACTGAAGATGGGCCGTTACTGGAGTAAGGAGGAGCGGAAGCAGCATGTCGTGAAAGCCAAGGAGCAGAGGAAACGGCGTGAGTTTATGATGCAGAGCAGGTTAGAATGTTTAAAGGAACAGCAAGGAGCCGAGGAGAAGAAGGAAATGAACATCATAGAACTGAGCCACAAAAAAATGATGAAGAAAAGGAATAAAAAGATATTTGACAATTGGATGACAATCCAAGAACTCCTAACCCATGGCACAAAGTCACCCGATGGCACAAAAGTTTACAACTCCTTCCTGTCGGTGACTACGGTATAATCTCCCTGTGCCAAAGCTATGTACATAAAACCCTATCGTTGGGGTAGAGATTCCTGCCTCGTTAAATGTGGCAACACTTTTTTTTGTTTTGTATATAAGACACATCCATTGACTATACAATTCAAATACCAAACTCTGGGTGCAAATGTTCTCAAAGAGGAGAGAGACCGTCATCCACCCAAAATCTTTAAAGGCAATACTGAACAGACAGAGCTTATTTGGAATACCAATAGTACCTTTTTTTGTAACTTGTTACCCTTTTACATAAAGTGTTTTAAATAACAGGAAAAGCATATTAATCATACTTACACAGGTAATATCTTTTTAAACTATATTCATATTTAAAAAAAAGGTTACACATGCAGAAACACGAAGACAACTTCAAATATGTATTTTTAACAAAACAGTATTTTGCAATATATCTTTGCTACGGTGTCCTTTTTCTGCACAAGTTGCTGTTTTATCGATATTTTAGCTGAACTACCAAACTCTTGATAGGATCATTTTGCAGTAACATGAACCATTTATGAAACTGGGCTGTGTGTCTTTGGGATTGTCCATACATACTGTTTTGCCTCCTGGGTACAAGATGCCTGCCTCAAATGGCCAACCGAGCCAAAAATGCAGCCCATCAGCCTTATATGGTGGCCCATCATGGGCTCAGCAAACATCCTGGTTTTGATGTATGATTGGGACAACAACAGAAGAACAGTGGGGTTGCCAAGCAAACACAATACACTTTGTGTGGGCCTTTTTGGTTTGGTGGTTGCTTGGTAGCGACAACCCTCGTTCAAAACAGTAGCCAGAGGTAGGCCACTGAGATAAGATGTACAAGCTGTAGAATGTGATGGGGGGGGGGGGACGACAACTTGTGGCTCTCCAAATGTTTTGGCCTACAACTTGTGGCTCACGCTGGCTCAGCTTCCCTGAGTGTGGAAAGCTAAGCAGGATCAGGCCTGGTTATTACTTGGATGGGAGACCCCTCCTCTAGTTTCCTGCATTGAGCAGGGGGTTGGACTCGATAGCCTTGTAGGCTCCTTCCAACTCTGTGATCTATGAATCCCATCATCCTTCACCATTAGCTATGCTGGCTAGGGTTGATGGGAGTTGTAGGCCAAAACATCCAGAGGCCACCAGTGGTGCTCCCCCCACTATAGAGACAGGCCACCACCAAAGCAAGCAGTGCGGGGACAGAGGTCACCTAGGCACTAAACGGAATGTGGACACAATTCCTTAGGGTTCTGGCTTACGGCTACACATTTATTATTATTTTTCTCTCTGTGGTTTCTGAAGGACGTACGTAGGTATCACTTGAAAGAGCAGAAGCAAACCGCTGCATGCTGCAGCTCGGAAAGATTTTGAAGCAAGTTTGCCAAGGCTGTGGCCTCTCGAAAGAATGTGCATGTGTGTCTAATGTTTTTACAAGGCCGTTTGTGTAATTGAAAATGCCCATTGTAGTAGCTGTCTGCTTTGTAGATTTGAATGTACTGAAATTGAGAGCAGCTCTCATGAAATCATGACTAGTTATTAACAAGTAAAATGAAGTTAAAAATAAATAAATTATTGTTTTATATTTCATATCTGTTGAAGTTCTTCTTTTACCCCGTACCACCTCCACCACAAAGGCTTGTGTGAATTACGTTGTCCTGTAGAGCAATATTGAATTTATCTGGCCTGAAAGGGTCCGGCTGGACTGCATTATTTGCTGGGATTACTGACCTTGAATTTATTTTAGGATAGGAATGAACAGTATAAATGCTGATGTTTGTCTAAATCAGGCGTGGGCAACTTGCAGAGGTCCGGGGACTATTTTTGCTTCCCGGACCGCTAGCACAGCCTGCAGACCATGAGACGCCGGAGGTGCCTGAAAAAGAAAAAGCCAAAATCACCATTAAACTGCCTGAAATTCAGTGGCAAAGCACTGCAATGCTTCAATTTCGCTGGTTTCCAAGCTAAATTTAACCCTTTCGTTGTTCTGTAGTAGCTCTGTAGCACCCAAAGGGCCAGATTTAGCTTGCAAACTAAATTTGGCCATTTGGGCACTCCGTAGCCACTACAAATGCGTTCCCCCCCCCAAAAAAAAATTGGAAGACAAATGGGAGCTGGAGGCTCCATGTTGCCCACCCCTGCTCTAAGTGCTTGGTAAGAAGTAAGAACCCTTGTGTTTATTTTTTTTAAGCATTTCTAGTCTTTGTACTTTCAGACTAAAACTATGGAAGGGAACCACCAACATTCATTGCTTTTCTATTCTCATTAGTTTTAAGTGCCCATACAAAGATTTTTTGAAATGCTGCTTCATGGTTTGTTTGTTCTCAAATTTCAGCACGCCAAATTCTCAGTGCAGAGTAAGTGCATGAGTATTACAAGATATTGAACAAATTAAACACAATCATATTTGCCATGTGAACCTGCTGAACTATTAAAATCTCACGCACCGCACACATGACTACTTCACATGTCAAAAGTCAGTGAGGGTGCAATCTTATGCATGTTTAGACACACACACACACACACACACACACACACACAGTCCTACAACTCCCAGCATTCCCCAGCCAGTGAGCCAGCATGGGAGTTGTAGGACTTTTTTCTGTCTAAACAAGCATAGGATTGCACCCTGAAGGGATCTAGGCTCAGCGTCTGACAGATCTGTGAAGGAAGTCAATTCCAAGCTTAGGAGCAACCACTGACGGCCAAACTATAGCTAACATTATTCACAATTTTAGCCCATGCATAGCTGATTTTTAAAAAAAAAAAAACAAGTAGCCAGCACTGGGAGGTGGGGGGAGTCAGATCAAAGCCATGGTGTGGTAGGAAGGGGGCATTAATACTTCACTACAGCCACAATCTGAATGGTGTATGTGCCCACTATTTATTTTTATTTTTTTTAAATCAGCCACATAAGGGCTGAAGATGTGAATGACATCAGATACAGTTTTGCTCTGAGCACATCCCCTTTAATGCCCTCAGGGATTCTGCTTGCCAAAGGAAGGACACTTGTACGGACCCCATTGGGACATAGAAAACAAGGCTGTATGCTTCAGTTTGGAGAGCTCAAGCCACATATGACTTTATAAGGCAAGAAGGCTGGCACTTCACATTCTGCTCAAAAGGCTACAAGAAGCCAGTGTCGAAAGATGGAGCAGCATTGGTCAAATGTTATTGCAGGACTTCACCCTACTCAGAAGGTGGCTTCCAGCTGCATTGGAAGTCACATGCAGATAGCGATGTGACGTGTGAATCAGCAAAAGACAAGCTTGTCGAGGTTCTCCGAATTCCACCTTGAAGCTCATTCCAACTAGTGTCTGTACCAGATTGCAAGCTTTGCTTTTTTTTCCCTTTGTGCACATTTTTATTGCATATTTTTGTGCACATTTTCCCAAATGTATGTGTGACTTGTGTTCATATGTGCATTTTTCGAATGTATGCTGCTGTTGTTGTTGTTCCATGAACCGCATCACAAGCTCAGCAATGTAAGGACTTCGACCGCATATAATATTGTCTTGGGGTCTGCATTCAGTTCCAGGAGGTGTTAACTCAGGGGTCCTCAAACTTTTTACACGGGGGGCCAGTTCATTGTCCCACAGCCTGTTGGGGGGCCGGACTCACTGGGACTCCCCTGTGCCGCCTCCTTCATGCTGCCCCCCTGCCGCCGGTGCAGGACCCCCCCCGCTGCCCCCCACTGCTGCTGCCGCAGGACCCCCCGTGCCACCCCCCGCTGCTGCCGCCACCGTAGGACCCCGCCGCTGCCATAACGCCGCCCCACCGGCCGCCGCCATAACGCCGCCCCACCGGCCGCCGCCATCCTACCTGGTCCCCTGCACACTGCTGTTGCTGCCGGTGCCTCCGCCACAGCCTCCACTCGAGGCCGCCGCCGCTCCGTCGCGTCCATCCTGGACTCCGCCCACGCTCAGTTTTGAAAAACAGCGCAGGCGGGGTCCAGGATGGACGCACCGGAGCAGGGTCCCGTTGCGTCACTTCCGCCGCCCCGGAAGTGACACGACGGGACCAGCGGAGAGCAAAGAACTACTATTGGCAAGCTCGCGAGGCTGCGGACGGGGCGGGGGTGGGGACGGGGACAGGACACGGAAGCAGCAGCTCTTGGAGGCACGGAAAAGGAAAGGCTGGGGGCGAGGCCCACCTTGGCTCCTGTGCCGGCCGCCCAGCCTGCTTGTCCTGGGAGGAGAGAGCGCCTGGGGGGAGATGCTCTTTGGTCCGACCCGGGAGGCGCGCGGGCACGGGCGGGCCCAGTTCGGGCCTACCACACGGACCCTAGATCGGCCGCCGGGCCGGATGGAAGGGCACGCCGGGCCGGATCCGGCCCGCGGGCCGTAGTTTGAAGACCCCTGTGTTAACTGGATATATTCTAGTAAAAACAAACAAACTCATTCATTCCTCATACATCCCTATATGTAGATTGTGCTCCTGTCATCTATCTTCTGCAGTAAGTCTTAGGAAAAGCTGAAGCAGAAAAGGGGGGAAGGAGTGTGGATGCATGTGTGCATATTTCTCTGTGTTCACACATGCACATCTGCACACCTTTGAATGGGAGGTAAGGTAGAGGGGTGTATGCGCTTGTGTAGTAGGTAATAAGCTGCACATTTATTTGAAAGAGTGTAGTCAAGTATATCTGTGTTATATAAGCATATATGGGGATGTAACTGGATAATAGAGTTTCCCTGGTATTCTAGGCACCAGCTGCCTCTCTAAGCAATCCTAGACACACATACCTGGGAGTAAGTCCCATTGAACTCAGTGGAATTTACTTCTGAGTAGGCATTGCACTGTACATTGCAGAAAAATACCGTTTCTGGAAATAGGCAGAGCGGTCTGCAGTGAGGCATTTTTTTATTGATGCAAGTTTTATAACCAGCATGCCATTACCCTACTGAATTGTGAAGTGAAATGAGAAAGTCCTAAACTAGACCTAAAAGCATAGTCTTATGCTTGGTTTTTGCCTTGCTCCACCACCCCCAACCCCTTTAAATTGAAACCCGAGTTCTCACACATTTGGGATCACAAAAAAGAGGTAGGCAAGCTTAAATCTTGCCTAGGGACTTGTGGCTGAAGAACTAATTAGGATTATAAACTGAAAGTACGTAAATTAAACCAAATATAATTATCTGCCAGTGGCATTTAGAAATAGGTTACAGGATACTTGCTAGTAAAATTGCTCAAATGCCTGGAAGCCACACAAAAGTAAGCCATCAGCAGTTTAAACTCCCTCTCTTGTTTTGTTTTCGGCTGAGCTCTTGTACAGAAGATCTGCATGGAACACAAACTCCATTAAGAAAAGACACTGTCAAACAAAAAGGTGATATACAGAGACTGAAACAGTGTAATTCCTTCCTTCCCCCTGGCCTAATCCTATAGATTTGATTAAATTTAAATTCCTTGCAACAGAAATGACAAAAGATTGGTTGTTCTGTTTCCCTTGGAAGCCATGTTTTTTTGCACACCTTAGTGAAAGAAGCTAACCAACCGTTTTGTTGTTGCAACACAAATTCCTATGATGCAGACTTTTAAATTGCACCCTTCACTTTTTCTGAGAAGGCTTTTTTTTTTTTTTACAGAATTAAGCAAAAGGAAATGCACAAAATGAATGATCCTTTCAAAACAAGGACTTTTTCATCAGAAAAAGAAAAAGAGAAACATTTTTCTTTCCTAATTGTAGAAATACATGTTTCATGTGAACTTTGCAATGAAACCCAACAGCTGTTGCTTATAGGGGAAACACAGCTGTGGAAGGGGGCAATTTGGAACAAAGAGGAGGGCGAAGTGCTTACCCCTTCCTTCAGCTGCCACTTCTGCACTAAAACTCAACCACAACTTGCTTTTCCTCTACAGTAGGGGTGTTGAACCTCTTTCACCTAGAGGGCCAGATTCAATTTCAGAGAAAGCCTCGAGGGGCGCATTCCAGTGGTGAGCAGAGCCAAAGGCAAAAGGAGGTGGGACCAAAATTCAAAAGAATACCAGCATATTTTAGCTTAAAGCTCTTACTGCCAGTAACTAAGTCTTAGGAGAGATTAACTTTTTAGAATGGGGGAGAGGGGAGGGGACCATGCAAAAGCCAAGAAACTATCAAATGATTGGCAGTCAAAGGAAAGGGGCTATCTGGTGGATCCTGGAAATTTGGCTGGCAGCCTCATCCCTGCTCTACAGGGTTTTCTCAGTGTGTATTTGTTTTTGTTTTGGGGGGGGGGGGATGTTGTATTTTTTAAACCTTTTTATTTCTACAAAAAAACAAACAACACAAGACATATAACAAAAATTAACAATTAACAAAACTAAAATGGACTTCCAAATTTTTCTACAGCAAATATAGGTAACAAATAATTTAGGTTTTCAGTGTGTATTTGTACACGTCTGGAATCCTGTGGCCATCAGGATTTTGTTACATGCACTCATGTGTAGTATCTCCATCCAAAGGGATCATCTGCACAACCATCTACCATTTTGGGTGGTAGAAAAGTCACGGAGTTGCATCATGAGCAACCACTACGGCTTCCGATGACTTGTGATTAGACAGTGTGGGAATGATTTGGCAAGACCCCTTTCTCATGTAGACAGTAAAATGTTTGAGCGAATCATCTTTAAAAATCTTCATAACTTCTCCCATTTTATACCCGCTTTTCCAATTGCCATGAGCTGCTTACTATTAAAATATTTGAGACAATCATATACAACTTATTAGAAGACATAAAACCAGTCCAAAGAAAGAAGAAATCACAAGGGGATAAAACAATTCTACTTTCAAGCTATTGTGTTTTGGACTGAGGTTTATGTCCTTTTAAAGCATAAAAATACCCCGTATGGCTAGCTGGGAAACTTAGGGCCAAAACAGACATTACTTTAGCCCCATATCTAGCAGCTGCATCTTTTTTCTTGTTCATTTTTACCGTAGAGTAGGTGCAGTGGGCCCAATACAGATCAGGCCTTTAGCGTGGAGGGTGAGGGGCTTTAAAGATTGAGATCAGGCCCCCTGTACCTACTCTAGAGTAAAAAATAAATAAGACATAACTGCTACTTACGGATTTAAAGTATGGTAATAATAATCTGTTTTGGTCAAACAAGCATGAAGGGGAGATCTGCCTCCCAGACATGGACATGCGCCAGTGAGTTGGAGGCAAATTCCAGGTCCTTGACATATGTCCACTATGTGCTCCTCAAGTGTTCAGGGACAGAAGTCTCTCCTGCACAGTTTACCTGTTTACTGCAAGCCCACACTGCTGGGTAAAGTGGAACTTGTCTTTTAGTGACTTTCTGCTTTGCGATCTCAACCTAGTTCTAAACTTTCCTTCAGCAGCAAATGCATACCGTTGAACCGGTGAAAGTTATACAAGATATTCTGGCATTGCAAGTAGCATTAACTAGAGATGTGACCAAGTCCTATATTAGCTAGAACAGTGGTGGAGAACCTTTTTTTTTTTCTGTTGAGGGCCACATTGCAGTGGTGGTGATCTGTCAGGGGGCCACATGCCAGTAGTGGGTGAAGTCTAAGCCAGTGGTGGCTGAGGCTAGAACTAAAAGTGGGCAGGGCCAAGCCTTCTGTCTCTCTCCCCCTGCCGTTTCCTCCACACCCAGATCACTGGGAGAGACAGATGACTCTTACCAAAGGTCTGCACTCAACGCTTGCAGAAGGCTTTTGAAACTAGGCCGAGGGCCTCATGCCTCCATGTGGCTGCTGGTTGCCCACTCCTGAGCTACGCTAGGGATTGAACCTGACATCTCACACCTGCAAAGCACTGCAGATTAAGACAGTTCTTGAGAGGGGAACAATACCTACCCTCCTTCCGAACTCCTACTTTAGCAAATGCTTTAGGGGATCTGCGCATCCCATAAAACTTTACAACAGTACATTTCGCAGGCCAAGAAAGAATCTTCCAAATGAGTACAAACTGAGCTGAACGTTGGGGTACTTCTTAATTCTTATGGTAAATAGGTATGAGACAGTTCCTGGTGTATCAGCACCACTCAGTGACAAATTGGGCTGCTTGACAACTGTTCTCGCCATGCTTTTAGATGAACAATCAGTAAAGGGGCTTTTAAAATAACCCCTTTGACAAGTTAGCCATCTTTATGTACGAACGGGGAGCCCCATTAAGAGAAGGCAAAGAGAGGCTGTCAAACTGAACTCTCGGTGACCTATCCACCGAATAAATACTTGACCATATTGGAAAAGTGGGCCTCCCAGGTGTCACAGCAAGCCTTGTGAGTCCTAGGGATGGACTCTATTGTCTTCCAGCAGGAGAGCTGGCTTTGAGTGTTTTGATAAGCCATCCTTCAGCTTAGCAATCCTTTGTTGTTATGGGAGGCCCTGTACAAAGGCTTCACAAAAGGCAAATCCAGCTAAAATTGTTTAATAAATGTGAGTCAGAGAGAAGCATGTTCTAGAGAAGACCACAGTTTAAAACATTTAGTAGTGGTTGGTTATACACATTCAGATCAGCAGATGTGGTCTTGTATATGTTTTAAGGATTGACATTAACAAATGAAATAAAAACACCTAAATCAGTTCTGGAAGAAGCATCCACCTATATACAGTACTCTTCTCTGGGTGCCTCTATTTCTAAACTCATGTCAGAGGAGCACAAGATACACTTCTCAGCAAAACGTGCAGAGGTTGAAATCAATGCACTCCATGCTTGCCAAAACAAGACCACTGCATTTCTTCCAACACGTTCATGCCAAAATACATACTCCAATTTACTTGTTAGTAAAAAAATCCCCATTTCTGATACAGTGTCTCTCTTCCTATTATGTAAAAAGTAAAAAGGGTTTAGCTCTCATATCCTTCACTCTTCTCTTTAGGGCATATTCACATGGCAGCTCATGAGAACTCCCCTACTGATCGCACCCAGCCACTCACTGTCTAAGCACCCAAACACCACCTGTCCACATGGCAGATGGGTTATTGCAGGGCCAAAGCATTCTGTGCAGTCTGCATGGCCTAATTTTGGGCAACAGGGAATGAGAGTCCGAGGAAAATAGGGCATGTTGCCAAAAATCGAGTCAACCCAGTACTAGATTCCAGATTCCAATCCAGGTTTCAGCAGTTCCATAGTAGGGAACGTTGGGCTACTGAGCTCACACAGGAGCAAAACCCAGAATTTCTGCCCACATCTTGGGGAGAAGAGAACATGAAACATGCCTTTTCCTGGGGTGAAATAGTGATCCAAGAATATGGGAACCTGCTGTGCAGACCCATCATAGCACACAACTTTCAGACGCAAATAGATGGAAAGCTTCCTCCCAAACCGCTCCCCACAAACAGAGCCTAATCTATGGGTGAACCATAATCAGTGTCAGTCTCATGGCTGAATGCCTTGTTTTCATCAGAACAATGTGTCTGCCATGTTATGGAAGCACCTTTCCAGCTCCAGTTTGCATGGAAAAGCACAGAAACATGGAAAGGATGTTGAGGTTTCTGTCTTAGTATAGATAGCAGGGGGTTTGAACCTCTCACTCTGAGGGCTGAATTCAATTTTGGAGAAACTCCCAGGGGACACATTCCAGTGGTGGGTGGTTGCATGCATTTATTTATTTATTTATTCATTCATTCATTCATTCCCCACCTTTTTTCCTGCAAGGAACCCAAGGTAGGTGAGGCTGAGAGTCAGTGACTGACCCAAAGTCACCCAGTAAGTTTCATGGCCGAGCGGGGACTAGAACCCAGATCTCCTGAGTCCCAGCCCAACACTCTCACCACTACGCCACACTGGCTCTCCCACTATGCCACAGTTGAAGGCAAATGGGGCACGGCCAAAGGCAAGTGGGTTTCAACAAGCAAGAGACCACTTGACATCATAGAAGCCTGTAGCAGAACAATACAGTGGAATATACTGAAGTTATTGAATTACATTCTTCCCTTGCGAAGTTGCGACTTCATTTTGGAATATACTGAAACAAGATGAGAAACAAACCCTACATTGATATGACATTCAGTTACATTTCTATTTAAAGCTCCAAATACTCATTTGCAGAAGGTAGTAAAACAAAACCTGATAACATCAACAAGAATATTTTCGTTGACATCAGTTGGGGTGGGAGGAAAGCATTTTCAGTAACTTAATGCAAAACAACCCAGGCAAAAGAGATATTCGTGAACATGACGGACCAATTTAGGAGTCATCGCCCTTTTAACTGGGTAACTCTGAGAAGTTCAGAGGAGGGTGGCAGCACCCACAACTAATGAAAAAAAGTCAAAACAGTGTGAAGTCTACATCAGAATAAATAGACAATTATTTTACATATTGTACTGTACGTCGATGCAAGCCACTTGACACATGTGGCATAAGTATGTTACTCACCCAGGCCAATGAGTACCACAAAGTCATAGACAAGAGAGGCCAAAACAGCAACCATCGCTATGTTAAGCCAATTGACTGCCTTGAACAAAATAGTACGATCAGGGGAGATATATGTGAATAGCTGTTGTTGCACTCAGTCTCACAGCAAACCTTTCAGAGGTCTTGAATGAATGAACCACCAAATTGCCGCCCTCCCGTGACGTAAAATGTTAAAAGTCAGTCTCCGGTTTGACCATGCATAATTTCAATCACAATCTCTCCTGGCTGCACTTTAGTACCCTAATCCAATGTTTTCCTAAAAGACAGGACTTCTGATGGGGCGGGGTGGGTGGGGACAAGGAGCACCTTTCGTTGCAAAGACTTCAATGGAATAATCAGCTCCAGGGATGTGTGGAGCTTCCGTTCCTTTGAGGTAAACAGAAAAAGTCACACGCGTAGGAGCTCTGCATCCACACAGAAGATATGACTGGAACAAGGGCTTTCACAGATATACAGCCTGGCAGTCAGATGAGAGTACGGCAGCCATGACGTGAATTGTTCTTTAAACCTGGGTCACACAGTCTTCGTCGATATCCATCATCATACAGGGATCCCTGATTCCACACGGAGTAGCATATTAGCTGAGAAGTTAGGCAATGCTTTCTCAGGGCCATGAGTGAATGTGTGTTTCGCACAGTGTAAACACACAGCAGAGGTCCACCAACCACTATGGCCTCCCGCTTGGACTCATTGTCTGCCACATGTTACGGAGCACCTGCTGCCTCCTTGCTTCCACAGTTCCCATCTGTGTAGCTAATCATTTTGCATGAAGGGGCACTGGCACGATTGATTGATTGATTGATTGATCTGATTTGTACCCTGCTTTTCTACCACACACACAAAAATGGCACTCAAGGCAGCTATTCACTTTATAAGAGCCAGTGTGGCGTAGTGGTGAGAGTGTTGGACTGGGCCACTTACGCTTTGGGACACATTCCTTCAGGATAGGAGCCGCTTCCACGGCGGTTGCCTTGGGTTTGCCTGCGACGCAGGTCCAGGCAGTGGGAAGGTGGCGTTCACGAGCGTACCGCGCTTATGTTCGCAAGCTGCCATGAGCGGTACTGCTGCTTCCTTCCTTGTGTTTTCCAGGTGCCAACTGGGGGCGGAGGCATACTCGAATCTTGGTCTGTGGACACAGCTTCATCTTCTGGGTGGCCCGGAGAGCAGCTACGTCCGGTTTGGGACCAAACTTGGGCATCAGTCACATGGCCGACATCCAATGGCTGGGTCGGCGTGGCTTGCGGTGGCACGGCCTCCTCCCGCTGCTGTTTGGCTCTGGCGTGGTGCGCCAGCCCCCTCATGTGCTGGTCGTACATTTGGGTGGAAACGATTTAGGCTTGCTCAAGAGCAAGGCCTTGATTGAGCAAGTGTTGTCAGACCTTGCGGTGGTGCAGCATCGTTGGCCAGGAGTTCGGGTGCTCTGGTCTAACATGCTGCCACGTTTTCATTGGCGTTGTGCCATGTCTCACCAGCGGCTGCACAAGGCAGTGCGCAAGGTGAATTCGCAGATAGGCAGGGGCCTGGGAGGGAGAGGCTTTACGATACCTCATCCCGATATCTCCTTGGCCAGGAGGGAGCTGTACAGAGAGGGTGGGGTTCAACTGTCATCCTTTGGGCTGGACATCTATTTGGAGGATCTGCGAAGGGCCCTGCTGGGATTTCTTCCATCAGGTGGGGGAGAGGAGACTAAGTAACCTTGTCTCTCTCGGTGGCGGTTAAGTGCGGGATTAGGCAGTTTTAGGGGCTCGGTGATCATCCTATGGCACCTTTCAGGTGAGAGGCGTGCCTGAGGCTCCTTCCGCCAACTGTCTCACGGCTCGGGACTGCGGAGACAAGGCCGTCTCTGAGGTCTTCCTGCTTCAGCTGCCAGTACCTCACAGTCTGGTCGAGGCTGACTGCAGGAAAGACCTTCCAGCACCGTGTGGTGTTAAGCAAGGCGGGGATGACCTGGCGGCCGTCACCCTCCTTGCTGGATGTTTCGCCCTATCGCAATAGTGACCGGCTGATAGCCGGTGTAATTAGTACCCACACTTTTTCCCTTCGTAGATCCCCTATTGATGATTCAATAAATGTGGCCCATTACTTTTACCACAATTTGTACCCTACAATTGTGTCTGAGTCGTTATTTCTCCTCTACGCGCGCAAATGACTGGAACAGGGGCCTTCACAGATATACAACCTGGCAGTCAGATGTGAGTATGACAGCCATGATGTGAATTGTTCTTTAAACCTGGGTCACACAGTCTTTGTGGATATCCATCATCATCCAGGGATCCCTGATTCCACACGGAGTAGCATAGCTGAGAAGTTAGGCAATGCTTTCTCAGGGCCACGAGCGAATGTGTGTTTTGCACAGTATAAACACACAACAGAGGCCCACCAACCACTATGGCCTCCCACTTTGATTCATTGTCTGCCACATGTTACGGAGCACCTGCTGCCTTGCTTCCACAGTTCCCATCTGTGTAGCTAATCATTTTGCATGAAGGGGCACTGGCACGATTGATTGATTGATTGATTGATTGATTTGATTTGATTTGTACCCTGCCTTTCTACCACACACAAAAAAATGGCACTCAAGGCAGCTATTCACTTTATAAGAGCCAATGTGGCGTAGTGGTGAGAGTGTTGGACTGGGACTCAGGAGATCTGGGTTCTAGTCCCTGCTCTGCCATGAAAGTCACTGGGTGACTTTGGGCCAGTCACTGACTCTCAGCCTAACCTACCTCACAAGGTTGTTGTGAGGGTAAAATGGAGAGGAGGAGGAGGATTATGTAAGCCGCCTTGGGTTCCTTGCAGGAAAAAAGGTGCGGTATAAATATAATAAATAAATAAATAAATAAATAAATAAATAAATAAGACCCTTTGAATGGGATGAGAGAGATACTAGGCCCAATGGAGGGAGAGAGAGAGAGAGAGAGAGAGAGATGTGGTATCTCAAGGGCTAACAAATTTATTCTGGCATAAGCCTGTGTGGACTATAGACCACTTCATCGGATGGCTGAAGTGTCACCAAGAGTTTCAGGTAGCCGCAGCCTTTAATCAGCCTGTGTCAGCCCCTGCAAGGCATCTTCTACCATGGGCTGAAGTCAGCCTGGATTAGCCTTTGGCATGCAACAGAACAACTCCAAATTTAAACAATAACATTATTATTATTATTATTATTATTATTATTATTATTATTATTATTATTGCTGTTGTTGATTATGATGTTTTGTTGTGGTGGTGGTATTCCACAAACTGATCCTCATTGAATTCTGACTTTTCCAAAGGCTGGTGAGGTTGGAAGACAGCGGGAGTAGATGAAAAACGACACCTGCTAAATACTGCAAGAGTCTTGAGAACAAGCCCCTCTCTTAAAGTGCGTGCTTGGTTTTCTTCCTTGCTTTCTACGCTCCCTGAAATTGGCAGAGACACTGTTATTCTCACTCCATGCGCGAAACATGAGGTTCTATGTCAGCTACCAGCCTCCTCTCCCCACACAGAAGTATGACTAGTGTACTGGGCTGTTCAGAGTGTAATCAAAAGTGCCTTGAAAATTCAAAACATGCCTCTCCCCCCCGCCTTTTTGGTGGGCACAAGATGATTGTCTCAGCTAGATGTCCTGGATCTGGTAAATACTAATTTCCATACAGCCTTCTAATCAGCATTAGGACAAAAATGTCCGCTTCATTCCAGATGGTGCAAAGCAGAATATCAGGTAGTCCAGGTTTTAGCGACAAACCAATGTGTATTAATGCTCCTAATGCTGATAGTTGGTCATTTTGTCTGATGAAATCCCAGATTCAGCTGTCATTGGAATTAATACAAACCCGGTAAGCACAACCTTTTTGGCCCCGGGGGCCGCATCAGGAGTCTGCCGTAGTGCGGGTTGCACATGTGTACATACAGGCACACACACAGGCACATACATGCATACACACACCCATACACACACTCTCCCCTGCCCGCAGGCACGGCTTCCCCTAGTTTGCGCTAGCCAGGGAACCCGTTCCTTTACCTCCAGGGGAGGCTGGTGCCTCCTGTGTCCGTGGGGCTCCTTATCCATTACAGCTGTTATTCTGAGCTTTATAGGAGCTATCCATGGTGCTGTACTCCATCCCCAAAATAGGTTCACCACCATAGAGCACCATTGCTAGCTCCTACAGAGCTCAGAATAAAAGCTGCAATGGATAAAGGCCCCCACTGACACAGGAGTCACCAGCTTCCCCTGCTTACCCGGAGAGATCGGAGATAAGGGAAGGACTTCCCTCGCTACTGCTAGCAAGGTAAATCCCAGGTTTTCCCTAGCTAGTGCTAACAAGGGAAACTCTGGGTGGGGCCCCCACGGCTCCGTGGGCAGCACTGGAAGTGGCCAAGGGTTGTGTACCCCTTCTCTAAATACACCAATGTGCATGAGCACACAACCTCTCCTGTGCAAGAGGTCTTCCACTTTTGACTTTGATGGAGGATGCAGTAGTAAGATTAAACGAATAGCGATTAAATGAATAGGAAGATGTGGCCAACAAGGAGACACCATGTGTGCATGGAAGCCCCCAGACCCACAGATGGTGACTGACTCAGGACAGTTCTGATTTTGGACCCTGACTATTTGCAGCCCATCCCCAGGGAAACTGCTCCCATCCCAAAACCAAAGTGATTGTGGAAGGAAATACGTGAGACAAATATAAGAAAATAACACATCTAGGTTTCTTAGCAGTGATGTCATGAAATGGGTCAAACAAACCATTTCATTTCTCAACTCATGAGACCACCACTATATGGCTTCCTTTCCTTAACCACTGTCCCACCACACCCCATCTAAAAATCCCTAGTATCAATATGGACTAGGATCAAGTTAGCCCTGCTAACTTGATCCTAGTCCATATTCATGATACCCCTGTGAGGGATTGAGGCCTACACAGGATTGAGTTTGTTGAAGCCTGAAGGCCCAAACACTTCCCTCGAGTAGTTGAAGCCTGAAGGCCCAAACACTTGGATGGGAGGGGGAGTTTGAGAGTTTTAGTTTACCCAATAGAAGTTAAGAATTAGATCTCCTATTCAAGGTCACATGATTATAACCTTCCATTCCTGGGAAGGCTATATATGTGGGTGGGGTGTGGTCAGCTAGCAGTTAGTGCTGGGAGAGAGCTAGAAGCAGAGAAACAGCAGAGAGAGACCAGCAGAGAGAGAAAGAGAAACTGGCTGCATAGGAGATAGGTAGTCTGAAGTTAATCTAGAGAACATTGGATTGTTTGTTTGTTTGTTTTATTTTATCATACTTGCTTTTGATTTATAACCACTCTATTAAGTAAATACCCTAATATTATAAGTAAAGTGCTGTTGTTTACCCTGGAGTTTGGAGTGACTTATTCACCACGGCTACAGCCTTCACCCACGTTACTGGAGGAAGCAGGCAAAGGACTGGATCTCCTAGAGAGGGAGAGTCTTTGGGAAGAGGCAGAGATCTTCCAAAGGGCAGATCAAGGGGCCCCTGCAGTAGCGGAACCTTGACAACCCCCCCCAAAAAAACACAGATATTCATGATATTCATGATACCTAGCCCATTCATGATACCCCCCCCAAAAAAAAAACACAGATTTTTATGAGTGAAAAATATGTGTCCCAAAGGAGGGTGTCCACTATTTTCATACTCTGTTGGCAAGATAGAAAAATGGTATAGAGATCATTTCCTTCTGTGGTCTGCTATATACAAAGTAAACCCATGCTCAGAAGCACCTGCTGCGGTATATGTCTATCAGCCAAAGGTCCAACTTGAAATCTTTGCCGCTGCTGTTGTTTCTATCAATGGTTTTGCTTGTTCTGTTCAAAACAGCCAGTCAGTTGATATGCTAAATATCTGGAAGCCACACTGCCGGCAAAACACTTTGCTGCACTCACAAAGTAAAATGTTATTTTAACTCATGCACAGAAAAGGATTTTTATTATGAGAGGGAGGGAGGTTACATAAACACACACACACACACACACACACACAATCACCATGATGAGATTTGCTATTATGTGAATGGTAAGAAAATGACCAATACCAACTAATAGCTGTATCTCAATCTAAGAGGTTTGTAGCTTTTATGACCTTGTCACAGAATGCTTGATACTAATGGGAGCTACAAGCTGGAAACCTAATGGCTTCCACCAAAGACTTATGATAATCTCAGGGTGGTGGATGATGAGCAAATAACAGCGAAAGCATAATGAAATGTATGTTTTTTATGTCCTTGCTAGGAAAGTTAAAGCTATAAACATTGACTGCACTAAGAGCAATGGTGTCTATTGCCATTGATTAATACATTGTGGCGAAGAATGATAGGGAGATTGCCACAAGAAGAAGTCCTGTTTCCCTCTAATCTCCATCTTCAATGCTTCTGTTGGTTCTAAAGGTATTTATTGTGCGCTCGTGATCCCTCACTCACAGAAGTCCTTTATACAACGCCGTCATTCTCCGGGGCCTCTCCCATGGTTTCCAGCCATTTTCATGGCTTTTTAGACCAAGGAAAGTGCAGTAGTATCCTGGATTAGCGATTTGCTATTCGCAGCCGTTTTAAACTAGGTTGCCGTGGTTTTTACGCTAAAAGTGTAGCGCGGGGTCCCGTCGCGTCACTTCCTGGCAGCCGGAAGTGATGTGACGGGACCCCGTGCAGCCAGCAAGGTGGATCGAGTGGCACGGGGATTCGGGCCTTTGGGGGGGGGGGGGGCTAGCCAAGAAAAGGCGAGCAAAGCAAAGCACCCCCCAAAGGTCGGCTGAACACCCCTAGACTTGTAAGAACAAACCCTAGAACAAACCGTTGTTTCTTATCATTGTTTCTGAGGGCAAATGCAGACCATTGTGACTCACAACGACCTGGGTTCAGATGACATGACAAACAACGGTTGCCTGTTATCATTGTTTGCTTGTCGTGTCGTCCAAACCCAGTCATAGAAAGGCAAAGAAGGCAAACCCCTGGGGAAAAAAGCTTGTGTAAAGGATGCTCTCTTCCTCCCGAAAAGAAAACGGAAGAAGAAGCCTTGGTAAAGCGCTGGGTTAAACGTCTCACATAGAGAACCCCTGAGTGTGCACACCTAAGACAGTTCCAAATAGTGCAGATCATACGCTTATAATTTTTACTTATTTTGTGTTTCAACAGGGGTGGGGAACTGTATGTGGGGTGGGGGGAAATGCCCCACCACTGAGCTCTCCGTGGGCCGGATGATGTCAGGGCTGGGGCCATTACCCCTGATATTGGGCCATGCCCCCCAAATCGCCCAATCCCTGGCCGAAATGCCGGCTGGAGCACCTCCAGCCGGCGCCTTGGTCAGGAACCTGGTTTCGCTGCATGCGGGTTTCCCCTGGGCAGGGGAAGCCAGTGTGCAGAAAAGCCAGATCCCTGGCCAAGGAACCAGCTGGAGGAGCATACCTGGTGCCTCGGTCAGGTGGCTTTGCCTGCCCCATGTCTCCCCCCATTGGGGACATGTGCACAATGCTCATCCTCCAAATTGGGAGGGCAACTAGCACCCTAAGGGGGATCCCCATTGTTATCTCCGATTAGAGAACAGAGATAAAAGTAGGGATTCCTGTCTCTGCCAGCCTCCAGAGGTGAGGCTTCAGGAAGGGAGAGAGGCCTTACCTGAGGGCCCCGTGAGCCAGAGGTTCCCTATCCCTGTGTTACAAGCTCAGGTCACTATTATTCTCACTTTATTGACTCAAGCAAATTGACTTCTTCCACAAGGCTACCCCAACTAAGAAGCTGTAGTCAAATCAAATTGTACTTTTATTCAAAACCAGATTTTTTTTAATGATACTGAAATGTATGTTATTTTTATGTATGTATGTATGTATGTATGTATGTATTTAAATATGTATAAGCTGTCTTTCCGGACCAAGTACACCCAAGGCAGAGAGAGAACAAAAGAGAAGTATAAAAAATGCAATAATATATTTTAAAAATTAAAAATACAAACAGTCAACAATACCTTGAAATATAATTCAGCCAGTATAAAACATCCCCAGGTCCATAGCAATAAAACACATCAGTCAAAAGCCATCCCAAACAGGTGGGTTTACACAACCCCAGATGCCTTGGGACTCAGAAGGAGTGCCATAAGGTAGGGACCATGGCTTAGATTGGTATGTAGTGCATACCAATCTAACTGATCTTAAAGGTGTGCCCTAATGTTGATCTTAAAGCATGTGCAGGTTCATAGGGGTGCAGGCAGTCCTTCAAATGCCCTGGCCCCCAAACCATTTAGGGCTTTAAAGGCCAAAAACAGCACTGTGAACTGAGTCCTGGTAACAAGTGCAACTGGTACAAAATTAGTGTAATATGTTCTGACCATCTGGTCCCCAACAGGTTTCTGTCTCATCTTCAAAGGCAGCCCCAAAATGGAGATTTCTTCCTCAGTCTATTTGTATCACCCAGGGCTGGCCCTACCATGAGGCAGAGTGAGGCAGCCGCCTCAGGCAGCCGATGCTCAGGAGCAGCAACAGCAGGCCCTCAGCTGTTCCTCCTCATCCTTCCAGCCATTCCCGACTGTTGGAGGGTAGAACCGCATATGCCCCAGGACTTGTCCTGGACCCCCCTAAACTAGGCTGCTGCCTCAGGTGCGGTGAAGGATCCTGTCCTGTTACCTGCTGCCAGTCCAGTTGGTTTCGGTACAAAGAATAGGGAGGGGGTGCCATCTTGTCGTTCGCCTCAGGTAGCAAAATGTCTTGGTCCAGCCCTGATATCACCTATCCTAATGAAGAGTTATGGAGAACTCAAAAGCTAGCACAGTCTTGTGTGTGACATTTTAGTTGGTCCTAATAAAAGTATTGCCCAACTGTGGATCAAGTAGATGGCTTTTCAAAGACTTTTGCGTCTGTTGTTAGTTCTGTAAATTAATGTAAACACAATACAAGAAACTGCCTTATCCTGCAGACCTTTGGTCCCTCTAGTCCAGTATGGTCGACACTGACTGCCAGCAGCTCTCCAGGGTTTTAGGCAGGATTCTTTCCGAGCTCTACCTGGAGATGCCGGGGATTGAACCTGGGACCTTCTGCATGCAAAGCATGTGCTCTACCACACTGAGCTATGGCCCCTTCTTTCTGTTGCCACTGACGGCTTCTGGGATTCTTTTCAAGAGAGGAATATACTAATTAATTATAATTGCTTTAAAAAAAAAAATCCAAATAGCATGAAACAGTGTGCCAGTTGTCATGTGATCATTTGAACAAGCAGAACAAGAAATATGGGGGGAAATGACAAAGGAAGGGCATAAAAACCCTAAAGTAATTACGTACAATGAAGTATCTCTTCCAAATACACATCATATCAACAGGAATGCCATTTTAAGATGGCTTGACAATCTTAGCAAATCCATACACATGCAAGTTAGGCTCGCGATAAATGAAGCGAATAGGAAGCGCGGCCATAAAAACAATCAAGTGAAGTACTACGGATAATAGAAGCTGGACACAAATCTCTGCAAACCTTTGGAAAGAGATTGCAACTCTTGAAATATTTATAAAAGACACCGAACTAATCAGCCATTTAATGGGCAATCCTATAAAATGAGGAACGGTGGAAGGCTGCTATCTGGAGATAAATGGGTTTTATTTCCTCGTGGTGTTTGTGAATTTTAAAAGGACATAGGAGGATTAAAAAAAAAATTGGGGAGGAGAGAGAACTGTTAGGAAAATTGTCCTTTGCTGCGACTAGAATAGAATAACACTGGGGAATAAAGATAACTGTTGGAATTGATGATTATTATATGGTATTTATATAGAAATTGTAACCCAACAGTAAGATTAGTTTAGCCATTCTTTAAAAGTTTCTTGGGTAGGAAAAAGGCAGCTGTTCTAAAATGCTTTGGGCTCCTATAAAAAGCCATTTGGATGCACCGTTTCCCCATGTCTGCACACAACTCTGGAAACCTGAGCCCTGTTACCTCTGGCCAGTACAGATAACGGAGCTCAGGCATACACTAGGGTAGCCTTCCCCAACTTGGTGCCTTCCAGTCCAGATGTTTTGGACTTCAACTCCCATCAGCCCCAGTCAGCCCTGGCTAATGGTCAGGAATGCTAGCAGTTGTAGTCCAAAACATTTGGAGTGCACCAGGCTGCCTTCAGGATACAGGGTGCACAGTAACCACAAGTTTCTGCTGGAACTGGTCAAAACAGTGACAGAGACTCCCAGTCAGGCCAAAATGGGGTAATCTGACCCAATGGGCTTGGGTGGCCACTGCTAGTTTTGCTTTGACTGCTCACAAAGGCAGCAGTTGTTGTTGCAGAGCAGCTTGAATATATGGTGTCTCTACATACAGATATGGCCCGGGTTTTCTGGAAATTGGCAGCCTGTGCTAGCACTGGAATGTGGTTGAGTTTGTGCAGTCTGTCCAGAGGGGTTGTGAACTGTGGCCCTGGAAGAGCTATCTCTGCTGAATGATTAGTTCAGTTAAATTATTAGTTCATTTTCTACAGCAGAAAAACCTAAAATTGGCACCAATCTTAACTGTCTCCAGGCATTATGGGGGGCGGGGCGGGGGGGGGATATACTACTTCTCTAACGTCTAGAAGAATTTTAACAATGATCACAATGGAGTTCCAATAAACTTAGGTGCACTTGCTGCTATGTGAAATATTCCAGTTGGCCACAATAGCTAGAAGAAAGAAGAGGCACGCTGGCAGGCAACTGTAAAAGAAATCTGGAGGGGGGGCAAGAAAAAAGAGAATCCCAGCAAGCAGGGGGCAAGAAAAGAGAGGCCCAAATGGCCATGGTACAAATGCACCCTCCGGCATGGGCAGGGGGGGAAATGACAACTGTGACCACGGGTCCAATGAGGTTCTCCTACCTGAGCTAGCAGATCTGCTGATGTTTTCAGGTTCTCATCAGTTCAGTATTTAATTATCATCACACACTCTTGTTAGTAAATGCATTTGTCTTGGTATCTGGAACTCACAGAAGTACGTAGCTCTCCAGCTACCTGGTATTCTGGAATACACAGAAGCAGCTCTTAACAGCTGCTAGTATGAGTAAATTTGAGTATGTCCACTCAAAAGTAAGCAGCACTGAGTTCAACGGGACTCCTTCCAGGAAACTGGGTAAAGCAACTTGTAACCCAAAACGGTGGATGAGTAAAAGGGGAAGCCGTATGTAGGCAAGTTCAGGTTGCATGTACTGCAGACAGAGCAGCTGTTTCCAGCCTAGTGGGGGGTCCCCCAAAATAAAAATAGACCACAAAGCCTGAAGCTTCACTCCAGAAAGGGTTCAAGGGCAGTTACAGGAGGCAGCAAGCTATCTGGAGAATGACTGTGATCTAATGGGCAGACTCGGGCAAGGTGGTTTCACACATCATAACTATGGCTGCCTCTGGATTAAATTAACTATGAATTTTAGTTAACGAATCAATTAATCAACCACATTTGCAGATGAATAATAAACACAATAGTTCGGAAGCCAAAAGCATACTTTCATTTTTATTTGATGCATGTGTATTTTGTAGCAGGCAGCATTTTTGAAGAGGCAACCCACCACCACCACACACACATACACACATGCACACTTCTCTCACACAGAGAAGAGAACACCTCTTCTAAAATTATGCCTGCTGCAACAGCACATATGCAAACATAATTTGTTTAACAGATCGTGCTTGCCAACAGCAGTTTTAGGGCACGGTCCCAAGGCACATGACGTAGCCACCTTGCTGAAGCTAAGCAGATCTAGGACTAATCGGGGCCTGGATGAGAGACCGGCTGGGGAACCCCATGTATACCGCCTTGGATTCCACGATGGAAGACAGGCAGCTTACAAATGTAACAGGAATCAATCAATAAATTAATTAAAAAGTATACCTATAAAAATCTGCTGCCTCAGTAATTAGGTCACCTATTTAATACACCAAAAGGTTCCTTTAAGCACTTAATCTAATTGATGAATCAATTAAATGTTGCAGCCCTAGTAAGGACGATGCTATAGCAATATTGCTGGTGCAGAACAAACAAACCTTTTCTTCTATGCAAAAGGATGCATGATGCCTTTGGCATGGATACCTAATATATAAGCCCATTTAATTGTTATTTTAAAAGCTAGTTAACCCTCCCACAAATTGCAAGGGGAAAAATGATTCAGATAAGGCACTTATTTCCCCCCCGCCGCCCAATTCATCCTTCTCAAACTTTTTGATTTGTCTGCACACACTGAGAACTGCTGTACACTTTGACGGTGGCTAGTTATGCTTTGCACAAGGCTCTCCGAGAAATAATTAGTAGGCGATGGTTTAATAAAATATAGGATAGCTTCATAATGCACAAAAGTACATACCAATATTAGCTCTGAGAAGACAGAGAGGAACCAGGTAGACTTTATTTTTGATTATTTTGCATCCCGGTTGCCCTTTCTTCATACACAACAAACTCAACCCAAGCAGCTCAAAGCTTTTAAGTATATCATCCAGGTAATCGCTATTTAAAAGCTTTGAGCTGCTTGGGTTGAGTTTCTATTGATGTAGCATGGAGCATAGACTAAACCTTGGGTGTACATCTGTGTTCACCAATGCTGGCCTGCAACTCATGCCATCCCAAGCCAATTTTGCTCATGTGCCTATCGAAGCCTCCCACTCCTATACATAAACCTATTCATGCAAATGCAAGTCTGGTACCTTTGTTTATTGTTAACTACCAATTATATCTCTTTCACTCACAGGCCATTCTTACTTGCCTTATTTGTAAATTCCAAAAGGATTCTCTGTTTGTGAAACTCTACTTCAGATCCACCAAAGCTCATTACATTAGATGCAGGCAAAGCACGTAACTTGGAACTCTGTATATATGGACCAACTCAGCAGAGTCATGAAAGTGGATCTGAAATGCACATTCGTAATGCTCAATCAGGGCCGGTGGCAGGATTCACAGGGCCCTGGGCAGCACTGCCCTGGCGGGTTCCCCCTGTGAGCTTACCAGGGACAGTGGGGTGGGCAGCAGTGCCACATCAAGCAGCAGGGGGGAGGATGGGGTGTGGGTGTTCAGCCCGGTGCTCTGGAGAGAAGTGCCGAGGAGCAGCTGCAGCCACTTAGGGTGCTTCTGTACAAGGCTTTTCTTGTACAATCACCGTTTATTGTACCTTTTATTGTACACTCATTCGTGCGATTTCGCAGGGGGCCCAGATGTCATCTTCGATTTGTAACCCTCCCTTGTTTTCCCATCACTTCCTCCATCTCTTTTCTTTCAACAACAACAAAATAGGAAAGTGTTAAGGAAGAAAAGTCAGAATGGCTGCACACGTCTTTTTGACTGGTAGCACTAGGAGCCGTCTGCCTGGAAGCACCTTTAATTTCCCCAGAACTGATCTGGTATATCCCTCTGGAGCACAGGGCCATACTTATTTTTTAATGTAAGCATTTGCTGGAAGAACAGTGTCAGAAGTGGTAGGCCTTCCAGGGCCTATTGATTTGATTTGTTTCTTGACTTTCTACCAAGAAAAATGGCACCCAAGACGAATGGCATTTGCCCCACCATGCTGGGTGCTGACACTACACTGTGCTCAACTGCTGGAAAGCGTTCACCTAATTCTGGGGTGTGGTATTTATAGCACTCATCACATAAAAACACCTTTAGAGCCACTTCAGCAAAGCGGACGCACACAAACTGAATACACACACAGCCAGTTAGAACCAAATTTAGCCTTTACCTGTTCCTTTCCTGCACCTGTCGCTGGGGGTGACGTGGAGGGAATCCACATTTCTTCGAGCAGGTTTGAGTTTTCTATTACTACAGTCTGATTTGACAAATATGTTACCAATTCCTTAGGTGCTAGGCAGAAAACATAAACTAATTTTTTATATCGTTTACCCCATGGTTTGAATATATGGGGAGGAGGGGGAAGATGTTTACATGGTGATCAATCCTGAATGAAAGCATAGCTACTGTGCCTGTGGCTCACGCTGGCTCAGCTTGTCTGAGTGTGGAAAGCTAAGCAGGGTCAGGCCTGGTTATTACTTGGATGGGAGACCCCTCTAGTTTCCTGCATTGAGCAGGGGGTTGGACTCGATGGCCTTATAGGCCCCTTCCAGCTCTATGATCTATGAATCTACTTTCCATGGTTCACAAATGGCTTCTTAAGGCAGCCGAAGGCTGCTTTTCCTATTGCTAACAGCTGGGCCCCCATTTTTCAATGATGCGTTATCGACAGCTTGTGTGATTCATTTCTGAGAACGCAATACAAAAGACAATACTTAAAGAGCACTGGCATTGTGATATAAATTTGTGAAACGGTTTGGGAAGTATGCAGCTTGAAACCCTGTAGTAGGCACTCTGTGTGCACAGCACCTCTTACTACAGCTCGGTGCTCCCCCATGGTCTGGTGTCCATTGAAAGTACAAAGGAAATTGTCCCCAAATTGTTGGTGGCAGCAAAACTAGCACATTGTCCTCTGGAGGCAGGAGGGGCTGATCTGTCCCTTTCTTCACAGCAGGTGCTGAAGAACTGCTTGCCTGTATCTGTGCATAAATGGTCTGTGCATAAATGGTCATTTTCTACTCTGCCTGAGAAAAGGACCGAGACAAGCGAATGACCCTTTCCAAAGAGCTGTATTAGAACTACCTCCACAGCTGTAGTGGCTGTTCAGTGTTCTTAACTGCCAGCATTACCCGTTCCTGCAATTTTTTTTATTTTATTTTAAATACACGTTTCTCCACAACAAACACTCTTTATAATACCAATAAGGCCACTCCAGGGAGTGTTGTTATCATGAAATAATCATTTCCCTTCGGGATGTGAGCACTAGATTGCACTTTGTAACACTTGTGAGGACGTGATTACATCGGAATCACTCTGTCCCCTGCTGTGCCTTCCCCCCGCCCGCCCCCGCCTAGGCTTCCTTCTGCACACTCTTATGAGCTGATGCTCTTGGCACCTCCGCGAAGAACATAAGATTTGGAAAGGCGCAAGAAACGTATATGTTAAAAACGGAAACGCTCCTTCCAGCCCAAGAAATGACTCACAAAGGAGGTGACCCATTGCACCTATGCATGATTCAATTCCTCCAGCTCTACTTCCTTCCAGTCAGCCAGCATCCACTTGATCAGCATCACCTGTGAGTCAGGTGTGTGAGTCACAGGCTGTGACAAGAGAACCATCTTTTTTATATATATAAAGGTGCAACAGAATTGCCTGCTCTCAGAGGCAGTTGCATTTTGCAAGTGTGCGAGATTCAGAGCGTCCTTCCTATTAGGAGCAGTGGAGTGATTCATGCACAGATTCCTCTGAAGGCATATCATGCTAATTTTGAGAATGGAAAGTGGTATCAAAGTGCTGGTCTGGACTAGGACTGGGAGATCCAGGTTCAAAGCCCCACTGAGCCATGAAGCTCACTGGGTGACCTTAGGCCATTTATCATCCCTCAGCCTAACCTACCTCACATCCTAACCTACCTCATTTTATGAGAGGTAACCACGTATGCCAGCTTGAACTCCTTGGAGGAAATGTGGGATATTATAATCATCATCATCATAAATTTATTACATGGCTTTACTCATTCTTTTCATGTGCGTGTATAAGAAGTCATCTCCCATTTTAATTCAGAAAAAAGGCGTGCCTGAGGGCTGAACTAGATGTTACAAGAAAGACTGGTGGATAGTCTCTGACATTGTCTTCCTGAAAAGCAGCCTCGGTGACTGCAATCATGGGGTGAAAAGGGAGAGGAGGCAGCTTCTTATCCATTTCACCTTCTGTTGTTTTCTGCTCAGAAGCAGCACACACACCTCAACTCCTTTTCAACCAGGACAGGAGTTTGGGGTCTGGGGCAGGAGCTTGGGGCAGAGGTCCAGGGCCCCACTCAACAAGATGAGCAGGAGGGTTACCACATTAAGTGAAGTACGGTAATACACTTTACTATCTAACATAGCAGGGTCCATAAGACCATTCAATCCAGAATCTAAAATTGCCTTACACCACTGTTTCCACAAGACCTAGGGGGAAAGACATAATGTCCCCTGATCTTTCCTCCTGCAGCAAGAAAAGTAGCTTGAGGAGGATGATATTGAATGAGCAAATGGTGGGAGAGAAAAACCCTGCCTGTGCTCAGATTGGCAGCCCTTCACAGTTCCCTTTTGACACCGCAAGTCTTGGAAACAGCAGTTTAGATTTGAAGCATCATCATCATCATCATCATCATCATCATCATCATCATCATCATTAAACAGATTTTATAGGCCACCCTATAACAAGGCACTCAGGGAGGCTTCCAACAAGAAATAAGATGATTTAAAATTCAGTAACAATAAAAATGTAATAAAGCATAAAAAACACATGTGAAAGAGAGTAAAAACAGTTTACAGTGAAGACAGATTAAAAGGCCTCAGAAAATAAAGAGGTCTTTGCCTGGCACGAAAATGACAAGTGCCAGGTGAGCCTCTGTGGGAAGGGCATTCCACAGCCAGGGAGTCACCACTGGAAAGGCCCTCGCTTCTGTAGCCACCTCTTTCAGCAGGGACGCTAAAAGAAGGGCCTCCAAAGAAGGTCTCAAGGTCCCATTCTTGGCTAAGGTGATCGAGAAGACAGTGGCATTACAACTCCAGATGCATCTGGATGAAACAAATTACCTGAATCCAATTCAATCAGGCTTTTGGTCCAGATATGGGACTGAGACTACTTTCGTCATCTTGGTGAATGACCTATGCCTGAAAGTGGAGGGGTGTTATTAATTCTCCTGGACCTCTCAGCAGCTTTCAATACCATCAGCCATGACATTCTTGTGGACCTCCTGGTGGGGCTAGGCCTTGGGGGTGCTGTTTTGCAGTGGTTCTGGTCCTGTCGGGCCATGCCCAAAAGGTGGTGTTGGGAGATTACTGTTCAAATCCTCAGCCATTGGACCATGCTGTCCCACAGGGGTACTTTGTCATCAAACACCAAGGAAGTAGTCGAAACCCTTGTATGTCACCTGAGTTCGATAACAGGCCGGAGGGTAAATAAGCTGACGTTAAATCCAGAGAAGATAGAAGTGTTGGTCAGTAGAAAGCTTGACTCAAAGATTGGGATTTAAACTGTTCTGGGAGGGTTTGCACTCCCCCTGAAGGATCAGGTCCGTAGCTCGGGAGTCCTCCTTGATCCTACGCTGTCCCCGGATCTTCAGGTGGTAGCAGTGGCAAGGAGTGCATTTGCACAATTATGCCTGGTGCATCAGCTGCAACCCTTCCTGAATTGGTCCGGCTTGGCAATAGTTATCCATGCCTTAGTTGCATAACACTTAGACCGGGGGTGGGCAACTAAGGGAGATCCAGGGGCCATTTTCGCCCCCCAGACATCAGCCCCCCCTGCATGATCCACACACACCTCCGCAGGTGCTAGGGGGAAAATGTTATTATTAATGGCATCTGTAGTAGCTACAAAGCCACCCAAAGGTCAAAATTAGATTGTTTGCAAACTGTGAAGGCACATCTTTTAAATACAGTGTTTCTGTAGTTGTTACATTCTGTAGTTGTTTTAATATTTTACTATTTTAAATATTCTTGTCTTTTATTGTTTAATGGTTTTAAATTATTGTGCACTGCCTTGATAACTTTTTAGCAAATGAGGCAGCATACAAAGGTTATTAAACAAATAAATAAATAAACAAATTGTAGAGAGGGGTTGTCCCTCAAGGTACCCTGGCCTCAAGCTGTGAAGGGCCATAAAACCAGAGAGGTCCCTAATATACTAGCATGTCACAATGCTTTAGAGGGGAACTGATTTTATCACAAGGCTAGATGATAATATTTCAAGGTCTTGAATGTCTTCTCTCCATTGGCGAGGAATGTTGTCCTCTGAGCACCACAGTTAGGTCTTTCACATAGGGGGGTTCACATGAACCCCTCTGCACATTCTATGAATGCGGGGAGGAATTGTCAGGGCTGCAGGGACTACCCTGCCACCACCACCAGAATAGTTCACCTCCTCCCACTCCCCTGACAAACGTCCAACAGATGTTATTGAGAATGAGTTCTGCACGGCGAGAGAAAGCTCCTACACTTGAGGAGGTACCCTGATTGCACAGTGTGCTTCCTTGAGTGTAGGAGCTCTGTGCACATATTGCTGTACGCACAGAAATTCCTTCTTGTGAACATCCACCAGACATTTGTCAGGGGAGGAGGAATGTAGTGCATAGTTCCGGCAGCTGGCATGGCTAAGTCGTGTGGCCCCCACAATGCATTATTTCAATGTGTGGAGAGGGTCATGTGTGATACCTTTCAACGGAAGAAGTTCAGTTAATTCAACTGCAATCCACCGAGAGCTGAACAGTCAAATGAAGAGGCTTTGAGTGGTGTACAATAATGTGTGAATCAGACACTGTGCATAACACACCATGACTGTGCATCAGGGTTCCCAGATTTCCTTTTGAACAGTGAGTTCCAGTATCCTACTTTTAAACAGATGTGGTGAATGGTAGTATTCTAACACACCATCAGTAAAGAGGCCAAGACATACATTTGGCATCTCTGAATTAGAATATCTATGCCAGGTCGCTCGCTCCTAATGGCTGATTTCATCACCTACCTGAAGAAACATGTACATAGTCACTAATTTTCTGAAGGAGGAGCAAATATATTGGTATGGCACTCCAATATGTTTGGACAGTTTCAAGTTCATGACCCACTGGCTACAACAGCCAGTGGGGTAATTAGATTATTTTGCCCCACCTAAGAGGATGTAAGAGTTGACTGTTCAGTTAGGAGGGGCTGAACACAGGACACTTTGATTAATGGGAAAAGAAAGTCTGATGAGGTAAAAACGGGGTGGAAATGGTACGGCATGAAATCAAACTCAAAACAGCTATAAATATTTTAGGCACCTTAATAAAAGATTGGAGAATATTTATTTCTCACATAAATCCTGTTGCAACACCAACAAAGAAAAAAAAAAGACACACGTTTCTTCTTGTTGTTGCCTATATTTGTACAAAAGAACACAAAGGCCGCTATTCAATCAATCAATCTGTATTTGTTTAAAACCAAAGGTCACAGCAAAACAGGAGAGAAGAAAGGGGGAAACCCAAAACAAATCCACAATAAAGAATCAATCAAACAATCTTCATCACTTAAATATATAGAATTATACATAATTCTGTCTAATTTTAAAAGCAGCTATTGCAAATAATGGAATTTAATACCTAACATATTTGTTCCGATCAGCCAAAAGCATACACATTTTCTCAAAATCCGACATCTCGGGTCAAGAAAAATGCAGGATAAAAATCTCTCTCTAGGTGCCCTATACAATGGGCAGTATGTACGACAAATAATGACAGATGTCCTCTGCCTCCCACCGCCCACAGAGACATTGGTCCCATGGAACTTTAAGGAGCCTTCCTCCCAAACAAGCACTAGGCATAGTATGAAAACACAGCTCGGATCTATTCATTAAAAATGAACACTCACCCCACTTTGTCTTAACATTTAATTTGACAATTGACATCTCAGTGCTGGTTTTTCATGCATCCAACTCACCTGATCTGTCCATACATCTCTTTAGCATAAGGCATGTGTGGGGAAAGTGTGGCTTTCCAGATGTTGCAGGGCTACAACTCCCACCATCTCTCACTATTGGCTATGCTGGCTAGGGCTGATGGGAGTTGTAGTCCAACAACATATAGAAGGCTACTAGTTCCCCACTACTGGTATACCGGGGACAATAGCATATTGCTACCACTATTACATAAGTGGTCTAGAGGAGGGGTTGGAGAGGGCACCATGAAATAGCCTTTTGCTTGCCACAGTGGGATTTCCCTGCTAGAGCACTGGGCTGGATGGTGTAAGTGACAAATTAACCACAAATTGGCTTCAGGGCGCATATCTTTGATCCTATATACTACAGTAATACCTTGAATTGCAAGTAACTTGGTCTGAGAGCGTTTTGCAAGACAAGCAAATTTTTAAAAATAAATTTTGACTTGATAAACGAGCGACGTCTTGCAAGACAAGTAGTCAGTAGGGATGTAACCGCTTGCCTCGAGCGGGCATAGCGGGCCGAAATCGGCCCCGCTCACGCCCGCCAGAGACTCGCTTTGATATGAGAGTGTTTTGGATTACGAGCATGGTTCCGGAATGAATTATGCTTGCAATCCAAGGTATTACTGTACTGCCTCTGTGCACAGTTCATAAGACCAACGCCCAGACAATAGTGAGATGGATTATTATACAGAATTACAGAGCTTTAGATTCCAGGGTTCAAGGAGCACAGAATATTATATGGGAGTGTGGCAGAGACAAGGAGTTGCAAGCCCTAAATCAGGGGTTCTCAACCAGGGAGGAATTCCCCCCAGGGGGAGAATTTTAGGGTTTCAGGGGGGGAATTGGGACCACAGACTCAATTATTATTATTATTATTATTATTATTATTATTATTATTATTATTATTTTATATTTATACCCTGCCTTTTTTCCTGCAAGGAACCCAAGGCGGCTTGCATAATCCTTCCCCTCCTCTCCATTTTATCCTCACAACAACCCTGTGAGGTAGGTTAGGCTGAGTCAGTGACTGGCCCAAAGCCACCCAGTGAGTTTCGTGGCCAAGCAGGGAATAGAACCCGGATCTCCTGAGTCCCAGTCCAAATACTGATCTTTCTACAAATTACAATTCTACAAATTGTACATTATCTACAGGTAATCACAGTTTATTGTATGGCACAGATTAAATTAAAAATAAAGATAAATATTTCACTTGTTATCTGTAGAAATATTCCATTTATACTATAATGTATATGTACCAATATAGAAAAAATAAAATATTTTCAATATTATATGTATATTATTTGGAATGCGACTTTTGAGTCAGAAAATCTTGGAAAGGGGGGAATGACATTCTGACATATGGTGAAAAGGGTGCATGGGGCAAAAAAGGTTGAGAACCACTCGTCTAAATAATAAATGTGTTACAGGAGCGGAGCATGTGCCCTCATGCAACATCTGTTTATATCAGCTGGGACTAAGCAATGGAGGATCCCAGTGAATTGTGCCTTGTATACATATGAGCTCTGCATTGTATATGCACAATTTGTTCACAATTTGCAACAAATCACAAAATTGTTCTCAGGTTCATGCATACTTTTAAGAGATTTTAGAGTTCTTTGAGAGTGTCCACAAGCATGTGGACATTCTCAAAGTGTCTGGTAGACACCATTTACTTGGACTGCTGCGAAAAGGCAAACTCATTATCAGGGATGGGGACTCGGACTCCAGGACTCGACTCGTGAGTCGGACTGAGTCCCTCCTCTGACTCGAGTCCCACTCGAGTCCCAATATTTTTAATGCACATTTTTAATGCACTCGACTCGGGACTGGAGACCAAGGACTCTTCAACATCCCTGGGCTGTGCCAGAAGGAGTGGAGAGGAGTGCGATCACCGGCGAAGAGTGAGGGTGAAATTGTGATGAGACCTCACCATTCCAGAATGGGGGCCAAACAATTAGAAAAAATCGTGTTCCTCAAATGCAACATGGATAAGTTTTAGGAAGTACAGCAAGTTTATTTTTAAAAATCATGTTCCTAAAATGCAACCTTTCAGACATTTTGGGTTTGGCTGCCTCTGCCTGCCTGTCTGGGGTTCCCAGCCTCCTCTGCCTGCCTGGCCTCTTCTTGACCAGTTCAACAGTTGAACTGTCCAAGACAAAGGCCTCTGCCTGCCTGCTTTGGGGTTCCCTGCCTCCTCTGCCTGTCTGGTTATTTTGGGTTTGTCTGCCTGGTCTGTTCTTACCAAAATCAGTCACAGAGTTTTGAAATAAAAAGGCACACTTGTGCCTAGAATTTATTTAAGCCACACATCTGAAGTAGCCTTATTTTGTTGGGGGGAAACCTCATTGATTTTAATAGGGACTCGTGGAGTCAGCTTTGGGAGTGACTCGGGACTCATGAGTCACCATTTTGGACAAAGGACTTGGACTCGAGACCCAGGTCCAAAGACTCATGACTCGACTCGTGACTCGAGACCAAGGACTCTTCAACATCCCTGCTCATTATTAGGCATAACTAGGAATTGAAAATAAAACTGTCAATATCATATTGCCCTTATACAAACCTATGGTACGACCGCAATTAGATTACTGTGTACGGTTCTGGTCACCGCACCTAAAAAAGGATATTGTAGAGTTGGAAAAAGTGCAGAAAATGGCAACTAAAATGATCAAGGGGCTGGAGCAACTCCCCTATCAGGAAAGGTTACAGCAGCTGGGATTGTTTAGCTTAGAAAAGAGGTAAGGGGAGACATGATAGAGGTATACAAAATTATGCATGGTGTGGAGGAAGTGGGTAGGGAGACATCTCTCTCTCTCTCTCTCTCTCTCTCTCTCTCTCTCTCTCTCTCTCGCTCTCTCTCTCGCTCTCTCTCATAATACTAGAACCCATGGTCATCCAGCATGGCTATCCTTATGTTCTTATGACTTTTGAAAAGCTTTTGACAAAGTCCTCCACCAAAGGTTCCAGAAGCAAACTTAGAAGTTATGGGATAAAAGTTGATGTCCTCTTGTGGATCAGTAACTGGTTAAAGAACAGGAAGCAGAGTAGGAATAAATGGGCAGCTCTCACAGTGGAGATTGTCAACAGCACAGCCCCTGAGGCTCTGTATTTGGGATCAGTTCTTTTTAACTTGTTCATAAATGTTCTGGAGACTTAGGGGTGACTGAGCAGCGAGGTGGCTGAGTTTGCTGATCACACCAAATTATTCAAGGTGGTCAAAACAAACACAGGCTGTGACGAGCTCCAAAAAGGGATCTCTCCAAACGGAGTGAACAGGCAACAAAATAACAAATGCTGATCAATGCAAGCAAGTATAAGTAATGCACATATTACACAGATGGATTCTGAGCTGGTGATGACTGACCACCAGGAAAGAGATCTCAGGGTCATGATGGATAGCTCAGTGAAAATGTTGACCTAGCAGTGAAAAAGGCAAATTCCAAGCAAGGGATCATTAGGAAAGGGCCCAAAAATAAAACTGCCGATATCATAGTGCCTTTATACAAATCTATGGTGTGGCCACACTTGGAATACTGTGTACAGTTCTGGGCACCACGTGTCCAAAAAGGATGTTGTGGAGCTGGAAAAGGTACCGAAAAGGGCAACCAAAATTATCAGGAGACTGAAGAAACATCCCAAGAGGAAAAGCTACAAAATTGGGGGGGGGGGGTTGTTGTTTTTAAAAAATGCAAGTAAGGGGGGATGCAACAGGGGCTTATGGAATTATGCTTGATGTGGAGAAAATGGATAGGGAGAAGTTTTTTCCTTCTCGCATAACACTAGAACCTGGGATCATGATCCAATGATATTGAATGGTGGTAGTACTTCTTCACACAAAGTATTTCTTTACACAGCACATACTAGTTAATCTTGGGGATTTATTAGGGCCAAACTAGATGTCACAAGGTTGGTCTTTTATGGCTGGTCTTTTTTTTTTTTTTTTTTAACAAATTGCTGACATGGGGCGGAGGGGTTCTGATCCAGATCAGGACTATGGCATGGTGGAGGGGGCCTTTAACCCTTTACTCCTGCTATTTGCAATGAGAAGAAAGCTCCCATTGGCCCCACCTGTGGCAAGGAACAAAGAGTTAAAGTCCCCAGACCCCCACACCATGGTTCCAATATAGCTCACAGAAGGCCAACCCACATGACCAACATCACATCTTGTTCAGCTAACCCTAAAATGGATTTAAAGAGAGATTAGATAAATTCATAGAGGGTAAAGCTATCAATGGCTACAAGTCTTGGTGGCTATATGTAATGATGAGGATTATACACAGAAGCTTATTACCAACTTACTCAGCTGCAAGGCTGTTTACCACATGGTCTGTTAGGACCCAGAAGGCTTGCTTGGATTAAAAGTAATCCAGACTTGTTATAACAAACAAGGGGTTTATTGTACTCAGAAAACATCTGGTAGTCTTGCATGCTGGTTAGATCATGCAGGTACAGCTTAGAGTCCATTAAGGTCCATTGGAGTCAGCATGGCTGGAAGAGAGCCAGCCATACACATCTTTCTTTATCGAGGCTCAGTGAAGAGAGAGAGGTCTTACCCACAATGTAAGATGTGGGAGGAAGTAGGTGTGGTTAGTCAAGCAGGCAGGTCAGCCCCTGGTGCCCATTAACCCATTCCTCCCCTAGTGACTCTATGTGTGCAATGTTACCCAAATATCTAACAATATGCCTCCTCTAGTATCAGAGACAGCATGCCTCTAAATACCAGTTGCTGAGGGAAAACAGCAGGACAGATCATGTCCTGTTTGTTGGCTTCCCAGAGACCACAGTGGGAAACAGGGTGCTGGATAGATAGGCCTTTGATCTGATCCAGCAGGGCTCTTCTTATATTGCTATTGTTAACTAACAGTCTTAACACATTCTATGCTCTGTTGTCTAGATCATGATTCTTAATCGCCTTACCAGGCACCCAACTGTCGCCATTCTTTTCTCCGCCATATTCTAAACACAGCACATTTTCATTAATACCAATGACTAAGCAAAACCATGCTAGAAAACCTTACCATTTGATAAGCTGGGTCATCTGTATTGGTAATGGTGTAAGATGGGGGTACAGAACCTCAGGCCCATTGGCCAAATCTGGCCATCCTGGAGTCCCAATCCAGCCCGCAGGGGTACCCTAGGTGGCCACACCACCTTTCCCCAGCTCCGCCCCTTTTCCCAAACCACCGGTCATTCAGTGGTTTCCCAGATTTTGTGCATATCCCCCCTATTCTAAAAGGTTGAAATGCCTCTCCTGAGGCTTTGTTACTGGCAGTGAGAGCTTTAAGCTACAAAATCCTGGTATTTTGGGCCCACCTCCTTTGTCTTTAGGCCCTGCCCTGTTTTGCCTTCGGGTCCACCCACCGCTGGAAGTGCCTCCCCCCCAAGAGCTTCTCTGAAATTGAATTCAGCCCGCAGGCTGAAAGAGGTTCAACATCCATGAAGTAAGAGATTTGAACTCAAGGACTGGATCAGATGTTAGAAACACCGTGAGAACCCCACTGAAAAAGGCCCCATAATGCCAAATTATTTCCATTCAGCAAGTGTTTAACTTTTGGCCACTGAAAGCAATAGGTTTTTAAAGAAATGCTTCTTTTTGGCTGCATCATCCTCCATCCAAAGGTTTCCCATGGCCTATGTTCATCAGCACCGCCCCACACATTTTCATCTCGTTCACATTTTGGTCACTTAAAATGTTTTGCTGAAAGCCAAGTGGGCTTGGAGTATTGTTTTAAGCGCAAAGGTTTGGTTCAAGACAAGAGAAAGAAGAGCCTGAGGACTTTTGCCCTTCTGATTACTGCAAATGCCAGGAAAGTTTAAAATTAATAGCAACCATTGTTAAAAAGGGGGAAAGGGAAATAAAAGAAACATTTACTGCCTCAGAAACAGCCCCATGCTTCTGACATTTCCATATCAGTGTAACATCCTCCTGCTTTTAGCACCAGGAAGCATAAAACATGCTCTTACAGCAAACACCATGAATTTTTCTGTCCTTTTAAACTTTAGCTCAGTAAGGTTGCATATACTATAAAAACAGAGCAAGAGAATGGAAGGACTTTTATTCTACATAAAGCAATTACCATTGCTGTCAGCAGCAGCAAAATTTATTGCTGAAGGAAAAGGGTAAAGAGAAAGGAATAAGCAAAGGAGCCGAGATAAAAGAAGGGCCAAGCCAAACATCTGGTGGATCAGGCAAGTAATTTCACATTGTCCTAGGTTCCAGATTCTAATATCCTTAATTAATTTTATGCCACAGGTGATTGCAGAGAGATGAATGGGTTGGATCCAAATTTAAGGTGCAATCCTATGCATGTTTAGACAGGAAAAAGTCCTACAACTCCCAGCATTCCCCAACCAACACTTGGCTGGGGAATGCTGGGAGTTGTAGGACTTTTTCCTGTCTAAACATGCATAGGATTGTTCCCTTAGTCATGCTTAGAGTGTATCGGGGTGGGCAATTTGTGGCCCTCCAGATGTTTTGGCCTATAACTCCCATCAGCCCTCACCATTGGCTATGCTGACTTGGGCTGATGGGAGTTTTAGGCCACAACGCCTGGAGGGCCACAAATTGCCCACCCCTGGAGGACACCATCAGAGGCGGTATGTCCCTATACACAAGGGTGCTACTGTGGGCTTCCCATAAGCATCTGGTTGGCCACTGTGTGAAATGAATGTTGGACTAGATGGACTCTTGGTCTGATCCAGCATGTCTCTTACATTCTTATGTTCCTACCCACTGAAATCAATAGGACAAGCTAATCATGACTAACTTAAGTTTGTTTGATTTCAGGTTTATACTCACTCATTTCATGTTCACTTATTATGGAATCACTTGGTTGCCATAGGAGGTAGCAGCAAGACTGTGTCCACACCAGCATTCCTAATTGCAATTCTTATTGTTTGGGATCATATCTCTTTGTCTTTATTTGTTTTGGTGCTGCTTTGGGCACATTTCCTCTCTCTATGTGTCAGGGCTTGTGTTGTGAGGGTTGCTGTTTTTTATAGTCCAGATAGGTGCATTTGGGCTTTAAGATGGTATGGTTGAGGGGAGTTAGGGGTTTTCAAGCAGTGTATATTGCCAATCCTACTCATTAGCAAAGTTAACCATCCAAAGTTGCAACTTGCTGCTCAAGATGGCACATTACAGTAGCTACTCACGATTAAAGTTTACTCTAGAGTAAATATATAATCCCGGTGACTAAAAATGACACATTGCCACGGCTACTCATGAATAGATTTCTCCATGCAAGAAGCTGCTCGAGCTGGCACGGGGTGGAATTCTAACTCAAGGAGGAAGGTCCTCACGTAGAATATGAGGCTACTGCTATCAAACAACCATAATGCAGACTAGGACAATTCACAATGTACTACAAGCACAAAACAAGAACAGGGTGTAAAGCCTACAGCAGTGTTCTCCAACCTTGGGTCCCCAGATGTTTTAGGCCTACAACTCCCAGCATGCCCCAGCCAGCATAGCTGGCTGGGGCATGCTGGGAGTTGTAGGCCAAAAACATCTAGGGACCCAAGGTTGGAGAACACTGGCCTACAGAGACTACACATGAAGCCACATAACATATAACATGCATATATGTAGGATATTATCAGGGAATTAAGTATTTGAAAAATGGGTAAATTATCTTAGCCTGTCTTTAGAAGACAGGGTAGACAAATTTATTTATTTTATTTATTACATTTCTATACAAATGGATAGCCGAAGCTCTCTGGGTGATTCACAACAATTAAAACCATACAATACAAGCTGATAAAAGTTTAAAACTACAGTATGAAATAAAAACCAAAATAAAACCTAGCAGCAGCGCAAAGATTTAAAATACTGTACCAGATTTAGATCAACAGAAACTGAAAGACTAAAATGCCTGGGAAAATAAAAAGGTCTTCACCCGGTGCTGAAAAGAGCAAAATGTAGGAGCCAGACAGGCCTCTCTGGGAAGCTCATTCCACAACTGGGGTGCCACAACAGAAAAGACCCTCTTCTTAGTAGCTATCCACCTCATTCCTTTGGCAGGGGCTCCCAGAGAAGGACTACTGAAGATGATCTTAGGGTCTAGGCAGGTGTTTATGGACGGAGACGATCATTCAAGTAACCTGGCCCCAAGCCATTTAGGGCTTTGAATGTTAATAGCAGCACTTTGAATTGGGTCCGGACATGGACTGGTAGCCAGTGCAGATGGGAAAGTACTGGCATAATATGATCACATTGTGAACAGGGGCTGACTAATTTCACTGCCTTATTTTGGACCAGCAGTTTCCAGACCGTTTTCAGAGGCAGCCCCACATATAACGCATCGCAATAATGATTTCCCAATTTTACCGATGGAGCATGCTAGTGAAATTTATTCTTCTAAATATTTGTTGGTTTATGTTAACCTAGCACAAGTAAGGGGTTAAATACTGATGTTAAAGACATTCCCTCAAGAAGAGATGAGAGGCACAACGGGTAGTTCACTGGAAGCCATCTTTATTCAGAACGACGCACGTCGGAGTGTGAGCAAGCAAGGCAGGTCAGCTCTACCATACAAAGGCAGTGGTTCACCTTATGTACACTTACAAAGTGCAAGTCTGAGCATGCTCAGTACTACAGCTCAGCCCTTCCGGCTCAGTGCCAGTAGTCAGTAGTACACCAATGGGCCATTCTTTACATTCCTTGATCATGCCCTTCTTTCATTGTCTATCATATTCTGCTCATGTGCTAATCTCCAATCGGTTGGCTGTTAGCCAACCAATTACATCAGCAAATCTCTTCAGTGCCCGCAAATTCACCTAACTCAGTATGTTTTTCTTCATCTTGATTGCAACTTCTTTGTTTTATCTACCATGTGTCTGCTACGGCGTCTCTCAGTGAATGATTGGATAGATGATCAACTAATCCCATAATTCGAATGTTTGCCTTATCTCATCACTGAGACCCCAAGCTAATAATAACTAGGTAGGTTGGGCCTATCCTTTAAAATAACTTGGAGCTAGGAGGGCCCCTCCCCCTCCCTCTGTTCCACCATACCAGCCTACGTATCTCAGTAGTGTCCACTCTGACTGGCAGTGGCTCTTCAGTGATGGCTTTCATGTCATTGGCTGGCATAAATTTCAAGTGCTGCAGAGAATTCTTGGCTTGCACACCCATGAATGTTCAACAAGCTGTTTCCCTCAACCCTGCTTTATAGAAGGTGAGGTCAGCCACGATGGGCTGCAAAAAATTAATAATTAAAATTAATTAAAAATTAATCTCCACATGATATTTGCAACTGTGAGGGGATAGTCTGGTTGTACGAACTGACTTTATCACAAATAGATCCATGATATCATGTGCATACAGCAAATTGGCTCCAAGAATTAATCGTTAACTGACATTACAAGGTACACCTGATGGTGACACTGTATACCGTTTTTTTATTTGCCCAGACATTTTATGTTATGCTATTTTCAGCTGGCTAAATAGTTTTTTTCCCCTCTCAATTTTATTGTGTTGTTGTTTAATGTTTTACATTGTTTTAATATTGCAATGGTTTCAAGGTTTTATGTACTTCGCCCTGAAATCCATTTTTGGATTTCAGTTTATAGGTTCTTAAAATAAACAAATAAAAATAAAGCAAATATGCATTTCCAAGAAAAGAAAGTCTAGACCACAAACCTACATTAGTCCCCCAATGCATAGCGCTAGGGCCCTCAACTGTGTTAATCCACAACAAAGAATAGCCTGCTAATTAAGCCAACATCAGTATTTGCATGGCAATCTCCTGTTCAGTACCTAACAAGCTTTAGTCAGAAGAGGGATTATTGAATAAGTAATCAGCACATGTCTCTCACTACTGGAAGCACATGATGGGTTCCAGTGGTATTTCCCAGTTGGGCTGAGCTTCAGGAGATTAAGGCACTACTTCAATTATGACCTCTGTGCTCTTAATGTAATGTTTTCCAAAGTTCTTTTGTCTTTGCTGGCAGAAGTGATTTGCCAATATTGGGGCATTTTCAGATATCTCTTCATTTCAAGATTAAACTTTGGCAAACATCCAGGTGTTGATGGAACGTATTAGCAAAGCCGCAGACCAGAAAATAGTTCTACCAGCGAAGTGAGAGGTGAAAAGCAATGATGTTCCAGTTTTGAATTCCCTGCCTCTCGCACTGCTCCCTCTTATCCAACTCCCATGGTTCTTTTGTCTTTTCAGTATGGGATGCTGGACCGCTTGCCATAACAGTGCTTCTTCCTCCAGGTAGCTACTAATCGATCCGTTTCTTCCTTCAAAGGCTTACACGTCTATTCAGTGCCAAGCAGCACAAGTCACATATGACTGCTGAACCAAAGTTGACAGGGACGGTCAGGAGGGTCAAGTATCTCCAGAACACTCGGTGAACACAAAACAAAACCAAAATAGCAGCTCAGCTAGAATGTATACCACAGGTCAGGAAAGGTACCACCAAGTCCAAGAGGTCACCAGCACAGTCAACAAGCATCTCACCTGAATGTAACCAAGACACGTGTCCCTGACTAGGTCAGCTTTCTCTAGATAGGGCCGCAGCTGCTTAACAAGCCTAGGCTGGTAAAAAGCACTTCTGGCAGCTGACACCACTTGTGCCTCCATGGAGAGCGCCGAGTCCAGGAGCACTCCCAGACTGTGTACCTGGCCCTTCAAGAGGAGTGTAACTCCATCCAGAGTCAGATCTAAACCTCCATCCAGATTAGCAGATTTCCCAACCCACAGTACTTCCATTTTATCCAGATTAAGTTTCAGCTTGTTAGCGGTCATCCATTCCAATACTGAACCCAGACAACAGTCCAGGGTTTCAACTGCCTCCCTGGGATTAGGTGGTAGAAAAGAGAGGTAGAACTGCATGTCATCCGCATAGTGATGATACCTCTCAGCCAAAACCTCCAGGTGACTTCTCCCAGTGGTTTCATGTAGATGTTGTAAAGCATGAGAGACGAGAAAGAGCCCTGAGGCACCCCATATGTCAAGGGCTAAGGGGTGGAACAAAAGACCCCCAGCATCACATTCTGAATCTGGCCTGCTCAGCTGTAGAGATAAAATTGTATATGTGATATAGAGGGCAGTTTGGTTGAGTAACTGATATATCTGGATGTGGATGTGTATATTGAATGTTCTTAAAGAAAAAGTTGTCTTCTGAGCTAAATAAAATAATAATAATAAACAAATATTTGGGCCAGTCACTGACTCTCAGCCTAACCTACCTCACAGGGTTGTTGTGAGGATAAAATGGAGGGCAGGGGGAGGAGGATTATGTAAGCCGCCTTGGGTTCCTTGCAGGAAAAAAGGCTGGGTATAAATATAATAAATAAATTGTATCTGTGATGACAAATATCCCTGAGTTTTTTCTGCCACGTAGGTAAATTGCGCTCTCCTGTTCTGAAACAATAACCCCAACCACTCTTTCTCCCTTTTTACAGAAAGGAATATCATGAAGCATTATTAACTCAAGAGTACATGAAACAAAATCTGGATACTTAGTTTTTTAACGGAATGGTATCCTTGGAAAATATTTGCTGTAGAAGCACATAAAATCAGACACATTTTTTTCGGCCATCCAACTCCTTGCTAGGACACCAAATGCAAGTGAAGAGCAAAGGTGAGGGACTGAGTCTAAAGACTTATTTAGAACACAGCAGCTTACATTAGTTGCCCATCTTTGGCTAAGTCTCTTAAGGCACATTCCTATGCACGTTTAGACAGAAAAAATGGCCTACAACTCCCAGCATGCCCCAGCCAGCAGAGCTGGCTGGGGCATGCTGGGAGTTGTAGGCCTTTTTTTCTGTCTAAACGTGCATAGGATTGCACCTTTAGAAACCATAAGCAGGTTGGATTTCGCTCAGATTTAGTCGGCAGGTATAAACGGGGGCGGGGGAGTCTGTTCTTGATTATTATTATTTTTTTTTTAAAGGTCATTCAGTGCTAATGCAACCTGTCCTTCTAAATATGCTGCCTCTATCATTTTACCAGGCAAGGGAGGTAAACCATAATAACTTTCTAAGTGACAAGCAGCGGTTTCAATTGTGGTGGGGAATATGCACATAAATATTAACTTCCACAAGAAAGCTCTTGTATTTCATAATCCAGCTTTGAACACCTTTTTTTTTTTTATTGCCAAGCTGTAAATGCCCCAAATTAAGACACTTTTCTCCAGCTGAAATACTGACAGATCGTTTGTTTTAGTGGTGCTGGCGGACACAATGGACCAGCCAAAACACTAATACTAGTCTATTTAAAATGCAACAGCAACACCAAAATAGAGCTCCTGGGGTTTCTGCCAACCTTGTAGCAGCCTGACTGCTTTTACAGCTGTTTCTACAAGCTTCTCAAAGAGGACCTGGTCAGGAGAGAAGAACTCAGATTCTTCCAACTGCCATGAAATGGGGCGGGGGGGATTGTGAGAGCTGGACTGACTCAGGTTCAAAAGCTTACCCAGTCAGTGACTCCCAGTCCCAGTCATGCAGACGGAAGGAGGAGATAACAGCAGTTTATAAAGATTAAAGAGTTTATTTGTAAAACCCAATTACATGGGATTAAGGCAAGCAATTCAGGATTTTCTTATGCAGAAGAGATGACTCTGTCTCACTACATGATTGCAGAAACTAGTCCAAGACCCTAGCAGGTCTCAAGTTCCAAATCCAAGTGAGAAGTGGCAAGGCTGAGATGAAGTGAAGTGACTGTAGAAGTGAGCCAGTCAACAAGTGTCCACCTTATTTATAGCAAGACCCTGTACCTATAAATAGGATATTACTCACCAGTTATATAACCTATTATTCACAACATGTTGACTCCAATTTGCCCCATGATTCTGACTCATAGACCTTGACATTATGTCTGGTGACTTTTTTGCACACCACCTCAGGAGACATCCTCCATGTCAGGTGACATCCTGTTCTGCCCATGCAAAACCTAACAGGGATAACCTTCTCCCCCCCACACACACATTTTGACATCGCCACATGATGCATGTCATCTCAGAGGTACTTTGCCTCTAGAGATAGAGGACTAAGGGTGTCAAGCCTAAGATTAAACTGCATATTCCAGAGGGACTGAAAGTGCTTCAGTGCCACCTTCAATGCTGTCTTTTGTTCCTTAAGAAGAATTGGTAAAAGTACAAGGTTATCCCTGAAAGCGCTGCTTTCCTCCCCTCTAAACAGAAAAGCCACATTCCTGAGCATACCGGTCTGGGAGTAAGCCTATTGAAACCAAGGTGAACAGCTTCCAAGTAAGACTGATCAAGATGAGAGGACCAGAATGCTCCACTACATTGTGCAGGGAATTGGACTAGATGACCTCCAATGTCCCTTCCAACTCTATGACCCAGTGTGCACTCTTACCGCAGCCCACCGTGACTTATTTAAGCCATGGGCACCATGATACTGATTCAAGCTCCCACCACGTCTCCTTGTGTCGTCCGAACCCAGTTAACAAACCACTCCGCAACCTTACAACAGGCCATGGGTTCTGGGTGGTTTGTTAACCACCCCAACAAGCCACCCTCACTGGGTTCAGATGACAAGAAGCTGCACCCAGCAAGGGTAATTATGTAAATCACACCAACACATGACTGGTACATACAGGGAAATGGCCCAATGATTCGAGCCAGTGTGGCGTAGTGGTTAGAGTGTTGGACTTGGGACTCTGGAGATCCAGGTTCTAGTCCCCGCTCAGCCATGAAACTCACTGGGTGACTTTGGGCCAGTCACTGACTCTCAGCCTAACCTACCTCACAGGGTTGTTGTGAGGATAAAATGGAGAGGAGGAGGAGGATTATGTAAGCCGCCTTGGGTTCCTTGAAGGAAAAAAGGCGGGGTATAAATATAATAAATAAATAAATAAATAAATAAATAAATAAATTCCTCCTCAAAATGTGAGGGAGGCAGACCACCATGACAATACAGCTGCCTCCCAGGACAGACTTTTTGTTGTCATTCATGTCTTCACTCAAACAGGAGGTAAAATGTTAAGTCATCCCATCAATTTTATAACCATAGGTTCTTAGTCTTACAGTTTTACCAGAGAAGAGTCAGTCACACACACACACAGAAAAATTGAACGAGCCAATCCAATCAATCCATCATGTGCCCAGCTTACAGAAACATTTTTTTAGGGCTCTTGCTCTAATCCTGGGGTCTCCAACGTGGACTAGATGAATAAATTATAGTCTGAAATGGTATACGGCAGCTTCCTATGTTACTGTGCTTGTTTAGTTGATAAGATAGCTTCAGGGGCCTATGGAAGTGGGACAAGAAGTGCAGGGGGTTTGTTTTGATGGGCTCCTCGCAATAGTGATTTCAAAGGGCACCAAGGCCTGGTTGCCTCATAATCTCCCACGTTGCCCACGTTATCTGCTTGCACCTAAGAAATGATAAAAAAATGAACAGTGCCCACAGAGCCATCTTTCTTGGGGCAATCGATGCATGATATTAAATGCATATAAACAAAGCCACAATGGTTTCTTTCCATATTTAAAAAGCAGCTTGGGAGGTAGCCATCTTGAACAGGCAAACCACAGGGAAGGCTGTTTAACCCTTTCCTGCTGCTTTTTCCAGTCCAGATTGTAATGGCTCTTGGACAACTTAGAACTACCGGGTTCAGCCTGAATGGGTTGTGCTTCCTGGGAGGAACCAGGAAGTAGTTAAAGGCAGCACCCACTGGTTCTGGCTTGGGGAGAGAGGCCACAGCCTGGGAGAGCTTTATAGAAAAGCCTCTTTAAATAAAACTTAAAAGTTTGTTTATAAATCAGAGAATCTGATTCCATAAGGGGCAATCCACCAATTTTGAAACAACTCTCTTACCTCTATATAAATTATTTCAGCTCACTTTTTTTTAAAAAGTCAGGACCTTTGAAGTTTCTGTTTTTATTGCTTCCATTGTTTTGCTATCTGCTTGTTGGATTTTAGTTGATTGTGTCATTAATTCTTGTTTTTAAATATTACAAGCCACCTTGAGGGCAGAACGGAGAGGTATAAATTTTAGAATAAATATTAAAACATATTGTAAGAAAATACTGTTCACCATTTCTAAACCATTTTCATCATATGCAATAGGTGGGTGAGAAACAGTGCTTCAACCAAAAAAATAGGAACTTGTGCAAGAAGATATGGTTTTGTGAAATGCAGTACTACCTTGGATTGCAAGCATAATTCGATCCAGAACCATGCTTGTAATCCAAAACACTCTTATATCAAAGTGAGTCTCTGGCGGGCGTGAGCGGGACCGATTTTGGCCCACTACGCCCGCTCGAGGTGAGCGGTTACATCCCTACACTACTTGTCTTGCAAGACCTTGCTCGTTTATCAATTCAATAAAATTTAAAAAATTTTGCTTGTCTTGCAAAACGCTCTCAGACCAAGTTACTTGCAATCCAAGGTATTACTGTATTCCTTCCCTCAACTTTGTTTCTCTCAATCATTTAGGCATTAGAAAAATATGGAGTTGGGGAGGAGCCTGCGCTGGCTATGGAGCAGTAGCTTTTCTGCTGAGCTCCCGGAATGATTTGAAAACATCTGCAAATACACAGGAGAGACAAAGCGTGAGTTTAAATTCCTTTGCTGTTTGCTTTCTGGAAAGTATGCAGATATAGAGCTAATAAAGAAATAACAAGAATAGCTTTCTTTTGATGTGCTTCGCTCTGGATTGTTTATGAGCTCCAGACGGGTGAAAAAGTCCCTACCCCCTCTTTGGAAACGCGATCGGGCGCATCCCTCGGATAACAGTTTGAAAAGGCTAATTAGGATCCTTGACACTAAAGATATTGAATGTTCTTATCAAACTGTGCAACAGGGTCCTGATAAGAAGCCACGAGGTAGTGAAAGTTTCGAGACAGCGAGGGGGAAGGGCGGAAAAATGGCGGATTCAGCTGGCAAATTCCCTGCTGGTGCCAAGCCAAAGTCAATATCTCCAGCCAAGCTTAAAGGGGCAGCACCAGATTGGGAGAAAATTCTATCACAGTTTCAAAGCTCTATGGAAGCAGGCCAGCAGAAACAAATAGAAGCAATTGAGAAATTTCAAAATCTGCATCAAGAGGATATGAAGCAAATGCGAAATTCCATAGATCAATTAGGGGTTCAAGTTAAAGAGCTGCAAGCTAGAGTGGATAAGGTGGAAAAACTCCAGGTGAAGGATGAAAAAAGTTTTGAAAAGTATGAAATGAAATTTAATGAGATGGAAATACAGATGATTAACATGCAAGACAGGCAACGTCGTTCCAACATTCGGATCAGAGGCTTCCCCATGGAGATGGGGGAGACTGGATATAAGTTAAGAGGCAGTATTTTGGAATGGATGAATGAAGCAGTCTCTGGAGAAACAATTTTTTGGGATGATATGGACATTGAGATTGTGCATAGAGTGGGAGCATTAAGGCGTGGTATGACATCCAGAGATGTTGTACTGAAATTTGCAAATTTATACAAGAAGGATGTCTTCATGAAAGAGATTAGAAAGAAAGGTCAAGTAGCTTTCAAGGGGGCTACTTTGCAAATCTACAATGATCTTTGTCAGCAAACAATAAAGTGGAGGCGAAGTGTTAAACTGTGTACAGCAGTCTTGATCAGAAAGGGATTACAATACAATTGGGGTTACCCAGTTTTTCTTACTTTTGTGTGGAACAGTAAGAGATACAAGATTTCATCATGTGATCAAGGTATGGGCCTGCTGGGAGAGTTGGGGCTTCATGATGATGCGGAGGGTCCAGAATCGATGGGTCAACTGGAAGAAGAAGGAGCCAGTGGAGGAATTGTATAAGAGGTCGTTTCAACACGAGAAGAAAAAAGAAATAGAAAATGTTTTATAAAGAAGTTATCCGGGAGGGAATGAGGGGCTGCTGTTCGGGCTGGTGATGGGTCCTTTCCCCCCCGCCTGGGATAGGTGGGTAGGTTTAGGGTGGGGCAAGTTGCCCTGGCTAAGCAGGGGGGATAGTTTAGATGAATGTGGGGGTGGGTTAAGGGGTATGTTATTGTGTATTATTTTCACTTTTGGGGACCAAAAAAGAAAAAATGTTGTTAATAGATGGATTATAAGTTAAGAATTTCAACTTTAAATGTTAAGGGGCTAGGGTCAGTTACTAAGAGAAGGCGAATAGAAGCACTTCTTAAAAAGGATAAGGCAGATATTATATTCTTGCAAGAAACGCACCAGGCAAGGAAAGGAGTCAATGAATTGAAACTGAGGTGGTCTAGAATATATGAGATAGCATGTGGATCATCTAAATCGCGAGGAGTAGCAATTATAATTTCAAAGAATTGTGGTTTTAATGTTCTAAAGGTGAAAAAGGATGATACAGGTAGATATATTATAATGTATGGGACCTTGGGAGGGGAAGAATATGTTATTGTTAATGTTTATGCTCCCAATCAAAATCAAGGAGAATTTTATCAACATGTGTTTAAAGAAATGGGTAATTTTCAAAATCAAAGGGTTATTATGGCTGGGGACTTTAACATGGTATTGGATAGAAGAAAAGACAAATCCAATCCGACGAGAGAAGATCAGAGAAATAATCTAACGATCTTGAATAAGTTAATTAGTAAGGAAGGGTTGCTAGATGTTTGGAGAGGGGTCAAGGGGAATGAGGAAAGATATACATTTTACTCATCAGCAAATAAGAATTATTCTAGGATAGATTTTGTTTTTGTGTCCAGGACACTGTTTTCAAGGGTCCTGGGCACAGAGATAGGAGTGATAAAAGTTACAGATCATGCTTTGGTTAACATGGATTTGAAGATACATAAGGATTATAGAGAAGCGAAAAGATGGAGATTGAATTGTAATATTTTTCGTTATAAACATTTAACAGAGAAAATAGAGAAGGAATTGAGGGAAATTTGGGAATTTAATCAAACAGAAGAATGTACTGAAGCGATAATATGGGATACAATGAAGAGTGTAATGAGAGGAATAGGATTGAGAGAGGCAATAAATTTGAGGAAACAACAAGAAGTTTTTTATCAAAAGCTAGAGGGGGAGATTAGGGATTTGGAAAAGAAGTATTTAGAGAAGAGGGATAAAAAGATTTTTGCAGAATTACAGGGTAAAAGGAAAGAATTGGAGAATAAAGAACTAGACAGGGTACAAAGGAATTTGATTTACACAAAAAGGGAGTATTTTGAGAATAGTAATAAAAACTCTAAAATGTTGGCTAGATTAGCACAAAAAAAAAAAGAAAAAAGCTTAGTGGGGATGATTAAGGATAAGAGGGGTAAAGAATATAATCTAGTAAAGGATAAATTGAAAATTTTTCATGAATATTACACAGAGTTATATAAGGCAGGAAAATGGTCGGAAGCTGAGAGTAGAAGATATATCGAGAAAAATTTAAAAATAAAAATCCAGGATGAAGATAGAGAGAAAATGGAGCAACCATTCACAGAAATTGAAATAGAAAGTGCTATAAATAAATTAAAACAGGGGAAAACGCCAGGACTGGATGGTCTGGGGGCGGAATATTATAAAGTCTTTAAAAAAATGTTAATTCCAAAGTTAAAACGGTTGTTTAATGATATTTTACAGGGGGGAGAGATCCCCCCGTCATGGAAACAGTCCTTGACCATTTTAATCCCGAAACCAAGGAAGGATTTAGCAGAACCAGGTTCTTATAGACCAATATCATTAATTAATCAAGATGCTAAACTATTGACAGCAATTTTAGCTAGAAGAATGAATAGTTTTCTAAATAAGTATATAGGGATAGATCAATGTGGGTTTATTCAAGGAAGACAAATGGCAGATTTAACAAGAAGGGTTCTGAATATAATTTATTTAATAAAGAAAAATAATTTGAAAGCGGGGGTTCTTGCATTGGATATTTTTAAAGCCTTTGATTGTGTGGAATGGCCTGCATTAAAGATGTTAATAAAAACTATGGGGTTTGGAGAAAAATTTATAGGTATTACTAACCAATTATATACTCATAATGTCACGTCGGTAATTGTAAACGATGGAATAACAGAAACTATTAGCCTAGGCCGGGGAACTAGACAGGGTTGTCCCCTTTCCCCAGTATTATTTGTGTTAGTTATGGAATTGTTAGCGAATTCGATAAGACAGGAGAAGAAATTATTGGGGATAGGAATAGAGACCAAATGTAAGATAAACCTTTTTGCAGATGATATCTTGTTAACATTAGAACGGCCTATAGAAAATTGGGATTGGATAGAGAAACATTTAGATGAATTTAGAGAAGTAACAGGGTTAAAAGTTAATTGGGATAAATCGGAGATAATGACATTTAATTATAGTAAACTGGAGGAAAGGGGATTTAAACAAAGGGGAGTGGATATAAAGATAAAAAATATAATTAAATATTTAGGTATTGATATATTAAAAGATTTGGATAAAATAGGGGAATGTAATTTTAAAAAACTAAAAGATGAAGTTAAAAATCAAATAGAGGATTATAAAAAATTGGGATTATCGTGGTTTGGTAGGATAGCTTTGATTAAAATGAAGATTTTACCGAAGTTTAATTTTTTATTTAGAATGATACCATATAAGATATCAGAGAAAGAAATTAAAGAGTGGCAAGTAATGTTAAATAGCTATTGTAATGGGGGGGAAAAATCAAGGATTACTAAGAATAGATGGTATAAAGCTCAAAAAATAGGGGGACTTGGTCTCCCTAATTTAAAATGGTATTATATAGCTAATCAACTTAGATATATCATGGATATTATTGTTAGAAAAGATTTTATGTGGTGGGAAATAGAAGCATTTGAATTGGGTAATAGGGTGGATAAATTCTTATTTACAAAACAAGGACATATTATGACAAAAAGATTAGAAAATCCCTTTTTAAAAAATATGTTAGAAATTTGGGGTAGAAATAAGGAAATATTTTTACCAGGTATATCCCCGTTTACTCCAGTGGTGGTTATGGAAGATTTTCCCGAGAATGTTAGACATTTAGAACGAATTTTTAGAGAGAAAAAGGTGATAACTTTAATGGATTGGCTGGAAAAAATGGAGACAAGACAGCAAATAATTGATAGGGTTGGGGCAGGAAGAATTTCTTGGTTAAATTTAATTCAATTAGTACAATGGGGTAAGAAATGGAAGAGAAGACATGAGCATGAAAGGGATTTCACTGCATTTGAGCAGGTGGTTATGTCTAGAGAACTTGTAGAAGGAAATGCATCAGCTAGGGGTCTTACAAAGATGTTATATAAAATGTTGCAGAAATCAGAAGAGCAAGCAGAAAATCTTAAAATAGTTTGGGATACAGAGTTTGAAGAGGAAATATCAAAGGATGAGTGGAATAAGATTTGGGATAGGCGAATATTGAAAAATATGTCTGTAAGAATTAAAGAGAATTTTTATAAGCTGATTTGGAGATGGTATTTGACCCCAGTGAGATTAAATAGAATAGATAATAAATGTTCTCCAATGTGTTGGCGAGGATGTCAGGAATTGGGTACATATGCTCATATGTGGTGGAGTTGTAAAAATGTAATGGATTTTTGGAAAATGATTTTTGAGGAAATATCAGAAATTGTTGGAGTTGATTTAGAGGTATGCCCTAAACTAGCTTTGCTAACAATAACGGAAAAGGTGATCGGTTCACAAAATGTTAAAGAATTAATCATAAATTTGTTAACGGCAGGTAGACTAATGATAGCAAGGAAATGGAAAATCCAGCAAGTTTTCACTATTACTGAATGGTATAAGGAAGTATGGGATATGGCTTTGAATGATATGTTGACTTGTAATATTAAATGCAAAAGGGGTCAATTAAAGAAAAATAATTTTAAGGATATTTGGGGTTTATTTTTGGAATATGTGTTTAAAAGGGGGAAAGGGAGTTTACCCTGTCAAGATATATTGTATTTTTGGAATAATGAACAATTATAGAGTTATTGGATTGTTTGGTCCCATGGTGATGGGAGCACAATATTAGTTATGTGTGTATGTTATTTTCTTTGTATTGTTTAAAATAATAAAAAATAAAAAAAAAAAAAAAAATATGGAGTTTGTCCAGTGAAGATGACCCAATATTAAAATCCAGGCAATGTCCATCACATCCATATTAAATCTTCCCCATGTATTGAAATGATCCCTACATATGAAATAATAAGGGAAATAAAAAGTAATGTGTGAATCACCATGCAGAGCATCATTTATATATTCTGCAGGGAATGCAATGTTACAAAACATAAAAATAAATAAAAGCAGCTTATGTGGAAATGGTCTTCCATTTTGCATTACAATGCACACAAAGATCCTTTCAGCACCAGGAGGTTATTCCAGCCTTAAATTCTAAATGAACTGGCTGGTGTTCATTTAGAATTCTCCCTGTGTGGCTTAATTCAAGAAAAGGTCTGAGCCTAAAAAAGAGCACATTAAATTTAGTTCCGTGTGTGTGTGTGTGTGTGTGTGTGTAATATTATTTTCTACACTTCTGAAAGAAAGGCAGGGGGAAAGCCCCTCTTAACCGCAATGCAACACTATAATCTATCCATTGCCAATCTTCTCCTATTCACAGCAGGTACTCACCACCTGCTTTCCTTTCACACAGGCAGCCCAAACCCAGCAGGAAACAACCTCCTGCTGTCAGGATTTCAATGCAATCAGAAAAGGGAGGGGGACAACTCAATTCAATTTCAGACCCCTACGTGGAAATATTATAAACAAATATGTCGGCAGAGCAGGGGTGAGGCCAATGGCGTGTTTCGTTTGAGTGCATGTCTGCGCGCTTGAACATGCTTTCTGAAGTGGTGGGGTTCTCTGGATGGGGTTATAAACTGGAACTGGTTGGAAAGAATAAAGAAACCTACGAGGCATACAGATACAGAATATTGGACTTAAGGCTATTTGGCAAATTTCTCCATGACACTAGAACAGCAGTACAGAAGTCAGGTGTACTCAGCTGAACTTTAATCAGCCTGTTCAACTTTCAGAGCGAGGCCATAAAGCTCAGACAGCATGATATTTTGTACAATTCAATGAATCTTGTTGGGGCAAGATGCATAAAACATAGCTCTTGCCCCAACAAGATTATGTTCTGTTGTAAATTAAACTGGCAAAGGGTAAGCACAGTTGTATTTATAACAATCTCTAAAAAGTGCCTGAAGTGCCTCTGGAGGCTTTTATAGTCACCGTTAGATCTTTCTCACTATTAAACCTTTCTCCCTTTTTCTTTCTCTTCCTTTTTTTCCTTTTTCCTTTTAAAAATCTTGCATTTGGGTTGCTTTTTATTATGTCCTTTTTATATTCAATGCCTTGAGCAAGGGGTGATATACAACTACAGGTTATTAATATGCAATCCACCAATTGTTCTGGTCCCTGGAGTGAAACTCTGAGAGTGGAGGGGGACAGAAAGAAAATGAAACAATTCAAATTTATGCTAAGTCATAGAGCATTTTCACAGCGCCTTGAAAATCACGGCAACATTACGTTTGTAATCCAACTCGTTTGTAATCCCTCCATTCACAACTAAAAAATATTTCCTAATTTCCCCCCTCAAATGCTCCAGCTAGAGCAGGAGAAGAGCTAGATCAGTGAGTGTGGATAAACACCATCCATTCCAGGTAGAGCACATTGATTGGTTCACAGTTGGAACGAAAAGCCCATGAAGGCTGAAAGAATGCAAATTGAAGAGCCACCTTTATTCATGGCGCCCTATCAAACTAAACTCTGGATTCCTGGACTTTCAAAAGCACATCAAAGTTCATCACAGGCCACTTCCTTGTTAACACAGTGATCTTTATCCTGCTTATGGTTTTTTTTATATAAAAATCTTGATATAAATTGATACACTTTGAGATGTATTGTAGATCTAATGGTGTTATGTACATTATATGTTCTGTTTTGTCTGATACTGTTTTATTATTGGGTGCTGGTCGTTGACCGTAATAAATATATTCATTCATTCGTTCATTCGTTCATCACAGGCCTGCACAAGTAGTATAAGGGACATTAAAAGGTGCTTTCAGTGTTCTGTATAAGTTTGGGATCTGCAGACTCAATCCCCAGATGTGCACCCAAAGCACCAGTTCCGTCGATGTGCTGCTCCCTTGTTCACACACCTTCCATCATGACCGCAGTTGCTCCTGCTGACACAAGATGTAGCACTATCCCAGTACCCGCTGGGAGGAGAAAAATGGTGGCTGGTAACCTGAAGGATCTTCTTTTTGTGTGTGTGAGAAAAGAGAGCAGGTGTGTTTCAATCTGTTAAAGTAAAAATAGTAAAAGGTAAGCATCATGACCTGAAACAGTTCAGAGCAGTCCCCACTCCCACCCTGCCAAAATGGCCACCCTGTTTCTCCACCCCCGAATAGGATGGCAAAACAGGGAGGCTCATTTTGCCTCAGCCCTAAATTGGACATCACATCTACAATGTGCCATAAAGATCATGGCTGCCATATGGTTGTGCTTCAAAGAAGGCCTATACTACATCTACATCTCCAAAATCTTTTTTTTAAATTGTATCTCTGAAGAGTCAGAAAGCAAAGGAGCTTTGATTATAGCGGCCAGGAGAAGGAACTTCTGCAGTCCACGGTGGAACCCCTTTCTATCCGCATTGCTCCCCAATCCTTCTCCCAGTTTCTGATTGCAGTGCCCCATCCGCCCTCTTCTCATTGTCTCCATGGCCCAGTTGATGCCAAATATTTAATTATACTGGACTCGGCGTCTCAGCAAGCAGAAGTCAAACAATATTCCATTAGTTAGAAGGATTTTCCCCATCCCTTTCCTGTGGCATATATTGACTTGATATTAAAGGTGCCTGACATTGTCTCAGTGCTTGGTGTTTGGCTACCATTCTAATGAAAAACAGTGTAATCACAAAGATGACAATAGTTATCCACAAGGATCTGGAAAGCCATTACTTAGGCCAAGAACAGCTTGGCAAATATTGACCTTCTCACCTATTCTTTACTAACCCAATAGCAGACAACCAGCACTGTAGTTATTAACAAAGACAATCCTATAAGCCTGATATGAGCAAATGATTTAGCACCTGCAGGTAAAACTTTTATACAGTCTTAATTTACTACCCACTAGTGACCCTTTTTTTATAAGTCAGAACAGGATAGATTAGATCTTGCATGTAAATTTTATGTTTTGTCATTCGGGAGATTTATGCTTTTAGTTACACCTAGCGCATGCAATGAAGTAAAGCCATGTAATAGCTGAACATGTCATCTTAAACTCCATGAAACTGCAAAGCATCAGAGGATATTACACTCCTAAAAGCCACAAAAAGTGGAAAGCATTTCAATCAGAATGCAGCTCAGGTTTGTTAAATTTTACAATGTGCATGTGCATGAGACAGTGGATTATTATCACAAAGCCGCCAAAAATATTAATTATCTTATCAGCAAATTGCTATGTCATAAAAATAGATCTCTCATTGTTAACAATACACTGAAGTTATCAGACAACAGATATTCTGAAACAGCAGAGCGAGCTTTCAGCCACACATATTTTACACTATCCCCACAATGAATATTCTATAGCAAAAATTGCCAACTTGCACTCCCAGGACCAACTTCGGAACCATGGAAAGTAACTGAGAACTGGCCTTGGCATTACTTTCTCCACAGGGATCAGCATTGTGCAGAGTTTCTCCACCCATGATCCATTGGGTTGCCAGCAAGAGCAAGGAAGCTGACGGCACAATAGGCCTGGCCTCAAATGGTGATTTCTGCTTCACAATTTGGCTAGGAAGTAGGAAACTCACTATCAGGATACCAAACACATCCTGGCTTGTTTTATTTATTTATTTATTTATTTATTACTTATTATTAACATTTATATACAGCCTTATCTGCTAAAAAGCCATCAAGGTGGTGTACAACAATTTAAAACATTAATACCCTGCAACAATAAATACAAAAACACTAAAAACTGTAAAACTACACATTTAAAAGGTTAAGTTGAAAAGATGCATCTTTACACCCTTTCTAAAGTGGAGGCCAATAGCGGGGACCAATTATATTTCTTGAGGGAACACATTCCATAGTTTGGGGGCAACACAGGAGGAAACCCTTTCATGCGTGTCCAAGAAACAGGCCTCTGCAGGTAATGGTTTTCCTGGTTTCCTAACTGACAGTAAGCCAGGGGTCCCCGGTTTGGGCATAACAACGCCAGGATTTATTATTTGAAATTGGTATTGCCACGCCCCTCTGGTGGAACCCTTTCCAGAGGATGACCAAAAGCTCCCTGAGCTGAACCTCCTGGAGAAGCAGCCTGCTTCTAGGGACCGTGAGGCAGATCAGGGGGATCCTGGGACCTCAGGAGACAGAGTATCCAAGCTGCCCTCTCAAGATGCAGAGAGACGCCTTTCTGATTTGGAGGCAGAAGCCAAGCTACCACCTAATCCAAGGGAGCGCAGGTGACTAAAAGGGCAGATTGGGTTGGCTGCCAGGCAAGGAAGTGCCCACCTCAGGAATAAGATTCCTCATGAGTAAACTCTTCCTGCAGGTGACTGCAATGGTTAGCAACTGTGCCTGGGTGGGGATCTGAATGCTCAGGCTTAAAAGCCTTCCGTTCCAGTCAAAAAGCTGCTGCTATGTTCTGGGCCTTGGCTGGACATTGTGCCTTGTGTAGTAATTTGTTTGTTTTAGGTAGATCAAGTTCTACTCTCTGTGTGGTTTGTGGGGTGGATGAAACACTAGATCATAGTCTCTGGGACTGTCTGATTTACAGTACAGAATGGGTGTTGTGTTTTTTTAATTAATGATGAGCTCCACAGTTTAGGGGTTAGAGGTTTTTCTTTAGAGTCTGTTTTCCAAAACAACAAGAAGCTTGGGAGTGCAATCCTTAAAATGTTATGGAAATTTATTAAGGTTACTGGCGGCCTCTACTACTGCTTGTGAAAATGATTTGTGGGTTTTCTCCTTTTTTTTACCAGTAGGTGGCAGTCTTAGGGCCTTTCTCTTGGACTTGAGCCATCATTATTTTCCAGAAGAGGTAGAGAGTTGCTGGGACAATGTCTGTACTTCAGTTCCCAGACTTGCATTCCCTGGTTACCTTGCTCTCTATGGGATCCTGCATGCTTGGATCCTGTGCTTTGAACCTTGCTCTCAATACTGACCTTTGCTGGTTGCTAGCCTCTGTATTTTGACCATGCCAGAAACAGGACCAGGTGTGCAACAGAAGGAAGGCAGGAGCACAGGAAAAGCCTTCTGCCTCAATATTCATTCCCAGCTTCGTGAATCATGGTTTATGAAGCCAGGAATGTGACCATCCAAACCAGGCCAATATGATAGCTTTTGAAAAGAACAAAGCATTTTGCAGCTTGTCTATACCATTGACTTTGAGGATGTAGACATCTTTTTTAAAAAAAATTATTTCTATGTGAAACAAACATGTATCAAACATATAACTAACAAAACAAAATAGACTTCCGATTTTCTTCTACAGCAAATATAGGTAATGATTTTTCTTACTTGATAATCAGAATGCGAAATCTCTTTCTTCCCATTGTCCCAAATTCACTTATTATTCCATGAATCCACAAACAAACAAATCATTATTTTCCAGTCTCTGCAAAAAGTCAATTAGAGGTTTCCACTCAACAATAAATGTGGATGTTGTCCTTTCTCTGATTAATGATGTGAGTTTGGCCATCTCTGCCAGCTCCAGCATCTTGACCAACCATTCTTCTGTCATAGGCACTGCTGGACCTTTCAATTTCTGTGCATATAGTAGTCTCACTGCTGTTGTCATGTATAAAAATAAAGTTCCATACCTTCCTTCTAGCTGACTCTCCATTATTCCCAATAGAAAAGCCTCTGGTTTCAATTGAAAAATAATCTTTAAAATCTTTTGCATTAATAAATGAATTTCTACCCAATTTTTTTTAGCTTTCTTACATGTCTACCACATATGATAAAAGGTTCCTTCTTGTTGTTCACATTTCCAACATATATCTGATGCACCATTATACATTCTAGCCAATTTCTCTGGAGACAAATACCAACGCTACATCATCTTATAAAAATTCTCTTTAAGACTAGAACATAATGTAAATTTCAAACCTTTTAACCACATATTTTCCCATTGTGTCATTAATATATTATAGCCAAAATTTTGAGCCCATTTTATCATACATTCCTTCACTTGAGGGTGCAGACATCTGTTGCCCATTTGGTCCCCAGAGAACAAGAAATGAAAGAGGTGATATGATCCAATATCATATATTGGATCGCTAGTTTTGGATTTAAGTGGTTGGTATTTGATCTGAGGGGAGGAAAACCTCATCGTTTTAAGGTACTTCCAAACTCCCAATTGCTTTCTAAACTAATTTTCAAAAGGATGTTTTAAGAGATTCTCACGTCAAGGATACCTGTCAAAGTACACATGGGAGAAGATCAATTAGATTAGAGTAGATGATTTAACTCTGTTCCTTCCTATAGTAAAGCAGAAACTTGTTTTCAAGTTTAGTTCTCCTGCTGGGACTGCCAGCTCCCCATCCATGCACTTGTCCCACATGTAACCTTTAGAAGGAGATTAAAATTATTGATGCTGTAAAAGGCAAGGCCAGCTAAGTGGGGAGGTGAGAAAGGAGTGAAGGTTTCATTGATGCCCTTTTACAGAAGACCAAAACAAACACGGGCAAATGACTTTTCCATTTTCTACTGAGTTCTATACGCAGTTATTTTAGCTTCTCTTATCTTAGTTCTATCGGAGATTGTCAGTAGTTTTATTTTATCAAAATAACTATGAATGGAAACAAAAAGAGAAAATTTACTTGGTGAGTTTGATATTTTGTTTTTAAAAGATTTTTTTTCCCCATACAGTTGATGGGCTTAATTTTCTGCTAGCAATTAGGCACCTGGAGCAAAGAACAAGGTCTGATTCTTGCAAGATAACGCACCAAATACAAAGACCTGTTTTCTAATGATGAGACCATCTGAACAGGCAATGATGAAATAAATAACTTCATGTGGACAGTTAAATTAGTATACTAACCTGACATGTTTTTAGAACTTCAAATCTTTAGTCTGTCTTCCACAAAAGCGAAATAATTGATGAGTGGGTTTATTATCCTCATATAACTAATCATGCAAGCACACCCACAAGCCCAGAGTACGAATTAAATTTGTCTTTATGAGATTGTTGCAACATATTTTTTTCCTGTGGTTTTTCTTTTTCCTGTTTAAGCACAGGGCAGATTAATGCAACAGGTCTATTCTACCCGTTTATTTACTTATTCAAAGTAAGCACTACAGAGTATACATTCCCTAGATACAGTCCATATGCAGAGTATAAATGCATAGCAAGCATTAGCCCAGTGGAGAGAAGAAGAACTTCACCCCACCAATACAAAGTGTTAGGTATATTGTAGCAGTTGCAAGAACAAGAAGAAGAACACAAGGCAAAGCTAAAGTTCTTGCTTCTGTCTGGAGCAGTTCACTACGTCAGAGAAAACAAACACGTGACAGTTGGTTCCCAGAGATCCTGTTCCAGGCTGGTCCAGGAATAGTTTAACAATAACACACTCCTGGCTGAGATGTACCGTAAACATATGAATCCCTTGGCTGGCACTTAGTAAAAAGACTGTAGCAGATGATGATCCATGCATGGATATAATGAAGTTAATCACAATGCAGACGACCATACATATTATCCCATTTTAGCTATAAGACTCATCTGAATTCATAGTAAACTCATTGGTAAGCTTCATGTAGCTGAACCATACATTCTCAGAAGATTGCATCTTCTTATTGTAATGAGGAAATATAATTTAAATTAGGGTAGTTATTTAGGTGGTGGGTGCATCTTTTTCAGTTTCGTTTTAAGAATCACTGTAATATCCTGACTGCTGCTTCAAGGGATACAATGCAAATAGACTGAGGGCAATGAAGTTACTGCTTCCCTAATCTGATACTATGTCAGATAAAAAAAAGTCTGATTGCGTCTGGAGAGAAGACACCCCACTGATTGCACGGATATACATGGACCCCATGTGCATGGTCCATGTATATCTACAATGCCTAAGTTGTATGCCACTCATTTTCAAATGCACTGAAAGAACGGCTTCCACTGAACTTAGAACATCTGTCTTTACCCTAAATTGCATCTGAAATAGAATTTTCCCAACAAGAAGATTACCCAATTTTGTTTCTCCTGGGTGTATGGGTGGGTTGCAAAAATTCTGTTGCAGTTGTAACAAAATCTGTCACATAGCACAGATGTGGAATGGGCAGAAAAAACAAGTGCCTTGCTTTCCACTCTCTGAGCATCTCTGATCTTAGCCGCACAACCTCCTTTCCCGCCAGCTACTGCTGAAAAATGCTCTGCCCACTAAAGTTCTAGCCCCAACAGTATGCAATAAGAAGGTTGCATGGCCATTGTTTGCATGCACTGACATGGATGTGGACTGCTTTTTAGCATGCCACTATAAAGGCATTATTATGTCTGGTTGTGTGGCATGGTAACAGCCAGTCTGCACTAAGCCAGGCATGCACCAGCAGCAGGACCGGTGCAGGGCAGTTTGGCGCCCTAGGCTAAACTATATTTAGCGCCCCCCCTCTTGTGCCGTGGGGGGGCTCCGGAAAGCAGCCCTGCTCTGCAACACACACACCCCCGCACGCTGCCGCTGCCGCTGCCGCTCCCCACCTACCTTCCCACGCCTCCTCCGAAAAGGGACCCCCGCGCTCTGTTTTTGGCCGGGGGAAACCAGAGCAACAGGGCTGCTCCGCGGAAACAGCGCGGAGAAGGTAGGTGTCGGGGGGGGAGTCAGCGCGGAGTAGAGGCGAGGCGAAGCGAAGCGAGGCGAGGGGGGGAAGCGGCGAGGGGGGGAGGCGAAGCGAGGCGAAGTGGGGGGGGAGGCGGCGGCGAGGCGAGGCGAGGTGGGAGGCGGCGCGGAGGCGAGGCAAGGTGGGGGGGAGGCGCCCAGGCTCGGCCCCACCACTACTCGGGGCTCACTGACCTGGCTTTCTCGGAGAGGCGGGCGGGCGGGCAGGGCAGGAGCGCGCCGGCAGCGAAGAGGAGCGCAGCGTTCTGCGCCCTCTTCCGCTACGCGCCCTAGGCAACAGCCTAGTTGGCCTAGCGGTAGCGCCGGCCCTGACCAGCAGCAATTACTGCTGACTTGGACTAGAGATGCAAAAGAAGAACAGGAAATTTAAGGCATTTGTGTTTCTGGTGCCTTCTACATCTGAAGCCCCACCGAGTCTTTTCAAGTTCTGTAACATGCACCAGCATAATTGACACACACACCCTTCTGCAAAGTTTGAAGAAAGGAATGCCGTCAAACAGAGCGATGCACAAAACCTAATCAATTATTGAGTACAGAGGTGGTTTTAATTCCAGAATATTTTGAAAACCAATACATTTTTATATGTTGCCTCATCAGGGGATGCTACCAAGACTGATTTATGAAATACTGTTCTCAGCCTGGCTGTTTTGGGATTGAGACCGATGAAGCCACTGTGCTGTTTAGCATAAAAGCAATTCAGTCATCAATACTGTTGGGTCGACGCCTGTGTGGCTGCACATATTTTCATTACGTGTGTGATTAAGAGCTATATGTAGCTTGAAACATATTGGGTTTCCAGCTATTCTTGCAATCCAGGGGTGAGGAATTTGTGGATTGCCAGTTGATTTTGGACTGCAACTCCCATCATCCATGACCATTGCTCATGCTGGCTGGGACTGATGCAAGTTATAATCCAACAAAATCTGGACGGCCACAGATTCCGCCTTCCTGTTGTAATTAATTGCCTCTGTGCTTAATTGAACAGGGAAAAGCTGGATGGCTGGGAATAAAAAGTTCTGCAAGGCACTGAAGCCCATTCTACCTCGCTAGCCAGAGCCTTTTCTGGTTTCTGGGTCTTCAGGTGAAACTAACCACATTTCTTAAGGTTGTCTGTCTGTTTTTGCACTCAGGAGGGCTACAGACTTGCTTTTTAAAGTGTAAAACGAATCTGATGCTCTGAAGTTGCATTTATTTAATTATTATTATTATTATTATTATTATTATATAGCACTTTTCCACAAATGTCACCAAGGCAATGTACAACCATTCAAATGAAAACAACAGTTTTTTGTTTTTTTTAAAAGTATTTGGGAGGCACCAACTCTGGTGTGCTTTAGACGCTGATTAAAGACGCAGGCCTTCCTTGACTGTGCCGCTGCTGCCCAGTTTGTTAATTATGGTATCAAAGTACCTGATCTTAATGTTTTTTAATAAAGGTTTTAATGTATTTAATTATTTTATGGTGCAATCCTATGCTTGTTTAGACAGGAAAAGGTGCTACAACACCCAGCATTCCCCAGCCAGCCATGCTGGGAATTGCAGGACTTTTTTTTTTTTCAGTCTTCACATGCATAGGGTTGTGCCCTTAATGTATTTTCTTCATAAACCACTTAGATATATTTTTAAATATGATGAGCGCTACATAAATCTATTAAATAAAAGCAATAAATTCATATTAAAAACTACGTTGAAGCAACATTAAAACCACTAGGATATGAGATCAGATTGCCAGATACATGCAATATACCCAGCCCTGGATAGATTCAAAGGCTACTTGTGATCCGTGGTGTAGCTGTATATTTTGAAATGCAGCTGTTCATCATGTATTTATTTATTTATTATATTTATACCCCACCTTTTTTCCTGCAAGGAACTCAAAGGCGGCTTACATAATCCTCCTCCTCCTCTCCATTTTATCCTCACAACAACCCTGTGAGGTAGGTTAGGCTGAGAGTCAGTGACTGGCCCAAAGTCACCCCGTGAGCTTCATGGCCGAGCGGGGACTAGAACCCGGATCTCCCGAGTCCCAGTCCCAACACTCTCACCACTACGCCATGATAGTCCCCATAGCCACACACCCAAAGAGCATCCAAAAATTCAGACAGCTGTGTTGATCCATCCATATCTTTCTCTCTTGCACACACACACACATACACACACCTATCAAATTAAAAATGAACTATAAAACTTGCTGAATCCCTATAGTCATATTATGTTTTCAGGAGGAACACGCCACATGATTCAGTTAATCAATGTAGTAGACCTAAGATGCATCTTCTGAGCACTGCAGCTGGACTAGCATCCTCCCTTTCAGTGCTGCCCGCATGGGGCTCCCACAGAAGGGCCTCGGGAACTAATCAAGTTGGCGCAACTGCAGCAGTACTTATTGGGTGGCACCCGTTGCCGTTTATAACTTTCCCTCTGAAGAGTTAATTGACAGACCAAAGCACTTCTGTATGCACATGCATGCCCATATGCGTATTTTTGCTCGGTGGGTGCCAGCATTTTTCCCTTATAAGGAATGACATATGTGACAACTGACAGTTGCAAATGGCAAGAACAGGTGTCTGATTACACATAATATCATCATTATTTACTAAGCCGCATTTGAGCTTCTTACAAATTAGAGAGGTTTTAAAAAAGAAAAAAACAGGAACACCCTCCCCCCCCCCAAGATATAACAAGTTGTAGGTGACCCAGACAGAGTTGTCTAAAAGTAAATGCTGTTTTAACTATTGTGACAGGACAATATAGTATGTTAGATAATTTTCTACTCCCCCCCACAATGTACGTGCCTAAGAAACTCAAAACAGCTTGAGTTAATTCAGAGCAGAGAGTTGTCTGCCTGCAGCCAAGGTACCCTGATGGCTTTGACTTCAGGCTTTGACTCATCTCAGGCTCTTAGTGTCTGAAAACCACATATGCCATCATTACATCCATCCATCCATTTTTAAATATGCTACCTTTCCAGTTTCTTCTTCAACGACAACAAGAACAAATAATATCTGCTGCTCAATGGCCAAAAAACGTAAGACTGAGTAAAAGGCTCCCAGTGTCTGTGCCATTAGCAATGTGGCACTGAAAACAAAAACAGAGGTGAAGAAGAGCCCTTAAACTGTATGAGGTTTTAGGATAAGGGACTGCCCATGCGTCCTGGGAGACCCATCCAACTAGCAGTGGTGCAATCTTGCAATGCTAGCAGGGGTGGAGGATTAAATGGGGTGGGCAGGGTAGAACCAGGGGGTCAGAGCTGTCCAGTTTTGCTTCACTTAGCAGGGCAAATGCTACTGTAGAGTGGCCACTTACACATCCCCAAAAAAGAGGAAATGCATCATGAAAAAAGAGGATACAGATTTCAATAAAACATCAGACTTGCACACCAATCTCAAATGGATACATACATGGATATTTGGTCTGCCTTTGTTGAAGCTTATGTATAATTGATATATTCAAATCTATGTAGTTATGTATGTATATGTGCATGTGTGTGTGCGCACACATGTGCGTGTGTGTGTGTGTGTGTGTGTGTGTGTGTAGGAAGACCGGAAGCTGCCTTATACTGAGTCAGGCCATTGGTCCATCTAGTCCAGTATTGTCGACACTGACTGGCAGCAATGGCTCTCCATGTTTTCAGGCAGGAATTTTTCCAGCCATACCTGGAGATGCCAGGGATTGAACCTGGGACCTTCTGTATGCAAAGCTGCTGCTCTGCCACTGAGCCACAGCCCCTCTCATATATATATATATATATATATATATATATTTGTTATGCTTTTGTTTCGTTTTAACATACAATAAAAATAAATCAAAAGAAGACTTGCATGCACTAATTTATATGTATAGATGCACATTTAGAAACACTATCATTTTAATAGAAAAACAGTATATCTCACCATAGTGGGGAAGTCTGTGACCAGTTGACCTGTGTGCCTGCTCAGTCTGCTGTTGAGGTCCTAACTGTGGACGGGCAGCTTCAAGGCCTCTGCTCTCTCTTCTTAGGGATCTTTAAACCAGACAGCCATAGAAAGAGAGCACACCTTTAAATAGAGGACTGTCCTTGGACAGCCCTTCATATAGAGGACTGAGCTCTGTAAAGTAGGATACATGGCAGCCGTAGCTCAGTCCGATGCGTGTTTACTCAAAAGTAAGCCACACGTAAGTATGCGTAAGATTGTAGCATACAAGTTGCAGCCGAGGGCAAGACTGGGCTGTAAATCAGCCCCAGTCCAAGTATTTCAAGCTTACCTACTTTGTGGACTCGGGTATCTGCTGCAGGCCAAGCAAGGAGCTGAACTAGGGTTTGTATGCTGTTGAACCATCTTTCCTCCTGAGACAGTCAACAGTAGTATAATGCATGCCACTTGCAGAGTGGGTTGGTTTGTGCCAAGCATCTGTTCAAGCCAGTTACTGGATACTTCATCTGGATTTGGTTAATTAACATTACTAATCATTCCATCTTGCTGAAAGAAGAAAGAGAATAAATAGAAATTTTCAATTAATTTCCTGCCTGCCACAGAAAAGCCCAGTGGTGACAATGTGCCATGGACTGTATTTACCATGAGTTTCCAAGGATGGGGTAGAGAGCTTCAGGTCTCTTAACCAATTGACTGAGAAAAGTCTGTTTGGTTCCCCCCCCCCCTCCATAAACACCTTTGACATTATTTACTTTCCATCAGTGTGTGTGTGGGGGGGGGGATGTTCAGGATATTAGAAAAGTAAAGAGGCAATCTATACCAGCAAAAGGTAAGATATTGAAACTAACTTCCCTGCAGCAGAAGTCTTTCACATGGAGGTAATATTTTAGGATGAAGGAATTGATTTCCAAGCCTGTGTAGCCGTGTGTTGCATTCATAAGAGAAGATATTTGATGGGGGAAAGTCAACATGAAAGGCAATATCAGATTTCATAGGCTATGAAGTATGCAGTAGACTAATATTGAATAAATCCACCATGACAATGAATGAGAAGTTGTAGAAATTTTTTTTTTGCAAGGCCTATTTTCCCACTCCTCTCTGGAGATCAGCCAGTTAACTCCTATTGTATGCACATTTCCCTTCAAATGATTCCATCTTTAAATTGATTAACTGTAGTGATCTTTCTCAGTTCTTTTTTATTTGGTGTCTATAGTTCCTGAATAACTGGCTTTCACAGTATCAAAGATTTGGTTTACATCTGGGGAGTGTGTGGATACTGGTATTTAGAGGATCGTGCATTGGAAGAGAGAATTGAACTAGCTGTTGATCTGTGGGCTCCTTCTAGTCCCATGATCCTACCATTATTTATTTATTTATGTATTTGATTTGTACCCTGCCTTTCTATCAAGAAGATGGCACTCAAGGCAGCTATTACGTACCTAAATTCCTCCCACAAATGCATTTCTGAGTGTAAGACTGAGGGTCAATTTTTCAGTGGCATAATGCTAAATTTTAAACTGTCAGTACCTGGGATGGAGTGTGATATAGCTTTCCCTGGAAGTAACAGGGCCGTCCACAACAAGTGGTGGAACCCTAATCCTGTCAGCTGTTGTACAACCATACCTGTGCAACTTCACCTGTTGCCCAAAGATATCTGTACAACCTCCTCACCTCTTCTCACTAGGGTGTAATTTAAGCCATGGTGTTAGTCTCAGAATCTGTTTTCAAAGTCAGGATTCATGTGAAGTTATCCATCTATCCATCCATCCATCCATCCATCATCTATCTATAATAATAAAATAGAACGTGTGTCTGTCTTTTAGTGCCGTAGCTCCAATGCCATGAAACACATATAGATCTATACCTAAATATTTAATTATATTTTTTATCTTTATATCAACTTTCTTTTTTTAAATCCTACCCTTTCCTCCATTTTACTATAATTAAATAACATAATCTCAGATTTATCCCAATTAACTTTTAACCCCGTTACTTCCCTAAATTAATCTAAATGTTTCTCTAACCAATCCCAGTTTTCCATGGGCTTTTCCAGTGTTAACAAAATATCATCTGCAAAAAGGTTTGCTAGGGATGTAGCCGAGCACGGGTGCGGACACGAGTGAGGCCCGAACTGGGCCTGCTCGTGTCCACACGGGCTTTTCCTTTACCTGCCTCGCCGCCCGCTGGTCCCATCGCGTCACTTCCAGCGCCCGCACTGGACCCCCGCACTCTGTTTTTGGCCGGGGAAACCAGGGCAATAGGGCTGTTTAAGCCCTGTTGCCCTGGTTCCCCCCGCCAAAACTGAGCATGGGGGGGGTCCAGGATGGACGCGATGGAGCAGCTCCGGTGGTGGCGGTGGCACGCAGGGGACCAGGTAGGGCAGTGGGGGGGGCGGGGGGTCCTGCGGTGGTGGGGCGGGGGGGTCGAGCGGCGGCGGCTTGAGCGGCACGGAGAACGCTCCGCGCCGCTCTGAAGAGTGGGATCGGGCCGCTGCAGAGGGCTGAGCCACGGAGAACCACGAGCCTACTTAAGGCTCGTGATACATCCCTAACCTTATCCCGTTTTGTTTTTTTTTAATGTTAAGTGAGAGACCAAGTTTTTCGTATGCTTCTGCAAAAACATTTAGGATAGTTTGGAGATCATCCTCTGAATGTGCGGAGACCACATTATAATCAGCATACTGAAGTTCCACAACGGAGGTTGTAATTACCTTACTTTTTGCTTTCAGCCTGCTGAGATTAAAAAGCTTTCCATCTGTTCGATATATAATTCCCACACCAGTGGGAAGTTTCCCCTCGACAAGATGTAAAATCATGGCGATGAAAATAGCAAATATTGTTGGGGCGATAACACATCCCTGTTTAGCACCTGATCCCACTTTAAATGGAGCACAATGAGAGCCGTTGTTGTCCAAAACCGTTGCCATCATGTTGTCATGGAGAAGTCGCAAGATATTCACAAATTTATTGTTCTCTACCCAGCCAGCAATAAAGACGCATGTTTGTTTGCCTGCAGTAAGACGTTAGAGTTTGTTTATTCAGCAGTTATGATGGGTGCAGGATTGGGTGCTTATTGCTAAAGGGTGAAATAAAGGTCTAACTTTCAGTGATCTGAAAAAAATATCTACCCTAAGTTACCCTTTACTCTTTTAAAGCACTTTCTATACTCATAATCATGGTGGCTATTTTTTCTTCTTCTTCTTGAGTACTTGATGGCAAAGGATGAAAACAGGCCTAGAGGACTAAAAATTCTGCTATGCACCCTGCAGTTGGTTGGCTGGCCACCTAGGCTGTAACTCAAGCTTAATTTCTGACTTTCCCAGTGTGTGCAGCTCAGCAAGAGGCCTTTTCAGGGTTTCTGGACAGAAAAATCGACACAGCGACTAGTAAATATATATATATATATATATATATATATATCCAGTTGCTTTCCATAATTAGTTTCCAATTGTTTAGTTAGTCCTTTATATAACAACCAGTTAAAAAGTCTTTCCTTGCTTGTCTAACAGGAAGGAAAATCTAAAGGTCAGGAACAAGACTACGAGGGACCCTCAAAGAGGAGTTAACAAACACACCCTGAAGTATTCATTTTCTCTCTGGTCGTCCCTAATAGAGTTGTATAAACGAGCCTCGCCGGGCAAAACGGAGGCCGAAATTGGCCCTGCTCACGCCCAGCGAGGCCTTACCTTTTTCTTCGGGGCGGCTCGCCTCTCCGCGGTGAATTGCCCGCGCGGCCCGCTCCGGTCCCATCCCGTCACTTCCGGGACCGGAAATGACGCGACAGGCGCGTTCTGCACCTGTGCAGGGTCCCATCACGTCATTTCTGGTCCCGGAAGTGACGCGATGGGACTGGAGAAGGCGGATCAAGCGGCGCGGAGAACTTCTCCGCACCGCTCAGAAGATCGGGTCGGGGGGGCGCCCCCATGGAGAATCGAGTTTGTATGTATTTGTAGTATGGACAAGTTTGTTTTTCAGGTGGAATCTAAAATTGAGATTCCCTTCCCCTAGCCTGGCCCTCACATCCTCTCCACCAGTGGGTGGGGTGGGGTGGGGTGGGGTGGGATGGGGTGGGGGGACTGGTTGGCATTATGCTCCTCTCCCGCGCCCCCCCCCCCCGAATGCCCCACCTAGAAATGTGACTGCCCCATCTAACAAGGAAGGCTGGCTACAAGGCTGTATGCATGTAATTTGTACTTGGACAATTTTACTTGGTGCTGCATGAGAATCAAAGCTGCACATGAAGCCTGCTCAGCTACATGTCCTGCGTTAACCACAGGATGACACTGAGAAGGCTAAAAGTGTTAGAAAAATTGACATGGTGTAAGAATGAAGTTCCAGTAGACACGTGTATTGGACAAGGCTGTACATAGCAGCAGCATCATGTAAGGATAAAAAGTAATAAGCCTTTAGTTTTAAAGTGCATGTCTGGCTACTGGCCAGTGCCAAGTTCTGCCAGTTGGCAACAAGCCCAGACAGTGTTCCCTTGCATAGATACTTTTTATCTATCATTCGGTTCTCTCTGCCAAAAAAGCAACCTTGGCACACAATGCACTTTACAGACAAGTTGGGAAAATTCCCCTACTACAGGCTGTTTTTCAGACAACAGACAGACAAAATGGATTTCTTAAAATCCATTTAATAATATGGCAATCTGTTAAACATAGTAGGATTTCTGATACAGTAATACCTTGAATTGCAAGTAACTTGGTCTGAAAGCGTTTTGCAAGACAAGCAATTTTTAAAAATAATTTTTGACTTGATAAACAAGCGACGTCTTGCAAGACAAGGTAGGGATGTAACCGCTCGCCTCAAGCGGGCGTAGCGGGCCGAAATCAGCCCCACTCACGCCCGCCAGAGACTCGCTTTGATATAAGAGTGTTTTGGATTACAAGCACGTTTCAGGAACAAATTATGCTCTCAATCCAAGGTATTACTGTACTGGGAATTGTAGGCCAAAGACATTTGGGGACCCAAGAGTGGGGAACACTGTCCTAGACTGAGATATTCACATAGGACACATAAGGAAAAACTTTTTACTCAGTGTGCGTGCAAAGGGTCCCAGTTTCACCAAGGCTGAGAAAGACTCCTAATCTGAAACCCTAGAGAACTGCTGCCAATCAGTGTGACCTGGCATGATAGGACTCTGAGTTAAAGCTACGTAAAGGCCTAATCCTATGCATGTTTGGACAGACAAAGGTCCTGCAGGTCCCAGCATTCCCTGGCCAGCAGGGGTGGCATTGGAGAGTGGTCCACAAGGGCTAGAACCCTAAAATCTCTGGGAGACCACTCTGCTGTCCATAGGCACTTGTTAAGGTAAAAGTCCAGAGGCCCTGATGAACTCTGTTGCATCCCTGCTGGATGAATTGGCTTTTTGCCCACATACCACCTCCTGTTGCACCTGACCTTGCTTATCTGCTTTGATATTCCAGACAGGGAACCTTGAAGAGCCGTGTTGCTCTTTTGCTTTGATTGTGCTATTTCTTTGTTCTGAATGGTATGCCTGACCATCATATCTTCACCTCGGCTGCTAAAAGTGTATTTCCTTGTGCCAACTCCAAAAATACAAGCGAGAGAAGAGTCCCTTTGATTGATAAGAGGTACCAAGAGTAGCAGGCCTGATATCTCGGGTGACCTAAGAGGTCATGAGAAACATCAGCTTAGCCAAGAAAAAGACAGCCAGGTGGCCTTCTATCTAACTAGAGATTAAGACTTGCCATGTTCAAAGAAATGTATTTGATTGGTTGTTGTCATATTCGGGAAAATGTATCTGATTGGTTGGCATGTTTAAGCGACCGCATTTGATTTGCTGAAAATGAATACACCCATGAGTGAAAAGGGTATAAGAAAGTCTGCATGCCCCACCTTCCTTTGTTCAGCTTTTGATCCTGTTGTGAGCCACAGAGCTGAACCTTTTTGCGCAGAAAAAAAACTTTGAAAGACTCACTCCTGGGTGTGCTGCTTCTCTCTCCTCGAGTATTGGGTTCTCTGAGGAGAGGACTCAGAGCATATTTGCGCAACAAAGGGACGGCTGGGCTTCTTCCTTCTAGACCTAACCAAAATTCATAGAAATGGCATATTCAGACATAGTGCATTCACAGCACAATTCTAGATATGTCTACTCAGAATTAAGTCCCATTGTTTTCAATGGTGCTTACTCCCAGGTAAGTGTGTATAAGATTGGATGGTGTGTTCATGTGTTGTGTGGGGAGGACAGAATAGACGTTTTGAAATAAATAAAATTTCAGAATTAATCTGGGTTAAACCTATTCTCTATCTGGTCTACTCTGACTTAGTAAAGATTTCTTCCAGCGCTTCTGAAAAAATAAACAGTATTTTTATATGGATTGTATTTTATTTATTTATTTTTAAATTAGCACACTTCTGTTTTTGTATCAAACTGACGTTTCGATCTTATACACACTTACCTGGGAGTAAGGCCCACTGAAAACAATGGAACTCACTTCTGAGTAGACATATGAAGGACTGCACTGTGAATGCACTGTCTGAAATATGGCATTTCTATGAATTTCAGTTGCAATCAAAATCCAATAAATAACTTAAAACCAAATTATAAAATGCTGACTTTGGTTTACACATGAAGAGATGCAAGATCATCTCTGAAGACACACACACACAAAAGCAACATTGCCAGGTTCTGTCAAATTAAAATATGAGACAAATTAACCCTCATTAAGAATAAGCACCTGCATCACAGCCCACCAACTGTGAAAATAACAAGTGTCCACAAGCCAGAGGCCATATTTTCTTCACTCCTCATTAAACAAAATCACTGGATTTTGCTGAGCAATCCCTTATGATGAGTGTTGCAACAACAGACATTGCAACAACCTCTTGCAAAAGGTAATCTTAATAATAAATAAGATACAACTTGGATTTAGCAACTGCTAAGGATTTTTAAATGCAATCCTGCTTCTAGGACATGACATATTAGTCCAGCACAAAGTCAGAAAGCATGACATATCAAGGACCATTGTACCAGTTCTGCATGCATAACCATCTCAGATCACTTTGATTGACAATAAGGCAGGTTCACCAGTTCAAATTAAGTGATGGCCATTATGCAACTCAGGCTGCAAGCCTATACCCATTTACCTAGGAGTAAGCCTTATTGAAATCAATGGGACTTACTTCTGAATAGACATGTATAAGATTGCACTGTCAATCACTTCACCTTGGATAGCCACTGCTATATAAGGAAGGAATGTAGGTGGGCTAGGGGTGTGCCTTAAGTCTCTTTGGCCTCAGTTCTGTGTTTCAGTGGTAAGACTAGGAGTTAGCAGTCTCAGAGGAGAAGGAACTGCGTGCACTGTTCCTTACCTCTGGCTTTATCAGGCTGTCAATAAGAGTTATAACCATGTTATCAGGAAAATCTCTTAGAGACGTCAGGAATCTATCTGGGTCCATAAGGCTCTGAAGAGGTCCTCTCTTCAGTCTTCATCTAAACCTAAGTAGTCTTCAGCACCATCCCTGAAGTCATACACACTACAGAAGTTATATAAAAGTGAGATGCCGATCCTTCAAAATGGTCATTACACAGCCAGAAACACCTGCTGTTCCTTCCTAGATTTGAGTTGCCCACTTCTTCGCATTAAAGCCTATGTTACTGAACTGGAATAAATTCGGCAGCTTTTATTCACGTAGCTTGATACTCCTATCTCGTTTATGGTTATACTTTTTTAAATTGCTAATGACAAAATGTTCTTATGAATGTGGAGTCCTCTGCGGAACTAGTGTTTCAAGCCTAATCAAATGCACTTGGGCAGAGGTCTATTAAATCTCAGTTCTCCACTTCCATAGACTCACCGTCACAACATAATTCTCTGTGTTTGAAATCGGAGGGCTTAGAGGTGCACTTTATTCTGTGATAAAGCCACTCTGTGGCTTTCACTATATGACTTTTACACCACTGATGATTATTTGGAAGAAATGGCAAGCTTGGAAGAAGGGCGTAATCCTAAATATGTGTTCATATGATTGCAGCCTAAGTCTCAGGTCCTCTTCAGTGAGACAGAGATGCCAACAGTATAGTTGCTATACTGTTCTGATAAAAACTGTAAAGCAACTGAAACAATGAACATGTAATATAATAATTAATTAGCAATACTTCTGCATTTTGAATATTCTACACTCTTAACATAAAGGGAATATTAAGATATCTCCTTTACTTATAGTAACTGCCTTCGATGTGGACTGAAAGCCATTTCCCTACACAGTTGCCCAGCCCACCAAAGGTTCCTCCAGATTTCCAATTCTGCACATATTGTTGTCTTTTTCCCCAGTGAGATCTCATGGCCCAGCTCACTGCCAAAGGCTACTCTAATATGACAGGGTTCAGCCTCCACAGAATTGCACATAATGAAAAAGGGAAACTCGCAGCCAACAAAATTGGCCATGGATCCTCCTTTGGGATTTGCTCTGAGTAGAATCAAATGAGTATATTTGTGGAGTGAGTGTGCTAGGAATTTGTGTTTTAGCGTTGCTCTCTAAATAAGATGACTAGCATGTATTCTAGCAGCCCTTCTAAGCCACACTCTGAAGCACTCAGAATTCTCACATCCCATTGGTTTGAGAATGTTGAGTATGGTTTACAATGATATGGTAGATTCTAGGGACTAGTATACCAGTAGGGTTCTGTTGATCAGCACAACAAGGAGAGCAATAGAGTACCTGGGCTCCTAGCATGACCAATCAAAAGACATTGTGCAGCTATTCCATCTTTTCCTCCTTAACAGACAGTTTGTAGAAAGAAATAAGATGCGAGAGCTGCGAGACGCGGTTGGAAAACACATGAGTGGAAGATGAGATTGTCTGGATTCCTCGTAAAATTCTGTGAATGAAGCAGGGCAATTGCATGATAAAAAAAAACCTTGCCCGGAAGCACCATCCGGCAAGTGAACCATCAGCAGTGAATAGAGAGTTCAGAACAGGGATAGCTTCCATTGCTAGAATCTCATTATTTAAGCCAAGGTTTGCCTCCACCCTTTGAGCTAAATCAAATGACTGGGCCACTGCTTAGAATCACACGATTTATTTATTATAGAAAATAACCCTAGTAGTAAATTGTACTAGTAGTATCAGCAGCATGGCTGTTTCTAGTAGTTGCCAACAGTAAAAGTGATATTCATAATATCCACAGCATGCAAACCGTCTCTGTATATTCCGACTGCTGTCAGACATACCTTTTCATGCTCAAGTACATCAGTGTTCTCTCTCCTACCCCCACCACTTCAGCCCCCTAAAACACTTGCACTCTATGTGACAGACAAGCCCTGACAAATCTCATTTGAGTCGCCTGGGTTGTATTGGATTTGATTTTTTTTTAAAAAAAATCTTAATCTAATTAAATAGTGTACATGGATCATAGTGGCAGGGTCATTGGTCTTTTGAGTTCCAACTTATTCAACAAACTCAGTTCCCTTAAAGTTCACCATCAGTCAGATGAATGGCTCTGTTTAATATTGTCAAGGACAGGCATGGGGGTGGGTGGGGGTGGAATCTTATGCAATTTCTCTATCAGAAGTGATGTGCTGCAGCTTAAAATATAGCACACCTACATGCGTCTCGCATTGTTCGCTGGACGAAAAATATCGGAAATTATATATCTGCCTATAGATGATTCTGTGCATGAAAACATTAACACTGGAAGACAGTGTTTACTGCTTTCTACTGAAGTATTATTACATATAGATAGAAAGGTTCCATACTGTTAAGAGTATCATCATCATCATGTGAAAACAAAATGGCCGATAAGGATAATCCAGACTAATATCATAAATAAGGCAGTCCATAAAATTTACCTCCAGGCCGATGCTATTGCTATTTACTCAGAAGAAAGTTAGCAGGATCACAAAAATTACGCAAAATTCATGGCAGATCAGTAAAATAGAGGGGAAAGTTGCACAAATTTCATGGCAGAATTATTATTTTTTTAAGTTTACAAATGCCTTCCCATGGGCGTTCTTCCTTCAGTGTAAGGAAAGCACTGAAGTGGAGAATATTGGCAAGAGCGGCATAGAGGTATGCTTGGCCGAATAGCGGGCAGGCAGTCTTTTGCTCTTGCTCAAGAACCTGGAAAAAAGTTTGCGAATGCGTTCCCGCATTCACAAGGCCTCAGAAAATTATTTCCTTTTTGCGATTTGATGTGTTTGTGGGGGAGTTTCCCTCATCAGACAGCAACCACAGCGGACCAGTTGCAGAAGGGGTGCTGGTTTCAGACAGCACAATAACCCACGTTTCAACAACAACTAACAGTTCAATGACAACCCCAGCTCAATCCGTACTCAGCCCTTGAGTGTGGGCTATTGTGTGGGGCTGTCGTGAACCCAGTCTCTGAGAGCTAATTGTACACTTCTTAGGAAAACATCATTTCCCCGCTCCATTCCATACTGCTAATCACCTCTTACAACCCATTCCATACTATTCACTGTGCGTTGCAATCAAAGATGATTTCTTATCTCAGTGTTTTGCATATTTATTCGTATATGCAGCAAGCATTGAAATTTCCCCAAGGGCCTATTTACATTAAGCAAATATGGTGCTGTAGGCCAAAAAAAGGCTGTGGTGGCCTGGGCTGTAGCCTGCACCATCAGAAGTGGAGGCAAGCCAACCTGTGGATCCAGCCCCCTCCTCCATTAGTCTCCACCACTGCCACCAAGTGGATATCTTTATTCTCTAGCTGCCTCCACTAAATAGCCCTTTAACCTCTGGAGCATTATTACTGGCCCAGCCAACTCTCTGTGCTGAGTAGTGTGGCACTTAGGCACAGGGTACGTAACAAGGTCTCAGACAATGTTATTCCAAAACAAATGTTGCTTTTACTTAAAGATTTAGTAAGGCCACAGATAAAATAATTGTTCAGAAGATACTTTTAGAAGGGGGGGGGGGAAACTAACTTCTGAATAGCTTGAACAGTTAACAATGGGTTGGATCCAGAGTTAAATGGGATCAACTGCTCTGACTCAAGTGGACTCCCTGCCCTCTCATAGGAAGGAACAGAGCGCTTCGATCTCAGAGGGAGGGATCAGGTTGTAGCTCTCCACGATACTCAGGAATTACTATTCTAGCAATGGACAGAAGTGTTAGTTTCACTTTCTCCCACATTTGAGTTCCCACAACAGCCTCCAGAAAATGCTTGAAAGTAAAATCCACCACTTAAGACCAGCAGCGTCCGTGCAAGCCAAGGGAGGGAGGCTACACAGGAGGGGGCGGTGGTTGAAGAGTTACAGGGCAGTAAAATCCACCCACTAAGGCAAGCAGCATCCGTGCAAGCCGAGTGGGGGTTGCTTGAAAGTAAAAGTAACCCGCACTAAAGCAAGCGGAGGAGGATGCTGAAGGATCGCCGATTATGGAGTGGGGTGTGACGAACAGAGCAAACGGAGCAGCCAGAGGTGGTGCGGAGGGTGCACAGGGAGGGCCAAGGAGCGATCCTTTTCGACCAGGCATGGGCAGTGAGCAGAGAGGAAAGAACAGCCGGAGGTGGGGACAAGGAAGCTCCAGTGAAAACATCGAGGGGGGGGGAATATTTACACCGACTAACTCCAACAAATTTCCATATACAGCTGGCAAAAGCTGGCAAAACGAAAACATGCAAGGCACAGTCAGCGAACCAATGGCAGAAAGGGCTTCGCCACAACATCACCAGCCATCCCCACGAAGACTCCCGGGATAGAGTGGTGCTGCAAAGGCCACTGGGATGCATGCCAGTCGAGGGTTGGAGGACTGAGGGGGAAACAAGCCATGATGTCAAGCCGCAGAACACACGGTGGTTTGTCCGCAGTAACGTGGGTTAGCGAGAGAACAACCGACACACTGTGGCTTCTTCTCAGGGTGGCTCGGTGTGACGTGTGAACCTGTCCAGAGAGTCAGGAGGCTTGGCTGAATGGGCTGAGCAGTGCTGTGTACAGGGGGGAGGTGTTCCCTAAAAACAGGTGGGGGGACCTACCACAAGTGGAGCCCTTCTTCTCACAGAAGGTCCCTACCTCTCACGGAAGGCAGAACCTGGATCCAACCAAATAAGAGCAATGGGAGGAAATGACTGCCGCCATGGAAGGAAGACAAATTCTGTAGGCCCTGCTTCCCTCTTGACTTTGGCAAGAACTGACAGGACATAGGAAGGAACAGAGAGCTTCGATCTCAGAGGGAGGGACCGGGTTGTAGCTCTCCACGATACTCAAGAATTACTATTCTAGGAATGGACAGAAGTGTTAGTTTCACTTTCTCCCACATTTGAATGTTTTCAGTGTCAAGTTCTTTCCATCCCATTTATGAAGAAATTTTGGTAAGTTCTTATAGAAAGAGAATGAGACAAACAAAATTCTCACCCATTCCTATCTAAAATAGGAGATTCAGTACTACCACTTTGTTTTGCTAAAAAAAAAAAAAAGGCTCTGTTTTTGTTTTTAAATCAAGAAGCTCACCTATCGCACAGTCTATCTTCTTACATTTTGTAACACTTGAGAGAAAATTCTGCAAATTTTATAGTGTTGTAAATGACTATTCAAAAATTGTAGAGCTAGATTCTAGATCAGGGTGGGCAACTTGTGGCCCACCAGATGTTTTCGCCTACAACTCCCATCAGCCCTCACCATTGGCTATGCTGGCTAGAGCTGATGGGACCTGTAGTCCAAAACATCAGGAAGGTCACAAGTTGCCCACTCCTACTGTAGATATTCTATTGGTAGTTTAGCAGCAAAGAAGGTAGTAGTGTTTAGAACTTCACTTGCTAAACAACCAGCTTTTCTTTCTGCAGTACAAATATGACAATGCTGTAATTGTTCTAACTTATTTTCTAACTTTCAGTCAAAAGTAGCCTTAGAGTGAGGGTCCCTCCTGCATGTCTTTTGGCACCCAAACCATAGAAGTTGCCAAACTGCTGTCTAGCATGCCAAAATTAGGGGGGGCATGGAAGGGGAGCTAATACACAGGATAAAGCAGGTGGTAGTCATGAATAAACACATTTGAATGTCTCTAGTGGCAGCACCATCAAAGGGATAATTCTAAGAGATTGACAAAAATCAGTTTTCAACTACTGCCATGGTAAAGCATGAGAGAGGACAGCTAAATAACAGAAATGTGAGCTATTCATGAAGAAACTGTGATTGTTCCAAAAACTTGTGAGCTGTAGTTAAGAATCAGCTGATACGGCTAAACAGACACAAGTGGCAAAAAGGGGTGGGTGGGAGGGGAGAGACTGTGCCATGATGTCACACAGTGAATTTTGTCTCCTAGTTGCCGTGACCCACGTGAAAGTTCAAGCAATCAGAATATAAAATATCCAATAATCTGAGAAAATATTATAGTAAACAACAACAAATCCTGTGTAAATCCTGGACCAATTATCATGAGGGCAGGGGTTGGCAGAAGAGATATACAAAGAGGGCATTGAGTCCCCATGCTCTCCCCCAGCTGAGGACATGCTCTGGTCCACAATCCGTTCCATTCTCACAAACCATATTGTGAAATGAGAACATATGTAGAAGGGGGATCAGGCTGCTCTATGAGGCATGCTGTCTAGCCCCAATGTCCACACAAAAGCCTATGCTAAAGCATAGGGGTCCCATGTGCTCAGGATGCCCAATTGTGCAAGGATCCGCTCAACATGTCTGCGGTGAACATGTGAGCATTTGGGGTAGTTCTAGTCACGTGTGACATTGGAGTCAGGGCTAGAGCACAGCCCCAGTCTTCCTTCAACAAGTAGTGGATGCCCTACACATGAGTACTGTAAAAATAGGGCTTTAGAAGCAAGTGATTTGTGAATTATAAATTCAGAAAATTAGGTGGGGATCCATTTTAAGATGACAAGATTAAGGAAACGGGACAAGAGAGGACATATGAGGCTCACACTGTTTGGAAAAATCTCTGTGTCTCTGAACAAATGTAACTCATAACTATGGTTTAGCACTATATGAAGAAGACTCAGACTCCTGGACTCTAACCACACGGCCATGCCCGAGGAGGGAAGATCAGAACCTGGCACACAAGGAGCTCTGTGTAAACCCAACAGCACGAAACTATTTTTCAGATGATGACCCAAGGGCAGAGAACAGATGCCATACTGCCTGCATCACCATCCTTCAAGGCTAGACCAGGAAACTTCAGCTCCACCTCCGCAGCTTCACATGAAGATCTGAATGTAGCCTGTGTCTGAGAGAGAGAGAGAGAGAAATTGGGGATGACTGCAAACCGGGATGAGTGCAGTACATTTAATGAGAGTCTGCCCTGTGAGTAGTGACTGGGAAGATGAATATAGCAGTACCGTTCCGTATACTTGATGATATACAGGGTAATAGATCTGGCCCAGGATTACGTCAGATTTACTGTTTAATCTTAAACATGTTTACTCAGAAGTAATTCACACTGAGCTCAATGGGATTTACTGCCAGGTAAGCGTATGTAGGATTGGAATCTTACTCCCTAGTAAATGTCTCAGAGCTGCAACCTGCCTTATCTGCCCTGAAGGTAGTTCCAATATCTGGTAATTTAAACCCACCACCATCAAAAACAAAGGTAGCCATGCTGGTCCATGAGAAATAAAAAAAACCCAAATCCACAGTTGGGCAATACCTTTATTAGGAATTTTGGTTGGTCCTAATAAAGGTATCCCAACTATGCATTTTGGTACTTTAAGAGTAGTATAATGATGAAGTTGCTAGAAACATAATTTGGTGTAGATTTCAAGAATGTAAGAAATATACTATATTTTTTTAAAAAATTAAAATATTTGAAATAAAATGAGGAGCCACCTTTGGCAGCAGCTCTCTCTGTCTCCTCACCTTTTCTGGGGACCGGAGCAGCAAAGCAACATCCTCCAGTCCTGAGGTCTCTGTCCGGTGCTGTTGTGCTTGTTGGTGATGGGGGGAAGAGCAAGTGAGGATTTACTCAGAAGTAAAGCCCACTATCTTTAATGGGAGTTACTCTCTAGTAACTGAGTGACTGTTATTATAGTAACAGTATAGTACTATAGTACTTTCTAGTAATTGTTATTATAGACTACAATACATTCCCACACTCTCCCTTGTCGGTGTGCCATGTTCAATCTTCAGTTAATTGGCAAATGTTTACGGTGCCATACAACTCTTTGATGGACCCAGGGACTCCATCTTCCCCATCTGGATGCAGACCTGAAAGACCAAGGAAAAGTGTGGGTGCATGGAAGGTAAGTTTTAAGCAAGCACAGTTTGGGACATTACAGTTCTGTCCTGAAAGCAAGCAAGAGGCTAATTAGCTTTCCTTCTATAAAATTTAAATTATAGTAATTATTTCTAATCATGCACATATATTTGCATATATAATTTAGCGTATACTAATTTGTGCAGTGTTTTGTCCTGTGGGCCTGTGCTCTGGATCTTCTAGGTACTTAGCACCGCCTCTGGCCCAGCCTATCATTACATCAACTTAAATTTTAGTACTTAGTTATAACAAATATCTGAGGGGGTTCCGTTAGAGTCATAATGTTAGAATTATACTCCATTTTATTATCGTGTGCTTGGAGACTTGGCTCCGAAAAGAGGAATATTTCATTTGAGAATTTTCAGTATGTCCTTTTCGTGAAGTTCTAGACTAGTAAAAAGGAGTTAGACAACTTTGCCACCCACATTTCCTTGCAGTGAAAAGAGAACAAAGTCCCCACACTTACAGATGTGTGTTTATATATATTCATAGCTAATTTCCTGTTTCTTTTTTAGCCAAGAACAGCAAGCTTTGCAATAAATTGTTAACTCAGTTAATAGGGTTAGGGCTCAGCCAGCTTTGTATTGTGTGGGTCGGATATGATGGAAGGCGCCACCAGTGTCAATTCACAGCTGTAGAGCTGCTAAGCTCAAAACACAAATGACGCGATGATGTGCCGAGAGAAAGGTGTAGCAAAGTGTGTCCAGGTCTGCGTATACCAGGGGAACAACACCTCAGGCCCGGGGGCCAAATCTGACCCACCTGGGGTCCTGATCCAACCCGCCAGGGCTTCCCAGGTCACTGTGCCTCCTTCCGCTGGCCACTGGTGACGCCTGTTTCGATGGGCCTCCTTTTCCCTTACAGGTTTTGCAGGTTTCATTCGGAGCTTCCTAGGAGCTTATCCATATTGCTGAACGCCATCCCCAAAATAGGTTCATCACCATGAAGAACCATGGATAGCTCCTAGGAAGCTCCAACCTGTAAAACCGGAAAAACCTGTAATGGGAAAGGAGACCCACCGAAATAGGAGTCGCCACCAGCCTCCCTTGCATGGCCCCCACCCACATTCCTCCAACCACCACTCATTTGCTGATTTCCCAGCTTTTGTGCAATTTTTTCCCATTCTAAAAGGTTGAAATGCCTCTCCTAAGGCTCAGTTACTGGCAGTAAGTTCGTTAACCTGCTACAATATGCTGGCATTTCTTGGTTTTTTGGCCCTGCTCCTTTTGCCTTTGGCCCAAGCCACCACTGAAACAAGCCCCCCCTCCCCAAGAGTTTCAGCAAAATGGAATTTGGCCCTCAGGCTGAAGGAGGTTCACCATCCCTTGTGTAAACCCCAAAGCACAAAACTGTTTCCAGATGATGACTCAGGGACAGAGCACGGAAGTCAGTCACACTACCTGCATCACCATCCTTCCACAGACCAGACCAGGAAACTTCAGCCACTCTCCACCTAAATGATTATAATTCTCCATAGATCCAGATGTTATTCCTGGATTTCTGTTTCAGAGCTCAAGTGACCAAATGTGACCTAAGTCAGTGTACACTCTGTCCCTTTTATTTTCCCCCTCTTCCATTTCATTGGCTGAGCAACAAAATTAAAAAGGCTTGATCAGGCTTGCTTGTAGGAGTCTCCTGAAGATCCCAGCTTGACCCTAACCAATCGATTCTCATCTCCAGCTATCCTTGAAACAAATCTATACTTGACTCTGCAGTTACCCTTATCAGGGTCAACCATTCATGTTTCTGGTAAGGAAGGCAAAGATATTTTGGGAGTGGGAAGATTCGCAGCAGGGTTCAGAGGTCTGCTCTTAAAATACATCGCAAAAGAGCAGTGTGCTTCAAGGGTATTTGCTATGGCTATTTTTCATGCCTTACAATAATCAGAGATATAGGTGCTGCTGAGAAACAATCCCAGGCAGTCTGAAATACAGGGGAGACCACTGCTCGCCCACCCTCTGCCCATTCTCCCTGTATGGCACCCTGACTCATTGATCCTGCAAAGAACTGCACCTCACAAGTGTAGTAATATCCACGAATCTCGTAATTTTCAGATCTTCAGTCTTGATAGGCCAACTGAGAGTGTTGGACTGGGACTCGGGAGATCCGGGTTCTAGTCCCCGCTCAGCCATGAAACTCACTGGGTGACTTTGGGCCAGTCACTCACTCTCAGCCTAACCTATATCACAGGGTTGTTGTGAGGATAAGATGGAGAGGAGGAGGAGGATTATGTAAGCCGCCTTGGGTTCCTTGTAGGAAAAAAGGCGGGGTATAAATGTAATAAATAAATAAATAAATAAATAAATACTTTTAGTCCATTTGTGGAGCATTTAAAAGGCTAAATACCCATGTAAGATATAATGAAAAGGGAGCCTGGATTTGAAGAGTTATCTTTCGGTGGATCTTCAGAGTGCAGTCTTGGGGCTGTCACACAGCATGGGAACCCATGATGGGAGCAGCATATTATGGGATGTAGGACACTTGCCCACAGTCATTCAGACAATCGACAGAAGAAAATTGATTTGCAGTAGGAATGTGATTCCGAGGATGCCCAAGGAGAATTGGGCCACTTCAGTCTGGCTCTATATGGTTTCTTGAGGGCTTCCTTATGAAGCTGCACTAGATTGAGACATATTTCGGAGGCACACAGACTTTGTCTCCTATAAATAGTGTCTTTTGGTTTCATTTCTCTAAATGCTGATTATGAGCAGAGGGAGGGAGTGCAGTTCAGTGACTAACGAGTTCACCTTCTAATCCTAGGGCAAGGGGGGGGGGGGGAAAGTGCTTTTAAAAATTTCCCATTATAGTCAATGGGAAGCAAAAAGCATCAGATTTCCGAACCTCAGTTCAGGTTCGGTATCAATTCAAAGTGGACAGACTGAATCGTTCCGAGCCTAATCAGGCCATTTTTTGAAGCACCAAATTGGAGTTGGCGTACACCTCTAAATTTTGCAGTGTTCTCTAACTACCCATGAAATGCTCTAGCTCAGGGGTAGGCAACCTTTCCGGGCTCATGGGAGTCAATCTGTCCTGGGCACCACCACAAAATGGCTGCCATGGGAGGCAGGGCAAGTAACCTTCCCCAAAGACTGAGTGAAAGGCAGAGGTGGGGTCTCCCTCCCTCACCCTCAGATTGCCCCGGCTGGCTCTTCGAGGCCCCACCACCGCCTTTCTGCTGCTCTCCTGCCCCCTCATTGCCGCCTTCCCTGTACCTCCCACCTGACCTCGAACCGCTGCCCTTCCTAGCCACAGCCCCTGCCCTGCTTACCAGACAGAAGTGATAGGAGTCCCTTTTTCTCCCCCCCCCCTTCTTTTTCTTGGTGGCTGCAAAGGAACGCATCAGCTGGCAGCCACCTGCCATCTTCATTTCCTAAGAATGCCTCTGAGCCCCATCGTGTTGTCCAGAGCCATTCATGGGAAATGAAGATGAGGGCTGCTGGAAGCCCTCACCTTGCTTAGAAGTGATACCACTTCTGGTGGTAAGAATATTTAATTATTTTATTTTTTAAAAAAAAATTGTGAAAGGGCTAGGGCAACTCAGTGGGCACCAACAAAAGTGTCCGGGGTGCACTGAGGGCCACGGGCACCAAGTTGCCCGCCACCGCTCTAGTTAATGAATCCACCCTCCCTTCCAAAATATTTTAAACAGCAATTTCCTTCAGCTTTATTCCAGCTCCACTTTCCCAGTGGCAGTTTCACTGGTCTTCTGCGAAAGTGTCCTTTTAGGTGACGGGTCACCAGATAGTATAACAGTTTTTCAAACCTGTATCAGAAGTTTCCATGAGAGACCAATATTGGCCTAAGTTTGGGTAGAAGAAACTTCTGTTAGCATTGATGAGGACCAGACTGGTAACACATATCCTAAGCTAGAAGGTCACACCTAGAAATGTCCTATTATCAATGAATATTGTCCTATGTCCTATTATCAATGAAATGTCCTATTATCAATGTCCTATTATCAATGTCCTATTATCAATGAAATGTCCTATTATCAATGAATATTCTACCCAAAGCACTGGTCATAGTTGATGGACATGTTAGACTTAGGCAGTACCATCTGTACAGATACAGGTGTGAAGTTCACTCACTCACCCAGGAGTAAGTCCCACTGAACTCAATGGGACTTGGTTCTGCATAGACATATATAGGATTGCACTGTTAAATTGAGATCATTTTTCAGAATTGATAGATTTATACAACAGTGGCTGCAATAGGAAATTTCAGGACATTAATGTTAGATTTAGGATTTAAAGTTTGTTGGTAATCAGAGTTGTGCTGAACAATATGGAGAAGCCCTAGGCAGAGAGGTGTTAGTAGAAAAAAGAGAAAGAATCAGTGTGTGGATGAATACTGTGAATAGATGGACTAGACCAGGGCTCTCCAACCTTGGGTCCCCAGATGTTGCTGGACAACAGCTCCCAGAATCCCTTGCCATTAGCCATGCTGGCTGGGTATGCTGGGAGCTGTTGGCCAGCAACATCTGGGGACCCAAGCTTGGAGAGCCCTGGACTAGACAATAGTCACTTGGCCCTAGGCCCTGAAATTGTTCGCTAATTCTGCAGTGGCTATCAGTATCTGCATAAATATCTACAACTTCAGAGTCTACAATATGGTCCACAATTGCCTTCCCTAGTCTCTCATCTCTAATGTTTATTGTCCTTCACAGGAATTTGACTGACACCACTTTGTCTCCTACTAACCACTCTTTCGTTTGCTGTATAAACTGCCTCTTCACATTTGGCGGGGACTAAAAGGGAGTAGGAAGAAGCCAGGTTCAAATCCCCTTCCTAAATTTAATTAATTGACATTACTCTATAAACCCTCCCCATAAAATATATAATTATTGATTTCTGTCACTTCAAACACTCCTGATTTCTCCAAGGAACCATATCATAAATATTTCCTGTCACTTACCATATATCATTTCCATCATTTCATGGCTTCCAGTTCAAAGTGAATTGTGGTTAATTTTTCTCCAGTTCTGTTACACACACACACACACACACCTGCTCAATGCTTTGAAGAATATACCTGCACAGGAGGAGGAGCATAAAAACATGTGATACTATCCCAGCTTGTAACTCAGGCAAGGTTAACCCATTAAGTTACAGCAAAAGAAACCATGTGTACCCAGCGGAACTATTTTTAGCACCTCAGCACATATGCATCTTTCTCAAGGGTGTATGCAGAACATCTGCCCAAATTCCATTCATCTTCAGAGATTTCAGACATACATCGTTGTTCAAACATCATGTTATAGTTTACTGGTTATACCATAGTTTAGTATGATTATCACAAGCTGCAGAGAGCTTTGGTCTTGTGTACTCCCTTCTTCTGGCACAGTAATATGGAGGAATTTGGAAGCTTTTGCTTCTGATTTCAATTAACTGCAGCTTGTTATGTCATCTGAATCCTAAACTGTGGTTCATGTTAGTCATGGTTTGTTTAAACAAGCCACCATCATAAGTTGGCTTGAAGTTGGCTTGTTTCAAACAAACCATAGTTTAACAATTTGACAGGTTCAGATGACACAACAAGCTTGACTTAATCTAAACTGGAAGTGAAAACTTCTAAACTCCTCCCCTTGGCCATGCCAAGGAGGGACAAGTGTGCGAGCCCAAGGCGCGATGTTGCTCATTCTTGTCACACTAAACTCTAGTGCTAAACTCTAGTGTGACATCTAAATGTGGCCAATATGGGAATTTGCCAACAATGAAAGATGTATGAAAACAAAGATGCTCACCATAGTGAATTATTCTGCCCATAATGTATCTGCAGTCAAGCTACCGTAAGTTTTTTTTTTTTTTTTTTTTTTAAGAAAAGATTTGTAGGTCAGAAAGGAAAAGGGTGAAAGGTTCAATCTAGCAGACACCGCACTGTAATTAAAATGCCTGTCATTCCAGGCCCAAAAAAGGGCCTTGGCTCTGCTCTTTTGCTAATTGCACCAGTATTCTGTATGCGGGCATCTGCAGTGCTAAATGCTCCTAGCCAATTTTTAACAATTTGGAGGCATAATTGCATGTGGGGTAAACTGCTAGTGAATAGAAAATTAAATGCAGTGTGCTAATATGAAGTCTCTTGGAGAGAGTGAAGAATTCCACAGCATTAAAGTAAGAACAGTGAATTCTTGCTTTGCTATCCTGGGCAAAAGGAGAAGCCCGGCTCTCAGTCTGGATCTCTGTGGGTAATTACATAGTCATTGGCATGCTGACTGGCAGCGGAATTTACATCTTACTGAGACTGAATGGCACAAGCTTACAGTAAGGCAAACTACGGTACTTCCATTGTTCAATTTTCCATAGTTCAAGCGAAGTTCTTTCCTTTTAACATCTAAAACTAGAGATAAGGAAGATCGGTTTTAGCCCCTCCCCAATGATGCTTAAAAGCCCCACACCATAGACTAACACCGGTCGTTTTCCCCACACACACTTCCTGCCTCACAGTGGCTACTTCCTGCACTCATCCTAGCTCCTCTAGAAGCATCTGCCAGGTTTTACTGCAGGGCTCTCCAACTTTGGCTCCCCAGATGTTGCTGGCCTACAGCTCCCAGAATCATTGATTTCATAGATCATAGAGTTGGAAGGAGCCTACAAGGCTATCGAGTCCAAGCCCCTGCTCAGTGCAGGAAACTAGAGGAGGGGTCTCCCATAAGTAATAACTAGGCCTGACCCTGCTTAACTTTCCATGCTCAGACATGCTGGCTGGGTATGCTGGGAGCTGTAGGCCAGCAACATCTGGGGACCCAAGGTTGGAGAGCCCTGTTTTACTGCATAGACGGCACTAGGAGGGCAGGATAGAATCTCTATTTTAAAAATACATAAAGAAATAAAATGTGATGACCCAGAGACATTCCAGAAAAGCAGTTCATCTTGTAGTCTGCTCCAGCAAATATGACCAAAATTCTTGTGATTCCATAAACAATAACAAATATGGCCAAATGATCGCCAGGCCTGGTTATTACTTGGATGGGAGACCCCTCCTCTAGTTTCCTGCATTGAGCAGGGGGTTGGACTCGATAGCCTTGTAGGCTCCTTCCAACTCTATGATCTATGAAATCTATGAAAATGTGGTAAGTCTGCCTCACTTCAGAATGCATGTTGGGGCTCAACAGTTTGAATGTTCCTCCATACAAATTATGGGTTAAATCCAACATTAATCCTACTTACAGTAGACCTATTGAAATGAATGGGATTTAAGTTGGTGACTGGCTTAAGTCCCATTCATTTCAATGGGTCTATTCTGAGCAGGACTAACATTGGATGTAACCCTATCTATCCCTTCAGATAGAAAATAAGCACTCAGATCGAGGGCAAGGCTGCTAAGGCATGTAGTCTTCAATGCAGATATAATTATTTGCATAGAAGAGCATTTGATCAAGTGTGAGACTGCACCACCTGCCATCTGAGCTGGTTCTGTGGTGTGATCTCAGTCCAGACAGTCACAGGTTTACCTCAGTGATAACTAAGCCTATATTTGACCTTAAAATTTATTTATTTTATTATATTTATACCCCGCCTTTTTTCCTGCAAGAAACCCAAGGCGGCTTACATAATCCTCATCCTCCTCCATTTTATCCTCACAACAACCCTGTGAGGTAGGTGACGCTGAGAGTCAGTGACTGGCCCAAAGTCACCCAGTGAGTTTCATGTCTGAGCGGGGACTAGAACCCGGATCTCCCGAGTCCCAGTCCAACACTCTCACCACTACGCCACATTGGCTCTCATAAAAACTCATTGCACAATACATTTGTATAAATACTTACACAAATGTGTTGTGTAGGATTGCCAGGTGCTGTCACACACTCTCATCTTGGATGCAAATAATGTCACCAAGAGATATTCTGATAAATATAGAGCTGGAAAGGAAAAGGGCCATCCAGACACCAGCTTCCTCCTGAGACGTTCACACAGTCCTGATCACGGTGAACCATACTCAGGAAGTAGCGCAGCCCAATATTTTATTTATTTATTTATTTGTTTGTTTGTACTATTTCTATACTGCCAAAAACTAAGAAAAAATCCCTAAGCGGTTTCCATATAAATATTAAAATCACATTTAAAATACAATTTTAAAAACAATACAATTACAGTAATAATACATACATACATACATACACAGCAGTACAGGAGCAGTAAAATGGGACAACACGGTTAATTTAATTATGGGCCAGGGAAAGCCTGAGTTAACAGGTGTGTTTTCAGGAGGTGTTTAAAAGATGCCAAATCTTCTGTCTCCCAAACTGCATGAGGGAACTTTTTCCACAGGGTGGGTGCCACTACTGAGAAGGCCCGCCATCAAGGGAGTACACAGTGACATTCTGATAATTTTGGAATGACCAGAGAAAGGCCTCCTCAGATGATCTTAATGCTCAGTTGGTGTATATAAGGGAACACGGTCTGCTAGGTATCCTGGTCCTCAGTTGTTTAGGGCTTTGTATGACAATGCCATAACTTTGAACATGGCTCGGTAGCCAATAGGCAGCTTGTGCAGTTCTTTTAGCACAGGCCTTATGTGGGTATAGCTGGATGTCCCAGTAACACCCTAGCTGCTGCATTCTGCACTAGCTGTAGCTTCTGAATCTAGCAATGCATCCAAACCTTGATGGGGACTATCCGTGCCCCCGACTCGATTCTCCACAGGGGCGGGGGCCCCGACTCGATCTTCTGAGCGGCGCAGAGAAGTTCTCCGCGCCGCTCGATCCACCTTCTCCGGTCCCGTCGCGTCACTTCCGGGACTGGAAATGATGCGATGGGACCCTGCGCAGGCACAGAACGCGCCACAGGGGTCCAGCGCACCTGCGCAGGGTCCCATCGCGTCATTTCCGGACCGGAGTGGGCCACGTGTGCGGCTCGCCGTGGAGAGGCGAGCCGCCCCAAAGACAAAGGTAAGGCCTCGCCGGGCGTGAGCGGGGCCGATTTTGGCCCCGTTTTGCCCGGGCGAGGCTCGATGTTACAACGCTATCTGAATCAGGCCCAAGGGCAGCCCCACATAGAGCGCATAACAGTACTCTAATTGTGAGGTTACCAGTGCATGGATTACTGTGGCTAGATTATCCCTGTCCAGGAATGGGTGTAGTTGGTGTACCAACCAAAGCTGGTAGTGGGCACTGCGGGCCACCGAGGTCACCTGGGCCTCCAGTGACAAAGATGGATCTAGGATCACCCCCAAACTACGTACCTGCTCCTTCAGAGGGAGTGCAATCCCATCCAGAACAGGCATTCTCGGACCTGGCAACTGGCAACCCATAGAGTCTCTGCCTTATCGGGATTCAGCTTCAGTTTGTTAGCCCTCATCCAAGCCATAACTGAAATATGCCTCCATCCTAGCTAGCTTCTCTACCTCCTTGCCCTCCCCTTCTTGAGATGTCCTCCTCTCACAGTATACCAGTGTGAAAATGCAGAAAATCACATCAATTTATCCAGAGTCTCTAAAGAGTTGCACTAATTTCAGCCAATACTTGATGTTGTATTCTGAAGTGTTATGACTCCCACTGGGTGCAGTGCATTATTTGCTCTGCTAATTCACAGTCCAAATGGTGGTGATTATGTGATTAAATAAATAAGAAGATCAAGCTTTCCATTCAGTTCACTAATGCTTACAGCAGGTTTATTAATTTTTTTTCATATAATTTAATGTAGCTACAAATCTGCATCCACTTTGCCCAATTTTTGAAACAGTTTGGTTTTATTGGATTATTATTCAACTCCGCACATGAACATCATGGCATATACAAGGCATTTTCCAAGAAGGATATTAACTCTTTCTTTAAGGAAATATAGACTTCTACAGATTCATAGCACTATATAAATTATTTTAAAAACACAATAACAGAGTTTAACTAGCGGACATAACCAGCAATGTGTAGCAGGAAATACTTCAAGGCAATATAATTCCATAGGTGTTTGTACCCCTTGCGTTAGAACCAAGAGCCAGATTTAAAAATAAAGAGGTTACCTTTCCCTTCTAAATCTACTGGGGTTCAAGTCCCCATCCAGGAAAACTGGGAGCCCTTTTTGTATGTTTGGATAGAGGTTTCCCCAGTCCCATGTCTGAAATGTAGGGCTTTATTTCTTTTTATTGTTCAAATATATATACCGTATATATATATATATATATATATATATATATATATAAAATGGGGGGAGAGAATGAAAAAATAAGGTGAAGAGAAATATCTGCTAGCTCTTTCTGAAATGAATGGAAAATTTGAAATTGATTTTAGTGTGTCCAGAGAACAGTTCCACCTGCTATGTAATCACTATTCCACGTGTAGATGTTGGGAATTGGTCTCTCTCTCTCTCTCTCTCTCTCACACACACACACACACACACACACTCGCACACGTGCACACACACACACACACACACACACAGAGAGATACTATCTCTGGCTCCCATTTTGTCCCTTGGTGTATTCTCTTTCTAGAATGCTAAATAAAACAAAAGTGCTTCCAGATGATACTTTTAATGCACAATCGCCTTGCCTCATTCACGGAATTTAACCGGGGTGTGTGCCCGCCCAGACAACATCATCACCCGCTTGTAATCCTCCTGTTTTCTTCTCATCGTTTCTTCTGTCTCTTTTGTTACTGCAGAAAATCCGTTAAGTGTGAAAAGATGGAATATCTGCATGATGCGGTCTGCTTATTAGCACTAGGACCCACAGCCTCTCCAGGAATGCCTCCTGGCCTGCCCCTGGCACACTTCCTTTGCCCCCAATTCTGACAGTTTTGGCAGCTATTTCCACATCGGCTGGCAGAGGAATCTGAGGTCACTTCTCCTGTACGGAGGACCTCTGTCTCCACCCTTGGAAGGGGAGATCCAACAAATCCTGTGGTCCCTGGGACATCCTCCCAGGGACAGTAGGACTGCACCCTTAATTAGTTTAATCAAGAGATTGTCTAAAGCTTTGGATGATTAATTATTAGGGGTCAGTTTAAATCAGGAAGAGCATGTTTGAATTCATGGAGTTACCAGATAATGGTACATTTTTGAAACTTAATTTGATTCTGTTGAATGACTGTAATAAGTAGGGATGAGGAAGAAATGTGTAATTCATGTTTTCTGAACCAGTACATGAACTGAAACACATTTATCTCTCAGTATGCACACTTTCCTGAATTTTGCAATGCAGTGCTCCAGTCAAAAGTGCATACATTAGTGAAAGGGTGCACAAAACTGCATGCATGAGTGAAAATAACATTCAAAAATGCATTATATTAGGAGAAATTGTTTGCAAAAATGCATATACTTGACAATATATGCATACAAATGTCCCTGCAGGCTTTTTTAAAATTGCAAATTGATGTGGAAATGGGATGGAAACCGAGCTAAGATTTGAGAAATGGGAAACTGAGAGAAATCAAAATCGACAGATTCCTCCATTCCTAGTAACACAACAATGGGTAACATCTTTAGTTTAAATTGTCAGTTTTCTTCCTGCAGTATCTCAAAATTAAATAAGCAAAACGTTTTTTTTAAACGCAGTCAATGAATCAATCAGTTAAAAGGCAGAAGTGACTTTACATATTTATGTCCTGATGGCCAAACCCAGCTTTCAAAACAACAAGACAACAATAGACTAAAACAGCTCATACAACAAATAAAACCGCTGCATGAAAAACAGAGCAATCTATTAAAATCAGCCGCAATAAATCAGGCAGTTCAGTGACGCTATAGATCAGTGATGGCGAACCTTTTTGAGCCCGAGTGCCCAAACTGCAACACAAAACCAACTTATTTATTTCAAAGTGCCAACACTGCAATTAAACCTGAATTCCGAGGTTTTAGTTTTAGAAAAACAACTCATACAGTTGTCCGAACTTTTGTCTTTAAAGAAAAACACAATAACAGAGCTTTCAATGATACAAACAGTTTTTTGTTTAAAAAAAAAATCAACTCAAAAAATTATTATAGTACTACATTGTACACATAGCCTGAAGGGAATTCATACAAACTTTTTAAATAATTAGGCACATGTATTTTTGGATAAGGGATTCTCAACTTGTAATATGATTATATGCCAGACTGAAATTGTATGGGGCAAGCTTTACCCTGGGTCCTTTCCCTGCTTCTACAGGCGTCAGATTAGTAAAAGTAAAAGTCAACCTGTACTAGGATGAGCAAGATAAACAAGAAAACTAAACGTGCTTAACACATTTTAAACACTTTATGTCTTGGACTGCAAACACTGCATTAGGTAAAAGTTTGCATTGGGCATGCTTTTGCACAATTAATGTGATTTTTGCTATTGCATGCATGCTGATAATTTGTCAAACCTTGGCTCATACTCCGTTAGTTTGAGAGCAACACATGCAGCTCTCAGGTCAACTGTTAGGGCTTTACATCCAAGCCATGCTCTGTGCATCATTCTTCAAAATCTTTTAAATGTGAAAACAATGTAGAAAATAATTCTGTAACAGGAATTCCAGAACAAAATCATTCTGTTCCACACTGTGAGAAAGAACAAGATCATTAGTGTTTTGCAGAAGGGGACGGTCTTTTCGCGATCTGGTGACCAATGGCTCGAGCGCCCACAGAGAGCTCCCTGTGTGCCAGCTGTGGCACCCGTGCCATAGGTTCGCCATCACTGCTATAGATGTTGCTCACCTCATGACAACATCTGTAATGTGCAGCAACTGAGAAAGCAGCCTCCACATGGTGCCGGCAACATCTCTGCACATATTGGCCCTTAGGCTCTAAATCAGCGTTCTCCAACCTTGGATCCCCAGATGTTTTTTTGGCCTACAACTCCCAGCATGCCCCAGCCAGCGTAGCTGGCTGGGGCATGCTGGGAGTTGTAGGCCAAAAAAACATCTGGGGACCCAAGGTTGGAGAACACTGCTCTAAATACACGTTATGTTTGCATGAGCCATTGGTTATACTGCAGGTCCCACTGGATTCCTATAAGGCCAAGAGTATCGGTGCAATTTAAAGTTCAGAAGGTGTAGGTGCTGCCCATGCATGCTTTTCTCCCCAAACTGCTACACACACACACACACACACACACACACACACACACACACACACACTTTCCCCTGGCAATCTGAGAATCCCACTAAAAGGAAAACAGCTGGAAAGAAGCAATGGGGCAGGGAGGGAAGGGAGGAAGCACCTCTTTCTGCCAGCGGAGGCCGGTGACTCCTATGTCAGTGGGGCCCCTTACCCGTTGCAGCATTTATTCTGAGCTTTACAGGCGCGATCCACGGTGGTGAACCTATGTTGTGGGTGGAGTGCAGCACCATAGATAGCTCCTGTAGCCGCAATGGAAGCGGAGCCCCACGGACACAAGAGACGCCAGCCTCCCCTGCTTTCTGCCCATCCCTCCTTTGCTTTAATCCAGACTACATACGTTTACGGGAATTTGGTGATGACCCAAATTCAGGGGGCTGTAGCTCACTGGTAGAGCACATACTTGGCATGCAGAAGGTCCCAGGTTCAATCCCCGACATCTCAAGTTCAGGCTGGAAAAACTCCTGCCTGAAACCCTGGAGAGCTGCTGCTGCTGCTGCTGCTGCTCGGAGTAGACAAGACTGGGCCTAGAAGGACCCCCATGGTCTGGCTCGGTATAAAGCCGCTTCCCATGTTCCTGCGTCAATCTCTGCTGCCGCCTCTCATCTAGTTAGAGACTCAGTCCCGATGTGAAACAACAAAGGGCCATTTTAAATGTGTTCCCATGGTCACTGCCAGGACCGGTGCAAGGCAGTTTGGTGCCCTAGGCAAGATCAGATATTTAGCGGCCCCCTTCCCACTTGAGAGCACTGTATTTATTTTCCAAGGCGTTTCTGGCACCCCTTTAGCCCTGCGCCCTAGGCGGCTGCCTAGTTGGCCTAATGGTAGCACCGGCCCTGGTCACTGCTTTGCTCAGCTGTGTGCAGAAATCTCTAGAGCAAAAAAGGGGGAGAAGAGATTTAAGAGCCAACGTGGTCTAGCATAGTATGTTCGATTTGTGCCTAGGATCAAAGCCCTATACAGCGCTGCTCATTGGATAGTGTGGGGACAACCGCTATCCCTCACTCTCCATTCCACATATGTAAAATGAGGGAAATGGTAATCTAGTAGGAAATGAATAAAAATGCTATAGCACTTCGGAAGGCCAGCCCTGCCATTAGGCAAAGTGAGGCAGCTGCCTCAGGCGGCAGATGCTGGCAGGGGCTGGGCAGGGAGCAGCAGCAAGGTATTGGGTGGGCAGGGCTTTTCATAGATCATAGATTTGGAAGGAGCCTACAAGGCTATCAAGTCCAACCCCCTGCTCAATGCAGGAAACTAGAGGAGGGGTTTCCCATCCAAGTAATAACCAGGCCTGACCCTGCTTAGCTTTCCACACTCAGACAAGCTGAGCCAGCGTGCGTTTGCCACAGTTTTCTGTGCACCCCCCCCCCATAAGCTAGCCTGCTGCCCCCAGGTGCAGTGGAAGATACTGTCCTGTCACCAGTGTTGAAATAAGATTCAGTTGCTAGTTCTTCAGTCAATTTCTGCACTGCACATAAAATGAGGGAGGAGCACCATTTTGTCCTTCGCCTCAGGCAGCAAAATGTCATGGGCCAGTCCTGGCACTTTGCATACTAAAAGCAAGCTAGGTGTGACAAACAGGCAGCAATAGAAGATACATTCCAATAATATGCTCATTAACTTAATTTTTGTTTCCTGCACATAAACAAATCATGAGAAGTGTTATATATGCCCCACAGGACAAGAATCAAAGACAGTGTTGCTGTTGTTTTAAATAACACCCTGAGGTTTACAGGACAGGACAATGTTGCTTCGTCTGTCAGCCGTTCTCTCCAGTGGCTCAGAAATGACAGAATTAATATCCTGACGTAATTTGACAAGTTCCTCTAAACCTGCTTCCATTCTCTCTGGTGCCACCCTTTTGTATTTTCATGACAGGCAATTTTGAAGTGTGGCTTACCTGCCACTTCCAATCACGTTAACCCAGAGAATCCTCACTTTTAACAAACCAATGAGGAGGGCCCAAATCATTTAGGTCAAAACTATCCCTTTACATTATACACGGGAAGCAATGAGAAGTGCAACTGCGAGGGTAACGGTATGATAACATACTCATGGTGACCCACCTTTGTCAGAAGACGGATTGTCACAGTCTGTGTAGGCGTTCTGAAGTTTAAAGACAGACATGCATGGAGTGGGCTCGATTCTGATCCAACACCATGCATAGGCTCTGCACTGTTATATTTGTGTTTGCAGTTCTCTCTAACAGCACCCCTGCAAGATAAATTAGAATAGTGATATATGCCTTTGCAAGTGATCTTTAGGGCTGAGTTGGGAATTTAACTTAAGTCCCCCATACATCCAACAGACTGCCCGTTGTATCATGCTGGCCCAACTGTATTGGGCTTTAAGGCCACATTTCTGGACTGGATCCTAATTTTGACGCTCATCAAATTATTATGAACGTATCACAATAACCAGCGAGGAAGCAGATGGAGGAGGCTACGGCAGGGCGTATGAGATGAAGATCTCTCTGTCTCTGGAGAGATTTTTTTAGCAGTAGACAGACACACACAAATTAGTAGGTTTTGAGTACATGTGCACCGCAGCATGATCTTTGTAATGGATCTGTGGAGAGCTGACACTTGGCATCAGAGTTCTCCCCCAGGACTGGTGCATTTTCTGTCACTAAAAAACCAGTTCTTTCTAGCGGGAGAGGAAAACATTAAATAACGACATTTCTAATGGTTTAAAAAAAAAAAAAAAAAGCCAATGGCAAGCTCCGAAAACAATGCGTTTAAAATGTGAATCTAAAATTCCACCTCCATTGTTGGGATATTTGTGCAGAATTGTTGTGGGGAAGGAGGGATTTGCATGTATTTGTCCAATTTATTCCAGTCTTGCAAATAATTGGGGGGGGGGGAGGTTCCACTGGCTCTACACCTGGTCATGCTTCTGCCTTTTCTAGAAAGAGGGAGGGACAATGCAGCTGGCTTGAGGCTGCCTTGCGTTAAATTCAGGATGGGCACTAAGTTGCCTTTCTTTCTCTTGCAGCCTTAAAAAGTAATTAGGCCTCGAAGAAAGAAGCCCAGCCATTCTTTTAGGCTTCCCAGTGCTACCCTGTGGTTAATTCATTGCTGAGCCAGCTGAATGTGTAGCTTTGCTTCTCATGCAGCTCCTGGTAAAAATGCACAAATACAAAATACATGCATGTTGCATCAACTGTGAAGGTGCATGTGTATTCACCATTCATCATTTTACTCTTCAGGAAGCAGTGAATGTAAGAGGACTGAGCCCTCGCCCTGTGGGTCTTCTAGAGGAACATGTGTCAAATGGTATACACATTGCCCTTAAGAGCTGGTGCAATCCATGCATTCTTTGCACCTTCCCTGAGGACAAATCATTGTGTGAGAAGCCATGAAGATGAGAGAGAACTCCACACTAAGATGAGTGTAGTTTCCAACAAAGAATAGCACAGTCAGGTCGGCTTCCCCTTGTACTCTGATTCTCACTCTTCTGACCTTGAAGTCAGAACATTGAGCATGGAATATTGCAATATTATCTTGCAATGCTATGTTTTAAATCCAAATTGATAATAGAAATGGTCGGAAGACTTATTCAACAAAGTTATTCATTCAATTTCATTCATTCAAATTGATCATAGTTATCCACCTTACAGGTTTGTTGTAACGATTACGTATATGAAATGCTCTGACCACACTAAAGTACTCTATGAATGCATGTTGTTGGTGTTGGTGTTGTTGGTGTTGTTTACCAGCTCTTTGATACTGTAATCCTATGCATATTTACTCAGTAGTGGTAGTCCCTATGTTCCATGTGGCTTACTCCCTACTGAGTATGTTTAGGATTGTTGCCTAAGGCCAGAGACTGAGCATGCCACTTGTGCAAGTGAATTTGAGCTGACCTGTTGATAACACAGGGAACAGCAAGAATGCATTTGGTTTTCTCTCTACTAGTGCTCAAAAGAGTCAAAGATATAAAAGAGGGGCGGGTACATGAATGCAGTTGTCATAGTGCTGAGTTCACAAGATGTAGTGCTGGGGAGGCGGCACAAATGGCTCCCCATATATCAATAAAAGTATCACACGCGAGCCCACTGCATGCATCTGGGGCACATTTAATCCCTGTATTCCACATGGGCCCATCAACTTCATACTGTACCAGGCCACTGTCTATCCCCAGCAGGCAGATACTACCAAAGGTGAAATGTATAACATTTGCATACACTGTATAACAGCTGTAATCCTATACCCATTTACCTGGGAGTAAATTCAATTTAATTCAGCTGGACTTACTTCAGAGTAGACATGTCTAGGATTGCACTGTATAATTCCTAATCAGCCAGTTTGACAAAAGATGTAAAACTTTAAAATAAATGTTAAACCATATTCATAATTTTGTTTCCTCCCTGCCTCCAAGTAACAATAAATAGAGGCCTTCAGTGCTAGAAACAAGCCATGTATTATTATTATTATTATTATTATTATTATTATTATTATTTGTGAAGGACTGCGAACCGGTCCTTTTCTCAAGACCAGAGATCAAAGGTGCAAAACTGCCAGCCTTAGCTCTGCCGTCTTGACACTGATTCTCTCAGGGCCTTGCCCTTGTCTATACACTGGATTTAGCACTGAACCACAGAGGAACCACACACACTGTGTGTGGAAAGTTTATTTAAGGTAAACAGATTACAATAAAAGGTGGGGAATGAGGGAAGAGGGAGAAAGGTGGGGAGACACTTTGGTACATACAGTAGAGCTATAAAATAACAAAAGCTAATTCTTTTACTATATAAATACCCAGGCCCTCACTCCTTTACCTGGGGGTTGGTCTTCTCAGAGTTTGCCTTAGCAAAACCCTACTCCCGCGAAAGCGTGCAGACAACAACAAAACCCAAAAGCCACAGCAGCAGTATAGATTCTTCCCCCCACCCCTCCTTTCAGTAGCCCAGGTGTCTTTAGCCAATCAGGATGAACTTCATCTGGGCCAGGCAGGGGAGGGGTGGCTCTTTGCCGCATTTGCATGCAGATAGCTGTGGCACCGGCCATCAAAGTCATGGTAGACTCCACGGCATCAGGAGCCATCAGAGAAACTATGTACATTTTGCATTTCCCAGCCCCCACCTGGGATTATACTTGTTTACACGTGAGGAGGTGTGTGTGGGGGGGGGGTGCAGGAAATTCTGACGCTTTTTCTCTACAACAACAACAAAAACAACAACAATAATAATGATTCACTTCCATTCACTTGCTCTGAGCCTTACTTGGTGTAATACAGCACTGGCCAAACCCTGTCATTTTGTAGAAGCTGGGAACTGGGAAATGGCCCTATTCCAGTCTTACATTAAGAACAGAATACTTGTCGTTCAAGAACGAGACATTTTTTGCGTGCAATAATAAGTTATCCCCTTTCTGCTGGAAGTGGGGTGCAGAAAGGTTGCAAGAGCACCATCTCTTAGGAGCCAGCTCAGTGTGTGTGGATTTTAATTATATTAGGTTGAATCCGTGAAAGCAGCCTTCCTTAGCTTGTTTCCTCTTTGTTGCAAAAAATGGAAGCCAGATTCTCTGAAGCACATGGGGATAGATCTCAGCCAAATTTTAAGAGAGAGACTGAAGATTGCTTTTCAAATTTCAAGAAGTTTATGTTTGGGGGATGATTGAAAGCATTGGACACCTTAGGAGCTGTGCATAGCTTTGACTAACAAAGCCTCGACTTGGCAGTTTCAGTGGCAAATCCTTTGGTTCACTAAATCTTGACGAAATTGTGGGTGGAGGCCTACATCAGCTGCAACTATAGACCAATTCACACACCAGCATTTCCATATGTAGGATAATTCACACCAGGTGACTACCATGCCTACCATGTGAATTGGTCACTTGTGGGAGTAATGCAGTGTGGGAAGAATTCTCCAAAAAGGTTCACAGAGCCAATCTGCACATGGAGCAGAATCTTTTCTTTATCTACATCACTTCAGATGTTTGATGTGCTAGACTTCAATGAGCAGATAAGGTTTTTTCCCCCTCATAGGAAAGCATGAAATATACTTAGAATCTGTAGTGGTACACTCCAGAAAAAGCTATAGCATGTGATTAATCTGCATATTTAGTTCAGTTCCTAGCTGCAGAATTTTCTCAAGTGAGAAGCTGCTGTCAAACAGTTTTCCAGTGAGCCTCACTATGGAAAGTAACAAGTGGTGCCTGCAACAAAATATTGCAGTGTGGCGTGGTTCTGTTCCAGCCAACCATTCCCTCCTCCACAATACTCCATTCCATTTCTCCTCCCACCCAGTCTTCTGTCCCTGCCCCCAACAATAAATTAGCATTCTGTGGCCACAGCCCTCACTGGACTGGTCTTCCGTCCCAACGGTCCCCCATAAGGTTCCTCACATTGGAAATAGAGGGAATAATGGCTTACCCATCTCTGGATAGAACCAAGTTGGTTCTGTATAGACAGTGAATGCTTCTACTATGCACATATCAAGCAGATCACACTGGATTTAATTATTATACTGGCAACTCTTTGGAGCACAAGTTTGGACATATTTAACAAACAGTATACATGAGAAGGAATGTTAGAAGAAGAAATTAAAGAAACAAAGAGTACCTGTGGTGTCCTTGGGTATAGTAGTGCCTGTAAGCAACCCGGCTTGCTGACAGATGTACTCAGACAGCACAGGCAACTGGAAGTGATGGAGAGGAAATCTGGAATGATTTACTCAACTGTTGTGCACATTTTGGTTATAAAAAATAAAACTTGCTTTGACTTATGGCTCTGTTGCCTGACACAACTGTTTCAGTGGTAGCTCCTGATCAGGAATTGCCCGGGTCTCAAACTGGGAGCTTTTGAGTGTTTGGACAATTTTGTCTTATTTATTTATTACTTATTGATTTGATTTGTATCCCGCCTTTCTACCAAGAAAAATGGCACTCAAGTCTTCTCATCTTGTTCTTTCCAGTGTTGCTCTTCTCCGCTTCAGTCTGCGTTGGCCCTGCCCACCAACACAAAAACAAAGCAGCAAACAAAAATTAAATGCCCGTGACTAATATGTCAAAGTAAGGTCTGATTGTTACTGGGCAGATTAGAGCAGTTTATTTTCATCAGGTGAAGATGAAATGCTTGTGTCTGAGAAATGATGACATTAGTTCTTCCTTTACATAGGAAGATCTTTAACTAAATGTATCTGGATGAGGCATTGATTCTACTTAGAGATTAACTATGGGGCTAAGATGCTTATAGAACCCACCTTGAGGGGGTTCTACTCTTAAAGGTGGCTTAAAAATAATGAGTAATTAATTAATTAATTAATTAATTAAAAATCCAGATTTTTAAAACATTAACCTAGTCATTCTTGGTATTTGAACCTTGGAATTTACATATTTAAAAGATCAGATTTAAATAACAGAAATTAAATGGACAGCATCTAACATTGGGCAAGCCGATGCTTGCTCACAGAGCTGGACCCTCCTCTGCTCCTCCCTCTAGACCCCTGAACCCCCCAGATCTGCTCTGGAGGGCCACCTACCTGGCCCAAAATTTGGAAGCATGGGGGCTGCAGAAGAAGGGGGTATCTGTTCCTCCAGCGGTGCCCATCCTTCTGCTGTATGGACACCACTGGATTTCACCTTTTTTAAAATGATTTTTTTTATCCACTCTGTTGGCAGGTGTGAGGCATTGCTCTGTCTTACACCAACCCCTGAAAATCCTAAGCTTTCCCCAAGAAGAAATAAGGCCACTCATGACACCTCCATTAAACAGTAACAGGTAATCTATGTTAGCTTTCAGAGAAGGCTTAGTTCACTTGAGATGAATATACATGGCATATCTGTAAAGGACATTTCTTACATTTATGCAAACATTTATTCATTGAGATAAGCTGCTCCCAATCTTCAAGGGGTCACAGCAAAAGCCACCGAACCAATGGTGCGATGCTGGCATGAGATTTTTCCAACTGCATACCTACTTTTGGAAATAACTTTTCGTTAGCATTCCTCAGCAACTTGGGCCAAAGGAAAAGAAACAGAATTGACACAGATTCCCATGCAGATAAATCTGTTTGAAAGATACGTACATATAGCATTTGCATGGCAGCATGACACATGGGCATCTGATACTGAAGTGCAAATGAAGCAGATTATGGAGGAGTTACTGCACACCATATGGATTTCCCAAATGGAGTAGGGTTTTTCAGTAGCAACTGAAAATAAGTTACAATTAAATCAGCCTAAAAAGTGAACAAACCAGGGGGAGTATTTACATACAACACCACAACAAGAGGGAGAGAAAGAAAGAAAGATTAATACTCACTATTCAGTTTTTGTTTAACGCATCCTGCTTCTTTGTGCTTACAGGACTCCTCCCCTTGGGAATGAGAACCAATAAGTCCTCCACAGGAGTTGAAAGGCAAACTAAGGAATTGGCCAAATATTGTATAATGTGTTAACACAGACCTGTGGGAACTAAGTTAATTAAAGACCACATCTATCCTTTGGGGAGACTCATATATTAGCGTCACCAGATAACAGTGTGCTATTGTAGAAAACCTCCGTATTTGGAAATGGCAGATGTGTCCACCATTTATAAAGCATTTGGGACCTTTTGACCACAAATATAAATATAATCTGAAATCTTTTTAGAAGAATCATTTCACATGGGCAGCTGAATATGGACTCTACCCTTTTGGTAGCCAGAACTGGGTCTTCCTTTGGGGTCAGAAAGTGGCAGTTGATTGCTACCACCTCTGGAGGGAAATAAACACAATGTCCTTCAGTCGATTGCGTGAGATGGGAGAAATCTCATGTAGTTTGACCCTGTTTTTATCACTGAATACAGCCTACCCTTGTCCCACGACAAAGAAAGTTGGCAAACTCAGATCAGATGTCCCATTGGACTGAATAGATCTTACTGCTGAGTAAACATGTATATAGTGTCATTCTGTAACCTGCCCGCCTTTTCCGTGATGTTCTTTTCCATGAGATCACGGGGCCTTGCCTGCCACTAATCACTGAAGTCATCCCCTTCCATTCATTTCCCTCCTATAACCTTCCCGTTCTAATTGATTTCCTCCCCTTCATTTCCTCCTTCCCTTTTATTTCTCTAAACCTCTAGCCAAATTAATTCCATTTTTCTTTCTCCTTTTTCTGTTCCAATTTATTCATATTATTCCCTCCTCCTTCCCAATTAATTTCTTCCTCTTTCCTTGCCAAACGTATTTCTCTTGGTGCAGAGATATTGGTGCACCAAGATCTTGGTGCACCTTTCCATATTTTCTGTAACATTTATTTAATATCACCGCATTGTTTAAATTAAATGCCTTTTTAAAATGTTGGTGCTGTGCTAAAATCAGTATAAATGTTATCTCAGACCAGTGAAGCCTAAATACCATTGTCCTCCAATAGGCTACCAGGAAGGAAGGAAGGAAAGAAGGAAAGAAAGAAAGAAGTGAATCTCTAGCCTATCAGACACCCTTCAAAGAACCAATCACTTAATCATATCAAGTAACCAATTGTTGAAAGCCTCTCCAGTGATTCATGAATGATGCAGAAAGCATCCACTGTCTGCATGGAACACACCCCTTTCCCTACTAAGGGCAGAGAAACCAATTAAGAGCAATGCCCTGAAGCAGCAACAGAAGTCGCCATCTTGGCAGGGAGCATCATAGTTAACGATTCTGCTGTGAACAGTCAGTTCACAGGCACAGCCTACTTAAGATGTGATAACAGAACAATAAAAGACAAATACAGTTATATCTTGGATTGCAAGTAACTTGGTTTGAGAGCATTTTGCAAGACAAGCAAATTTTTAAATATTTATTTATTTATTTATTAACTTGATATACAAGCGACGTCTTGCAATACAAGTACTGTAGTACGGCTTAAATTAAAAATCTCTGTACAAATTTTTTTTCGGGGGATTTCGTTTTGATATAAGAGTGTTTTGGATTACAAGCATGTTTCCGGAACGAATTATGCTCTCAATCCAAGGCATGACTGTATGCAGGTTCAACTGGAGGCAATTTATTTCAGGCATGCTCACAGGCAATTTATATGCGTTGCTCCAGCCTTCCCCAATGTGATGCTCTCTAGATATTTTGGACCACAACTCTCATCATCCCTGACTAGTGGCTGTGCTGCTTGAGACAGATGGGAGTTGTAGTCCAAAACGCCTGGAGGGCACCAAGTTAGAGAAGGCTACGATAGCCCCTAGCCTCCTGCAAGCCAAATAAACAGAATCACGAATTCATTTAATGAGGGACAGAGCAACCCTAGGTGGCGTGGTGAGGTGGGGTGGGAGGGGGTGGGAGGGGGGTGAGTGATGAGGTGGATTTACTGCCTCGTCATCCAGAGCTCTGCTGCCTGATGATCTCTGTTGCATCTGATCCCCCTAGATGAGCTGGCTCTTTGTCCACACATGTTTCACCTCCTGCTGCCTCCCCCTTTGAATCTTCTCCCTGAGGTTTTTCTCTGAAATCAAATGTCCTCCTCTCCCCTGTCCATACATCCCTTTTTACAAAAAGGGGTGTCCTTAGGAAACAGGGTCCTTTGAACACACACACACACACACACACACACACAGACTTTTTTTGTGTCCTGTGGGCCTGAGCCCCGGATCTTTTTGGTACCTAGCTAGCACCGCCCTTGGAGAGAAGCATTTTGGTTCTGATCATGCTGCAGAGGAAACAAATAAGCTTCCACACACACCGTGTTCCTGATAAGGATCCCACATACATCTGCAATTTATTAAGGAAAAAAGCAAGATATAGAGCGGCATGCTTCCTGTCAAGTGAATGCCTAGTTTGTCCCTTATCTAAGCCACAAGGCTTTTCTTCAATGTTCTTCTGGTGAGGTCAAGCAGCTTGCCTTTCTTGGGACCCATCCCCTGCACTCTTAAAACTACAGTCATGCCTTGGATTGAGAGAATAATTCGTTCCGGAAACGTACTTGTAATCCAAAACACTCTTATATCAAAATGAAATCCCGCAAAAAACAAACAAAAAAATGTACAGAGATTTTTAATTTAAGCCGTACTACAGTACTTGTACTGCAAGACGTTGCTTGTATATCAAGTTAAAAAATATATATATTTAAAAATTTGCTTGTCTTGCAAAACACTCTCAAACCAAGTTACTTGCAATCCAAGGTATTACTGTATTTTCTGAATAGCAGGCCCATGGGAGTGGGATAGGCACTAGTCTGTTTAGGAGAAAATAGTTCCCTCTCCTCTGTCTGTTCACATATACAGGTATGTCACAAGAACAAAAAATATTCTGAATACACTCAGGGCCATCATTTTGTTTGTTTGTTTTATTTATACCCCACCTTTTTTCCTGCAAGGAACCCAAGGCGACTTACATAATCCTCCTGCTCCTCTCCATTTTATCCTCTCAACAACCCTGTGAGGTAGGTGAGGCTGAGAGTCAGTGACTGGCCCAAAGTCACCCAGTGAGTTTCATGGCTGAGCGGGGACTAGAACCCGGATCGCCCGAGTCCCAGTCCAGCACTCTCACCACTACGCCGCACTGGCTCTCTCATCATCACGTAACTCCTTGCATTTAGAGAAAACAGAAGCACAACCCGAGTGTATGTTCCTAATGAAGTGGATTCATTTAATAGGAGGATCAAGATGATATTCCACTCTCCCAATAGAGACTGGCTGGGGAATGCTGGGAGTTGTAGGACTTTTCTGTCTAAACATGCATAGGATTGTACCCTAAATAGTTAATGTGTGTGTCCTTCTTTGCATATCCAAGGCTCAGTGGTGGCCCTGGTTTCAGCTGCCAAGAGCCTTGGTGCTTTGCTGGATGATCATTTGTCCTTGCATTCTTAGGACTGCCAAGATATGTAATTTTCACCTTTTGAACAATCGCAGGATTCGTAAGTTTTTGTCTCCTGAAACGGCCCATCTGCTTGTTCAGGCTTTGGTGGTATCCCGCTTGGACTATTGTAATAGCTGGATTGCCCTCTTCTGTGCTTCTTCCATTGGTTCTGGTTCAGAACAACGCTGTTCGTGTTGTCCTGAACTTGCCCTGATACTCCCATATTGCTATGGCTTGTAGGAATCTTCATTGGCTACCTATTTGGACTAGGGCTCAATTTAAATTATTGGTTCTTGCCTTTAAGGCTTTGTGCTTTAATGTCCCTCATTACTTCGCATCTAGGCTTTCCTGGTATGAATTTAAGATCGATGGGCCAGGGATTATTAGCAGTCCCACCGACACGCTCTGCCTTGTCAAGGCTGCGAACCTTTCAGGACCTGGTTCCACTTTTGTGCAACAGGCTTCCCGTGGACCTCCGATTGGAGGAGGATCTTTCCCGCTTTCGTATGGGATTAAAGACTTATCTTTTTAGTCAGCCAGAATGAGTGGTTGGGCTAATGTGGTGGTTGCTGGGATTCGATACTGTACAGTAAGTGTTTGGTATTGGTTATTTTATTATATTGTTATGTTTACTGTTATTTGTCCCGCCCTTTGGTGTAAGGGCCGTTATAAATAGATGATGATGATGATGATGATGATGATGATGATAGTGGAGGGGCTAGTTTCGGTTTCAGTTTTGCCCCCTTACTTTGCCTTTACAGTAATACCTTGGATTGCAAGTAACTTGGTTTGAGAGCGTTTTTGCAAGACAAGCAAATTTTTAAATATTTATTTATTTATTTATTTATTTATTACTTGATATACAAGCGACGTCTTGCAATACAAGTACTGTAGTACGGCTTAAATTAAAAATCTCTGTACAAATTTTTTGGGGGGGATTTCGTTTTGATATACCGGTAAGAGTGTTTTGGATTACAAGCACATTTCCGGAACGAATTATGCTCTCAATCCAAGGCATGATTGTAGTTGTAAAAAGAAGATGCCTGTTAATATGAAGTAAAGCTTGCAATTGTCTCCTGGATCAAGTATGGTCAGTTTTGTACAGAGAAAGCATTTTCTCAGGTACAGCGGGCCCACTCCACGTAGGGCAGAGATTCCACCAAGAGGTAGCAAGAGGAATCTCTGCCCTATGCTTCTGCCCCCACCCCCCATTTTTTCAGTCACAGTATATTCAACTCATATATAGCATGGATCAAATCCTTGCTTTCCGAATAATGGACTTTGCCACACTCTTAGAGCTTTTCTACATGAGACTGTTAATCGCTGTATCTACTTTAGGTTTCATTGCAGAATTGAGATCTGAGCTCAACACAAAGAACTTTTCCTTTCCTGCTTTTCTACTACATAACTTCTAGGTGGCGCTGTAGTATAGCAGAACAAAACAATAACACAAGTAGGAAAATACATTTTCTTTTACTTTCAGTAAGAATACTCCATTTTTCCCACTGTAAAAAACAAACTAACAGGAAAGTGTTATTAAAAAGCAGAAGTGAAACTGGAGGGTCACATCGTTATCTAAGGACCCATAAACAACCATGAGTGAGGAATGATGAGCGCACAATGTAAATGCCTCTTGTAGAATCATAGAATAGTAGAGTTGGAAGGGGCCCACAAGGCCATTGAGTCCAACCCCCTGGTCAGTGCAGGAATCCAAGTCAAAGCATCCCTGACAGATGCTCGGCCAGCTGCACCTTGAATGCCTCCAGTGTGGCAGGGCCCACTACCTCCCTAGATAGTTGGTTCCATTGTCGTATTGCTCTAACAGCCAGGAATGTTTTCCTGATGTCCAGGCGGAATCTGGCTTCCTGTAGCTTGAGCCCATTATTTCATGTCCTGCAATCTGGTATGATTGAGAAGAGATCCTGGCCTTCCTCTGTGTGACAACCTTTCAAGTACTTGAAGTGTGCTATCATATCTCCTCTCAGTCTTCTCTTCTGAAGACTAAACATGCCCAGTTCTTTCAGTCTCTCCTCATAGGGCTTTGTTTCCAGTCCCCTGATCATCTTTGTTGCCTTCCTCTGAACCCTTTCCAGTTTGTCTACATCCTTCGTGTGGTGCCCAGAACTGGACGCAGTACTCAAGATGAGGCCTAACCAGTGCTGAGTAGAGGGGAACTAGTACTTCACGCAATTTGGAAGCCATACTTCTATTAGTGCAGCCCAAAATGGCATTTGCCTTTTTTGCAGCCACATCACATTGCTGGCTCTCACTTTCCAAAACTACTTCTTCTGAAGTCACCCTGGTGCAGAGATTTATAGGTCAACACCAGCACCTTGAATCATGCTGGCATCCAACACAGATTGATGAAAATACATAGATGCCATGTGTTAACTGTGTCAAACTACGAAGGCGTGCCAGCTGACTCTTCTCAACAGTCTTTCATTGACGAGCAGCAGGATGACTGCGAGGGCAGTCCTAAAGGATAGATACTCTTCAGATGCAAGAGCCAGGCAGGGCAGATGGAACGGCAGGGGTGGGTTCACCTCCCACGCTACCCATTTTCAGCTAGATAGACTTTCCTTGCTGTGGGTGGGGATGGGCCACAGAGAGGCTTGTGGATCCAGTGGATCTACATCTCTCCTCAACTCTCCCCTCCCCGCCCAGCAAACTGTCCCCTTTCCGTCCTCCTCAACCCTCTTCCTAGGATGCAACAGTGACTTCAGAAGAGGAGCCACCACAGAGCTTTCCACAGTGGCTGGGACTCGGACGACTGCGTGGTGGGGGGGAGAGAAATCCCCATTCGGATCCCCCCCCCGATATCATAGCTGTGTCTATGGCATGGGGGGTGTAATCCACACCATCCTATGGTCCCTGGGACCCCCTCTGAGGGACCATAGGATGGCGCTCTAAGGTATGCATGGCAGTTGCAATACACTTATTAGAACCCTCATTGTGTAAAAAGAGTAGTCAATGTTGGGTAAAATAATCACATCATCACCGTGAAACCTCTCAAAGGGCATAATCCTGCTGAAGCTGAACACCTTTAAGTCCCATTGATTCCGTGTGAGCATGTCCTTAACTCTCTCCCATGGAAATCAGGGATACTTTGAAGTGCTTAACTTGGCAGGATTGCGATAAACAAAATCTTGAAAGTTTTGATCAAAATGCTACATATGGTAGGGAGGTACTTGTATTCTAAATTTTAGAATACATTATCATTCCTACATATGCTCCTTTGGATGTATTTATTTAAAGGACCAAAAAGTATGTATTTGAGTTTGGACCACCCACATTACAATATAAAGGCCTACTTGTTTACTGAGTTTTCTTAGAGGATAATAAAAATGGCACGGCCCATTTACTAAAAATAAAACCAGTGTACATTTATTCTAGGCAATGCTTTGGAGCGAATGTCTATATGAATACTGCTATTGTACTCACTCAATATGCTTTCATAATTACAAACACCCCTTTCCAGCAACACTCAATTCTCGAAAAATAGCTTCACATGAAAGAAATCCTAAGCCCAAAATGATGTTTCATTAAACCCACTAAAGATTTTTTTCTATGAGCAGTTCCCTCAAAATTAAACTAGCTTCTTTCTTTTCTTTTTTTTTCCTTCTAAATTATGTCAGAGATTTTTCAGCCTTTGATGGATGTTTTCACTCTGAGAGACCATTGTTATTACTTTTCTTATATAACAATACAGACAACAGGGACCTGTGGTTTATTAGAACCAATGCTACATCTGCCACAATTGCCTCAGGCCAGAATATGGGCGTCCAAGCCAAAACTTATTCTTTTCATTTCTGTTCTGTGCCACTAACTAGCTATGCACTCACACACAATACATCTGACGCTCCATTGCTAAAGACTGTCCCAGAGGCAGAGTTGGCCCTCTATGGTAGTGCATCCTGGATACACTCCAGTGCTCAATGGCCTCACGCTTCTATCTCTCCCCAGCTCCCCTAGTTTGTGGCCTAGCTCTCTCCACCAATCCTAGGGTGGCCAGGACAGTCCTCTATTTGGAAGCATCCTCTGTTTGAAGGACTGTCCAGTCCAAGTCAAGGTTAGAGATAAAGAACCACAAGAAAACTATAAGAAAGGAGAACAGGGGCCATCAACAATGAACACCTGGACAGGAGACTGAACAGGCAGGCACACAGGTCACCTGGTCACAGTTTTCCCCACTATGGTGGTATATACTGTATTTCTATTCAAATTATTAGTAATTATTTCTAAATTTGCACACACACACACATTAGCATATGTAATTTTTGTCCTCTTTTGTCCTGTTTTTTGGGGAATGTGTAACTGGTCACCTAATCCTTGCCCTACACAAAATTCATATTTTCCTCCTCCCCACAGTAAACCCCTCCCTTCTCACTGTGGGGAGAAGGAGAAATAGAAGCACCCAGTAATTCCCGAGCCCTTCCCTAGGGACCACACAGAGGACAAATTAATATTCCAGCAGTTGAAAGGATTGCCTGGCCCTTCCCACAGGGGGGAGCAAAGAACAAGGCAGGCCTCAAGGTGGAGCTTCCAAAGTAACGTTTATAACGTGAAGACTGCCCAATGCATTTTGACCACAGGTCTTCCTTAGGGGCAAAGGGCCCATGTGTCTTATTCTGGCACCCTAGCAAAAAGTCACTCAAGAAAGGCTATTTATTAATTTATTAAAATTACTAGTGTCTATGCCATTAGCCTGAAGACAGATAATTGTGTTCATGCTGTGTTATCCTACGTTCATGATTTCTGAAAGCCAATAGCGTCATTAATTCATACGTGGTGCAGGGTGCATAAGGCTTCAGCAATGGCACAGCACATATTTGGCCACTCCTTACTCCTCCATTTGCCATTCTGTGGTTGAGGCCAATAAGAGTATAGGATAATGACAGCGCATTACAGGCAGTCCCAGAGTTAAGAACATCCGACTTACAGACAACTCATACTTAAGAACGGACTTCTGGGTTCCCCCGGTGCTATGTCGTTTACGTAGAGTACATAATGTAGTATACTACGCAATTTGCGTAAATGCCGATTTTAACGTATAGAACGCTATGCTGTTCCGACGTACATACAAACTCGACTTAAAGACATTCTTAAGAACGGAACTCGTTCGTAACCTGGGGACTGCCTGTACACATGTGGCTGGCTACCTCTGAAGATGGTCTGGAAAATTCAGATTAGTGCCAAACAGAGCAGTGAGGCTGCTTACTGGGATTGGCCGTTTCAAACATATTATTCCAGGTTGCCAGTCAGTGTCCAGGCCCCATTCAAAATGTTGGTGCTGTCCGTTAAAACCCTCAACAGCTTAGGACCAGTCTACCTGAAGGAGCACCTTCTCCCATATCTTCCTGCCCATTTGCTAAGTTTGTCTTCAGAGGCTCTTTTCTGGGTGCCAACGCCCACAATGGTGCGACGGGTGACTGCCAGTGAAAGAGCCTTCTCTGTAGTGACCCCTTGTCTGTGGAGTGCCCTTCCCAGGGAGATCCGCCTGGTATTTTCATTGCATACATTTAGATGTCGGGTTAAGACCTTCTTCTTCTAGCAGGCATTTGATTTGACCTTTAATCTGTTGCTTTGATTATTAACTTTACTGTTAATACTCTTTAATATTTTTAATGTTTTAATATTTCAATATTTTCATTGCTGTATTTATGGTTTTGGTTGTTACTTTATCATTGTTTGGGGGGGTTAATAATAATAATAATAATAATAATAATAATAATAATAATAATAAATTTATTTCTTACCCGCCTCTCCGTTTTAATTGTAAACCACCCCAAGGGCATCCACCAGTTGGGCAGTATAAACATTTAATTAATAAATAAGGAGGGTGTTCCCCTCCGCACACACCCCACCTTAGTTCGCTGCCACTTGGCAGCCATAGCTGAATAGTATAGCGAGCACTACCACACAAACCTTTGCAGAGTGAAGAGAGGATTTTGGCCTGTTAGTCATTCCAGCCTGCATTGAAATAATAGTTCTATATAGCTGACTTTGGAAGCAGACAGGCACATTCTCTATCAGTGTAATTTCTTAAGGCCCCTTAAATGGCAGGTTGTTCTGAGCAGGGCAGGAAGCCCAACCATCACAAGGCATTGTCTAAAATAAACCTCTGCCAGTATCAAATTATGCCATCAAAGCAATCCCTGTTGACTGATGTCATTTACATTCAGCCAGTATTGTTCTTGGAAGTGGTCCATGATACACATTCAGCACTCATCTGTCAAAGCTAACTTGTCAGAGCAAGCCAAATGGATTGGCTTTCTCCATTGAGTTGAATGGGGAAGACATTCTGGGCAGGGATTTCTGGATGAGAGTATTCATGTATTATTTATTGAGCCTGCTAACAATACAAAGGTTGCTTATTAAGATGAAGCAGTATGTGGCAGTGCTTGGAAATAAACCTGGCGTAGACTTTCCATCCACTTGTAGTAATATTTTTACACTAAGTTAAAAAAAAAACAAAAAAAACCAAATACAGTTCCAGGAACATGAATGTTTTTAAGCACCTTCCCAAAAGAAACTAAAATTTTTTGGAAGCTTGCTGAATTAATAATAATAATAATAATAATAATAATAATAATAATAAATAATTATTTAGATGAAAACAAGGGATAAGCAAAGATGGCTTGGAACACGCACCGAAAAAGACTTCCTGCATAAATCATGATTACAACCCATAAAATCTTTGACCCTGGCATAAGCTACACAGTTCAAAGGTGATATTGCATTATGTATTTATGGCTTTCCCGGACCATTATTCATTCTGTTTCATTTTAAAAGATATATAAAAGGAACATGCTTATATGGAAAAGCACTGGTAGCAACAACTTTGGCTGTGACAAATATGACCTGCAATTTGCTTTTCACTATTACAATTTAGCTCATTCATCACTCGCTTGGCCTTCTGGATTTAGGACAGGGCAGAGTCCTCCAAATGAAGATTTACAACGGCCTATAAATACAGGGGAAGAGCTGACAATGCACAAGTATCAGCTTCAGGCCATGACCAGGAGTGTCCTTTGCACCCTGCAAATGACTGGGGGGGGGGGGGACGGGACGGAGGGGACCAATCAGCTTTAGAATAATACTTATGAGGAATATGCAAACAACCTGTGTAATTGGTCCAGCAAGCGCTTCCCCCACCCCGAAAACAGGCAGTGCAATCCTAAGCATATTTGCTCAGAAGTAAATCCCATTAGTTCCAATGGGGCTTATTCCCAAGTCAGCCACAGATGAAAAATCCAAATTTAGCCATATATCTCATTTTCACTGGAATATTACAGAACAGATTAATGTAAACAAAGACCAAAAAAAAAAAAAAAGCATCAACATTTTTCACAGCCATCATCCAACGCTGAAATAGTTAGCAGATTCCTTTGATTTTTTGATTTATTTATTTAAATGAAAACTTTCCCAAGTATTTCTATTGCAACGAGACCAATAATTTTCTCTCCATTCCAGTTTCTTCCTCATATCTTCTATCTCAGTGTTCTCCAACCTTGGGTGCCCAGATGTTTTTGGCCTACAACTCCCAGCATGCCCCAGCCAGCATAGCTGGCTGGGGCATGTTGGGAGTTGTAGGCCAAAAACATCTGGGCACCCAAGGTTGGAAAACACTGTTCTATCTGCTATGCACGTCTTATATGGGAGTTTTGAGCCCTGTTGGAAATGGAAAATAGGTGACTGGAAAAAAAGTTATACTTTATTGCATGGATGCGAAATGACTTTCAGCCCGAGGGCCAAATTCCCTTTCAGAGAAGCTCTCGGGGGGGGGGGGCTGAAGGCAAAAGGGGTCAAGGCCAATAATACCAGCATCTGGTCAGTTAAAGCTTATTTCAACCTTTTGGAACGCGGGGGGGGGGGAGTCTGCACAGAGCCCAGGAAATCACCAAATGATTGATCAGTGGAACAAAGGGGGTGGAGCCAGGGGAACCCCAGGGGCAGATATGACCCCCGGAGGGCTGGATTTGGCTCCTGGGTGTGAGGTTCCCTACCCCTGCACTACAGCACCACTAGAGTTCACTGATAGCCCGATACAGACACTGTTGCACTGCCCTCCTAATGAAGAATGCCAGCAACTGACTACTACTGGTTGCAGGATGTAATCTTGGAAACAAAAATGTTTCAGAGAGCTCTGCAGGCTGCCTTTAAAATATTAACCCCTGAAGAAGGCCCAGAAACCCACTGGGCTCCTCCAAGGAATAAAACTTTATTTTTTACATCATGGGACTTTGTGTCTCCTTTTCACTGTGTGATTTTGGATGTTTTCCCATTTTGTCTGACTTTTATCATCAGTTGCCACCTGGACAGCCGACCGAACACACAGCTGACTGGTCACAGGCTTCGAGATGTGCTGTATTTCTGTTTAAATTATAGCAATTATTTCTAAATTTGCATCTATTCGCATATAAAGATTTTATGCAAATCACTATTCATCTTTTGTCCTCTTATTTGGAGAGGCATTTCCTCTTTGGCGATTTGTCAGTTGCCACCTGAACACTTTGGTAGGCCAAGGGCATTTGTAAAACTACCCCGGCCATTTATCCTCCATGAAAAAAGTGGGCATTGATAATTTGCATACATTAATTTAAATGTATGCAGATTCTAAATTGCTTACTTGTTAATCTTGGAGAAAAGAAGAACAATTAATTAGCCAAGTCGGAAAAGCAAAACAAAATCAAATCACTGGTCCAGCATTAACGCTATTTGAAATATTCAATGCAAAATAAAAATAGAGAACAGAAGCAGCCAATTTTTATTTCTTTATCTGCTCTGGAATAATTTTACCAGATGGATACTTCTAGACAAAAGCTTTCCATTTCTGTTTTGGAAGGAATAACCATTAAACCCAAACCAGGGCAATAATAGATGCTAAGAGATATAATGTCCCATTCAAAAAATAATTCCAGTGCTACTATTTTTTAAATGAGAAAACACACTCTATTGGTTTTCATTAAGAAAAAGCCCTTAGGGACATCAGTGTGTTTTGACTAATTTTGCATTTATCAAACTTATGGTTCATTTATTCTTTAATGGTAAGTAGGAGTTTACTCCAAGCTTGTAATTTCTGGTGACTAGCATAAAAATAATATGATATATCACCTTGCTTGTGAGAATCACATTTTTCTTTTTCATCCGCAGAAATATTGAAAGTGATTATGCTTGACTTGAGCGAATCAAAATGACAAATTAGTTGTTTTACTCCTCAGTTTTAAACGCATTTACTTGGTAGTAAATCCCTTTCATGTCAGCGGAATCTACTTTCAAGAGTGCTAGGACTGCTTTCCCAACCTTTCATCTATTCTAGAAATCAGCATGTTATTTAAATAAATAAGTTATATCCACCCAAGTGACTTACCAAGCTAGTGACTTATTGGGCGGCTGAGCCTATCACGGCCCAGTATGCATTCACTATGCCCTTTGCAGCAGATGCCATTTTTATCACCCTTTAAAAAAAATAATCTTCTAAGGGCAGAATCCTATGCACGTTTAGACAGAAAAAAAAAGTCCTACAATTTCCAGCATTCTGGGAGTTGTAGAACTTTTTTCTCTCTAAACATGCATAGGATTGCACCCTAAGTAGTGCTAAAACACTTTTCGAAATATATCGATAGAGATAGATGATAGATAGATAGATAGATGATAGATAGATAGATAAAACAAAGTAGCAAAATACCACTTACAAGGAAGAATGTTGTAGTGCTATACCACACACACACACACACACACACACACACACCTTTCCAGTTACTGCCATTTTAGCAAGATGATAAATGGCAGGTTTCAGTGTGTGTGTGTGTGTGTGTGTGTGTGTGTGTTTTAATTATCATTATATAGGTGTATCATCACACTATACCCCTAGAATACTCTAGTTTTAAAGTAGCATTATAGCATTGTAGGGAAATAGTACTATACCACGATAATGCTAATTATATGTTTCAGGGGGGCCCTGGGCAAAACGCCCTCTCTTTGGCCCCCTCCTCCATTGGGAGGGACATGGCGCACTTACCTTGCAGAGGTTGTGGGCAGCCGCCAGCTGCAGCTTCCGTTGCCTAGAAAATTAGGAATGCTGATGACGTTTACTGTACCAGCCCTAAGACCCAATTTGTGTATAAACTGTGTATTTCATGCTACATAGTGCTACTGAATGTCTCCCCTCTGGGCAATACTGAGCCTTCAGCATTTGCAAAGGTTCCCCTCTCTTCTTTTCCAAGGAGAAATTAATCTGACATTGGCTCCTGGTAAAGTTTTAAATGCAAACACACTGAGACAGAGTTCATCCTTACGGCTCCAAGCTACATCCATTTACCTGTTGGTGTCTTTCACCGCCTTCACTGTAAATGCACATTGTGCACTTCAGAGAGTTTGCATCATCAAACTCTTTTTTTTGCCTCCTGCTTGAAGAGCTTGGACAAAATGACTTTGAACATCTTTGCCAAGAGCATTAAAAAGACAAAACAAAACAGGGACTCAGACTCCATAATCTTAGGCAGGGGACAGAGAGAGATTGAAAGTGGTTTGAGAGAGACACGAGCTCCAGTATTTACTTACACACATTGATTGTGTTCCCCACTGTTGTTTCTGGTCTGATAGATTTTGGAAACAACGTAAACGGCATAAACGCCTGTTTAACTAGAGGCAGTGATCCCTCTTTCAAACTACTTCCAGCTCTTAGACCTTTTTTCTTTCTATCTCCACAGCGGCATAATTTATATTTGGCATTACGGCGGCCAGTTATGAATTGGGGGGGAAGAAAGGAAATGCATCTCCAAAAAAGTGGACAGAAGAGGGCACTAATCTGCATGAAAAATTGCATATGCTAATTTATTTAAATAGTAATACAGTTCACCTTACCATAGTCTGGAAGACTCTGTGACCAGGTGACCTGTGTGCTTTGCTCAGCCCGCAGCCCACGTGCTTGTGATGGACAACTTCAAGGCCCAGCGCTACCTTCTGATGGTTCTTTATCTTTAAACCGGATTTGGACTGGACAGGCTTTCAAAGAGAGGGCACCTTCAAAATAGAGGACAGTCCTCGGGCAGCTCTTCAATATAAAGGGCTGACCTTTGTGAAAGAGGACACATGGCCACCCTATTATCCAATCCTCATACAGGCCTTATGTTGGCTCAGCTTGTCTGAGTGTGGAAAGCTAAGCAGGGTCAGGCCTGGTTATGACTTGGATGGGAGACCCCCTCCTCTAGTTTCCTGCATTGAGCAGGGACTCGATGGCCTTGTAGGTCCCTTCCAACTCTATGATCTATGAATCTATAAACATTCCCCCCATTAGTATATGCCATTTTAGCATATGCAAGTGGCCTGATTTTTCAAACAGTCAGAAGCTTTTAGCAGCTTTAGCCGCCGCAATTCGTTAGGGATGTTACCCCGAATATCAGGGGGCTTGAACGGGCCGATATTGGCCCACTCATAGCCCCCCCCCGATATTCGGGGTGACTCGCGGGCCTTCCTGGATGCCCACTCATTTCGGCGCCCGGTCCATCGAGCCGTGCCGGCCGCGTGGGCTCCGGTCGCGTCATTTCCGGAAGTGACGCGACGGGCCCTGTGCCGACACGGCAGAACCCTGTTGCTGCAGTTTTGGCATAGAAACCAGGGCAACAGGGCTTAAAACGGTTTGTTTTAAGCCCTGTTGCCCTGGTTTCTACGCCAAAACCGCAGCAACGGGGTTCTGCTGCGTCGGCGCAGGGCCCGTCCATCACTTCCGACCAGCTGGAAGTGATGCGACGGGAGCCCGCGCGAGCGGCGCAGCTGCCCAAGCGGTGCAGAGAGCGGTCGGAGAGGCCCTCTGCGCCGCGGAGAAATTGAGGATCGGGGGGCCACGGCGTGGAGAATCGAGAGAATTCGGGGGGGGGAATCAGCTACGAAATGCACCACTACAATTCGTCAAACTGTGTTAACTCAGTAGAACGTAATCCTACTGTGTTCAATGGGGCATACTCAGGGCCAACATCAGGAGCAGGGCCGGTGCTACCATTAGGCCAACTAGGCAGCTGCCTAGGGCGCAGGGCTAAAGGGGGCGCCAGAAATGCCTTGGGGGAAAAATACAGCGCTCTCAAGTGGGAAGGGGGGGCGCTAAATATCTGATCTTGCCTAGGGCACCAAACTGCCTTGCACCAGTCCTGATCAGGAGTAGGCATGGCAGGCATTTGCTGAGGGCCCACCCCCCCACTGGCCCACTGACAAGAGCCCCCTGGACCTGCCTCTTGCTCTGGCCCAGACAATGGTGGTGCTGAGAAGCAGGAACAGTAGATGTCACAGTCTGCTTGCTCACTGGCTCCCTGCCTGACAAGCAAGCAAATGGGAGCAATGATAAGAAAGAGGAGGAGGAGGAGGAGGAGGAGGAGGAGGAGCAAAGGCAGCTGGTGACAATGGCGCTGAGAAGGTAGACTCACTGAGGGAAGCACCCATTGAGGGTGTCTTGCCCAACAGCCCTCAAAAAACTGGCACTGAGGAGAGGTCAGCACAGATGTTAACCATGGTTAAGATAAGCAAACTCTTTGCTTACCAAGGACTCTTACCCACATTCAAACCCTAGTTAAGCAGTGAAGCTAGGTAGCTCTGAATGTGGTTAACATCAGAGCAGACGTATTCTATATCAGCTGTTAAGACAGAAGGGAGGGATTTACTCTGGGGATATGCTCCAGGGAGGGAGTGTGGGATCGCATGGCTTATCCCCCAAGTATGTAGACTATGGTTAGGGGATCCCTAATGTCGTATCTGCACTGGCTGCTAAGAGTAGCTGAGTAAACTTCCTACTTCCGTTTTTTAAAAACAAAAACAAAACAACCCAATGCTTTGTGTTGAATTATGCCAGTTTTTAACAGAGAAAGAGTTAAAAGGATACTGGTTGTCCATTAAGTTTATTCCCAAGCTAGGAAGTGTCAATAGAAAAACAGTAAAACACAAGCACGCCACTATAAAGGAAAGGAAAGGAAAGTGTTGGCGAAACGAAGAATAAGGTGGCCCAGCGACACTCACCCAAAGCATTAATTGCCTTCAATCACAACAGGAGGACAAAAGTCTACTACACTAGTGTATCTGGGTATATATATATATATATATATATATATATATATCCACACATTCCCTGTAGGGCTGTTTGCACTTTCTACCAGACAAGTGTCAGCTAAATAAGGGAAAGTGAACACCCAGGGTCTACAATGAAATGAAATGCTACTGAGAAAGGAGATATCAGAAGCAGCTAGGAAAGGCTACATAGGGAGTTAAGTGGGTTTTTGAGAGGCTGAGAAGAAACACAGGCGGCAGAGAAAGGGACACTTCAAAAGAACACAACTGTCATTTGAAAAATCAATGTGTGTGTCAACACAGAGTGCTCGCCTGTCTGCCAATAATACAGCAGTCTTTGACGGAGCCAGGAAAAACACGTACAGGTACAGGTAGCTCTATCAGTACTGCTTTCTCCATCTGTACTCACTTCCAGCTAGAGCTCTCCAAGAATGTTACAATCCCTAGCTGAGCCCTCAAGGAAGCATACGGTTGCCATAACTTTTGTATTTATGAAAAGGAGTACTGTCTGGTGAATGATGAACCAATTTAATGTCCCTCCCCACCTCCACTGCCTTTCATGAAGAGGAGTCCTATTCTTCTGTATGAATTTCCTACCCACCCCCTCAAAAATGGTCACTAGGAAAGTCAAGGTTTTCCCCAAAACTATGCCTCCCCCACCGCTTCTTTAACTTCAGATCTTCTGGTCCCATTATAGTTCCCTGATCTCAACATCCACAATCATGAGAGAGAATTTGGGTGTACTCCACATTCCCTTGGCAGCCTTCAGAGGGTCATGCGCTTTAGCAACTGCCTGAAAACCAGCGGAGGCCCACTAGGGCGGGGCCCGAATCTCTGGGAGGCCATCTGCCCCACCACCCTGCTGTCCGTGGGCACCTGCTGAAATAAAGGAACAGGGGCCCTAATGATCTCTGTTGCATCAGATCCCCCTGGATGAGCTGGCTCTTTGTCCACACATGTTTCACCTCCTGCTGCCTCCCCCTTTGAATCTTTCTCCCTGAGGTTTTTTTCTGAAATCAAATGCCCTCCTCTCCCCTGATCATACATCACTTTTTACAAACTGGGGTGTCCTTAGGATACAGGGTCCTTTACAGACACACACAGACTTTAGAGCATATGTAAATTAGCATATGCAAATTTGTGCATTTTTCTTTTGTCCCATGGGCCTGGGTCCCAATCTTTTTGGTACCTAGCACCACCCCTGCTGAAAACAGCTTCCACGAGGATGGCAGACTCTTCTGCGGCTCCTCCTCCGAGATGGGTGGCCGTGGTACCTTTCCCAGGGACCTGGATATTATGCATGTCTGTGTATGCTTGCAAACAGGGGGCTAAACCCAACATTATGCAAGTGGAGTTTCCCTCCGTCTCCTGCTCCTTGCAGTCACCCTCCCCTGCACGCCCCCCAATCTACTTTGGAGGGTCCCCAACCCTCTGGAGCAGATGTGGGGTGGGGGGCGCAGGAGGGGGGAGGGGAAATTTAAGGCACCAGCAGTATCCATCCCACTGGTGGAAGGACACCACTGGATACAACTCCAGGCTGCCCATACAGGACTGTATGTATTTTATTTCTTTTCTGCACCTTCCATTCTTTGAACTCAAGGCGGCAAACACAGAGATCCAAGCAGTCTGCCATCCAGGCATTGACCTGACTCAATGTGAACATGTTTTGAGTTACCTTATGTTACGATGGATGATTTTTTATGATACAATAATTCCTCTTTTAAAAGTGACAGGCATCTGTACAGGCCTGAAGCATTTGCTAAGTTTTATGGGGCAGTGGACAAAGATGAACTGGAGTAACTTGGACAGGTTCGTGCAACCACATCTGTACTGGATCCTTGCCACTCTTGATTCATAAAAACCAGCAAGGAGGAAACAGCCGACTGGCCAGGGAGGTGATCAAAGCCTCCTTGCGAGAGGGAGTGGTCCCATGCGGCTTGAAAGAAGCGGTGGTGAGGCCACTCCTGAAGAAACCCTCCCTGGACCCAGAAGATTTTAATAACTTTAGGCTGGTAGCAAATGTTCCTTTCTTGGGCAAGGTCCTTAAGCGGGTGGTGGCCAACCAGCTCCAGGCCCTCTTGGATGAGACTGATTATCTGGATCCATTTCAGTCGGGGTTCAGGCCTGGCTTTGGCACAAAAACAGCTTTGGTCGCCCTGTATGATGACCTATGTCGGGAGATTGACAGGGGGAGTGTAACCCTGTTGATACTCCTGGATCTCTCGGCGGCTTTCGATACCAACTGATGTCTGTATCTGTTGTCATGCAATAAAAATATTCTTTGTATTTCTAAGTGTGTTAATGTGTTTTAGTATAGGAATACCGGTAAGTAAGTATACCTACACTCTAGGCAACACATGTTATAACTCTAGCAAAAGATCTTGTGCCTCTCAGGGGAATGTAACAGTGGGATTGGAACACACAAGTGCTCACAGGTACCAATCCAGACATAACCCAATTGTAACACTTATTACTACTTGATCAGCTGCTTGGCCTAGTTGTATGAATTTTTCAAAACTCTAAATATAGTCTGGACATGTGTGTGTGTGTGTGTGTGTGTGTAATGATGAGTGAAAAAGTAAACAAATAAAAGTATGGCTACTCATCAGAAGTAATGAGTACTTCTGTTGGACTTATAAAATGGACACTGCTACATAAAAATTACAGATATACCCATTCTTAAGTATTTTTTAAGGAAGAGATACCATTTTATTCACTTGGGATTGTATACAACTCTGTCCTTCCATTCATGGAAGGGTGTTTGATCCAGGGAAGGCTTCCATGGACAGAAGCAGGGGCGGAGGGAGGCCATTTTTATAGATTTCTTGTCCTCCCTATGCACCTCCACCAAATGTGGACCATCCAGTAAAGCATGAGAGGGGGCTGCAGGAGAAAGGGGAAGTCTGAGGAAATTGCCTCCTTCCCCCTTTTATTCATGGAAGCCTCCACTGAATTGAGAGCTTTCTGTGAATGGAAAGACACAGATACAGCTGCAAGTGAATGGAGCCTTGTCTTTTTTTGAAAGAGTGCAAGAAGTCCATCCTTGAAACAAAGCAATTGATCATTTTATTACTCTGTGACAATGGAAACAGCATGATGATAGAGGCATCCCCCCACCCCTCTCATAATCAGCATGTAGAGAAACAAAACATAGTCTCCATGTCCCTGAAACACGTGTCAGTCACGAAGTCTCATCTGGCTCTGGCTTCAGTCCTCTTGGATTCAGAGGGAAGCCTGCTTCATCTCAGGAAGCACCAGAACTGGAGCAAAGCAGCCCGATTTTGCTCAGGCTTCAGGCTTCATCGAAATCTGATGCACATCCCTACGATGGTGACTAAGAAAATGGGTTGTAGTTAACTCTCATATCATGCAGAATAGAGCATATATAAATCACTGAAATCTCTTTCTGTATTAGAAAATAAAAATACTTTAAAATTTCCATTGCGTGCCTATTATTATTTCCTCAGAAACCTGTGGTGGCAGTGTTTTTGAATTAATGTGGCTTCTGCCTTTTCTTATGGTACACTCAGACAACAAAAAGAACTATCTTCATAGGGGGAAAGATTAGTTATGCTCTATGGTTCCTGGTGTAGTTACCAAACCACCCCTCAGGCATTTGCTTGTAGTATTTACATTTTTTTTTTTTTTACTAAATTATCAAGTGAAAATCCAATTGTTCCTAATGACATTCACTCTGTGTGTCTCCCATTCTCATATATGAGAAAGGGTTTATTATCCATTTGGAGTAATTAAAGTGCTGACGTTATATGGATCCATAAAAACAACTTCATTAAAGCTAGCAGAGTGGCTTTTATCAAAACTACAGCTGGAAAATATTTAGTTAAAAAATAAAAGCCGAATTCAGATGAGGAGCTAACGGTAGTTTAAAATAACAACATGAGGGTCTGAAGTGTTCTTGAGCTACACAACGTACGGAGTAAATGCTGTTACACACATTCTTTTTTCCATCAAATACGATACCTGAAAAGCTGTAGAATGAAATTAAGATTACAGTATGAGAGTGACCCAGTCTTGTCCAAGAGATAGAACTTACTTTGGTTCACGTGTCATGTTTGCATGCAGGTTCATTTTGTGACCTCTGTTTTCCTCTCATGGTTACCTAGATCTTCAAATTCCATGTAGAATCATCATCTGGAGGAGGAGGGCAATTGTGCCAATTGTCTTTTCCCTGATCACCATATGTTGGTTGACTCTGTATCCGTCCTGAAAAAAAGGGATGATCCAAAAAGTGATGGAGAACTTTTCTACATGAGACTATTAATTGCTGTATCTACTTTCAGGTTCATTGCAGAATAAGATCCAAACTCTACACAAAGAGCTTTTCCTTTTCTGCTTTTCCCCTTCATCACCTCTAGGTGGCACTGTGCTGTAGTGGAATATTGCAATTACAGAAGTAGGAAAATACATTTTCTTTCACTTTCAGAGATAATACCCTATTTTCCCCGCTCTAAAAAAACCCTGTGAAAGTGCTCTGAAAAAACAGAAGTAAAACTGGAGGACCACGTTGTCATCTAAAGAACCCATAAACAACTGTGAGTAAGGAATCATAAACACACAATAAATGTTTCATGTAGGAAAGCTCCAAATCACCTGAAAAAAGTGTATGCACCTAGGTTCTGTAAACACAGAGCATGGACATCGGAGGCAGAGCCCATTGGACATGATCCCGCTCTCCTTCCATGAATGAGCACTGAGCATGGGAAGGGGCCCTTTGCATGTGTCAATGTAGGTGCACAGAGCTCATCTACATTGTGAAGGACTGCTGCTTTCGCCAGTCCTACAAGGTAGGCCACCGTACCAATTCCCCCCCTAGACTGCCGCCCACCTCCCTGGTTCCCTTACACCAATTTGGTGTAGCAGCCCAGCCTTACAGACCAAAAAGGAGCACACACAAATTTTAAGATGGAGACTTTATTAAAACAAAAATTAAGAATTAAGCAGTGTAGGGTCTCCATTATTTTTACATATAAAAATAATCCCTTATAAGAAAGGGCTAAAAGAAGGTAGGGGGGAAGGGGGTGAGGTAGGTTGTTGTGAGGAAAGGGGAATGGGAATAAAAAGGGACTCTAAAAGAATATCTAAAACCCCAAAAATCTGCAAAGAACTGCTTGAGCCAAACCAGGCCTAGCTTCCCCAGCTATCCTGCAAATCCGGCATACCTGCCCAAGATGGAACTCCCACAGCATCCAGGCCCGAGGAAGAACCCCGAGCCTTCCTGACCCAACTCCTTTATCCACAACTAGGGCTCTTTTTCCTTCCCAGTCTCCACGAATCCCATCATCCTGCTCTCTGAAGGAGGGTGCCCCCCGCCCCCTCCCAGCTGCAGGCACTTTCTCATGACTTCATCCCAATTAGCTCTGGCCTTGCTATACAGTTCTGCAGATAACTTGTTATCTCCCAGGTGCCAGAAACTATCTCACACTCTCCAAGGACGCCTGGCGCATTCCAAGGAAGAGCAAGAGAACAAGGGTAAAAGAACTCAAAATCATCTCAGAGGAGGGGAAAGGGAGAACTTAGCCTAACCTTCACCATGTCCCATCTTCACATACATGAGGCAGGGTTCCTCACCAATCAAGACTCCCCTTGCGAGGAAGAGTTCTATGCACAGAGGTCACTACACATTAGGGCCCCCTTTCACACTCTCTGGATGTGTGGCCAGTGCATGTGGTGGGTGGTTGGGGGGGTGGCCACCGAGTGGGGCAGGGCTAGGCACTGTGACCCCGCAGCCCCCTCACACATTCTTTTAACTTGTGTAGGGGGCGGGTTGTCTGAAGCTGCCTACAGAATGAGTACTATGGTTTGGAGGGAGAAAAGGAGGGTGAGTTAGGAAAGAGGGGGATTCTGAGCATTTTATATTGAACATATACAGGGCTTTTTTTCTGGTGGAACTCACTGGAACTGAGTTCCAGCACCTTTTCTTCTTTCAATTTCATTACAATTTAATCGCCATCTACTCCCGAGGAAACGTAATCCAAGAGTTCCAGTACCTTTTTCTCCAGAAAAAAAGGACTGAACATATACTATGGGGCACCAAGAGAAAGGTGATTAATAGACAATTAGTTGAAAAGACAATCGGATAAAAAAATAATTTTTCATTAAAATTCTAGCAAAAACGCTTTCCCACCATTAATGTCATAATGTGGCTTAAATTGTGTGTGTGTGTGTGTGTACACAGAGAGAGAGAGGTTTTCAGAGTAATTTGAATTTTGCACCCCTGTTTTAAATCAAGTTCAGTCAAAAATGTGAACCCAACCCTTTCCCCCATGATCTACAGTGTGATAATTACAGGGCAATTATGTTTTTTAAAAAACAAAAAACCCGTGACTAACAAACAGATAGATCTCGCTTGAACCAGCTTGTAAACCCTAATGTGATATTAATTCGATAAGTTTATAGATAGTATATAAATTCTAAATGAAAGAGCTTCATCCGTGTCCCCATTTGTTTCAATGGGACCAAGTTGTGCCATATGCTTGTTTACCAAGATCTGTTCTCAACACACACACCCCTCCACAATTTAAATTTATTTTTGTCTTGGCTATGGAACAATATCCAATGTTTAATGGCGATTTTCATGGCACATATTACACTGTCCAAATTGCATCACTAATTATATCCTTAATTTATATGAAGTTGTGCTTCTATAAAGCAAATTATTTGCATATACATTAGTCGCAGCATGCATTTATACAGGACTGCTGAAAGTAGCACACATTAGCTCCCAATAATAGTCAGTCCAAAGGGAAAAGCCAGTGGGAATGCCTCCATTACAGCTTTTTACAGTGTCTTGCTCAAATGGGTCCCTTCCTCATTCTTTGAGTGTAAAGAGATCTGAGGTAATAAACAGATAATAGGCTTATCCATTTTATGTGCTTTGTTGTTCTGTTATATACAGTTGGCTCATCATTTGCCATGTTTTGAAGCTTCCTAAAGAATGTTGTACATCATTATTATTATTATTATTATTATTATTATTATTATTCAAAGCCCTTTTTACAGGCTGTGCTGGTCTTCATAGTAGAAGGGAACCATTTGATGCCTTTTCTGAGGACATTCTGTGTCCTCAGAATGGATCAGTGGAGTGAAATGCCTATGAAGGGAAAGGCTTCTAGAAGAAAACGTTACCTCACATAATTTGTTCTCATCCATTGTTGAAATTAGAATTCATTTTCGCTTGTCAGATGTAGCTCAGCATCCTTTTGCTCTAGCTCCTAACATTTAAGAATGCTGAGAAACAAGTGGGACATGCTACAGAATGTTGCGGTGTGGAACACTCCTGATCAGGATGTCAACCAGCCAGCCAAACATGCCCTTTTTTAGGATAGTCCATTCCATTCCTCCCCACCACCCAGTTTTCCACATTTTCTCCTGCTTCCCCGCAACAGTCAGTCAACATTCTATGCCCACTGAGCATTGCTCTGTCCTCATTCAGCTGTTTTGGAGTTTCTCCCCATTAAGGTTTTTCTTTAAAAAAAAAAAAAAAAAAAAGTGGTTCTACAAACCTTGGAATTTCCCCAAGCCTCTCTTTTGTGGATGAATGGTCCCATTTTGGTTTGACAAAGATGGACAGTTGGAGAATAGGTTTGCTATTAGCGTATAGGTTATATTTGGTGTATCTGCTGTGGTGGAAGAAGGCAAATACCTGTGCATGCAGTTACGTAATTTATCCCATATTTCCCCTTTGAGAAGCTCTTAAACAAATGTCTGTTTCTTAAAATTGAGGGAAAGCTCAAAGAACAGTTTGGGAGTTCCAGACTGCAGCTTGTAGAAAGGAAACTCCACTCACTCAGGTGCACATGCAAAAAAGTGTGAATATTCCCCTCACTCACAGTCAAAGGAAACAAACTCCTAGTGTTAAAAGCAAAAACAGGAGCAGGTTTTTGTCAAAAAGTACCTTTTACGGGTTTTGTCTTGACCAAAGAATTTTTCTTTTTAGCATCTGGTATTCTCATTTTCTGCTGTGTGTACATGCAGCACAAGCTCTGGTCAGTCATGGTTCCCTGATGCATCTGCCTATATTAACAACAACAACCGGGAAAAACAGGTATGCCTGGTGTGTTGAAATGGATTGTATGCACCTGTTTTATTTGGTGTGTGAAATTCCCAGTTGAATCTGATCTGATCTCAGTGAATAAGGTTTTCCTCTCTCCTTGTTCCCTTGCTGTTCAATATAGACTGGTGTTCTCTCACACAAAGGTTCTATGGACTTTGAAGAAGCCCGAGTGCAAGGTGAAAGGGAGAAACGTGCTAAGCGAAAAGCACGTCAAAACAAATCCTTTAGGATCATCTTCCATCTGGTAACCTGTGTCTTCACTGTGGGAAGCTGTGTGGATCTAGAATTGGCCTCCACAGTCACTTACGGACCCATCGCTAGAGTCTACACAACTTTCTTTAGAATTTCCTCCTTTTATAATTTTCTTTTTGTAATTTTATCCTGGAAGACAATCTTACTCGGTCACGAGTGATCGCCTACTCTCTCATTACCACCAGCAGGGGTGCTTTGCGGAATTGCTCCTTAAATGCCCCTGCACAATTAACCTCCTCTTTCGACTGTGGCGTCTCCCACTGCCCTAGAGTTTTCCCTTAGGATAACTTCCCCATGTGAATATGGGCCAAACTTTCTTACTCTTCAGAGTCTTCCTCTGGGCTGAAATATTAACAACACAGAAGGGTGTTCTTGTCTTGCCCCTCCCTTTCACTATAAGATAGTTGATAACAAGGCATGCAAATGATCAAAGACCAAACTCTGGTGTGGAAACAAACATTTGTTGGGGGGGGGGGAGGGAAGGTTTTGGGTTAGCCTTGAGTGCAGTGGTTTTGGGTGGCTCTGGGGACAGATCCAGTGCACAATTATCTCTTTGATCCATTTTCATTATAACATTTAGTTGAATGCAACATATGATGCAGTGCATTGTGTCACACACACTCCACCTGCTGGCATCACTGGCTGTGCCAATGAACTATGTTATATCATGCATGTTCAAGCAAACATTACTATGAAAGGGGGGAGGGAGTTATGGAGCAGTCTCGCATATCTCAGGGAGAAGGGGAAATGGAAGCCTGGCAGGAGGGAGATGGAAAAAAGGAGGAGTGATCACCCCCTTGCTGGCTGGCACGCTCCATTCTTCCCTTCACTGCCTCATTCCTGTTTCAGGCAGCACAGAGGAGGACATGGGAGGTCACTTTACTTGCTAGCAAGTCACTTGTGGAAGGAGGAGGGCTTAGCTACCCACTAGTATTCCCATTCAGTGTGGTCACTGCTAGAAATAGCATCAGTTGGAAGTCGCTGGCAGATCATCTAGTCCAGCCACCTGCTGGACTAGAATTCCTTTCCACTACTAAGGCCCTGGTGGGTGTCCTTCCAGCTTCCACTTATAAACCTCTAACGATGGTGAGTCCGCCAGTCCTGCTCCAATCTGCTCCACTATCAAACAGTTCATACAGTTGGGAAGTTCTTCCTAAAGTTTAGTCAAAATCCCCTTTCTTGTCATTTTAACCCATTGGTTTGGAACCTACCCTCTGAAACAAAAGAAAAAATTGACTCCATCGACTGACAACCATTCAAATACTTGAAGATGGCCATCATATCATTTCTTAATCATCTCTTCTCCAGGCTAAACATATCCTTCAACGTTTCCTCATTGGACTTGGTGGCCAGCCCACGCCCTCGCCACTTTTGTGGCCCTCCTCTGGACACATTCCTGTTTGTTGATATCCTTCTTAAGCTCTGGTTCCCAGAACTGGCACCAGTAGATGAGATCTGCGCAAAGCAAATAGGGTGATACAATTATTATTATTATTTATCTGGATACTGCACGTCTGTTGGTGCAACCTAGAATTGCATTAGCCTTTTCAGCAGCCGCAATGCATTGCTGACTCATCTTTAGCTTGTTATCTACTAAGCCCCCTAGATCCTTTTCACATGTACTGCAGTCTGCTGCCAAGGCAGATCTCACCCATCCTGGATTAGTACACCTGCTTCTCCCCACCTAAATGCAGAACTTATATCTATCTCTGTTGAAATTCATTTTGCTTGTTTTGGCACAGTTCTGCATCCTGTCAAGTCCATCTTGAATCCTGTTGCCAACCGAGAATTCAAGAGTGAGAACTTAGGAAAAGAGCTTTCAGAAATAGAATTTCTTGACTGATTCTTGGTGACTGCAAGCAAATTCAAGGAATGGGTCCTACACACTGTGTGTGTGTGTGTGTGTGTTTGTGTGTTTGTGTGTGTGTGTGTGTGTGTGTGTGTGTTATTTATAGCTTTCCCTTTAACAAAATGCTATTTGGACAGTTCACAAAATATTGTGCTAACTGGGAGAAAATAGGACGGTAATCAATAATTTCCCTTCTCCCCAAGTCAAGAAGATATATGCTAGGATCATGGAAATGGTGGATCCTTCTCTGGCAACAACAACTGACCCAGAATAGGGAGGCCTGTCCTCACACACAAAAATAATTATTGATCCATCAGCTCTGGTCTTACATAGCTTTTTTGCTCTCACATTGAGGAGCTCAGCTTTAGCAAGTAGATTTGGTTTGATCCAACAGCTCAGCAGTTAAAAGTACTTTGTCACACCGTGCATAATCAAACTATAGATAGAATTCACTACCACAAGATGTAGTGACGTCCACCAGCTTGGATGGATTTAAAAGGGGATTAGACAAATACATGGAGGATAAGGCTATCAATGGCTACTAATCCTGGTTGGCTATATGCTACCTCCAGTATCAGAGCCAGTGTGCCCAGTTGCTGGGGAACATGAGCAGGAGGGTACTGTTGCACTCATGTCCTGCTTGTGGGCTTCCTATAGGCATCTGGCTGGCGGCTGCACAAACAGAACACTGGACTAAATAGGGCTTTGGTCTGATCCAGCATGGTTCTTTAAAAGCTTCTGCTTAGCTGCTAATACAAAGTTTAGCAAGCAATGAAGTTGAATCTCATGCGAAAAAAACAACCTGTCTATATCATATGATAGATTTTTTTAAAAAAAATTCTAGGGTGATTGAGCCATCTGAATGTCAGCAGCTTACTAAATCCGAAATAGCAAGCCTTGGGACCCACAAAGCAGAAGAGGTGGGAAATGCTGTAGTAATCACAAAGTAGGGCCTCCAAATATCAATAGGGTTACTCCATATTTGCAACTGCAAGTGGATACATCAGAATCTGGTTTCCTAACTCGCTGACACTTGTCCAAATAGGATTAAGCAACTCCCCTCTCCCCTTTCCCTATCCCGCAGTCTTTACAATTATTCTGAAAACCTCCTCTAGTACCTTTCCCCCCTTTCTTTCTTTTTAATGTATTATAGTTTCTGGCTTTGTCCTAAGATGCATCTTCAGGAAGAGAAGGGGAAAGCAAACACCCTTGTTCTTAAGCCAGAAATAAAAATCACACCTGCTTTCTGCCTGAAATGCTCAGCATGCTATTGCTGGTAACACTACTTAGGAGCATAACTGCTCAAATTATTTGCTATAATGGCACTGCTTTATGGTTCCCAGCAGAATTGGAAATGCTGAATGTTGCAGTCTTGCCAAGGAAGGATATGCTGGGATGGTGCTTATGTAAAAATTCACTGTGCCTCGGCCACCAAGGGAATAGTTCCCTCCTGTGATAATGCAAAGCATAAAACATGTTGAATTTTAAGACTGCAAAATAAAACCCGTGTGAATAAATGATTATTTATATAAAAATGCACAGTCAGAACATCTGCTGCATGAAGATCCATGGAAGAACTTAACCCTTCCACCACATCTACCATTTCTGCTGCTTTTCCTGGGAAGCTGTAACATGGTTGAACTGGAAGTGGAGGATTTCGATTCGCAAATCTGAACTGAACGTGATGAAAGCCGTTTCGCTTACGCGCCAGGGTTTCCATGATTCTTCTTCTCTCGGCGGCTCATCAGAAGCCTTGAAACCTATGTAAAACTTTGCTAATAATGCTTTGAATCACAGTCTTAGCTGCTAGCCTTCCCCATTTGTGGAGATACTGTTGAGAATATGAGTGCAAAGAAGCATATAATGCAACCATAGTGGTGCACCTAGGTACGGTAATTTTAGAGCCTAGACATAATGGACTCACCGGGGTGGGGGGTGTGTGGCTTTAGACAACTATGTGTATCACTTACAGCGCCATCCAATGAACTCGGAGGATTACGCGGAGGCAAGGATTGCCTCTGTGCTCCTCTTACCCTCCAAAACATTTAGATGGCCAAATTCAGCTGTCTAAATGTTTTCCCCCAGCTCACAAGGAGAGGAGGCTGAGGCACTGTCTGGATTCTTCATAGCTTGCCGGCGCCTCATCCCTCCCCCCCCCTTGGAACACCCCCCGGTCCCCCGCAGCACTGCCTCCGAAGTTGGCCTTGTGACTTTGGAGCCGCAGTCGGCGTGGAAAGAACCGCGCCGGCTGTGAGGGCAGAGGGAGGGTGCTCTGAAGTCGGAGTCCTCCCAGCTCCGACCTCAGAGTGCTTTTTCCAAGGTCGGAGCTGGGACTTCAACTTTGCCTATGGCCGTCTAGGCAGAGTCCAGTGGATATAAGATAGTGCCCTTAGTTGTGAGGTAGACAACTAACGTTTCCCTTCTCCACCCCCCACACCGTGGCCCACATTCCTGATATGTTACAGCAAACATACAGCTGCCAACCCTGATTTAAAAAAAATAATAATACTCTGAGCATGTGCAGTTCACATGTGCAGTCACCATCATGTCTACGAGAATAAGATGGAGTTCGCTTCTGATGCTTAACACATTTGCTTGGGAATAAGCACCATTTTGTCGTAGAAAAGGATCATATGTTTTAAAAGGGGAAATAACAAAATGAGCATCCGTAACCAAGTACATGCCTGGCAGCTGCCCCCAGCTTTAAAATGTTTTTAAAAATAAGAAGAAAGGCTTCTGTGGAGAGCAGCGTCAGTCCATTCCAGCATGCCAATGGTGGCCCAGGTGCCAATACCGAGCCAGTTTGCTGCTGCTTCCTTCACCTGCCACTCTCTGGGTCATCATGGTGTGTGTGTGTGTGTGTGTGCGTGTGCGCGTGCTGTGGGGCCCTGGACCCAAAGTCCATCTGCAGTTGCACCACTGTGCAACCAGAAGCTTAACCAATCGAAAGATATACAACAAATATGCACCCATATGTTCAGATCTTACAAGATCTTTGTAGTACTTGTTTCATTTAAAAAAAATAGAAGCAGAGTTTATGGGAAGCAACAAGCAGACTCCTGAAAGCAGAGAACAAATCCACTCAGCCTGCATCAAATATCCAGAGAGGGTCCCCTGTGCTCCAAGTTCTTCACCTTCAACCAACTCACAATAACTGCAACGCTCGCTCTCTCGTTCAAACCACAGACACTGCCTCCAAATGGTTTCTGTGCTCCCTTCCATCAGTTGGAGGGTGGCCCCTTCCCAAACTCTGACAGGAATTGCATTCCAAGGCAGGCGAGAAATTCCCAAGAAACGTTAATGTGATCTTGTTGAATCCCTGTCTGCCTTCAGGCAACATTTTAGGCAAATCCATAGCAATTGATCCATTCTCCTTAACTGAGATAACCAAACTCACTTTTAAAAACTTGGCTTTCATTAGGGATGTATGAGAAATTTGTTTCAATTGGTTTTCAACCAGAATTTACCCAGTTACCACTTCCCAGACTCAAACGCAGACTCAAATACAATCAGTGGCCAATGCCTATAACATTTCTGAGCTTGCAATGCGATTTGTGGACCAAAGGAAAATGCATTCAAAAATGTGTACATTTGAAAAATATGCATGAAAAGGTGCATACTTTTGAAAAATGTGCACAAACCAGGGATGTTGAAGAGTCCTTGGTCTCGAGTCACGAGTCGAGTCACGAGTCTTTGGACCCGAGTCTCGAGTCCGAGTCCGAGTCCTTGGTCCAAAATGGTGACTCACGAGTCATGAGTCCTGAGTCACTCCCAAAACTGACTCCACGAGTCCCTATTAAAATCAATGGGGTTTCCCCCCAACAAAATAAGGCTACTTCAGATGTGTGGCTTAAATAAATTCTAGGCACAAGTGTGCCTTTTTATTTCAAAACTCTGCAACTGATTTTGGCAAGAACAGACCAGGCAGACAAACCCAAAATAACCAGGCAGGCAGAGGAGGCAGGGAACCCCAAAGCAGGCAGGCAGAGGCCTTTGTCTTGGACAATTCAACTGTTGAACAGGTCAAGAAGAGACCAGGCAGGCAGAGGAGGCTGGGAACCCCAAACAGGCAGGCAGAGGCAGTCAAACCCAAAATGTCTGACCCTAACCCAAACCCCTCACAACAACACATCAATCAAAATAAATCTCAACACATCATTGGGGCTGCGCTCCTGGTAGCTGTCCATAGTGGTCGAGCAGCGGCGCGCCTCGCTTCCATGCGCTCTTCACCGGTGATCGCGCTCCTTCTGGCACAGCCAGAAGACTCATCAACAGCCCAGGGATGTTGACGAGTCCTTGGTCTCGAGTCCCGAGTCGAGTCTCGAGTCCCATTAAAAATATTGGGACTCGAGTCCGAGTCGAGTCAGAGGGGGGACTCAGTCCGACTCACGAGTCGAGTCCTCGAGTCTGAGTCCCCATCCCTGGCACAAACATGGTTTACTAAATGGGAGGGGGGAAATTGTATTTTTCAGAAATGCACACGATAGATCCATACATTTGGAAAAAATGTGCACCAAAATACTGATTAACTTTCGTGCAAGCAAACAAAAAAAAGAGAGCGCACTGTGCAAAATCTGATATGGGCACGAGTCAGAACAAGCTTCAAGGTAGAATTTGAAGAACCTCAATGAGCTCAAGTTTTGTTGATTCTGTTTTTCTAGACTGTCATAAAATCAGCTCATTTGGAATCTATATGGAAGAATGTGTGTGCAAATTGATCTTCCATGCATCACCTCCTTCACAGTGAAAGGAAAGGGAATGCCTTGTGTAATGGAGTCTATGTATCACAGTCACAGCTTGAAACTTTAAAAACCTGGTCCCTAGTGTGTGTTTATTACATTTTTATCCTTTCCTCTAAAGATCTCAGGGCAAAGTGCACGGTCCACCCATCTACTTTATCCTCACACAACAACCCTGTGAAGTAGGTCAGGCTGAGAGATGATGACTGGGTCAAGGCCATCCAATGAGTTTTGTGGCTGAGTGGGGATTTGAACCTGTGTCTTCCCACTCCTTGTTGAACACTCTAACCACCAACACTAACTCTTAGAACATTTAGATTATGCAAAAGATTTCCCACTCTTTTATGATTTGAACATTTATGTTTCCTAATTCTATGTTCAAGAGTAAACCTACTGGTGAAATGAAAAGAGATGCTACAAAGCCTGGAGCTGCCCTGGCTTCAGACAACAATAAGCGTGATATATATATCCAGAAGGAATTGGGAAGGAGTGCTCTTGCATTTGTTCCCAATATACTTTTCTCTGTAAATCCCCAAGCATAGATCTCCACCAACTAGGGCTACAAGCAAAATCTTGTTAATATAAGCTGACATGGTTCAAGAGTCTGATGTTGAAGTGCTCTGAACCTGCAGGGTAACCACCTGTTCCATGAGCCTAGTCTAGCTCATCAAAGCAAAAAGCAGAATTTTTAAGAGCTATCATGCCTGAGTGCTCCAGTACTTAACTGAGCACACCGCCTGAAAATCCAACTAATGGCACAAAGAGAATCCAATAATAAACATAAAAATTACAAATAATAATTTTTTTGATTACCTGCGCCCTCTCTCTATATATATATATACAGTCATGCCTTGGATTGAGAGCATAATTCGTTCCGGAAACGTGCTTGTAATCCAAAACACTCTTATATCAAAACAAAATCCCCCCAAAAAAATTTGTACAGAGATTTTAAATTTAAGCCATACTACAGTACTTGTATTGTAAGACGTCGCTTGTATATCAAGTCAAAAAAAATTAAATAAATATTTAAAAATTTGCTTGTCTTGCAAAACGCTCTCAAACCAAGATACTTGCAATCCAAGGTATTACTGTATATGCATGCACGCGCAGGAGAATACATCATCTGATCGGCCACTTAATTTGCCTCCTACTTATTTATTTATTCATTATACTTTAATCTGGCCAACAACCGATGTTCTCTGCATGGATCGCAGACGGTTAAAAGACTAAAATGCAGTGCAAACAGTTAAAAATGTTAAATTCAAAGCAAATCTTTAAAAGAATAAAATACAATACAAAACAAAACAATAAGCAGCACAGAATACAAAGATATATAAGAACAGCCATTCAAATCTAGAACTAGATGCCTGGGAGAAAAGAAAGGTCTTTGCCTGTCACTGGAAAGATAACAGTGTAGGCACCAGGTAAACCTCTTTGGGGAGGGCATTCCATAAGCAAGGAACGTCAACAGAGAAGGCTAGATTGTAGCCACCAGCCTAGCTTCCTTCTTAGGTGATAAGATGTATTTGATGAGTCCAGCTTCCCTTGTGATGTACCCAGTGCTTATGCTAGCTTCCTACTCCTGCACGAGACACATCTCTCTACACAAGGTAGTTATTGTGCGCTCATGATTCTTTACTCATGGTAGTTTGTGTGGGGCTTTACACGTCATCCTCCAGGGCCTCTACCGTGCTTTCCAAGCATTTCCCAGCTGGTTTTTTGGATGAGGATAATGAACTATTATTTAGCTATCATGCTAAATTGTGATAAAAAACAAGCATGTGTATTTCCTCAATTGCACCATACTGCAGTGCCACCTTGTGGTTGTGTAATAGAACATATAGGAAGGCAGAGAAGGGGGGGGAACCAGAAAACATGTGTAAAGGACGCTCTCTTGCTTCCACACAGAAAATGGAAGCAGCACCTCAGCAAAGTGCCGGGTTAAACACCTCATGTAGAGAAGCTGTCTTTGGGTGCTTCAAGAGAAAGCTTTCATTGTGTTATCACCCTGCCTCACTCACAGAATTCTGCAAGGAATCCGGATACTGTAATCCAGTGTTTTCCTGCTGCTGCTTCCAACTTTTTTCTGAGAAAAAAAAAAAGAACCCATTAAGGAGGAAAAGATGGAATAGCTGTGCAATGCATTTTGATTGGAAACACTAGGAACCCTCAGGGTTGTTGTATCCAGTTGGCCCTATCCAATGTTAAAACAACACGAGGAAAAAAACGTCGCTGAGTATGGTCTGTGTCGATTATTTATTAATTGTAAAAAGCTCTTTAAAAAAATGCTCTACATGTTTTGAGACTAATGGTCTTTGCAGTTGATCTTTTGATCAAACTTAGTCCTCTATTTCTGGAGATTTGGCTGTTCTGTCGGCACTCTTTGTTTCAAATATGGACTCTCTGCCAGTTCTATCTCTATAGCTCCCTCACTTATGCCTTTGACTCTCTGTTAGGTCAATACTCCAAACCCAACTATTGTGAGCAACTGAACTAAGATTTCCTGAAGATTTGGTTTTAAGGTATCACACCTGTTGCTCTGCTTCTTTGTTATGACACAAGGCTTGGGCCAAACTAGATGGGACATGGGAATTCCATGACTGGATGGCCAGACATGGTTTTCTTTTCTAAAAAGCAGCTACAAGCAGGGCATGATTTCGATAGGAGCTGTAGGGAGTGGGGTTTGACCCACTCGGTATCTCCATACCGAGGCAAATATTCTGCCCCAGAGTTGCTATTAGTCAGAGAGGGGGAAACATACAGGCACAATCTCCACAACTCTACTTTCCTCGTTCTCCATTGCTGATTGATCCCAGGTACCCTTTACAGATCTATTTTTGTACTCTGCCTGGATGAAGCCCCAAATTATTTATTTTTTGGCCGCCTTTAAGGGTGAAACCCTCTCAAGACTAAAGATTAAAACTATACAAGATTAAAACCGTACAATAAAAATCAGTAAGTACATATTAAATAAAATTACCAATAAAACCAGCAGCCCATGACACTACAGGAAGCCCAGTAAAAACAGGGGGTCTTCTGATAATCTGCAAAGAAGGGGCCTGAGGAACTGCCAATGGAAACAGATTCCAGAGGTGTGGGGCCACCACTGAGAAGGCCCTCTGCCTTATACTCACCCCAGCCTAAGTGAGAAGGCCCTCTGCTGATGACCTCAGAACATAGGCAGCCTGGTATGGGAAATGGTGGTCCTTCAAATAACTCAGCCCAACTCAAATTCATGAAATAGGTCCAGAATATGTAAGTTAACTAATTGATCAAATAATATTCTTTATGGGTTTTTTTTTTTGTGATTTACAAAAAAAAACATTTTAAATTTTAAAAGAAAAAAAAATGTAACAAGCAGTGTTTGATCAATTGGCACTTTGAGTGGCAGTTGCCTTCCTGTCTTGCTCTTGGAGCTTTTCAAAGTCAGCTAGTTGGCCACAGAGAGAAACAGAATGGACCTTGTCTAATCCACCAGGGCTCTGGTCCTCTCTCCTTGTCATGCCCAATATTTTTCCAATATCAGATAACTGTCCAAAACTCCATGTATACTATCATTTTAATTGAATACTAACAAATAATAGTTCAGTGAATGCAGGATTTAGTGCAATGCATAAAAAAATAAATAAAGCAACAATAAAATCATGCACATAAACTAAAAAGGGGGGGGAGGCTCTAAACTCTAGCTGTCATATTTTTCTAATGTCAGTTTCTTCTTCCTAACTCCCTTAACAAAAATGCAATAAATTACCATTATTGGTAAACATTTGCATTCAGTCCTGCAAAGCAGAGATACTGATAACAAACATAACTCTCCCCTGTCAAAACAACATTCCCATCGTAAAGACGTTATTTATCATGTGTGACTTTCAGGAGGTTTACAAGCAGCATCTGCAGAAGCTAATTTAGGGGAACACCTTCATTCTGACCTCAGGGGCTTTTGGTAGGGAAAAGTAAAACAAATTAGAACTCAGATATTCACAAACATTCTGGATAAAATCAATAGCTTTAATTTTCACATTTAAACCCACAATTTCCATCTGACAGGCTCAGCAGGTTTTAATGGACACAATTTACTTTTACTGTTTTAATTGTTTTTAGTCAATCACTTTTATTGCTTCCCTGCATCTGACTAAACAAATTAATAGAGCCATGTTCATAAATGATTACTTTGTAAAACTGCTTGATACATGCATTTGACAATTTCACCTTCAATTAGTGCCAGCATTAGTAATATATATATACCAATAGGTACCGTTATCACATTTTATAAATTAAAACCACCACGGAAAGCCAACAGGTTAAAACTAGGGGGAAGCAGGTGAGCCTCAGTTTGCAAAGAGAGACCTGACAGAAACATCTATTTTTAATATAAATAGATCTAAAAACATGCCATAACATAGACCAGAGCCACTAAGGGTGCAATCCTATGCATGTTTAGACAGAAAAAAAATCCTACAACTCCCAGCATGCCCCAGCCAGCATAGCTTGCTGGGGCATGCTGGGAGTTGTAGGAATTTTTTTCTGTCTAAACATGCATAGGATTGTGCCCTGAGGAAAGGACAAGCAGCAAGATGATCGAATTGCAGCAGAGTTGTTGTTTTTACCTACAAAAGCAGCAAAAAGTGACTAGCTGGGTTTTGTTGTTGTTGTTTGTTTTTAAATCCAGATAGAACAATCTGACCAGGCAAACTGTGAAGGCACCTGAGGAGAAAATGCATCAATGTTTTTTAATAAGACTGGGAATTCTTCGTAGGATATGAACAGGGATAACCACATTAAAACTTGCTGGTTCTGCTATATTTGGCTTGTATCAGCATCTCTTATTGCCTTCACATTCATTGAAAAACATAATACTCTGAAGCAAATAAATGTACATGTTTGCAGCAACGCAAACCCTGTGAGGTGCCTCCTCATTAAATGGCCCCTTCCAACTCTATGATTCTATGAAGGAGTGTGCTATCCATACATCCTTTCAGAAGCCTTTTCTCTTTTCCCCATAGAGAGGACTGGGTTCAGTGAAATCCTATGACAATACCATGAGTTTCTCTACCACTCAGTGTAGTTGAGAGTTACCAATGGCTCAAGATGGCCCCTGGACAGCTCATAGATTTTTGACAAGTCATTTGAATTCTGACCTGGATGCCTACTGACCAGGATTTTATATTTTAGGTTGGAGAATATATTTTTGCTTTTAACATAACAACAAATCATGACACATTGTTCGTTCTTTGGTTTGTCCAATAAAAAAGAAAAGAAAAAAATAGTGCTTTTTTAATAATCAGCAAAGTAGGGGCTGTCTAAATAAAATAAAGCTCATTGGACACATTGAAAGGCACTCTGCATGTGGTAGCAGTGTGCTGTGGGAGGAAAGTACAGGTCTAGAACGCTGTGCCTAATTATCTTAATTTTATAGCTCATGTGTCCAAGTTCCATGTCATCTCATCAGTTGTCAACTGCTCGACTGCTCTGAAAATCCCATTGTGACCAACTCCGCTTCGTATTGCTACAAACAAATCCTCCCCCCTCCATTTTATTGCTGCCCCAATGCCAAACTTAGCATAATCGGGTGGGATGCTGCAAAGGGGTGGATACGAGAGTTACTTACTTTGGTAACAGCCACATGGGCAAAGAGATCAGGAGTATGGCATATAGAGTCTATTCTACCGCTACCTTCTCATTTCAATGCTTTCTCAACAAGGAGGGTTTTAAGGATATATTCACTTGAACGTGGCCTTTGTCCTTTGTTGGTCCCACAAGATGTGCCCTGTGCCAGGCCCCTGGCTCTCTTTGTAGTCAAGCTGTCAAGTCATATTTCTAGTCAATTACCTTTATTATGCAAACTACAAACAAGCAAGCATTGCCTCAGGCTACAGACAGTATCCTCTTGCACCCAAGAGAGACAAAAGTTCCAGACAGGCATCAAGGTAAGTTGAAGTAACACAGTATCTCGTAAGCTTCAGTTAGTACCCTGGGTTAGAGCATCATGAAAGAGAGTTGTCGCGAAACTGACACCGTCTACTACGGCTCACCCTTTTTTGTCTACTACGGCTCACCCTTTTTAAGCTGGGCAGGTCACCACCATGTCCTTCTGTCAAGATGGGTCTTTCCACAGGGTCACCTCCCTGGCTGCAAGTCTCTTTGAGTGCCTTGTGACCCTGTGTTGCCGCTCCCTTTTCATCTGATGCCTAACTCTTGGGTCTTGTATTCCCACCTCCTCCTCCTTTTTGTTAGGAGTCTGTGTTCCCACGGATTCAGAGGGCCCAGTTTGGCAGCGGGATTTCCTCCCCAGTGTCTCTGATATTCTTACCACTCTCCTGCTCCCACAGCATTGGCACCTCCACAACACCTTCCCCCTTCCCCGTCAGACTCAGCTCCCATGTCTTCTTGAGGTGCATCTGCAGAGGTGTTGGACCCAGTCCCTACAAGATGAGACATATGGAATGGGTGAAATAATAAATTTTATTGGATCCCAACAAGACTCAACTGGAACAGGAAGGCCTCTTATACTCCTTTCTGTCCAGGAGGATCCACTGGCCAGCCAGGGTCTAAACCAGGGACTTGTGGCCCACCAGATGTTTTGGCCTACAACTTCCATCAGCTCTAGCCAGCATAGCTAATAGTGAGGGATTATGAGAGAGCCACAAGTTGTTTATCCCTTTTCACTGAGAAGTTGCCACCTGCATTTCAGTGGTTTACCACATGGGTAAATATGTCCTTTGCAGTATGTGCCCGAACAAATCTTACAAAAATAATTACCGTAGGTCATTGTGGCTGTTCCCATTGCCTTGCATTCCATCTCATTCAGTTGCCTGGCTGTGTGCACTTCTTATTCCCTGCTCAACAAGATGGCAGGTCTTTTTTATGGTCCAATTGCAAAGAATCAGGTGCAGCAGCTGTTTTCACATGTACAGCTGAGCCATCGCTACTTGAACTGTCCATTGCCTGACTGCATTGCTTCTTACTATTCTTTTGCTTCTTACTATTCTATTCTTATTGTTCTATTCTTCCCATCCGACAGTCTTGGTTAACTTGGAGAACGCATTCATAAATTCCACTAGTAGATCTACTAGCAATTGCTACAAGCCATATGCACACACCCCTACTTCATAAATACTTTCCATGTAGGACATCGGAGAGCTTGGTTTTAAAAAGCATATTTCTAACAGCTCTTGAGGACAGCTGTCTTGGTATCACACGTTTCCATGGCACCTTATAGCAGAGAGGCTTAGTGGGAAATGCTGTGTATTAAACAAGCAAAAGCATTTAAGCCTCAAGCAACCAGTGTCAATAAATTCCCATTGACCACAATTTAGTTAGGCATTCTTAAGCCCCAGTGGCAGGAACGAAGTGTGCTGGATCGTGGCCTGTGTGTCTTTCTAATGCGTATGTGCAAACACTAGGATTAGGTTGGTGCAGGGCTAGTTGGCTTTGTTATTAAACAAATAACATTGTGCACAGAGCAGACAGTTGCATAATATTGAAACTTTAAAATAGTTTAAAGCGGTGAGATAAAGGACTGTTTTCATGCAGCCTGCTGCTGTTCTCTTAAATACATGTATACAGAAGTAATTGCTGCAACTTGTTGCTGGAAATGGTGCAGAACAGCAGGTACCTGTGAGTAAAGTTACTCACAAACAAGTGCAGCAATGTGCCGCTCTATTCAGCGAGCTGTCATGCCACTCTTCAATGAATTCACTTGTCAGTAGACCCAGCAAGTCATTGCTTGAAGTGGCATATTGCCTCAACAAGTATTCATGAATAGAAATACCCGAGAGGCACTCTCGGTTGCACTCTAGCCGCAGGCTGTTTGGAAGAAGGTGGGCAATGTGCCTCACACAAGGCCTACCCTTACCAATGGGACAACAACTCGAAATGTGATGCCAAAATGCGTTTCTGGAAGTAAGTTCTTTGCAGTATATGCTGGAACCAATTCTACAAAAGTTAAAACTGTTCAGGGCCAGCTCAAGCCACTATTCCACATACAGAAGCCAACTGGACTGGCAGTTGTATCTTACTTTAACTCTGGCAAAGGGATAGCATCCTCCACTGCGCCTGTGGCAGCAGAGCCCAGGACAGGCTGTGTGGCATACACAGATCCAACTGAAGGGAACAGCCAGTGTCCACTGCTCTCTCTCCCACCCCCCAGTATCTGCCACCTAAGGTTGTTGCCTCAGTCAGCCTAATTGTAGGGCCGGCCCTGTTAAAACCTGAAGAATTGCACTTGCCCAACTGAATCCAGGCCCAGCAGCGTGGGCGGCTTCTCCTTCCATTACCTCCTCTACCCTCCTGAATTCCTTTTGTCCTCGCCTCCCCGACTCCTGCTTTTGACACATTTGGACTGGAGCTCTCTACGCGTCGCAGTAGGAGGGGGAAGAAGGAGGAGGTAAAGGCTGAGGATAGGCAGACAAGAGAAGACATCACTGACTTGTCGGTCAACTCAACGTGGAGGTTATTGTACAATGCCCTTCTCTTTGTAACCCTACTGAAGATGTAATCCCACTCTCCCCCTGTCCCCAATATATACCAAATGCACAGGTGTTTTGTTCTTTTATGAAAACTCCCTCAAAAGCTGTCACTGAATATAAACAAACCTTCCCACTACTTAATGATATGAATTACTCTTGATTAAACAAGTATTCGCCTCTGAAATATATTCCACCTTTTTTCAGTGCATGAATACACACAGCTGTTCACAGGGCTTTTTTTCTGGTGGAACTCACCGGAACTGAGTTCCAGCACCTTTTCTTCTATTAATTGCATTACAATTTAATCGCCATCTACTCCCGAGGAAATGTAATCCAAGAGTTCCGGTACCCTTTTCTCCAGAAAAAAAGCACTGGCTGTTCAAAAGCAAAAAACAACAACAACCTTGTACCCCTCCCCCCTTTTAGCATGAGATTGTACTTAGGCCGTGCTCAAATGTCAAGTGGGTAGTAGCAGCCTGCCTTGGATGACATCTCCCCTGAGTATATCTATGGTCAAGGCCCCTCAATAACAGCTAAATCCAAGAAAATCTGATCAACCAATAATATGTAGATCTTCACACTTTGATTGAGCCCAAGATCCTTCCCCTCTTTAAGTTAAACCTCAGGGAGAATCTCAGAATCAGTCAATTTAAAGCAATCTGGGTGTAGGTTTTGTTTGTTTTTTGGTACGTAAATACAAAAAAAAAAAAAACCCAATCCAAAACCCCACAAGAATACTTGAGTATTTTCCTAATGTCCGCCTGCAAATCAATGGAACTGTTCAAGGATACTCCAGGTTAAGTTGTAAGCATATTGAAGGACAAGTCCTGCTGAAAAAGAATCACCATGGTTACCACAAAGGTAAATCCTGTCTCACTAACATTTTAGAGATCTTTGAGAGTGTCAATAAACATGTGGACAGGGGTAATCCGGTAGACACTGTTTACTTGGACTTCCAAAAGGCCTCTGACAAAGTCCCTCATCAGAGACTCCTGAGCAAACTTAGCAGTCATGGAATAAGCGGAGAAGTCCTCTTATGGATCAATAACTGGCTAAAGAACAGAAAGCAAAGAGTAGGAATAAATAGTAAGTCGTCTCAATGGAGGGATGTAAACAGTTGGCCACAGCATGAACAGAATGCTGGGCAAGATGGACCTTTGGTATGATCCAGCATGGCTCTTATGTCGTTATGTGACAATTGTCTGTATTTTTTATTGTTGTCTGTATTATTATTTTTGTAGCAGGCAGGGCTTTTCCTTGCATGAAGCTATAATGATTGGGAAAGCTTCCCCTGCTGAATTCCCACCTATTGTACAGCTCTTACAGACCCATCCACCCACCCAAAAGTTGGTGATTTCAGTCCACATGGCTCTTAGTGTGTGTCACTTTATAATGTGAAAATGATCAGCTTAGGTGTGGAGGAGTCTGTCTTAGTTGACTAGAACATCTTAACGTCATTCTGTTTTAAACAGGAGGCAGTACCATACCTGGGAAATGAGTATGTGGCTTTGGTTTCTCCAGATCAGTGGTTCTCATGTGTGAAGAGAGAGTCACAAGATTCACCCTGTCTCTTACAAATTAGTGGTGTACCGAGGTTAGCTGCGGCCTATGACCCTGCACTGTGCACCGTGTAATGATGGGGAAATCATCTGCTTTCTTAAAGCTTTTCTATTCCTGTGAGGATCTTAAAAGCATTTTATGGACTCACATACCCTCTTTCACTCCATATCTGCTCTCCCCTAGAATTAGGACAAGAGTGGGCACCATCAAGACTTCTCTTAGGCCTGATTCTCATCATTACTGTTGACATGCTGAAGTCACTACAAGTACAACATGACATTTTGCCTGCTATTTTGGCTTGGTGAGCAATTATTCTAAAAGGTCTCATGTTTTTAGAATTAAAATTTAGTCTGTTATGTGGGGCTTCATCAAAAAGTTCCCCAGGACAATGTGGAATCTTAGCACGTGGAAGCAAACTGTGGAGGCATTTTGTCATCCTATGACAAAATATTGGAAAAAGTAATCACACATTCCCTTTGCCAGGCCATTAATTTCTTTTATTTATTTATTTATTTATTTATTTAATTATTTTTATACCCTGCCTTTTTTCCAGAAAGGAACCCAAGGCGGCTTACATAGCCCTCCTCCTCCTCCTCCTCTCCGTTTTATCCTCACAACAACCCTGTGAGGTAGGTTAGCCTGAGAGTCAGTGACTGGCCCAAAGTCACCCAGTGAGTTTCATGGATGAGCGGGGACTAGAACCCGGATCTCCCAAGTCCCAGTCCAACACTCTCACCACTACGCCACACTGGCTCTGAATGAATTGGCAGCAAAAGTTCATACAGTTGTTGCCTTTTAACTTTAGGGAGATTCTGTGCAACATAGTTTTTGGGACCTCCTTAATCACTAGAAATCAAGATGGGGCTTGGATACGATTTTGTGATGTCCAAGTCCACTTTGACTACCATTCATGATGAAACTATTGCGGTATCTTGGGCTGGCTCCAGCTTTGAGGAGGCCATGGCCAACGGGCCCTTTGATGGGCCTCTCCTCCACTTCTAGGCCATGGCAGGCTTACTTGGAAGCAGTGGCAGGCAGCAGTGCTACAACCAGTGCCTCATGGCTAGAGGTCACCATTTAACATTTCCCACAATGCTATGGAGCAGCACTGAATTGGGGGCATTGTGGAAATCTAAAGTGGCAGCTAGGCCAGCTGCCTGGTGTTGCTTGGAGCATCTTGCTGTAACAAAAGTTAAAGGGGGTGCAAGGATAGGTGTCAGCAATGGGTCAAGGTGGTGGGCAGGGCTGGCCCAAGACATTTTGCTGCCTGTGGCAAAGGGCAGTGGGGGGCCCTCCCCATTCCACCTACAAAAGCTGACTGGGCTGCCAGTAAAATCTTACTTCAACACTGGTGAGGGGATAGCATCCTCCACCACAGCCAAGTGCAGCAGGCCAGTTTAGGGGGTGCAGGACAGGCCATGTGGCGTACACAATTTTGCCCTCCAACAGAGGGGAATGCTTAGGGGGTTCAGGAGGAACAGCTGGGGGCCACTGCTGCTGCCCTCCAACATCTGCCACCAGAAGCAGTTGCCTCAGTACTCTACCTAATGGGAGGGCCAGCCCCAGTAGTGGGGCCAACGCCATCCCTGGCAGTTGAAATTAGTAGAAACTGTATATTTATTTATTTATTTATTTATTTATTTTATTCTATTTATACCCCACCTTTTTTCCTGCAAGGAACCCAAGGCAGCTTACATAATCCTCCCCCTCTTCTCCATTTTATCCTCACAACAACCCTGTGAGGTAGGTTAGGCTGAGAGTCAGTGACTGGACCAAAGTCACCCAGTGGGTTTCATGGTCAAGCGGGGACTAGAACCCGGATCTCCCGAGTCCCAGTCCAACACTCTTAACCACTACGCCACACTGGCTCTCTCAATAATGCTCTCAATAATGTTGTCCATGTCCATAGCTTTTAAGTACTGCCTAATGCAGCCTTCCCCAACTTGGTGCCCTCCAGATGTGTTGGACTGCAACTCCCATAATTCCCAATGACCATGCTGGCTGGGAATGATGGGAGTTGCAGTCCAAGGGAACTGTCGGGCATCAGGCTGGATAAGTCTGGTGGAGTAAAGTGGTGGCACATCAAATGGCTTTATGGCTGTTTAAGATATGCCTCATCTCTGAAAACAAGATAAATTGTTCGATCAGTTCACACCACCCAAGCCCTTCTGTTGCCATGTCGTAAACATGATCCCAATTTACAAGCTTTTAGAGAGATGCTTTACTGCTCCTGCTTTCCTCCAGCGATGGGGCGTCTTTATTGACACAGTCCAGCTGAGCCTCCGAAAATAATTTCAGCTCCACAGTAACCTTTCACACTGGAGTGTGACTTTCAGGAAAACGCTCAGCCAAATCCTTGGTATAAGGTCATGTCAGAAAATGAAATGGCACAGGGCTGGCTTCTGTGAAGGACGGAGTGAAGGGAACTAACCTTTCACCTCTCACGGCCTACGCTTAAGCCCTATTGAGGTCACAAGCGACAATGGCTCGAGAGAGGCTGTTCTTATCCTGACTTTATAGCTTCCCCTGTGCTCACTCCTCCACCCATAGCCTTTCAAGAAGGTAAATATAAATAAACTTTCTATAAAGGCCAAGTGGGGTACTCCTTATTCATCCTTCTGCCTACCCCAGTTTTTATACCGCCAAAACATCACATTTAAAAATATTGGTATAAAAATGGTCCTTTGACCTCTACAGTACTAAAGGTTTAAGACGTGTAAATAATGATCAGCAAGAGGTAACCGCATTTGGCAATAAAGGAATGGCCGGTGAAAAATTAATGTGTGCGGTGCAAACATACTGAATGTACAGCGGTCCTATGGGTAAGCATACTCTGTGTGTGTACTGTATATATATTCACACACACACACATGAAAGATAAAGGGAGGGATGCCGATAGATAGAAGGAGGTGCTGGGACTGTAGTCCCTTCCCCATTTTTACATGCTTTAGGAGAGATCTGGATGACGAGACATCTGTTGGGAAAAGGCCCCTTGGGCCAGGCCCTACTGCTAATCATCAGGCGATCACTCGTGACCGAGTAAGATTGTCTTCCGGGATAAAAGGAGGAAATTCTAAAGAAGATTGTGTAGACTCTAGCGATGGGTCCGTAAGTGACTGTGGAGGCCAATTCTAGATCCACACAGCTTCCCACAGTGAGGACACAGGTTACCAGATAGAAGATGGTCCTGTAAAGGATTCATTTGACGTGCTTGCACTCGAGCTTCTTCAAAGTCCATAGAAACTTTGTGAAAGGCCAACCTCCAGTTAGATCGTTCATGGGCCAGAGCTTCCCAGTTTTCGATGTTTATATTGCTTTTTTTTTTTTTAGATTAGCCTTAAGAACATCTTTAAACCTCTTATATTGACCACCGATATTCCGCTTTCCATCCTTGAGTTGGGAATAAAGTAACTGCTTTGGGAGACGGCAGTCAGGCATTCGAACAACATGACCGGTCCACTGAAGTTGGTGTTGAAGGATCATTTTTTCAACGCTAGTAGTCTTTGCTTCTTCCAGTACACTGACATTTGTTCGCCTATCTTCCCAAGTAATTTGCAGGATTTTCCAGAGGCAACGTTGATGAAACCTTTCAAGGAGGTGGAAGTGACGTTTATAGATAGTCCATGTTTCGCAGGCATACAATAAAGTTGGTAATACAATGGCTTCATAAACCAGTGTTTTGGTCTTCTTACAAATATCCCAATCCTCGAACACTCTATGTTTCATTCGAGAAAATGCGGCACTTGCGGAGCTCAGACGATGCTGGATTTCACTGTCGATGTTAGCTGTAACAGAAAGATAGCTGCCAAGATAGAGAAAATGATCGACATTTTCCAGTATTGTCCCGCCAAGCTGGATAGATGGCATCACCAAAGGATTGGCTTGCACTTGCTGATGAAGCACTTTGGTTTTTTTGATGTTAAGTGAAAGACCAAGTTTTTCGTATGCTTCTGCAAAAGCATTTAGGATAGTTTGGAGATCATCCTCTGAATGTGCGGAGACCACATTATCATCAGCATACTGAAGTTCCACAACGGAGGTTGTAATTACCTTACTTTTTGCTTTCAGCCTGCTGAGATTAAAAAGCTTTCCATCTGTTCGATATATAATTCCCACACCGGTGGGAAGTTTCCCCTTGACAAGATGTAAAACCATGGCGATGAAAATGGCAAATAATGTTGGGGCGATAACACATCCCTGTTTAACACCTGATCCCACTTTAAATGGAGCACCATGAGAGCCGTTGTTGTCCAAAACCATTGCCGTCATGTTGTCATGGAGAAGTCGCAAGATATTCACAAATTTATTGGGGCATCCAATTTTCATAAGGATAGTCCAGAGAGCTGTACGGTCTACAGTATCAAAGGCCTTAGCCAGATCGATAAATGCCATATAAAGGGGTTGATTTTGCTCCCGGCATTTTTCTTGGAGCTGACGTGCAGTAAAAATCATGTCTACTGTCCCTCTAGAGGGGCGGAAACCATATTGAGTTTCAGGGAGGATCTCTTCCGAAATAGATAGAAGACGGTTTGCGAGAATCCTAGCAAATATTTTACCTGCGGTTGCTAAGAGAGAAATGCCCCGATAGTTTCCACAGTCTGTTCTATCTTCTTAAAGAGGGTGATAATTATGGCATCCCTGAAGTCTTCTGGGATCTCTTCTCTTATCCAGATTTTTTCGATGAGTTTATGAAGATGTTGTACAAGTTCGGGGCCCCCTTCTTTAAAAATTTCAGCAGGAATCCCATCTGGTCCACTAGCTTTGTTGTTCTTCATTTGATTAATGGCTTTTTTTACTTCATCCAAAGTGGGGAGTATTGCAAGTTCCTCTTTAATTTGTTTTTGCGGGATTTGCGAAAAAATCTCATTATCCACCTTAGATTTACGATTTAAAAGGTCATAATAATGCTCTTTCCAACGCAGTGCAATAGACTCTTTGTCTTTTAAGAGTTTGGTGCCATCTTTTGATTGTAAAGGGTTTGTACCATAGGTTTTTGGTCCATAAATGGCCCTTGTGGCCTTAAAAAAGCCCCGTGCATCATGAGATTCTGCAAGTTGTTGAATTTCTTCAGCTTTCTTTTTCCACCAAGCGTTCTTAAGTTCTCTTGTTCTTCTTTGGACCTCAGCCTTTGCGCTAGCGTAGGTTTTTTTCTTGGCAGCGCAGTTAATATCATTTTGCCATATTTGGAAGGCTTTCCTTTTTGGTCAATTATATATTTAATCTCATTGTCATTTTCATCAAACCAATCCTGATGTTTCTTAGTTTCATATCCAATAGTTTGTTCACAAGCTGCAGTAATGGAGGTTTTCAGCTTAGACCAATGGTCCTCAATGTTGTCAGGAGGTTCCGTAGGTAGATGTTCCTTAAGAAGTGATTGAAGACGAGTTTGCTTAATAGGATCTTGAAGGACTTGGATGTTCATTTTACGCCTTGGTTTCCTTCCTTGAAGCCTACGTTGGGGAGCAATGTTGATAACCATTGTGGACCGGATTAGTCGGTGGTCTGTCCAGCAGTCGTCGGCACTCACCATGGCCCTAGTAAGAAGTACATCGCGGCGATCTCTAACACGGACAATTACATAATCCAGAAGATGCCAGTGCTTTGACCGTGGGTGCTGCCATGATGTTTTAAACTCATTCTTTTGTCGAAAGAGCGTGTTTGTGATAGTGAGATTATGCTCTGCACATATAGACAAAAGTAAGAGTCCGTTCGGGTTGCTATTACCAACTCCGTCTTTTCCAATAGTTTCTGGCCATAAATCAAAGTCACGCCCAACTCTTGCGTTAAAATCGCCCAGGAGGATAATTTTATCCTCCTTAGGTATCTCTGACAGGAGAGTGTCCAACTGGCTGTAAAAACTTTCCTTGATGTCATCGTCAGCATCTAATGTTGGTGCATAAGCGCTCAAAATAGTTACCTGTTGGTTATTGGCGAGCTTTAATCGAAGAGTTATCAGGCGTTCGTTAATGCCAGTAGGAACTTCTGACAAAGAGTTCACTAGTTCATTTTTGATGGCAAAGCCTACACCATGTATTCGTCGGTCCTGCTCAGGTAGTCCTTTCCAGAAGAAGGTATAACCTCCTTTTTCTTCTTTCAGCTGTCCCTCTCCTGCCCTTCGAGTTTCTTGAAGTGCTGCTATGTCAATCTTAAACCGTCTCAGCTCCCTTGCAATAATAGCAGTCCTACGCTCAGGGCGTTCACTATCTATGTTATCCAGCAATGTCCGTATATTCCATGTTCCAAAATTCAAATGTCTTTTTCGACCGCTAAAATGGTGACCCCACTGGACGCGGTAATCCAGTCAGGGGAGAAAGAGGTAGACTATGTTTAGGGCACCTTTTCTAGCCCCCTCCCCATACGGGGTGAGCAGAGTGGATCCTAAATAGGGCTGCTCAGTCATGGATACAGCTGCCGAGCTGCTCGACTACCTCGTTCCTTGAACAGGGCGACTGAGTCTGCATCCACCGCCCATGTGCTGGTCCATGACTAGGGGCTTCCAGATTCACAGTCCTGCCCCCGTTGCCATTCGCCAGTCGCCATGGGACTTTTTTTGTTTGTTTGTTTGTTTGGGTTGGGTTGGGTTGGGTTGGATGGGTTGGGTTGGAAGACGCCTGTGCGTGAAACTGTTTTATGTGGGGAGATCGGTGCACAACGAATCACCACACAAACTTGACAGAGTATGGCAGTCACCCCCTCGCCGGATCGTCACCTTGAAGTGGTGAGTGGGCTTGCGTGTTCCGATGAATCCTGTGAGCAATGCCGTCGGGAGCTATGTACTCCCAGTAGGGTCACCCATGGCGGTAAGGTCCGGGGAGAGGAACCAGACAAAGAACGATCCAAAACATAAAGTCCTCAACGGCAGAACAGGCGGAAGATAATTAAACCTAAATTACAACAGCTGTGAAGGCGGATGAAGGCTGCAGCAGAGAATGGTTTTCCAATCGTCAGGGTAACCGTGCCATTGGATCTCTGCCTACTGCTAATATGCCATACTTGGGTGTGATTCTTGACTGTGAGAGTAGGTGAGGTTTTGGATCCAATTCCCAGGCTCTCCCTTCTTACGGCTCTTTATCTTTACAGGACCAGACAGCCCTTCAAATAGAGGACAAGCCCCTGTGAAGTAGGACACACGAGCCACCCTACTGAGAACTTCTCATGAAAAGGTCCCAAATTAATTCCTTGGTATTTTCAGGTAGAGCAGAGATGATGGGCAGAAAGTAGATCTCCAGATGTTGGCTAGTAGAAAAGGTAGTTTCGTCTCTCACCTGATAGCTACCAACCTGACCTGTGTCACCGAAACCTGGTTGGATAAAGTGTGTGTGTGTGTGTGTGTGTTAACCTCTCAATGTGTCCACCAGGGTTTCTTGTTCAGCACCAGGCTTGACTGGAGGGCGAGGATGGGGGTAGCCTTGGTCTATAGCAGGGCTCTCCAACCTTGGGTCCCCAGATGTTGCTGGCCTACAGCTCCCAGTATACCCAGCAAACATGGCTAATATCAAGGGATTCTGGGAGCTGTAGTCCAGCAACATCTGGGGACCCAAGGTTGGAGAGCCCTGGTCTATAGGGATTCCATCACTCTGGTCAGATACCCCATCCAACAGTCAGTCATTGTTGAGTGTCAGTACCTAGTGTTGGGCACACAAAACAGGACTGGGATTCCACTGGCGTACCACCCACCCCACTTCCTAACAGTCTCCCTGCCTGAGCTGACTAAGGTCATCTCGAGAGTACTATTGAGGGCCCCAAGGCTTGCAGGCTCGGGGGACTTTAATATTCATGCTGAGGCTACCTTGTCAGGAGCAGCTCAGGATTTCACGGCTGCCATGTTAACTATGGGCCTGTCTCAGATCATATCTGCCCCAGCACATATGGCAGGGCACACCTTGGACCTGTTTTTCTCTGTTGGGTTGAGAGAAAATGACCTGTGGGTGGTTGAGCCAGTCATGACGCTATTGGCAGGGACAGATCATTATCCAATTAGTTTGACCTTCAGGCTATCTGTTACCTCTGCAAGTCTGATGGTCTGCCCATGGAGGTGGATGAATCTGAACGGATTTCTGAGGTCTCTTGTGGATTTTCCTACAGGCAGGTTATGGATGAATAGCTGCACTGGGTAAGTGGGGATGAGAGAGCGAATAGCCGGGTTCGCACATCACTTTAAACCCACAGAGGTTCTGAAACCTCTGTGGGTGTAAAGTTGCCCTGGGCCCCAGTTATGCCCGAGCACAGCGGGGGTCCAGAGGCACCACCTCTCCCCTCATCCGATATCCCAGGGGACACTGCACAGGAGCACTGCGGGCAGCGAGAGGGGAGGGATGGCCACAGGCAAAAAGTGCACAAGACAAGCAGCCCTTTTGCCGGCTTCTCATTTGTCCTTCTTTGGTGGGGCTGCTACTCACCAGAGTTGCAGCCCCACCAAGCAATGGCAACGAGCCCCATGGTGCTGCACTTCTTCAAGATGATTTTGTCCTACCCATATCCAATTTGGCACCAATCATCTACCTCATCAGGGATATAATCTGGAGAAACTAGTTCAGATGGTTTTGATGAGCCTTGGTCTGGAGGCAGTCAGAGTAGTTCTGAAGGTGTTTCCGCATATGCAAAACAGCCAGGGCTTGCAGACTTCTTCCTACTGGATTGAGATCATCACACTTGCAGGCAAGCTACACTTTACTCTGCAGATGTTGCTAGCAGTTATGTCCTTCTTTTTTACTTCCAGATCAGTATCCTAGCTTGGAGAGTGGGGGGGGGCTTCCCTTTGCCGCCGCGCCCCCCCCGTGGTTCTGATCCAGGTTGGGGCCCCATTCCAGTCATTTTCATTGTTTTCATGGATCATTGTTTTCATGGATCATTTTTGGCAATGAACATCACAGGTGCTGAGAGCCCATAATCCACTGAAAATACAATATGTAAAACAAGCTCCAAATATTGGTCCATTGCTCTGGTCTCCTCCCTCACGCCTGCCGAATGCTGATCTTTGAGGGTGGTTCTTAACCCACGCACCTAATGGATACGTTCCACTCTCCTCGCCCCGTGCCGGTCCCTGAACGGCCATGAAAAATAGATGGGAGTAATGATCAGATTGAACACCACATGTTAAACTGTTATTAATTGATATTTGTTTACGAGACTTTTTTCGCGGCACATTATTTCACAGCCAGCAAGACCTGTGAAGCAAGAGCGTTATTTATTCATTAAGCGATAAGCATGCATCTCAACACCGAACAATTAAAGATCTTACCTTACTCATATAGTTTACACTCTGCCCATTAATTATTCAGAGAAGCAAATGTATGCATATTGGTTGTGTTTATGCTTAAAATTCTCCAAAGTGCTAGAGAAGGGCCCTTAAGGTTTATCTCATTAGCTGCTCTACATAGACAGAGTCACTGATTGAATACGCCGTTTACATTATTCAGAGGGTTTTCGCACACTCCTGTTCCTTTTTGAAGGTACTCCGTTGGCATGACAAGTGAGGCAAACCGTTCCCAAAAGGGGCGGGGGGGGGGATGCCAAAGCTGCTGCGCACCTGAGGCTGCGCGCGGAGAACTCTTTTCTGTGGAGCAACAGGCAGCAGCGGCTGGTCCATCAGGGCAAATCGGGTACTGAGCCGCCGGCTCAGCGAGCCCCACTCCAGGCAGGCTTCCTGCTCCTCCTCCTCCCTGCCTCCTTACTTACAACCAGTCCAGGGGGTGGGATATATTGGCAGCCTCCATAGTCGGTCTGTCGGTCTCGTCATCATGGTGAAATTCCGCAGGCAAGACCCTCCCTACGAAGCCTCACACAGGCACACAGCATTTTTGTTTCGTAAAGATACAGGAGGGGGAATTCATGGGCAAAGGTCCTCTCTATCCATGAAGGTCAGGGGGTGGGCAGCTTGCGGACGGCAGGCTGCATAACCTCCCCCACACACACCGTGCGCCCGTATAGCCCCCGCTGCCACAGCACTGCCCAATTTGGCAAAGTGGCGGTGGCTAAAAATAATTTTAAAAATCAGTGCTTTGTTTTCAAGAGAAATGTAGCCTCTCTAAGGCTCCATAGCAAGTCGCTGCTAAATTTTAGCGGCAAACTGCTGGGGGTTTTGCCAGCAGCGTGGCAGCAGCAAGAGTGCAGCATGTGGGGAGCCGGGGTGTGTGTGTGTGTGTGTGTGTGTGGAAAGTGGCCCCGGTGCCCTCCAGAGTTGCCCACCCATGATGAAGATGCAATGGGAGCAGGAGGAGCAATGGGGTGGAGTGGGGAGGAAAAATTGGCAGGCTTGGTTAGTGAATTCTTATGGAATCCACTGTCCAATCAGGGATTCAGAAGGGTGGCAGGGCCCTCCACCCTCCGGCCAATGAGCTGGCATGCTGGCCCTTGGGCTGAGTGGGTTGGTGTGATTTGGCTTAGGTTTACTGCTGTGCTGTTCCATCCTGCTTTACTTTTATATTTATTTATTTATTTATTTATTTATTATATTTATGCCCCGCCTTTTTTCCCTGCAAGGAACCCAAGGCAGCTTACATAGTCCTCCTCCTCCTCTCCATTTTTATCCTCACAACAACCCTGTGAGGTAGGCTAGGCTGCGAGTCAGTGACTGGCCCGAAGTCACCCAGTGAGTTTCATGGCCGAGCAGGGACTAGAACCCGGATCTCCTGAGTCCCAGTCCAACACTCTCACCCACTACGCCACACTGGCTCTCAAGTAGTTTTGATTCCTACTTGAAAGTGAGAGAAAGAGGGCTAAGGCTGAAGAGGGCAAGGAAAGAGATCTCCAAGACCGTTCCTAGAAAGGGAATAGTAGCTGGTATCCAGCTCAAAAATCCACCTCCTATGACTAGAATCATTGTTCTGGAGGACAGTCCCGGGCCAGCCTCAGTTGTAGGCCAGACTACAAGTTCTACTGATCACATCCCTGCAGCTGAAGCTGCTATTTTTTCCTTACTTTCATATAAGCACATGTGCTTCCCGATCTGGATCTGGATCTGGATCAGGATCAGGATCATGGCACGATGGGAGAGGAGGGTTTAATCTTCCCCCCACACCCATTTTTCCTGAAATTCCACACCACCACCCAGCCCCATGGGGCGGGTGTTTAAAAAAAGAAAAAAGTCAATATCGATTCCAATGGAGATTGTTCTCTCTCTCTCTGTTTTAACCCCTCCCCCAGCGGGGTGGAATTTCAGGAAAAACAGGGGGAAGTTTAAACTACCCCTCTCCCAAAGTGCCATGGTCTCGATCCAGATTTTTTTTTTAAAAAAATAAATTTAATAGCCGCATCGGCTACACTGACATGATTAGTAGAACTTGTAGTTTGGCCCTGTGTTAGAACGCTGCCTGTTCAACATGCTCTAACAGTGCTTCTGTTTGACTCCAGTAAATCTCACAAGATCTGGACACCCCATACATAAACGGAACTAAGCTTGCATAAATATCCTTAAGCGTGATCTTCCAAAATTTAGTTTCAATGCCCCTCCCCCCCCCATGGTAACAGGCTTAACAGCAACCAATTGCCAGACCCCTAAGTCTTGTACCCATTCCTCTTCCCCCACCAACTTGGACCCTTGCAATGGCTCCCCCCTCCAGGCTGCTGTAGCTTTGGTCCTTCCGCCCTTCTCAAGCAGAACTGAGAGGAAGATCAGCAGAGCAGAGCGCCTGTGCCAGCCAGCTACCCATTTTTTCTCCACTTAAAGGCCCAGCACAGGGGAAGCCATCGGCCCACAACCCAGAAGACTGAGAAGAGAGCAGGACATCAGCATTCCCTGTAGCAGAAGACGACTCTAGAACAGCCTTCTGCAACTTGGCGCCCTCCTGCAACTCCCATCATCCCTGACCATTCACCACACTAGCAAGGGCTGATGGGAAAAGTAGTCCAAAACATCTGGAGGGCACCAGATTGGGGAGGGCTGCTCTAGAGGCATCTCTCTCTCTCTTGCTCTCTGTGCCTTCTTTGTGGGATGGAGGACAGGGCACACAGCTCTGTAGTCTGAGCACATGCCCCATGGCGTAGTAGTGGCGAGAGTGTTGGACTGGGACTCGGGAGATCCGGGTTCTAGTCCCCACTCAGCCATGAAACTCACTTGGTGACCTTGGGCCAGTCACTGACTCTCAACCTAACCTACCTCACAGGGTTGTTGTGAGGATAAAATGAGGAGGAGGAGGAGGATTATGTAAGCCGCCTTGGGTTCCTTGCAGGAAAAAAAGGCGGGGTATAAATATGATAAATAAATAAATAATGCCCCAAGCGACACTCTTAGCTTGCCCTTCCTCACCCTGGCATAGTGGCCGAACTGGAGCACAGGGGTGATTGGAAAGTGCGGCGGTGGTGGAGGCCACACCGTTTTTCCCAGCAGAGAATCAAGGATGATAGCATGGAAATCTACTGAACCAAGGAAAGAGACTATTCTTGAGTTCCCTTAAGGAATTGTCCTGCAGTGCTTGCGTTCTTACTGCCATTGCAAGGAAGGAAGACTGCAGAATTAGTTGGCTCTGCTTTCCAGTGGTTTTGGCTGTCCTACTTGGGCACTCTTGCTTCTGCCCTACCAGGCCCTTTGGGCACCAGATGCTACTAGCGACAGGACAGGAGCCATTCCATCTTTACCACCTGATCCAAACAGGAGCAACTCGAGTTATCATGGAGGATAAGGCTTCTAGTCCTGATGGCTCTCTGCTACCTCCACTATCAGAGGCAGCATGCCTGGCTGTATACACCAGTTGCTGACAACACGGGTGGGAAGGGGCTGTTGCACTCATGCCCTTCCTGTGGGATCCCGTGGGCAGCTTGTCGGCCACTGTGTGAACAGAATGCTCGACCAGGTGGACCCTTGGTCTGATCCAGCAGCGCTCTTCTTATCTTCTTGTGAGTGTATTGTCTCTTGAACCTGGACTACTCGATTCAGGCTATAAATACAGGCGTTTGTAATGTAACAGGTTTATTAAACAAGGTTACGTACAGATCCCCGGCAAGGCTCTAAAACAGGGGTGGGCAACTTTGGTAGGTTGGGGGGGCTGCATGTCCCCCCCCCCAGAAGCAACTGTGGGCCACGCCCACTCCCCTGCTACCACAAGTGACCACGGGGAGCTACAGGACTGTGTTTGGACTCTAGCTGTCTGGCAGGAGCACAATTCTGCTGGGAAACAAGCTGTGTGTACTCTTTAGTCTAAAGACAGCCCTGCAGCAGGGCTTCTCCTAAAATGTGCTTGTATCTTTTACTGTAGTTGTATATTTTTTCCCCCTTCTTTTGGTTAACATTTTGGTTGAATGTTTTAGGACAGACAGGATATACGGTAGATGTTTCAACTAAACAATAATAAGCTCAAAAGGGAAGAGATGGAGGGGGGCGACCGAAGGCTGGGCTGGACTGGACTTAATGGGACAGCACAGTTAATTCACTGTACCTGAGTACATTGGGAACTACGTTGAATGTAATGATGGGAAGAAGCCTTGGCGGGGGGCAGGGGAGGCTGTTTGCTCCATTTTCCTAATTCACCTTTGCAAGTACTTCCCTGTGACCCACAGCAGTCAACGTGTGGCGAGTTTTACTACACCGCCTTGTAAGCAGCTTCTGGTCTAGTTAATTCCATCACTCTGCAGGGACACCTAAAAAAAATATATTAGGAAATAAAAATGTTCTTGAACGGCTGGGCATTACTGAATTAACCTTGCATTCTCTCTGCCCCCATTCTTGAATGGCTCGATGCGCAGTCCTGTAGATATACCACACTTTTGTGTACTTTAAAAACAGTTCCAAACTGTGTTCTGGGTAGGGATGTGTGCGGAGCTCGATTGGGGGGGGGGGGGGAAGAAGTCCGGCAAATTCGCTGGGCTCAGGCCCCTGAGCTCCGCTCACCCTACCTTTTCCCGGGCTCGACACACATTCTCACAAGCCGAGCTGCGGAAGCGACTTCCGGGTTCCCGGTGCTACGTTGTTTACATAGAAAATGGCCTGATTTGTGCAAATTATGGCCTAATTTGCACAAATTAGGCCATTTTCTATGTAAACCATGTAGCACCAGGAACCTGGAAGTCCGGCGAGCACCTAAGCTGGTGCTTGTGCTCGGCTCGCATGCCACGAGTCGAGTGCCGGGCGGGTCGCCCATCCCTAGCTTTCTGGGCGCATAAGGCACAATCCAATGAGCGCCCAGAGCACTTGCACCAAAACATACACACTTGTACTGCAGCGACGGCTGGCCATGCATGTTTGGCAAATTTCTAGGAATGTGGCAAGAGAGTCCAACTTGAGCAGGGGTTGACAGCGATATGATACTGACTCCTGCTATCAGTGCCAGCTCCAGGCTTTTGAGAGCCCTTGGGCAAGACACCCTCAATGCCCCGGCCCCGTGAGTCTACCTTCTCACCGCCATTGTCACCAGGTGCTCTTGCTTCTCCTCCTCCTCCTCTCTCATCATTGCTACCACTTGCTTGCCTGACAGGCAGAGAGCTGGTGACCAAGTGAGTAGTGGCATCTACTCCTGCTTCTCACCACCTTTGTTGTTGGGCCAGAGAGAGAGAAAGAGGCAGGTGAACAAGCAGGTTTCCATGGTGAATAGGAGCAGCAGCAGCAACTCCAGGGAACTCTTGTCAGTGGGCCCCTGCTGGTGGGTGGCTCTAGGCAGGTGCCCGACCATGCCTACCCCTGATGCCGGCCCTGCCCGCTGTCCAAAAAGGTATCACCTGTACATAGCCTGACTGAGGAGGTTCGGGGTGGGGGTGGCGGCGGCAAAGGCATAGATGTATGACACCAGGTAATTGGATACATTATTTTTGCACCGTTCTTTATGTGTTGGATATAAAGGCAGAAAAGGCCTTTCTATTCCTATAAATGGACATGTTGGATCTTTCTCTCTCTCTCTCTCTCTCTCTCTCTCTTTAATTAATGGTGTTGTGAATGGTTGTTGTGAATAGATATGCTTTTTTGTCATGTTCTTTCTTTCTTTCTTTGGATTTCTTTCCTTTTTCTTTTAGTGCTTTCCCCCCCCTTCCCCCTTCTCCTTTTTGTTTCTGTTATAATTGCATTTCTCTCTTTTTCAGAAAAAGAAAAGCCCTCTTTATCTCAATTTCCCATGTCCCAAAGGCTCCAGAATATTATTAGTTGAGTAACAAATTTTTTTTGCGCCTACCTGCTGCCAATTTACGAACATAGTGCTCCCTCTACTGGTTACTGATAATATTGCGTAGCAAAGCTCTTCAAATTAGCAACGCAGTGGGCTGGCTTATAAACCTGATAAGGTTCAATCAGACAGCCGCATTGTCCGGTGGTTGTGAAGAAGTCTTTCCACCCCTTATTAAGAGACTTACAAGAATCCTGTATCCTATCCTATTTCCAGTCTTCAGGGGGAGAATGCAGTTGCATTTGTGGCCAAAAGAGTGCCATCCACACACAAGAGGGAGGTTATCAGCTGATTTGCAGGACCCCCCAAGCTTACCAAAAAGAAAAGAAAAAACTTTAGAAAAGGAATCTTAACGGGTGAGGGACCCCTAAACAGGCCAATAAGGGCTGAACATGGTCAGTAGCCATGGATCGCTGACTGGGGGCGAGGGGGCTGGGAAAAGAAGGGGAGAATGAAAACCAGTAGGAAGCGGCATGGGATAGAGCAGTGTTCTCCAACCTTGGTTCCCCAGATGTTTTTGGCCTACAACTCCCAGCATGCCCCAGCCAGCATAGCTGGCTGGGGCATGCTGGGAGTTGTAGGCCAAAAACATCTGGGGAACCAAGGTTGGAGAACACTGCTTTAAACTCTGGCAGTCTCTCCCATTCAAAACACTCGAGAGATCCCCCAACTATTTCCACGCTGGCTGGGGCATGCTGGGAGTTGTAGGCCAAAAATATCTGGGGAACCAAGGTTGGAGAACACTGCTTTAAACTCTGGCAGTCTCTCCCATTCAAAACACTCAAGAGAGATCCCCCAACTATTTCTACGCTGGCTGGGGCATGCTGGGAGTTGTAGGCCAAAAACAACTGGGGAACCAAGGTTGGAGAACACTGCTTTAAACTCTGGCAGTCTCTCCCATTCAAAACACTCAAGAGAGATCCCCCAACTATTTCTACGCTGGCTGGGGCATGCTGGGAGTTGTAGGCCAAAAACATCTGGGGAACCAAGGTTGCAGAACACTGGAATAGAGTATCATGGGGATGAGCGTGGCTGACTGGAGCACTCTGCACTGCAACATTTCGTTGCAACATTTCCAACTTGTGTAGATTATTTTCAATGCATACATTTGCCGTGGCATGTAAAAATAGGTTGTCTACTTATACTTCTAGAATCTTGCCTTTTTTATAAGTGTGTGTGTGTGTGTGTGTGTGTGCGCGCGCGCATCTACTTATTTGTAAAGACAATTTCTGCCACACATGCAGAACCAGGAAAAAGACTGTGGGGTTGTTTACCATGCGGAGACAAAAAAAAAAAAATTCTCTTAGAAATGCATTTCAGAGTGTGTGCGTGTGTGTGTTTGAGAGAGAATGAATGCACCAAATCAGCAAGCTTAGCCTAATGATTCAAGCAGACTTCCTCATTGGTTACAATTCCACAGAGTGTAATGTACAGCTAAGTTGCATTGATCTCAGTGGAATTTAGACACACATAATCAAACACAGGACTGCCAAGTCAAAGGAACTAAATCTTCTGAAATCCAAATATTTTCAACTTAAACTGAATTGTTGATTAGGCTCTAAATTACTGGTTTGTACTCAATTGTGCTGTAAAATGGGTGTGTGTGTGTGTGTGAGATCATAACAAGAGTGATAGATCAGTGGGCTTAGCAATGGCTGCCTAGAAATGCTCACAAATTCGCAAAACAGCTGTTCAGCCATTTCCAAAATAGCAGTGCTACTGCTGCCAAAGCTCTGCTAATCCCTTAGCTTTAGAGTTTGTTGAGGATGTACATATATTCATTACCATCTTTTACAGAGTGCCAACATTAAATAGTTCACCTATTTGAACTATTCATTTCCTTTCGTATTTACTTACTTAGGGAGCAATCCTATGCAAGTTTAGACAGGAAAAAAAGGCCTACAATTCCCAGCATAGGATTGCGCCTTTACTGTACTTTTAAACTGCCCAATAACTGAAGTTCTCTGGGCAGTGTATAGTACAAACAATAAGCAACAACAATGCCGAATAAAACCAAGATAAAACCAGCAGCAAAGAATAAAACCATGACAGGCGACAGCATCACAAAACATCAAGAAGAAGTGGTAGGCATGTCTTTCGGTGCCCTGTGGAACCAAGCTCTGCGTTAGCAAAATGCAGCGTCATCTTTTGCTGCCCTGTGCCAGACAAACCTCTCTGGAGAATTCCTGAGAGACACGAAACACCAGCCTGATACCATCAGACAATTACAGAGATCAAACTTCTCCTCCAGTTAAAGCAGCTAATAATTAGCCACTTCTAAGCCATCCAACAGTCACCCAAGGGAATGCACACAAGCGCGCAGACACTAGACCGGTTATTTGTAAAAATCAGAAAGATGTTCTTGATTTACAGACTGTGTAATGTCAACCTGTCATTCCCTTGGCTGAATAAGCATTGCCAGACGTCACCACTCACCAGCAGGACAAGTGCTTCGTGTGATTCTAGCTCTCAGACAGCACTTGGCGCTTTACTGAAGGGTTACCTACTCCTTTGGGGGAAGAACCTTATCTTAGTGGTAGAGCACATGCTTTGCATGCATGAATTCCCAAGGGTTCAAACCCCAGAAACTCCCGTTAAAGGAGTCTGGGTAGCAAATAATGGGAAAGATCTCTGCTGGAGACCTGGAAAGCTACTACCGGTCACTGGGCTCTAGTCTGACTTGGCATGGCAACTTCGTATATCCCTACCCCAATTGCCTGTTTCAGGGTTTTTGAGGTCAGTATCAAGACCTGTTTCAGGGTTTTTTAGGTCAGTATCAAGGCCAGGGTTGCATGTGTGAACCTATGAGCGTGCAAAGCCAGGCAGGGTCAGGCCTGGTTATTACTTGGATGGGAGACCCTCAGGGATGGGGACTCGGACTCGAGGACTCGACTCGTGAGTTGGACTGACTCCCCCCTCTGACTCGAGTCGGACTCGAGTCCCAATATTTTTAATGGGACTCGAGACTCGACTCGGGACTCGAGACCAAGGACTCGTCAACATCCCTGTTTGATGCCACCTGCAGGTGCTGTCTGGACCTAGTTGCAGTAACAATCCAAGTTTATTTTTAAAAATCATTTTACTAATGTAACCCTTCAGACATTTTGAGTTTGGCTGCCTCTGCCTGCCTGCTTGGGGTTCCCTACCTCCTCTGCCTGCCTGGTCTCTTCTTAACCAGTTCCGCAGTTTGAATTGTCCAAGACAAAGGCCTCTGCCTGCCTGTTTTGGGGTTCCCTGCCTGGTTATTTTGGGTTTGTCTGCCTGGTCTGTTCTTGTCAAAATCAGTGGCAGAGTTTTGAGATAAAAAGGCACACTTGTGCCTAGAATTTATTTAAGTCACACATCTGAAGTAGCCTTATTTTGTTGGGGAAAAAACCCATTGATTTTAATAGGGACTCGTGGAGTCAGCTTTGGGAGTGACTCGGGACTCGTGAGTCACCATTTTGGACCAAGGATTTGGACTCGGACTCGAGTCCAAAGACTCATGACTCGACTTGAGACCAAGGACTCTTCAACATCCCTGGAGACCCCTCCTCTAGTTTCCTGCATTGAGCAGGGCAGGGGGGTGGACTTGATAGCCTTGTAGGCTCCTTCTAACTCTATGATCTATGAATCTATCAAGCTTTATTTATTACGTTCACTTCCCACAATTCTCGCCTCATTTCTGCAAGGCTTAGAGCAAGGGTGCAGAACCGCTTTCAGCCTGAGGGCTGAATTCAATTTCAGAGAAGCTCGGGGGTGGGGGAGGCACATTCCAGTGGTGAGTGGGTGAGGCCAAAGGCAAAATGGGTCAGGGCCCAAGGCAAACAGGCACGGCCAAAATACCAGCATATTTTTAGCTTATCCATCGGCCAGAGAACCAAGGGCAGCGGGCTGCACCCGCTGCCTCCCAGGAGTAACGTCACAGCAAGGGGGAGACCAACCTGGCCCCAAACATCAGCCGGAGAGGGAGCAGCTGCAGGGAGCTCACGTCACCCATCCCTGCCGGAAGGAACATACAGCTCCAACTGACAGTTCCCTGGGGCAGCAGACTCTGGCCTTGTCCATCGGCCAGAGAACCAAGGGCCACTGGGAGGCTGCACCCCCTGCCTCCCAGGAGTAACATCACAGCAAGGGGGAGACCAGCGTGGCCCCATACATCAGCTGGAGAGGGAGCAGCTGCAGGGAGCTTGTTTTGCCCTTCCCTGCCACCCCCCAAAAGAAGAAAAAAGAAAGAAAACCTATAAGAACCTTTTTAACTAAGCACTGGTGCCTGAGTTTTGCATTCTTCCTCCTCCCTCCCAATCCCTTTTCCTTTTCTGTCATGTCTTTTAGATTGTAAGCCTGAGGGCAGGGACTGTCTATTATTAATCTTTGTAAGCCATTCTGGGAGCCTTTTCTGGCTGAAGAGTGGGGGTATAAGTGCTGTAAATAAATAAATAAATAAATAAAACTCTTACTGCCAGTAACTAAGAAGTAGGAGAGGCACGTCAACCTTTTTGCATGGAGAAAAAACACTCAAAAGCCAGAAAAAAACACCTAATGATCAGCAGTTGGAGAAAAGAAGGTGGGGCCAGGAGAAAGGGCTGTGGCCTTCTGGGGAAACCCAGCGGGGCCAGACTGGAACCCCAGGAGGGGTGGATTGGCCATACCTGGGCCTGAGGTTCTGCAACCCTGGCTTAGAGAAATCGTTTAGCTTCACTATGTGAGGTAAGCACTGGTGCCTGAGTTTTGCATTTTATCCCAATGGTTTTATCCCAAACTTGTGTTTCATAATTGTGGATCTGAATCTGGACTTCAGCCAAGCCCAACATTCTATGAACCATACTGTGACTGGGTTCGGTCAACACAATAACCCACACTCAAGGGCTGAATATGGGTTGTCATTGAAACATGGGTTGTTGTTGAAATGTGGGTTATCATGTTGCTTGAACACAGCCAAGATAAGAAACCATGATGAACAGCTCACAGTTCACAACCCAACAACAACAAACCATGGGTTCTCTTCATGGTTAACATGTCATGGCTTGTTAGTACAGCTGGGTTCAGACAACACAATAACTCATGTTTCAACAACAACCCATGGTTCAACGACAACCCATACTCAACCCTTAAGTGTGGGTTATCATGTTGTCTGAACCCACTCTGTGTCTCCAACAACAGCTACCAGAGACAGGGATTAGAGACAGCTTGTAAGGCAGAAGTTACAATGTCCATACAGATGAAGTCCCTTTCTATGTATTCTATGTATTTTATGTGTTTGTACCCTGCCCTATACATGTATTTTCAGGGTAGCTTACAACAGCAGCAAATATCAGGTAGTTTAAAAAAATATATCAGAGAAATGGTAATGCCTGGTAAATGAAAAGGTATTTGCCCAGTACCAACAAGACTTGAGTAGGAGCCAGGTGAGCCTCCCAGGAGAATGCATTGCAGAGGTGGGGTACTACCACGGGAGAACGCCTTCCCCCCTCTCGCCACCTAGCGCACCTCAGACAGCAGGGCAAATCAGAGGAGGGCCTCTATAGGCACAAAGCACGGAAATAGCAGCCACGCCCTTAACCTCCATTTAACTGATATGGATTTGTCATAATTTTAAAGCCCCAATTTTAAAATTGGATTCACAATTTTAGATCACAACTTTCAAACCCGGAAGAACCAATTTAATACAATTACCCTGAAAAGTCATCTTGAAATAAAAGTTATGCTGACTCTCAAGGGTTACACCCCAAGTAGACAGAGCAGGAAGCAGGATCTTGTTTATAGAGCCCGACTTTATAGGTAATGGGATTCATAAAGGAGATGACACTCCATACAATATCCTGGGTTCAGCATATGTAGAGATTTAATCTACAATAGAAATGTACGAGAAACTAGCTCGCAACCACTATAGCAAATGTTAGCCACTGCGTGAGTTGGGCTGCTACATTTTGTACCAGCTGGAGTTTACAAAACTTATATGCAGTTCCATCTTAGGGCCAAAACAGACATTACTTTAAATGTGTGTCTAGCACAGGGATGGGGAACATGTGGTCCTCCAGATGTTGTTGTACTGCAACTCCCAGCAGCCTGAGCCATCATCGCCAATGAGTGAGGGCTGATGGGAATTGCAGTCCAGTATATCTGGGAGGCCATATGTTCCCCATCTCTGGTCTGGCAGCTGTCTTCTTTTCATTTTTACTCTAGACACAGGCGGACCAATCTGGATCTTAAAAGCCCGCACACACTTGGGTTACAATCCAGATGGGGCCTCTGCACCTACCATAGAGTAAAAATGATAAGAGACATAGCAAGTAATGCCTGTTGTCGACCTTACATTAAGGGTGCACTTGTATGTGTGTTGCCAGAAAAAAGTCCTGAAGCTCTCATTACTGCCCAACTGGCTGGGGAATGCTGGGAGTTGTAGGATTTTTTTCTGTCTAAACATGTACAGGACTGCACCCTGAGAGATATTTTTTAAAAAAACACAACCCACCTGTTTCAAGCAGTGTAGAGGCTGCTTCACATTACAGGAACTGCTTGTTTGTGCATTTATGGTGAATATTAACATGTGAAGGTGACATATAGATCTGAAATACGCACAGTAAACACTGCATATGAAAAACAATGCATACGAAATGACACTCAAAAACCAAATGTCCCCGTCATTTCAATATAGGAATAAGCAGCAGCCATTTTGAGTTGCTCTTTTTCTTTACTGCTTTTCTGGAGGAGTGCTGGTTATTTGCCCATCACTTGAAATTATTGGCCAAGATTCTTTTCTCCAACTCCCTTCCAGAACATTTGCGGATTTTCTTTTCATCCAGAAATATTTAACATCTGAAGGGCTTCAGTTTATCCCATTTTGTTTTCCCCAGCTGATATAACCCTACTTTAAAAAAAAAATTTAAAAAATCCAGCACTTTTTCTCCCTCTCCTTCCAAAATATTTTGGCTCCTTTAATTGCCAAGCATTTGCACTCAAAACTTGAATGATTTCCATGGCTCTTCTATTGTGGTTACTTTTAAGTCCCTTGAATTATATTGTTTTGACTGATCTGTCAGGATTTCAAAACTTATTGCTGAGTAAAAACATCTGCAGTACCAAAAACGGCAAGGCCTAGGCATCTCTCTGGCTACAGGGAGCCTCCTTTCCCACTAGAGGGCAAAGCATGCCTATCTGAATTGAGCACAGACCTTTTGCATGCAACAGGTTTATCAAGGAACAAGAAAAATTGACTGATAAAACATGCAACCTGGAATCTTCTCTCACTTTGACCCTTTAGCAACGGAGTTTGTTTTTGTTTTTTTAATCCAGTGAATAATCCCTCTTGGATTCATTTTCATTTCTTGCTCACTCTTTCTGATCATATTCAATTTTAGGGAAACTGTTTAGGTACCGTAAATCAAGCTTGGTATTCTACGCACTTGACTTCCTCTGCCCCATTCTTGTCATTTGGTTACCAAATACCAAAGGGAGAGTTGGAGCTTGGTAACCAAATGTCCCCCAATTTCCCTGACATGGGCTACTGCTGTGGCAGGCCTATAGGCTTTGCAGCATTTGACAGAAGGAAGCTCCAGTAAAAGCCCCTGGCCATCTTCTCTGGCAGGTTGGCAAGCAGGCAAGGTTCACAAGAGGGGACAGTTCCTTGACCATTTGAGCCTTGCCTCCAGTGAGGGAGACTCCCCCCCCCCCATCTTCCTGGTTCGACTGAAGGGCAGGGAAATCTCCATCACTAGTGTGCAAGGCTGGGGATCCTTTGCAACATTTTGTTGCAGGTCCTACCTGTAGAGATAGTGATGGAGGGGCAGGAGAGAGAAGGGACATGGTGGGAGAGTGTAACCATGTTGGGGAAATATTCCTTTTCCTTAAAGTTTTAACGGTATGAGAGAACAGAGAAATTAACTATCTTCTAAAAACAAACAAACCCACAAATTAAACAATCTACCCGTTATGAAAAGAATTCAACACACAACTACAAATAAGACAAACTTCAAATAAAATTAAACACTGTTGTCTATCAAATCATAGGTTAAGATGCAATAATGGAGGCAATGGAAGATAGTACACATGGCATAGTGGTCTCATCTTTCTGTATTCATAAATCATTGACTTCCATCAATGAGTTAGGAGCCAAGAATTCTAAGCATTATTTGGAAGATTTGAAGAAATCAGTTGCTCTTGACAGAGAATCTCAAAAGACGTCAGGAATATAACCACTGGTACAGCTGTCTTGCTTTGACTTTTACAGATTTTAAAAATCCATGTTGCTGTTTTTCTCCTCCCCTACCTTTCCTTCATCACTCTCACTGGTTCAAAAAGATGTCTCAGTGGTCTTCCCCGTCCCGTCCCCCCATCCTTTATAGTATTAAAACTCCCATCATCCCTCACCATTGGTTATACTTTCTGGGGCTGATAGCAGTTGTAGATCAAACCGTTTAGAGGGTACTAGGTCGCCTCCCCCTGTACTAGATGGGTTCAAATAGTTTCTCTGCTAAATATAACTTACAAATGAGCAGGAAGGTGCTTGTCTGACTGAGGCATGAACATACTATAGGGACTTCTCTACTATAGGGGTGGAGCATGCACCAGCTCGTCCCTTTAAGCTTGTTATGATGGGTATAATAACTGCTCTTGTGAAAAGAGTGACAGGAATCCATACAGGTCCAAAACATTGGCTTATGGGACATTGGTCAAGTATGAACTGGAGTAACCTCTGGACTGAAAGTATGAGAGTATGTGAGATTGGGAAAGGTGATGTCTGAGTTGAAGTGAAGATAACATGTAAATACAAATAGGTGTTAGCCTAAAGGGATTAACACATGCCTAGCAGGGAATCAGACTGCAGGCTATGTCAATATTCAGGGGGAGGCAGTTTATGGATTAAGGAAAAGCAGGTAGGCAGGAGGAAATATTGCAAAGAATATGGATAATATACATATGGTCAGGAAGAAATGTCTAACTTGGGGGAAACACAATAGAACAATAGGGGGATTCGTGTGTTGTGATATGTATCACATTCACAAGCTGGAGCACATTGTTTACACATGGAAGGGACAGAATGGCGGGTAAACAGGTTTATTATGTCTCTCTAGAATCTCGTGTTTTCGCAAGGGTTACTAAAGTGTGAGAACAATATGAGCTGGTCACATGGTTTGTATGTTCTGATGACGTATTAACTTGTTGTCTGTCTGGAGCCATTTTAGAGAGGAGCAGGACTGTTCTCTCTCTTCACTCTTTTCTTCTGACTATTGCTTGCTGGACTTATGCAACAATGTAGCGTCTTTGCTGAAGTGGGGTAAAGTTCAACTTGCTCCACTGGAATAAATGCTTGCTATGCATTGTACTCTGCACATAGACTGTAACTAGGAAATGTATACTCTGTAGAATATTACTTTGCTAAGTAAATAAACAGGTAGAATAGACCTGTGGAGTTACAGAGTTTTTTCCTTGCTATCTGCAAACGGGGGAGGTGGCTGCTGGAGTAGGATTACAGGCTGGAAAGCTGGCTGGCTGATTGCAACCGAAACGCTGCACGCTGCGCAGAGAGAGGGGGAGAAAGATCTGGATTTCTGTGTGTGGATAAATGGGCCTCTACACACGAACAGGATTTTTAATCTCCCATCTCGCACACACGGGGCTCTGCTGTCACTCATGTGTCATCATCGTGGACATGTCATGAGTTACTTGCTCACTAGAGGGGACCCCTCCCCTCTCCGTAGGACAAACAGGGAGGGAAAGGGTACAAGAATTGAGGGTTTTAGAATGGAAGGTAGTTCACAGCTCTCCTTAACCCACAACTGCTTTCTGAATTGGTTTCGCTGGCCAATGAGTCATATGCCTTAGAGGTCTTTGAACTTTCCTTCTTCGTAGCATGGAGCTCTAGTCTCCAAACTTATTGCTTGCTATCCCATAGGCTATTCGGTTAAGTTCTTCTCTCTTATAGAGTATGAGTGTGAATGAATTGTTGCCTTGCCATTAATGCTTGTATTTGAATCTAAGAGACTATATTAAGGAATCTGTATCTGTTCCATCTTTCATGTAATAAAATAATTCTTGTATTTTCTAAGTGTGCCTGTCTGTTTTAGTATAGAGATAAGTAGAGAACCTACACTCAAAAGCAACACATTAGACCCCAGCAAAAGATCCTAGTGCCTCTTGGGGTAGCGTGGGGCTGGTGCAACTGGTAATTAATGGTGCCAACTCCGACACTATCTAATTGTAACAAGCTCTAGAGAAATTTGAGATGTTGCTCTACACAAGTACAGATCCCCATGTGTGTGACTGCACAGAGACCATCAAGAATTTGAGATATTTTAAGGTGAAATGTTGATGTTTGGGGAACAGATATGGACAGGGCTTTCAGGAGGTAGTTTTTAATCTCTACTTTGAAAAGCTAATGTTTGTATTCTAAATTTTCTGCTCTCTAAACTTAAAAAGCTAGGAACTGCACATACAAATTGCTTTGACACACTTCGGTGCGCGTAGTTTCTCTCATCTACCAACAAACAGAATCTTGTTCTAGAATAAGCAAAAACACGAGAAAACAAGGTGTGCTTCTTAAAGATATGAGCAGAGAGGACTGGACAGAAACATGTTGGGAGCAATGAAGGCTATCACCACAAAACAGAACCTAATTAACACAACCTTCCCTAACCTAGTGCCCTTCAGATGTGCTGGCCTAAGACTCCCATCATCCCCAGCCAGCATATCCAATCAAGTTGGGAAGGCAGAACTAACCTGTAGTCAGCATTCATACACAAGGAGGTAGTCAAGAACAGCATACAGGTCTGCAGGCAGTCCCGGGGTTACGAGCGAGATCCGTTCTTAAGTCTTGTCTTTAAGGCGAATTTGTACGTTAAGTTGGAACAGGTACATACGGTTCCCCGGCTCTACGTCGTTTATGTAGAAAATGGCGTAAGATACACCATTTACATAGAGTGTAGCGCAGGGCCGGCGCTACCACTAGGCGAACTAGGCGGCTGCCTAGGGCGCATGGCTAAAGGGGGCGCAGAAATGCTCCGCTCCTGGACACACACACACCGCGGGAATCGCTCGGCGCCCGTGTTTTTCCCGCGCCAAACAGCTGATCTTCGTCCAGCTGTTTGGCATCACAGTTGATCGTCTGGGGCTCTGCGGCGGGTGCCTCTCGGCTGCTGCCACTTGGTCTGCGCCAAACAGCTGATCTCCACCCAGCTGTTTGGCGGGACTGCCGATTGCCTGGGGTTCTGCTTCGGGTGCCTCTCGGTGGCTGCCACTCGGTCACCCCTTTAATTTTCTGCGCGCAACACCTGGGCGCGGTCGGGGAGGGGCTTGTTGCTGCCACCAGTGCCGCAGGACCTTTCCCGCCTCCTTGCGGCCCGTTCCGTCCCAACCCAGCTGCCTGGCCAAGCGCTGCACGCCTGCCTCCCTTCCCTTCCTTTCCAGGGGAAGGGGAGGAGCCGGCTCCAGCTGCCCAGCTCTGCCTGGCTCGCACTGCGAGACCCAGAAGGTGTCTCGGGCGCGCAGGCGGGCGACTCCAGAGAGCCAGGCCCCAAGGGGGAGCACACAGTGCGGAGACCGCCGGTGAGCGCCTTCGCCTCCAGGCCCGCGGAGGGCTGCTGGCCCCGGTGGCGGGCCAGGGCGGGGGGGGGCACTGGGCGAGCAGGCATTTCCCAGCTGCTTTGCTCCAGAGCCCCCCCAGTGTGAGAGCGAGCAGATGGGCGCCCCTCCCACGAGTGGGTGTGGCTTTCGTGGGCTGGCAGGTAAGGTTTATTATTAATGGGCATAGGGCTCGAGGGAGGGAGGGCTCAAGTGGGAAGGGGGGGCACTAAATATCTGATTTTGCCTAGGGCTCCAAACTGCCTTGCACTGGCCCTGGTGTAGTGTAGTATACATTAAATATGGCATTTATGCAAATTGCAGCCATTTTTACATATACTATGCTATACTCTAGGTAAACGACATAGAGCCGGGGAACCAGGAAGTCTGGCGAGTGCCTCAGCTGGCGCTCGCCAGAGACTCAGCGGTCCATTCGTAAGTATGAGTTGTCCGTAAGTCGGACGTTCGTAACCCGGGGACTGCCTGTAATCTGAAATGTTGCAATTCATTTACCGGTACCTTTGCAGCTTGATGGAGAATCCATTTACACCATTCATTAATTTCCATGAAGCAGGTAAATAATTTAAAAGAGCATAAATGATTAACATAAATGAGTATTAAAGACTGTTCCAGTACACAGTAAAATTTATGTGTAATAACCCCCTCCCCAAAAGCAGCTACTGTTCATTGCCAAAATATATATTTAAAAACATTAGCTGTATTGTACCCACAATCAGCTGAATTAGACAATCCCTTATTTAAAGAGATATTGCAATGTTCAACAGACACAAAACATAAGTTTTTGCTGAATAAGACGCAGCCTAAGATCCAGACGCAACAGGTAGATGCCAAAGCAGCAATCCACTGGTTAGGTGTTTTGTGGTGGTGCCCACAGCAGTTTCTCAAATTTCCAAATGTGCCCACGCATCCAAAAAGCCTGGGGACCCCTGGTCAAGGGCATATCACACTGCACATACCACATGCTTCTTTCTGCCAAAAGAGAATGGGAATACCCAATGAAGCAGAACTCATCTCAAAGGTAAGTTATGACAACGGAATTCTGGTAATTTACAACTGGATAGCAAGCAGCAACAATGAATGCAAGTTCCTTGAAACTGGTTGGCTTGTATGGAGCTAGCATCTAAATTGTGCCTACAAAGCCAATCTTACCTGCAATGCCCAAAGACAGGCATCATATGGCTCTCTAAAATTAGATTAGGTGACACCAAAATAACCACATAACTAATACTGGTGTACTAGACATAGGCTGCAATTGTATACCCACCTTTGCCAAGAGTAAATCACTGCATTTACACTGTGTTTACTTTTCAAGCTCCTGTTGCTATTACATTATTACATTTACAATTCACAAATCCATTGCTCACAAGATGAGGGAAATCAGGCGTTATTGGGTGTTAAAATAAACATGTCAAAAGATCACAGATGCTTAAAGAATAGGTTTATTAACAATATTTTCACAAACATTCTAAAGAAAATTTCAGAAATCTCTAAACTTAAAATTTGTTCTCATTGGCAAAATATCCCTGAAAGAAAAAAAGCAACGGAGACGGGGAAAAGAAAAATTGTTTTCTAGTCTTGCAGTTTGGAAATGTTTTTCTAATTCCTATGTTTTGGTTTTAATGCTCTCCATAATCCTTATTGTACAAACCCAACCCTATTGCCATCTCTGCAGAGGAGGAAATAATTGAATAAAACTGATTTTTCCTTGTATGCAGAACAACACTAGGACTTTTCCAAAGCATCTCTTTGTCTGCTCTGAACCTGATAGACAGCACAGTTTATTATCACCTTATAAATATGCAAATTCAGCCAAATTATTCTGGAATACAAGCTGAATTCAAAACCCACCCTTCTCCAAAATGAAGCACACAATGCAGTACAAGAATTGTTAGCATGCATTTTGGTGGTTATTTTTGTACTCCAAGGTATGCAACTTCACCTCTAAAAAAAGGGGATTCCTACTGTATTTTGATTAAAATGTACTCAAACATTTTATAACATTAATATTTATTGCTTTATATGAATACTGTATTGAAAGCCCAAGCATCCAGTTTACACACAAATTATACAATTATATACCGTTTCACAATGGCAGTGAGCACTCTTTACAATCTACAAAAATCTACTTTACAGAAATTTAAAAATTCTAAATATCAAAAAGGTACAGTTGAAGAAACAGGTATAAATTTGGCAGCCAGTAAATGCGACTGGGAGGTTGCATCTTGAGTATCTTTACATGTTGATGTCTGAAAAATATAATGTGAAGAATTTAAAGCAGTAGTTGTGCTTTGAGCTGGTTTTGGAAAAGAAAATGTTAACACTGGCTGTCAAGGAGCATGTTCAAAAAATATTTAGTTCATTTTTAAAATGATGTACAAATTATGGTAGTTTCTATGCACCCACTACAACTTCTAGCCAGCCATTAACATAAGGTACATAACTAGTTATAGAGTACACAATGCTGCTGTGTCTCATATCGGTCTGATCTGCCTTCTTTGAAACAATTATCCAAGGCCAGAAACTGCCTCAAGTTCAGAGAAACTGTCTTGTCAGGTTTGCAAACATTCCCCCACAAAAAAGCTGAAGCTATTGTTTTGATGTCTGTTCTCAACTTCAAAACACATTTTCTCAGGAATAAAATGAAAACTTTTCATTCAGGCACCTCAGAAATGTATGAAAGTGTTTTATTAGAACAGATCTCTTGGAATGTATTTAACCTGGAACTTTCAACAGTGTTCAGATCTTCAGGATATAGGTGGGCCCAATTTTATTTGGTTTATTCAGAGGTGAAAATGTTGCCTTGTGTGAAATGAACTCACTTGCTTCCATTAGAAAAAAAAAAAAAGGCATAATCTTAAAGAGTGCAAGCAAAGGTTTTCTTTAGATCAGCATGTTTTCAAGTACTGTATGTCAAATGTGCAGCTTTTTAAAGTGCACAATACAGTTAAATGAAAACCTGGAAACCCAACAAGAAACCCTATAATCCACATGTTAATGTTGAAACTGTAACCAAAATCATTATATAACTGCTATAGCATTCAGGGAAAATAAAGAGACAGAAAAGTAACTAAGGGTGCGGATTATCCCATGCATGTTTAGACAGAAAAAATTCCTACAACTCCTAGCATGCCCCAGCCAGGACTTTTTTCTATAGGATTTTTTTCTGTCTAAACATTCATAGGATTGCGCCCTTAGCGTGGTAATCTCCAAAAAGTTGTCAAAATTATAATTACCTTCCAGTTTAAAAACTTTAGTTCTAAATAAAAAAAACTATACACAGACCACTGATTTGACCATACCGAAATTTCAGCGGTAAGCAGGACCTGAAGGAGTCGATATTTCACAGTAACAAGTACAACTCTTTCAGGATTTAACGCATTGAACAGTTCAATTTACAGCCTGCTTCTCTTGTAAAACTAAAGGTCCACTTTTATTACATAAAATTATTTATACAGTGTAAAACCAGAGCCTTATGGAAAATACTGCCTCTAAGTGTATTTAAATTATTAGTCTTGTTCCATAGGTTCTTCTGCAGCTTCTGTGACTTCATCGCTGTTTTCCATTGGGGTCTCCGATGCCGTTTCAGGAGTTTCACTGACATATGAGCCCAATTCTTCCGTGTCATTGCAGTCAGCTCTGATACTGACAGATCCACTGTTTTCACTGTCTTCAGAAGGCAAGTCCTTCTCTGCTTGAGTCTGGTCAGATTCCTCCATCTGATTATTCTCCTCAGAAATATCTTCTTTCACAGTCAAGGATGCATTGTCTTTATCTTGATCTTTTCTTTCTGGAATCATTTCTCTTGGTGCCATGAGGGATTCTGGAATAATGTTAGAATTTAGCATTAGATACTTAGAACAAGGTGAATACTGAAAAGTTCAAAGTAGTGCTATATAAATACTACATATGAAAACACATAATTTGTTATATTGGGCAGAATCCAACACTGCCAGTCCGCTTACACTACTGACGTGCCACTAGCATAAGCAACCTCTAGCGGTATGCCAACAGCGTAAGCTAGTGCAACGAGTTTTCCGAGCAAACCCATCACTCCAACTACCCTATTGGCATACTGCTAGAGGTTGCTTACGCTAGTGGTATGTCAATAATGCAAGCAGATTGGCAGTGTTGGATACTGTCCACTGTATCTTCCCCCAAAGCATGTTAGCAGTCTGACTAGAGATATTAAGGAATTCTGCACTGTGTGCAACATACACAAGATATACTTCTTGTGTATATTGAACAAGCACATACATTCCTTGTTATTCCTTCTACTACAAAGGAAGTACATAGATACACACACCATGTCTCCCAACTGGAGGTGGATCAAGACATCCTGTGGTCTAGACAAGAAAATCCAAATGGCAATCCTGTCCTGCCCCTTGGTGATATGATCATAATAAATGAAATTCTTGACAATTTGCTACCCTTTAATGATACCATAAAATCAATCACCTGAGGTAGTTCACCTCTCCTTGCCTAATGGAAGGGCCAACTCTAATCCCACTCAATAGAGGAACCAGCATAGACAAGAATTAATCTGTCAAATTGCAGCTCCACTTTGGCCTTAAGCCTAAGTGGAGAAAATATCAATCAAGAAACAGGGCAGACCATACACAGGTGAATTCAACTTTGTGGAAATGCCACTATATGGGAGACAACTAAGTATTCACAACCCTGGTTTACAGAACACAAATAGACATTCAAATCTCGGAGTTGACATGAATTTGAGCTATCTGCAGTTTTGGATAAATTACTGAAATCATCAGATTCAACATCGATTTTAATATGCAGTCTATATAAACACTGGTAGTCCTGAACCATTGCAACAATGTGTGTACAAAAGCCCAATTACAAGGCCAAAGTTAAGTTTCTCTCATTCTTTTGCTTCTTTCCCATAGTTAAGTTGATTAGTTCACTATATGTGTTCTCTATTGAGATATATATGGGGTTGGATCCAGAATTAGACATACTTAGAAAAGACTCATTAAAATCCACGGGACATAAGTTAGTCATAACTGAGGTAATTGTCATTTATTTCAATGTGTCTACTCCAAGCATGACTAAGTCTGGACACAATCCATGGTGTTTTAGATGGGAAATTTAAAGTTAAGTCATGTCCCAAAGCACATGAGAAATGGCCTTTTCCCCTATAATAGCGACACTGAATAACCAATATACCTTCTTCCTCCGCATCTTCCTCTTTACAATGCTGCCTCTCAGAAATAGTTTCTTTTTCTTTATCCTGAGATTCAGAGGTTGACTCAGTCTCTTCTACCATTGCTGAACAAGTTTCACTGGAACCACTCTGGTTGGAGGTTTCTTCAAGTTCCTCCTCTTTGTCAAATTTAAGTCTTTTTACCTCACGCCCCTCAACATCTGCAGGATCTTCTTCAGAATGCTTATTTTTTACAGGACTGCTTTGGACTCTTTCAGGCTCAGATGCTGGTGATTCACTGGAAGACAAAAATTGATGTAGATACAAAACCTCATTTTCCACATCAAAGCATAGGCATAGCCATTGTAGATAACAGTGCTAGCCTCCTTGGATCATGGACACTTCTACTACTTTGCCTAAATGTGCGCTGATAAAGCTTTCGGGCACAAACCAAGAAACTACTCCTATATTGCCATATGAAAGAAAAAATCTGGTACAAAATCTCAATAGTTTGAGCTTTAATCTCAGATGAGTGAATTTAATTCAGTCAGTGACAAGCCTATTATGCCACCATTTAGACTCAGTTGGGAAACTCGGGTCTCATTAGTCAATGTTATTATTTCTTCAGCTAACGCTTTAACACATTTTCTCACTATCCTCAGACTTGAGCTAATAGTCTCAACTGATCTTAATGGGAACAATTGGGTCACTCTGAGGTAAGTTATTTATAAACAGCAACCCAGTGTCCTGATCTAGTGAAGCAGATCCCTTCTGCTAAAATAAAGAGACAGGCCATGCGTGCAAGAAATCTGTGCATGTATCAGAGTACACATTATTTCCAGTTCAGAGCAAAAGTCTTTTAAGTGCTCAGTGGAAAGGAAGTACTTTTCTAAATATGCAACATTTCTTTGGGTAATATGTATAGCTTGCCTTAAGGCAGATGTATTAAAAATTATAAAAATTGTCCGTGTGAAACACAAAAGTCAACCAAGTCGTACATATACTCTTCTCACCAACCTGTTAATTTCCTCTTCTGGTTGTGGGAGACCTGACTCCTTATTTTCTGGGCTATCTGGTAAACCGTTTGTTGTCATAGGAAGTGACAAAGAAACTTTTGGTCGATTTACAGGTCGGGGAGTTCCAGGACCATTTATATTGGATCTGCAAAGACAAAAAAGTCTTATATTTGATTAATTAAATTCTGAATGTCAGCTTTCCACTGGATCCCAAGTTATATTTGATTGACACTTTTTAAAAACAAGTATCTCTGGCTAAAGACAAGGAGATTCTTTTATTTAACATGATTTTGTCAGAAAGTTTATTATATGTTAACATATTTGACTGTACTGAATATGATAACTTACTGAGTCAAGGAGAATCTGACAGCACAATCCTAAACATGGCTACCCAGACACAATCCCAGTGGTTTTAATTGGACTTTCACCTAGCAAATGAGCTTAGGATAGCAGCCCAAATCTGATAAATTTGGGAAAGGATGGAAATGTTTTAGGAAATTTTGGAATGCCAAATAAAATATTAGATAAAACCCTTTTCCTTTGCTGCAATTTTATCATTCCTGTTCAAAAATTTGAAAACTTATTACTGGGTATATGTTTAATTACGTAAGTACAATTCAATTATTTGTCAAAAAGCTAATGTTAAAAGAAAAAATACATTTCATTCAATCTAAGATAATTTAGATAATCTAATTTATGTAAGTCTGGAAAAAACATTAAAGCCAGAAAGGATGATTTTCCTAGGAATGGGAAGAACCCTTGCAATGAATATATCTGATCCTCACAGAACTTTCCTTTCTTTGCATGAAAGGAAAAGGACTGACCCAAAAGATTGGGAATTATGTTTAAATACCCAACATAAAAAGGGTTGGGCATTCAAATTCTAAAACCATCATCTTATATTTTCTACAGTAGTTATTCTCTCTTTAAGCATTTTCTCTTACCTCTCAGAATAGCCTGGTGAGTTTCCGGGAAACATTACACCATTCATCCTGTTTAAACTATTGGAATTATTTTTCCTACAAGAAATGACAGCGTTGTAAGACTTCTACAGTGTTTAAGTATTATTATTTTTTAAATACCTTGGCTAAAAACAAATACTTCCAGCTTTTTTGAACCCTCTTAAGTATTCTTTACACCTGAAATTAGCATACTTCTAATCCCATTATACACAAAACCTACCATATGTTTAAATTTCTTTTCAGTAATGCTGAATAGAAAAAAAATATATTAAACTAGAAACAAAACTGTATATGTTGGGCAACACAAAACCCTAATTTTTGCCAGTCAGCATTTCTACATTCTCAGATCCCTCCCTCTCAATATTTGTGTGCTTTGTGATCAGATTAGCCCTGAAAATACTGCTCCTCATAAGACAAGAGTAAGACCCAATGCGTTCAAATATGCAAGCAGCTCCATGTGGCAAGCTGTTCATGAGCAGTGGCTCACTATGCTGATCAGACAGTTTCTTCCACACCACTGCAAGCTTTATAGCCTCTTAAGAGTATAAGTTTAAGCTGCCATGACGTTGGCTCTTGTTTGTATACACTGGGCTTTAGTCAGATACACAAACAGTTAGACGTAAGTGGTCAATCAGGGACTTTATACATTTTATACACTACCAGAGCCCTACCCCACCCCCGCCCTGCACCATGCTATACTAATTCTCTAGTCGGGTCAGCTTATTCAATAATCCTCGAAGAAAGTTACGTTTACAACTAAGGCCTGGATCCTGAGTGTCCCTTCCACAAATGGAAGAATTCCTTCTGTTCTCAGAAGGGCTAGGAGGATCCCATTAACAGAAGGGGGAAGCAATTTTTGCCAATTCTTCCCTCCTCCTGCACCCCTCCAAGATTTTTCAAGGTCCCCTAACCCTCCAAAGAAGATTTTCAGGTGCACAAGGAGATGCAGAGGGAAGGGGGAATAAGTGACAGTCACCAACCCCCTTCCACTGGCAGGAGTGTCCCATGAACAGAACAGAACTCCATTCACAAGACACTCCCACCACTGGAAGTTAACTCAGGATCCAAGCCTATGTGTATAAGTAGTCAGGGACTTTAAAAGTGTATAAAAGTCTGTGACATAATTTATTTAGTTAACACCATGCTAACTATATAGTTCCTGGGGGGACTGACTTCTTGTTTTCTCACAAGACAAAATTTTCATACCAAAACAAGAATGAAATGAAACCAGCAATTATGTACAAGAAAATCATTGCACAATACAATCACTACTGGATAGAGAACAGCACAACCTTAAACACTGCTACACTTGTTCCTTTCAGATGCTGTTTGACCTCCCTCCTTATTTTTGTTTCCTGGGCTTTTCAAGAGAACTCCATTCTCCTGGGTTTCTCCAATACTCTTCCAATTTTGCTTCACTATCAGGTTTTAACCAACCTTCGTTGTTTCACTCATACTATCATGCACCAATCAAACAGCCCCCCCATCCTAAATTCCAGGGCTTGCTCCTCAAATGTCTTCAGCTTTTACTAGGTTAGATGAAAGTGAAGCAGCTCATCATAAAGCAAGCCCTTGGTTTTTGCCTCTACTACAGGGACGGACAACTTGCGGCCCTTCAGATGTTTTGACCTATAACTCCCATCAGCCCTAGCCAGGATAGCCAATGGTGAGGGCTGATGGGGGTTGTAGGCCAAAACATTTGGAAGTCCACAAGTTTCCCATTCTTCTCTATTACAACCCCGATTCTCCAAGTTCCAAGTCAAAATTCTATCCATCCTTGTAGTCAGCAACTAGACTGGACAGTAGATCAATAAGTCTCAAGCACTGGGTCACCCCACTTTTTAAAAATCTATTTATTTGTACTATATCTATGCTGCTAAATATTAAGAAAAATCCCTAATCCCTACTATAAAGCTGGCTGGAAATGTATCCCTCTTCCACTCCCACAGCCACCCCTTAAATTGAAGGGTGAAAGAGTACTTCATTGCTATCCAGTCAGGTCCATGCCAGATGGCCAGATGAAAGTTTAACTTTGGATGGAAGGGAAAGGGGAAATATTCAGGTAAGAGTTGCGTGTAATTGGCCCAGCAAGCACACACAATTTCACCTATTTTCCCCTCCCACCCTGTGCTAACCCTTTTCTAGCATCAAAACCAGTGGAACCTGCTGCCCCTCACTATTTAGACACTGCCACTTAATTCAAATGGGAGAAACAGCCTGCCAAGAGTCAGCTGGTGACCTTCTGCAGGCCAACAGTTAGCTGGTCCCTATACTAAATATTCCTGAATTATGGCTTGTTTGTATCTAATCTGAGGCTCTCCATCTAGCTATTCTAAAGCTGATCTGATCAGGATCTACCTAAAATTAAACCCATTAAGATGGCCTATTACAGTCTGTGGCCATTTTGACTATAATCTAATTCAAAGACCTGGTTCGCATGGCATGCAAAGCCACAATGGGGTGTTATCATGGGTGGTTGCAGGGTGGCTTAACATGACAGTCTGAACCCGGAATGCTTTTTCAGTCATGAGTTGTTTTCACAAATAAGCCACCCTGAGACCTATGACTTGTACTAGGATGGTTTAGGGTGGCTTGTTCTCAAGGTGGCTTGTTGTGATATCCAAAGCCAGCAGGTCGGTTTTATCAAGGGTTGTCAGGAATGGTTTGAGAACCAGCTGGCAAGAGCAGTGAAAACCCTTGCCGTGCCTCGCAATCTTACTAGTGCCACCGCGATTCTTCCTCACTCCTTCTCAGCGCCCTCCACCTCAGGATGGATTTTTAATTTTTCCCCCCATAGAAGTCTTGAAGAAAGGACACCAGAGAGCATCCTGAACATGTTTGCAGTTTATCTTATTTTCGGTCATGTCCAAGTGCTCAGGAATGAATGTCTGCTGCTAGGAAATTTGCATAATTTCCCCCTCTGTTTTACTGCTCTACCTTGAGAGTTGTGCAATTTTCTCCTTAGTTTTACTGCTTTGTCATGACATTTGTATATGTTTAGCTATCCATGCTCGCTGCTTTGTAACCCTCATATCCTTTGGACAGCTAGCAACGGAGACTAGTGGAAGGAAATGACAAGCACAAAGGGGGACAGGGAGCTGAAAGCAGCTCACAGCTGCAGGAAAGAAGGAGCCTTAGGGGCGGGTGTTGTTTCTTCAGTAGAATGTGAGGCAGTCTTTTTTTCTAGCAAGGGAAGCACCAAAGTAGGGGATGAAATTGACACGGGCATTGACAAGAAGGGGATATCGGTAAGCTTGGCTAAATAGCGGACAGACAGTCTTGTGCAAGCCACACACACACACCCGAAAAAAGGGGGGGGGAAATTGTGAACACATTCCCGTATTCATAATGGCTCAGAAAATTAATGTCCTTTTTGTAATCTGATGTGGGGGGGGGGGAGGTGTTGCTTGGGAAGCGCCAATGTGGACGATGAAACTGAGACCGACATTGAAAGAGGGGGATATGGCTGTGCTGGGCTCAATAGCAGATAGGTGGTTTTGTGCACTTGAGCAAGACACACACACACACACGTTTTCACATTCTTAAGAGCTCAGAAACTTACATCTCTTGGCCGATCTGATGCGGGAGGAGGAGAGAAGTTTCCCTCGTGAGCCAGCAACCCCAGCAGACCAGTTGCAGAAAGGGTGCTGACACAGGGAATGACAAAACGGGGATTTCTACCATAAAGTCCCCTGAGATACATGCCAGCAGTGACCAGGAAGACTGAGAGGGACTGAGGGAGAGACAAGGCACGGCAAGCCACCAAGTGGCGATCATCCGTTGGGAGTAACAGACAAGCCACCCACCCACCCAACATGGCTTATTCGCAGGGTGGCTTAGTGTGATGTGTGAACTCACCCAATGACAGGAGATACATACCAGATTTGTACGATCGGTAGGCAGTTAACAAGCCACAGTGGCTTGTTAACTACGCTATGTGTGCCGGTCACATCCCAGGGGGATTTGCGTTATTACCCTCGGCAGCATCAGCTTGCTGTGTCGTGGAAACGTGGGCAGGGTGGCTTGTTGCCATGTCTAACAAGCCACCCAGAACCCTACAAGAGCCCATGGGTTCTGGGTGACTTTTTACCCACAGCAACAAGCCATCCTGGCCAGGTTTGCACGACAAGCCACGCTGCCGAGAGTAATCCCCTGGCACGTGACTGGCTCCGCCGTGGCTTGTTAACTGCCTACCGATCGTGCAAACCAGTCCACCATCAGTAACAAACTTTACCGGGAGTGCAGCAATATCAAAACCAGTGGAAGACACTCATTATTTTTAAATTAAGGAAAACAAAGGTCATACTCACTCTGAAGATGGATATACACAACTGACAACCATAACATTCTGTAAGACAAAAGAAGAACACATAAATACCAGGAGGGTTTTTTTGGGGGTGGGGAAGAATACTCCCTCTTCCTCAAATGGCCATCTGAACTTTATGTGAGGCCTTTCTGAGCAGCATCTTTTATTATAGAATATTGAGAAAGTGTCTTCAATAATACTGGCAAGGCAAACAGAATTTACAAAGCATAGAATTTTTCAAGTAGAAACTTGCAGCCACAGGTTTGACTAGTTAGTTCAAATCAGTAAGCAAAATTCAACTTCCACCTCACACTCCTGTACTGCTACTTGGCCCTCATCAGCACACAATCTCCCAGATTCTGAAGCTCCCTTGCCTGGCCATTCTCTTCATTCCAAGAGCATACTGCAACCTCTTCTATCTCCAGGTCCTATGAAAGGTGCTCTCCTGGGCACCTGCTTTCTTCAGTTGCCAGCCATCTTGCACCTTCTTCCCTGCATCCTATGTCATCTTCCACTCATTCCCTCAGGCACCTCCTTTTCAGCCTTCCTACACTGTCCTGCTGCCTTTGGCTACTCTGGAAGTCCATTCTCTTCCTACTCTGCTTCCCATCTCTCAGTGTCCATCTCTTTCCCTCCTCACTTCTTGCCAACAGCACATAACCTCTCCCTAGGCTTTGCATGAGGCTTTCTACAGCCCATCTTTTATTGCCTTTTTTCTACCCGCCCCCCCCCCCCTTGGGCCTTCTAGTTTCTCAGCATACTGGCATACAGTTTTCCTGTCATCAGTTAAATACCTGTAAATTATGTGACATTACAGCAACTCAGTCAAAAGGTGGGGAGAGGAGAAGCACCTTGGCAGGTAACATTAGAATTTTCTTCTATTATATAAAATAATCTGAAATTTGGGGTATTTTTCCAATTCATAACACCACATCTGGAAGCCTTGTACAGTTCCATGTGCAAGAATATATAGGCCTAGTGCAATGGATGAGCCTCACCCTGGGAAAACCAGCTTCATGATCATGGTGTCTTCCCTGCCAGGTAAGTATACTACTCTACGGCATCCCCATTTGGATTAGTGTGTTTAACTCGGGGATGGAAAAAGTCCAAGCTGATTTCTTAGAACGCATACTGGGTGTCCCCAATTGTGTTGGATATGTAGCTATGTAACTGGAGTGGGCCTTTTGGAAACAAGAGCCTGGGTACAAACTATCAAATTTTGGCTGTGTCTCTATTTTTCATCTGAGTACCCCAGCTATATACAATTTATGCTAATGGATTCTTATATTAGCAAATGGTCTCTTTTGGTCCAACGTAAAATTAGCTCAATTGGCATTCCCCCCAATTCCATTTTTTACACTTGGACATTAGCAAGCCTTCCAATTGGTGTCCCAGAGGCTGTATGACATTGAGAGGCAGGAGCTATTTTCGCTAGCAAACAGGACTTGCTCACCAATCGCAAACAGTGTGCTGCTGATATATGGAACTCCCGCTTCTTACCTGTCATCGCTTAGAACTCGGCAGGCCCGTAGAGCATTTATGTTAGCCAGATTTAACATCCTGCCTTCAGCAATACTCTAGGGAAGATTCTTGGGTATCCCTTATCTACAGAGACATTGTCCATGCATGGTCGGGGGCCCTGAATCCTTGACCCAAGTCCTACTTTACCGCAGATTTTATGCAGAGCTGAGGGATGATATAATTCTTCCCATTTTGAGGATGTTTCAAGGCTCACCGGATAAGTGGTTGGTTACCTACTGTTTACGCGATCAGAATCCAACTGTTACCTCCCAAGTTGCTAAATTCTTTTTAGCTGTTATGCAAAGGAGGGTTCTTTTACTGGGTAATAATTGAGAGCTGTTCTATCCTATTTTTATGTATTTATGTATTTCTTTATTTATTATATTTATACCCCGCCTTTTTTCCTGCAAGGAACCCAAGGCGGCTGACACAATCCTCCTCCTCCTCTCCATTTTATCCTCACAACAACCCTGTGAGGTAGGTTAGGCTGAGAGTCAGTGACTGGCCCAAAGTCACCCAGTGAGTTTCATGGATGAGCGGGGACTCGAACCCGGATCTCCCGAGTCCCAGTCCAACACTCTCACCACTACGTTACACTGGCTCACATACTTTGTGAGCCAGTGTATACTTTGTATACTTTGTGACCTATGTGTAAATGTTGTGGTTAGGTTTTGCTTTGTTTGTTTGTTTGTTTGTTTTATTTGGGCCATATGACCGTACTAAATCTAAAGAAAGTATAGGCCTAGTTCATACACATAGGGGCATGCAAACAGTAACCTCTGACTGGACACAACCACTTCAACTGTCACTTTCACAAATTGCTGTTGGAAAGGCACAGCTGTCAACACGGTCATGCCAAGTCAAGTGCTACCTCCTCCATACCACTGTGTACCTGGGAATGGTCTGTATGAAAAAAATTACATCATCTAACCAGCCACAGAAGGCAAATAATTTTAAACTCTCTATACAATTGCTAAAGATAAGCACTCACCTGAAGTAGAACTACTGTTGGTGCTATACCAACGTTTGTTAAATGGTATCACTACAATTTTAATTGAGCAACAATTCAACCAGAAGTCAGCTATTACCTTTTCTACACCTCTGAGAAATTTGTCTGTGCCTGTGTAATTCCTCCTTGGATCTGTCAGCAGTTCACAGAGTCGCTGAATAGTAAAGGGGATACTGAAACAAAATGCAAACAAGTTAAATTTTGTTTTGACTGGATGGGGGTAGGGAGAAGAAATAACCCTGATCATGCTGTACACTGCTTTATACTTACCTGCATGGTTACTATAATTGCACATGAATTTAACACTTCTCCATTTAGTACCTCTAAAAACATACTAGGCTCAATGAACAGTAGATGGCACTACAGCATCACATAATCATTTGTTTAGGCAATGAATTCACCCCAAGGTGCCCTCCAATGCTCAAGGTAATCCAAAAAGGTTCAAATAACTATAGTTATCATGCACTGGTAACCACTGGCTTGGTCAGAGAAACAAACGAGTGACCTGGTTCACGAGACACAACAACCCACCATGGCTAACCAGCCATGCTGGGTTGACATGTCTTATGAACCTAGCACAGTTTCTACAGGGTGGCTTATTTTTCACGAGCAAGCCTCCCTAAGAACCCATGGCTTGTTTTAGGGTTGTTGATACCCACAGTGGCTTGTTGTGCCATCCAAACCCGGCAGGGCGATTTTATCATGGGTTGCTGGGAACGGCTAGAGAGCCGCCCAGCCAGAGCAGCAAAAACCCACCGCCATCATCCTCCCTCATCCCTTCTCTGCACCCTCTGCCCCGTGCCCCTAAAAACTGCAAATATCAAAATGTGACAGCTAGCAATGGAGGGAGGCGACAAGCAGGAAGGGGAGTAGGAAGCCCAAAATGGCTGGAGGGAAGGCGCTTTGCCAGCAGGTGCTCTTACTATTGAGAGCTAGCAACAGAGGAAGGGAACAAGCAGGAAAGTAAGCGGGGAGTCAAAAGTGGTTGGAGAGAAGGCGCTTTGAGAGCAGGTGCTCTTACTTCAGTGTAAAGTGAAAAAGGCAAGCACTGAAATGGAAGAAGAAATTCACTAGGACATTGATGAGAGAGGGATATCAGGGATATGCTGGGCTAAATATCAGAGAGCTGGTATTGCGCAACAGTGAAATTCCCGGGGGGGGGGGGGAGTTGGCAAACACATTCAATTTGGCAATCTGATGCGGGGGGGGGGGGGGGGTTACACAGCAACCCCAGCCGACCAATTGCAGAAAGGGTGCTGACATAGGGACTAAGGCAATGAGGAGTTCTGCCACAACAGAGCCTGGGATATGTGCAGGAGCCAATGGGAGGACTGGGGCGGGGGGGGGGGGGGACGACAAGCCATGGCAAGCACAGTCGTCTGTCAGGAGTACCGTGGGTTGCTCAGCGAACAACCAACTCATGGTGGCTTATTCACAGGGTGGCTTAGCATGATGTTTGAACCCACCCAGGGTCTGCATCATACAAGAAATGAGTTTCTTGCTGGCTTTCCTAAATGGCTGTTTCTTCCTAAAGACTGTTCAAAATCTTAATGCACCAGGAATAAGAAAATGATATGGCGTAAAATGGTAAAATTCCTAAAAAAACATGTTTTCATGCAGTAATATAGTTCAAAGCAGCCTGGGGGGGGGGGGGGAAGGAACTTAAGGAACTTAAGTGCTGTTTTCCAAAGGGAAAGCAAGCCTGACCATTTTTGTCTAGGGTTTCCCTGTCATCTGTTTTAAAAACTGGCCATGAAGTCCACTCTTGCTGAATTCAGTGAGTGGTGTAAATAATCATAACTTAGAGTAGGATGGGCAATATGTTTGGCAGGAAGGACCACAACTGGATATATTCCATTTGTCCAGAACTATGAGGTCTAGAAATATTTTTGAGTAAACAAAAATGCCTAACCATCTTAATCAACCTGCTTCCCTTGACTCCTCATGCAACCCCTTCTCATTCTGTTCTGCACAGGTATATCTGCCATCAACCCCATCTGCTATGGTGCTGCTCTCTTCATCTGAAGCATCTCAAATGCCAATTTGCCTAGACCCATCACTTTCTTTTCCTGAACGGCCCTATATCTGCACTTTCACCACTACCCACACCACCCTTTGTTCAACTGCTGCTCATTAATCTCCAGCCTTTACGTTGTCCTGTCTTGTGTAAGTTTAGTAATTTATATCCCTACTTTCTGTATAAAATACATTTAAGAAATTAACAATGAGTAACATTTTTAAAATACTAGATTTTTTGGCAGCAGGATAAAAACAGACATTAGGGAATCATTTTAACGAAGTCTTTAAAAATGCTCATTGGAATAATACAATTTTTCCATTCCTGCCCTTCTGAAACCAGGCAGTGATGGGGGAAGGCATCTCACTCTGGAGAGACTGTGGGTACCACAGCCAAAAAAGCTTTGTACAGATGCAGACAACAGGAGTCTACGTTTTTGACTGCTGTGGGGCAAGGCGGGGGGTGGGGAGTTAATTGAAAACCAGTATTCTCAGAATTTCAAAAAGAGTGTACAGAGTATACAAAAACACCTAAAATACCCAAATTATGCTATACAGAGCATGAAAACAGAGGAATTTATAGTGGTGACAAATAAGTTCTCTCATCCACAGGGGTAGGGTGGGTGCAATGCCAGAAGAACTTTCTGCTGAGATGTAACATTTTAAAAGTTTTATTTACAAATGGTCCACACTAATATGCAGTAAGCATTGGCTAAAGCCAGGTGAGTACAACAGGTTTATAAACTAGTGCTAGTACCATTCTGAAATGCTTATATCCTAAGGAGAATGACACTCCATAGGACATCATCACTTAGAGCTGAACCTAGAGGTTTTTACAATTTACTAAAATAACAAGGTGCTTTGTAGTTCCCCAAAACAGCACAAAATTCCTGTAATAGTTTAAAGGCAAAAGCCAACTGGGAAAAAATAGAATTTTGACCTATCAAAACTGCTCATTTCATTTGGACTCGAAGTGTCATGGGAAGTCAGCAGACTGCTGTCTTAACTTCACAAAAGAGTAAACCAGAGGTAAACCTTGTGCTCTCCAGATGTTTTGGAGTACAACCAGTAATGTGGGGCAGAAAATTTTCTGCAGAAATTTTTCCAAATGGAAAATTTTCCAGTGCTTAATCTCTTCGCAGAAAATTTTCTGCTTCAGTTCATTAGTAAAAACAAATGTATGCCAATTGCAAATACAGTAATACCTTGGATTACATGTAACTTGGTTTGAGAGCGTTTTGCAAGACAAGCACATTTTTAAATATTTATTTAATTTTTTTTTTACTTGATATACAAGCGACGTCTTGCAATACAAGTACTGTAGTGCAGCTTAAATTAAAAATCTCTGTACAATTTTTTTGGGGGGGATTTCGTTTTGATATAAGAGTGTTTTGGATTACAAGCACGTTTCCGGAACGAATTATGCTCTCAATCCAAGCATAATCCAAGCATCCAAGACTGTACATTATTTAGGAAAGTTTGGCAGTTTCAAAGTAGCAATTAATGTTTTTCAGGTGATTATTCCTAGCAAGGATGTGAGAGAACACATGTTACTGAAATACATATATGTCTCATAGTGAAATGGTACTATTAAATAGTGACAGCGAAAACAAAGGTGTCCCAACAACCTTAGTGAAAGAGAACTGAATTCTGTTGATATAGATGAGTGGTTGTCAGTATATCATGCACAGTTCTTTGGGTTACTAAAATTAGAGTGTCAACAGTTTTCAGTACCTTTGTCTTTTTCTTAAATTTAAACAATGTACATGCTATTGTTTTTAATTTTTTACAAGTATTCCATGAAGAACTTCTACATCATAACATTTAAATCACATTGTGTGCTTTAATTTCCCACCTCAAGTATTTCAGGTCAAATACTTGTGCTGTATTAAGACAAAACATTAACATGGGGTACCTTTTTTAGCGTTGTTGTTTATTAAATACAAGTTTAATAAACATGCTAAATTAGATTTCTTTAGGGCAGGGGTGGGCAACTTGTGGCCCTCCAGATGTTTTGGCCTACAGCTCCCATCAGCTCCAGTCAGCATAGCCAATAGTAAGGGATGATGGGAGTTGTACACCAAAACATCTGGATGCCACAAGTTGTCCACCCCTGCTCTAGGGCATTAGAACATATTCCATGCAAACTGAAAAATTTCCGATATAAGTGACCCTATACAAATTTTACCTAATGTGCATTGGAAAAATCTCCAGAAAATTTTCCAATTCAATTTTTTTCAGAAAACCCAATCACTGAGTAGAATTCTCATAATCCCTGATTGTCGGACATGCTGGGTGGGGCCGATGCTAGTTAGAGTCCAAAATATATTTGGGATGAAGAAGTAGTTATCAGCTACTTCCAACCTGAATAACAGGAGAAAATGTGGCTTCCTATCATCTAAATCCTGCAGCACTAATCACTTGAAATATACTTGTCAGAAACAAGCCAGACCTATCTAAAGCTAGATATTTTTGAACATGTACATCTAAAGTGTACAAGAATTATTCATTAACTATTGTCCAGTTATTAAGGTACGTGGCACAGTGTGACCACAAACTCCTAGCATAACCAAATAAATACTAATTTTATAGATTTGGATTTTTGTCAGGATTACAAAAAGAATGGGAGGTGGTTCTGGAGGCTGCAGAGAGAGTGGGGAATCAGCAAAGAACACATTTTTCCACTTCTGAAAGAATCCTGAGCGACTCCACTCAGGGACTGCTCTCGCTGGCAAGGGAAAAGCTGGGTCTAGCCCATAATATCTATAAAAAGGTCTATTGTCAGTTAAAAATATCTTATAGTTCTTCTAGGCTAGTTTTATAGGACTTTATTCCCGCCACTGGTTAAAGTTTCTGCACTGTAAGATCAAAAAATACTTTCAACACTTAGGTTTTTCTTAAGCACTATATTTATTGTACTGTAGCAAAACAACCAATTTTTGAACAATGAAGGTTCATGCATTTATAAGCTCAAGCATTCTGGGATGCCATAAGTTCCATTCACCAAATAAATAACACTGAGTAACAATTTCAAAACTCAGCTAAAACACTGGGCTCTTATTTAGAATTTGCAATAAAATGTTTTGGTTTCTGGATTTGCAAAACTGGGAAGCAGCAACGTTAAGTTTTCAATTTTTGTTTCAGTAAGCTCTGATATGGTAATGTCCATCATTTTCATAATTAAAATTCATAATTTCCTAGCATAGTGGAAGAATTCAACACCAGTGTATGATTTCTAAAATCTGAGAAAAGTGGACTGAGAAGCGGAGTTTAACTTGGCTTCAGCGGACCACAAATACCTAACTGCCTAAAGTAAGCTAACCAAAAATGATCAAGGAAGCACTAATGTGTTGCAGCAAATGAGTAAGATTGGGCTGTTAGGGTTGTGTGCGGAGCTCGCTCGGGTGGGGGTGGAAGTCCAGCTACGGTAACTCGCCGGGCTCGATGCCCCGAGCTCCGCTCGACCGACCTGCTTCCCTGGCTCGACTCGCACTCTCCTGAGCCAAACTGGGGAAGCAACTTCCGGGTTCCTGCCGGAGCGCTTTTTACGTAGAAAATGGCGTACGATATGTTAAAAGCAGCCTCGATTTGCATAACGTGCAAATCGCAGCCACTTTTAATGTATCTTACGCTATTTTCTACAGAAAAAGCACTCTGACGGGAACCTGGAAGTCCAGTGAGAGCCTTGGCTGGCGCTCACTTTCAGCCCAGCTCAGCAGGTGCAGCAGCAGTGCTCGCCGAGCACACCGTGAGTTGGGGGGGGTGTGGGAGGATGGCCCACCACTAGCTGGTATACACAGAATTCTGGCTTCCTGTTAACTGCATTAACAATTGGGAGCCAGCCTTGGAGATGTGTACTCCCTCCGCACAGCATATTAACCTTTCCCTCCCACCCTTAACCATGGGTACACTGCTCGTTGGCAGTGAAAACATTAGGGTTTTCATTTAACCAGCATCAGAAACCATGGTTCAAAATCAGTTTCACATAATGGGAGATACAGGAAAACCTACTCAACCTAAACTGTGGTTAATATTGATTAACTGCTTAACGACAACTAAAGGGAAGAGACATTCAGTCTGCAGGAGGCTCCTGATTTCTTAACTGCAGTGAACCGACATTATATCTGCATCAGCCCTTTGTGTCTGAATGTGCAGCTCTTCAAAATTTCTGCTAAACCATTAAAATGCAAAGTAACTGAATTTCAGAAACAACATTTATCTTTTTAACTGCAGTGGAAAAGAAGAAATCAGAAAACATAGCTTTATTCCGACCTGCAATACTATACTTGGTAGAATTAGGGCGCAATCCTATGGACTGCGTCCTCACTGCTCAAAAGCAGGGCGAGAGGAGATCTTTGTCTCCCTGTCCTCCGTTCTATGCGGTCTTTTCAGCCCATCTAGCAAAGGCACTTTGGAGGGGGAGAGTAGGAGGCTGGAGGAGGTTCAGGATAAATATTTTCCTGGCCTCTGTGGTCTCCTCCCCTCCCACCGGAATGCCCGCTTCCCCCCCCCCAAATAAATTTTCCAACCTCAGAGAGACAGCTGGAGCAGTTCTCCCCGTGCTAGCTGTGAGGAGTCGGGGTCGGATCTCCGACTCCTCCCTTCAAAGGTCGGAGCACTTGTCTCCACCCTTGGAAGGGGTTTTCTGATCCATCCTAAAGTCCCTGGGAAGCTCACCCAGGGGCTACAGGATTGCTCTCTCAGTAGCTCAAATAGATATTCTGTCCTCACTATGTGGTCAATTGGAACTTATTCATCTAGTATGCTATTAAAAAGCTGCAATGCACATTATAAGGAACAACCTTTGAAGAGCATCAGCCCTTCTCATAATCTGAGCTGAGAGAAGGTAAGCAAATGATTTTCATTTTTACCACAATACTTTGAACTTTGCCAAGAAATATTTATAGCAATTTTTCATTTTGCTGCACATATGGTAGAAAATTACTACAATATGAAGGTAGAAATAGAATGCCTAAATTTGATAATAAATCACATGGTCCAAACAACAAGTAAGGTTTGATCTAAGACTGCATACCCATTAAAGCCAGTGACTATTTTCAGAATGCGTTCTTTCATCTCCTCAAAGGGAATGTACTCCACATTGGGGTTAGGAGGGCCTCTTGGCTCAGGAGCAGAAGTTCTGAAGTCATCCATCACTTTCTCCAATTTGAAAATAAAATAGCCTTTGAACTGCGACCACTGAATCCTAAAAAAGAAATACACACGGCTTGCTTAACAGCATATGAAAAACCACATGCTAACCATATTTATATTAAAGCAATAAAGCATACACAGCAGAGTTCGTTTTAAAACTACCTGCAGGCAAGCAAGACAAAACAGTGATCAAATACGAAGTATTTTGTGTTATGCCTCAAAGCCAAAATAAATAACGTAAATCATTAACAAAACAGGTAAGATCTGTCATAAAGCCCCCAAAGTGGAACTCTTAGCTCAAAATGCAAATCTGAGAGTACGTTAGATAAAACCCATTTTAACAAGAGAACTAAGTGGGTCAATGGCAGCTGAAAACTAGGATCAAATAAGACTACAGCAGAGATGCCTCAACAATGAGCTGCAAAAATCCCAGTCCTCCAGCACCTCTAGCATACAGATAGAGGGGGACACAAGACAAAATGCACCTACTGTTCTCTAATAAAAGTCTGGCCCACCATTAATTTCTTCTCAGTTGAGCTTTGTTTACTTCAAATCCTACTGGGAGATATTCAAGTTGGAATGAACAAAGTCAATTGACCCACCAATGTTGTTTCTCCATACAGGCATTACCAAAGTAGACCAGGGAAGCAGCTCCTACACTACTGCAATGATGTAGGACTTTGTTTAATGGACTGGGATTGGGGGCCAGCTGGTATGTGGAGGAGCACAACTGCCTTAATGTCAGTGGAAAGAAGAGTGCAAGGTGGGATTAATGTTTCACACTGTTGAAAACCAGTTTGAATTCACTTGAGATATAAATAGTAAAAAATTAAAATAAGCATCATCATTCATCATCTAGGGATAGAGTCCTGCAAGTCCTATACTATTCTTCCTCCTCTTATTCCCCATTATATTCTTCCTCTTGCTCCTCAGTATCATAATCACAGCAGGCAACTAATCCAGCCTCCCTAGATCCACAGGCTGTAGTATCACATCATAGAAAATCTAGACGCCTGGGCTTGAAAATAGCCCAAATTATATATGTATGCAGTTTTGATTTGTGTGCACGCGCGCACACACTTTCATGCATTATGTATCTAATGGCAAATACTACCTGCATGTTCAAGAATCTTTTTGCAACTATCAAATCTTAAAATGTTATCATTAAAAAAAAAAAAGCTGCGCCAAAGCAGGGAGTGTCCATTTTCCCAATACCCTAAAAATCAGTCTTTGGGGTTTTTTGCACAGTTCACTCTGAGCTGTGATTAAGAGTCCAAGGCTTACATAAAAAGTTGAGAGTTTTGTTCAATTTTCATGTGATTTTCTTAGTTGTTCGATGAAATATTCTCCAACATCAAATATGAGAATACAAAAATAGAAACTCGCAAAGCTTGGCTCCTTTCTAATTGTTAGCAAAGTTTTTTCTAAGGTATAGAAAAAGAAGCTTATTGAAGATGGTTAGAGGGTTTGTTTTTTTCCAAAACACAGACCCTTAAACATGTTAAAGTATGAGCGAGCTAAGATCAAAAAAGGCAACAAAATTGGGAACTGTTGGGAGGTGAAAATAAGCACTGATTTTGCACTGGCTAAGTTCCAACGCTGACCACCCTGCCGTGGGTGGACAAGTAAAGTATTGTCAGAGCATTTATCTAGTAGGAGCTGATTAGGAGGGCTAGCCATTTTAAAGGCACAAAAACAGGCATCTTATCTTAAGTCATTATTTCATCCTGAAAGAAAAATGCACCCCAGCAGAGATGCTGCAGGAAACAGTTACAAGAAAGAGCTCTTTTTAAAAAGTGTTTTAAAAAGTTGAAGGTTCGTGTCTCCCTATTGCTCCCTGTTTCGGTTAAGAACTTCGTTTGCTAGCTGCCATAGGTTTACTTTAATGCTGATAAGCAACTGTGTGCATATCGGCAATTCAACGTGTATGGCCTTGCATAACAGCCACTGTATTTGTCTTGCATGTAATCAATTCACACACAAGAATGAGAGATTTAATTACTAAAGCTTGAGTCAGAACCTTTATCAAGGCCTATCAAATGAGCAATCAAGACAGTTATTTTTAACTTCAAAAATATTTTCTATGGCTGTGCCTATTTCAGTGAAAATCTAGAAATCAGTGGCACACTGAAGCATACTTGTCCAGGGCCATTTATATTATGCCAGAGGATGCATGCCGATGATGAACAACTAACCCAAGCAATCTATACAACAGAATCATACTGAGTATGATTCAAAGGGTACAGAACATCCTTCAAAATTTTCTCAAACTCTCTCGTGTCAAAGCAGAAGCCCTCTCAACATTTCAGACAGCTTACCGTAATCTGAGGTATAAACCTGATGTCAAGACTTTGGCATCCTGAGCCATACATATTAACAGCTACCAAAAAGAAAGGAAAAGAAAACCAACACAGTTTAAAAACAATGGTTTGAATCCAAAGAACTGTGAGCAGAAGGGAAAAAATGCATTAGTGCTGTTCCATGAATTCTTGCATAAGAACTAGGGCAAGACTTTTCGCAGTATAGCACAACTATTTCAGGAGTTGCATCACAGTATAAGGAACAATGAATAAAGAAAATATAGACTGTATTATATAAATTCTAGTGGTCACAAGTCTTGAGAGTGAGCTTGTGCCAAATCTTAACAAGAATTTGCACATACGGAGTTCCTCTGGATTGGGGGTCACATTTCTAGTGCAATGCTCTTCTGTCAAGTTAAACAGTCATTCCAAGAGTAGAAGTTTTCTGCTTGCAGATGAGCAGACCTTTAGATCCAACCCATTGACACCATCTTCTTTTTCCTAAACTAAATCCTCCGAGTGCAACTACTTCACTGCTCTAAGTCTGCTCTAAGTCTGAATCCCACCCTTGACAGTTTAAAGCAGAGGCAGGAAACCTGGGGCCCTCTATCATCCCTGATAACTGGCCATGCTAGCTGGGGCTCATGGGAAGTCGAGTCCAACATCATCTGGAAAGCCACAGATTCCCCCCATCCCTGGAGAGAGCACTAGTCATAGGTGTTTCAGGAAGATTCATTCTAGAGAATGTTCTCTCAGAGAAAAGTTGAGGAACTAAAAGCAATAGGAGAGAAGGGGCAATACAGCATTCACAGAGGTATATGAGAAAATAAGTGAAACATTTACTCAGGGTTAAAATTAGCTGCTTGTCTAGTCCCTTGGAGGCAATTTTAATGTACTACACAGAGCCAGGCTAACGGGGAAAGAGCCACATGTACACCTGGAGGGCGCACACCATGGTGAATAAAGCAACTTTTGTCTTACACGTAGAGCTATGAACTCTAAACTGGACAGGTGAATGAGTTGAGCATATTGTTACCATACTGCTGCCCTGTGGCAATGCAGTGACAATTGTACTGTATGTGTGACTTCCTTCCTTTTTGCCTTGAGAATTACTGCCTCTACATTGCTAGGAGGCTGAGCAAGCCGTGCGCTCAATCTTTGTTTCCCTGTGTAAAAGAAGGACACCTATATGGTAGTTGCACACAGGGGTCTCTCCCCACCCACACCCCATTCTTCTTATGTTAAATAAACACATAGTGGTTTTCTTCATTCTTCTCCTGATATCAGCTTATGGAAAGAGATGGGATCTTCCATCCTTTATAAAGGTTAAAGAAATACCTGGCCATGGCATTTGACACTTGTGTTTCGTAATATACTAGCAGTCCTACAAGCACAGGGGCCCTTTCTCTGTCCACGTTTGAACTGTGCTAAGTTGCTACGCCTGTGCAACAAGCTTGGTGGTCTGTTCCTAGTGCAGTGATCCAACACCCATGATTTATTAATTTATTATATTTATATCCCGCCTTTTTTCCTGCAAGGAACCCAAGGCGGCTTACATAATCCTCCTCCTCCTCCCTGTTTTATCCTCACAACAACCCTGTGAGGTAGGTTAGGCTGAGAGTCAGTGACTGGCCCAAAGTCACCCAGTGAGTTTCATGGCTGAGCGGGGACAAGAACCTGGATCTCCCGAGTCCCAGTCCCACACTCTCACCACTACGCCACACTGGCTCCGTGATGTTATACTTGGGCAAGGGCACCTGATCCTGACAACTTTTTAACCTTATATAATATGCCACAGGATTAAGCTACAAGAAAAGACACCAATTTATTTAGTATGTTTATATTCCACCTTTGATTTTTACAACATGTGTAAGGAAGGCATCAAAAATAAACAAGTTAGTCTCAAAGGACACCTATTCTGAAGTCACAGTGGTACAATTTCCAGAGGAGAGTGTATAAACACTGATTATTAGAAGAGTGTAAACGTTTAGCCATTGTCATCGTCTGCATCAGCTCCAACTGAGCTTAGCAGTTTTATCTCTTTGATTGCGAGACTGTTTTCCTTGCTGGCCACTTTCACCCATAACTTGATTCTGCCTACTGACGTTTTCATTCTTCTTGTTACCATGGCTTCATCACAACAATGCTGCAACAAGCCTCTCAGAGGAACGTACAGAATACAGCAAGTAGCTTATTCAGCAACCAAGGGCTATATTTTAATGCAAGAAAAATAAGCAGATTCTTTATGTGCCAAACTTGCTTTTCAGAATTATTCCCAAATTTGGCTAGATCATGCATAATGCATTACCCTATTCTAGGTAATCATATAGAAAATCCAACATTCCACTGCACATACAATGAGCCAAGTCATCCTGCTATTTCCCTATTTCTTTAGGCAACTGAGGGTAGGAGACAGTAGCTTCTGCTTCCGAAGTGTTTTGATGCGTCTCAACTTTTCATTTAATTTCACAGCTGGAAAAATAATTCCTTCCTATTTGCCTTTTCCTTCATGGGGGAAACCCCATTTCCTATCCTTAAAAGTGATTATGAGAATTGGGAAGCTTCCTTTACTGGCACTTGTCATTGGTAATACTATTTTCCAGACAACAAATTTTTTCATTTTTATATCCATAATACAAGGCTAGTATTATACAGTATTGTACAGTCTTTACAGTCTCGGGAAAAACTAAATACTTTACATTTGTTTAATTACATAGAAGATCGCAGTGATTTACACAGAGTTAAGTTTTAGCTTCAAATTGTGATTATCCAAGACGGAAGATTCAGGCTGCAATCTTATACACTCTTTTCTAGGAATAAGCAGGGGGTTGGACTCGATGGCCTTGTAGGCCCCTTCCAACTCTATCTCTATGAATCTATGAAGTCCCATTGTGCTCAGTGGGGTTTACTTTGGAGTAGTAATGCATGGGATTACACTGTCAAAAACATATTTATGTAAGGCTGTCAAATAAGGTAAACTATGTATAACATGAGACAGTATGGTCCAGTGGAGAGAGTAGAGTCTGTACCTGAGCTGAAGTCTACCACTTCTAGTACAGAGTCACTGTGGAAGCTTTTGGCAAATCACACTCATTCTGTCCCAACACCCCCTTTATATCTTCAATATTAGTAGCAGTGGTATGCAATGTAATAGTTACCTGTTAATTTTCAATAGACATTTGATTTCTCTTTACTTCAAGGTTTTTTTAAAAGCTGGAATATACATCAAAAGACATTACATTCTATCAAGTGAGCATCAATATCACAAAACTCTGGAAGCATCAACAAACCAGACCAGGTCCAAATAGCCATTCAACAGAATACTAATTTTCGTGTCTCTAGGCCTGATCTGAGTTGCCTTGAGTTCCATGGAAAAAAGGTAGATATATATCTGGGTGCTATAATGCGCACAAGTTCCTGTGCAAGGAGCGGCTTCCCATTCACTTCAGTATTACAGATAGCTGTGTGGATGCAAGGCAACATACATGTTATACAAGAAAATCTGTAAAAGATCAAAGAGAGATGAGAGGTACAAAGGCTTCATTAGCTACTCAATTCCCAGGGCACACACATCATGTTTAAGATTTTTACAAGGTCTTGTTCTTTTCTACCATTTAACAGACTGTGTAAGCTACCTTAACCAGTCACTTTACAAGCCGTTTAAAGCTTGTACAGGCAGCTTAAACTATTTAAAATAGGACACCATTTTTGTTCTTGTAGATGTTGAGATAGCTCCCACTCAGATAGCATTTGAGCTCAGTGGTCATTTTGAATTAAAATGCAACAATTATGTCAGTGGAAGATACTACAGCCAGCGTCATATATATTTTTAGGATCTCTCATTTCATTCTTTTAAAAATAATTTCCTCTATGTCATCAGTATCAAATTCTTACACAAAAGTATTGAGGTACAACACTGATTAAATATTCTTTTCATTCATTCTGTCTGGGGTTGCAAAATGGTCAATTTCATCATCAGTTATTAGTGAAGATCCTGAACTGCTCTTTCGACAACCAATGCTGCATTGTTTCAACTGTGATTGAATCCAAGAGCTCTCTGCTTCTTAACTATATCTGAAGTGTTGACCGGGGGGGGGGGGGGGGGGGGGGGGGGGGGAGAAACCACTGTAACAGGAGGCAACCGTTGCTAAATAGCACTTTAATTAGCTTACAAATCAGCTGATAAAAATAAAAATTGATTAATGAAGCTACTGAGAGTTCGCCAGCTTGGGAGGGGGGGTATTACTTATTTGATTAAAATGGAAGCTTGCAAGATTGGTCCCTAAATGCAGCTGCCCAAATAAGATGCATGTTTCACATGATACATACAGATGCATTAAATCAAAGACAACTGGGAAGAACCATTCACATTTCTGAGACACATTCCATCAGTACAAGTCTAGCTGCTCATGGAATGAACAAAGTGGAGCAAATCAGCAGGGATGGCCTAAATTATTATTTTTGTCAGTCTAGTCAAAATAACATAAAATTAAGTCACATTTTATTAATACAAATTACTTTGGATAAACAATCATCAGATATGAAGATATATCTGTAAGCCCCACAATGCCTGACACCGTACCTTGTCATCCTTTACATCCCCTTTTTTCACTCGGTCAAATTATGTGTCCTCCAAACTCATATACTCAATTTGAATGTGAAGGGGTGAGGAAAGACAGAATGGGGATATGGGAAGCATGCTCAGAACTTCCAGTTTGCATAACAGTCCCTTGTGTGGCCTGCACATACCCACAACCTGTGATCCTTCTGCTTATGAGTGTTGTGTCCATGCAGGGAAGAACCGTGCCTCTTTGCTATTAATAGACTCGATAGCCTTGTAGGCTCCTTCCAACTCTATGATCTATGAAATCTACGACTGTGCATTAAGAAAGCAGGCCTATGTAAAAGCATTATCACCATTACATGCCAGATTCTGACAAAAGAGAAAACTCACCTCCCAAAGAAAATACACTATTAAGATGTTCTCATATTATCATATGAAGTGATTATGTGAGCCAGCTTGGGTCCCTTGCAGGAAAAAAGGTGGGATACAAATATAATAAATATAAAAATATTTATTTATTACATTTCTATACTGTAATACCTGATGCAATACCTTTCCCAACCATAATCTACCTGGACACTACACTCAACATCTGGGGCCTTCTTCTATCTGCCACCCCCAAGGGAGGCTCAGAAGGTGGCAACAAGGGGGAGGGCCTTTTCTGTGGTAGCTCCACAACTTGGAACAGGCTCCTCACTGAGGCCTGCCTGGCACCAACTTTACTATTCTTTCGGCGCCAGGTTAAGACTGCCGTCTACGCTGAGGCATTTAACAGCTCCAAATAGTACACAGGGTGGTGGTTATGTCACCTTTTTTATCCAGTCTACTTTTTATAATCTTGTCTTAGCTACAGTATTTAAGTAATTTAAAATTTGTTTTTAAAATGTCTAGTGCAAATTTTTCGATGTTTTTAATGTTTTGTATTTTTATATTGTATTTTACTGTAAAATTGTATTTTATTGTAAAATTTTATAATTGTTGTAAACCGCCCAGAGAGCTTTGGCTATTGGGCGGAATAGAAATGAAATGAAATGAAAATGAAATAACAACAACAACAACAACACTGCCCAATACCTGATGCTCTTTGGGTAGTTCATAAAATAGGAGTAAAAAGTACCTGCTATTGGAAGGTAAATCTGACTAAGCTAGAGATACAAATATTCAAAGAACCTGTCATGAGGAAGTACAAGACTAAAATAGTAGAAATATGGAGGAGGGAAAAACAGAAAAACTGATTAGATATATTTATAGATTAATAAGTTACATCCATGCATGGATTCAATAAGTACAGAGGAATGAAAGAGCATGAATCAGCATCTAACTAGGTTAATGGATGCAAAGAAAGGAATGAGAAATGCTCCAACTGCATGTATTCCTTTATCACATGCTGCCCAATAATTCACAACTCAGATAAAATGTGCATTTGTAAGACATGCATAGTTGGAGAAGAGCTTTACTCACTTACATGTCCAGGCATGCAGTTATATTTTGGGCACAAACAAGAGCTCTGTGTGCAGAGATTGTGGAAATTTCTTGGAACTTAATTAACTGCAGTTATACATTTCACAAGGCCAAGTTCTACCAGTGTTCAGCAACCAGCTCTGAAACAGCAGTGAAAGTTTCTAGTCTGTTATTTTTGAAGCATCTACTAGTGATGTGGGGAAGAAAATTTCCTAGTGCTTTATTTTTCTGCAGAACATTTTCCATTTCAGAAGTTCCTTAGTAAAAAATAAATGTCTGCCCATTGCAAATACAATATTTGCCAGTTTAAAGATATTATTATATTAAGCAGTGTATAAGTATTACAAATACAGTAATACCTTGGATTGCAAGTAACTTGGTCTGAGAGTGTTTTGCAAGACAAGCAAAAAAAAATTTAAATAAATTTTGACTTGATAAACAAGCAACGTCTTGCAATACAAGTAGTGTAGGGATGTAACCACTCGCCTTGAGCGGGCGTAGAGGGCCAAAATTGGCTCCGCTCACGCCCGCCAGAGACTCGCTTTGATATAAGAGTGTTTTGGATTACAAGCACGGTTCCGGAACGAATTATGCTTGCAATCCAAGGTATTACTGTAAATAAAATATGCAACCTTGGCAGTTTCAAGTTATAATTGATGTTTTTCAGGTGACCATCCCCATATGTAGCCCCAGCATACATACAGGTTATTGAAATACATGTACGGTATATCCAAACTAATTAACATCTTTTGTCTTAAAAGAAAAACACAATAACAGAGCTTTCAATGATACAAACAGTTTTTTGTTGGAAAAAAAATCAACTCAAAAAATTATTATAGTACTACATTGTACACATAGCCTGAAGGGAATTTATACAAACTTTTTAAATAATTGGGCACATGTATTTTTGGATAAGGGATTCTCAACTTGTAATATGATTATATGCCAGACTGAAATTGTATGGGGCAAGCTTTACCCCGGGTCCTTTCCCTGCTTCTACAGGTGTCGGATTAGTAAAAGTAAAAGTCAACCTGTACTAGGATGAGCAAGATAAACAAGAAAACTAAACGTGCTTAACGCATTTTAAACATTTTGTCTTGGACTGCAAACCCTGCATTAGGTAAAAGTTTGCATTGGGCATGCTTTTGCACAATTAATGTGATTTTTGCTATTGCATGCATGCTGATAATTTGTCAAACCTTGGCTCATACTCCGTTAGTTTGAGAGCAAGACATGCAGCACTCGGGTCAACTGTTAGGGCTTTACATCCAAGCCATGCTCTGTGCATCATTCTTCAAAATCTTTTAAATGTGATAACAATGAAGAAAAGAATTCTGTAACAGGAATTCTAGAATAAAATCATTCTGTTCCACACTGTGAGAAAAGAACAAGATCATTAGTGTTTTGCAGAAGGGGACAGTCTTTTCGCAATCTGATGACCAATGGCTCGAGTGCCCACAGAGAGGTCCCTGCGTGCCAGCTGTGGCACCCGTGCCATAGGCTCGCCATCACTGTCTTAGAGTAAAATGTAACTAATTAATAGTGACAGTGGGACTGAAGGTGCCCCAACAACCTCAGTGGAAGAGAGTTAACTCTGTTGAAATAGATGAGTGGCTGTCAGCATATTATGCACACTTCTTTGTGTTACTAAAATTAGTGTGTCAACAGTTTTTCTCTTAAATTTAAGAAAAGATTGGTTTTTTCTTAAATTTAAAAAATGTAATATGATTGCCTTTACATTTCTATAAGTATTCCAGTAAAATGTCTACATTACATAACCTTTAAATATTAAGCATGCTTTAATTCCCCCCCCCTTTCAAATATTTCAGGTCAAATACTTGTAGCATATTGGGACAAAAAATTAAGATGTACTTTTAAAAGCTTTTTTGTTTACTAAATACAAATAAAATAAACATGTTAAATTAGATCTCTCAGGCATCAGAATATTTTCCAATGCACACTAAAAATGTTCCTATGCAGATGACCCTATGCAAAAAACGACCCTAACTTGCATTGGAAAATTTTCCAGTTCAACATTTCCTGGAAAACCCACATCACTTAAGGTTCATTCATCTGTAAGGACGCCCTCTAGTCAAAAAATGCACAATATACAAGTAACATGACTTTTGCACATTTCCTTGAAACTCATGATGATGACTTATAGATACGCAGCATTCCCTATTCTAGTGTCCCCCAGCCTACACATCTAGAACAAACCATGGGTTTAAGGGTGGTTTGTAAACCACTCCAGCCACCCACCCTCGCTGGGTTCAGATGTCATGTCAACCCATGCCCGGTGAAGGCAATTATGCTAATTGGGCAGCTCGCAACTGGAACGCGTAAGGAGGGAAAATAAGCCACCGCGGCTTATTTTTCCTCCATGATCATGCAAACCCTAGATCATGTCTCTACCAGGCAACAATGTACACCTCCGTCCTCCCTTGTCAATGCCCTTCACCCCTCCTCCTCAGGCTCGGTGCTCCATTTGAAAGTGACCGGCTTTTTACCCTGGTGAGCCAAATGGCTCTTATCTTCACTGAGCAACCTTGAAGAAGGTGGCTATTCTACCTATATAACCTGAATGTGATTTAGCAAACTACAGTAATAGAGTGACATTCCTCTTCCTAGCACAGCTATACACGTATAGCTGATTGACTTATCTCTGGGTAAGCGCGCGTGGCCCCAGTTTGGGACCATGGTGAATTCTCTTTGTTTTCTTTTTTTACCCCCCCCCCTTACAATGGGGGTGGAATTTCAGCATGGAAACAAGATGAGATAGCTTAAATCCACCCTCCTGAATTGCTATGTTTCCAAGTTGGGGCATATTTGGAAGAGGAATATTGCTGGTCCCTAGCTGCGAGGAGCAGCAAAGGAGACTTTTTTAAAAAGTGTTAAAGAAAATAAAACCCTTAGCCACCTCTTCCTAAAAAGTAAGATAACCCCACCTTCACTCCGAAGATTAAAACCACAGCGTATTGTACCACAAATATACAGCTTATACTGTATATGTCAACTCGGGTGCTTCGCAAGGCAAGAAAGTGGGGACGGGGAGAATCTCACCACAGCAGTATAGACAAGGTGCCACAAAGGCACCTGGGATATGTGCTGGGAGCAGGTGGGAGATCAAAGGGGGGAACAAACCATGGCAAGCCAGCAAGTGCCGGATCGTCTGTCGGCAGCATGGCTTAGTGAGCGATTAACCAACCCACCATGGCTTGCTTTCAGCATGGTTCATCGTGACATGCGAACAGGCCCATTGTTTCAGCAGCAGTAGTACTTCCATTGCCAAAAAAGCCAAGTATTGTTTAAAACTGAATAGTGTACTGTGTCTCTCCAGCAGCTGAGTTCAACACTGAACTTTCTTCCTCCATTTCAGAAGATGCTCCCCACAGCTCACTTGCCCAATCCAAACTACTTTTTATTTTATTTATTTTATTTTTATTTATTTAATTTTCAAACAATATATAAAATAACTAAATAACAAACATACAACTTATAGATCATAGAGTTGGAAGGAGCCTACAAGGCTATTGAGTCCAACCCCCTGCTCAATGCAGGAAACCAGAGGAGGGGTCTCCCATCACCACGGGACCAAAGAATGCAGTCTCTCTCTATAATCTATTGTTATTCATTATTCCAAAAATACAACATATCTTGACACGGCATGCTCCCTTTCCCCTTATTTAACACAAAATCCAAAAATAAACCCCAGATATCCTTAAAATTGTTTTTCTTTAATTGTCCCCTTTTACATTTGATATTATAAGTTAACATATCATTTAAAGCCATATCCCACACTTCTTTATACCAAACTACTTTTTAATCTCCCAAAGCAGACCTGGAAATTTGGCATAAGAGAAGTACCGTATTTTTCGCTCCATAAGACGCACTTCCCCCCCAAAAAAAAAACTAGGTGGAAATGTCTGTGCGTCCTATGGAGTGAATATAGTAATAAAAAAAATTTTTTTTTACTTTCCTCTGCTGGTCCGGAAGAGCGGAGGACTCCTGGGCAGGGCGGGGGAAGCCCCCGCCTCTCAGCTGATTCACTGCGGAACAGCTGATTTAAATATTATTATTATTATTATTATTATTATTATTATTATTATTATTATTATTTCCTCTGCTGGTCCGGAAGAGCAGAGGAATCCCCGCCTCTCAGCTGATTCCCCACGGAACAGCTGATTAAAAAAATATATATTTTTTTGGGGTACCATATGGTAAGTGCGTCTTATGGTCCAGTGCGTCTTATGGGGCGAAAAATACAGTATTAAGGGGAAATGCCATCATGGATGTACACACATACCAATTCTCCACCACCCCAATCCCTTCTCTAGATTTCCTCTAAGAGTTTCTTTCATCACCTGTAATGGCACAAAAGGTACACATCTGTCCCTCTGAAGTGAGGCCAAAATGTTGGCTGCAAAGCCAGGTATAAAATGCTAACTTGTTATAGGCACTTAGGGAGTATAAATTTGCAATACCGAGTAACTCAAACCCACTTAATTTACTTTTCTATATGAACTTTAGTTTGCCTGAGATAGTTAAAGATAATTTAATAGAGACTTGTAAATAGTCACTCTCCTGGTCACCTAAATAAGCTAGAATTGTTTCCAGTAGACCACAGAAAGTTTTCATGAACTGGAAAAGTTAGTGTTCCCCACTTCTCCACTCTAGTTTCAGACCATCAATGTTCCACAAATGACTAATGTAGGCAAGGGTAGGAAAGTCATTAAACTTTTTGATCCAGTAAGTAACCTCTGTGGGTTTGTTTGCATAATTGCAAACAATCCTATGCATGTTTAGACAGAAAAAAGTCCTACAACTCCCAGCATTCTCCAGCCAGTCATGTTTGCTGGGGAATGCTGGGAGTTGCAGCATTTTTCCGTCTCAACATGCATAGGATTGTGCCCTAAATTTGTCAATCTTTTCCTATACATGGGCATATTAAAATACAAAGCCTGACGGATACCTAGAAAGGAAACTGCTTTTGTGTGCTTTAACTGTTTGAAGACAGAGGTGGGGGAAGCAGTTTACTTTACATTTTCCCTAATAAGCTTCCTACACAACTATTACTCTTGGATTTTATTTTGTATTAGCACTTTAGTATTGTTATGGCTGATGATCAAATAATTGTACTTTCTAATAAACTTCTGTCAGAGTATCTTCAGAGTTCTCCTTCACAATATTGTGCATTGTACAAGTCTAACTGCACCAGTAGCTTTGAAAAAGCACTAAATTTGTGAAATCTTTGTGAAAGACAATGTCTTTATGAACAAGCCTAGTCTCAAGCTTTGTTATGCTTCAACCAGATTTCCAGAGCAATCATGTTTCCTAACTGATTAACCCTTGGATACCAATAAATGGTCTCTGTTATTAAGGCAGGCAATACTCCTATATTATGTGATTGCTTAGAGATTCAGTACCTAATAATAATTTGCAATATACAGCATATGTTTGTTCAAACTAAGAACAGGAAATTGTATGTCCCCTGATCCTATGAGCTCCTGCACAAACACCTAACTCACAGTGAAGTGGCAATCCCTTGCCTAGCTATACTACTTTAGACTACATTCATAATGACTTAATGCTCTTCCATATAAAAATTCCATATAGAAAAGCAGATGTCAGGGAGAAGGTTTGTAGCCTAGCCTTTTACCTGACTCCTACTTCTCTGTGGTCATGGAGGTATTTTGTTTTGGTATAGAGCGGCATTCAATCCATATAAGCCCCTAGCAGCAGTCTGAAATGGCACAGCCCAGGCATGGGTTTATCACCTCAGTTAGAATGAGGCCATACAAAACCAAAGGATCATGAATAAAAAGAGTCACAACCTTAAAGGTACAACACAAAACAAGGGTTGTCCTCCTGTCCCCACCCAGCCCCTTCCATAGCTACACACACAAGGTCACTTGTACGGACATGCAAAACTAAATTATGAGCTACTATGAATCAAGAGAATCACAAAGGATCAGAAAACATACCATGACTGAGTTCGCATGTAGCAACAACCCATGTTTGTCACACGCTGTCCCTTGCCCAGTCAGTTCCTAGGTTGTTCGCTGTGATGTCTGAACAGGACACTCCCGGTTGTTGAGGAAGAAACAACCCAGAGTTTTAATGCATGGTTCCTTGTTGCATTTAAAACTCTGGGTTGTTTCTCGGAGCAGGCAGAAGGCAGCATGGTCATTTGCACATGACCTCAACCAATTAGTTAACCCATGGTTGGTCCTTACCTGCAAACTGGGTCATAAAGAAACAGAGCAGGGGGTTTCTTTTTGTAAGAACTGTATGTGGCTCAGCTACACTTGCCATGGACAAGATAGTGCAGTACTATGCTACCAAAGCTACAGCACATTTACAAAGTCCAGCTATCCAACACACACACACACTTTTTACAAAGAAACCATGCCTTAAACTAAGGAATGTATAAACCAGACAGAGTAAACTTGCAACCCTAACACTTCCATTGTACCTTCAGGTAAATTTGTTTAGGGTTGAGGACTCAGTATTTTCTCCTATTTTCCATACTGATGCAAACTAATACAACTATGCACCAAGAGAGTTCACGCTATTTCTAGAAAATGGTTTTAAAAGCTATGTACCGGTACATAGAAAATAAGCTCATCTTTCTGAAGAACAGCTAAGGGGGCTAAATATGGGACCCAAATCTGACTACTTACAACAGCTCAGTTGTTTATAAGATATAAGAGTAAACATATGATCTGTTGCTGACTTCTGTATTCTAAACAACTGTATTACACAGTCATGCCTTGGATTGAGAGCATAATTCGTTCCGGAAATGTACTTGTAATCCAAAACACTCTTATATCAAAACTAAATCCCCCCAAAAAAAATTTGTACAGAGATTTTTAATTTAAGCCCTACTACAGTACTTGTATTGCAAGACGTCGCTTGTATATCAGGTCAAAAAAATTTAAATAAATATTTAAAAATTTGCTTGTCTTGCAAAACGCTCTCAAACCAAGTTACTTGCAATCCAAAGTATTACTGTACAGCCTTCTCAGGGTTAAAATGACTGGGTTTGCATGAAATGACAACCCATTGTGACAGCCCAGTGGGCTGTCGTGTGGTGTGAACCCAGACTGATTCCTGCAGGGTGGCCTTGTTCATGGGCAACATGCCATCCCAACAACTCAGGGCTTGTTGTTGGGTTTCTTGCACGTACGATGGGCTGCCATGTCATCTGACCCTGAGCAACAGACCTGTGTGCCTCGTGGGTTGTGGAAAGCGAGACACACAGCAAGAGCAGCAAAAACCCTTGCTGCTCTTGCTGAGCTAGCCTGGGTCACCCCCAGTGCCAGCTGCCCTACCGATGCCCAAGCAACACAGTAGAGTGACCAGCACTGCCTTGATGCCCCCCGCCGCAAACACCTTTTGGATTTGCCGCCTTCTGCATTTGCCACAGCATATTTCCCCATTTTACCCTTTTCTGATCTTTTGTGATTCTCTTGGTTCATAGTAGCTCATAGTTTAGTCCTCCATGTCCGTACAAGTGACATTGTGTGTGTAGCTATGGGAGGGGCTGGGTGGGGACAGGACGACGACCCTTGTGTTAGAGTGTCGTACCCTTGTATGAGGGTTATGACTCCTTTCATGATCCTTTGGTCAGGTTCCTCTCACTCTTTTTACTCATGATCCTTTGGTCAGGTTCTTCTCACATTCCCACCCTGAAATATGCAGGCATGAATGCATATATGTCCCTGCAAAAACAACAACAAAAAACCTCATGGGGAGCATGTAAAAAAAAATCCTTTTTAAAAGGAACTGGAGTTTTGACAGCTGGCTGTCAAAGCTCCGTGCTCTCGTAAAAGGGGGTGGCTCACACTTTTCCACCTTCCCTAGCACCTAGAGTCTCGGGAAAAGGTGTAAAAGTGAGTAGAACCGACAAGAGTCAGGTCCAAAACCACCCGAGGACCTTGCCACAAATGGGGTGATCTACTGGCCACCCCCCTTTTCACAAACAAAGATTAATCACGGTTTTGATTTCTCTTGAAAACTCACCTTTTCCCAGCTGCCAAGAGAAATCAAAGAAAGAAAGTAAAGCTCTTGGCGGCCTCTCTGGATCAGTGCCCATGAGGGGTGCCTGCTGCACTTTGACAGCAGGCACCCCCCCCAAAAAAAGATTGCCCAGATAGGGCATGCCGTTTCAGAACCGCAGGAAGTTCACAAGTGCGCACTTGCACAAGTCCGATTAGAAAAAATACAAAACAACGTATGCACATTTGTGGCACAAAAAAAGTGGGGGTGACAAACCCGTGACAGCCCCTCCAATGTGCTGCTTGGGCACTTTGAAGGGGCCATCATTAGCTGTCAGATCAGAGATCATGAAAAGCAATCTCCGAAAAAAGAGGGGGGAAGGGGAGGGCCGTGTGGCGAGCACAAAAGGGCTTACGATCGTGGCGGGGAGGGCAGACAAGACGGGTGCAGCGACAGGGTCCACTGGGATACCCACAGGAGGACCGAGGGGCGACAACCCACGGTGAGCCCGATCCTGTCAGGTGCACCATGGTTTTACGAACAACCCACCCTGCGAAGCATGTTTGCAGAGTGGGGTTGTCATGACGTGCGAACTTGCCCAATGTATCCTATGCACCAAATATCCGCAAAACTTAAAGCACAAATTCTCTTTTTATTTTCCTTTCTGAAAATTCCTAGGTGTTCCTTTAAAATAAAATATTTAACAATTCATTTGGAGAAAGGTTAAACCCAATTTACATAAAACCGACAGGCATTTTTGTAACGAAAAAGCCTGTTTCCTGCACACCCCCACCCCCACCCCCACCCCTGTAAACAGGAAAGTCATGCAAATATACATAGGTTATCTGATGGGGCCCAACAGCACAGTCTCCGCTGTCCCTTTGATGCCCCTGTGCCTCAGATATGCATATGCAAATGTTCTAAAGACCCCTGGTCATGAGCAAAGAACCACCCCCCTCCCCTGCCTGGCCAGATGAAGTTCATCCCGATTGGCCAAAGACAGCTGGGCTACTGAAAGGAGGGGTGGGGAGGGAGAGAATCTATATTGCCAGCTGTTGCTTCTGGTTTTGGTTGTTGTTGATCATGGGCAGCAGGCTGCGAGGAGGTCCAAGACTTTGGTCTGGCCTCAAGAGCCGGCCTCTGGATCCAGCCCCAGGTAGCTCCTGGTGAAACTCGCAGAATGAGGGCTTTTGCTGAGACAAGCCCTGAAGAAGACCACCCACCCCGGACCTTAGGGTGGGTGTAGTGGTCCGCACATGTGGTAGGGCTTGGCTGAGGCAGCCCTGAAGAAGACCGGCCCCCAGGTAAAGTGAGTGCCTGGGAGATATATAGAAAGGAACCAGCTTTGTTATTTTGTAGCTCTACTGTGTTTGTACCAAAGTGTCTTCCCACCTTTCTCCTTCCCTCATTTCCCACCTTTTGTTGTAATCTGTTTACCTTGAATAAACCTTCCTGGTTTTACCCCACACGGCGTGTGTGGTTTCTCTGTGGTTCAGTGCTAAATCCAGAGTACAGACAAGGGCAAGTCCCTGAGAGAGTCAAGTCAAGACTGCAGAGCTAAGGCTGGCAGTCTTGCACCTTGGATCTCTGATCTGGAGTAAAGGGTTGGTTGGCAGAGTCGCCAGCCCCCTTTCTTCACAATTTTAAAAATGTTTCAATAATGGTGCTCATTATGGCTTTTAAACTAAAATGTTAATACTTACTAAAAAGGTACTTGTAAATAATCCTGAAAATATGTCCCTGATATTTTATCCTGAAATATAATGGAGTCTACACAGACTGAAAATGTAAGATACTATGGGCAGTATACAACACTGCCCACGGGACCCACTATCAGCACAACGGGAAGTTGACATTTCCCAAAGCAACTGGAAACAAGCTGAAACTCATTTCTGGAATGAAGCAGGTCAGAAGAGCTCACAGAAGGAGCTGACCTGTCCCACTCCAGAAACGAGCAGTTTAACTCAGTTCTGGGGTTGACCTAGGACAGTGGTTCTCAACTTTTTTTGCCTGATGCACCCTTTTCACCATATGTCAGAATGTCATTCCCCCTTTCCAAGATTGTCTGACTTAATCTGTGCCGTACAATAAGGTGTGATGCCCTGTAGATTATGTACAATCCGTAGAATTGTGATTTGTAGAAAGGTCAGTATTCCAACAGTTTGAGTCTGTGGTCCCAATTCCCCCCTGGGGGGAACTCCCCCCTGCTTGAGAACCCCTGATCTAGGAAGTACTAACTTCATTTTGCACCAGGCTGGCACAATGTAATTAGCAGCGGTGCACAGGCAGCGTTGGATACTGCCCTAGATATGTACTTTCAAAAGCGAAAAACTTTGAAGATCAATACTTGTACTAAACAAAAACAGCACAAGAAGATTTCTGTTAACACAAAAGGACAGATATGATCCAGGCTGCAATAGACTACAATAATACCTTGGATTGCAAGTAACTTGGTTTGAGAGCGTTTTGCAAGACAAGCAAATTTTTAAATATTTATTTATTTATTACTTGATATACAAGCGACGTCTTGCAATACAAGTACTGTAGTACGGTTTAAATTAAAAATCTCTGTACAAATTTTTTTGGGGGGATTTCGTTTTGATGCAAGAGTGTTTTGGATTACAAGCACGTTTCCGGAACGAATTATGCTCTCAATCCAAGGCATGACTATATGTCCCAGTTCACACATCACAATAACCCTGAACTTTAAAAAAAAAAATCTGGGTTATTTCGAGTGTGGCAGTATGCTGGTGCAAGCTGAAGTGTTTAAACAACCCAGGAACACTCTGCCCCTGGGTTGTTTACCATGACATGTGAACCAGGACTTTAGTCCACTCTTCTTCAACAAGCCGGAGTTCCTGATTTGCACGTCATGGCAAAACAACCCTGGGTTGTTCAGTTGCTCCCACTGCGCACCAGCCACCTTCACGATAACCCCAAATTTTTTTTAAAAAAACCCTCTGAGTTATTGTGACATATGAACCAGGCCAATATCATAAAGTCAACCGACAAACAGGAAAAATAGACGCGATTACAACAATGTTACATTTTATCATATTGGCATAAAATGCTGATCCTGGGTCCCTACATTTTAAGCTCTACCATGCAAGGATGGCAACAACAACAACAACAACAAAAGCTTTAAATATCTTTAGACTGGTGCAACCAGTAAACAGTTCAGAATTATTTTGTGTAATTTAGGTTTAACACATACTAGGAAAAGTCATGAGCAACCTTTTTTTATTTTGCTGAACTTCTTGATTCAAATAGTAGAATTATAGCACCTGTTTCCCCCCAAAACCAGTCACATAGTGAAAGAAAGTTGCCTTTTGTAAGCTAGAGGTAAGCTCTGAAAGATCAACACTCACTCGAAATAAACATTCCTTGCTGAAGCATGCACTTTAGCATTACCCTCCACCACTATGACATATTGGAAGCAAGAAAATGAGACTCACTAATACACACTGGAGTTCTTTCCCCTTCCTACTAGATAGTGAGCCAATAAGGAAGTCAGAAAAGCACTAGATATTATCCCAGAGAAGTAAAGTAGTTAAGTAAAACCCAGATACACAAACAAGTATGTTAAATAATTGCAATCTCTTGCTTTGACTGCTGCAACCATAGGGAAGGGCTGTAGCTCAGTGTTAAAAGACATAGGTACCTTGCATGCAAAAGGTCCCAAGTTCAAACCTTGGCATCGCTAAGCCTGGGAGACTCCTGCCTAAAACCCAGGAAAGCCACTGCCAGTCAATGTAGTAGTTTTTGTTTCTTTTATTGTATTTTAAGGTGTTTTCTATTACTCTATTTTAAATTGTTTTGTAAGCCTCCTTGAGTGCCTTTTTGGTAGAAAGATGGGGTATAAATCAAATAAATAAATAATAAAAGGTAGACAGCAATGAGCTAGATAGACCAATGGACTGACTCAGCATGACCTTTATCCCACACACACACCTTTCATCACCCTGACCATATAACATTCCTCCTTAAATTCTTACACTTTGATTTCCTTCAAATCCACCCTCAAAATGCAAGTTTCCATGAAGGCTCTGGCATAACCCTAATCCCCATATCCCTTTGTAAGTATGTGTAACTGAAATAAATGCATATTCTTTCCCTATTTATCCCTGCCCCTAGCTCCCTATCCTTTCTCTGTTGTCTCCCTACATTGAATTATAAATTGTAAGCCCTTGAGACAAGGACCTGACTTCTTTATCTATTAATGTTATTCATAATATAAATATGCCATCACTGTGTACCAGTGCTTTACAACGTACAAGACCAGTAATAAGAGTTTCATAAATAATTGCAGCTGACCATATTCCCCAATGCCAGACATATTGTGAAGAAAAGCAGACCCTTCTCCACCACACAGGTGTAAACAAGTGTAATCCCAGCTGGAGGCTGGGAACCTCATGCAAATGTACATAGTTCCTCTGATGGCTCTGGGCCTCAGAATCTCCTGCAAATTTACATAGTTTCCTCTGATGGCCCTGTGCTGCCTCAGTCTCCCATGTATTCGCATGCAAATATTCCCCAAGCACTCTAGTCATGATCAGGAGTTCACCCCTCTGACACCTAGGAGCCACCTCTCCCCTGCCTAGCCCAGATGAAGTTCATCCCGATTGGCCAAGGACAGCGGGGCTACCGAAAGGAGGGGTGGGGGGAATCTATACTGCCAGCTGTGGCTTCTGGGCTTGGTGTTGTCTGGATGCGAAGGAGCATGGAGTAGGGCTTTTGCTGAGGCAGGCCCTAAGAAGACCAACCCCCCCAGGCAAAGAGTAAGTGCCTGGGTGTTTATATAGTAAAGGAACTAGTTTTGTTGTTCTGTAGCTCTACTTGTGTATACCAAAGTGTCTCTCCAGCTTTTTCCCGTTCCCTCATTTCCCACCTTGTACTGTAATCAGTTTACCGTACCTTAAATAAACTTTCCTGGTTCTACCCCACACGGTGTGTGTAGTTCCTCTGTGGTTCAATGCTAAATCCAGTGTATAGGCTAAGGGCGAAGTCCTGAGAGAATCAGTGTCAAGACGGCAGAACCTAGGCTGGGAAGTTGGCACCTTTGATCTCTCGTCTTGAGCAGCAGGATTTGTGGCAAGACCGGACAGAACCAGGAGGACCCATGGACTTGGTTGTCTTCTACTCAATTCTTCAGTACTGCTGGCACCCCAGATTACTGCCAATGAATCCAAAACAATCCCAAGCATATGCTACTTTGCAGTACTCTACCATTCTCGACTACCCATATTCCCTAAAGTGGCAGCAATCCAAAGTTATGCCCACCAACCACTTCTTGAAATTGATGTGGTGAGCAGGGCTATAAAATGGGAGAGAAGGGGGATACAAGGGGGGCCAGCTGAAAAAAAGCCTCTGCCTGGCTATGGGACAGTGGTAAGTAAGTATGAAAGAGGTACTGTGAGATCTGAAGTGGTCAAACATTTGGTTCCACCTGGCATCTCAGTACTTCCAAGCACATAGCTAGCCATTCCAGTAAGGAGTGTCCTTCAGAAGAGCTAGCTAGGTGAGTGCTGCCAAGGAATTATCCTCCTGAAATTCGGAGGGCCAGTAAGAGCAATCCAACAACAGCAACAAAACAGTAACCAGTCCCATCTATCACATAAAGAACTGTAATTCTGCTCAGAATTTAGCTCTTGATCTTTGTTCTTATACATTTACGAGATGTGTTGCAGAGATCTGATGGAGAAAGCATGCTTCCTGATTTTGTCTGGCAAGGAAAAGTGGTATGGGTCTGAAAACAACCAATAAAAGCTTGTTACGTGTGCTTAAGCAGACTTCCATGCATGGCTCTACATTTGGATCAAGAAGCACAGACACAAAAAGGGTGTTGTGTGATCAGTTTCCATTGCTGATTATTAAGAGTAGCACTGTCTCAAACTTTGAACTTGATTTGTGCATACATTTATATAATGTTACCAAACTAGTTTTGCCATGATGCACAATTACAGTTGCCTGAGAAGAACAGCATTTTATACCAGCTAGTGAATCAAAACCTAATGAAGAGGAGAAAGTTCTTGAACACCTTTGTGCAAATCTCACATCAATCCACCTTGTCACACAAGTAGTAGCAACTCCAAAAACTGATTGCAAAACACACAACGCGTGTCCAGTTTTTGCCTATGAAAGCATGGACCAGAAGTGTATAAAACCTAAAGAGAAAGAATCTGGCTAACTGTATTCAGTGCGATCAATTAAAGCTGACATGCAACTCTGCGAAGAATCACAGGCACTTAGAAAGATGCTTCTCAATCTTTGATGAGTAAGTGCAGCAACTTTTAAGTCTAAAAGAAAGTTACCTGAACAGAAGAGCTTGAGAAACACTTAAACTGCAGGGTTCTTAATTTGGAATAATACAGAAATGTAACTAATTAAGTACTCCAACATCTGAAAAGCATTTGGTTGCTAACTTGACTTGTCCAGGAACATAGGAAGAAGCTATCAGTCAATTAAAATCACTCACATTGTTTCTCCAGTCTTGGCAACATGACAAAGAAACTGATCCAATATCGGACACACTTCCTTCTTCCCCCTCTTTTCAAAATCTGTGAAGAGGACAGAAGGGGGAGAGTTATTTAAAGCACACCTTGCTTCTTAAACACAGTCTCACCCATATTCCCCATAGAAGACACAAACCAGAACAAGGCCTTAGAAGCCTCTGAAGGATATCAAATACATATTAGTAGCTGGGAAATTGATTTTCTACTTCTCTTTCAAAACTAGTTGCTAATACTAAGCCACCTGCCTTAGATAGGACAGCAAGGTGAAGCATAGGCAATGCCATCCAATGATTTGTAGGTGTGGGGTGGGACAGAATATGGAAGGAAAAGGTAACAGGAAAAAGAAAAGGGACAAGGACATGGGGACAAGGGAACACAGACATCAAATATGGAGAAAGTGCAGATAATGTAGGAGAAGGACTCCTTAGGCCTTTAAGGAAAGAGTGGAAAAGTCAGATGGAATGGGAGAAAGGGGAAACCATTGGTGTGTGGGGTCATATTAGGGTCCCTATATTACCACCCTTACCAGATATACTTTCAAGCACAGAATAGGGCCCTCGGAAACAGAACTGCTCAGACTCTGGCGGGACACTGGGGGTGGGGGGAGGGATGGGTTTCCATCTACCCAGCTTCTCTTCCTCCCCCCCCCCCCCGGGAGATAGAAAAGTATCTTCCCTTCCCACAGGGGATCTCTGGAGGTTCTTACGTGGCTCCCCAAGACAGAGGACCAGGCCTTATCTTCTCATCCTCAAGGCCAGTGGCCTGTCCCTTTCCCTCCCCTCCCCCCCGTGACCTCAGGGTAACCCCCTCCCCCCCCCAAAGCCCCCACAGCCTCCACCTTTCAGTGCCTCCTGCAGTCTCTCGATATCCATGATCCGCCGCTACCTCTTCTTCTTCCCCCTTCTCCTCCTCCTCCTCCTCCTGCCCTGCCCCCCGGGCCCTCACAGGAAACAGGCAACCAACAGCCGCGCAGCGACGGTGCTTCAGCTTCCACCACACAAACAGAGAGGAGGGAGAGGGAGGGAGGGAGGGAGAGAAAGAGAAATATAGAATCCCCGGCGGCCGGGCTCAGCAAGCTTCCAACATGGCGCCCAAGCCGTCGCCGTGCGCGCTCCCGACACACTCTCGCAAGCGCACCGAAACAGGCCTCTCCTCTTCCCGCCGGCACGGGGGCGCGCTCGCAGAGAAGGGAGGGAAAAGAGGGGGCGGGGCTATGGACGGTGACGTCACCGCCCAGTCGGCGAAAGGCTGCCGCGAGAGAGTGGCGAAGCAGCTCACGGTTTAGGATTGGCTTTCTTTTGGCTCGCGGCAGCCCGCCCACGTCACGTCACATGCTGACCGGAGGCGCCGCGTCGGCTTCTCTCTTCCTCTGCGTGTTAAAACCTGGTGAGGTTGCCAGTGTGCGTCGGAAGAAGTCGGAGTTGGGAGTTACGACGCTTCCATGTTTATACACAACACACGAGCGTTTCTGTCATTCATCAGGCTGAGCGCTGTGCCTTCCTCAAGTCTCTTCACCTCCCTTCGCTGTCTCCCCCCCCCCCTCACGCTTTTCTTCCCTCCCACGCGAACGGCTTTCTTTGTACTCGCGTGGGTCTATAGAAGAAGAATGCAAGGGCAACATCCGCCCAGACAACGTCTGTTATTGGGCGGATTTTAAAAAAATCAAAATTGCAGAAATCCTCCCGTACACTGTCCTGTGACTGTGAGGCATTCGAGTTTCTGTCCCGGTTATTTGCGTGGCGGGAATACTGGTCCCAATTAGCAATCAACCAATCAATGAGTATCGACTGGCAAATGAAACGGGGCGGGGGCGGGGATTACGGACAATGTGGCTTCTAGCAGCTGGACGGCGCTAAAATTATTTTGGTAATCCGGGCAAGACGGGAAATTTGGACACTTTTATTTCAATTTTTTATCTTCTATGTGAAGGAACTGCTAAGCAAGTGGGAACCATCTACTTTATTTGAATTATTTTAAACTTTTATGTTTATTTTTTTGCCTATTTTCTGATAGTATTGTTTCCGGTTGTTGTGGAGAGAAATACATTTGAACATGATAAAAGCTACAGCATCCAACTAATTCGCTCGCACAGGCTGGGGGGTTGCTCAGCATCATTTTTATATCCATGCATATAAAGGTTGTCTTACTACACCTGAGTGAGCCTATGTAGTTACACTGAGGTAATAAATCTAGGTCTGTATTATACCACTTTAGATTGTAGTGAGCATTCACACGGATGTTTGAAAGCTTCTCCATGCAAAATAAATGAATGTGCATCTGTGAAAATAGAGGACTAGATTCATAGATCATAGAGTTGGAAGGGGCCTACAGGCCATCGAGTCCAACCCCCTGCTCAATATTATTATTATTAATTTTATTTATATACCGCCCAACAGCCGAAGCTCTCTGGGCGGTTCACAACAATCCATAAAAACACACAATACAATGTACAATAAAAACATTATACAAAATTTAAAAACCCAATTTTAAAAACAAACGGGCCTCAGGAGGGAGCTTGTTCCAGAGTTGGAGGGCTACCACAGAGAAGGCCCTCCCCCTTGTCGCCGCCCACCGAGCCTCCCTTGGAGGCTGCAACCGGAGGAAGGCCCCAGATGTTGAGCGTAGTGTCCGGGTAGATTGTGCTTGGGAGAGGCGTTCCGTCAAGTATTGTGGTCCCAAGCAGTGTAGAGCTTTGATTAAGACCATCACCTTGAATTGGGCTCAGAAGCATACAGGCAGCCAGTGCAAGCAGGCCAAGACTGGTGTTATGTGTTCCGACCTTCTGGTCCCACTAATAAGTCTGGCTGCCGCATTCTGCACCGGCTGCCGCATTCTGCACCAGCTGCAGCTTCCGAACAGTGTTCAAGGGCAGCCCTATGTAAAGTGCATTGCAGTAGTCCAGCTTTGAGATTACCAGGAGTGTAGATTATTGAAATCAGGCTATCCCTGTCCAGATAGGGGCATAGCTGGGCCACCAGCCGAAGCTGGTAGAAGGCACTCCGAGCCACTGAGGCCACCTGAGCCTCAAGTGACAAAAATGGCTCAAGGAGAACCCCCAAGCTATGAACCTGCTCCTTTAAGGGGAGTGCAACCCCATCCAGAACAGGTTGAACACCCTCCATCCGGTCAGAGGAACCATCCACTAACAACATCTCAGTCTTGTCTGGGACTGAGCTTCAGTTTGTTAGCCCTCATCCAGTCCATTGTCACAGTCAGGCACCGGTTTAGCACATCCACAGCCTCACCTGCTGAAGATGAAAAGGAGAAATAGAGCTGTGTGTCATCAGCGTACTGAATGGCAACTGCACTCCAAAACTCTGGATGACTCCACTCAGCAGTTTCATGTATATGTTGAAAAGCATGGGGGATAAGACTGACCCCTGAGGAACCCCATATTGGAGAGTCCACGGGGCCGAGCAATATTCCCCAAGTACCATGTTCTGGATCCTGCCATCTAAGTAGGAGTGGAACCACTGCAATGCAGTGCCCCCAACTCCCAACGCAGACAGCCTCCCCAGAAGTATATACCATGGCGGCCGATGGTATCGAAAGCCGCCAAGAGAACCAGGAGTATCAACAGGGTCACACTCCCCCTGTCTCTCTCCTGATATAGGTCATCATACAGGGCGACCAAAGCTGTTTCTGTGCCCAAACCAGGCCTGAACCCCGAATGAAATGGATCCAGATAATCAGTCTCATCCAAGAGTGCCTGGAGCTGGTTGGCCACTACCCGCTCTAGGACAGTGATGGTGAACCTATGGCACGGGTGCCACAGCTGGCACGCAGGGACCTCTCTGTGGGCACTCGAGCCATTGGTCACCAGATCGGGATAAGTCTGTCCCCTTCTGCAAAACACTAATGATCTTGTTCTTTCTCACAGTGTGGAACAGAATGATTTTATTCTAGAATTCCTGTTACAGAATTCTTTTCTACATTGTTACCACATTTAAAAGATTTTGAAGAATGATGCACAGAGCATGGCTTGGATGTAAAGCCCTAATAGTTGACCTGAGTGCTGTCAAACTAACAGAGTATGAGCCAAGGTTTGACAAATTATCAGCATGCATGCAATAGCAAAAATCACATTAATTGTGCAAAAGCATGCCCAATGCAAACTTTTACCTAATGCAGTGTTTGCAGTCCAAGACATAAAGTGTTTAAAATGTGTTAAGCACATTTAGTTTTCTTGTTTATCTTGCTCATCCTAGTACAGGTTGACTTTTACTAATCCGACACCTGTAGAAGCAGGGAAAGGACCCGGGATAAAGCTTGCCCCATACAATTTCAGTCTGGCATATAATCATATTACAAGTTGAGAATCCCTTATCCAAAAATACATGTGCCTAATTATTTAAAAAGTTTGTATGAATTCCCTTCAGGCTATGTGTACAATGTAGTACTATAATAATTTTTTGAGTTGATTTTTTTTCAACAAAAAACTGTTTGTATCATTGAAAACTCTGTTATTGTGTTTTTCTTTTAAGACAAAAGATGTTAATTAGTTCGGACAACTGTATGAGTTGTTTTTCGAAAACTAAAACCTCGGTATTCAGGTTTAATTGCAGTGTTGGCACTTTGAAATAAATAAGTTGGTTTTGTGTTGCAGTTTGGGCACTCGGGCTCAAAAAGGTTCGCAATCACTGCTCTAGGACCTTGCCCAGGAAAGGAACATTCGCTACCGGCCTAAGGTTATTAAGATCTTCCAGGTCCAGAGAGGGTTTCTTCAGGAGTGGCCTCACTACCGCTTCTTTCAAGCTGCATGGGACCACTCCCTCTGGCAAGGAGGCATTGATCACTTCCCTGGCCCAGCTGGCTGTTCCCTCCCTGCTAGTTCTTATAAGCCAAGAGGGGCACAGATCCAGTGTGGAGGTAGTTGCACCAACCTGTCCAAGCACCTTGTCAACATCCTCGAGCTGTACCAATGCAGGAGACTAGAGGAGGGGTCTCCCATCCAAGTAATAACTAGGCCTGACCCTGCTTAGCTTTCCACACTCAGACAAGCTGAGCCAGCGTGAGCCACAGGCCTATGTCAGGTGAAGGGTTCTAATCTAGCTTTCAGCCAGACGTACCGTTTGTATAAGAAGGGATTTTTGGGGTATGAAATTGTGGAGAAAGCCTGAGCACACACACACAGTGACATGAACCCTGACATAGTTTTCCCTTGTACCTTGGCAACCCTCTTTTGCATAATCCCCACCAGGGGGACAGGAGATACCGTTCAGGTCAGACAGGTAATATGTGACTGCATCTGCATACCATCAGTGGGGCACATCTGCCTCAATCCGCAAGAAGAAGCATGGACCATCCCGAGGCACTCTCAAAGAACTGCCAAGTATACCCAAAGGGCACCGGTAAACTCAAGGCAAGGCGCCACCTTTTCCCGGTTAGGAATAAGCCCACCTGATCACCAAGGGGTGGGGAGGGGGGCGTATAGGGTAGAAAACCCCTCTGCCAGTCCCCACGAGGTTGTTGGGAACACGGGACGGGCTGTCAGCTTCCAACCCTAGCTCTGGCTAGACCAAGCAGCTTCTTACCCCGAGCAGGATGGGCTCAGAACTGGCTAGGCCAGTGAAGGTGAACCTATGGCATGCGTGCCACAGCTGGCACGCAGGGACCAATCTGTGGACACGCGAGATTGCAGCGAGGATTCTAGGGGAGGGGAAGGAGAGGCAGGGAGGGCAGCTGTAGCTTTAAATGAAGATTCCCCGAGGGGAGGGGTGGGAGAGCAAGCTGGGAAAGGAAAGGCGGGCAGCTGCTGCTTTAAATGCTAGGTCGGTTCCTCTCTGCCTCTCTCTCACCTGCGCACTCGCTCTCAACCCTGCGCTGCCTGCAAAGGAGTGGCTGGGCTGCTCCTTTAAATCCCCGCGCTCACACACACTCCTCTTCCTCCAGCTCTTCCTCCAGAGTTGCCTACCTCAAAACCGATTCTTCGGGCCCAGTTGCTCTGAAAAGTCTCAGTCTCTCCCTCCCTCTCACACACACGTTCAAGAAAGAAGCAGAGACTGACCTACTGCCTCATTCAGACACAGCAGCCAAACAGGACACACAGACATACACAGCCAGTCCTGGCCCAGGACATTTTGCTGCCTGAAGAGGACTGGCAAATGCCTCGCATTTCTCACTGGATGATCTGGGCCAGTCACTACCTCTCAACCTAACCTACCTCACAGGATTGTTGTGAGGGTAAAAATGGAGAGATCATTTGTTCCTGGAGGAAAGGCAAAACAAATATGAGAGCCAGTGTAGTGGTAAGAGACCTGGGTGCTAGTCCCCACCTGTTGCTGTGTTTTTAATGTGTTTGAATGTATTAGTTTACTCTTTTTATCAAGTTTATTTGTGATTGTAAGCCACCTTGAGTGCCAATTTTCTTTGTACCCCTTGAGTGCAGGGTACAAATCAAATCAATAAATAAAACCCAGCCCATTAGCAGACTGGATAACTCTGGACTACACTGTAGTACAGCCTAAATTACATGTTAAATTCAGGATTACCAAGTATAGATCCTAATTACCAAAAACACTAATGATCTTGTTCTTTCTCACAGTGTAGAACAGAATGATTTTGTTCTAGAATTCCTGTTACAGAATTCTTTTCTTCATTGTTATCACATTTAAAAGATTTTGAAGAATGATGCACAGAGCATGGCTTGGATGTAAAGCCCTAACATGACCTGAGTGCTGCACATGTTGCTCTCAAACTGAGTATGAGCCAAGGTTTGACAAATTATCAGCATGCATGCAATAGCAAAAATCACATTAATTGTGCAAAAGCATGCCCAATGCAAACTTTTACCTAATGCAGTGTTTGCAGTCCAAGACATAAAGTGTTTAAAATGTAAGCACGTTTAGTTTTCTTGTTTATCTTGCTCATCCTAGTACAGGTTGACTTTTACTTTTACTAATCCGACACCTGTAGAAGCAGGGAAAGGACCCGGGGTAAAGCTTGCCCCATACAATTTCAGTCTGGCATATAATCATATTACAAGTTGAGAATCCCTTATCCAAAAATACATGTGCCTAATTATTTAAAAAGTTTGTATAAATTCCCTTCAGGCTATGTGTACAATGTAGTACTATAATAATTTTTGAGTTGATTTTTTTTCCAACAAAAAACGGTATCATTGAAAGCTCTGTTATTGTGTTTTTCTTTTAAGACAAAATATGTTAATTAGTTCGGACAACTGTATGAGCTGTTTTTCTAAAACTAAAACCACGGTATTCAGGTTTAATTGCAGTGTTGGCACTTTGAAATAAATAAGTTGGTTTTGTGTTGCAGTTTGGGCACTTGGGCTCAAAAAGGTTCGCCATCACTGGGCTAGGCAGACCGCTATGCAAAGTCTGTAAGTTCAGAGTCTTTGATGTGAAGTAACTCTCTCTTACTGCAATACGCTATGCCTCTTATTGAAGCCTTCTGATATTCAGGTCACGACCTGGTTTTGTTTATGGTGTAACATTCCTGGAAGTCTATTAGTTCCGCTCCATTAACCCTATAGTAAATAAAAGTCTATTCTTTGGTCTAAATACGGTTATGTGTGATATTTAGGTCGCGGTTGGGTTTAAATCGCTTGATATCCCTGCGAAGGGCAATATCTCAGTGCCGGTTAACCCGTTAAGTGCTGAACTCGCGCCAAAGACCCAGTTGTTGGTCTTCCACAGAAATATTCTATAATGCAGTGGTACAATCAAGACACAGGTTTACCACCACATCCTCTTCTGAGGCATAATCATTCTACATTTAGACCAAGTGTTTGATTCCAAAAATGATACAAGAACTTAAGTTTGACTGCAAATCGTATCTCTTGGTATGTAAAATCTCCTATTACTTGATACGTAAATCCTGCTATCCCACATGTATCTGACTGATTGCTTTCCATTTATTATTGGATATTTACAATCATATTTAAGGACTGAGCCTGGCACATAAGCCAAGTCCTGAGGTTAAGTCCTAGTGCACCTCAGGGTCAAATTAAGTCCTGCTTCCATCACAGCTCTTCCTATTTCACTGCAAACATAAACATATTTATGACCAGCAACATGTGGGTTGTATCAGGGGTTGCAGTGTCCCTTTCCTCAGTATTGTGGGTCCACACTCTGCCTGTGCCTAAAACATAATCACATACCGTACACACAGAGAGAGTTTAAGGTCTGGATGCAGCCACCTATAAGGTGATCAAATTCATAGGAGAATGAATTTAATAGTTTTGTAAAAGAGAATTCCAGCAGATACGGCATATTTTGTCAATCAGACATGACCTGCCCGATGAGGGAAATGAACGTGGTTTCCTACATCCACACCCAAGACTCTTGTCCAGCCTTCCCCAACCTGGTGCCCTCCAGATGTGTTGAACTGCAACTCCCATCATTCCTAGCCAGCATTGGGAGTTGCAGTCCAACACATCTGGAGGGCACCAGGTTGGGGAAGGCCTGGTCTAGTCTCTCCACCACAATTGGCTTATTGCCAATTATCTCCAATACATTACGTTTTTATTCTGACTGCAGCTATGCAAAATAGCTTATTTCACCTTCTGTATATACAGTTCATCCCGTCTATTATTATTATTTTGCTGGCATGAAAAATTACACAAATGCTATGAGGTGTAATTATATAGTCCATAGATAAGACATATCAAGAGGTAGTCAAACTTCATCTGTTCCAGGGAGAAATGTACTGCTATACCCTAAGAAGCTATAATGTTCTTGGAATAAGATATATTTGTTTTAAATTAAGGTCATTTGACAGACTTTTGCATTTCACTGTTCAGGCTGAGCTCAGTTTGCTTTGTGGTCTAGTGTAGGGATGTCACCGTTTTGTTTTGTTTTGCGTTCCACAGATGGAACGAGCTAGTGGTTCATTATAACATGCACTGCTTGCTGTCCTCCATGGCTGCTACCTGTTCAGAGATGGAGATATCTCGCAGCAACTACTGAATAGCAGCACCAGACCCAGAATTCTCTTCTTTAACTGATACATGTGGTTGTGTCCTCAAAAAAAGTCTAGCAATTATTAACAGTTCTGGGATCTGATATTTCAGCATTCTGCATGTTAAGTTACCACTGTCACCTAATAGGTTGTCTCCCAAGAAAGAGTCCCTCGTAGCCTGTCAGATGCTGGCATTAGTTGTGAAGTCCATCATACCTGCTGCTTAGAGAGCACTAACACTGGGTCTCTCAGAGGAAACGGCTGAAAAGAAGTAGCTACTGTTTGTCATTTTCAGAAGCACTTCTACATGCACACTTCCTAATCTGAGAATACTTATACCACCGCAAAACCTGTGCAATGGAACCAAGCATTGCAGAGAATCTAAGGACCACTTTTGAAAGTAATGTTTTGCTGAAGATGTCATATCTGCATGTCTCTTCCATGACAAAATTTTATGTCAGAAAGACCTATAGCCTAGCCTTGTCTACTTAGGAGTCAGACAAGAGATGTGATGATCCTCAACCCTTAGAGCCAGGGGTGGACCACCTGTGGACTACAAAAAGGTATGGAGTACTGGCAAAACATCAATGGGATTATTTCACCAGCAATCATCACTAATCCTTCAGCCAAACTAGCCATGATGGTTGTGATCCATGATTGGATCTCCTGTCTCTTTAAATTTTGTACAAAAAAAATGAAAGAAAAGAAAGAAAGACAGTCACAGGCAGCCCTGATTTGGATTTGTGGATTTGGACCACAGCACTGGGTGAAAGGCAGGTGTACCTTCTCTCTCTCTCTCTCTCTCTCTCTCTCTCTCTCTCTCACACACACACACACACACACACACACACACTTTTCCCAGTGAAAATGCCCCCTGCATAAGCTGTTATTTACCAGGAGTAACCATGTTTTCCCTAATTATAGGTTTTCTCTTCAGAGTGGTGATTTTCAACAGGATAATGACGCAGGGAGAATGCCTCCTCACCCAGCATGCAGTTTTGATCTGTGGCTGCTTTTACAAAAACATAAAGAGATGGGAGTTGCAAACATTACCATCAGCTCATGTAATTTGGCCCATGGAGTAAAATATTTAAACTCTAGAAAAACATGTGATCCACTTTCATCACTGTTTTAGGGTGGATACAGATGACCATAGAACTACCGTACCTGATACAGTCACCTGTGTTGTGCTGCCAAATGGTGAGGGGGATCTTAATGCGCTTTTACATCTGATCAGAAACTGAGAAAGGCACAGGAATGAGAAAGGCACAGGAATGACTGGACAAACCAGCCAGGCAACATTCCAAATGACCACATGCACATCAGTGATAAGTTACCTCTTGGTAAACGGTTCCCTTTATTTATGTACAGACAAAATGTGCTGCTTATTGGGATAAACTTAGGTTTAAGATACTGTAGTTTGATGCACTTTCTTATTCAGCTTTTCATTCCTGATATAGAACAGCCCTTTGATATAGAACATTCTCTTGAGTAATAAAGGTTACTCAATAAAAGCTTAGATCTTACCCAATTCTGTGTCTTTCGTTGTCTAACACCAGCATAACAGCACAGTTCTTCTATGCTCTTCCTTTCAGTAACGGCATCTTTTTTTTTTAAAGTCCAGCTGTGTTACTGTGTAGGTTACATGCTGCTGATCTGCTGAAAGCTCAAATGACGCCTTCTGATCTATATTCCTAAGGTCATTTGAATATTTAGCAGACACAAGAATAATGAATTAAATTATTCAACGCATAAAATCTTCTACAGAAGCACTTTACTTTGTTCAGGTTTTAGATATTGTTTTCACTGAACCATTTCATTGTAAGTGGGAAATGTTCATGTTAAGAATAACCTTTATTTTAAAGGGAGAAAATTAGGGCTGTAAGCTTTAATCATAGAGGTGGAAGAGGCAGGAGCTGCACTGCACACGGCCTTAATTTCTGCTGTTCACTGCCATATGAGAGGCAAGATCATAATATAAAATGTAGGAGTCACACCAAATAGAAGCCACTGGCTTCTATTTCTTCGCATTGGCTGTCCCACAGCTAAGCAGGTATGAGCCAGGTCAGTGCTTGGATGGGTGACTGCCTGGGCTGCCCACATCTGTTATCCTGCATTGAGCAGGGGGTTGGACTCGATGGCCTTATAGGCCCCTTCCGACTCTACTATTCTATTATTCTATCTGATGGCTAAGGGGCTTTACAATTTTGTGGAAACCCTGCAGTGCTGGTGGAACTAGAAATATGGTACCACTGATATGACAGTGGGGCTCTTCAGATATGCTAGTGGAACAGTGTTTCACTACAGCCCCGGAGGGCCTAAAGTTTAAAATCTGCTGCCTGCAGAGCCACTGAAGTGACTGGTTGGCAGTCTCACACATGTGCCTCTCCCTTTCAGGATCTCCATCCTGGATGATGATCAATAAAAGCTGTGACTTGGCTGCACATGTTGTTTCTTTGTTGCTAGGGAGTGGGAGATAGGGATCCCTTCCCACACCCTAGTAAGATCTGGCTTCTGCTGGGCCCAGGTTGGGATTGTAGGGGGGCAGGGAACCTAGTAGACACTTGGCCAGTGCCTTCTCCTTTCTCTATGGTGTTGGATAATAGGAACAACTCTGCAAGCTTCCAGACACTAGGGGGCGATAGAGAACTTGTTTTTATCAACAGCTGTTTGTCTTGTTCATCTCCCTTGTTGTCCCGCTGCAGCTTGATCCCTTCCTTTCTCCTACTCCCTCTTCACCTCTACAAAGCAACATGTGCTCTCCCAGATGGATGGAAGCAATTAACCATATCTTATGCCTTTACTTACTTGGACTTACGCATCCAGCTTTAGGGTGTGCTTGTAGTTAAGCAGTGTTAGATAGCCTTTGACGATGTGTATAAAAGCACTAATAAAGTAAGTTGATTTGAACTTCCTCTAAACTGGCTCTCGCCTGCGTGTATTCCCTCTAATACTAAATTCTGTGTTACCACTCTTTCTCTATATAAGACAACTCTGCTGTAAGTTACACCAGATTTTCCAACATGTGGCAGGCCTCTCAAGGTGCACAAGGTGAGATGGGTGTTGGACTGGGACCCAGGAGATCCGGGTTCTAGTCCCCGCTCAGCCATGAAACTCACTGGGTGACTTTGGGCCAGTCACTGACTCTCAGCCTAACCTACCTCGCAGGGCTGTTGTGAGGATAAAATGGAGAGGAGGAGGAGGATTATGTAAGCCACCTTGGGTTCCTTGCAGGAAAAAAGGGGTATAAATATAATAAATAAAATAAATAAATACCATGGTGTATGAGACCATCAGTTGTTGGGGGAGCAGGGAAGAACGAAGAAGGAGGGGAAAGGATTCTGAGAAAGAGGAATGTGGAGGGGCATTTACCTAGCAGACTGCCTCCCCTTATATACACCTACTCGACCTCTTTAGGCATACTGGAAAAATGGAAGGAATGGATTGAAGGCCATGAGACATGAAAACAGGTATTTCATTCATTTTCCATTTTTATGGACACTTTCAGGAACTGTAATTAGATAAACTTTTTGCCCAGATTCAGAGAGTCTGGGGAGTGGAGGACTTTTCATTATAACTTTGTTTAAAGGTATCATTTATTTATTTATTTATTAAAATATTTTTTGAGCCACCCTTCATCCTTGCAGGTACCAGGGCAGTGTACAAAAGTATGGTCACATTCGCCGTACAATCTTAAGATTGCTTGCAGATATGGGAGCAAGCAATGGTACAGCGAGGTAATTTTAGACGCTGGACATAACGGTCATAAGCCCACCACCACCATCACTTTAGATTGCTGTATTACTTCAGTTGTGAAGTACACAACTAACATTTCTCCCCTCTTTCCTCAAACTGACATTCCATGCTTTAAAACTGCTTCTACATTCCTGTAGATTATGTACAATCTGTAGAACTGTAATTTGTAGAAAGATCAGTATTCCAACAGTTTGAGTCTGTGGTCCCAATTCCCCCCCTGAAACCCTAAAATCCCCCCCCCGGTTGAGAACCCCTGCATTAAGCAATCTTCACACAATAAATTACTACTTTGAAGCACCAGCTTGAAGCCTGCCCTCTTCCATCACTCTTCCATTTTTGAGTTCTCTACTCTTTCTCTTCCCCACCAGTTCTCTCTTATAGGAAAGTAGTAAATGGAAAAACACCCGTGAATTGTCCTTGAAGTGTTAATATACCTCAGAATATCTCTGAATACAATTAGAGATAACCCCTTGAGAAGATGGCCTCTCTTTGTTGAGCCACCCTAAGGGTTATTATCATACAATTCAAGTGGCAGTGGCTTCTCAAACAACCTCCAGACTGACAGGGGACACCCCCCCCCCATTCTTTTCAGTTTTCAGAACAGCCGAGCCAATTTGTCATTCCATGAAATAACTGACAAGGCTCATCCATCTTTAAAATTCTTCCTGGTGGCTGTGCATATTACCGTATGTCTCAGTAATGTCCAATAAGGAGAGGAAACAATTGCTGTCCGGGGTACAAAAACCCCCATCATGGAACATTATGGAATCAAGGATCTGCTTAGGCTTTGTAGCTGTAGTTTGGTGAGACTTTACCATAGAAGAGACAGTACGGTATTACAGACTCTTCTCCGCCACCCTTTAATTTTTTAAAATGTTTTTTGTTCTAAGCTACATAATGATTTTAACATATAACCAAAACATCATCAGTAGTACGGAATGCATGCAGTTGATACAGGAGAGTTTGAGATGGGATATATGACTGTAAAATAAGTTTCATCTTCTATTGCTACCAATAACATTCCTGTTTCAATTTCCAGTCATCCTAGCTAGTATTCCCTTCTAGAAATATGAGTATTTGGTGGATGCTGGTCTATGGACCCTTTGCATTTTTAAAAAACCAAACACACCAGGTTCTGCAATATTGTGGTGGTAGGAGCTGCTGTTCCAGAAAAACATGTCACCTTTGACCTCAGGGAAGTAGTTTTGCTGTCCTTTGGGTCCTGGACAGTATCCTGAAGTCTCATGTAAACAAACATGATTTATAACCCATTGGTTTTCTAATTCCTACCCATGAGTATTAGATCATTCATGGGGGTTTTTCTTTTGCAGAGATGTGTGACTCTCCTATCCTGACTCTCCTACCCCCAAAGGCTCTTTTCTTCACATTAATCAAGATTTGTAGCAGGAACAACTTCATGCAAAGACAAGGCTTAGCTAGATCATGAACTGAGATTTTGGATCAAAGAAAGAGGAAGGGCAGACAGAGATGCATTCCCCTGAATTGTTGCAGGGGGGCAACAACTATCTATCATTCCCTTTGTTGTCTCCCTCCACCTTTCCGTGTCTCTGGCTTATAATTTATTAATTTTATTGTTTATATATGTTAGATACTTTGTATTTAGGATTGTTTTTGAGTTAGAAAGCTAGCCTTGGAAACAGGAGACAATTAAGTGTCCAAGGAGGTAGCAGCCTTTTTTAATTTACATGTGTATTATTATTGGTTTTTTTATTGTGCTTTTAAAGATACATAGATAAGTGGAGACTGGTGATTTGTTTAATTACATGCAGGTGTGATTAACCATGTTGTAATCTGGAGGTTTTATATATTTTATATATAAGCTTGTTATTATTGTACGATTCTCTCTGTTTTTCTCTCTGTTTCTTTGCTCATGTCTGTGTGGATACTATCAAGCCATAAAGCCTTAGTAAAACTTTTACTAATGAGTAATTGGTTTGTGTTTTTCTTTTAATGGACTAGCCTAATCCATGTGTCCAATATTCCTAAAACTCTGCTTCCCAAAATAACTATTATTTAAACTTCAACAATATATTTGCTACATTTAAAAACCGTCCAGTAACCAACATTATCTGGGCGATGTAAAAATTAAAAACGCAAAATACAAGACCTCCAACAACAGATCAGATAAAATCAAGGTAAAACCACCAGCAGCACATAATGAAACTAGTAAAACCAGCAGGGATAAAACTGTGCCAAGTGTGTACTTTGCCTCCCTGTTGTGTGAAAAGAAAGGAAACCTCCACCCCTACAATTAGCTCAGCGCAGAGATTAATGTTTGTGACTGAAAACCAATCCATCTGTATAACAAGCCAGTCATATTTTGTCACTATTTTACTCTATTTTTGAGGCCCAGTTTCAGTAACTTTCCAGGAGCCACATTTGGAAAGTAAGCATAAAGGCTCAATCAATCTTATCAAGGGTTACCTAACTCACATCCATCAACACAGTTAGGAAGTTGAACACCACAGCAGTTTTTGTTAAGCATTTGTCCTGTCCTCAGACTGACAGAGGGACTTTCCAAAGGTCAGAACATGTGAGATCATTCTATGATCTGGGCCTCAACATGATTTTGATGCTAGTGCAGCAAAACAACTTATTTTTGATCATCCAACACCACAGGATGATGTAGGATCTCCAAAGATGGCCACTTTGCAAAACAACTGAATTGGCTTCTTGGCCAAACTTAATCTATGCCTAATACCCCATTTATCTGACTTAATTCCTAGCAGGGCCGGTGCTACCATTAGCGCCAACTAGCGCAGCGCACTAGGGACGCAGGGCCTTAAGGGGTGCCAGAAGACACGCCTTTGACAAACCAATATACAGCGCTCTCAAGTGGAAGGGGGGCGCTAACTATCTGATCTTGCCTAGGGCACCAAACTGCCTTGCACCGGTCCTGATTCCTAGCCATCTCTCATAATGAGTCATAGTTGTTTTAAGCCATTGATATCAGACATTCATCCAGATATTAAAATTCAATTATATATGTGGAACTTTGTGTTTCCTTTTATGGATATAATACAAACAAAATAATTTCTTTCCATGTCCTTGCTGAATTCTGGGTATTACTGAAACTATATTGTTTTTATGCTTGTATTATTATATGTATTTGAGCTTGCTTTTTTTAGTTTAATTTTTATAATTCCTGGTAAGTTGTATGTATAAACAACACTTCTGGAATGTTCGGTTCCTTTGATGTCTCACCTACAGCAACCCTCACCTGCAGAAACCCACTTTTCTAATAATAGATACCACAGTTGGTCTATCTGCACTAATAATTATATACCAATTCTTAACACAAAAATAGAAGGAAAATAGTGTTCTTTTTAGACTAGTGTTATCTGATCATGTATATAGGGACTTAGTAGTCCATGGATAAAGGGCCGCCTAGCATGATCTAGCTAAGCCTTGTCTTTGCATGAAGTTGTTCCTGCTACAAACCTTGATTAATGTGAAGAAAAGAGCCTTTGGGGGTTCCTACATGCACACACACACACACACACACACCCTCATGTGTGAACTGGCTAAAGGCTGGGCGGAGGCGATGGCGCCTAGAAGTCCTGAAAGTCCGGTTTACGGCTTTCAAATGTAAATGTAGTTCAAGCCCAGTGAGTCATGAGTCCTCCCTTCCCTGCCCGGCCAGGTGAAGTTCACCCTGATTGGCTGAGAAGCAGAAAAGCTAAAGGAAGGAGGAGGGGAGGGGAGGGAAAAAGAGCTATTTCCCAACGTGTGGGTTTTGTGTCTTTGTCTTTGTTCGTCGCGTGGTTGCTGGCTGTGGAGCAATGGCAGCAAGCCAGGCAGAGGTCCAAGCCTTCGGGGCCGGGGGGCCTCAGGATAAGACCCCAGGTAGCTCCTGGGGAAATTAGCTGAATGAGGGCTCTGGTAAAGGCAAGCCTTGTGGGAGGCTACCCATCTCGGACCTTCGGGTAGGTGTGGTAATCTCCATCGGGCAGCAAGGCTGTGCTGGATCTAACCCTGGAAGAGAACTGACCCTCAGGTAACAGAGTTGTGTGCCTGAGAGATATTAAGAATCAGGTTTTGTTATTTTGCAGCTTTACTGTGTACCAAAGGGCTCTCTCTCTAATTTTGTGTGCTTCTCTCATTTCCCTATTGGTTGTTGTAAAATGCTACCTGAATAAACCTCCTCTTGGTTTTACCCCACATGGGTTTTGTAGTCGCTCTGTGGCTTCAGTAACTAAATCCAGGTTACAGTCAGAAAGGACAAGTCCCTGAACAGAGATTCAAGTAGGATTGCAGACAGCTGAGGCTGGCAATCTGGTATCTTGAGATCTCTGGGGGTCTTGGTTCCTTTTGGGTAGGAAAGGCCGTAGGGGTGTGGCGGGTCAGCCAGCCCCCCCTTCCTCCACAATTAACATGTTCCTTCCTTCTCCCAACTCCTGCAGTCCCTCAGTTCTGAGTCTGGACAGTATCAAAAATTGTCGCCCATATGCCCACATTGATTCTTCCCAAGAGTTTCCAGCACAACACTTGTTTCTCATTCTTTAGTGTGAGGTTAAGGGGAGTCAAACATTTGGACTAACCAGTATGGTTATACTGCAGAGACATGGAAACAAGCCTGCCATGACTGTGAGGTGTTGCTGCAGTGGCTGCTGATGTTATAAAGATACTGATAGTTTCCCTACTTAAGACTGTTTTGAGTGGTTTGGCCCTATGCCAGCTTCTCTCCAGATGTGTTGGACTACAACTCCTAGCATCCCCAGCCATCTGCAGAGTGTTAGGTTGGTGAAGGCTGACCTATGCAGTTCCTAGGGGTATTTGTGGGGGGCTATCTTCCTGGTGAAAAATCACAGGTGCCTCAAGCACAGCCTTACTCACTAGTTTCGCTCGCTCTTGGCTTTTTCATGCTATGTCTCCATCAGTGAAACAAACAGAACTGTTTTCAGACATCTGGACTATAATGATAGAAGATGTGATGGTATATAGATTAATGAGAGATGGCTCACTTAAGTAGCTTGTTTTCATCTCTATGACCAGTTGTGGACAGAACATAGATCTCCAAATGTGTTGGACTTCAATTCCCAGCATTCTTGACCATTGGCCATGCTGGCAGGGGTTTCCAGTAGTTGGAAGTCCAGAACGTCTAGATATCTACGTCCAGCCCACTTCTGCTATAGACCATATAAGTGTAGCTTCTTGTAAGCCCATTCAGGGTTAAACGGAGTGTACCGTACCTCCTGTACAATTCAACAGTCTTAAATCACATCCTGATGCATGCAGCAGTTGTATTTTGTATTGACCATAGTTTGTAACAAAAGTAAAACTGAATATCCCGATGTATGCTTATTGTGTATTAGCATTGACTAGAACAAAAACATTCTACTAGCAGAATTAAGGTGCTGGTTGCCTAGGAAATGTAATATGATAAGTTGATACCTGGGGGAAAGTATGGTTAGTTCCATGTCGGTGGTTTTCAAACTGTAAGATGAGAGAGTGTGAGCACCACCTATTTGGGAGAGAACCAGCTGTCATTACATTTTTCAGATATGGAATCTTAAAACAGCCTGACATTAATAGGCATTAAATTTAGGCACATCCCCCGAACACAATAAACGGTTAGAGGCCAAAATAACCTGAGTTATATCTACATGACTATCCTGAAGTCAAAGTGTCAAACTTATTGCACATATAACTTGGTTCTTTCCCCTCATTTAGCTATTCTAGAAAAGTAGGTCTTCTTTCGCCAGTACAATCTGTATTCCTTTTTCCAAAGATCATCTGCACAAGATCTTTTCTTTCTCTCTACAACAGGGCAAACCGCCTCCCCAACTCACCCAGATAGAGAGTGCATCCTACATTTGCCTGGCAACAACTAATTTCCCCACCTTTCCTCCAACAAAGACCTTGAATACTCAAGAATGAAGCTACCTAGGTAATTCACCCAAGGAATGGGTTGCCCTTGACAATTATGGACACTGATAGCTTAATCACCAGTGATTGGTATTTTCAGTAGGTTGATACAACCTTCCCCAACCTGCTGTGCTCCAGACGTTTTGCACTCCAACTCCCATCTGCCCTAGCCAGCATGGCCAATATTCAGGAATGCTGGGAGTTGTGGTCCAAAACATCTGGAGGGCACCAGGCTGGGAAAGACCGGGTTAATAAGTATTGGATAAAATTTTCAGGCAATCTCAATGAGACAATGTCCCATAGGTAATGGGAGATGGCCCAGCCAAGTACTTGCTGCTCTACTCTCACAAGTCCGGACTTGCCCAGAGGCAGCTTTTTGGCAGTCATGAATCTTGGGAGGATCAAGAAGAGAGCCAGGCATAGCCAGAAGAGAAGAGAAGATTCCCAGCCTGCAATCATCCCAGAAGCAGCCAGTGTGGTTCTTTCTACGCCAGTGTGGTTCTTTCGGTGTGGCTGTGAGGGGTGGGGCACTCTGAGTGCAGATTCAGATGCCATCTAGAGCCATAGGATTGCTGCATTAATATTTCTTTTACTGATAGACATTCGGGGATGCTCCACGTCATGCTGTTTCCCAACATGTTACTAGAGTCACCATATCATATGCAGGACCGGTGCAGGGCAGTTTGGCGCCCTAGGCTGGCTTATATTTAGCGGGGGGGCCCCCTCTCGTGCTGGGGGGGGAGGGCTCCGGAGCAAAGCAGCCGGGAAATGCCTGCTTGCCCAGCGCCCCCCCCCGCCTGCCGCCTCCTCCAGCAGCCGCTTTCCCCGCTGCCAACCGGTCGCCGCCGCGTGCGCTCCTGACCCGGCCTAGCTCTGGGCGCAGAGGAAAGCTGAGCGCGATGGCAAGCCTGCCCGGCGCCCGCAATCCCCCCCCCGCACAGACCTGGTGGTTGCGGACCGTTGCCTTTGTCTGCGAGGCGGCCAGGCGGGGCAGGAGCGCGCCGGCGGCGAGGAAGGAGCGCAGCGTTTCTGCGCCCTCTTCCGTCACGCACCCTAGGCAGCCGCCTGGGTCTGCCTAGCGGTAGCGCCGGCCCTGATCATATGTGAAGAAAATGTGCATTCTTGACAGTTTGGGTTTTGTTCTATAGAATATTGTGTTCCTGGGCTTGTTCTGGTTAGATGCTGCCAGCCCTGTAGCCAGGGTGGGGCAAATGGGTGCACTCCCCTACAGCTGTGCTTGCCCCCCCCCAAGGATTGTTTTGGGGAAATGTCTTTTTAATTTGTGACATGACAATGACAGCCTCCATTTAAAGAATGACAGCTTGTTTTAAGAACTAGGAGCAATTTAACAGGACCCTCTGAAAAAAAAATCATTGAATAAGGCAGTGCAAGTGCACGACAAAAAGCTCATCTGGAAGAGCCCCCCAAATTTTGCTCATCCAAGGTTTTCCCTAAGGGTAGATTTTTCATGATCACAATCACCCTATAATTACTTAAGTGATCCTGAAAAAAACAGCCTGTATAGTAACATGACCCTTGAAGAGTTAAATATTAGAACTTCGTATTATGGGCTAGAGTTAGACTCCACCCCTTGGACTTCCCTTTGCTCTGCTTTTCAGTTTTGGTTTGTGTTCTCTACCCAGCTAGCAATGAAGGCACATGTTTGTTTGCCTGCAGTAAAAAGTTAGTGTTTGTTTATTCTGCAGTTATTATGCTGAGTAGAGCAGGATTGGGATGCTTATTGCTAAAGGGTGAGATAAAGAGGTAACAAAGTGATCTGAAAAAAATATCTACCCTAAGTTACCCTTTACTCTTTTAAAGCACTCTTTATCCTAATAATCATACTGGCTATTGTTTTTTTCTTGAGTAGATGGCAAAAGATGAAAACAGCCCTCGAGGACTAAAATGACTGGTGTGCACACTACAGTTAGCTGGCTGGCTGGCCACCTAGGCTGTATCTCAGGCCTAATTTCTGACTTTCCCAATGTGTGCAGCTCAGCAAGAGGCCTTTTGAGGGTTTCTGGGCAGAAAAATCAACCCAGCAACCAGTAAAAATATTTCCAATTGCTTTCCACAGTTCATTTCCAATCACTTAGCCCTTTTCTATATAACAACCAGTTAAAAAGTCTTCCCTTGATTGTCCAACAGGAAGGAAAATCTAAAGTTCAGGAACAAGACTAGGAGGAGGGACCCTCAAGGAGGGGTGGGTGGGATTGGTTTGCGTTATGTGACTCTCCCTCCAAAATGCCCCACCTAACAAAGAAGACTGGCTACAGGGCTGTGCTGTACCAGTCAATGAATGTAGTTCTAAATCCCGCATGTGAGAGCATCACATAATGGCAATTCCTGGGTTGTTTAACCCAGGAATGGCTGTGGCTGAGTGGGAGCAAGTGAGCAAACTGCCTCCCACATGCTCATCACTTCGACTTTCAATCAACAAACCCAATAAGCCCTGTTCCTGGATTGTTATCATGATGTCTGAGCCTAGGAATTCTGGGTTATTTAGGGATTAAACAATCCAGAGTTAACCCAACAACAAACCATGGGCAATTGTTGGGTTAACTCTGGGTTAAACAACCCAGGAATTGCTGTTACATATGAACAGGGTCACTATGACCCAGTTCACACATCACAGCAGCAAAGATGCTGTGGGTTAATTAACCGATGATGTCAGGTTGTGTGCTGCATGCAGGACCGGTGCAGGGCAGTTTGGCGCCCTAGGCAAAGTTATATGTAGCGGGGGGGGCTCTCGTGCCGGGGGGGGGGCTCCGTAGCAAAGCAGCCTGGAAAGATGTATTTATTAACTGACCAGCCTCGTCAAGGACCAGAATTGGCCGGGGCAGAAGAGGGGCTTCTAACTTCGCCGCATCCCTGATTCTCACCGCCCCGGCTCGCTCCGCCCTGTAGCTTGAAGTGGGTGTGTTATATGGGTTTCCCGGCCTGGGGGTGGGGTGGGGGGAGCAGCGCCCCAAGCGCCTCTTCCCCCTTTGATCCAGGCTTTGTGGTTTCCCCTGCTCTCCTTGTATTTACGGAGAGGCTGTTAGACGATCTTGCCCAGCGCCCCCCCTGCCCGCCGCCTCCTCCTCCTCCTCCGGCAGCCGCTTTCCCCGCTGCCAAGCCGGCCTTGCCCACCAGCTGCGCAGCATCTTCACGCGACCCCGAGCCCGGCCGGCTCCCGCAAACCCCCCCACACACACACTGACCTGGTGGTGCCTTTGTCAGCGAGGCAGGGCAGGAGCGCGCCAGCGGCAAGGAAGAGTTGGCCAGAAGGAGCGCAGCGTTTCTGCGCCCTCTTCAGCCACGCGCCCTAGGCAGCCGCCTAGTTTGCCTAGCGGTAGCGCCGGCCCTGGCTGCATGTGAGCCGCTTCCACTTTGCATAAGGACCTCCTATCAGCCCGATTGGAGGTTGTTGTATGACATGCAGACCCAGACACTTTGGGTTATTTGTGGATTAAACGACCCGAAGTTAATCTACAATTTGTTGTTAGGTTAACCTTGGGTTGTTTAACCCACAAACAACCCAGTGTCCGGGTTCGCATGTCACGGAACAACCTCCGATCAAAAGTTGCTTATGCAAAGCAGAAGCAACTTGCTCGCGGCACACAACTCAGCATATCATGGGTTAATTAACGTTAATTGTGATGTGTGAACTGGGTTTCTAGGTAATCCCACCACTGACACCAGATGTGATACAACAGTGTGAATTATACCACCTATGTCAGTGGTTCTTAACCTTTTTGGTGTCACACCTCCCTTGTGAAAAATCTTTTGACCCACACCTTCCATGTATTAACGGCCCAAACCCAATGTAGGCTTAGGCAGGACAAGTTTGCATTTTTTAGTTTATGCTCTGTCTCTGGACTAAAAAAAATGCATATTCAATTAAATGAATGGCGTAGCTCCCAAGATTAGTAGAAAGAAATAAGGTTGGGCCAACCGCCAAGCTGCGCTGCTATGTACTTGTAAAATAAACAATTGATAGTTGAGGGGCTACTCACTCACACCTCCCCTGGAGTCAGTCCAAACCCCTGCAGAGGCGTACCCCACAGGTTAAGAACCCCTGACCTATGTGGTATAGGTGTGCCAGTGTGGCGTAGTGGTGAGAGTGTTGGACTGGGACTTCGGAGATCCAGGTTCTAGTCCCCGCTTGGCCATGAAACTCACTGGGTGACTTTGGGCCAGTCACTGACTCTCAGCCTAACCCTACCTCACAGGGTTGTTGTGAGGATAAAACGGAGGATTATGTAAGCTGCCTTGGGTTCCTTGCAGAAAAAAAGGTGGGGTATAAATATAATAAATAAATATAAATATGTTTCTTTCTTAAAAACAACTTTGAGGCTTGGGTCTATGGAACTCACTGCCAGAGTTTTTAATAAAATTCCCAGTTAGACCTCACTGCTAGGACATACTGCCTCGGCTATAAAAATGTTAACTGCTTCTACCAGAATAAACGGGAACAGGTTTGGAAAGTTCCCTAAACTTCCTCACAAACAGGAATAGATGCAGTACAACAGCCTTCCTTTGCCTCCAGTTCTTCCTGCTTCTAGTTTGATTCAGATGTTTCAGGGACTTCTTGCTAAGGTTTCTCTTGTAGACATACAATAGGAACCTAAAATATATTGTGTATAACTTGGTTTGCTCATAAAATTACCACGTTTGGTTTATATAAAATTTGTCTGAGTGTGGAAAGCTAAGCAGGGTCAAGCCTGGTTATTACTTGGATGGGAGACCCCTCCTCTAGTTTCCTGCATTGTGCAGGGGGTTGGACTCGATAGCCTTGTAGGCTCCTTCCAACTCTATGAAATCTATAGAAGTATAGTTTATTCAGACAATAAGTACAAATTTAGAAACTGGGTTACTTTTAAATGTTTAATTTTTATGACAATTTTATGAGCAAACCAAGTTATACAGGCCTGTGGCTTACGCTGGCTCAGCTTGTCTGAGTGTGGAAAGCTAAGCAGGGTCAAGCCTGGTTATTACTTGGATGGGAGACCCCTCATCTAGTTTCCTGCATTGTGCAGGGGGTTGGACTCGATAGCCTTGTAGGCTCCTTCCAACTCTATGAAATCTATAGAAGTATAGTTTATTCAGACAATAAGTACAAATTTAGAAACTGGGTTACTTTTAAATGTTTAATTTTTATGACAATTTTATGAGCAAACCAAGTTATACAGGCCTGTGGCTTACGCTGGCTCAGCTTGTCTGAGTGTGGAAAGCTAAGCAGGGTCAAGCCTGGTTGTTACCTGGATGGGAGACCCCTCCTCTAGTTTCCTGCATTGAGCAGGGGGTTGGACTCGATAGCCTTGTAGGCTCCTTCCAACTCCATGATCTATGAAATCTCTATGTAACACATTTTATATTCCTAAAGCAGCTTCTCCCAATATGGTACCCTCCAGATGTTTTGGACTACAACTCCCAGCATTCCTGGCCATTGGCCATGCTGGCTGGAGCTGTAATCTAAAACATTTGGAGCTCACCAGGTTGGGAAAGGCTGTCCTAAAGCACAAAAGTGACTTTAGATCTGTAAAGGGTGCTAAAAATTAGCATATTTTTCTATTCCCCAGTCCACTTCAAATTCCACTTCCCTTCAAAAATGCCCAGGAAAAAAGACAACAGGGTCCCCCGCCCCATGGTTTCAAAAATTTCCATACATTTTACATCTCTAATTGTACTTCATGTTTAGTGCATAGATTGCTTTATCCCCTTAACACTTTCATAGCATGTATTTTTGGCAATACCAATTAAAATCAACAAGCAGTCCCTAACGAAGTCCCATTTCAAAGGACATATTTATTTCTGGCTAGGGAAAATGTATGTTTTCATGTGTGTATATGCAGCCAGTTTATTAGATAATCAGAAAAGGACTTTTACTTTGCTCTAGAAAAACCAAGGCTACTCAAATATGAAATTTGCTCAAATGTTCATTTATTTACATGGTAAGCCTAACATTGTAAATGACTTTGAAATGCACCATAATTGCCTCCTTAGGAGCTATAAACATTTTGGTGCACTTGTCAAATAAAAATATACAAGACACGTAAGTGACATGATACTGATTGCAATTCCTCACAGACATATTAACACTTACGCACGTACACATACACAAAGCAATTTCCATTTTTCACTTGTATCGAAAGCTGTATTACTTTGCCACACGTACTCATATAATGAAACAGGACCAGACCAGTAGCAGACTAATCACTTACAGGGGTTAAAAAAACAGTAACATCTTGATTATTTTTCTTCTCAGCAAATATATTTGAGGAAATGCTTCAATTGAAGTTTTTGTGATTAAGAGCCAAAGTTTATGTCAGACTGCACAACAAGACTCTGATTCCTAAACACATTTCTCAGACATCCTATTGACATATAGGTCATATTTTTTTATGTAAAGTGTTCAGGAAGAGTGAAACACAATTCTTTAGATGCTGTGTTTTACACCAGGAAAAATGGGAAGATGCAAGTTTGCCAAACAAAAACTTGCATCGACTAGCATTTGGGGGTTTGGAATCCAGCAAGATTGTAAAGATTCTAGCCTGATATACTAAAGCAATTTGACTATGGGAGAAATGCGATCAAGCTCAAAATAGCTATTTACATGCTTAATGTCTGATGCATTTGCTCTTGATAGGATCTCTTCAAAGCTTCATTTGCTCTTGATAAGATCTCTTAACCTTGAATAATTTGAGCTAAGGATCAGACAATTGCTGAAATCAAGCGCACTTGGCATCCTGATACTATGCACAGTTAGGCACATCTAAGCTTGAAATCACTGCATGCCTAACTCTGCATAGGATCGGCCTCCAACAAGCACAAGGCAACAAATGAGTTCAAGTACATTTGCATACGTAAGCATGCTTAGAGTTGGGACTTTAATGATTTCCCCATACGTATGATTTCAAGAGTGATGGCCAGTTTATATTACTTGTGGCACATGCTGGTTGAGTTTATCTTTTTCGCAGCTGGAGGTGTGCGATTATAAACGAATAAACCTTATCTATACGAAGTCAGACGGTTGTTCAGTCTAGTCTACACGGAGTGGCAGCAGCTCTCCAAGGTGTCACTTGAGATCCTTTCTATGGGAGATGCCAGGGATTGATCTCAAGATTCTCTACATGTAATATATGTGGTTCACCACTGAGCTTCTCCTCAAGAGAGCATCTGTGTTTTGCCATTCATTCACTGATTGCACACTGAGCTCATTACACCACAATGGCTAATAGGCAGGCAGGTGACAAAGTGATCGGAGTGTAGCTCCACCATAGGACCATCCACAACAAGGTTTAATTAGATGGATACGTTTGCCTTAAATGTGTCAATCTTGTGACCATGTTTTACATTGGTTTGTAGTTATACTGATGGCATTTCTGGTGACTTTATGCTAGTTCAGAATATAATACCACATATGGATGAGGAAGATGATATAAAATACTGGACATATATAAACCTTTCTAAGTGATAGCTATTTTTAAAGATATCAGCAATGAGCACAACTATACAGTAATACCTTGGATTGCAAGCATAATTCGTTCCGGAAACGTGCTTGTAATCCAAAACACTCCTATATCAAAGTGAGTCTCTGGCGGGCATGAGCGGGGCCGATTTCGGCCCGCTATGCCCGCTCGAGGCGAGTGGTTACATCCCTACGACTATTGCAAGACCTTGCTCGTTTATCAAGTCAAAATTTTAAAAAATTTTTGCTTGTCTTGCAAAACGCTCTCAGACCAAGTTGCTTGCAATCCAAGGTATTACTGTATGTGTATGTGTATGTATGTGTGTGTGTGTGTGTGTGTATATATATAAATTAAGTTGAAAAACAAACTGTGGTTAAAAATGAAATGCGATATAGTGCTGAAAGTTCCAGCAAAGTATAAATTACTATGCTAAATGGGCAAAGCATTTAAAAAGTAAATATATTTATAGAATTGTTTTTTAAAATTTCTTTAGAAGCTAGAAGTCTACCCCCCCCAAGAATACACACATACAATAATGCAATGCACACTGAAAAATTCTTGCATATTTTCATTAATATTGTGCAGAAAGGTTTTTTAATGTTAAACCAAATCCTTCATATATCAGATAGATTTTAGCATTGGGGAAAAATTGTTCCCTTGTAAAAAAAAGAAAAAAAGAAAAAAAGATAACTCCAACAAACAACACAAATTGCAACTTCTGTAAACATATCAAGCACTATGAGAGATAATGCTTTCTTTTACAACAAAGTCAAGTCCTTTGCTTCCTTCATCATGTAGGAACCCACACCTTTTAGTTTACTATAATGATATACGGTAACTGGAACTCAACTTCCAAATAAGAGCTTTGAATACACAAAAAGGATTACAAGTTTGACTATGGAAACAGAAGGTATGTGACCAGCATCAGTTGATTGTTTTCAGATGAAGTTTCATACCTGTCCTCATCTCTAGTTTGGGCTCAGTTTACCATAAATCTGTCAGACTGGGTCAAATATCAAATGCTAAGGTGGAACGACGTTAATGTATGGAATAGTTAGCAGTACAAATTCTACAGTTCCCTCTCTGCAAAAGGCAGCACCGCAGACCACGTTGCCTTAAAATATGGAAAGCTTCAGAATCTGGAGAACACACCTCAGAGCTTTCTTTTGCGACGTGGGTATGCTCTTGGGTGTCACACAGACGTCTTTAAGATATATGACATGTAATATAAACAGGATAACAGAAACATATATTGCAAAAAGAAGCTGCTCAAATTCTGAATTTGTTCTGGAACCAACTGCTAAATCAGACATCTCCAAAAGAAACCTGCATACTAACCTATGACATTACATTTTCACACCTCTTACAGCACAGCTTGAATCCTACACATAGAAGCAGACTCCACAAGGAAGCAGATAACCCAGGATTACTTTTCTCCTTTTGAACAATGCATAAACAATTATGCAGATTATGCCTTAACCCATTACATGGATTATTTTCATACACTGGCCTGTACGAAGGGGTGGTAGGTAGGTACTTTTGCCTTTGGGAGAGAGGTTAGATGGCCTTTTGGTCCCTTCCAAGATTATGATCTGATCTGAGCTGACCTTCTGCCTCCTCTCTAAGTATATTTGACTTTCTGATGCCTGTCAAGGAAACCTCCACCCACTAACAACTGGAAGGAAAATGAATCTTCCTATCCACTGTTAGTGCAGATAATCTAAACTTGTACACAGTAAGAGCAGATCATGTGGGATTTCATTTTAAAAAAATAAGTGCAAATAGGGAAGTAGTTTAGGCTTTACAAAAATCATATTAAACCACAAAGAGGGATGTGGTGAGGTGACATTCCTTTCTGATTTGCCTTTACTCTTCTAGTATCACTGGCCTGATACACTTTCCTAGCACCATCTATGTGTTCAATTAACTGTATTCACACTGTGGCACCTACAACCTGATCAGTGCATTTTTAAAAAAATACTTCCTGTGTTCTTAAAGGCTTTCTTCACCTATTTACTGTCACGTAGCAAAAACTGAAACACTTTACAGGCCATTTTCAGGTATCAAAACGTCAACCTACAAGGGCTACCCTACATTCTCCTCCATCTGTAGGGCCCCTCAAATTTCCGTATTACATTTTAGCTGGTGTGTCATTCTTCTTAAGAGAATATTGGAAGTAGAGTTATCAGACTATTCTCCACAAGAAAATAATTGTTCTGAGGCAGGAGAAGGTCTAAAGATGCCGCATTTCCCATTAGAGTGTATGGCAATGAGAGAGATGTGGCTGCCACATAAATTGTCCCAACTGCACAGATATTATTAAAGTCAAGGAACTGCTGGCCAGAATAGAATATATTCTCAAATTACCAGCAGATATTCTGTTCCTCAAATTGCACAGGTGGAACGACAAGTTCAAATTTCCATCAAAGACAACATTCTGTATTATTTCTCTCAGGAATGGAATTATTATTACACAGTGAGTCTGATTACATTCCTGGGGTAGGGCGATCGTGTAGGCAATTATTGTGCGGCTCAGCGGGCGCCGCCGCAAAAAGGCCCCTGCTGTCTCTCGGAATTAAACCAGGAGTCCTGTTCCTAACAAACACCCTGCATCCGCCGCCGCCGCGCCTTCCACCCGCTCGCCCGCCCCGCCCGCTGCTGCGCCTCCACCCGCCCTCCGCCTCCCGTCGCTCGCTGCCGCTGCGCCTCCCACCGCCATCGCCACCCCCCAACCCCCCCCCGTCACCCAACCCCCCGTCACCTACCTTCGTCGCGGGCAAAAAACAGCGCGGGGGGTCCCGTCGCGTCGAGCGTCACTTTAGGAGCAGCAGCCGCAGCAGCAGCAGCCGCCGCCGCCGCCGCCGCCAGGGCGGGGGGGGGGAGGTAGGTGCAGGTTTTTTTTTTTTTTTTTTGCTTTGGAGAGGGGGGGGGGCGCTAAATAGGTTTTCGCCTGGGGCGCCAAACTGCCCTGCACCGGTCCTGCATGGGGCTAATGTCAGAAGAGTAGCTGTGTTAATCTTTTGCTGCAAAGATGACAATGGGCACAATCTTCACAGACATAAGCATACTTAAGCCTGTTGAGATTAATGGATTTAAGGGCACTTAACTCTGTGCTGCATCATGACCAGAGTTCCATGTCACCTTAACAAGTAGCTAATGAGACTTTAGAGGCAAGAGCCTACTTGGTCCTTTATATACAATCCTATACAATCCACACTGGGTACTATTCTCATTGGTTGTGTAAACACTTGCAGAGAGAAAAGCTGCTCTTTTCTCTCCCACAGGAGGTAAAACATTGAAATTACAGATTATACTACCCAGCAGCAACACCTGGTACTTATTAACACTGTCATGCAATGCACTATGACCATTGCTTGTTCCGTTACCACTGGCGGTATTTTGATGCAGCCTTCTCCAACCTGGAGAACTACAACTTCCATCCCTGTGCACCAGGGCCACTGGGGATGATGGGGATTATAGTCCAAGGCAGCTGGAGGGTGCCAGGTTGGAGAAGGCTATTTTAGTGCCTTTGGTCATGGAAATGCTACCCCATATGCTGAAGTTTTATCTGCTAATGATGATGGTTGTTGTGCTATGTAAAACCACGTAGGGATGTAACCGCTCGCCTCGAGCAGGCATAGCAGGCCAAAATCGGCCCTGCTCACGCCCGCCAAGACTCGCTTTGATATAAGAGTGTTTTGGATTACAAGCACGGTTCCGGAACGAATTATGCTTGCAATCCAAGGTATTACTGTACAGGCATTTGGTTTAAAGTATTCCTACTTGTCTTGCAAGACCTTGCTCGTTTATCAAGTCAAAACATTTTAAAGAAATTTGCTTGTCTTGCAAAACGCTCTCAGACCAAGTTACTTGCAATCCAAGGTATTACTGTATACAGTATATGATCCCCTGAAGATTGGTTGCTCATCTTGTCCAGATCCAAAGACGCTCCTGCAATTGTAACTTTCATCCCTGCATTAAGATGTGCGCAGTCCATCTGGGAACACAGAATGACTAGCCTTTCTGCATTGCCATTATGGCCATTTCCACATGCACAACGCTTTGCATATGTGAAGACGGATTAGCAGATTTACTCCACCAGTCTGCAGAGGATTCCTTTGTTACTTGTGCACGAGATGTTCCAAAATAGGATTCTGTGGATGGAAGACAGAGGAGTGGATCTGCCCCTTCTTTAAAAGAAAAAAAATAATGTAACAGAATCCCATTGGAGGTTTGGTGCATGGAAGACAATTGCCAGATCAGGGCGCTTTAGTCAAAAATCCCTGAGGTTCCATAAATTCAGACTGGTATACATAATATACTTCTAAGGACAAACGTGTCTCATGGAGATTTTTTTGGTTTTGGCATGTCAAAAGTGACAACTACAGGGAGGTGGTCTCAGCCTCTGTTCTCAGTGGCATGGCACTATTGCTGTACACAGAGCGGCAATTGCTACAAGTTGGTAGTGGAAGGAAGAGGTACAATTCAAAATGTCCAGGCTGCTTTCAATTTAAAAGTGCACCTTACTTATGCTATATGGACTTATTTCAGACAATTGCTTGATGAGAAATGGGAAGAGGACAGATAACCACTTGCCATCAATAACACAGCTCATAATCATCATTTTTAAAACAGTGCAAAATATATGTTGCAACTAGGGGCAGGCAATATCAGAAGTGCACTGAAATAACACGGCATAAAAATCCCTACATAAGACAACACATCTTTTTGTTTAAAGTGGAGAGAACGTACCTGTAGTCAGATCACCGTACAAAATATAATTTTAAAAGGGGATTTTGTCAATATGACATCTACTACAGTTTAACTTAAGCACACACACCCACCCCACAACCTGTTTCAGGAACTGTTGCCTAGCTAATGTGTCTCCCACCCCATGTCCACTTCCTTTCACAATCAATTCACCATGAATGTTCCCTCACCAAGCCACATGGAATTTCAGAAGCGTAAGAATTGAACAAAAACACTTTGGCCCGGTTTGCACGTAACGACAACCCATGGGTTGTTTAAACCATGGGTGGTTGGGGTGGAGGAGTGAGCAAGCGCGCTGCCTCCCGGGCACTCATCGCTTTGCGTTAGCTTGCCAAAACAACCCAGGATGGCCCTGTTCCTGAGTTGTTAGTTGTGACACCTGAACCTGGCACTCAGGTTGTTGAGGATTAAACAACCCAGAGCTTGAACCCATGGTTTGTTCTTGGGCCTTTCTGGGTTGTTTCAGCAAGCTGATGCAAAGTGGAAGTGACAAGTGGGCAGGAGGCAGTGTGCTCACTGTTGCGCAGCCCCACAACTTTATGGGTTGTTTAACCCATGAGCTGGCATTATGTGCAAACCATGTCTATATCTTACACAGTTCCCATTTGTTTCATTGGGACTTGCGGAGAATTTCCAGGTGGATTGTGCCTTCAAAGTGCACTTGTACAGCAGCAGCAGCAACATCATTGCTGTAAAGAGGATTGATAGCCTTGTCTCTAGATTGGCAACCATGATTAATTTCCCTTTGTCTCAAAGCAAGTAGCATACACACTGATCCTAATTAATGCTCAATTAATAGATTACTACTGTGGTACTATTTCTGCTGCAAACCAGTTTTCCTGTGGCTGGCTCTAGTGCTACTCTGCTAGCTTACGAACCACATGGGCACTTCCCCAGATGTGAGTCCAAGATCCAACATGCAATTAACGTCTAGGAAGTAAATGGTTAGAGCAATGAGAGTGCATTAAATGAGAAGTTTTCCTCCTCTGCCATTTAAAACTTACGTGACACCTGTAAGCATAACCAGCACCATTATTTTCAAGTACAAGGAATGACTTTGAAGATGACAGTGGCCTTCTCACAGAATTACACAGCGAAATTCAGAGTTTACCCAATATCTGTCTCTACTCACTTCAAGCCATTCATTTTCCTGGGCAGATGAAACGTAAAAATAATTGCCTAATATACTAAATTTCATCTCTCTTCTCTTCACTCTGAAAGGCCCTTTATTTCAATGGGAGTTGTCCAGACTCAGGGCTTTGGGCTCTTCAAATAAGAGAATGAGTCAAATTACCTTTAACAATAATTTCCAAAAAATTCTGACAACTTTTGAGGAACTCCTTAAGATTTTCAGCCATATCCACTTTCATTATCACCACACTTATACGGCAGTATCCTATGCTGCTAGTGGGACCCACTGCTAGAGCAACAGGAGACAGCGGTTCTTAAAGCAACCAGAAATGCCTGGAAATGCTCATTTCCAGAAAGGGGCAGGTTACTGGAGCTTGCAAAGGGAGCTCCATTGACCCGTCCTGATCTGGAAACAAGCATTTCTGCTATTTTCCGGGGTTACTTTAGGAAGTGTTACCTCCCTGTTGCGCTAGTGGTGGGTCCTGCTGGAGCAACAGAATGCCCATTAACTTTGTGCACACCAGTAGACCAGACAAAAACAAGAACACCCTGGCAATTTTGCTTAAGCTGCAACTGTCCATACAATCCTATACATATCTACTCAGAAGTTCCATTGAGTTCAATGTGGCTTACTCCCAGCTAAATGTGTATACTAGGATTGCATCCTAAAATAGCCATACTCTCTTTAGTTAATATGCCTCAAGAGGGCTAGATAAAAAGATGAAAACCAATCAAAAGATATTGTTCTGATTATAATCTGAAGTTGGCCCCAACATTGACAATCACCCGACTCTTCATATGCCTTCTTCACAGTTCTCTCAATTTGTTTCAGAAAAACTTGTGGAATTCGCCCACATAAAGTGTGTACTGTATCAAGGAATTTTGACTGGAGAGGGTAGTACATTGATTGGAAGAGATTGTCTTCAAAGGAAAACTAAGGAGGAAAAAGGAGGAAAAGACAGACAACATTCATTATATTTGTTATTGCATTACTTTAAAAATAGGTGTGAAGCTTGCAACAATCCAGTTTCTTTGAAATGTTGAAGCTTCCAATCTTACACAGTCACGTTTGTATCAGACAGAGGCAAATCAGTGCCAATATATTCGGCTGATGTGTCTGATCCTATGCAGAGTTACCTTCTCCTAAAGGGAGAGACTTATATCGAATCACACCATTGGTCCATGTAGCCCAGAATGGTCTGACCAACAGTGCCTCTCCTGGATCTTAGGCAAGGGCCTTTACCAAGTTTACTATCTGAGACACTAGAATGGAGATGTGATGGCCTAGGGGAAAAAATGAGGAGAACCCAGATAGGGAAAAAACATTTTTTTCCAGGGACTTTTTTTGTCCTTGGAAAAAAGTGAAGTTTCCCCTGATCGGGGGGGGGGGGGGACCTTTTTCTTGAGTTTTCCCAGGCCTTCACAACTCTACACTACATATATCTTATACACACAAAACATGCACTCTGCCACCAAATTATGGCCTTTTTCCAGTTATCAACCTTTGTCTGATTTTCCCTCCCCAGCCTACTGGCTGTCAATACCTTGCACCACTCATTTCTCCTTCCCTTCTGCTACAACAGTATTTAAACGTTAGGACAGAATGGCACCATCTCAAGCAAGCTGCTGTTGCAGATACTGAATTGAGTTTGGGCTGTTCTGTTGTAAACCTGGGTCAGCAAGTTGAGGCCCCCTCAGGCTACTGGGCTGTACCGCAGCTAGAATGTTCTGAAACGCTGTGAAGGCCAGTGTAGTGGTTAGAACATCAGACTAGCAATGGGGAGACCCAGGTTCAAATCCCCACTTTGCCATGAAGCTGACTGGGTGATCTCTCAGCCTAACCTAGCTCACAGGGTTGTTGTGATCTTAAAAGGTTGTGAAGATAAAAGACCATGTATGCTGCCTTGAGCTCCTTGGAAGAAAGATGGATATAAATGTAATATAACTAGATACACAATATCACACTATAACACTATATAAGACTTTGCCCTTTGGCATGGCAACACTTACATCACGTATCACTTCATATAGTGCTTTAAAAGTAGGCTGTTTATCATCGTGGTAGACGCCCCTGTTCCCATGGAGAATGGAAATGCCTTCCTCCTCTGCTCCTTTACAGTTGCTACCATACATGCAGTGATCTGGCCGGTAGTTCCATTGGCAAGGAAACAGGTAGAGACATTCTAGAAAAACCAGTTTGAGTGGGGGAAATGTAAATGGGGGGAAAATGACTTCACACAGCACAAAGAAATTACTAACCAGTAAGAGGTGCCTAGAATTTGGCACTGAACACAAAACCTGCACATATAATCAGAAATCTGTAAAAAGAAAAACTATACAGTACAAATTAGAGACATTTAATATTTAATGTATATTTAATTCCAAATGTTTTTATTGGGGTTACAGGATTTGGGGTTATGGTTTGGGGGAGAAGAGGAATAGAAGGGTTATCAGAATTAGGCAATTTTTGAATAACCGATTTAGGGAAATGACAACTTTAAACAATGATTAATTATTCTGGTTTGTTTCCTAAGCCAACCTTCCCCAATTTGGGTTCCGCCAGATGTCTTGGACTAAGTCTCCCATCCGCCTGAGCCAGCAGGGATCCAGCCTCACAGAAAAATGGGCATTACAATGCCATCTGCTTCTCTGTACTGGCATGGCAATCCTTTGTCAGTGGGCCCATGAGAACTAACAGCTCCCCACATGGTTACATCTATCGCGCAGAACAATTTTAAGTGGTGAACACATAAGTGGTAATCTGTTATCATCTTTAGTACTGGCAGTTCAGGAAGAAGATTAAAAAATGGGCAGGGGGAGCACAGGGTGGGGAATGTCTACATACCATTCTCTCTTTATCACATATTCAAAGGAGACACACAAAAATAATAGATTATAATATATGCACATAGGTCTATAATATATACACATATAGAGTTTGTGCATCATGTACCTGGATTAAAGTAAAAAATAATATTGAGCAAGTCCTGGTCTCCCCATGTAATGTAGTTTTTGTACTTTTGGTATAAAGGGTACAGCATCTCTTCCCATGTCAAGCCTGCTGGTATCATACTGTTCTGAAAGATAGGGATAAATGAAAAAAGGTAGTACTAGTAGAAATCACAGCAGGAGCAAAGCAAAGGAACGGTGTGTGCAGCCCTGCTGGGTTCCTGGAACCAAAGAGTGCAGAAAGGAAGAGTGGCTTTGGACAAGACGGTCCTGTGGTCACTTCCACGCTCAACTGGTGGCACAGGATCAACACAGGGAACCTATGAAGGAAAGTTGTGCATAGGGATGGGTGGCACTGAAGAACTTGACCTGCTTGCGCTTGGTGGATGTTGGTGCACCCTGCCGACTTGGGAGCCAAAAGCAGGCCGAGTCGGGTGTGGCGTTTTTGGTGGCTTCTGCTTTTAAAGCAGGTCACAATTTGTGTTTTTGTTTTAAAGGCAGGGAATTTTGCAAAAAATATGGCCACAATTTGCTTAAAATATGGCCGCAATTTGCACAAAATGCAGCCGTACTTACACAAATTGTGCAAATTGCGGCCATATTTTGCTCAAATTTATCTGCCTTTAAAAACAAAAAAACGCAAATTGCGGCCCACTTTAAAAGCAGAAGACCACTTGCTGGCTCGACTCATGTGGGAGAGAGCCGGTCCCAGCGCTGGGTAGACAGGCCGGAATCTGGGGGGGTCGAAGCCGGGCCAATCCGCTGGATTTGACCCCCCCCAAGCAGATTCCTCACACACAGTTGTGCAGACTGCTCTTGCATGCAACTTCTCTCTTCAGACAGGGGAATTCTGCACAACCCACTGAACATTCAAGTGACTACATATCTGGCTGACCACTTAGGTCTGCCAAATCCAAGGATGCTCAGAAGCAGGGTTTAATCTGGTGTCCCTTTAGTGTGCACCCAATTTGTATCCATATTTGCATACATACAATAAAAAAAAAACACTGTGACACAGTGTGAACGTAATATATCTGCCTACTCCTCTTACTTACATAAATATTTGCATGTCATCACCTTGACTCCCTTTTATTTTTTCCACACATGATGCCACTTCTTAAATAAGAACTCTGGTAAAAAACAACAACCCAGAGGCTCAGCAGTTGGGCCCCAATCCCCCCTCCCTGCAAATAACCTCCAGTGAGGCTCTGCCGTTTCACTAACGCTTTAACAGTTTCATAGGAAGAGGCCACAGCTCACTAGTCAAGCACAGGCTTTGCGCCCTGGGGAGCTGCTGCCCGTCAGAGCAGGCAATACTGGGCCAGATGGACAAATAGTCTGACCTGGACCTGGACCACTAGTTTTTCCTGGCATTGGCCTGATCCACGCCAGCCTTCCCAGGTTCTACCTTGGCCCCTCCTCCCTAGGCCTGCCAAACTCGGCCCCTAAACTGTCCTTCAGGCTCCATCTCTTCCTGCCAGCATCTGCCCTGACTCCGCTTCTCCCAGCTCTATTCTCTGACCCCAGCTGGAGGAAGGAACGTAGCTCAGTGGCAAAGCTCATGTTTGGCATGCAGGTCCCAGGTTCAATCCCTGGCATCTCCAACTAAAAAGGATCAGGTAGCAAGTGATGGGAAAGCCCCTCTGCCTGAGACCCTGGAGAGCCACCTCCAGTCAGAGTAGGCATGTCTGGGCTAGAAGGACAAGAGTATGAACTGGTCTAAGGCAGCATCCTACATACAGGGGTCATCACAGTCATACGCATCTTAGTGCTGTAGTCACATTCAAAGCTTCTGGGTGTGTGTGTGTGTGATGGGGGTAGATCCATGAATAAGATCTGAAGTCACATGAGGTCCTGGGACTTGAGAATATATCATTCTTTTGCCTAATTAGATGAGCAGGGAGATGTGAAACACATCAGCATCAATATGCTGCCAAAGACTACGGTGATGATGTCCTTAGTGCGCTAGGACCTAGGATGATGGTCCTTTCACATAATGCCTTCTCAGCTCAAGTGAACTGTTCCTTAGCTATGCTACTCTGGGAAGTAGCAATTTGAGAAGCGGTCGATTCTGGCGGTCAATACACATTTCTCAGAAGACATTTGTCCAGGCTGCTTTTTTGATGTGTGGAGCTTGTCTGTATAAAAATGAGCCAAACCTGTTTGGACCGAGGAAGATTTATAAGAGCACTCAGAAATAAGTGAAAACCAATCCTGAGCTGATGGGATGAGAAAGGTGTTCATTCCCATAAACAATTTTTTTAAAAAAATATCTTACCTTGAACTGGGCATTTCTTATACGGGTTAAATTCATCAGCATGACGCCAGAATTGACCCCAGTCGTTCCATAATATGGGTGGCGAGCAAAGCGACTGTACCAGCCAATCTTTGGTATTTCGTGTTCTGGCGCCATTGCAGCCAGCTGCGTGGAGTTGAATGCTCTCAGAAAGCCCCAGAGGTCATCAATGGGTCTCAAGAACAGGACATCCTGTGTCCACATACAGAAGGGAATCCACGTCTTTTAAAATCATCTTTGGAGATGGCCAGGAGTTGGAACAGAACGGGGGGGGGGGGGGGGAACACAACACAAAGTAGACCAATTACTCATTGACATTGTGTATACTTGCAAGACACAAAAGAGCATAACCTTTGGCCTAACTTTCTACTCTGTAAAGAAATGTGCAGTGTACACATGTACAGTATGTACCCACAGGCAGCTGGTTGGCCACTGTGTGAACAGAATGCTGGACTGGATGGACCCCTTGGTCTGATCCAGCAGGGCTCTTCTTATGTTCTATGTAAGTGACTCAGGGTCTGCTGGACAAAGTGACATGATTACCATGTTATGGAGCACAAGAGGATGTGGTGCGGAGATGAGAAGCACAGGGAATGGTGTTCCATTCCACGGCAGGTGGGGGGGGGTGTGCCAGCAAGGATCTCCCAAAAGATAGCTAACAAGTAATATTAATAAAACTTACAAAAAAACCACATCAGTAAAATTACGTTTTAGTAGTAAAATTACTATAAATGATAAAGGCAGATTTTAAAAAAACCACACAAAAACTAATTGCTGAAGCACAAGACCAGCACTGGGAACGTAGTGATGGGAGCAACTCACATAACCAAGTAACAGCCCTGCTCTATTACTCAGTCATAAAATGGTGATTATGTCATCATTTGCAAGAGCGGAAGCCTGGAAAAGGCCATCATGGAGGGAGAGACACTATCTGATAATGTTTTTAGACATCTGAAGATTATGATCATGTCCCGACTAATCTGATCACATGAATTATCCTTAAGTAGATCCTTGCTAGGTAGCCAGAAACCAGAGTGTGGTCTTAACCTCTGAAGGACAGTGTTACCAGTAGGCTCAGCCTCACTTCCATTCTTAGTATACTATCTACCTAGCACCTTGACTTCCAAAATCTCAATTTTTGCCCAGAAAAGTATACTAAGCAGAGGACAAGAAAGCAGCAGTGCACACTACCTGGCCTCCATGAACACAGACTGCACAGCTATAAGAGTTACTCTTTCTGTCTATGCAATGGACAAGAGATGTCTGGAATATTCAAATGCCTTACTTCCTGCTCAATTCCTAATGCAGTCAAGTCATAGATTCATAGAGTTGGAAGGGGCCTACAAGGCCATCGAGTCCAACCCCCTGCTCAGTGCAGGAAACTAGAGGAGGGGTCTCCCATCCAAATAATAACCAGGCCTGACCCTGCTTAGCTTTCCACGCTCAGACAAGCTGAGCCAGCATGAGCCACAGGCCTGTTATCCAGGCACACCTACTGATTGCCTTATCCAGAGCTCGGAGAGGAAAAGCACCATGCAGGAAGCCCCAGAAAAGCCACCAGTAAATACATCATAGGTACTCAGTCACCCATTCATACCCATTAGCATCCATCAAGGTTAGGGGCCTACACCGTAAAAACGCCCACTTGCACTCTGCACCTTTTTTAACTAAGCACCCATGGCAGGAAATCAAACAGGAAAGTCCTTTCTTTTTCCCTTTGATATTAAGGAAGATTTTTAAAGGAATCTTAGGTTTGGAATAGTTAGTTCTTCTACCTGCCTCTAAGTTAATTTGTCTCCTGCTCCTGTTTCATTCCTCCTCTAAATAGCAAGAAAGATCTTGCCCTTCCTATTGGCGGATACACTTGACTTTTGCACCATCTTAGGGGTTCAAGAGGAACCCAGGGTTCTGTTTGGTTTAAGATCTGTACCAGCAAAGGAACAGCCAACCCTCTGCTTCTCATCACTGCCATTTCCCCTGATGTTTTATAGATAACATTGCAACCACTTACCTAAGGGCCAGCCATGGTGATTTCACCCAGTTTTATTTAATAAAGAATGACCTACGCATCCCCAGTGCTCTAGTCCTCAAGATGGACTCCCAGATCCCTGCAGAAAAGTCCCCTTCTATCCCCTGTACATCCAAGGCATGACTGTACTTAGGAATAGGTAACAGGTAATATCTGCGATCTAACTCTCTCTTTCTCTCTCTCGTTCTCCTCCCAAGCTGATCCTGTATATCTGCAGGATCAGCTAATAAAGCATATATTTAATTAATCAGAAGGCTGGTTGTTGTCTCCTTGCTTTTCCCCACCATGACCTGGGTACCCCCAATTCCTGGTGCAGTGCACCATAATTTATTTATTTATTTATATTTATACCCCGCCTTTCTTCCTGTAAGGAACCCAAGGCGGCTTACATAATCCTCTTCCTCCTCCTCTCCATTTTATCCTCACAACAACCCTGTGAGGTAGGTTAGGCTGAGAGTCAGTGACTGGCCCAAAGTCACCCAGTGAGTTTCATGGCCGAGCGGGGACTAGAACCCGGATCTAATCTTTGGTTGAAGATCCTAACACATGTCCATTCAGGTATATGCACATGATTTGAATGTATGGACAAGAATCAGCAAAACAATCGTGTTATCAGCATATGATGCTGCCCTGATTCAGTCCTTTGGTCCATCTGCTCCAACTGGGAGTGGCTCTCCAAAGTCTCAGGCACAGGTCTTTCCCAGCCCTGCTACCTAAGGGCACAATCCTATGTATGTTTAGACAGGGAAAAGTTCTACATCTCTCAGCATACTGGGAGTTGTAGGGCTTTTTTTTCTGTCTAAACATGCATAGGATTGCACCCCGAGATCCTTTATGTAGACATGTCAGGAGCAGACCCCAAGACCAGCTGCATACACAGTATATGCTCTGTGACTAACTGGGCCCCTTCCCCAATCTGTTCTTTTTTGAACTGCTAGACAAAATGGTAACATCAGATGGATCTCGGTGGGTGATTTACTAGTTCTCTCAGTGTCAATATATCAAAGGGAAGCAGCGGGATAACGATTCTGTCCATTCTTGTTCACAGTGTGCCCTCTTGTGGTCATCTGGTTATGTATGAATCCATTTATAATTTCAGTAATTTCATAAAAGGCACCTCGAGTAGGTCTCAGTATTTCTTCAAATGTAGTTGAGTGCCTCTTTCCTATCGTACTTTCCTTCCATTGTTACAGGAAATCTCTGTTTGCCTTCTTCCGCAAATTATTCTCTTATTAGATAGCCACTGCAGTAGCTCAAGTGTGAGAAACCCAGGTTGAAATTCCCACTCCGCTATACAATTCACTAGCCTTGGGCAAGTCTCCCATTCTCCACCCACCCTGTCCTGTGACTCAGAGCAGGGGATGGTGGGGACAGGACGGACAGACACATAATCCGTGTATGGCCCAGATCCCCTTGGAAGAAGGGTAGGATTCTTCCAAGGCGATCAGGATTGGAAGGATACAAATGTGACCCTTAAAACCATGTACACCTTTAAATTGGCCATAAAAACAGCTTGGATTAAGTAAGACGGATGATCACCTTTTCAATGTTAAAAAGACACTCATGGGACATATTCAGCAGAGAAAAATCTTGAATGCCAAATCTGAATTGATAGTAATTTAACTAGCCTTGAAGTCTCAATACCTGAATCTCAAATTTAATAGCTTCCCTGCTTGGGCAATTAGGTGCTCATAATCTTATTGTTCAAGCTGACAATAAAAAATCCAACCCTGATAAATGAAATAAGCCATTAATTCAGATCTGCCTTATTGGAAGTTAGTCTGGATTGCATAATGAAGTATTCATTGATACAATCTATTCCAGATAATTTTTTTTGAAAATATTCCAAAAATAAGCTATTTAATGGTGGCATTTAAAACAAACAAACAAACACACACACACCTGTGGCTCTTAGGACTAGCCATGACATACTGTTGATGGAATGGGCTACTGTTCCTTATAGACATTTTTCTGCAGAATATTTCCACTTAAGAAATTGTGCTTTACTCCACTTATGACAAAGGTGGCACTTTTGTCTCAAACATCGGACTTCACATTGCACTTCTTCACAGCTTTTTTTCCTTCATTATTTTCCACTTATTTGTTCCCAGTCTCTCCAAAACATATGTATCATTGCAGTGGAATATTTGCAGAGCCAGTGTGGCATAGTGGTGAGAGTGTTGGACTGGGATTCGGGAGATCCGGGTTCTAGTCCCCACTCAACCATGAAGCTCACTGCGTGACTCTGAGCCAGTCACTAACTCTCAGTCTAATCTACCTCACAGGGTTGTTGTAAGGATAAAATGGAGAGGAGGAGGACTGTTATTTTAATTTTATTTATATTATATTTATACCCCGCCTTTTTTCCTGTAAGGAACCCAAGGCGGCTTACATAATCCTCCTCCTCCTCTCCATTTTATCCTCACAACAACCCTGTGAGGTAGGTTAGGCTGAGTCAGTGACTGGCCCAAAGTCACCCAGTGAGTTTCATGGCAGAGTGGGGACTAGAACCCGGATCTCCCGAGTCCCAGTCCAACACTCTCCCTTACAAGAGGAAAAAAGGTGGTAATCTTTAAACGCCAACTTTCCCCCACCCCCATATAAAATTAACCAAATCCTGAGGCCAGTGGAACAGTCTTGGATTAACATCACACTTCCTTTTAAGGCATTTAGGGAAAGACGCATCAGTATAGATTAGACCAAATTCTTCCTTGAGCCATACCTAGTTAACCAAGATATGGTCAAGCTGAAGTCTGAACTAAGAAACTCTAAGATCCTGATATCCTCCTAATACTTATACAATCCTGTTACAAGAGGTCCCTGCTCCTGGTCAAAAGGGAGGCTCTTGTGATTTTAATAGCAGTGTGATGTTCAATAGGTACGACTTCCCTTGTGACAGTGCTGCAGGGATGAGAGATAGGCACACCTCCCGGTCATGAAGCTATTTAAAGCACAGGAACATGCTTTCACTCCAGGCACTGGAAACCAAACTGTGACAGAGAGCTGTTTCTCATTTAAAAGACAGACCTGAACAGGATTCACTCTCATCTTTATGTACGATGGCTATGGACTGGTAATTCCATCACCCTGCAGCAGAGGGAGATGATGAAAGACCAGGCCAGCTTCATCAAGGTTCCTCCTCTCCCTGAACAGTTTCCATTCCAGCTTGTCTTTGTAAGGGCTACTATTTAACTTTAACAGTTGTTGCCTGAGTTTGCTTTTTTCTCTTCCCCTCCCCATCCCTTTTTCCTTTTGTGTCATGCCTTTCAGATGGTAACTTTGCTGGCAGGGACAGTCTTGTTTTATTGATTTTATGAAAGCCGCTCTGGGAACCTTTTGGGCTAAAGAGCAGGGTAAAAATACTTTAAATAAAAGAATAGGGTTATCACTTGAAGGGCTCAAGAATAAGAAGCATACTGTGTTGTGAGTGTAAGAAACTGGCACATTACGAGTGTCAGAACATTAACAATATTATTTTATTTATTGTAATTTTAATCCGTCCAATATAATCAGCAATAGTTTATTCAGAGTATATTGGGGAGGTGGGATGGAGGGGAGAGAACAAAATGTGAAGCTTATGAACTGAAAAGGAACGCTACATTTTAATACTATCTAAGGAACCATTTCTTGAAATAAGGAACAGGTGGAAGCCTAGATGGTAATCACATGGGCTGAAATGGCAATTTGATGCTGTCGTTCTTCAAGAAAATATTATCTAGCTGCAGAATGACAGAGTTGTAGTACCAGTCAGTTGTCACCTTTTTGCCCTATCCCAGCCTTCCCCAACCTGATGCCCTCCAGATGCTTGGGACTACAACTCCCAGCATTCCTGACGATTGGCCATGCTGGCTGGGGCCGATGGGAGTACAATTCCAAAACATCTGGAGAGCATCTGGCTGGGAAAGGTTGCCCTATAGTATATGTGCCTGAGCTTGCTTTCTCGAGATACATCCTGGGAACAACTGGTGCAGTCTACAACTCATCGCAAGTGGTGTGCCTAATAAAGCTCCACTTCCAAATTTTGCAGTGAAGAAGTCAGTTAATAACTTTATCACAAGGTTCTTTGCAACTTCTGGGCAGGCATCATGAGTAAAACTGCCCTGACAAACTTTCTACTTCAAATAGCATGTGGGGAGTATCTACCCACTAGTGAGGTTCAGAATCCACAGGTCTGTAACGATAGGCTTAGATTGCAATCCTATACCCACTTACCTAGGAGTAAGCTCCATTAAATTCAATGGCACTTACCGGTACTTTGGGTAGACAAGTATAGGATTGTGCTGTTAGTTAAGTTAAACTTCTGCTAGTCAGAGTCTGGTATGTTAAAAAAAAGTAATGGTAGTGCTGGAAAAACTCAGCAAAAGTGCAAAAAGAACAAAGTTGGACAGGAAAGACCTACCTACCTACCTTCAGGAAGTAGCAGCCAAAATAACTATATAACTGACAGGGAAAAAAGGATGCTAATCCACCCTGCTGATCTTTGTTCTGCTTTGAAGTATGCACATGACATGAGGCTAACAAACTGGCTCAGACAGATTAAGGACAGGAAGAAACCAATTCTTAAACTGGAAGTCTCCAAATTCATACATCTAATACAGCCTTCCCCAACCTGGTGCCCTGGCATGCTGGCTGGGGATGATGGGAGCAGTAGTCCAAACACATCTGAAGGACACCAGGTTAGGGAAGTCTGATCTAACCTACTGCACAGGATGGTACAACAGCACAGAATTCAGACCCCTTAGAAAATCAGACAAGGACTTGAATGCCATCAACACTCCAGCTCAAACATTTGCAACGATTTCCTCTAATGTTCCTTATCTATGCACTAAGTCTGAGTAATTAGAGTACAAATCCTGAACTATCCTAAGTAACAAAGTTTGCTGCAACGCAGAACTCTTGAGGATTCCGAATCTGAAGAGGCCACATGGGACATCAAGGACTCTGCAAATGGGGGAGATCCTCCTCCTGGACTATCTAAAAAGCAGCCACTGAGGCAACCCACTGTTGCAGACTTCTTTGGATGAAGAGGAAAATGAACCCCAAGGGCCATGTTTTCTCTGTTCCCTGCAGCCACTAATATTTCCTTGTCAACATCCTCAGATACAAGTGAAATGGTGGAACCTTACCTGCACCACACATCGGTCCCTGAGATAGCTGCGGACGTACCAGCTTTTGCTCGAGTGCAGGTATCAGAAGCAGACAATTGCCCTATTAAGCAACAGCTGATTTCCTGATGAGTATTTCAGATTGCAGTAGCTTTGAGACCAGTGCTGGAGAAACATTCCAGTTACCTGCTCTCTAGCCTAGGCCTGGCCAGTTAGCCTTAGTCTTGCCTCCATCTCCCAAGTTCTGCTGTTCCAGGTCTTAACACTGGAATACCACGATATGCTGTTCGCTATCGCTTGCTTGCCCACCCAGCTCTGCACCGCATGGGCGTGGCTGTGATTGCAAATACTCCATTGCCCAGTTCTCTGCGTGCAGGGAAAGACCAAATTAGATGTGACATAAAATGCATCTTTGCATTTAATGTGCAGGGTTTTAAAGATGCAAACAGCATCTTCTGGGGAGGGGTGATCATTATCAAGATCACAGCAGGCATGACGTGTGGTGTAGTGGCTAGAGTGTTGGACTGGGACTCGGGAGAGCTGGGTTCTAGTCCCCACTTGACCATGAAGCTTGCTGGGGGTGACTTCGGGCCAATCTCAGACTCTCAGCCTAACTTACCTCACAGGTTTGTTGTGAGGATAAAGTGTAGAGGAGGATGATCATGTAAGCCGCTTTGGGTTCCTTGCAAAGAGGAAAAGGTGGGATACAAATGTAACTAATAAACAAACAGGGTTTGATCCTCTCCTGATGCCATCCCAAGAGGAATAAACCCTCTTCTGAAGCTTGTATTTGCATTGGGAGGAAACCCTCCATTGACACCAATGGTGGATTTCCTTGCAGTGCAACACTTTCAGAGGAGGGATTTTCCTCAAGACAAAAGCAGGGGAGGAAAGGGTCAAATTATGTCCTCTCCACACTTTTGGCTCATTTCCAGTTGCTTTAGGAAGCACTAGCTTCCTGTTGCACCAGCAATGGGTCCCACTGGCACTTGGACGTTGGATACTACCCAGTAACTCCTTTATTTTTCTGTTCAATAACTGGGTGGGGGGAGGGGGCAAAGAAGCCGGTCTTGTTCTTTCAGTGCTACCCAACTTACAAAACAAAACACTACTGCTGTGACTGCTATCTTGTTGGGTTTTGGAAGAAGGGAGGGAGAGAAGGAGGAGCTGCATGACAGGTCTGCAAACAAAAGGCTTGTATCTATTTTTGCGTGAGGTCTCTCAATGTCTAAGGCCAATACAATAATCTGTGATCACATGCATGCCTTAGGCTCCACTTATGGAAGTCTAGGGTGCCTTACCGGAAGAAAGAGACGCTGGGCGGCACATGGCTTGAATAATTTTTTCCATTCCTGAGCATTTCCTACAGAAAAGGAGATTGGGTAGACATGATATTCAAACTTCTTTGTGTAAGAGGGAGGCCATTCCTGTAACTGTAAAGTACAAGGAGGAAAAGGGGATTAGAATCCCTGAGAGGCAGTATGTGGAAAAGCTATGGCAAGCTAAGTCAAGCAAATTAAAGCCTTACTCAAAGTGAGCTTTATTGAGGACTTACTACTCCAAAGAGTTTATCCACTCATTAACTTGTGACTGTTGGAGCATCTCTAAGTGCATCTACAGGCTTATAATCAAAAGATCTTGGTTTTGTTGTACAGTATGTGCTTTTTTTAAAAAAAAAAAAAATACTGAAGGGGACTCACTTTCCTCTCAAATTCAGGCTTCAGGGAATCCTCAGCGAAGATGTGAAATTTGAGCTTCCTGTAGCTAAAGAGAACTGCTGATTTCAACATGATGAGTGTTTCTTCCAGCCGGTCACCACATGCTACAACCGCCAGATGCATCCATTGTGGAGAGGAGAGCTGGGCTGTAGAATGCTTCTGGTCCTTCGGTCTCCTAAAAATAATATATGTATATAGAAATATAGATATAGATTTTTAAGATGCTTTGAGAGTGATTATTTACTCTCTTTCTTTTTTTTTCTTGAGTCATGGCATTAAATAACTACATTATTTTTTTTAAAGGGAAGAGGTGTTCTTAGAATGGGTGAGAAGAGTTTGCCAGGATCATTTTCATCATGTTACCTAATCAGTCCAAGTTTCAGGTGCTAACATCTTCGTCAATAATCTTCTGTCATCACAATTGTTTCCTTACACAGAGTGGATTACACGTAGTTCAGTTTTAGCCTCATGTTCAAATAGTATTTAAGGCAGAAGAGTCAGAAATATAGTTATGGCTGTCAAAATAAAGGCTGGGTGGTTTCAGAAGTTACAGGAAGCACGGCCAGCCAAAGACGCAAATGACTCACACATCTGATCAGCAGCCTTCCCAACGGTGGAGATACATTTGCAGACACGCTGATCATGACTGTAAACCAAAGGCCTTAGTGTTCAGGAGGGCAATTATCTCATATGATACTTCTTTCACAGCTTTTAATCATGCTTCCCTACCCAGATACCAGGAATGGGCAACTTGTTGTGGATGCTTTGGCCTACAACTCCCATCATCCCTCACCATTGGCTATGCAGTCTCGGGGTGAAGGGAGTGGTGAGGCCAAAACATCTTGAGGGCCACACGTTTGCTACCCTGCTGCCTGCCCCACACAAGTTGTTGCCAACAAATTCAACTTTTTTCAGAAATTCAAAGAGATAGATATGCACATAGAAACTGTTTATTGTAAAACAATGTCCTTAATCTGAACAAATGATTCTCGGCCCAGAATTATGGCTCCCTTGGTGCAAAAATACAAACAGTCCTAGGACTGGGACACTTTACCACAAAGGGAACATGTTTCCCCCACTCCAAAAATCAAAATAAGGTCCATAATAGCTGCTGCTCTATATTGCAACATAAATCTACTTGTGCCTTAAGGGACACTAGCTTTCGGTAGCTGACTGGTTGAGCAATGCAATATATTTCATTAATTGCTTAAAAGTCCATAGGCTTGTGTCTTAATTAAAACTGAGTTTCTGCAGTGGATAAATGATGGCATACTACATTTATGCAAATAGTATTTACTTTCTGGGCAATTAGTGCAAACCCCACTGAATTATTAAAGTGCATAATTGGCTGCTTGCATGGATTGTGCTCTTTCCCCTTTCTTATTGCTCTGCTTTTTGTCTACTTCTTCTGTGCTTATTCTTAATTGCATCACTAAATCAAGCTGTACACAGAAAATGAATGCTTTGACGTGGGCTCTTGGCCATGAGCTCTGATCAAAGCAGGCAGAAACCCCAGCTGTTTTTCTTATGTCAAAGCCAGAATGTTTTCTGCCACAAATATAACCCTTAACGAGGGACACCAATTTCATGCATGATCTTGGATCATCGAAGTTGGCATCTAGCACGAGATTCCGGGAAATGTTCATTTTGTTGGGAGTTCTTAATTTCTGGGGATATACCGTATGTACGAAAATTAAGGGCAAATCCTATACTGAAGATAGGATTCAGCGGAGGAGCAATAGGATTCAGTGGAAGCCCTCCTACCCCAGCACTGACTTCAATGGGAGGATAAAACATTAAAAATAAATAAATAGCCACCTTTGCATGGATTTTGGAGAAGCTCTCGGGACCCACATTCCAGTGGTGGGTGGGGCTGAAGGAAAAAGGGGTGGGCCCAAAAAAATACCAGTCTATTTTATTTTAAAGCTCTTACTGCCAATAACAAAGCCTTACAAGAGGCCTTTCAACCTTTTAGAATGGGGGGGGGGGGAACTGCGCAAAAGCCGGGGAACCACCAAATGATTGCTGGTCAAGGGAAAGGGGGTGGGGCCAGGGAAAGGGAGCATGACTATCTGGGGAATCCTGGAGGGCTGAATTTGGCCCCTGGGCCTAAGTAGATGCACCCCTGGTATAATGGAGCATCCAATCACAGCACACCACTGCCAGTATAAAAACCCCACACAGGGAGACCATACCTCAGATAGCAGGGCACACAGCACAGAGGTACATGTCTCTGGCCCCATCACGCACACTTAGCACTCATCAGGGGGGACTCTGGTACCACAGAGCGTGGCATAAGAGCCAGCCTCAGCACTGAAGGCTTGCAGGGGCCAGGCATTACAGTGATTGCTTCTTCTGAAGAAGTGAGAGGAGAAAGCGCTGGGGCTATAGCAAGGATAGGCTGATTCACACTACAACTGTTTGTGCAAAAGAGAAAAGGGTGTGTGAAGAAGATTGGTTTGTAAAAGAGGAAGGGAATGGAGATCGCGGAGAGAGGGGCTGGGCTGGCGGGGATGGCACAGAGGGAGAGAAGAGATACTAGAATCCTGCACAAAAACCAGAGGGTGATGGACAGAGAAGAAGGGTGGGAAGGGGCAGAGAGAGGACGATATGGAGAGAAGAAAAGACAAGCTGTTTTACCCAGTGGTCAATGTTCTACAAAGCTGCCTTTGTCAGCCCCCACAAAGCTGTCTTTCTTGGCACCCGGGACGCTGCTGGTGTCAGGGTTGAGTGGGCAGGAGAGGGATTCCCCGGAATTCCCCCACAAAGGACTTCAGAGGGCAGTGCGTAATCTCTCCCCCACCCCTATAAAATAGTTTTGCAAGGTGAACATTGCCAGTTACTAGGCACAGAAAGATCATGAAAGCACGCTACAAAAACAAAGTTCTGATCGGCAAGGAGCATCAATCAAATCAACAACCGCCTCCTCCACCCTTGGTCTGCATTTGGTTTCTGTACCAACACATAAATTGCTTCCTTTTTCTGTCAGTGAATTGCAGTAATTTACAAGGCTCCATCAAGGGCTGTGTAACTTCCCCCTTTAGCAGTGGCAGGTAATATCTGAGTACATTTACTGCCTTTTAAGAAACTCAAACTGCACAGGATGCTACATTAATCGAAAACCTAACTGTGCGGCAACCCATATTAAGCTGAAACCCAGAAATTACAAAATAAAAGGAATACAGCATAAGGTGTGCAACCCAGAAAAATACCTACAGCTGCAACTCTGCTTTCTACAAAACATGCAACCAACACATCACTCAACCCTAGGGATGTACAGATTTTGTTAAATGTGTTCCATCTGTGTTTCACGGATTCTCAGGTGTCTTTCATTCTGTTGTCTGCTCCTTTACAGAATCAGATTTTTTCAAACAGATTCAGAATTTCAATCTGCTTGGGCCAATTGGCATTAGTGCTAATGCACACTTCCACAAATGCTCATTAATGCTAATGCGAGTTAGCACAAATCCCCCCCCCCCAAGTGAAAAACCAGTCTGCAGAATCTGCGTGACTCGGAAAAAGCTGGTCCCCTGCAGAATCCGCAGGTTGGATTCATAGAAATCCAAACTCATGTGAAACTGTTGCAGATTTCTCTGACATCCCTAGGGGTATAACAACAGCCAACCTACCTCACCAAACTAGAGATGTGAAGGCCTAGCCATATTGCATATTTTTCAATTTCCCACCAAAATGTCTGGGGTTTTTTCCATGGCTTCAAAATTTCCAGAAATGCTACATCTCTACACCAAATCAAAACACAAATAATATGTATCAGTACCCTGGGCGTGCATCAAGGGTGTCCCACAAAAGAGCATAAGATATACTTTGGGTTGTACAGAGACCAAAAAAATTGGGTGATTTTCATGGCTGGTGTCAAGGCACAGCTTATTTTGTGTTTGTTTATTTATTATATTTATATCCTGCCTTTTTTCCTGCAAGGAACCCAATTTTTAATCAGATCGATTAAAAATTTTGTTTTAATCAATGAGACTTCATGAGATTTTAACAATATAGAAAGGAGTTGCGCTTGCCCTATTTCTGGCCTTCTATTTTCATTTTCATTTTTTAAAATAAACTAGTCTTGCCCTTTTCTTCTGCCTGGCTTTTGGGAACTAGGGTTCAGTTGGTGGATACCTGGAGGTACCAACATCTGTTATGTTTTTAGCTCTTTTAATTGGACTTTAACTGAATTAATTAGATATTTTATATTTACTTTTTTGGTTTTTCCATTACCCACCTGGGTTGGCAAAGGGAATACATTCAAATTAAATGAGTGAGTAGATGCTATAAATCAACTGCTTACCAAATTGACTTAAATTCTACAGCTGATGAGTAGGAGATTTCTAAAACAGGGAATTCCCAAGTAATAATCTTCATTTCCCTCGTACTCATGTCTTGCCTCTTGATTGAAAACTGAAGGAGGGAGCTGGTATTCCTTGGAGTCTGGTTTTGGCCCCGGAGCTTCCACTTGCTTTAAGCTAAAATATGCTGGTATTTTTTAAATATATTTTTCGCCCCACCCCTTTTGCCTTCAGTTGGAATGCAGCTCCCAAGAGCTTCTCCAAATTTGAATTTGGCGTTCTGGCTGAAAGAGGTTCCCCATCCTTGACATATTAGAATCATAACTCATGAAGGAGGACCTCTGAAGGACCACCTACTCCCACATGAACTTGCCCACTTGTTAAGATCTTCCAAGATGCCCCAACCTTTGGAAGAAAGGTGGGGGATGAATGGGAAAAGGGCCTTTTCAACTGTGGTGCCCAATCTATGGGATGGTCTCCCCAGGGAGGCTCACCTGGTACCTCCTCTGATGTCTTTTCAATACCAAACCATCTTGCTCTGGGTTTTTATTTCTGCTGAAAGGCACTTTTATCCATTGCCCTATGGCTATTGTAGTTTGATTGTGTTTTAGCTGTATTTTTAAATTTTTTGTTATTTATGGAAGCCATCCTGGGAACAGAGTAGTTGAATGAAAAGTAGGGTATAAATGACCTAAAATAAACAATTAGATATCTAACAGTGCAATCCTACACATGGGCAGCATGGGTGACAGAGTGTAACTCAGTACCCAATTACAGCACACCACCACCAGTATATAAACCCCACACAGGGAGACCACAACTCAGAGGATAGGTAGGGTGTGTAGCATGTGGTTGTATCTTTCTTCTCTTAGTCTTGCACATTTAGAGCTCACTCTGGTGAGGGGAACCATGGAGAAAGGGCTCCATACAAAATAGCTTGTGTCCAGAATACACACAGGAACTTGAACACATTTCTAAAACTCTAACACTTTTTGGGCTAGAACCGTACCAGGTACTTTACCTCAGGACTCCACAAAAAAACATCCAACCCCACTGCACTCCACCTACTGAGGGCAATCAGAGAGAGCACCCCACACAGGTAAGCAGGGGAAGGTGGAAACGCATACTGTAATATAACCACTGCAACTAATTCCTGTGTCTCTTTGTATACTGTTGTTGTTTTTTAATTTTATGGTTGTGTGTTTCCTCCTCCCCTCCCAGGCTGAGCACGTACACTGGACGTTGTACAGCATATGGCAGCCACTGCACCAGCATAGCAGCATACCTCCATCTCAGGGGTAGGCAAATTGGTGTCCCTCCAGATGTTTGGGGCTACAACTTGCATGCATGTCCTGCTTGTGGGTTTCCCAGTTTCAGCAGTTGGCTGGCCACTGTGTGAACAGAATGCTGGACTAGATGGATTTTTGGTCTGATCCAGCATGGTTCTTCTTATGTTCTTAACTGCCATAAGCCCCAGCCAGCATGGCCAATGATCAGGGATTATGGGAGTTCTAGTCCCAAATATCTGGAAGGCACCAGGCTGCCTACCCTTGGATTAAAGTATAGGATTGCTCTGCCCACTCTCTTTGGCCTCAATCATAACTCTACTTATCAGGAAAGACGTTCCACTGATCTGAAGGCCAAAAAAGATGCGATACAGGCGATCTGGGATTAGGATTTCCCACAGTACGGAACTGCTTTGAAAACTGGGGAAAAGATTCTTATTTACTTATTTTAAATTTTGTGCCCCATCGTTCAATATCAAAAAGGCAGCTTACATTTTGTAGAGATAATACACAATAAAACCACAATAAAACGCAATTTATAACGGAGAGCTAGGAGAAACAGGAGCAACAATCAACCACAACAGCAGGAGGACCATTTAACCTTTTCCTCCCATGCTCTTTCTCTGATGTAAATCCCCCGCAATTTGCTACTAACTCTGCATGTTGCTGTTGTTGAGGTGAGGGGAAGACAAGTACAGATGGTTTGGCCCTTAGCAAGACTTCTGAATAAACATGATTAGGATCAGGCTGCTAGTCTCCTTTGGAATGCTAGGTGAAAAAGCTCGAACAGCCTTGGAGCATAAACCAAGCAAGACTACATAAACAAGAATATTCTGTTGTTTTCTTGAGCTCTTTTTACAAAATTCCATAAACAGAGTCTATGCAGGTGTATATAGCGGTGGGGTGGGGGTGAAGTAGACAGGAAGTATAAAATGTGTGCATGCATGTGGGGTGGGGGGAGACTCTCAATGGGTAAGAATTAGATACAGACATGAGACTCTGAAGAGTATTTTTTTAAGCAGTATCTTCTAAGATGCACAAATTGGATACTAGCCTAAACTATGCACAGCATTAAGCACTTCAAACAATACTACATAAAAGCCTGGAGGAGCACTTGCTACAAATATCACTTGGTACGTGCCACCAAATATTCAATAGGAAGGGCTACAACCAGCTATTTCAGCCCCCAAGTGAGTCCACTGCTGCCAGCATCTCAGTGTGACTGCTTTAGCTAGTGCACTCTGTGGCAAAAGACCAAGCATGATGCAACCATTTCACTTGCCAGAAGAATCAGATAAACCTCACTTCATCCTTGGACACAGCTTGATCCCTATCAATCTCAAGCCATTCTGGTTCCAGACAAAACAGTGCTTATTTGCCAAAAGGCAGCCCTAGAAATCCTACAGCCTGGTGTTAACCATATGTACTCATGTGTTATAAGGTTCACCTTGTTAGATTTAACCGGAACACTAGGCTGCAATCCTCAATGTGCGCACAGCACAATCACAGACATAGAATAATAGAAAAGTAGAGTTGGAAGGGGCCTACGAGGCCATGGAGTCCAACCCCCTGCTCAATGCAGGAATCCAGGTCAAAGCATCCCTGACAGATGGCTGTCCAGCTGCACCTTGAATGCCTCCAGATTGGGAGAGCCCACCACCTCCCTAGGTAGTTGGTTCCATTGTCTTATTGCTCTGATAGTCAGGAAATTTTTCCTGATGTTTAGGTGGAATCTGGGTTCCTGTAACTTGAGCCCATTATTCTGTGTCCTGCAAACTAGGATGATCAAGAAGAGATCCTGGCCCTCCTCTTTGTGACAATCCTTTAAGTACTGGAAGAGTGCTATCATATCTCCCCTCAGTCTCCTCTTCTGAAGGCTAAACATGCCCAGTTCTTTCAGTCGCTCCTCATAGGGCCTTGTTTCCAGTCCCTTAATCATCTCTGAACCCTCTCCAGTTTGTCTACATCCTTCTTAAAGTGTGGTGCCCAGAACTGGACGCAGTACTCAAGATGAGGCCTAACCAGTGCTGAGTAAAGGGGAATTATCACTTCACGCGATTTGAAAGCTACACATGTTTACTAAGAAGCAAGTCCAACTATTTTCAGTGGGTTTTATTCCCAAGATTGCAGCCTTAACAGGGAGTCGACAAAACGGAAAGTTCTCCACTCCCTTTTTACACACCTGCAAACAGTTTGCTAGTCCCAACTCTCTTGCAAAGGAGTTCCACACAGGGATGGCCCTGGGTCTAGCAGCCACCTGCTGTATTTCTTTAAGGACCTGAGGGTGCTCCCTCCCTAAAGGATATTGACCAAAGCACTGATAAACCTGGCCTGGCAAGTTACAATCAGCCAGGGTGGGCAAGGGTCTAAAATGCAGGGGTGAGCAAACTGGTGCCCTCCAGATGTTTTGGGCTACAGTTCCCATAATCCACAGCCATTGGCCATGCTGGCTGGGGCTTATGGGAGTTGAAGTCCAAAGCATCTGGAGGACACCAAGTGGCCTAATCCTGGGCTAAATAACGGGAGAAACAGCTCTAAGAATTTTGTCCATATCCTCAGCCTGCAACAACTGAAACATCCACACAAATGTAATAGGGCAAAGCTCTGGAAACCTCCTGGGACAGTTATGCAACAAAATGTGGAGTCCAAGTCAGAGCAGAGGCGAAGAATTTTACAGGCAAAGTGCCTTGCAAACTTATCACACCAGACCACTAAGTATAGTCTCTCACTCCAGCAGAAGGCCAAGGTCCCGTAAGGCCTTGAACTACCCAGAGAAGTTCATCTGGGCAGCACTGAGCTACAGAGGCAGAATATTACTTTACCACCATCACTGCCTAGTCCATGTTCGGTCAGATTCATTCCAAGTTTTTCTTCACCTGTATTCTCACTGTCATCCCTGTTGCTTCATTGACCAGGATCAGCAGAAAAGGCTGTCTAGGAGCCATCGTATCAATCATTTGGGTCAGCTCTCCATTCCAGGGATCAAGCAAGATTTCAACAGGATACTTAAAAGCATTGACTGGCATATCCTCAAGGGCAGTTTGGAAACGTAATTGGACTGACTCTTCAGCAGGTGGCGGACCAAACAAATCAGTCACTCAGCTCTGCAGGGCACAGAAGCAATTAAAACCAAAACACAGCCAGGTATCAGTCTGTATGTGACAAAGGAGTAACTTTGATTCCCCCCCCCCACCTCCAGTCTAGTCCTATCCCAACCTGAACAGAACACCAAGTCCAGCACATGACCTGCTATACCCATGAGTTGCAAGATGTCCTGGGACAGTCCACTGCTGTCATGGTAGCCATAAAATCCCGAGCCACTACAACAAGAGGAGAATCAACATGAATCTTGAACCGCTCCAAAACCAATAGCCCAGCATCATATCTGAGATCACCTCTGCTAGCTCAACCAGGAAGTCTGCTAAGCAATGGAGTGGGCAGCATACTAGCAGAAACTGCCAATCTGTCTCTTGAATGCAACACCAGGTACATGTGGCTCAACATAACAGATCTGAAGGTTAGGGGAACTCGATGAGAGAGGTAAATCTCAGGAATGAGCCCCACCAAGTTAAAAGGGCATTCTATTATTCTGAAGTGTGCACAGGACTGCACCCTAAATGGCTCTGGTTCCAAGTAAATATACTTATAGTCAGGCTGAAATCCTAAGCATGCTCACTTGCAAATAGGATCAGGCAGTAAAAGGTATGTTTTAGCATTCCCATTTTACAGACTGGATCAACAGATGTTGAGTGCCCATAATTCAGCAGAGATTGAAAGCTTGATCCCACACATTCTCATTCAATACTATGGACCACCGCACCAGCCACTTCATTCCTCTTTCATGTGTGATTTCTAAAATGTCTGGTCTCTTCCACATAGAGCACAATGAAGTAGTCTATGCCAAGCCTAGTGGAGAGTAAGCATATACGGTGCAAGCTTATGAAATCTAGATTCCAAATCCCAGAGATATCTACTCACCAGATTACAGACAAGGTGAATAAGGCTGCCAAGCCACACAGTTTTGCCTTAATTCAACTTGAGAAGGCTCAAACATTTTGGTACAGGGCCAATTCACACATGATAAAATCCCTACATGGAAGTCATGTTCATGTAGCAATTTGTGGAATCCCATGTGTACTTTATCATGTGAGCTAATCTACATTTGTGTAATTTACTGCAGGAAATGATGTCCATGTACCAATATCATTATACCTACATAAAGCACCCTCAGAATAGCTCACTATGACAGAATTTGAGAACCAGTCTCATATTTCACGTGGACTCCATTTTAGAGCAATTATAGTGGTTGTGGAAACATGAATGATCTGTCAATGCCAAGAATATGTCAGCCAAGAACTAGTCACTTTGCCAATTTTTTTTTTTTTAAAGTCACGGAACCTTGCAGGGAGGGCGCAAGGACAAAACCTGAGATAAACACAAACTCACTGTTACCTCTCAGTATGGAAGTTCCTAATCCAGTGCTTCTCAAATAGTGGGGCGGGGCCCCCAGGGGGGGCGCGAGGCTCCGTAAAGGGGGGCTCGTTTGACCTCAGTTAAAAGTTTTTTTTAATATTGTGTTCCTTTAAATCCTGTGCTCCTTTAAATCTTTTCTGCTACAGTTAATAAAGCTATTCTTTGTTGTAAATTGATCCACATTTCTTTCTTTTTTTATTCTCTTATACGTTAATAAGGATACAGTGTTATGCAGAGGTGTACTTATAACAATTTTATAGACAAATGATACTATTTACAGTCGCGCGGGGGGCGCGAAATGTTTTCTTCTTCCTAGGGGGGGGGCATGACAGAAAATAATTGAGAAGCACTGTCCTAATCATTGGTTGAACAGCTATGATGGCACAGGGGCTTATTATTCAGAGCTGCTAAAAGTTCGGACCTCCACTAGAAACCAGTATCTCACAGGAAAATGCCTTATACTGAGTCATTGGTCCATCTAGCCCAGTATTGTTGACAGTGACTGGAAGTGGCTTTCCAGGGTTTCAGGCAAGAGTTTTTCCTGCCCTGCCTGGAAATGCCAGGTACTGAACCTGGGACCTTCTACATACAAAGCATGTGCTCTGCCACTGAGCTAGGAGCCCTCCCATCTCAACCTCACAGTATTATATATGAATGTTTACTTGATATATAAAATGTAAATACTGAAGGATGTATTTCTTTGGCATTATTTGCACTTTAAGCAGTGGAACTTTGAGCAGAATGAACTACTCTTCCATATAGATTTGGACAAAAAACTATCAAAGCATAAGAAGATGGATACTTGAAAACTCTGTATCCCTGCTTCTTTATTCTGAAGCTTTCTCCAATGATGAACAGTGCCTGCCAACGAAGACTTTGTTAGGTGCAAGTTTCAGTAAATAAATAAAACCCAGATAAAGTATAGCTTTAGAACATCAGATAATTTGTATTCATTTAAATGGGAGACTCAGAGTAATCCTATACTCCAATATGCGAAGGTGAGATACGCCACCACTACACTGGTGCATCGTCCGCCATATCCTTGACTTGCCCAGCTCAGGGGAAAGCACATAAAGGAGCAGTAACACAGCCGCACTCTCAGTGTCCATGGCAACACCACCAGTGCCCACCAATTATGGCCAGTGTTGCAGTGATAACATGGCATGGTTGTGGAGATGTTGCAGGAAAGATGTGGCGGCAATGTGGTGAAGTTCTGACGATGTCACCGAGAGGCTCCCATGTCAGTTGGACATGGGAGGAGCCTATCCACTCACACTGACAGGGCAAACAACATTATGTCCTCCCATTGCCCCCACAACCTGCCAGATGTAACAGTACCACAGCGTTTCCCACTGTGTGTGGCATAGGCAGGAAGACAGCTTATGCCCATAGGCATCATTCTCTACACACAGAAGTTCAATATCCCTTATACCACACCCTGTGCACAAGACCTGTTTTTGATCGCAGCACACCACGGGAATGAAGGAGATGGTATAGAACACAATATCCAAACAACTCCCTTGAGAGGAGGCCTGCAGGAAGTAGCTATAGCCTTCCTTGGGGCAAGGGTTCAAGATCCACTGAGGGAGAAAAAGAGTATTTGGCCACGCAGGGAAAGGGAAGGAATGGGATAGGCAACAAAGGAAGCCAACACACTGTCAACAGCAACCTCCCCATGGCACAGGGTTGGGAAGCTGGAGATGGGAGTTCAAGCCGACCCCACTCACCTTTTGCATACCTGGCCAACAGCAGGCATCAAGGCAGAAAGAGGGTGCTTCTTGGACCTGAACCCACATTGCAAATACCACAGAGTCTTACCCTACCCACTCAGGCGCAGCAACAGACAGGAAACAAACACATCAGGGCCCAACCTCAAGATCCAGTCATGTATGCCAGGAGCACATGGGCTGCAGGTGGAAACAGCTCAGGTTTCAAAAGCAAGGGCCCCCAGTTTGAATCCAGGGTATAACCCCACACTACAAAAAGTGGAGAGGGGCTCCCATACTCAGGCATAGCTGAGCCATGAGGAATACAGCATGGGTCAACAACCTGGCTGTTGCGTGGGCCAACTAGCTTTTTTGGCCCACCCCTTCCCCTGGCAACCCATGTGACCATTCCACCCCTACTATTTTGGTTCCCCTTCCACACATCCCCTTCTCCACCCCATCACCACCCCCAACCTGACTGCTTCATCCACCATGGTGGCAGCACCCATCCCACTTACGCACCCTGCTTTTTCACAAAGGGCCCGTAGCTCAGTGGTAGAGCACCTGCTTTGCATGCAGAAGGTCCAAGGTTCAGTCCCAACATCTCCAGGTAAGGCTGACAAAATTCCTGCCTGAAACCCTGGAGAGCCACTGCCAGTCAGTGTCAACATACCGGGCTGGCTGGACCGACGGTCTGACTCGGTATAAGGCAGCTTCCATAACTGTCTATCATGGAGATGGCAAAGGGTGCTGGAGCCATTGGCCATGCCGGCTGGGGGCGATGGGAGTTGAAGTCCAAGACATCTGGAGGACTTCAGGGATTGGGAGGGCGGCTATCGCCCCCTCAGCCAGCATAGCTGACGTAGATTTCATAGATCATAGAGCTGGAAGGGGCCTACAAGGCCATCGAGTCCAACCCCCTGCTCAATGCAGGGAACTAGAGGAGGGGTCTCCCATCCAAGTCACAACCAGGCCTGACCCGGCTTAGCTTTCCACGCTCAGACAAGCTGAGCCAGCGTGAGCCACAGGCCTTACAGGATTGTGCCCTCTCCTCCCTTTTCCAGGGGAGTCTTTACCACATTAGCTCAGTATTCATTCGGCACTGCCTAAAATGTCCACGATAATCTAAGAGATATGCTCTGAAGAAAAATGACTTCAGGAGGTAAAGTTGCTAATGGAGAATAATCCTGTCTTATAATACACCCATTTGAATTCAGTCCATGATCCATGCCTGGTCACAGTAAACATCCCTTGCTCTCAATCAGATACAATGCTGGTAAGAAACCAGGCGCTTTAATAGGGTAAAGAATACGATCTTGGAGAATGGGGCAGTCTTTCATTCAGAACATCTCTGTGAAATCATGAATCAAAGGCACAGAGGGTTTATTTGATAGATGAGGTCACACTGAGCTAGAAAGGGGATGGGAGAGCAGTTTTCCAACCCAGAGACACCACATAGCAATTATCTATACTTCCCTGAATTAAAAGCCTATTATTTTCTAGCATTTCAGTTTCACTGTATTATTTTTTTTTAAGTAGCATAACAGGCATAAATTGCAGCATGCTTTTCTAATTGCAATTATATTTTAAAAAGCTCTAATTAATGTCTAAATTAAAGGCATGTTGCCTGTTCAGTTAATTATTCAGCTTCATATTATTCTACTAGTATCAGTAAAGCCACACACCTGTCATGACGTTCTGTTTTCAATTTGATACACTAGTGTGTGCTTGAGCAAGGGGTGGGAAGAGAGGACAGCACAAATTTCACTTTTAGTGTTGACGGATGAATCTCTTCTAAATTGTCACTGTAACTTAATCAGTAGCACTGTTTAGGACAGCCTTCCCCAACAAGGCACTTGCCAACTGTGTTGGATTGTAACTCCTATCATCCTCAGCAGCACAGCTCATGTTGGCTGGGGATGATGGGAGCTGTGGTCCAACACACCGGGAGAACACCAGGTTGCAGAAAGCTGGTTTAGAACAAACAAATCAATAACTATTTTTCAAGGCTGATCTCTCTTTCACAAGGATGAGTTTTCCTCACACGTCTTTTACTTGTGCGAGAAAAATGCGACTCTCAAAGTAAGAGGCAAAGCACATCTTTCGGGCAAAGAGCATCTTTGAGGATGTGGGTCCAATTCTCATGGGGAAAATGCCCCCTCCCACTAGAACTAATGTCCTGATCCTAACTGGCCTTCTTGCAAGAAAAAATAGAGACAGGAGATCTCAAACATGGATCTTCTGCGACTTGCCAAGTTTGGACCTCATACATACAGAAATGGGGACGCTGCACTGTTACCTCCAAACATTTTCACTGTGGGGCAGACATCACTATTTTGTTTGGTTTTAATTCGATTGTATTGTAAAGTCTGTTTTCAACAGGCCTGGTGAAAAATCTTAAATATCTTTAAATTATTCAAGAGAATTCTTGCATCTAATATGAACATTGCCTTCATAAACCTAGCCATGACCATTTCAAAAGGAAGTCAGTCAAGGAGAATATTCTTTTTAATCTGTTTAAAATTATGCCTGAAGCTTATCTTAAAAGAGCTATCAATCCATTCACTAGGCTCAAGAGTGAGAAAAGGGAGATGTAAATTCATCTAGAAACCCATAAAATTAAGGGAGAGACACTGAATTGGGAAATCTCTATATTCTTTCCTCCCACAACACTATCCCAGAAGTTTTTCTGCCCTGGAGAATGGAAATTTTCTGCACTAGTGAGCAGACCCAAGAGAAGTCCCACTTGGAACTGAAAGCTGATTCACACAGGACATTCAACAACGTGTATTCTGGCAATTGTGAAACTGCATTGCCAGTGTTCATTTGGGGTAAGTATATCCGTCAGGAAGCCAATGCATACCACCCTTCAGAAGTAACAGGGTACTTTATTAATTATTATAATCTCTGTGTTGCAAAATGAAGAGCAACGCAACCTAAGCAGGGAAGGGCACAAACGTTTTAAAAAAATTAATTAAACAGAGGATGACGTCAGCTGCTCATTCAGACAAACTTTCCGGAAAGGATGTGTTTTTCATATTATAGGTTGAGTCATTAGATTGTTACCCACTTCAGTAAATAGGCAGGTATGACTGCAGGCTAAGCTGTGACTGCCAGCTAAGCTGTGATCTAGTGGATCTCTAAATGTTCTTACTTGACATGTTGTACTCAGGTATGATCCCACCGTGCAAGGCACACTGTATCAGTTGTAAGTGGCATACTGATGTTTCATAGATTTCATAGATCATGGAGTTGGAAGGAGCCTACAAGGCTATCGAGTCCAACCCCCTGCTCAATGCAGGAAACTAGAGGAGGGGTCTCCCATCCAAGTAATAACCAGGCCTGACCCTGCTTAGCTTTCCACACTCAGACAAGCTGCGCCATCTTTTCAGAAAAATATACATAAGCGGTGAGCAGTAAAGGATTGTGTCCCCATCTCTATCTTTTTCCAAAAAGTGTACACATCATTCAGAACCAATGCAAGATATGTGCAGTTGGTACTCAGCTATTTAACCTCGAGTCAAGTGGGAAGCAGCCCTGAAAGAATTACAGAATCAGCAGGCACTACAAACTGTGTACTGTGAAGCACGTGTGAAAGAGAAACATTTTCCACTGCTAGGGCCAATCGCTGGAACCCACAAGTGTATACATACTGTGTGTGTGTGTGTTTCATATGTTGTGGGGTACACACGGTACATTAGGGCTATGTGCTAATCTGTACTCTGTAAAGATCACTCCAAGGCTATAACCTTCTTCAATGTAATTCCCGTTGCAAACAAGTAAACTTTCATGGAATTCTTCTTTGGGGCGCAGGGCTACTATGAGGCAAAACAGGCTGAGTCGGAAGTGTGGTTAGACCAGTGAGGAACCCAATTTCCTTCCAAGTCAGCGAGTTGTGGATCAGGATGCAAGAGGACCAGGACCCCCAGTCTGTGCAAAATCCCCATCCCACCCTCCCCGTTAAAAGCAACAACAGCAAACCAACACCGTTCATCCCTCATTCGCGATCGGCATTCAAAAGGCAACGCAAACCAGAAAAGGAAAGAAGAAAACACACCACGGCGAAGGAAGGCTTTTTACCTAACGTTTGCAAACTTCCCTTTCGCCGCGCTCCGTTTGCCTGTCTTTTTGTGGAGACGTGGCGGCGGCGGCGGCTGCTGCTGCTGCTCCTTCTTGGAAACCTGAGCTGCCTCTTCCTCCGCTGGCACCGCAGCCGGGACGGGTCGGAAATGTGCCTGGGCCACCTCCAGGTCCCCCCCGGGCGCGGAGGAACGACTTTCCTTGACGGCAACTTTCAAAGGCGGCTCCTCCTCGTCGTCGTCGTCGTCGGCGCTGCCCACGAAGAGGTAGAGCAAGAGCAGCGTCCCCAGGCAGAGCGCGAGGGCCACCACTTTGCAGTAGAGTTTCATTGTGCGCCGGGCGGCGGCAGCCTCAGCCCCGGGGAGACGCCGCCTCGCCTCCGCTCGTCCTCCTCGTCGTCGTCACCACCATCCTCCCGCTTGCCCGCCCGCAAATTGGATCCAGGCTTGACATTTTAAAGCTGCTTTCTCGCTGCCGCAGGCATTGTGCGCGAGGAGGGAGTTGGCGGCGCGCGAGTGCGGCGGCCCTGGGGGGGGGGGGGGGCGGGAGGGAGAGGAGGGGAGGGAGGAGCGAGGGCAGCCCCTACCGTAAAGTTCAGAGTAGCACCTCGCCCAATAGTCTGAAAGAAAAATCCCTCCCCCTCACACACACACACTCCAAAACAGGCAGCCCACAGATAAAAATAAGGGGGCACTCGGACCGGCCCAAGATAGAAAGACAGGAAGCTGCCTCATGGACCCATCTAGCCCAGGCAGTAGTTCTCCCCAGCGTTACAGGCAGCCAGTTTTCCCGCCCTACCTGGAGAAGACAGGGATTGGACCTGGCACTATTCTGCAATGCAAGGCATGCAGCCCCTCCAACATAGAAAGATGCCTGCTGCCAGTCCATCTAGCCCAGTATCGCGGACACTGACTGGCAGCGGCTTCCCAGACTTTCAGGCAGGAGTTTTCTCAACCTGACCTGGAGATGAACCTGGGACCCCCTGTGTGCAAAGCATGCGCAGACACATATTTGGCTGACTGAGGCTGCGACTGCGACCTCCCCCCCCCCCCCCCCCCCGCCGCCGCCTCCTCATTCCATGTACAGAAGCTGACTGGACTGGCAGCTGAATCTAGTGAAGGGACAGTGTCCGCTCCAGCACCTGAGGGCAACATACAAGCTTAGGGTGGGTCGCATAACACATCCCCCGACAGAGGGGAACAGTGGGATCTCAGCATGGGCAGGGGAAAGCCACTGCTGCCCCCCACACTGCCCAGCATCTTCAGCCTGAGGCATCTGCCTTGTTGGGGATTGCCAAAAGACCTGGGAGAGGATATTGTGATATATTATCTCTCCCCTCTTGCTTTTGCAAACACAGCAGAGTATACCCAACTACAGGTGAAAAACGTGTGTGTGTGTGTGTGTGTGTGTGTGTGTGTGCGGAGCTGCTGGTTAAAGCAGGGCTGGGCATTTAGTTGATACAGACTGTCCCTTTTGGACTGGCTGGATCTTCACCTGGTTTCCCCCTTACACTACCAATAAGACAAACAGTCTTTTGGAGGTTAAAAACATAGTTTACTCACTCAGATCTTGCAGATTGGATACAGGCAGGCGTAAGAATGTATTTACAGTTGTGCAGGAATCATATGGTAGTCGACCTGTTCTGAACTTGGGAAAAGTTCAGAACTGCAACTCGGCTACATCTTCAGACATGTTGCACACACAAGTTCATGGTTCAGACTGTTTCCCGGGGCAGGAAGAGAAGGCTACTGGCGACGCCCACATCCTGCACCAGGTGAGTCCTGGGTAGCATTCCACAGAGTGTCTGCTCTAGGATGCAGAGACTCTGTGGTCCCAATTACATCATGTACAGTACTTATACATGGCTTGAGGTTTTGACTGCTCATTCCCAACATGCCTCACCTTACCTAAAGTAGAGCTATCCCTGGCACAGAGTACCCCTGCCTGAGCTTCCCGCCTCTGTTTACCGTACATGTTGCTGTTGCTGAAGGGACTCTTCACCAAGCATGGATGGGCGGAGAAGGTACACTTTACTGGGGCCAGGGATCCAGGCCAGGCTGTAACCACATTGGCAAATGGGCAGGGGGGGGGGGGAATGAGGCTAAATTTTAGATCATGCTTGGCAGGGCCAACCCTACCATTCGTTAAAGTGAGGCAGCAGCCTCAGGCAGCAGAGGCTGGGGGGGGGGGTTGCACAGGGGAGGTGGGGAGCTGCTGGAGGATAGAGCTGCATGTGCCAAGTGACCACTCCAGCACCCCTAAGCTAGCCTGCTGCCCTCAAGTGCAGTGGAGGATGCTGTCCCCTCACCAGTGTTGGACTAAAACCCATCTGCCAGTCTTGTTGATTTCTGTATGTGGCATGGGGAGGGGGCCATCTTGTCATTCGCCTCAGGCAGCAAAATGTCTTGGGCCAGCCCTGATGTGTAGGGATATGCATGAAAATAAATGTTCACCTACCTATTGTCCAGATCTTGCAACATTCTGAACAATGAGTGGCTCATATCATCATGGGTGGATCCAACTATATGGAATTCAAAAGGACTCTTGAGGGAGAGACTGTAGCTCTGTGGCAGAGCACATGCTTTGCATCCACATGGTCCCAGGTTTAATCCCTAGCCTCTGCAGTTAAAAAAAAAAAAAAAGGATCTGTGACTCAGGCCACCAGAGTAGCCAGTACTACTTGGTTAGATGGACAAGCAGTCTGAGCTGGTAGAAGGCAGCTTTCTAGGTTCCTAATCAAGGTCCAAGTATGGGCCCTACTGTGGCCTGGAGATCCAGGGGCCCAGCCCAGGCTGCAACCCCATTACCATGAGTCTAAATTGTAGATCATGCTTGAAGATACTTATGGAAACTTATTTCCCAGTATTTATGCATCTGTTGTTCAGATCTTTTGAGATCTGCTGGAGCTGATCAGAAACACTTCAACTTTTTGGAATGAGGGGGAAAAAACTACACAAAAGCCAGGAAACCAGTGTCTCAGGAAAGGGGAAGGAGCCATGGCCATCTGAGGAACCCGGGGGGGGGGGCAGATTTGGCTCCCAGGCCTGAAGTTCTGTACCCCTGCCTATTATTTGGACCAATCAATAAGTTAGGAAATAGTCAGCCAGCTTCATAGTGCTCCTCTTCAGGCTGGATGTTATGTTACAGTTAAACAATATGGTGCCAAATTTGTCATGGTCCAGGACTCTGACCCTTCGTCCTCAGAGGATGAAGCCGTTGAGCTCCCGGATCAAGGAGAGGGCTTACCTACAGAAGGTTGTCACAAGATTTCTACCTCCTAAAGACCTGGTTCTCCAAGAAGGCCATATGGGCCAGTGCCCCTGTGTCTAGAGGTGGTCACATTGCCACCCTCGGATTGTGAGGACTCTAGAAATACCTGCCGCAGCCATCTCTGTGTCATCACAGCCTGAGACAGACCAAGCCCCTATAAGCGAGAAGGCCTCAGTCAGTATGAAGGCAGGGCTAACCAGCCTAAAGGAAGCCAAAACCATACTTAAGTCTAATTCATGAGTTGCTGCTTGTTGGAGCAACATACAGGAAGCTTGTCTGGCTTCCCTTTTTACAGATACAGAGCTGATGCTGAGAGTTACTGACTTACCTCAAGGTCACACCTTACAAAGACAGGGCTTGTACCACCCAGGCAAGAACGTAAGAATTGACTTGCTGGATCAGGCCATCTGGTCCAGCATTCCCCAACTTGGTGCCCTCCACAAGTTTTTGGACTTCAACTTCAGCTAGCATGGCCAATGGTCAGACTCAGACGTTCTGGGAGTTGTGGTCCAAAACATCTGGAGGACACCAGGTTGGGGAGACTGACCTGGTCCAGCACTCAGACATCATGTACAATTGTGTCTATTGTTACGTTAAATGATTCATTTAATTTTTGTGGCTCAATAGTAGGTAACGCATCATTAACATTCGCAAACTAGCACGGGTTGCAAACATAAACTCTTGCTTCTTTCATTAAGCACACTCCCAAAATCTGATTCCTGCAAACATCTGGAAAGTTTGGATTCCATACAAAATGAAGGCCTTTTTCTGGCATTTACCAAAATCACAACTTGGATCAAAGGGCTATGTCCAGTCTAATCTAGTGTCCTCTCTAGTGGTTAAATCGTATCCAGAGAATCAGCACATCTGGACTCTGTCCAGTGACTCTCTGTATTATTCAGAGCGGAACATATGATTTGCTGGTTTCCTAAACTCTTGTGTGTCCCAATTAAACTATGGTTGTTTATCCTTCCTGGAAGAAATACAAGAGGAGAAAACTGAACAGTGAGTTGTCACTAGAGTTGCAACTAACCAGAAACACACACACCCCAAAACCCCAGCCCCTCCAGTTTGGATGCATCTGGCCTCATCTTTCCTGAAAGGAGAGGAGAAAGCTGGTTTCCCCACCCACATCTGGTTTTCTATCTTTAAGTACGGTAGATGTATACTTACATTTTAAAAATATGTTTCATTTGTACATGCATGCCAGGGCAGACTGAGCCCCATGGAGGCTTTTTGGCACATGGACAGCACTAAAATTTAAAATGGCTGCTATTCACTGGAGGAAGTGAGCAGTGGCAGCACTGGGAAGGAAGCAGCAAGAATAAGAGCCTCTGCCACTGTGCTAGCCAGCTCTCATGCCCATTCATGGTGTCACCAGTGGTGAGAAGGAGGTGGATGGTGGCAGAGGGGCAAGATATGGGCTGGGCTGGGCAGAGCAGAGGAGTTCAACCAGGCCTCTTTCCCCACCACCACCACCAAAGTTCCTGGCCAAGGCCATTTTCTTGCTGCCTGCTGCACAGCACAGCTTGTCACCAGCAGTAGCATAGCATATTTGTTACGTTTGTATCCAGGCTTTCCTCTAAGGAGCCCGAGAGGCAGCATACATGATCTTCCTCCTGTGGCATACATGATCCTCCTCCTCCTCTCCCTTTTATCCTCACAACAACCCTGTGAAGTAGGTTAGGTTGAGAGTCAGAGACTAGCCCAAACTCACCCAGGGAGCTTCCTGGCTGAGTGGGGATTAGAGCCTTGATCTTCCCAGCCCTAGTCCAACACTCTAACCACTACACCACACTGTCTCTTTGTCTCTTGTCTGTCAGCTTGCCCACCAGCCTGCCCCACAGCCCCCACCTGGGGAAGAGTGGGAAGTCCTGCTCTGCAAGCAACATAAGAGATTCACTAGAATGAATGGCCAGGGGGATTCACTAGAATTTTTTCCAGGGGTGGGGGCAAAACTGCGCAGCCGTTTGTGCTTGTAATTCGTGCACATAGCATGCACCGCTACAACACACCTGTGGACATCCCTTGTGTGTGCTCTTTGTTGCTTAGCATCACATTCCATGACACTTAGAAGCCTACACAGAGTAGCAGAAGATCCTGGGAACTGAACAGCACTAATGCAGAGGAGTGCAAGCCAGAAGCAACAGCCACTCTAGTTCAAGGCCAGTGTTCTCTGCAAACCTGCTTTGACAGCAGGCACCCAGCCACTGCCGCTTTATCACCAGGCTCTGCTCCAGGGGGCACACCCAGCTTCACTTCTGCACCCCCTCAAATGCCACCCTACATGTCACCTGCAAAGCAGGCCAAATGAAATTCTCACTCCCAACACTGCAATCTGTTACATAACCCAGTCCACAGGTACCCCAAAAAGGGAATAATAGAGAAGATAAAGAAACCCAATACTTGCTCGTATTTAAGAATGGGGGTACTGAGATCACTGGTAAATTTCTCTTAGATTCCCAATCCTAAATTCATGTAGGATGAAAACAATACAGTCACTTAATATGAGGGTGGGGAACCTCTTTCAGACAGAGGGCCACATTCAATTTCGGAGAAGCTCTCAAGGGATTCATTCCAGTGGAGGGTGGGGCCAAAGGCAAAAGAGGTGGAGCCAAAAATACCAGCATATTTTAGTGTAAAGCTCTTACTGGCTTAGGACAGTCATTTCACCCTTTTAGAATGAGGGAAAACTGTGCAAAAGCCGGAAACCACCAAATTATTGGTGGTTGAGGAAAGGAGGTGTGGCCAACTTGGGAGCCCTGGGAGGGCCGGATTTGGCACCTGGGTCTGAGGTTCCCCACCCCTGGCCAGGGGGATTCACTAGAATTTTTTCCAGGGGTGGGGGCAAAACTGCACAGCCGTTTGTGCTTGTAATCCGTGCGCATAGCATGCACCGCTACAACACACCTGTGGACATCCCTTGTGTGTGCTCTTTGTTGCTTAGCATCACATTCCATGACACTTAGAAGCCTACACAGAGTAGCAGAAGATCCTGGGAACTGAACAGCACTAATGCAGAGGAGTGTTATATTCAAGAAGCATCATGAACTCCAACAAAACCTTATTTGGAGTGAGGGATAAAACACACACACAGCTAAGAACAAGAAAAAAAATATGCACAAACACAGTACAGCTGTCTTAAGAATATCATAACAGATATTTTATGACATCACTGCCCATATCACATTGACAACTTCACATGACTCATCCTAGAATGATTTCCTTCATCTTGGAAACATTGGTGAACACTCCAGAACAATCCTCCCCAACCTGGTACCCACCAGATATTTTGGACTGCAACCCTAGCATTCTGGGCCATTGGCCATTCTGGACCAATGGCATCCAATGGCCATGCTGGCTGGGCTGACTGGAGCTGAAGTCCAAAACATCTGAAAGGCACGAGGTTGGGAAAGGCAGCTCTGCAGAGTAGCAGTGGAGTCTGTGGGGAGTGTCTTTAGCAGTGGAAGGCGAAATTAGTACGCTTGACCAGGTTTTAAGGTTCTAGTGCAGGGATCCTCAATGTGTGGCCTGCAGGCATCCAAATTTTAAATTTTATTTTATTTTTTCTGGTTTTAAAAAATATATGTACATGGAGTTGTATGAAATGCATACAACTGTCTAGGCTTCAACAAAAGTGGACCAAATATCCAAATAAGTATCTATTTGGAGGTGGCGTCTATATGCCATCTGCTAGTATATCAAAGTGTTGTAAGGTCCTCAATGCATTGTATTATAAAAAGGAAGTGAGTGTTTATCCTTCCAATTTTGTAATCTGTCTTTTAGCTGTTAGAAGGGACAGCTTGTATCCATTTATGCTGACCATTTGTTAATTTCCATGAGGTAGATAAAGAATTTAAAAGAGTGTGTACATCGGTGAATATTAAAGGCTGTTCCAGTACAAAATTTATCTGTGTAATAAACCCCTCCCAAAAAGAAGCAATTACTGAACATCACTAAAATATATGTTTAAAAGAAGCATTAACTGTATTGCACTGCCAGCGGTTAGCTGAACTAGACAATCCCTTTTTAAAGAGACATAGTGGTGTCTAATAGACATGAAACAAAAGTTTTTCCTTAATAAAACGCAGCCTAAGATCCATCGACGTTGCAGGTAGACGCTAAAGAGGTGATCCGCTGATTAGGCATTTGATTCCCAGATGTGCTCACGGGTCCAAAAAGGGACCCTTTTTCTAGAGGAGCTTCGGCTACTCATGTTACTTTTTACATTTTTATCAGCCACTTTTTACATCACCCAAGAATGCAACTTTTGCATGGCTTGAATTTTGAACTACAGCAATGTTCTTATGGAATTCCATATTTTTTCTTGAACTGTACATTTTGTGTATGGTTGCACATTTAAAAAAAAAAGACTTGATAGCATCAGAGAACAGGTCTATCATTTCTGGTAGATCTGGTGACTGAGCAGCGATAAGTCCTGGGCATCAGTCTACCAAGAAAGGTAGACCTGGGGCAGATCTACATTACACTGTATATCATCCAGTTAGCAGAACAGTACTGCTATGTTCACATTCTGCAGTCATTTCTCAAAGGGCACACTCTCGTTGAATGTAATGAAGTCATCCCGGAATGATGCACACATTCATATAAATGCATCTTGCAACCTCAACATCTACATTAAAAACCTGTCCCCATCATGCCAGCCCCATGGAAACTGAAAAGGCTGCAGTCTGGTGCACACTTCCTTAGGATAAAAGTAGGCCCTTGTGAATTAAACAGAAATGACTTTGAGTTAACATACTCTTAGCACTGGACTAGAAGATCCTTATTACAGCTTAGGAGAAAACTCCATTGAATGCAATAGGATTTACTTCTAAGTAAACACACCTTGGGTTGGGCTGAGTATGTGAGGCTGCCCTCCAAAACTCATCCGCAGCAGGCACACAAACTGACCCATATAAAAATAGATTATTAATATTCAGCGCTGGAGCACTGCCCAATTCCATATACAGTAATACCTTGGATTGCAAGTAACTTGGTCTGAGAGCGTTTTGCAAGACAAGCATTTTTTTTAATAAATTTTGACTTGATAAACAAGCGACGTCTTGCAATACAAGTAGTCGTAGGGATGTAACTGCTCACCTCGAGTGGGCGTAGCAGGCCAAAATCGGCCCCGCTCCCGCCCGCCAGAGACTCGCTTTGATATAAGAGTGTTTTGGATTACAAGCACGGTTCCAGAATGAATTATGCTTGCAATCCAAGGTATTACTGTATATATATAACTGGTGGTGGCGGGGGGCACACATAAGAAGAACCAAGTTGCTGCCTGTAGACAAGCCTTATTTCACTTGCCCCACCAGCTCAACCAGACACAGTAAGGGAGGGACAGGCAAGCAAGCAAAGCTAGGCTGAGGGAAGCAGCAGAAACTGGTGGGCATGGGCGGGGCTCCTGTGTTCTCTGCCCACCTCACCTCTGGGCTGGAAAACAACTCATTGGGCCAGGGGCCCATGCCAAGTGGAATAGGATGGGAAGCCAGTGATTTGCAGCGAGGGAGCCAGCCTTACTACTTCCTGTTTGCTTTACAGGGCAGGTGCACCCTCAGGCTACCAAACTGAGGGCCTAACAGGCCATGGTGCTGCCTGGCTGGACTTGCCAGAAGGCCGGCCTAACCATCCCTTCTTAGGTCCACATTCTACCATTTGTACTGCAGCTGCTGTCAGCCTGATGGAATCCCAACCCCACAGTTTAATTTACCGACCTCCCCTGACTGGGGCTCACCTGCCCCTGTTGTGGGGGGGAAATGGAGAGTAGAGGTAAATGGGGCAGGTGTGCACAGCACGAGGAGGTGCTGTTGCCGCCCTCAGAATGGAGCTACTTCTGTGTGAAGGAGCCTAGTCATGCTGGTGCGTGCTACTGTCTCTTTGCCTTTGCACCGGTTAAACAAGAGGATGTCCCCCCGCCCCCCTGTTTAATTTACTGACTTCTTGTCCTTTCCTGAGCCTTGCCCGTGTGGCTGGAAACTGAACATAGTGATAGACAGGGAAGGTGCAGCACAGTAGCTGCTCTCAGAATGACATCATGACTGGAATCTGGGGGGGGGGGCAGTTGCACCCCCTTGCCCCTATGAGCATCCGCCCCTGATCTAATACCTGGTTGCCACTTAAAAGCATCTATCAACTCAAAGTGCTGGTCATTCTACGCAAGACCCCATACAGCTAGAGCTTACAGATGACTGAGGCTGTACAGAGGGAGATGAGAGGTGAAGCAGGGCCATCCTACCAGCCCTGCTGAAAGACTACTTTTCATCTTCCTGCCCATCTCTGTTTCATTGTGTGTCATGTATTTTTAGATTGTAAGCCTGCAGGCAAGGGCTGTCTTGTTTGATGGTTTCTAAGCTGTTCTGGGAGCCCTTTTTGGTGGAGGAGTGGGATAAAAATATTTAAATAAATCCCAGTAGGTTCACAGCTGATAAAGTAGGAAAAGTCACAGCTACAGAGCTTTTCTTGCCCACTCTTTACCGTACTGCCACTCATCACCCTCCATTATTATTATTATTATTATTATTATTATTATTATTATTATTATTATTATTTTATCGCCCATCTGGCCAGCAACCGGCCACCCTGGGCGATGTACATAGAATAAAAACAATAAAATACATTTAAAACAATATAAAAGTTTAAAATCTTAACCCACCCCATAACCAGGTTTTTAATGAGCGACGGAAGCTCAGCAGAGAGGGGGCATGGCGGAGGTTACTCGGGAGAGAGTTCCACAGTACGGGGGCCGCCACAGAAAAGGCCCTCTTCCTCGTCCCCACCAGTCTAGCTGCTCTGGCTGAAGGGACAAGGAGAAGGCCATCCGTGGCAGATCTTGTTGAGCGGCCCAGTTGGTGTTGCTGGAGACGCTCCTTGAGATAGACTGGACCAGAGCCGTATAGGGTTTTAAAGGTCAAAACCAACACCTTGAATTCGGCTTGGCAAGCAACTGGTAGCCAGTGCAAATCCTTCAGCACTGGCGTGATGTGATCCCGCCGGCGGCTGCCTTTAACCAGGCGAGCTGCCGCGTTCTGTACCAGCTGTAGCTTCCGAACCGTCTTCAGGGGTAACCCCACGTAGAGCACATTACAGTAGTCTATACTGTAGTCTACAGTAGTCTAGCGAGAGGAGACCAAGGCATGAACCACTGATGGGAGCAGGTGATTAGGAAGGTAGGGGCGCAGCTACCATATCAGATGGAGTTGATACAGCTCCGCCCGGCTCACAGCTGCCACCTGAGCCTCCATGGACAGCTGGGAGTCTAGAATGACCCCCAAGCTGCGGACCTGGTCCTTCAGGGGGAGATGTACCCCATTCAGCACCAGGTCAACATCCCCTAACCTCCCCTTATCCCCCACCAGCAGTACCTCGGTCTTGTCGGGGTTCAGTTTCAGCATGTTCCTTCCCATCCAGCCAGCCACTGCCTCCAGGCACTTGGACAGGGTCTCAACGGCCAACCTCGGTGAGGACTTGAAACAGAGGTAGAGCTGCGTGTCATCCACATACTGATGACACCGCACCCCAAACCTCCTGATGATAGCTCCCAGCGGCTTGAGGTAGATGTTGAATAACATCGGGGAGAGGATGGAACCCTGCGGCACTCCGCAAGTGAGCGGCCGAGGGCCCGAAGCCTCCTCCCCGAGAACTACCCTCTGATACCTTCCAGAGAGGAAGGACCGGAACCACTGCAATACAGTGCCTCCCAAGCCCAAGCCCTCCAGGCGGTCCAGGAGGATACCGTGGTCAACGGTATCAAAAGCCGCTGAGAGATTGAGGAGGACTAGAAAGGAGCATTCGCCGCTATCCAAAGCCCTCCTCATATCATCCACCAAGGCGACCAAGGCCATCTCCGTCCCATCTCCAGATCTGAAGCCCAACTGGCACGGATCTAAATAATCAGCTTCATCCAAGTGTGCCTTCAACTGAGCACCCACCACCCGCTCGATCACCTTGCCCAGAAATGGTAAATTGAAGACTGGGCGAAAGTTGTTTAAATCCTGGGGATCCAAGGAGGACTTCTTTAGAAGCGGTCTTATTACTGCCTCCTTGAGGGCTGATGGCATCACTGCCTCCTCGAGGGAGGCATTCACCACCGCCTTGATCCCCTCACCCAGTCTCTCCCTGCAGCTCATTATGAGCCAGGACGGGCAAGGATCAAGCAAGCAGGTGGTCAGCCTCACAGATGAAAGCACCTTGTCCACTTCATCAGAAGGAAGAAGCCGAAACCGATCCCACAAAACCGGTCTGCCATTGGCCTCCTCCCGCTCACTCCCTGTGTCCACGACGCACAATATCCCACTCCTAATCCGATCGATTTTATCTGCGAAGTGCTTCACTAAAGCCTCACAGGAGGCTTTAGACTGTTCCAGTGGGTCCGGAGCAACTGGACCGACCACACTCCGGACCACTTGGAACAGCCTCCTGGGGCAGCACTCCGCAGACGCAATGGAGGCAGCATAGAAATTCTTTTTTGCTGCCTTCACCGCCACCCGGTAGGCTGAAGATGCAGCTCTAATCCATGTTCGATCGTCTTCGGAGCGGGAATTACGCCATCGGCGCTCTAGCCTTCTCACCTCTGTTTCAGAGCTCGCAGCGACGGAGTGAACCATGGCGCCACGCGAGCTCTGTTTAGGCGAAGAGGGCACTTCGGGGCAACTCGGTCTAATGCCCTGGTGATTGTAGCATTCCAGTTGTCCACCAGGGTCTCGACCGAGCTACCGTTTGTGTGCTCCAATTCCCCAAGCGCGTTCAGGAATCCATCTGGATCCATAAGACGCCTGGGGCGGACCATCCTAATAGGTCCTTCACCCCTGCAGAGGGGTTGTGGCATTGAGAAATCCAACCCCACCAGATAGTGATCTGACCCTGACAAGGGGGTGGTGGATATACCCCCGATTTCCAGATCATTTCCCCCCTCTCCAGAAACAAAATCCAAGTCCAGTGCATGACCGGCTACATGGGTAGGTCCAGTTAATACAGGGTGCAGCTCCCAGGAAGCTATGGTCTCCATGAAGTCCCGAGGTGCCCCCGTGAGGGCAGCCCCCGAATGCACGTTGAAGTCCCCCAGCGCCAATAGCCTGGGGGACAACACACGCACATCAGAGACCACCTCCAGCATCTCGGCCAGGGAGTCTGTCATGCAGCGGGGTGGTCGGTACACGAGCAGAATCCCCATACTGCCCTTGGGACCCAACCTCCAGTACATGCACTCAATAAACTTGGTCTCCCGGAGAGGGAGTCTGGTAAGGACCAAGGACTCCCGGTAGATAACAGCCACTCCCCCTCCCCGTCCCCCAACCCTTGGCTGCTGGGCATACGAGAAACCGGCCGGACACAAGGCCGCCAGAGTAGGAGCAGTGGCCTCGTCCAGCCAGGTTTCCGTAATACATGCCAGGTCCGCACCCTCATCCAGGATCAAGTCATGGATGGAAGATGTTTTTTGGGTAACGGACCTGGCATTGCACAACAGCAAACGCAAGGCAGGGGGAGGAGCCACACATCCGCCAGTTATCCCTTGGCTCTGGGCAGGCCCAGGACAAGGGATAGGTATTAAGCATCGATCCCTTGTCCCCCTTAGTCGGCGTGGCCTGCCCCTAGCGTTCTGCCAGCGCCTGCCGCTCAACAGTGGTATATTTTGCCAGAACTCCCTCCATCATCTCCCTGGGAGAGGCACATGCCCCCTCGCTTCCGCCGATCAGGAGGGAGACCCACCCCTAAAATCAACCCCTAAAAACCCCAAGCCCTTCAAAAAGAAGGGCCTCTTAAAAACCCCAGCCCCACCTATATCCCCCTCAGCAGGGGGGCAGGCCCTCGCCCTCGTGCCACCCCCGAAGTGGCTCCCCCAAAGAGGCGGCCCCCTTTGGTGGCGATCCCGCCAGCAGCGGACCCACCCCCGCTGGGGCCGGATCTTTATGGCCCCACAGTTGCAGGTGGGGCGGGGCGGCTCCTGGCTGGGACCGGTCCTGCAAGGGCAGCCAGCAGTCCCACCGGTGGTGCAGGTGGTCCCTCCCAGGCAGCAGCAGCAGCAGCAGCAAGCAGCAAGGCTGGGCTACTTGCCTGGCTTGGTCCTTCCTGGAGGCGGTGGTGGATCCCACCTGCTGGTAGGCACAGCTCACCACTACAGGTGGAGGAGGCAGTGGACAACAGGAGTAGGGAAGGAAGGGACTGAAGAAGCCATATGTGCTATGTCTCCAACTTAAGGCACAATCCTATGCAAGTTTAGACAGAAAAAAGGCCTACAACTCCCAGCATGCCCAGGCCTTTTTTCTGTCTAAACTTGCATAGGATTGCACCCTTAATCATTATTTTTTGAGGAGAGAGCAAATCTTCAGGTTGGGACATGACAACCTGCCAAGATGACAGGTTCTTTTTAGCATTGCTATGTGGAACATTTTACAGTAATGACCACGGGTGAAGTAATTGATTCATTCCACCCTCTATTGAAAGTCCCACAGATTTAAATGGAATTCACCTCTCTGGCTGTGAGCCAAAGCACACTTATGTGGAAGTATGCTGTACTGCAATAATTGGGACTTAATGCCAAGTAAAGTACTAAGGATTGGAGCATAAGAATGCTTTGGATTGGCATTGCAAACTTACAGGGGCGGCGGGGGGGTGGGGAATAAATTACATTTTCATTTTGGACTTGTAGCACATTTGGAAAATGAAAGTAGTTGATAAGTTTACAATACAGTTGCCTATATTTTGTCTGACTAATAGACATGCATACACACAAAATAGCACACACTTGTACACACTTCTTTTATATGATGTATAAATTGTATTTTTATTCTTTCATTAGATATTGAGCTCCTGCTTAGCCTGTTTTACTATAGATGTTCCACAAGCATATTGATTATAGACTAAGAATTATAATTAGTGAATTTCTTTGTTTCTTTAGTGACTTTGTTTCATTATTATGTATGTTCTTCTTATTTTGTTGCCTTTATTTTGTTAACTTTATTTCAGAATAAAATTTTATTAGAACAATTTGATTGCAATGCAACAGAACCCCCATTTCTCCAAATTAAGACTGCAGTCCTATACAGGCAGTCCCTGAGTTAAGAACATCCGACTTACAGACCAACCCATACTTAAGAATTGACTTCTGGGTTCCCCGGCACTACGTCGTTTATGTAGAGTACATAGTGTAGTATACTACACAATTTGTACGCGTAAATGCCAATTTTAACGTATAGAACACTATGCTGTTCCGACTTACATACCAATTCAACTTAAAGACATTCTTAAGAATGGATCTTGTAACCCGGGGACTGCCTGTACACACTAACCTGGCAGTAAGTCTCATTGAAATTAGTGGGGCTTCGCTCTGAGGAGACATGCTTAGAATGCACTGTTAGGCCTGTACAACTACCCTATCTGACCTGTGGCCTCCTGTCTGTCACGCCTGCCCTCCTGCAGCAATTGGGCTTTTAAACCCTCATGGATGCATTTGGGGGGGGGATTACTTCTGGTAAGGGGAGGGCTAACCCACACTCAACCACCCACCCCAGGCTGGTAATTAGGCTTTTAAAAAGCCAGAATTGTCACCACTAATTGTAGCATGGGTGGAGGGACTTTCTGGGTGTGTGCGTGCGTGCGTGCTGCATGGCTGTGTATGTATATCTATCAAAGAAAGAGAATGTGGGGTGGCCCCACCCGTCTTTCGCCTGTGGCCCAGAAACAGTTCCCCAAAAGGGAGTGGCCCTCAGGCTGAAAAATGTTCCCCACCTCCGATTTACATGAATGAGGTTGTATTCTTCTCTCTGAGCCAGGAGCAAATTATCTGAATGGTGACATTTAGAAGGGAAGGAACAGCTTGGCCTGATCCTTATGGATCTGTCCTATTAAAAACAGAGTGAACAAACATCTTTCTGTAAGGCACAACTGATTTATTGTGGGGGTGGCAGGGGGGCGGGGGTGATTGAATCTTCTTGTTTTTATGTGACTTGGAGAATGCGTGGCTAGTGTCTGGAAATTTAAGTAAAGCCAGATGCTTTTTCTCTGTAAACAGAACAAATGAAGTTCAAACCCAGTATAAACAAAACATTATTCAAGTGGAATCTTTGCATGTAGAATGATGATAGTTTTCATATCATAATACAGCTACCCACTGCATAACATCATCATTTTGCAATCCACCATATCTGGGAAACCCAGGGATACGTTCATTTTCATTTTTACTATCACACTGACTGTGCATTCCAGAGACACTGCAAATACATTTCATCGGACATTAGAACATAACTGTCCACTTTGTCAATGCACTAATTATTTATTGTGTAGATGCTATGCAACTATACTAAATGTCACTATCTTGTATTGTGTTCTCTTAAAATGTCTGGGATCCAGTGTTGCTGTGCTGTCGTCAGAGCTAAAACGCTTTGATGCTTCCCCTTGATGCCAGTGTTTGAATCCGAGAAGAAAAGATACAGAGGTTGCTGACAGAGAGCCGACATGCTGTTTGATTCCTGAAATGGGAGAAGTTCGGCAACAGCAGAAAGTAGGAAGGATGCAGAGGAGCAAAGAAGGTACTAACAGATGATTGATGGCAGCAAGTGCAGCCAGCCAGCCAGCTACACATGGCAGTTTAGTGAAAGCCCTCAACTGGGATAGAACTGAGATAGATGAGATAGATGAGAGAGAGAGAGAGAGAGAGAGAGAGAATTTTTCATAGTGAAAAATCCACAGGGAACTTGCTCAGCCACTTATGTTGCTGTCCTGTGTTTATAGCAAGTCTACAGTTTAAGACATCACATATATATGCATGTTCAATCCAGTGCTGAGCAAGATTTTGTATTGGCTGCAAGTATATATAGGGTTGCCACTGACAGGTCTGGCCGACTCTTGTGCTGTTAGCAGAAATATCACCTGCAGAAAGCAACAGGTGAGCCTTTCAATGGCACAGAGACAAGAATTTGTAGTTGTTAAAGGGGCAGGAGTAGGGCAGGAAACCCTACATATATAATTTTCAGAGGAGTAGCCGTGTTAATCTGTTGCAGCAAAACCAACACAGTGTCCTGTGGCACCTTAAAGACTAACAATATATCGTTTATTCTTTTCTTTTTTTAAGTGAGTGGATTCACACAACTCTGGAACTATTAATGTCAACAAAGGGCACATAGAACAAGGCACTTCTCAGACTACTAGTTTGATACTTCTGTGCTGAATCAGAAGTGAGAGTGCAAGCAGTGCCTGCCCCCCAAAAAGTGGGGGGGGGGGCATAGCTCTATATGTTCATGTAATGCCCTGACTGATCTTTGAATTCCCCACATTGGCTGTATGGACTAGTGGGAACTGGGGTCAGCAGACTTGATTGCTGATGGTCTTGTGAGATCTGAATGTAACTGGAGTGGATGTCAGGTAAGGCTGAGCTTCCAAGTTTGTCTGGGATTGCGAAAGTGAGATGAGAGAATATGTCTGATAGAATCGAAAATAATTCTGTACTGCTCTTCTATTTAAAGACTACCCAAAGAGAGATGCAGACCTAACTGTACTTGCTCCATTCTCCCTTGATATCGGTGGGAGTAAGCAAGACTGTGTCGGTGTCTCACACTAGGAGGGGGTACAGGACATGTGAGGGAGGAGCGAGGTGACAGATGACTGCGACTACATCCTCCTTCTCTGCTGTGAGAATCTGTGTTAAAGGGTTGCACATGCTTTCCTGGATGCAACGTGGCTATAATTTGAAACGTTTCAGGGCATGGAAATGGAACGATGAAGGAAAGCTTCACTGCATTTCTGGCTGGCTGGTAGACATTTGCACGTTCTTACAATAACAGCATCAGAAAGGGGGTGGGGATTTTTGTCAGGATCACAGGATCTGTGTGTGTGTGTGGGGGGGGTGTTAAACCCCCTGCCTCCTCAGTCCTGGTGCTGCTTGCCCCTATCCCAGCTACAGTTTACATTGTGGGTGCACAGTAATTGTGTGCACAGGTAATGGCCCCTGGATGCAGTTGAGGAGCCATACAGAGGAGCCATGGCAGGAAATAAAAATTGTAATCCAAAGTCTTAACAATATAGGCTTGCTTGAGAGGTCTGAAGGTGCATTACTGTTAGTTTGGTGGGCAGTGTAGTGGCCTCAGCAAGTCTTAAGGGACAGGTAAATGAAGAAGAGCAGCAAAGCATGATGTTCCAGATGTTTCGGACTACAACTCCCATAATCCATGACCATTGGTCATGCTGGCTGGGGCTTATGGGAGTTGTAGTCCAAAACATCTGGAGAGAACCCAGATTGCCTACCCCTGTTGTAAGAACATAACATAAAATTAAGACTATCTTGGACAATTAGGGATACTTGAAAGGTACACACACATTAATACAGGCCTGTGGCTTATGCTGGCTCAGCTTGTCTGAGAGTGGAAAGCTAAACAGGGCCAGGCCTGGTTATTACTTGGATGGGAGACCCCTCCTCTAGTTTCCTGCATTGAGCAGGGGGTTGGACTCGATAGCCTTGTAGGCTCCTTCCAACTCTATGATCTATGAAATCTATTCACACCATGGGATTTCTGTGGCTCATCAAGGAAACCTGGTGCAAAGGAAGCAAGGGCTTCTATACCTTTAAAAACCTTATTGAAAAGGGAATTTTGAGTAGTGCAATTCCTCATGTGTAGTAAGCTGCACCACCTGAAATTCCCTTCTTCTATACAACTATTAAAGGCACAGCAGCTCTATTCTTCTTTGCATCTAGTTACCCTGTCCATAAACAAGTTGGAACACTTAAGAGTTAAACCAGTGGTGACCCCAATTAGATCAAGGGGCTGAAGTGTCAGCAAGTTATATTTTTATTGCTGCTATGGGAGTTTTTCCTGGGTGTACGTACATGGCTAAATGCAATACTTTATTTCTTAGCACACAAGAGTGACCTAAGGAAAAAAATCTTAAGGTATTCTGGATTCACATGTCTGACCTGTGGCTGCCAACTGACCAGAAAAAAAAGTAGCACATCCGCATCATTCAGTGAAGCTTTTAGTAGGATGGAGCTGCTAATGGCTTTGGATCAAGCTACTTCCAAGAATAACTCCTGCGTCTGTGAATGGAATATACAAACATGCATTAATTGTTTTAAGGCAAAGTATTCTTAACTTAACTGGTTTGTGGACCACAGCCAATAACATAAAACAGCTATAATGATGTAATATAGACATAGTTAAGAATTGACAGTAATGATTTTATCATCATCAGAAAAAGGATGAAAAAGTATTTAACATAGGAGTCAGTCCAGTGTAAAAGGCATTACATTACATCATTTTTGTAAAGTAGCTGATAAAGATGATTGATCCCATAATTAGGTTGTTAGTCTATTACTGCAGAGACATAAGATGAGAAATAGATTGCTTGCTCAAGTCACTACAAAAATATGGATCCATCTAGACAGTATGCTAAATTTGTGGCTGCCACTGAAAAAAAGGGCACTTTGCACCAAACAGACTGTGCTCACAATATACATGTGTTAATAGAGATACAGTTATGCAACATGGAGCTGGTGCCATAAGGGACAAGGTTGTCTGTCATGTCACTGTCGAAAGCAGAGGAGGAGGATTGGTTGGCAATCTCCCCCCCCCCCCCACGTCTTTTTCAGGATCTCCTCCATCCCAAATGCTGTTCAAGAAAGGCAATCAGATATGGACATGAGTCACAGAATGGATTCAGACAACATGATAACCCACACTCAAGGGTTGAGTATGGGTTGAGTGAGGGTTATCGCTGAACTGTGGGTTGTTGTTGAGCTGTGGGTTATCATGTTGTCTGAACCCAGCTGAGCTAACAAGCCATGGCTTGTTAACCACAAACAACCTATAAAGAGAACCCATGGTTTGTTGTTGGGTTGTGAACTGTGGATTGTTCACCATGGTTTGTTATCTCGGCTGGTTCAGACAACACAGTAACCCATGTTTCAACAGCAACCCACGATTCAACGACAACACACTCAACCCTTGAGTGTGGGTTATCGTGTTATCTGAACCCAGTGTCTGACTTTGCCGCACCTACATATGTTCCCTTGTTGCTAGGAAATAGCAGATAGAGATTCCTTCCCCATGCCCTGGTATGATCTGGTTTCAACTAGCCTGAGGATGGGACTCCCTGGGTGGGGAACAAGGAGCTTGATGAGCTCAGGGGTAGTGGCTTCTCCTCTCTCTGGTTCCCTGGACTGTGCTGGCAGGGTGCACAAATGGGACATGGACTGATACCAGGGTGTATGAAGCAGGCAAATTGAAGGGGGGGGGGGAGAGAAAGGAGTCCTGCTTGGACATTATCCGGTAAGGCTGGCCTATCAGGCAACATGGGGGCTGGTCACATGGGTTGTCCCATGTGGGTGTGGCCCAAAAAGGTTCGTTGGCCCATACAGAGGATGGACTATTGGTCCATGCAGTGGCAGTGCTCCTCCTGATTGGCTCAGGTTTGTCTAGTGAAGCCCCCCCCCCTACTATGGGGCTGCACTTTGTATTCAGACCAAGGACCTCCACCATGTAAAATGTGAACTGTTTACTGTTTCTTTCACCTGGCTAGGGCTCCTCCTGCAGTCCCTGTCATCTATGACCAGGTGTTGAGACTGGGGGTGCGGGGAGAGAAATGCCACAGGATGTGTCTGAGGCTGCTGCTGCAGGTGATTGGTTAGGGAAATACTCTGTGGTGGTTGTATCGTGGGTTTGAGATCCTTCTGTTTTGCTCCTGACACAAGTGTTTTTGGGGACATGGCATGCAAAAGGTGAGTGGGGCCATTTCTCCGCTTCCCACTGGTGTGGCTTGAACTCATCTTTTGCTTCTTAACCCTGTGTCCTATGCAGTGAGCCACTGGAAGCTAGTGCTGTCAGTGTGAGTGAGCTTTTCTACACAAGGCTGTTAATCACCTGCTAATCCGCTGTATCTACTTTCAGTTTCATGACAGAATTGAGATCCGAGTTTCCTTTCTTGCTTTTCTTCTACATAACCTCTAGGTGGCACTGTGGTATAGTGGAATGGTGCAAACACACAAGTGAAAAGGGTGGTTTCTTTCGCTTTTTCAATTAACTCCCACATTTTCCCTGCTCTAAAAAACTCCCAGAAAGAGCTCACTAGACATGGAAGCGAAACTGGAGGATCACAACACCTAAAGAACCCATAAACAACCATGAGCATGGAATGACAAGCACACGATAAATGCATCATGTAGAAAAGCCCTGTGTGTCTGTCCCTGTCATGCATCCTAGCTCCTCCTTTTGGCTGCTTTTGAAAAGAATAGTTTCCTCTCTGTGTGGGTCTTGAACCCTTGAAGAATTAATTCAAGACTGGGTGGGTCTTGAATTCTGTATGGATGCCACCAGTCTCAACACCTGGGCATAGATACCAGGAACACAGGGACTGCAGGAGGTGTCCTTGTCCCAGGAGGGTTGCAGGCCCCTTCCCTAGGGAGCTATGTGAGTGTTGCATTGCATGTCTTTTCCTTCCTTACCTTTGTTCCAAAAGGGTACTTGCAAAGAGCATGGAAGGATTCAAACTCCTACCTTGTTGGGATGCCTCATGACAGGCAGTATTGGGGTCACTGCTAGCTGAGCCATTGAGGCTGCTGGAGTGTGGGTATCATTTTGCATGCTGTGTGTTTGGTAATGCTGGGAGTATGCTGTGGGGTGTCCCTGTCATTGCAAGTATGTGGGCTCCCACTGTGTGGATGGCATGTGGACTTCATCACTAGCACAGTGGGTACTGGTGGAGTTTCCAAGGATGCTGGGGGCATGTCTGCTGTTTTTATTTATTTTTTATTTTTGGGGGGTGGGTGTGTTTTTCTCCTCCTTCCCAGGCTGAGCACACATTGGATATGGCAGGTGTAGCAGCAGTGTATCTTTTCCCCACTGCAACCCCCACGTATTGTGAGTACAGGATTGCTCCGTTAGTTCTGTGTAAACATGCACAGGATTGTGTTGTCAATATATGGTAAAGTGAATGACAATAATCTCCGTTTCTTCCTTTAACTTTGAAATTTGATAGCAGCAGGATTGAAAGTGAATAAAGACCACAGTATAGAATGTTTTATGCCTCATGTGAGGAATTTACTGAATGTAAAAGGACCTAGATTTCCTACTAAAAATTAATACAGAATTGAACAATTCAACTCTCCATATTCCATCTGCAGGGATTAAGCAAGGGATTTGGATAAAAACTGAAGTAGGCTAGAAATAAAAAAAAGCTAGAAAAATATCAATGGATTGTCATAATACTGTTATGAGTAAAGCTACTATAGCCTATAAAGTCCTGAGAAATTAAATCAATGACCTGGAAAACAAGATCACGTAAAGGAACATTAGATTAGTGGGGCGTCCCTCAGGGCATATGAGAGAAGCAGCAGCCCTTAAAACACACACACACACGCACACACACACTAAACCCTGGCTTTTAGTAAAAGCAAGGATGAAGAATTATCTTTTTTTTTCTCACCAGTGTTCAGAGACATTTTATATTCTAATCTCCAAAGACCTCTTAAACAGCACTTGAATCATACTTTTAGAGTGATGAGGGTACTTTCATACTGTCTGCCAGCATGTGGCTGGAAAATCATATGAAAATGTATCTTCATCAGCAATGATTACATTGCCCTGCAAGTTGAGTCTATTCATATCACATGTGAATCCAAAGTGTATCAAAGCATCCTCAGCCCTATAAGTCAGGAGCCTGAAAGTGGCCAAATTAAGAACAGACAAAAAGCAACTTTCCCCTCAAGAACATGATAAGTGTGGATATTCTTGAAAAACTTATCTGGTTCATTTGTTTAAAAAGCCTTCTGTACCTTTGTAGGAGATTTAAAAGTACCAGAGGCTGGGGGGGGGGGGAGCCCAAACCCAAAATCTTAACATCCCAAATAAATGACAATTTGTATCTGTCATCTTGCTGGGAGGAGAAAGGTTTTTCAATCTCCCTTTCCCCACCAGAAATCAATAGTAAAAACAAACAAACAAGTGGCATTGTTAAAAGAAAATTAAAAAATATATATCACAAAATCCTGCCTCTTTTTTTCTTGACCGTTTCAGAATCGCCAGAAGTTGGGATGCTGGAGAAATGCTAAATATTAGTTTATTTTCATTATATTTTATTTGTTAACAGCACAATCCAATGTGGCTGCCCATAGTCCTCCAGACAGGCATCCTATTGAGGGTGGGAGGAGAGTGGAGGTGAAGGTTGCCTCTGTACTTCTCCTGCCCTGCAAAAGACTTAGATGGCCAAAATTGGCCATCTAAGTCTTTTGCCCCTGCTTGCAAGGATGGGCTGAGGTGCCACCAGGATACACCATACCCTGGCAGAGCCTGTCTCCTTCCCTCCCCCTGGAACGCCCACCACATGCTGTCTCCGAGGTCGGTCTTCCGAACTTGGAGCTGCAGTCAGCGTGGTTCTTTCCATGCCATCTGCAAGGGTGGAGGGAGGGCGCTCTGAATTTGGAATTCCCGCTCCGAACTCAGAGCACATTTCCGTGGTTGGAACTGGGACTCAGATTTCTCCTATGGCTGTCTAGATTCTGTCTAGCGGCCATAGGATTGTGCCCGAACAGCATATATTCACAAGAATTAGTGATTGCAAAATTAAAGTACAAAAATAAAACATTCAGTTAAAGCAATGTCAAACTATACAATTGTGAAGAAAAAGCGTCAGAGTTTCCTGCACCACACACACACACACACACACCTCTCCACAGGTGTAAACAAGTATAATCCCAGCTGGGGGCTGGGAAATGCAAAATGTACATAGTTCCTCTGAGCCTCCAAGTCTCCCATGCCACAAGTATTTGCATGCAAATGCGGCCCAAGCACTATATTCATGAGCAAAGAACCACCCCTCTTCTTCCTAGCCCAGATGAAGTTCATCCTGATTGGCTAAAGACAGCTGGGCTACTGAAAGGAGGGGTGGGGTGGGGGAAGAATCTATTACTGCTGCTGTGGCTTCTGGTTTGGGTTGTTGTCTGCACGCTTTCACGGGAGTAGGGCTTTTTTGCTGAGGCAAGCCCTGAAGAGGACCAACCCCCAGACAAAGGGAGTAAGTGCCTGGGTATTTATATAGTAAGGGACTAGTTTTGTACGTTTTGTAGCTCTACTGTGTATACCAAAGTGTCTCCCCACCTTTCTCCCTCTTCCCTCATTCCCCACCTTTTATTGTAATCTGTTTACCTTAAATAAACTTTCCTGGTTTTACCCCACACGGTGTGTGTGGTTCCTCTGTGGTTCAGTGCTAAATCCAGTGTATAGACCAGTGATGGCGAACCTTTTTGAGCCCGAGTGCCCAAACTGCAACACAAAACCAACTTATTTATTTCAAAGTGCCTTACATTTGGCAGGAAGGAGGGGGGGCACTAGCTAATCGCGCCCCGCTCTGTCTCACTGGGCGCGCAAAGATTCGGGCGCGCGCGCGCGCTGTGCTTCTGAGCTGTCTGTTCAGTTAGAAGGAGGGCTGGGTGCCTGCGCAGTCTGCTTCTGGGGGTGGAGATGTTGGAGTGTGCCTGCCTGTGGAGGCCAGCGAGGAATGGGTGGAGAGGAGTTACTATGGAAACCCGAAGCTGAATGCAGAAGGGGACGGTCTTTTCGCGATCTGGCGACCAATGGCTCGAGTGCCCACAGAGAGGTCCCTGCATGCCAGCTGTGGCACGCGTGCCATAGGTTCGCCATCACTGGTATAGACCCAGGGCAAGGCCCTGAGAAAATCAGGTCAAGACGGCAGAGCTAAGGCTGGCACTTTACTTTGACCTCTGGTCTTGAGTAAAGGACCAGTTGGCAGTCCTTCACAATAATTAATAAAAGAAAATAGGGTAAAGAAACAGTAAAACAATATGAATTAATTTCCAAATGTACTAAATGTCTGTTGGAATATGTTTCAAAAAAGCTACCAGCAAGAAAGACAAATGGAAGCGCATTCCAGAGCTCTTGGGACCACTCCTAAGAAGACCTTTACCTGGTAGACGAAAATCTTACCAAACCTTCCTCAACCTGGTGTCCTTCAGATGTGTTGGACTACAACTCCCATCATCCTCAGGCTGGCGAAGGCTGATATTAGCTCACAAGAAGTAACAGCATTGAGCCTTATTGGCATATCTTAAAACCGTGTGTGTAGGGGAATGACTCCAAAGAATTTGGTGATGCCCAATTTATGGAACTCTCTTGCTAGACATGTTTGCTTGGCACCACCGTTATTATCTTTTAGGTGCCAGGCAAAGACCCTTCTCCCTTGCTTTTAATGGTATTGGAAATCCTTTTAATGGTTTGCTGTTTTCATTTTATGTTTTACTGATGTTTGATATTGTATTTTAGCATTGTTTTAAGCCTCCTTGAAGGTGCATGTGCAGAAAGGCAGGATGAAAATATAAATAAGGGATAAGATATTCCTTAAGACATTAGAGCAAAAACTGTGATGAGCTTCTTGAAGTGGTGCTGGAAGAAGCATGGTAACCATGGTAGGTGTTTCTTAAAAGATGTGTGTTTTTGCCAGCACACAGTAGGCAGGCGGCAGCATTCTGGATCCATTGAAATTTCCAAATTCCACCAGGGCATGCATGAATGACAGTCATTAATTTGTGACCTTATTGGGAAGAGCTGCACTTGCTTAAATTCTTTTAAAGAGATACACTAGCTATGTCCTACATTGCATTTTGACTGTTGTAATCTATGAATGTTTACTCAGAAGTTCCACTGATTTCATAGATCATAGAGTTGGAAGGACCCTACAAGGCTATCAAGTCCAACATCCTGCTGAATGCAGGAAACTAGTGAAGGGGTCTCCCATCCAAGTAATAACCAGGCCTGACCCTGCTTAGCTTTCCACACTCAGACAAGCTGGGCCAGCGTGAGCCACAGGCCTGTATACTCATAGGCAGTGCTTTTTTTCTGGAGAAAAAGGTACCGGAACTCTTGGATTACATTTCCTCGGGAGTAGATGGCGATTAAATTGTAATGCAATTAATAGAAGAAAAGGTGCTGGAACTCAGTTCCGGTGAGTTCCACCAGAAAAAAAGTCCTGCTCATAGGACTTGCAACCCAACGTTTTGTATTAGTCAAAGGGACTTCTAATTAAGCATGCTTAGAATTGTATTTATTATATTTATATGACAAGAAGCTTAATCTGGCATACAGGTCCCTCCCAGCCCCTTTTTATACTCACAACAACCCTGCGAGGTATGTTAGGCTAAGCAGTGGCGACTGGCCCAAAGTCACCCAGTGAATTTGAGCTTGAGAGGACATTTGATTAGCTAGATATGAGGCCAACTTGGAGAGCCAATCCTGCCTGCATTGCTTCTTAGCCTCGTGTCAACGCGGCTAGCAACAGCCATCAAACAAAACAAAGCACAACACAGCCCCACTCCATTCCCTCGCTTCACCACAACTGAGGAACGAGGGTAGCTCAGGTAGAGCGCAAGCGCAGAACGACAGTGACGTTTCCCTCCACTCCCTGACATTTGTCACGTGGGTCCGCGCCGCTTCCCCTAGGGGCCCTTCTGTTCTGCGCCGCTGTCACGCTCTTGCTCTCCCGGCGATTTACGATTGGATGAGTTCTGCCAATGATCTTAAAGCCCGCCTCCCAAGTAGCCCGCCTCCATGGATTCCCTATTCTCCCTTGGAGAACGATTGGCAGCAGATTCTAGCCAATAGAAAGGCGCCGCGTCATCGAGATGGGTGAGCCCGGGAGCTGGAGGAGGAGAAAGAGATTCCGAAAGCGCGTGTGGAATACTTTTAGCCTTGGTGGGTGAGTGTTGGTGAGGAGCTGGTTATGGTTATGGTTATTTACCGGCCCTCCCGTTGTCCTCCTCTCTCTCAGAGCGAGTTTCCAATGATGTATAGATTGGGGCAGTAGGAGACAGGAAAGCAGAACTACGGGGATGAATAAGGGGCTAGTAGAGTGGAATTAATCATGGCAGCCTTTTGTTTTTGCCCTTTAGAGGTACCTCCTCTGAGCTTGCCTCTACTGGCCATGCTGCCTGGTGGTGATGGGAGTTGTAATCCAACACATCTGGAAGGCACCAGCTCGGGGGAAAGCTGCTCTACAGGCCTCGGAGTTGTGAGGGGGCAACTTCCCAGTTAGCTCCACCGGCTAAAAGCATCGAAAGGCTTCTGTTTTCTCTCTGAAAGGGAGGCAGTCTATCAGCTGTTGCTAGGCATGGAACCCCCATGTTCAGAGGCAGTGTGGATTGCCCTCATATGCTCCATGAAAATAGCCTCCCCCACCCCAACCTTCTGAGTGGAACACTGCTCAGGGATGCACCTGTGGGGGGGGGGAGGAGTAAAAACACTGGATCCAACCCAGTAGGTGCTTTTTAAAATTAAGGATTTGCAAGTGCTAACATTTAATAAAGCTGGACTACATAAGAACCACCATGCTATATCAGACCAAATGTCCATCTAGTCCAGCATTCTGTTCACACAGTGGCCAACCAGCTGCCTGTGGGAAACCCCCCAAGTAAGACACATGAGTGCAATAGCACCCTCTCATTTGTGTTCCCCAGGAACTGGTGTACATAGGCATACTGCTTTTCATGCTGGAGGTAATATATATCAAGACTAGTAGCCATTGATAACCTTATTCTCATGACTACATTCATTGTTACAAGTTATGAACGTTTAAAATATTTTATTTTCACTCACATGTCTCTGGGGATGGTCTTGAGTGCACACTATACAGCCACCTTGCTAAAGCTAAACAGGTCTGGGTCTGGTCAGTGCCCTGGATAGAAGACTGGCTGAGAACCTTGTGTTCCATGATGGAAGAAAATTAGAATATAAATGTACTAAATACCCCATTCTGATGCATCAGAACCAAAATGGCCTAACAGTACTAAATAAGCTTGCCTTTAATCTCAGCCCCACAAATTACAATTTGCTCTCACTGATTAAAATTGATGTCCACCAATTAATCAACTTTGTCTTTACTTGAAAAATCCAGTTATAACACCCAACTGTTCAAGTGCCACTGATAACTCATGTATGTGTGTTGGGATGGTGATTCATTTGTTTTCATGACATAATTTTGCAGGCAGTGGTTTTCTGACTATATTCAGCATGATAACTCCAGCATTTGAACTGACTCAGGATCCAGATTTTCTTACAATCACTATCAAAGTACCTTATGCACGAGCTTCTGAGTTTGAGGTCTATTTTGAAGGGGAGGAGTTCAAATTTTATGCAAAACCTTACTTTCTCAGGTAAGTAATGCCACTTTCTTAGGCTGAATTTAATTTCTAATGTCATGTTTAGTTCATTACCTGTATGTTCATGACCATTTCTGCCAGTCTGGGAGCAAGTTTGTTCATGGCAGAAAATCCTTTATATAGAATAAATTCTGACATCACACATTAGCTGAATTCAGACATAACAGCAGACTGTGGTTTGTTACAAGAATGTGCTGCAGTGGGCCTTGACATCAATCCTGGTTTGTTAACTAATTGTGGTTTGTGTGGACCGTGGTAACTGCATTTGGATGCAAATGGGAAACAGCAGTTTTTTCTAAATCATAAATGGAAGCTTCAATTTTTTTCTTGTGAATGAAAGAGGGAGAAAGGGAAAGTGTGAGTTTGCTGTGGAATATTGTTCTGTCTGAATTTGGCCAATGTTAGCTTACTGTGGATAGCTGCTTATACCAAGGAATTTCTGTGGATGTGTTCTATGTGTACATAATAAAAATAATAGACTTGGTGTTTATGTAGTGTTTTTTTTTAATGTTAAGCACATGCATTCTCAGTCATTCTTGCAACAGAGAATTGGAGAGGCCAATATTCTATCTATTATAGATAGTGGTGTGAGGCAGAGATAGTATATCTACTGCCATTTTATTTTTTTATTTATTTAGAGTGATCTTATAGCCATTAGACATTGTCTGGGGAGTCATAGGATAATTCGGATTCCCAGATCTAGGGTCAAAACAGAGCTCTGACCTGGGGGCTGGGAATCTGCACTCTGATCTCCTTCCCACCCTCCACCCCCCTCAGCCAGCATGGAAAGAACTGCACCTTTCTGAGGTTGGGAAAGCAACCTTGAAGAAGAGGTAAAGGGGGCATTCTAGGGGGCTGGGAGGGGAGGAGACTGGGGCTGCCAGGATATGATGTATCCTGATGACGCTCCAGCATCCTTCCTTCCCCCCCCCCCCCCAAAGCTCATCATTGAGATGGCCGAAAATGACCATCTAGCTAAAATGCAGAGCGAGAAGTGCGGGGAGGCAAAGATTGCCTCTGCCACTCCTCCTGCTCTGCACTGGATGCTTGTAAGCCTCCAAGTTTGGGGGCTTAGGAGCATCGAGGCACAATCGATAGAATTGCGCCCTTAACATATTTTTATCCTGCTCTTCAGCCAAAAAGGCTCCCGGAGCAGGTTGCGAATAATCAATTAAACAAGGCAGTCTCTGCCTAAAAAGAAATGGCACACAAGGAAAAAGGAATGCGGAGGGGAGGGGGGAAGTATCTCAGCAGGGTTGGTGGAATGACCCTGCTTCCCCCTCTCATCTCCCTCAGTACAGCCATGACTTTTTGATTTCATGGCTGTGATGAGATCTGAACTGAGGCCTTCCTGGCTTTCACTCTTAGCCCTGCTAGACTACATGACAGCATGCATATCTGGAGTAGAACTTGGTGTCCTAAGACACTTAGCTCTCATGATTTATTTTTAAAGCAGGTTATTTAGCACTCATACTTGCTGAGCAAATCTTTTGAATGGGCAGGTAGTATCTCTTAAATGTTGAGAAAGCAGAAGAGAAGCTGGGCAGACCTTCAAGGGGGATGGGGCTTTAGTGTGTTGCATTCATTACTACCAAGCACATGGTAGTTACGTCTTTGCACCCCTGGTAATCTACTCTCCGTCTCTCTGCCCATTCCTGTTGTCGCTCCCCTCCCTTAAATTGCACACCTCGCAGTTTGGACTTGATTTGCACTGCAGTGTGTATGCAGTTTGGTTTGCCAATTAAACAAGGCAGTCTCTGCCTAAAAAGAAATGGCACACAAGGAAAAAGGAATGCGGAGGGGAGGGGGGAAGTATCTCAGCAGGGTTGGTGGAATGGCCCTGCTTCCCCCTCTCATCTCCCTCAGTACAGCCATGACTTTTTGATTTCATGGCTGTGATGAGATTCATACACTGGTTGCCCATTATTCTTGTACCAATATTTGATTAAATGCCCCTTAATTTTTATTCACAGATTGGCTCTTCCTGGGAGAATTGTGGAAGATGGAAGAGAGAGAGCATCATATGATGACACAGGTTTTAAATACTTTTTAAAACTTTATTTTGCTAGTCTCTTCTTCCATTCTGCTCTGTCGCATTTCACCTACAATATGAATCTTCTTCCAAATCCACCAATAATGTAAAACATAGCTTGCTGCAATGGCTGCTAGATGTCCTTTATTTTAAAATGTCTTGCTTCATAGAGATAAATAACATATGTAAAATGGTTTAGGCTTGCTAGCCAGAAGATGAGGTTGGTTAACATGTTAGGAATTTCTCTGTGCAGATAGATTCAAATACGGGCTTATCTGTCGGAATGTGTTGCATGACAAATTACCGGTACGCATTTAGGAAGAACTTTTCTGTATTTCATCTCTTTTCCTTCCCTCTCAGCACTGGATTTTTGTGGAAGATTGATCCAGCAAGTTATTAAATCCTATGCATGTTTAGACAGAAAAAAGTCCCACAACTCCCAACATTCCACAGCCAGTCATGGTTGCTGGGGAATGCTGGGAGTTAGAAGACTTTTCTGTGTAAACATGGATAGGATTGCACCCTTAGAATATGTGTTTTAGTTAGGGCTCTTTCTCATAATGTGGGACGTGGTTTGTTGCCTCTTGCATTCGAAAGGGGACTTTGAGATGTGTAAGCACTAGGTGTGGAAATGACTTCTGCATCTTTCCACTGGGAAGATGTACAAGTTAGCCTTTTGCATGTTAGGGTGAAAGCTCAAAAAGAAGCTTGAGTTATCTGTGCCCCTATTTACTGCTTTTTGAATATGAGGAAGCACTAATGAATGGGGAAACCTGACTTGCAGGCCTCCCCCAGACCAATGCAAGCAAAAATGAGAGCCACTTTTTGATGTAGTATGGCCAGCAATTTTGCTTTCGCTTTCTGAGACACCCTTGTAGCTTTTTGGAATTTGAAAACTGTCTTTAAATGGATACATTCCTTTGTTAATTAAATCCTTTTCTTTCAAGGGATATTTACAGTCCACCTTCCCAAGGAGATTCCTGGAGAGATGTTTGAAGGATTAGACATGTTGACAGCTCTGTTAGCACCAAAGAAATCCAGATCAGCAAAACCTTTAGTAGAAGAGATGGGTTTGTATGATTTTAATTAAAAATTGGTTCATGGGCTCTCTTTCTGTATGCTCAAATGTGTTTAAGAAGTTCATGCTGTCCAACTTTTCCTGTAAATAGGCATGCAATAGTTTATATAGGTTGATAATGCTCCTAGTTGGTTATAGACGCACAAGAAGCTGCCTTATACCGAGTCAGACTCTTGGTCCATCTAGCTCTCCAGGATTTTAGAGAGGAGTCTTTCTCAGTCTTACCTGAAGATGCCAGACTTGAACCTGGGACCTCTTGCATTCAAAGCAGTGCTCTGCCACTGAGCTGTGTGGCCCTTCTGCCATCGCTACTTGTGGAGCTGTAACTGCTAAAATATTTTCCACTTGTGATATAAATCTAGTACTTCTCTTCTGATCTTAGAAAACACCAAGAAGAAGAAGAAAACATAAAACTCAACAAAACTGAATTACCCTTAGCAGTAGTTTCCCATCAAGCCAGGTCTAGCATACTATATCACTATACACAAACACAGCCAAAATATCCAGCTACAAGCCCTACTTTTGTCCCAGATGAGATCCTGTCTTAGTGGGATCCCAGCTCCAGCCCCGCAGAGAAGGTGCAATAACCACAAGCACTACGTACCTTCCAGCAACAGAAAAGAGACCTTCCTCTCACCAGGGTTCCATATCCTGAGCCAAAAAGGGGCAGCTCTTCTCCTGCCTGTCTCTTAAGAAGAGGAACACTGGGAGAAGAAAGATGGAAAAAGCCTCTGCCTGGCAGGTGTCCTCATTGGCAACTGCTGTTCTTATTAAAGTATGTAATGCTAAAAGTAGCACAATAGCCTTAACACCCCAAAAGTAGCTTCCAAGGCTGCTGGCATGAGGCTGCTGGTATAATGGTTCTTACCTTTAAAGCCCTACATCAGGGGTCCTCAAACTACGGCCCGCGGGACACATCCGGCCCGCCATGTCCTTTCATCCGGCCCGCCATGTCCTTTCATCCGGCCCGGCAGCCGATCTAGTCTAGAGGCACTCTTCCCGCGCAAGAACGGAATTGCCTCTGGCAAAAGTTGCTGCTGCTTCGCTACAGGAGTAGCGCCTCAGCCTGATGCTCCCGCTCGGGGAAGAGGGAGGAGAATGGGGAGGGGGCATGACATCAGCATGAGCCCACGTGAGCGCCTCGAGGAGGACGGGCCCCAAGTTGTGGTGGTGGTGGCGGCGGTGGCGACGGCAGCCAGTCTAGAGAGGTACGCAGTCAGTAGCCAGTCTAGAGAAGTACGCAGAGTTTTCGGAGGAGGAGAGGCTCCTCCACTGGAGGAGACGCTGGCCACGGCGCTGCTGCCCGCCCTGCAGGGCTCCGCCCTGCTTGCGCCCCGCTGCTGGCTCAGCCGCCCTTCCCCCGCAGGAGACGCAGTATACACGAAAAATACGGTATTCTTTTATTTGTTTGTAAAAGAAATTTAGGGGTGCCCAGAAAATTTAGGGGGGAAGTCCCCTCTTAGCCAGTCCCTGGCTACAGGCCTGCCTAGCCCTGCTGTGTTTGGGGGGGCCACCTGCTCATTCTGCTGATTGGGGCCCTGGTCTTCTGTCCCCAAGTCCTGGCCTGACAGCACCTCTACTAGCAGATTTCACCTCTGGTGAACGCGAAGTCAATTAATCAGACAGAGGAGGTGTTGTGAGGTCATCTGGAACTATTTAATCCAGAGTGATGTCTTATTATTAAAATTGCTTTCAATAAATGCAAAAATATATTAAACCTGCCGAAGGCCATGGGGTTATGGTTGCATTCGTATGCATTGCCCCCATTGAGCTTCTGAGTAAGCATACTTCTGAGTAAACCTGCATAAAAGTTTGGCTACAGGGCTATAATCCTATGCAAACTTAACTTGGAGCAAGCCTCATTGAACTTAATTGGGCTATACTTCCAAGCAAACGTGTTTAGGATTGCTGGGCCTGGCTGAAACACAAACCACTTACAATAATTCCCATTTAAATCAGTAAGGCTTACTTCTGAGTAAAAATCCTTAGGATCAGGCTACAAAACATCTAGAAGACAATCTGGTGCCATTGAGGTGACTGAAATGACAATCATTTCAGTTTATTTATTTCATTTTTATACCGCCCAATAGCCGAAGCTCTCTGGGCGGTTTACAACAATTAAGAAGACAGTCCCTGCCCGCAGGCTTACAATCTAAAAAGACACGACACACAAGGAAAAACGAATGGGGAGGGAAGAAGGGGGAAAATAAAATATCATTTCAGTTGTACTCACTATTTATTAATTAATTAATGTGTTTGTTATATATATATCCTGCCTTTTTTCCTGCAAGGAACCCTAGGTGGCTTACATAATCTTCCTCCTTTCCATTTTATCCTCACAATAACCCTGTGAGGTAGGTTAGGCTGAGAGTCAGTGACTGGCCCAAAGTCACCCAGTGAGCTTCATGGCCGAGCGGGGGACTAGAACCCGGATCTCCCGAGTCCCAGTCAAACACGCTAACTAACCACTATGCCACACTGGTTCTCACTATGTTCTCTGGGTACCAGGTCTTCCTGGCCTACCCCAGGGAATTGGTTTGTACTTTTAAGGCTGTGATCCTTTGTAAACTTACCTGGGGAGAAAGTCTCCTTGAATTCAGTGAAACTTACTTCCAAGTAGACATGCATAAGATGAGGCTGTAAGGCTGCAATCTTATGCACATTTATGTGGAACAAAGTTGCAGGATGTGGACCACCAGCTCTGTGGCTGGTAAATACTGCTTATCACTCATACTAAAAATATTGTATTGTCTTTTCCTCTTTTTTTTGCACTACAAATAAGATATGTGCAGTGTGCAAATCAAGCCTTTCTATACCTTTTTAAAATTTAATGTATTTCAATTTTAGACAGCAAATTCATTTATAATTAATTTATAATAACTTTCCATTTAATCAAGTAAAAAAAAAAAAAGGACCCGGGTCCCTTTTTGTTTTTACTTGATCCATTCGTTCATATTTTTTTTCAAACTATAGTCCAACCCCCCAACAGTCTGAGGGACAATGAACTGGCCCCCCATCTAAAAAGTTTGAGGACCCCTGCCCTACAGGGTCTAGGCCCAAGGTATCTTAGGGAGCGCCTCCGTCCTCCCCTATCTTCTACCCCGCCACTTAAGGTCTTCGGAGGGCCATCTGCTGCAGCTGCCTAATGTGAGACCGGCAGCTACTCGTCGGAGCGGAGGTCCTTCTCTTTTGCCGCCCTTCAATTGTGAAAGGGCCTGCCACCTGAAATACGTCTGCTGACTTTGTTGAATGTCTTTAAGCAGGCACTGAAGACTCTGTTATTTCAGCAGGCCTTCCTTTTATAATATTCTATCATATCTCTATGGAATGTTGTTGTTTTAATGGAATTTTTATACTGTTTTCTATGTTTAACAGATGTTTTATTGCATATTTATTTGGTTAATAGATTGTTATTTTGTACGCCACCTAGAGTAATAGTATATAGGCGGGATATAAATTGAATAAATAATAATAATAATAATAATAATAACAACCACCACCACCACCCAGAAGTTTTTATAACTAGACTTAAAAGGCCAGAAAGTCCCCTCACAGTTCCTTCTGGCAGCCACTCCCTTAGGAAGGCTCCTAGGACTAGAGGTGGGTGGAGCAAGTCAGGTGGAAACAGCCAGCCCCTGATGGCAAGCACAGAGTCTTTCTTGCCTCCATGAGACTAGAGCAGGGCTCTCCAACCTTGGGTCCCCAGATGTTGCTGGACTACAGCTCTGAGAATCCCTTGCCACTAGTCATGCTGGCTGGATATGCTGGGAGCTGTAGGCCAGCAACATCTGGGAACCCAAGGTTGGAGAGCCCTGGACTAGATTTTAGATCAAGGTCAACACATTAACCACCTGTACTGCACTTGTCGTTCATCAATGACGGGAGAGGAAGATAGTATTTGCCAGCCACCTGCTGGCCTTCCTACTCCTTAGGTCTAAATTGATTTATTTATTATTAATTAGCAATATTTACATACCGCTTCTCATTTGAACCAGATCCTGCAGTGGTTTGCAAAAGCATAAAAACAAACAAACAAACCACGCACACACAGTAGTATCGTGAGGTTGGTTCAAAGATAGCTCATGGTTGGGGGAAACGCAAACAGATACGTTATCGATAAATGCCTAAAACAGGCCAGTGTTGAGGTCTGATGTACCTCAGCATACTAAGGTCAAACCCCAATACATGCTTTGTAGGCCTTTCATTTTTCACACCAGGCAATGAAGGCAGCACATCACTTCAGGTTACTTACTGTACATACGAATTCCCCCTGAGGCTGGCCTCTCTTCTGCCTTCCTCGATGGGTTTTTCCTATGTATCACCTAGCATGTTGTTTGAGTGGCAAGGAATCTTTTCTAGCTGTTGAAAACTAGCTTTACTTGCAGCCTTGATAGTTCAATTTCTGGATCACTTTAAGAACTTCATTACTACACCATCATTTCACCTTTCCATCATAACTGCTTTCGATTAGATTATTTTTTGGTTTCTACATTATTGCTATGTGAAATAAATGTTTGTAAGATTGATATGCTGGTAGTCTCAGACCATGCCCCAGTGTACTTGGAGTTGCAATTTTTAGATTTGCCAAGGCCCCTGTTTTCTGGCATTTTAATGTTTCTATTTTTAATGATGAAGTGTTTAAAAATCAGATTTCTGCTGAGTTACTTGAGTATTTTAAAATTAATGAGGGTATTATTGATTCTTATGCCATTGAGTGGGAGGCCAGTAAAGCTTTTATACAGGCCAAATTATCGCCTATGCTTCCTGTAAGAAAAAAATAATAGCATGTAACAAATATCTTTAAATAAGAAGTTGAAATCTTTTATAACCCAGTTTGCCATTTCCCCAACTGCACAACTTCAGCAGGAGTTGCATAACGTTAAATGCGAGCAGAATAATATTCCTTTACACCAGGCGAAATTTGCCTTAACCTGTTTATAACAGGCATGTTAGGAAAATGGTGAACATCCTGGTAAGATTCTGGCACATTGTTTTAAGCAGCAAAAACATTGAAATGTTATTTCAGCTATTAAAGATGGGAGTGATACAACACATCTCCCATAGATATAAACTCACAATTTAAAAAGTTTTATTCTGATTTGTATAGTACTGGTAGTGAAACATCAGAGCAGGACATGGGCGCTTTTTTTTCTTGTGTTGACCTTCCATGTTTAGATTGCTCACAATGGCAGTTTCTCTCGGCACCTTTGCATATTGAGGAAATCATGAAAGCATAATTAAATTATCTCAAATTATCTACCTGCTTCCTAGATGTTAACCCACGGTCAGCACAAATGGATTCTCTGCACCCCTTTGACAGCTAAAAGACTGTTATTACAACAGAAGGATAAACACTCACCTCTTATAATGCAATGGATTGAGGACCTAATGATGCTTTCAGCATTTGAACATTGGGTGTCAGACTTGCATAGGACCACGGCTTAGGTCACAACATTTGTGAACCGCCCAGAGAGCTTCGGCTGTGGGGCGGCATAGAAATGGAATAAATAATAATAATAATATTAGTATAATAATAATCTATACTCAGAAAGCTCAGCTTGCATTGACCCAGACAACACATGGTATAGTGTACATATTACAGTCATGCCTTGGATTGAGAGCATAATTCGTTCCGGAAACGTGCTTGTAATCCAAAGCACTCTTATATCAAAACAAAATCCCCCCAAAAAATGTGTACAGAGATTTTTAATTTAAGCCGTACTACAGTACTTGTATTGCAAGACGTCGCTTGTATATCAAGTAAAAAAAAAATTAAATAAATATTTAAAAATTTGCTTGTCTTGCAAAATGCTCTCACACCAAGTTACTTGCAATGCAAGGTATTACTGTACATAGTTGGGGCCTACATACATTGGGCTTCATGCACGAAGGTCCTTAGTTAAAGTGATCTCTAACGTGTGGATGTTTGATGGTCCTGGGTGGCAGTATGAACCAGTATGTTCCCAATTCTTTCGCTGAGTGTTCTGTTGGATGGACACATACAGCTCTGATTAATCTCAAACATTAATTGCACTTTCTGAGTGAAGAGGTTGATTAAACCAAGAAAAGAGGCATTTTAGAAGTAATTTCCTATACCAAGGTTAGTTATTTTCCTAATTGCAATTTTTGCTGACTGCAAAACTTTAGGTGCAGAAAATGAGGCTGACGTGGAGGCGGAGGAGGAATCTGACTGGGAAATTGAGCAGACTCTTTATGAAGAAAGTGGAGAGAGCCCCTTATGTTCACCTTGCATGTATGGATTTGGAAATCAGAAATTGGGCGTTTTCAGTCGTCTTCAGGTATGTGGGAGTTTTTTGGGTTGTTTTTTTTAAATGTCTCATCCCTAAGTTTTCTAGTTGATACAATGCATTCTTTCCCCGCTTCCCACACAATAACAAAATCAGAAAAATATTGCTGTATAATATTAATGTGAAGGAAATCTTCATGGCAGTGTCATTGAAATGGGATGCAATCACCTTGTAGAGACTGTGATATCTGGATGGTTGCCTCAAATAAATGGGCAACATCTATGAAGCATGGGTCTGGCCCATTTGAAATAATCGGTAATATTCAAGCCTTAAGCTGTAGAGAGAAATCCTTGGTGTCTAAGGCTACGCACTTACTTGGAGTAAGCCCCATTGAATACAGCAGAATAATGTGGAGGTAAGGGACTTTGTTTGTGCTTTTATTATCTAATGATTCTGGGAGAGAACAGAGCATCTGTGAACTATGAGTAGTACATAAAGATACTGGGTTGCATCCAGACTGAAGTTAGTGATGACTAACTTTAGTCCCACTGATTTCAGTGGGTCTACTCTAAGCAAAACTAAGTCTGTCTCCAACCCAATGTTCATGGAATTAAGGATTTACATTTTTTTTTCTTATGCATTGGTTATCAAGTAAATATAAAGCTTTGTTCTTGAAAATTATTATTACACCACTATCATGATATCATCATGATTGCTGCCTGAACTTTTCTTTTATGTATGCATTTCTTGTAATGATTAAGTAGCAGCTAGGGAAAACCTTGTGTTTTCTTGTCATAGGGATACAATTTGCTGGTTACCATGGGATCTTTGCAGATATGTTTAAAGCTCAGCATTGGTACCATTTGGGTCATGATGCTTAATGAAGTTATGCAAAACTTTGCATTCCATAGTTGGCCAGTGCAGTGTGTGTTAACAGTGGCATTCTGTGGTCTGCGCTAGTGTGTCCTTAATAGAAAACAGCGCAAGTGAAAAGTTGCTTAGCAGCCTATACAATGAAGTTTACAGATTGACAGTTAACTATAAACCTCAGAATCGTATTGTCTGTCTTGGGTATGGCTGGCTTTGTTTTTAAAATACACTTCTCTGTATAAACAAAGAGCCACACTGCACATACTTGTCTGAAGGATACACTATAAGAAACAAAAGTATTGTGTTAAATGGACCGTTTAGCTTTCTCCATTATGGAAGCAGTGGGGTTCCGTAAAGATTTATGTTGGGACTTGGGCTTTCAAACTTATTCATAAATAATGTAGATGTAAAAGGGAATGAGGGGGCCAAGTTTACCGATGTATTCTTCAAAGCTGGCTGTGAAGAGCTCTGGAAGGATTTTTCCCCATCGGAGTAGCAGTGGCAGAAGTGCGACAGTGCAGATAAATGCAAGCTAATGCACATAGGACAGATGGCCTTAGTTACATGGGTACTCGGGGGGGGGGCAGGAAAAAAAGGGATGTCTCCTCCCCCTCCCGAAAGGTGGTCTTCCGCCAGCTGAAAGGAATTTCAGGTGCCTGGTCCTGCTCCAGTGGGGCTCTTGTTTTTGTTTTTTGAGTGTGGGGGGCCTTGGTGTATCCACTGTTATAAGCTACTGTGAGGACTCTAGTCAAAGAGCAGGATATAAATCTACTCAATTAAGAAAAATACATCTCTGAGGCTTTATCCGTGTATTGTGTTAGTGGGATGGGGACCAGTGTGGAAAGCCGCTCAGGTTGTAGCGTACTTTAATAATGCTAGCTGAGGGTTCCAAAAATGAAGAAGTTATGTCAAATGAAATGATAAACACATACAGACTATGAACACACAAACTGTGTTCACACACAACGCTGAGCCAAGATTTCTTTCAACCATGGTTTGTTGAACAAGCCAGAGTCATTCTTGCAGACAAGCAAAGTTATCATAGCTTGTTTAGCTAATTCCTGCCCCCCCCCCCCTGCTCTGCCAGTACCCAGGAGGTATCCCAAATACTCAAACAGCAGTAAAGGACTAGCAGGGATTCATGTGGTCACTTACCATGCATGGAACTCTCTTCAAAGGTCTTTAGCAGCTGTCTGCCCTTCCTAGACATGCCCCACTGAGACTTGATTCCTGTGTTGACTAACCCTTTCCTCCCACCGGAAATGGTAATTGAAAAGTGTTATAGCCAACAGTGACTGCTGCACCCCCTTTGATTTTAATGCAATGTATTATCCACCCATCAGGGGTGACTTAGCAGAAGAGATTCTTAAGATTGATTTCTCTCTCCCAAACAGCAGAGGTCATGCGGTATAAACAAACCAGCTCCCATGGTCAGGCATAATAGCTCCCTGGGGGCAGGTCTTGGCTTGTTCAGTGTTGTGATAAGAACTTAGCTGATGCTAGCTAAGTGCCTTGAGGATTTACCCAGCAATACAGCTGGGAAAACATTTAACCTGTGAAAAAGGTCTGTAATCCTTTTTCTCAGTCTTTGTTTCCCTTGAGAGTTTATCAGTTTGTACTATGGGTGTAACAGTCTGGGAATCCTCCTTAGATGTGCAAAAGTGGTCCTTGGTACGTGTTATTAATGTACACATAGATCCCTTAAAGTTTTTCTCTTCATGCAAAACAGCAGCGAAAAGCATAAGTGTTCTGGCATAGGTCAGGGAGGAGTTGGGTGTGGAAAGAAGACAGTTGCCGGGGAGAATGAGGCAGGGTGAGGAGTTCAGGAAAAAGGCAAGCAAATGCAGTTTAGGCCGAGGAGTGGTTTCTTCTTTCCATGCTGTCTGTGGATTGACAAAGAGGCTTGGGTGGGGCACAGAAACAAACCAGGAATAAGCTAGGTTTCCAGGCTCAGACATAATAAACCACTGTGTGAAGAGCCTCCAGAGCTGGCTGCCTCCCAATGTACCTCCTTGGTCCTGGGCACAGTCAGGTTGACCATGGGCAAGATGGTCTGGTCTGATGAGACGGGCAGTTGTCACATGTCCGTGTTCTGGTCCAATTGCCTTAAAGAGCTGCAGCTGGAGGCAGATGGGGCTGGAAGGCATGGCAGTGCAGTGCTGAGGCAGAGAATAAAAGCAGGAAGGAGGAGTCAGATGGGATGGTTAGAGGTAGGACGAGAGGGGAGAAAAGAGGGAGGACAGACAAACCAGGGAAGGAGAGGAGGATACAGCATAGAACATAGATAGGAGGACAGATGGGAGTTAAGTACGTGAAAGAAAATGGAGGAGGACCATACAGGAAGAAGAGGAGAATGCTGAGAGAGAAATATCACTTACGTACTCAGCTAGCTGTCGTGAAACCTTCCCTCACCACTGGGGGCAAGGGAATAGGGTTTTTCATCTCCCGCATGTTGAGGGTGGCTGGGCTTATACCTCATTGCCAGGAGAGGAGCAAGGGATGCAAACCACGACCCCATCCTGGAAAATTGACATTCTTCCATCGGGGCCACCAAGCTTCATTAGTTAAGGTAGGAAGTGGTGACAATCCAGGAGCAGCAGTGGCAGCAGGACAAACTCCAGAAGGAGCTCCTTGCCTAAGGCCTTCGTTCCAGAGAGGACTGGGTAGAAGAGAGGTTGAACCCACTTAGGCGAGAGAACCAGAGAAGTTCTCTGCTGTAAACCTGAGGTGGGGGAACATACTGAGCTAACTGAATGAATGTAGAAAGCCAGTGATGTAACTTGCCTGAGTTCATTCAAACCCGCTGTTCACCTGTACTAAGGCATCAGTCTGTATATGGAACCTATGGACCAAGTCAATCTATGGGCAATTCACATTCCCCATGCCCAAGGACACACACACACACGGTTAAAGGAAGCCCAGATCCATAAACCAAACCATGGCTTCAAATTGGGGTTTGTTACAAAAAATATAAAACCATGGTTTGTTGCCTGGGATGGGTTCAGACATTCAAACAAACTACAGTTAGGCTAAACAAATCCTGGCTGAGTGTTATGGATGAACGAAGCTTAGCCAACTTATAGATGTTCATTCATATAAACAAGTTCCTTCTGTTTAATGGCACCCACAGAAGTTCTATTGCCATGTTCCTACAGTAATAATTTGGGCCTAAGCTGTTAGATCAGGTGGTATAAATGCAAAAGCTTTCAGAAATAGATAAAAAAATTATTGGGGCTTTCTAGAGACTTCTAGAGATTCATGGAAACCTAGTTAGAATTGGATCCAGTCAAATTTCTCTATGTGGGATAGGATAGTAAAAATGTGATCATACTGAGAAGAGTGTATCTGTAGACACTTATGCAGTTCCTTGTTGTAGACTGGGATGCAGGGCGACAGCTGGTTGCTATGCATTATGGTTACAAGTCGATTGTTGGCATTGTAGGATGTTTAACTGCAGTTAAGTAAGTGATCAGTGTGTTTCACCAGTTGGTTGATATGCTTCTCAATCTGAATTCTTAAGAGTTTGAGGTAATGACTGGATGTTCTTACAATGTCTTAGTGCAAGACTAAGTAGCTTTTTTTCTAACTTTTTAACTATGGATTTTCCCCCCCTTTTACACCTTTGTTATTGATTCTTTTGTTCTTGTCCTACAGGATGAACTTAATGATGTTATTGATATTAAAAATCCAGACTTTACCCCTGCAGTTGAACGCAGAGAGAAACGGTTGGCAGCAGAAGCGGCCAAATTTGATCCTGATCATTATCTGTAAGTATTTGCCTGATTATATGCTTCAGCAATATCTGCTTCACCATCACTTCACTAAGCAATAGAGCAGGGGCGGGCAATTTGTCACCTTCCAGGTGTTTTGGCTTACAGCTCCCATCAGCCCTAGCCAGCATCGCCAATGGTGAGGGATGATGGGAGTTGTAGGCGAAAACATCTGGAAGGCCACAAGGTGCCCATTCTTGCAGTAGAGGTCTAAAAGGCCTCCTCTTCTTTTGGATAGCAAGGGTGTACGATGACACAGCCCTTTACACTTTAGGACCTGGTGCATAAACCCTTCTCAGGCTAAGCATCAACACTTAAAAACCTGAGGGAGGGTCAAATGAAACCTTTCCCCTACTAATGAGGGAAAAGATTAATACTGCTGTTAAGGATCTATTTTAAATTTAAGATACCATGGGTAGGGGTGGGACAGTATCACCTCGTGGGGTGTAGCGGGCCGAAATTGGCCCCTCTCATGCTCAGCGCGATGTTCGCGCGGGCCTACCTGATTCCAGCGGCGGCTCGCCTCTATGCGGCGAGCCGCCCACGCTGGTCCATCGCGTCACTTCCAGCACGCCGGAATTGACACTGCTGGACCCCCGCGCTACGTTTTTGGTGGGGAAACCAGGGCAGCAGGGCTTAAACAGCCCTGTTGCCCTAGTTTCCCTGCAAAAAACGTAGCGCGGGGGTCCAGCACGCCAGTGCAGGGTCCTGTCGCGTCACTTCTGGCCTGCCGGAAGTGACATGCTGGGACCAGCTTGGCCGGCGCCGACAGCTCGAGCGGCGCGGAGAACAGCTCCGCGCCGCTCAGAAGAATGAGGCGGAGAGGCGAGGCAGCCCCCCAGAACGGTTCGTGCCCACCACTAATTATTCCGTGGGTACAAAGGTGTGTGTGTGAAAATTTAAAGTAATGCAGGTTAATAACGCCAAGCTGACACGTAGGATTTGGGTAGCAAACAAAATAAAAATAAGTTTATTTTAATTCTCAAAATCTTAGTTCCAGAAAATAACTTTAAACCTGCCTACACCAAACACTTTAATTAACCTAAGTCCCTATAATTCTACATACTTTCACTCCTCAGACAAGCACTGATTTCTCTCAAAACTCCTGACAGACAAGACACGAATAATCCAACTAACCTAACTCCCCAACTCTCCCCATACTCCAAACACTCTCTCATAACACACTAACTCTGACATCACTCAAACACTCCTTATATACTCCTCCCCCACCCTTTCCAAGACATCACAAACCACACCCACTCAGTTCAACATTCTGTACTCACTAAATATACTAAAGCAGACATACACCAGGGTGTACTTCCTCTTTGTCCTGATATTTTGTCTTATGTTGCATCTTGGAGTATCCACGTGTGTGGTATCCACAGAGGGTGATCACTGAGTTGATCTAGGTTTATTTTTTTTGATGCTCAGTTAGACCCAAAGACTGGTTGGTATTCAAGCAGGCTGGATGCAAGCTATATAGAACGTTGCTGTATAGCTGCTAGCTATGCACTAGGAAACCCACGAGTGCTCTGAACTGTGGATCTTGTAACTTTGTGTTCTCTAATGTAGTAATAAGGGAAATTGACCCACTCTGGTCTGTAAGAAGGAAAGCTGCTTTTGCAGCCTGTTTCAGCTGTGTTTCCCTGAGAAATGAGATCATACAACTTTTGTTCTGGTTTAATTAATTAATTTGTTCCATATTTTGTCTTCCATCAATTAGCTAGATGGAGAATGACTGGAGTAGTATGGGTATAGGAACTGAGAATTCCCGAGCTCTAATCCAAACACTTTTACTCAACTTTCCTTTATGCTTTCTGAGAACAGGAATAGTTCTAGTTGGTCAATATCTGCAGGTGCTGAACAGGATAGTTTTGTGTTCCCACTTTGGACTACATTTAAGCATGATTTCCAGAATGTTTAGATTAAGTAAGTTACAATTTAAAGGAAATTACTCTTGTAAATATGCCAGTAGAAGAGAAAGTACAGGGGGCATTTGATATGCTTGCTGTTGCAACCAATTTATGGCCCAAAGACTTGTTGTTACCATCCTAGAATCTCAGTTGAATTTTGCCAGAGGGGTGTGTGGGTGTGTGTTGCATTCCTCAGAATGGCCAGCTTTATTTTGGTAGCTCTACTATTTAGTGTATAATGTTGTTTGCTTTTGCTTGTGTTTGGGGTTTTATAATGTGCTAATCATTTGCTATTTCTAAGTAAACCATATCTTTTCAATTCACAACACTAAGTCTTGACTTCATGAATCTAAAAGCCATGGGTCAAAACCTAAAAAAGAGGAAAATTATATTTAGGCTGGGTTTAGATATAATGTGAAAATATCCTTTGTGCTAACCATAGTTAAGAAACCGCTCCTTAGGATGAATGCCTGATATCATACTTTGTAATGCATGCATTCTTTTATTTTTCCAGTGCAGACTTTTTTGAAGATGAAGCTGTTTGCCATCTGTTGAAATACAAGCCTTGGTGGGTTAAAGCCTATGCAATAAAGATGGCTTCTCAAGAAAGCAGTCCTTGGAGTGAGAGCAATCAACCTGTACTTGGTAGGATCGTACTTTGACACTTTGTATGCTCCTTTTCTGCTGCATGACAGCCTCAGACCTCTGAGTGGGTGTTTTCAACAATTATTTGCTGTCCTTTGTGAAAAGGAGGTGCTATCCAAACATCCTTTTGTCCCTTTTCAAAGGACTGTAAAAGTTTGCTAGAGGAAGGCTGAGATTTTACTGTGTATAACGGCATATAAGAACAAAGGAAACGACCTCCACAGTGGACTGCCGCTCTGCTCTTAATGTATCCTATATCCCTTTCTTTCAGTCGTCCTCCATAGCCCCTCTCAAAAAACAAGCCTAACTCATTCCCACAGATTTAAAGAAATCTCAAGCTTCTGAGCTCAGAGAGGTTCCAACTTGCACAAAATAGTGTTACTGAGTGAATTCAGATCTGATTCCAGTTGGAGGAAAAATAACAACAAGCCAGGCTGTCTTAAGGGGAATTAGTGGGGCCCAGTTTGTCTGGGGGTGGGGTGGGCAGTCTTCAGGCTTGTATCTATTTTGTTTTTTACTAGAACATTGAGGTCTACCAAACAGAACCAGACACAAAATGGCCGGGGGGGGGGGGGCAGAGTTAATTATCTGTCATCAATTATGAAACATACATAGGAGTATGTAAATGCACATGGATGTTACCAGAGATCAGGGATTCTAACACAACACTCTAAAACTGGCCAGCAGAGTGGAATAAAGGCCTTGTCAAAAGTAATCAGTTATACTTCTGTTTCACAGATGACTGTCCATGGGGCTGAAAGATAAGCAACTAGAACAAAGCCAGGCCTGACAGATTTTTTTCTCCCCTGCAATTTTATTTGCTCCCATTAAACAATTGGGAGTCAGAAACCCTTCGAGATCTACTGCAAGCCACACAGATCTACCAGTAGATCCAGATCTACCTTCTGCCTGCCCCTGGTCTGCGGGCAGACGATTCCTTGAATTATATCTGGGGTGTGGGATTAGTAAGGTCACTAGGTGGGGCTTGATAAATAGAAGCAGCAGACAGGGATTCCTCCTCATCACCCCATCCCTCCCCAAAGCTTGGATTATTGTTATGGTCCTCTCCTGCAATATAGCTCCATTGACTTCGTTTGCATGACACGGCAACCCATCCTGGGTAACTAGCCATGGTGGTTTGTCATGTGATGCGAGGCTTGTTTGTGGCAACAAGCCACCCAACCAACCCATGGCTTGTTCTAGGATAGTTGTACCCATGATGGGTTGTCGTGTTGTCCAAACCTGGGCAACTGACCACATCGTGGGTACAGGGGACTGGTGTGCGAGCTGCTCAGCAACAGCAGCAACAACCCCTTGCCACTCTTGCCGAACTTGCCCGTGCCACCGCCAGTCACAGCTGCTCCACCAACTGCTCAAGCGGCGCTTTGGAGTGACTGTCACTGGCTTGGTCTCCATGCCGATTGTGACCCCTTTTGCTGTCGCTGCAGCTTTTTTCCTTTTTACCGTCCCCCCCCCCCCAGATCACTTTTCATGATCCCCGAAGTGACAGCCAGTGGCAGCCACTTTAAAGTGCCAAGCAGCACATTAGAATGGATGTCACTGGTTTGCCAACCATTCTTTTAACTCGGGACTATCCCAAATGTGCAGCCTTACCTCGTCAATGCCCTGGATGGTGTCAAAGTACAGGAGGCGCCATCCATGGACATTGACAAAGCAAGGCTACAAATACCGGTAGGTTAATTTGGTGCTTTGCTTCTCATTTGACAGCTGTCAAGTGAGAAGCAAAGCCGCTAGGGGATCTTAGCGAAATGGGGTGGTGAGTAGATTTGGATCTGACTGTTCTCTGTGTTTCTACACTATTTTCACCCTTTCCCAAGACTCTAGGTACTCAGGAAAGTGTGAGCCACCCCATTTATGGGAGTGCAGAGTTTTGACAACTGTCAAAACTCAGGCTTCATTTTAAAACTGGAACTTTAACAGGGCTAATCAGGTTTTGGGTTTTTTTTTTTAAGGGACATATGCAGCCATGAAATCTGACCCCCCCAAAAAGCACACAATGGAAATATTTGTGCAGTTCCCGGCACAAGAAAAAAGGTGCTGAGCCAGTGACAGTCACTCCAATGTGCCGCTTCGGGCCGTTTGAAGGAGCTGTCACTTAGGAGATTGCACAAAGCTGTGGCAACCTCAAAAGGGCTTGCTGTCGCGGCAGGGAGAGAAGGCAAGACGGATCGAGAGGGAGGGAGTGGGGGACGACCCAGGGTGAGCCCGATCAACTGCTTACTCGCAGTGTGGGTTGTCGCATCATGTGAATGCGACTGTTGTCTCTAGCTATGTGCCATAATTCCTTTGTAGAGAATACGTGTAGCTTCATTCCTCCACATATGCGGAATATGTGGTTTCCTTCAAGGAGCTCATGGTAGATGCACAGGGTTCTCGCGCACTCTCACAAGACACCTTTCATAAAACTTCAGATGAGAGATGTTGGCTTGAGTGGCTGAGGTGAGATCTGAATATGGGTTTTTGTACCTCCAAATGCTGCCCTACACTGGCTTTCTAGCATATATTGGTGACTTGCTCTCAAGTTAAGGTGAAAGGGTTACAGCAGGGGTGCAGAACCTCAGGCCCAGGGACCAAATCTGTCCCTCCTATGTCCTCAGTATGGCCCTCCAGAGTTCCCCAGATGACCACACACCCTTCCCCTTTCTCACAACCATTGATTATTTTGTGGTTGCCCAGCTTTTGTGCAGCCCCCCCCCCCCCCCCGCTAATTCTAAAAGGTTGAAATGCCTCTCCCAGGGCTTAGTTATTGCCAGAGCTGTAAGCCAAAATAGGTTGGTATTTTTGGCCCTGCCCCTCTTGCCTTTTGTCCCTGCCTGACACTGGAATCTGGTCCCCGAGAGCGTCTCCAAAATGGAATTCGGCCCTTGGGCTGAAAGAGGTTCTGCGCCCCTGGGTTACAGGAATCTTAAGCATAGTTTGTCAGGCTGCTGGCAGAAATAATTGAAAACAGTTAAACACAGAAGCTTAAAGTGTGGTGGGAGTAAATGAGTGAAAGAGAGGCTTCTAGGTCAGGCAGTGGGACTAAGGAAAGGATTCTAAATGTAGGCAAAAGGGCCAACACAACATTATTCAAAGGCTCTAGCACCCATTCTCATTGTCTGCTCTCCTTAGAAGCCGCAAGAAGCCTCTTAAGATTGTTTATGAGCCTATAAAGTTAACGAAATCTATTTGCCAATTAAAATTTTCTTTTGACACTTCTCTTACTGATTGAACAAAACAGTGGCTGCTGGTTTTTTGTAGTGCTTTGACAAAAAGCAGTTTTCAAATTGTACTGTATTAAAAGATGTGGGTCTTCTGTTATCTAACTGTCCTTGTGTCCTTCGGTTAACTGGGCTGAGTGACAGTATTAAGGCTTGCATTATCTGCCCTTCTATAGTTAAATAATTGATAGTGGAAGTACTTTCTGTTCCTGCCAGAAATCTTCTGATGAGAAAAATGACTTCAGGTTGCACTAGTTAAAGGAATTTAAAAGCAAACCATTATAGCTTTTATTTGTAAAGTAATTTATGCTGCAAAGTCTGAATGAGACATTAAAAAGATGCTATATTACTTGACCAGGATAATTCTATTTCATACAAGAAACAGTTGATTTGCATCTTCAGGAATATTAAATCTTTGTTTGGGTTCCATGATTTAGTGCTTTTTAAAGTGAAAGTGGGCATCTTGGTTCTTGTATAAGTCATCTGGAGCTATTTGTTCTATATGCACAGCATAGCTTGTTAGCTCTGTGATATACCATGGTCTGGATTATGTGCAGTGGATATATGAGTGAGTCCTGCCTTCTGCAAGAGTTGGAGACATGGTTTTGGGTTTCTTCTAGTAGTCTGATTCTATGGATTAACTAGCCCAGGGGTGGGTAAGTTCTGACCCTCCGGATGTTTTGACCTACAACTCCCATCAGCCCTAGCTAGCATAGCCATAGTGGGGGGTGATGGGAGTTGTAGGCCAAAACACCTGGAGGGCCACAACTTGCCCACCCCTGGACTAGCCTTATCAACTTTGGGATCATTTTCAAGGTATGGGCAAATACATATTCCAGTTACCTGCCTATAAAAGTGGCATGCTTTAGTTGTCAGTTTGAAAATGGGCCCTTATGGTATATTTAGCTTATCCAAATTTAGTCAGAGTGAGATCATGAAGCAATGTTATTCCCACATCAATTTTTCACCTGTCAAAGATATATACCACATGAATGAACAGCTGCTTCAGTGTGACAGTTGTCTGGTTGGCAGTATTTTATAAATTCACTGGTGGTAAATGCCAAGGACATCCTAGGCATCTTATGTGCAAGTAAGTTCCCTTCAACATGTTTGCACATGATAGCGTGTCCACCTGCGATCGGAAGAACCTGTACTTTAAAGAAAAAGAGTTCCATTAACTTCACTGGTACACAATCGTATGTTAGATTTGATTTGAGCTGTTCGGATTTGTGCTGAATGCAGATGGTGGCTCCCTCCCCCAAGATCTAATAACTATCGCAGCATAGCAACAGACTTTCTAAATTTGTCAGAAATAGAATGGCAGCAAATGTAATACCTCTTACAAGTGAAAGACAGATTTAAAAGCCCCAATGTATCTAATTTACACTCACATTCATGCCAACTTGCACTAGTCAGTTGCTCATGTTACAAGTCCTCAGCATATACCTCCTCCTGTGTACCTTATTCAGTAATCCTATACTGTCTCTACTGACTTGCTCCCAATGACTGGTGGCTGCTTTACCAGTTTTATGCCAGCCTTCTGCTCATTTGACTACACTGTGGTTGGGATTCCTTTTTTTCTGTACTGCTCTCCTAAAGCATTTTGTTCTGTCCGGCTGTTTTGGCCTTACCTCTTCCGTCAGCCCTAGCCAGTGTAGCCAATCGTGCGGGATGATGGGAATTGTAGGCCAAAACATCTGGAGGGCCACAAAGTTGCCTGAACAAGAGGTGTCTGCACCCAAGGTAGTGCTGGGAAGGCAACATCCCATCAATCTTCTGCTGTGCTTATGGTCTATATGGAGTAGTAAGGCTCTCGTTGCTGAACAAATCCCTGTAATGTACAGCAGCAGAAGTAAATAACCACACAATTTTAGGCAAACAGGCGATCAGGAAATCAGGTTATGGACTGGGGCAGTTGGACAATAGAACAAACAAGTGGGACCTGCAACAAAATGTTGTAGCATATCTCCTCCCTGTAACAGGAGTGCTCCTGTTCAAAATTCCAGGCAGCCTGGAGCAAGAGCCTTGTAGTCCTGGTGGGGTGGGAGGTTTCAGGAGGAGGAGGCGAGTTTGTTAATCTTTCCCACATCCCTGGGGATTTCTCTTACAGTGTTATCTGGCACTGGAGAGGTCAAGTTTGGGGCTCTCTCTCAGCCCTGAGTCTGCATTTATAACTCTATTAGCAAGGAGGAGCAGGGGGTGTTCTGTGGAGGAGAGGCCTCCTTTTTCTCCTTTCTCAAACATCCCTATATAGTGCAGGCGATTTTTTTTTAACCTCATGGTATGCATTCCCCAACATCTCCTCTTGGATAAATCATTAGGGGCTTGAACAGGCTAATTCTTGATTCCTTCCTGCTCCCCAAAAAGCCATTTTGTGCATTCTGGCCAAATAAAATGCTTTACAAACTTCTGCATATTTAAGGAGTGTCCCATATATGTGGAAAATCCTTCCTTTTGCAAGGATCATTTCACTTCCAAACTGCAAGGCACTCAGCCACCCAAATTCTCTATTGGAGGGAAAGGTTGCCCACAGATGTGGTGGAGTGTTCTTCCATGGAGGTTTGAAAGAGAAAATGATCACCTATTGGAGATGCTTTATATCTAAAGCACCTTCAGTTAAAGAAGCTGAACTATATTTATTTATTTACTGTACTTTTAAACTACCCAATAACCAAAGTTCTCTGGGCACAGCACAATACATTCAAAATGGACAGTGCAAGCATTAAAACAATAAAAACAGTGCAGAATAAAACCAAATTGAAACCACTAGAATAGACTAGTAAAAGCACTAAAAACAGTTATTAAAATGCCTAGGAGAATACAAAGGTCTTCACCTGGAACCGGAAAGACCATAACGTAGGCACCAGGCAAGCCTCCTTGGGGAGAGCATTCTACAAATGAGGTGCCACCACTGGAAGGATACCATTGTCAATGGTACTGAAAGCTGCTTAGAGGTCCAAGAGAACCAACCGGGTTGCACTCCCCCTGGTCCTTTCCTGACACAAGTCATCCCACAGGGTGACCAAGGCAGTTTCGTTTCCAAATCCAGGTCTGAAGCTGGATTGAAATGGATCTAGATGATGTCTCAGGTCCTCTGGTCTTATAGTACGTAAGCTTGATAAAGATAAAATCTGTATAAGGGCAATGAAGCATAAGGGGTTTTAAAAATACATGACTCCTCTCTTCTCTGGAGTCTCTTAATATTGTATAATAAAAAGAAACTGAATTTAAGATTGACTCATTTTATAATAGGTGAAATTCTTACTGTAGTGATATAACTGGCAAGGCTTACTCTTCAAAACAGGTTGATATTTTCCCACATAGCATGTAATACAATAGTCTAGGTGACATTTTGCATGGATACTTCTGACACATTAAAAAAAAATCACCATGGAATGCCCTTAGCTTTATTGATTTTATTTTTTTTGCAGCTGTGAAGTATTGAAACTGCAATGGTTTTAGTATTTCCAGAGAGACCTACACGACACTGTGTCTAGTGAACGAAATATTTTCCTTTGTAACTTACTTTTTAATCCATTTTTTGCAGTTGTCTGTTTCAGACATTTTAATGGGATTTTGCAAAGATCTGTTGGAAAAGGACATTCAGGAACTCTTATCTTAAAGAGATGTTCTAGAATTGCTTCCCGCAGTCATCCTAGAAGATATTCCAATATTCTTCTTGCCTATCAAGATTAGCGTTTAAGCAAAAAACCTTTCTTTAGCATATGTTAACATCAAATCTAAGAACTCTTGGATGCATGAAACTGATTCTCTAGACCCATTTCATTCCTGGTTTAGGTCTAGCTTTGGTACTGAAACTCAGTGTGACCCTGAGGATTCTTCTGGATCTCTCCGTGCCTTTTATTCTGTCGACCATGGTGTTCTTCTGGAGATGCTGTCCAAGCTGGGGATTGGCAGCACTGATGTTCACTGGTTTCACTCATACCTGGATATTCATCTCCAGAGAGTGGTGGTGCTGGGAGATTTTTGCTTGGCTCTGTGGCACTTATGCTTTGGGGTCCTGCAAGGTTCTACCTTATCCCCATGTTATTTAACGTGTGTGTGAAACAACTAAGTTTCACATCCGGGGATTTAGAATACAGTACCATCAATATACAAATGGCACCCAACTCTGATGGCTCTATGGCAGGGGTCTCCAACGTGGTGTCCACGGAAACCCCAGTGGTGCCCACGAAGTTCTCCTCATTACTACCCCCTTCAGAAAAATTGTTTTAAGAAAAAACTTGGAAAATGTTAGGGCAGTCTTCTTTCTCTCCCTTTCTAGCCTCTAGCCTTGCTCTTTCTCTCCCCTCTGCCTCGCTGTCCCCCCCCCCCAGTCTCTAGTGTTGCTGTTTCTCTCCCCACCTCTTTTGCCTAGCCAGGCCCACACGGCAGCCATTATGTGACTAGCTATATCCTCCACGGGAGCCATTTTGTGGTGGTTCCTGGAGCAGTTTCTCAAATTCCCAGATGTGCTGACGGGTCCAAAAAGGCTGGGGACCCCTACTGTGTGGAATCTCTAGGTACAGAGACTGCATTCCCCAGTTGTTGGGGAAGTAACAATGGGAGCAGGCTATTGCCATAGTGCTCTGCTAATGGGCTTCCCAGAGGTTCCTGGCTGGCCACTATGGGCAACAGGAGGCTGGACTTACTCCAGCAGGTCTCTTGTATACCCAGATCCTAGGATGTTTCAGGCTTTCAAGGTACAAACCAGCACCTAAATTTGGGCCTGAAAACAAAAGGGTAACCAGCTCAAACAATGTAAAATTGCAATCTTACACTCTATCCTGCCAGTTCTGGTCTGCACCCTGGTGGCAGCATTTTGAATGCACTATGTAACCCACCTGTTACAGTAGTCCAGTCTGGATATTTTACACTTGCAGGTGAAAATATTATTAGACCACGTAGATTAAATTGCTTAAAACGCAAATGTAATGATAAGCTAGCCTCAAAACTAAAATAAAATAGTCTTTAATTTTCAAATGATTTTTTTAAAATCAAGTGTTATTTAGAAATGGCTCTTGGCTTGGAGAGCTGGAACTAATTCTTTGTATTAACTAGTTCTGGTTTGCTTGATTTCTCCTATTTTAAACTAATCTTTACTAGTTATTTCAAAGCTTTTGGACAGAGCATGTTTATACTGCCATTCTTACCTTTGCTGTTTTAGCTTTTGTGGACGCTTCTGTTTGCTTTTAAGCCATTTTTTCCTCTTCCTACTCTGTTTCTCTCTGCTCCACACTTCCCACACCAGGCTGTTGAAAAGCAATTTCTCCCAGAAAGCCAGCAGAAATATTCACATGGCATAGGCACCATCATTATTGACTTTGCAACCAAGTATCCCTCCAGTAGAGGGCACTTCATTCCTTTGGCTGACACAGCCCCAATTTTCCCTTCGTGGTTCCATTGTGTAATGTGAATTAAACAAATTCTTTGCCTAAGCCTAACTAATTATGTAGCCTTTCCCATGGCGATGGGGAGCGGTGGACTTAGTGAAGGAGCTCTGTGCTGCTGGTCAGATCTACACTGTAGCCTTGCTCCTACAGGCTCCAAATGAGAAGAGTTCAGGTTTTTTTTTTAAGTCACGTTTGGCTTATTTAACATTTCATTTTTATTTGGTTTCACTATGTAGAATTCTGAAGCTCTGTTTTAGGCGACAAGCAATCTTCAAAGCTGAGGCAGCCGTGTGCATTTAATATATCATTTACATGCTCTGAGGTAATTTATTTTGTCTCTAGTAATCCATCTTGCTTACTAGCGATCAGTCTCCAATTTCCTTTAATAGGAGAAGAAAAATGATACTTAATTTTTTAAAAGGCCTAGTCTTTCCTTAGGTTTCTAAGCACCCAAATAAAATATTCACAAGTCTCACTTTTATTTATTAGGTCCTTGAATTCAATGACTTGGTTAGTGTCTTGAATTCCAGACATTATAATGTATTTTACAGCAGTGATAGGCAAAGGAATTTCACAAGGGTTCTCAAAGTCATGACCGCCATAATGGTGCAGTCCATACCAGGATGTATGTGTGAATGTCCTGTACGTACATTGCAGCAGAGGTGGGGGGTCTGGAAGATACAGATTGGAGGATCACATCTGCATTATCATTCCCTGACTGCCCCATCCTACATCACAAAGATTAGTGATACTTACTTTTCCTACAGCAAATAGAGTACGGTACCTTGGTCTTTATGCCAGATATATTCATATAACTAACTTTCTCTAGTATAAAAAGTGGGCAGTAGAAGAAGTAGTAGGATTAGTCACTGCCATTCCTGGCAATCAGCTTTGGTTCAATATAATTGCTTGTCCCACTTATGCGGGAATTCTAATTCTTGATATATATATATATATATATATATATATTTAAAAATCAGATCTTTTAAAAAAAAATCAGATTGGCTTGGATCCCAAGATGTCTTCTGTGAGTAGAAGCGCATTTCTGCTTGCTCAAGGCAGCTTTGCCTAATTCTCCCAATTCTGCTTCAGCCCCCTCATGCCCTATCACACAGTATTTCAGTGGGTCCCTTCCTCAGCCCTCAGGAGTGTCTTTGGAGGCGGGGGGGTGGGGGAGCCCAGAGGGCTATTATGGTGGGTGTGGAGCCAGGTAAGCCCCATTGTACAAGTGGAGTCCTGCTCTTTTACCACTGGATCCAAGCTGTTAGATAGTTCCTTTAATTGTGAGATCTAAATAAATATCCCTCATAGTGGATTTACATGTATCCCCCACAATTCTGTATTCAGTGTCATCTGAATTTATTTAGAGCAGGGGTAGGCAAGCTGGCGCCCTCCAGATGTTTTAGACTACAACTCCCGTAATCTCATGCTGACTGGGGCTGATGGGAGTTGTAGTCCAAAACATCTGGGGGGCACTAGATTGCCTGATTTAGTAGAGTTAAAAAACCCTCTTAATTTCTTTATCAGTTCCTGTTTGACTTCTGTATACTGTGATAAAAGTGTATTTAAAAGTGCATGATTCAGTACATACCAAAGTAATGTTTTCCCTTGCTAGATGTTTAATCAAAATATGCCTCCCATTAACATCTGTGTTTATGACAAACAAGTTAAAATTGACCTGCAATTTAATTATTGCTACACCTTTTAGTTTTAGCATTTGCAGAAGCTCCACATACTCTTCTGGTTTCTGTATTCTTAAGATAATTGATATGCTGTTCATATATGTATAAGAAAAGAAAAGAAAAAAAGGAAGAAGAATCTGAGCTTAGTCATCTTTCAAACAGTAGGCTATTTTTTTTTTACGCTTCAGACAACTATTCAAACCATTTACATTCAAAGAAATATACCTGCACTTATATTAACTACATAAAAGGAAAAATCTTTATTCAATCTACATTTCAAAATAATTGGCAACTGCAAATATCTATATCGGTGAAGGTGGGATAAGTTTTGAAGGGATGTATTTAAAACCAAAACAGTTGTACTAATAATCCATCAAAGTTCTTGTCTTATGGAATTGCCTGCAAATCTCACTGGCTGATCTCTTCGTATAATGCACTTCTGCTTCTCTTGGTCTGGGACAAATGATGACCTAAGTTTAACACTTTCCTTGCTACTGAACAGAAATGAGTGCCTTGCTTCTTATAGGAACATTGGAATAGTTACAGCTTTTCTCTCAGTGTGTGGTGCAAGTTCATAGTAAGTCATAAAGAAATTGCTGTTCTGAATGGAAACAGGCAAGGAGGTGCTGCAGAAGCTAAATTAATACCGAAAGAGTTCTAGGACTTGAAAAAAGTTTTCATCAATACCACCCTTGTTAATTCAAGGTACGCAGTTTTTAGTGTGGCTATGGATATGGTGTGTTAAAATAACCTTTTTTGTTTTTAGTTTCCTTTACAGAAGATGAGAAGGAACAGCTAAGAAAATTCACTAACAAAACTTTCCTGCTTGATAAAAGAACCTGTCATCAAGTATATCTGAGCTTAGTTGATATACTTCTGGCATATTGCTATGAAGTCTACGCCACTGAAGGAGAAAAGAATGTAAGTTCTCTCTCCCACCTCCCATTTCCCTGTATGAAACTTTGGTTAAGCGGCTCCAACGGTATGGCTACAAGGAATTGCTCTGTTATCTGAGAGGCATGGCTTTCAAAGTGGACTCTGTTCCCAGCGTTAAAGCACAGAATCCAAATGTTCTGTCACTAAGTTAGTTTGAAATCAACAGTCTGACGTGTTTGTATGTGTTGCTGTTTTTTCAAATGCTTGTCCAGCAGCTATGCTGAGTTGTGTTTAGCAGCAGAGGGAAAAGGGTGGGGGGAGAGGAAGGTCTGCTGGAAATGTGAACCTGAAAGGAGCGGAAAGGATTGTGCAGATAACAGCTGAGACGTTGATCATCTGTGTTGGTTCATTGTCTTTTTTTGTACTCTTGGATGTTTTCCAGGACACTTCATTTTATATGTATACATTTATTGTGCATAAATTAATATTCTTTTTGTTTGAAGCGATGCTTATTTGTTGAGAAATATAAATACTTGTATTTGCTTATTTGTTTTTCTCATGGTAAGAGGTACGAGGTCTTCTGAAGCCTGTCTTAGACGGATCATTCTGAGTTTTGTTAAGAACAACCTGAATGTCTTAAATTTGTGTTTGTGGAGACCTGTTGTGAACTACCTGACATAAGATCCTTGGAGACTGAGGGCTATGGATATATCTTTGGGTAGGATAAACTTTAAGGTAGCACCAGGTCCATATTGGCACCCGGCCAGATGGGCGATTAATAAATATAAGAAATAAATAAGTAAATAAATAAAATATTGGAAGTAAGTTGGAATTGGGTCTGGGAAAGTAGATGCAAGGAAACAGGTAAGACTAGGAATGGGGAATCAAGGCAGACAGCGTGCTTATGGGAAATGTTTAGGTCAACCTTCCCCAGCCTGGTGCCTTTCAAATGTGCACCTCCTGTAATTCCCAGTCCGCATGGTCATGGGGTGGGGTATTTGTTTATCGTGCATCTATTTGTTTACAGGGACATTATTTTAGATGATACTCTATTCCTCCAGATCTAGCAAAACAGAGACCCTTGGGTACCATGTTGACTTAGGTGCTTTGGCGAGATTGAAGTGTGTTTGTAAAAGGAGTGGAACTGGAGTTTTGCAGGACAAAGTATTCTATCCTGGCACTCGGAGCTGTTTGTTTTACATTGATAAAAATAATAAATTGAGTGTTGTGAGGAGCAGACATTCTTCAGGTTTATTTAAAATACACAGCTTAGGCTGAGCTATGAGACCAGTTGCTCCCCCACTGCCACCCCCCATTTCTTTGACAAAGACACAGGGACATAGATGGACTTGATGTGGTATGGGGCAGAATAAGTATTTTAGAGTTGTCAACAGGGACCATCAACTGTTGGAAAACTGTGCCAGTTGCTGAGTTCTCCCATCCTTGCCACAGGAGACCTACATTGTTTCTCATCCTTGCAGTGCTATGCACACATTCTTTATTTCGAACTTTATTTCGATGACTTGTAGTCCAACACATCTGGAGGGCATCAGGTTCAGGAAGGCTGTTTTATGGTGTGTAGAGGGCAAGCAAGAGTAAAGAACCAGAAATGGGCAAATGGCAGAAGTTCAGGAAGCAGGACTGACCTAGGTGCATTATTGCTCTGATTCATTATAAGGCTTTTCTCAGATCAGAGTTCTGTATATCTGCTTTTGTACTGCTCTGGCTATATAACATGTTAGCATTGAGTTATTCTTACCAAATTGGACTTCTATTGTATGAGTTGGTTTCTACACCTTCTTCTATGTACTGTACATGTTAATATCTTCAAAGAATTTCCTTCAATAATTTTTTTCTCTTTTGTTGTTGTGTATTGTGTTGTGTTCTTCATCTCACCCCTGAAAATAAAGTGTGTGTGTGTGTATAAACACAAACAATTGGGTAAATATTTCAAACTTTAAAGAATGAGTTGGGGGTGGAGTGGGGGAAGCAATTGAAGCAAATTTTAGAGACATCTGGGATTTTTCTAGCCTTTAAACTACTTACTGGACAAACAATATCTTAATCCCCCCCCCCCCCCTTTAAAATGTTTGGGCTTTGGCTAGTGCTATAGAGAACAAAGGATATGGCTAAGCAATGTGTTCAATATAATTTCCAGTTTATTTCAGTCTACTCTTCATTATGTTTCAGGCTTTACTGAATCAACATAGCGTACCTTGGAGTTTTCATTTACTTCTATGAGAATAGTCTCTATTTGTGTTATCTTCTAATCTAGCCCCCCTTCCCTCTTTTTAATAAACAAGGTTGAGTCACCGTGGAATATACGAAAACTGAGTTCAACTTTGTGCTGGCTGGAGGTAAGATAAATATATAACTATTTGTAGGGCAGTGCATGTTAAATCCATAGGTTTGTCTGATAAAACATTACTATTATATTTCACCCCGTTGTGGAACAGAATTGGAATTTCACAGGCACTTCTTTATCCTTAGTCTTCCTTTTCTGCTGTTGAAATAAACATGTTTGTTCTCTTTTATAATCAGACTCTTTAAAAAATGTTCCACACAGAGTTTTACTAGCATTTCGGAAGTCCTGGTGTCCTTTGGAAGAAGAGTTCTATGCTATCCACTGTACAGACACTTCAGTTTAGTGACCCGGGCTTTAAGTGACACAAGTATGATACTACAACTAGGTAAGATATTTAAGTTTTGTTATGTGGTTTGGGTTACATGCAATGCTATCTTCATAGTCTGGCTGCTTCAAAGGGGGTGGGGTATTTGTTTATCGTGCATCTATTTGTTTACAGGGACATTATTTTAGATGATACTCTATTCCTCCAGATCTAGCGAAACAGAGACCCTTGGGTACCATGTTGACTTAGGTGCTTTGGCGAGATTGAAGTGTGTTTGTAAAAGGAGTGGAACTGGAGTTTTGCAGGACAAAGTATTCTATCCTGGCACTTGGAGCTGTAAGTTTTACATTGATAAAAAGAATAAATGAGTGTTGTGAGGAGCAGACATTCTTCAGGTTTATTTAAAATACACAGCTTAGGCTGAGCTATGAGACCAGTTGCTCCCCCACTGCCACCCCCCATTTCTTTGACAAAGACACAGGGGCATAGATGGACTTGATGTGGTATGGGGCAGAATAAGTATTTTAGAGTTGTCAACAGGGACCATCAACTGTTGGAAAACTGTGCCAGTTGCTGAGTTCTCCCATCCTTGCCACAGGAGGCCTACATTGTTTCTCATCCTTGCAGTGCTGTGCACACATTCTCAGAACTTTATTTCGATCTTGAGAGCTAGAAATCTTGATCTTTTAAACAAGAAAGCTGAACATTAGGATAGTGTGAGAAACTGTACTTACAGGGGGATTTGACCCACAGAATAAGGGTAGCTGAGTGAATAGGCTCACTTCCGGGTCTGGCCTGGGTAGAGTCAGGGCTTAAAGGTGCAGCTGCAGGTCCGGTCCTGTCCAAGTTCAGATAGGTGAAGGTGAATCTTGAAGGATGCTATAGCCACGATCTTATGCTTCCTTGCCCGTAAGTCCTATTAACCTTTTGGGGATTTGTTTCTACATAAACAGGCTTAGATACTTTAGGTTCCCAGAACACTGCTTCTTCACTGTCTTCCTCCCCACCTGACTTTTCAGCAAACTTCATCACATTTTCAGAGGGTATAATGGTGCATGGCTTGTTAGTTTACAGCAAAACACCAACCAAGACTGCAGTTCCAAAAGGACAAAGGATAATGCATACAGGAAACGTATGAAGACAGGCATTGGAACTGGGGGACACACACTGAATTGAAATGTGATATGTGCTGCTCCGGGTGTTTCCTAGGGATAAGCTGGGTAGACAGTGTCTTACGATGCAAGGCAAGCAGCTGCTGTCTGCGGTGTAGTAGGGTTTTTTGAGCCTGTGTGGCCTGCACGGAAATGTAGCAGGCTAGCAGATAAAGTATGGAGAGATCCTCCTTTCCTCCACCTGCCTGCTTGGGATAAGGCAAGTTGTTTTCTAGATAGTAGCCTCTTAGCAGACTGGTTTAAAAAACAAAAAAACACCACTTCCAGGCTTGTAACCTTTTTTTGCCCTGTATAGAAGGCTACATAAATATGCACAGAATCAAAGGGGCTCGGACCATTTGCCTCTTTCAAATTCTGGCAGTGGGAGTGTTGAAAGGCTTAGGCTGCAATCCTATACATCCTTACCTGGAAGTAAACCCCATTGAACTCAATGAGACTTACCGGTACTTCTGTGTCGACATGTATAGGATTACACTGTTAGTGTGCCTGTAACAGCCATTGAGCAAAAGCCTTCTGCTGGATGAACTAGGTAGAAGGACAACATCACTGCATTAGAGTTTCCCCATTTCTCCAGTTGCTAATAAGGTTTAACAATTTAAAGCATTGTGAAAAGTCAAAGTGGAACTGGTTTAGTTTCTTTCTACCCTGGCAAATGCTTTCCTTTGGTTGTGTAAAGTTACCTAGGAAACCATTGTAAGGTGAAATGTGATTGGCTCAGTTGGATGATTGTTGGAGTTGTGGGTGGAATTTAAATAACTTAGGCTCTGCTTGAGCATATAGTTGACAAGAATGAGTTCTTAACCATGTCCACTTGTATTATTTCATTAGAAAAAGCAAGAGCACAGAGCATGATTATGGTTTTCCAGATACTTTGAGGGAAGTTAATGAGACATTATTGAACTAAGTAAGTGGAAGAATAGTCCTAATAATGGAGTATATAAAAATAATTACTATGAATAGCATATTATGAGTAAAAGTGAGTAATCTGCATTAAAAGTGTCAGTATTTGTGCAGTGAAAGCTTGTGCCTATAAGTAATGGATATAATCCTGCCCACATTTATCTACAATTGGAGGAATAAGCCATTGACCTTTACAAAATCTCTCAAGGTGAATAAAAATCTTTTTTAAAACCAGTCCATGTGTAACCAACTGAATTGTGATAATTTATTTATAATAAATTTTTATCCCTCGTTTTACTCTCCAGAGACATTCAAAGAGACTAGCAAAAACATACGTTGGATCTAGTGAAGGTAGTCAGCGACAGAGCTAGCTACTTAAAACGGGTCCACAGTTTTGGCTGACCTAGGTATCTAGTCAGAATTTGTAGTTTATTTTTTACTAGCAAACAGATCCAGCCCGGCACGGGTGGGAATAGCATTTACACTGATACAGCAAAGGCTGCAAGCAAACTTATGCAGCTGTCGGAATTGGACACATTATGCCTGCCCTGTCTGAGTGAAGCATGCCTGTTGGCATCCCTAGGCATGGCTCCTGCCATAGTACACCCCTGTAGCTCCTTAAAGGAGGGGACAGTTCACTCCATTTTCCGGGGGTGGGGTCTGCCCCCCCCCCTCAGCAGGGGGGGAGGGGCAGGACTATACCTCTGTTCCTCAACCTACTAGTCTCTGGCTTCAAACTGTATGGACTGCAAAGCTATGTCCAGGTTAGGGAAGTCTGCCCCTAGTGGCTCAAGATATACTGCAGGCTTCAACCACATTGACACATTGGACACATTTAAAGCAATTAAAATTAACTAATTGATGTATTTTAGAAACAAAATAGCCCGAAGGTACACACCACTAGGGTCCCCTTAGTATGCATGACAAATTTCAGGTGTCTACGTGTCACAGTCTTGAAGCTAGGCAGTGACAGATGGACAGACACCCATCCTCTTATTAAAGATTTATATATCAATTTGTGGGTTTCCTTTGGGCCCAGGTAGGGGCCCCAAAGGTGACTTACAGTTGGCACTGACTCTGCACTTTCCCCACACTGAGCTTCAGAGGCTCTCAAAAGGTAGCAAGATTTCTTGCTGCTTTTCAAGTGCATCTGAAGTCTGGGGAAAGATTGGAGGCGTTCCCACCCATCTCTCACTAGACCAGTGCTTCTCAATTATTTTCTGTCATGCCCCCCCTAGGAAGAAGAAAACATTTCGCGCCCCCCCCGCGCGACTGTAAATAGTATCATTTGTCTATAAAATTGTTATAAGTACACCTCTGCATAACACTGTATCCTTATTAACGTATAAGAGATTTGGAACATAATATTAAAAAAAACTTTAACCTGCAAAACAAAAATATATAAAATAATTTGAGCTTATTTTTTTAATCAGAGGTGATGTCTGGATTAATGGCTACAATGAGCACGTTTTGCAATACATAGCTTTTCGAAGCGGGGTTTGAAGCAGGACACAGCAACTCTCAGCTCCTTCTCAATGTGTAGCCGAGACCTGTATTTGCTTTTCAGAGCAGCAACGGCAGAGAAGCCAATCTCACACAAGTAAGAAGTTGCAAAGATTAAAAGCATAAAAATGAGCCACAGCAGAGGACCGATTTCCGGGTCTAAAAGTCACACGGGCGGGTTTGGCCAATCAGGATAGAGCATCATGTCTATCCAATCGGGTCTGTTCTCCTCGAAAGGGAGTTGCTAGGCAACCACCGTGTGGGACGCCGCTTGCGAGTGAGTCGGATAATCCAATATGACAGTGTTTGCCGGTGTTTGCCGAGGTCAAACATGCCCCCCTTTACGGAGCCTCGCGCCCCCCTTGGGGGGCGCGCCCCACTATTTGAGAAGCACTGCACTAGACTAACAGTTGAGCTTTTAACATTCTAAAATGGGTGTTACTCCTAGATGGCATCTTACAGGAGATGGAATCAAGTCAAACATGTACATTTATTAAGGAAATGGCTAGCAAAATTCCAAGTTTACAAATCAGGTAGCTGCTCCTGGCTTACCGTGGGGTCAGCTCAGAAGCTGTGATGCTGCTGTCCAGTCAGCAGTAGTCAGCCAGAACTGCACGTGTTGTGTTTGCTTCCTTGACCAGCAGTACTCAGAGCTCAGTATGCTTTACTGTTGGGTTTCAGGCCCAGAGCCAGTGAGAAACTCTGTCCAACTATGGCCTTCAACAGATGGAATCCTTGAAAACACCTGATCATTGGAGGACAGATCACTCTATATGATCTGACATATAGAAATGCTGGGTTGGAATATAGAGAACTTGTGGGCTCAGAGCTCCTCCCACAGGACCCTCCCACTGTGGGAGGTAGTGGGGAGGTGGGGTTTGTTTTTTGCCGGTTTCCCCCTACGTTCCTGAAAAGCTGCTCCGGATGGTCACTGCACTCTCTGGAACAGCATGGGAAGTGTCACTGGGGTCTTTGGGAGGAATCGACAAAAATTGCCTGCCCCATTCCTCTAGCACAGTGTTTCTCAACCTTGGGTCCCCAGATGTTTTTGGCCTACAACTCCCAGCATGCCCCAGCCAGCATAGCTGGCTGGGGCATGCTGGGAGTTGTAGGCCAAAAACATCTGGGGACCCAAGGTTGAGAAACACTGCTCTAGCAAGAGCCTCTACTGCATCTTGGTCCCTTCCGTGAATCCTCCCTGGCCTTAAGTACACTCCCTGCTGCCCCCAAATTTACTGTTGTGTTGGCTGTGGTAGCTGCAAAACAACTGGCGGTTTGCCGCCAAATTTTAGCAGAAATTACAACAGTGGCCGAAAAAGGCCAAATTTATCTTTAAAACGAAGGACTAGAGTCTAGCATTTCTGCCTCACTTCTTCAGATTTAAGCGTGCAGCCACGTAGGCTAGAACATTTTTTAAAAATAAAAATTGAAGCCCAGAGCTCTTGAGATCAGAAGTAGATCTCTCCCAGCCACTGTGGAAATGTTTTGGGGTGTGGGATTGCATGCAAGCCAGCAAAAATATGTTGCAGTTTAGCAGTGAAAGAAGCTGCTTAGGAATTCTATAGCAACTATGTTCTTGGATGTCTTCAGTGAAAAGCTTGACTGGCAACTATTGTCTCTGGATGCTTGGTCTTAGGATGGGTATTTGAATTACGGTAGATAACTTATGGGAAGCATTCTGACTTCATGTTGATAGTAGATAATAGCCTGTGAACTTCAGGCTGGGTGGCAAACTTGGTGTGAAAACGGTATATATATATGGGAGGCAATTTGCCTTTCATAGCAGATCTTGAGCCAGATCTCTAAACTGCTATCTAAACTTGGAGTTTAAAAAGTTTCCCTGTTGCTAGGGAAACTGTACAAATAAACCCAGTTCTCTAAACACATGCAAGCCTCCATCGCAGGCTTTTGTCTTATGAACAGAATATGTTTGTGTATTAAGGCTCTATGTCCTTTGATCAGAAGGGCTTTGAAATGTTAACACTTTCTTCCTTATGTCTTGTTAGGTCTAATTTAAAAATGTAACCTATACAAACTCAGTTAAATTTGATAATAATTTGATTAGTGAGTTAGTAGTATATAAAATATTAAAATGGCTCTTGACATAATTAGTAAACTATGAGCAGTGGTGTAAAAATAGATTAATCATAGTAATTCAGATGCAATTGTAAATGTTGCTGCTGTTCTTTTGTGAGCTGTACAGATAAAACATTTTTTCAGTCACTGGAGGAAGAAAGTATTTAATTCGATGTTCATATTGGGTTATGTGTGTAAAGTTGGTGTTTGGCCTGCTTGTGATAAAAGTAGGAGTAGTGTATGCTGTTGCTTCTGTGTGCTCACTTCCTCATTCTCCCCATGTTCTTTCTTTATGCACTAGTCCTAAGCACATTTACTTGGAAGTAAATCCCATTTATTTTGAGGGAGCTTCCTCCCTTGAAATGCTTTTGTAATAGGAAAACAAGTCTTAAAGGTATTTGCTACCATAGAATAGACAACAATATTTAATGTTTGGGATTTCAAAACTTTTCTAACTGCGACCGGCAGCATTTCTTCTTTCCTGAGCATTCTCCTGTTGGTTCAGACTCTTGGTACAGAGGTGAAACATACAGAACTATTTAGCTGGCATTCCAGTGATCTCCCCCCCCCCCAAGGGTTTGGTGTCTTACTCCTTGAAATGAACTGATGTAAAACATTACACTCTGTGAGGCTGTTAAGCTTTTGTCCCAAAATGTTTTTGGAATGCACTAATACCAAACTCATCCTCCCAAGTCCTAGTTCTTATGGAGCCAAAACAGCACCATCCATGCACAAAAGGGCGCTGCCAGCAGGCTTTGAGGTCCCCAAGGGTTGCAGAAGTACCAAAAAATATTTAGGAAAAAGCCCTGAAAAGTGTGTGTGCGGGGTGGGGGGGGCACCCCCCCCCCAAAAAAAAACCATCTCAATGGGAACCGAGCGTTCTCAGTGAGCATGGAATGCAGGTTGACTCTTGGAGAGGGATTGCACGAAAAACTCTGTTTGTGGGGGTGGAGAGAATGGACTATCCTGGAAAAGGGCATGGAACCTTGAATAAGAAAACTCCACACTCCGATATTTTGGTGCCGGTCTCACTTTCTACTATAACATAAGTTGAACTCTCTCTGTTTCTTCCAGATACTATGGCTCCCATCTCACCTTGTCCAGTGTAAAAGGAAAACTGCTCTTCCCCTCTTTACCATTGGATTGTGGAAAATCTTGGAAGTCCTGGGGGTGGGGGCAGAGGGAAGTAAAGACTTAAGGCAGCCTAAATCCATAGCCTTGTTCCATCCACCCATCTGCTCTCTTCCTCCTTATCTGTCTTATTTTTCTGACTTTGCCGGCTGCCATACCTTGCCCTTGGAACACATTTAGTGCCATGGTGTAAGTACCAGTCCATGGTGAGCAAGCATGCACAAAATATGTAGAGTTATTTATGTGTTTTATGACACCTTTCCCCTTGGGAGTGTTAAGCCCTCCCTGCACCATGGTCCTGATTCCAATCATGGAGTCCAAATCTGCTTTTTGTTAGATGTATGTCAGGACCTAATTGCATTTTAAAAATAGCATGCTTAACACAACATGTTTCACTACAATGCTTGTATTCCAAATCTAGCTCACGTTAGTTGTAACTGTGTGTGTTCCATTGCTTTGAATAGAATTTAGTCTTGACAGTCTGTATCTGGATTGGGGTCTGTGCCTGGAGCAATTGGGAATAGTCTTGTCATCTCAAGGCATAGTGTGAAGGCACGAGATGCAGCAACCTTGCTGAAGCTGAGCAAGTCTGGGTCTTGTCAATGCCTGGATGGGAGATCGCCTGCGAACCCAATTTACATTGTCTTGAATTCCATCATGGAAGAATGACTATAAATAAATCTCATTGTTGAAGAGATTCTTGTACAAAAGACTAAAATGCAAAACAAATAGGCCATGCTAGACCTTGTTTTTAGAATACCATAGTTTGAATACTCTTGTAACGTTTTCTCAAGTTCTGGGAAGTGTTGCTTCCAACGTCTGTTTGGACATGTCTCTTAAAACCCCTAGCCATAAGCAGCGTTCCTAATCAAGAATGGCCTCTGTGATTTAAACAATGATTTTTTTCACTTGATGTTTTTAGGCTAACTTTGATTTTCACATTTCCCACCCACCTCCCAGGCATTAACTTTAGGATGGAGAAGAGAGTATATACAATAGCTGTAATTCAATACAAAACCAAGTCTTTGACCCGGTTCGCACATAACAGGAGCAAATTGTGGGTTAATTAATAATCTACAATTAGTAGTTAGGTCAAGTGTGGTTTGCTTAACCCACGATTAAGCTATAGTGCCTGGGTTCGAATGTGATGTAGCAACCCCCAGTCAGCCCGATCAGGGTTGAATATTGAAAAAGGCTACAGAACGCACCTGGCATATGCTGCAACAAATGTTGGGTTAATTAACCCACCATTTGCCACCATTACATATGAACAGCCCCTTTGTTAATGTATTCTTCAGTTGTTAACTTGGAGATTTTGCATGTATTTTCTCTCCCACCCACCCCCACCCCCGTTTCACACTACAGTAATACCTTGGATTGCAAGTAACTTGGTTTGAGAGCGTTTTGCAAGACAAGCAAATTTTTAAATATTTATTTAATTTTTTTTTTTTACTTGATATACAAGCAACGTCTTGCAATACAAGTACTGTAGAACGGCTTAAATTAAAAATCTCTGTGCAAATTTTTTTGGGGGATTTCGTTTTGATATAAGAGTGTTTTGGATTACAAGCACATTTCCGGAACGAATTATGCTCTCAATCCAAGGCATGACTGTAATTTGCATCCTGAAAGTGCAACAGTTAGCAGTGAGCACTGGATTTTGTTTTATAGAACAAATCCTTTCCTGCAAACTTTTAACCTATTCAATTCTGTCTTGGTCCCTACAGATATTTCAAGTCATACCATCTTGGACAGCAGGGGGAGTTTTGAGTTGAATATTTGGAGTTTTTGACTTGTCACTTACGTGTTCCTTATCCTTCCCATGCTCGGACATGGAGTAATCTGGGAGAACAAGTCCCAGAATCTTTAAACCCTGTCATCCCCTTTTCTAAATTCAAGTGCTGATATGTACATATTGACATATGTCTGTGAGTTTTCCCTGACCCATGAACATTTCATGGTATGGTTATGGTATTTGAACTTTAACTTTGCTTTTTGGATAAGAAAAGCGGAACAGAAAACCTCAAGCAACGGTAGGGAAGGGAGTTGAAGTTTTCCAGTGCAGAGGTCTTAGGCTTCAAAAATATATTTAGAACTAGGCTCTCGTTCACGTTAAAAGCTCATTCATTTTTCTACCAATCGTGGTTTGAGATGGCATGGTGCCTGTAATAGCAGCTATCTGACACATTACAAGGGCACATCTTGTTACTTTATGGGAAATGGTGTTTCTTTTAATACGGTATCTAGATACCTAAGCTGAAACATAAGACTAAAAAAATCACACCTACATCTAGTTTTTTTCTCTGCATGCAACTCTTACTTTCTAGATACATTTGCTAATATTCAGTTATACATTACATACCTTATATCATAAGGACATCTAAGTTTATTTACTCAGTACCAATGAAGCATGGTTTATAAACTCTCAGAAACTTGTTCTGTTGGGGTAAGCATTGGTCAAAATAAGTGTACTATTTAAAATAGTAAGGACTTCTATGAAGCTAGCTTGGCTCTCTTGGGAACTGTTGAAAAAAGAGGCAAAGGTTGACCATAAGAAATATTCCACAATAGTTGTGTGGCATGATTTGGGGCTTCATGGTGCTGTTACTGTTGTTTAATATCTATATGAGGCTACTGCAAAAGCTCATATGTAACTTTGGAGTGCATCATCAAAATGCCGATAGAGCTAACTAGTATGTTTTTTTAAGCTGCCTTGACCCTAAATTAGCGTCTGGAAGCTGTGACCAGGTGGATGAGGCTGAAAATAAAAAGTAGTGACGACAGCACACAGTAGTGATGCTGGTTGGTAATCCCAGTGCCCTGGAGGGATTTATGTTGCCTGTGATGATGGGGTTACTATTTCAGAGGTGGTGGTCAGAGGTGGCTATTATCAACTACTATGGGGTTTTAGATCTGTTAGTCTTTTTTCTAATCAGTTCTTATGCTGAGACCTTTATCTGCTCTGCTGGTTTTACTGTTTTTAATTGTTGTAAGCTGCTCTAGAAGTCCTCAAACCTGGATACCAAATAACTGTACATACAGTTTATTTGTTTTATTATGTATACTTTGCCCCTTCTTGTGCAAAAGAGAGCGTGCCAAGCTTATCCCACTACTAGGATTCATTGATACATTTTTCAGGGCTGCCCTTTAGGACTATTCAGAGGCTCCAAGTGGTGCAGAAAACTGCTGAGTACCTTCTGATGAATACTTGAAATTAGAAGCACCTTCAGTCGGTTTTGCAATGATTACACTAGCTGACAGTTTGCTTTTGGGCAAAATTCAAAATGTTGGTGTTTACCTTTTAAAGCCCTTCACATCTTGGGACCCACTCTTTAGAAGCTGCCTTTTCCTATATGAACCCCCATGTTGGAACAGTCATGATACCAAACCAGAGGGCAGGTGACCCTGGATTTAATCCTTAGTGGTGTCCAGGACCCGGTGCAAGACACAGGTCTTGTTGAAGCAGTTTGGAAATGGGGACCACACTGCGATCCAATCCAAAGTGTATGCCCAATACAGGCCTGTGACTTACGCTGGCTCAGCTTGTCTGAGTGTGGAAAGCTAAGCAGGGTCAGGCCTGGTTATTACTTGGATGGGAGACCCCTCCTCTAGTTTCCAGCATTGAGCAGGGGGTTGGACTCGATAGCCTTATAGGCTCCTTCCAACTCTATGATCTATGAAATCTATAAGTGGGATATTGCTAAGGAAGTGAAACAAAGTTTGACTTCAAAAGTGTAAAGTTCTCAAAAATTGGGGAATTAGTTAAAAAGAAGCTGGAAGGGTTGAGGGTGAAATCTCTCCAAAATGCTTGAAAGCTATTTAAAACCACAATAATAGAAGCTCAGCTAGAACGTATACCACAGATTAGGAAAGGTACCCTCAAGTCTAAGAGGAAATGTGTTTGGATGCTTCCTGATCTAGAGCCCTAAAATTTGGTACATGTATAGTCCAAGACACCAGTTATGAGAAACATCTGAAAACAGATATTTGAATGTCTCTCCCTCCAAAGTAATCCCTCAAATTGTTATGGTACTACCAGGCTGCTGCAGAAAGCTGGACTTTGTTACATACATAGGGCCTGTTCGCATAATCATGGAGCGTGGAAATAAACCACTATGGCTTATTTCCCCCTCTGTGATTGTGCAAGCCTGGTCATAGTCTACAGCAGTGGTGGGAAGACTTCAGGCTTCCAGGATCTACTTTGTTTTGTATTAGAACCCAACCGGAGCCAGGTGCAAAGAAGACATACAGTTAGAATTAAAGAATTCTCAGCCCAGGAATCCATTTTAAGTCCCGGAATGGAACATTGCTCACAGTCCTTCCCCACACACATACAAATTCACTCCTGGTTACCCCATACTTTATTTCAGTAGTAATGAAAAAAGAGTCCTTTAGGTCAGGGAGGGGTTAAGAGTCATTTTGTTGTCTCAGCTTGTCTGAGTGTGGAAAGCTAAGCAGGGTCAGGCCTGGTTATTACTTGGATGGGAGACCCCTCCTCTAGTTTCTTGCATTGAGCAGGGGGTTGGACTCGATGGCCTTGTAGGCCCCTTCCAGCTCTATGATCCTATGAATCTATGAAATAACTGGGAGGCAGAAATTCTTGCTGATCTACTGCAAAACATTCAGATCTACTAGTAGATCCAGATTTACCTTTTGCCCACCGCAGTATACAGTACATGCTCTCAATCCAAGTCATGCCTTGGATTGAGAGCATAATTCATTCTGGAAACGTGCTTGTAATCCAAAACACTCTTATATCAAAACGAAATTCCCCCAAAAAAATTTGTACAGAGATTTTTAATTTAAGCCATACTACAGTACTTGTATTGCAAGACGTCGCTTGTATATCAAGTAAAAAAAAATTAAATATTTAAAAATTTGCTTGTCTTGCAAAACGCTCTCAAACCAAGTTACTTGCAATCCAAGGTATTACTGTACTTGGATTACTAGAAAAGTTTGAAGCTGCAAGGTTGCATCTAGCAGTCAGAATTCCAGCATGAATAATACTCGTTATTATTTATTTATTTATGATGATGTTGTTGAACAAACTGCATACTAATTAGCTGCTATAACTATAGAAGCATACTGATATATAATTAGAATACTGACTCTTAAGACAATTGCAGAGACCAGATAGTTACTAAGCAATGTAAACCTCTTGGAAATCCTGAGATGTCAAGAGATATAGAAGCAACTTAAATTAAACAAATAAAGATTAAATAAGCATAAAATGTGGAGTAAAGGTAATTCAGATAGATCTGTAGATCATATTTCTGGTGACTTTCTCTAATCCATGGCACCATTATTAAACAAATAATAATAATAAACATAATTAAACAAATAAAGATTAAATAAGCATAAAATGTGGAGTAAAGGTAATTCAGATAGATCTGTAGATCATATTTCTGGTGACTTTCTCTAATCCATGGCACCATTATCAGGCCATAATAAAAGTACATATGCTATTGTGCTGTACATTGACTGACAAAGATATTTTCCCCACAGTTCTTTCTTTACAGACAAAAGCACCTTGTTCATAAAAGGGTCATAATTTCAGTTTTCAGAGATTTCATTTTAAATTAGGCTGCTTTTAAAAAAAATTAAGATAGATGAAACTTTAAAAAAATATATAACTGATTTGAAAGGGTTTTTAAAAATCTTATTTTAACTTCTTTAAAAGTTAAAGCTATGAGCAGAGCAGTCCCTGTTTCAGATCCCTATCCTGTGGATAGGGATGGGGTTTAGGATGAGAGGATCATGTCTTGTCTAAAGTGGACTAAAGAGTTTGTGAGATAGATGAGATTTGAACAGGGACTGCTTTGCTCACAGCTCCTTAATTTTGACACACCTGGAGATTCACCATGCTGGCAATTTTCTCAGACTTTCATCTGCCATTGATCTAATATTTTATAGAAACTGGAGAAATAATAATGGCATTTGGGGTTGATCTGGTAACTAACAGCATGTTACTAATAAGGTATTCTACTAATTTCCCATCCAAATTGACAAGTAGGAAAGTTACAGTAAGATGGAAAATTTAATGTGATTTCATTTTCCTATCTCTTACAGGTAAAAGTGCAGTTTTGAAGTGCCTGTTAGATATTCACAAGATTTTTCGTGAAAACGATCCTGCATATGTTCTTAATGACCTTTACATCACAGATTACTGCATTTGGATTCAAAAAGCCAAGTAAGTTTTAAATCTGTAGTTCGCTTGATGAAATCATTTTTGGCATGTTTGATCTGATAACCTTGTAGAAAATTAGTACAGTCGCTGAAAAATATCCACCTGACCTAAGATCTTAAATAGAAACTTTTATCAACCCATTCATTCCTGTACCTGCCACTCATGATATTCCTGGAAGGCAAAAGCAGGAACTGAAGAAACCAGTCCCTGTCATTTATGTACAATTCCAACAATACATTTTTAATATACTTGTATTCTGCAGACACCACAGGCATTATGTGGAAAGTTTGCTTGTTTGTGAGAACTTGGAATATTTTGAGAATAAGGGAAATGGCTAAACCATGTTAAAGTAAAATTTCTAAATCACAGTACAGTACACACTCATTCAGCTAAGGAGCCGCCTTGGCAGCTGTTCATATTCAGCACCAAAGAACTTCAATTTCTGACAAAGCAGATTACTCATATAAAGTTGTATGCAAATGTCTTTATTCTGCATAAAGGCACTAATCTGTAGGCATTTATTCTGAATCAAAAACCTGCTTTGCTTACATGTTTGGAAACAAAGAGTGTTGAGGAAGGAGGGGAAAGTATGACCAGCTGGTAGGTAGCATATCTGTGTTCAGCAGAGCTGTGGAACCTTTTTCAGTGGAGGGCTGCATTCCCTCAAGGAGAGGTCAGGGGCAGCATACTGGTGGTGGGTGAGCCAAAGAAAAAGTGTGTGCATGTGTATATAACTGTCAGTAGAGAGATAGATATACACGCCACACTCTGTTTCACTCTCACACTCACCCCAACCACATTTGGCTTCTGTGATGTGTGGCAAGAAGGGGCCTCCCCTCCTCCTCCTCCTCATGCAGGACAGAAGACAATTGATTGGGCCATGCATGGAGAAAGGGATCACTCCTTTTCTTCATGTCCAGATTGCTTGGCTTCTGTGCTGCACCATTAGGAAGGGAGCCTCCTTCTCCCTGTACTGAAATGCAGTTCCCTCTTTCCTGCTCCTCAGGAAATAGCTGAAAGTGGAGCTGCCCTGCCCTGCTTCTAGGCCCTCCCAGTGGAGCAGGCTTCTCCAAGGCTTCCCTTGTCCCTTGCCTTTCCTGTTGGGAAAGGTGAGGGGCAAGGGAAACCTTGGTGAAACACCACGTTAAGGGCCTGACGTTACCTTGAGGTGGTGGTTCCAAGGTGGCTGGCTCCCCTCTCCCATGCTTCGGTGGGCCGTGTGGGGACCACGCTCCTTAACAAATAGCTGAACTGGGCCAGAGGGCCCCCCCCCCACTTTTGTAGATGGTAAGCATATGTGTCCATGAGGAAGGGGTACAAAGTCTGTTGCTTGAACCCGGGGTCTTTTGTAGATACTGAGTGCTGGATACCATTTTCCTAATTACCCTTCCGGATGTGGCCTGTTGTTGGGTTATTGGAGGGTTGTTTCCTCCAAGCCATGCAGCCCAGATTTGGACAACACGACAAGCCGCACCTGGGTGAGTAATTAGACAAATGGTGCCAAGCACATACCATGTGCTTGTTTAAGTCATGGTGATTGTGCAAACCAGGTTAATGTCTCTATGATTTGAAATAGCTCTGTATCCATGAGGCCTTGAATCTTTCTCATTGAGAACTGTGAATTGAAAGGTATTATATTTGCATGCCAGGTGCCAGATTACTCATGACATTTTACATGTATTGAAGCATTCAATAATAACAGCCCTAGCAAGTCTTAAGCATTCATCTACCAGAAATGTGGATTAACAGGACTGCTGTGCAAATAGTTGTACACTCTATGGAGCTGCTTACGCGGGATATGAATAAGCAAATCAAACTTTTAGGTTTGAAAAATTTTGTGGGTATATTATACTGTGTTTGAAAAAAGTTTGTTTCGATGTCATACTTTAAGAGCTGCTTTAGCACAAACTCTTCACTTTTACCTGTTGAAAAACCTGCTTGCATATTTTTACAGAATTTGTTTTATAACAATTGGAGTTAACCTACAGGAGATATTCAGCTCAGAATTATCTACTATAGTTTCCTGTTTCATTCAAACAGGCAAGTGTCATTACCAGCTTCAGAACAACCCAGGATATTAAATCAATGTTTAAGAGAGCGATCCTATGGCCCCCTAGACAGCATTAAGGGGGCCATAGGATACTTTGAATTCCCAGATTTGAGGTCGGAAACTGCGCTCCGACCTCGGGACTGGGGATCCACACTGCAATCCCCCTCCCCTCCCTCACAGCCGGCACAGAAAGAACCGTACCAGCTGCTTCTCCAAGGTTGGAAAATTGACCTTGGAGAGGGGGTAAAGGGAGCAGTTTGTGGGGCAAGGAGGGGAGGAAATGGGCTACCAGGGTTCAAGGAATCCTGATGGCGCTCCAGCCTCCTTCTAGCTGAATTGCAGAGTGGGAGATGCGGGGAGGTGGAGAGCTCCTTCCCCGCTCCCCCCACTTTGCACTGGATGCTCGTAGGTCTCCCGAGTTTGGAGTTTTATGAGCATCGAGGGTGCAATTGATAGGATTGCTCCCTAAGTTGGTTTAATACCCTGGCTTGTTCTGAAGCTGGTAACTACTTTTTCCATGGTTTGGATGAAATGGGAAACTATAGTTAATTGCATACTTCCCGATTTGTTTTTCACTTTGCGCAAAAGGAGGAACAAAGCAGCTGCTTGTGTGCCCAAAGCCTTGTTCATATCTTTGCTTATTAAGCTGCAATATTGACTGTCTGAACCAGACCTCTGTGTATGCATTAAGGTGACGTCTGTTGATTTTTGCTCTCAGGAATGCTATTAGACTAATAATATGCAAAGAGTAAGTGTGGTGGAATAGGGTTGGCAGACTTCAGGCTTGCGGGATCTATTTTGTTTTTTTACTAGAATGCCAAGATCCACCAGCCCCAACATCCAACTTTTTGTCTGGTGCAAAAGACATACTTGGAATTAAAGAATTCTGAGCCCAGGAATTTGTTCTGAGTAACACAACTGAATGAGGTTCACCATCTTTCCAGACAAAAATCCGCACCTGGTTACCCCAAGCTTCTTTAATTTAAGCAGTATCATTTAGGGTGGGGGTCATTTTGTTCCTATTATTAAGCAATTGGGAGTCAGATCTACCAGTAGATCCAGATCTTCCTTCTGCCCACCCCTCGTGTAGAACATAGTCTTAATTTGCATTTAATTTCTGAAGCCACGACTCCTGCACTTCAGTGAATATAGTGGACAACTGAAAAGCAAACTGAAGAAAAGTAGCATGAATGAAACTAACCTTTTTGCAAAATAGATTTTCCACCAAGAATTGTGGAAGAGCAGCATTACTCCTATTGTCAGTGAACATAAAATCTAGCAAACAAGTAATTGAAACTGAAGTTATCATCTTCAGATAACTAAAAAGAACATAGGCCATCTGTAAATGACTGATGTATTAACATACTTAGTGCAAGAATGTATGTTTGGCACCAGTAAAGCAGAACTTACTTTCTCTGGAAAGAGAGCAATTAAGCTATCTTACTATCATAAAGACATGGTAGAATTGTTGCCTCCCATTAGAGAAGTTTGAGAGATGGGTGACTTGAAAAGCTCCTGTTGCTAATAATTTCTACTAATACATATTGCATCAGGTTGTTAACGGCATGTGTATTAGAATAATATCTGCCTGCTGTTAAGGGCCTCCATTTCTGTGACCATATGCAAAGGAAGGTGGGCTTCTTAATATAGAAGAAGGGATCTTGGCAGGTACAGCTTGTTAAGCAGGGGCAAGGAAAGCAACATCTGCTATTTTTTCTTTTTTATCCTGCATGTTAAATAGACGATTTTCTTCTGGTTTGAACAGCACCTTGAGTTCGGGGTTTGTGTGCTTCAGACTGCAATTATATCATATGTAGTATTATCAAATTGCGCATAGGTCTACAAAAAGTGTGGTGTACCTGGATCTGTCTACATTTTACACGTTTATTGGCTGCTTCTGATTTTGAATCTCACTAATTTCACTTGATTTGACTCCTGTTTTGTGCTTTTGTGATTTTGGAACGTGTTCCTGTTTTAATCTTGTAGTCTTCCTTCTGCCTCTCCGTTGCAGAAACAATCTCCAGGACATTTACTGTTCACTTAATGCATCTTGATGGAACTTTATTTCTTTTTGTCTTTAAAAAAAAATTGGGTTCCTATATACATAACAAAAGATGAAATACTCCCCAAGACTATTTCAAATGCCTATGAAATTTCAAGCCATAATGTAATAGTTTGTAAGGTGCCATTGGATTCTGTCTGCTCTGGCACTTGGCCAGTCTTCCTGAATTAAAGGTACAGGAACCCTGTCTTCTTGCATTTGGTCCTCCAAATCCTAGCCCCACCCTCGGCATGGATATGAAATCTGTGGAGCTCTTTCTCTGGGGATATGACCACTGCTGGTAACTCTTATGTCCACAGGGAAGCTAGCAGTGAGTACTTGTCATTAGTGAAAATACCAGGCTGCATGACTCCCTGACAAACCCATGTATCAAGGGGAAGGACATGGACTGCTCCTTAAAAATTGGTGTAGCCTATCCGGTCATCCCTGAGAGCTTTGAAGTGCTGGGATGACTCCTTGGGAATCTGGAAGAAGGTTCCCCCTCCTCAGCTTCTCACTGAACACCTCAAAAGGGACTTTGGTGGTTAACCAGGCAAGATGATTTGGATGATCCTCAGATATTTCTCTCTCTCTCTCTCTCTCCAGTCACACACATGCCCCTTTCCAAATCTACCTTTCCAGTATGGGTTATATAATGCCATAGTGGTACCTATAGCTTCTTTCAGGGGTGGTGGCTGCTTTTGTAAAGAAAAGGCTTGGCGACCCTATTGCACAGGCCATCATCATCATCATCATCATCCGATCCTCGAACACTCTATGTTTCATTCGAGAAAACGCGGCACTTGCGGAGCTCAAATGATGCTGGATTTCACTGTCTATGTTAGCTGTAACAGAAAGATAGCTGCCAAGATAGAGAAAATGATCGACATTTTCCAGTATTGTCCCGCCAAGCTGGATAGATGGCATCACCAAAGGCACTGGATGGGCACCTGTAAGAGCAATTCATTAAGGAAGCACTCTAGCTAGCTAAAGAGGTTATTGGATCTCCTTCCTGCAGTTTCCCAAGGAAAGACTGGATTAGGAATCTTTCGAAAATGCTTTAATTGTAGGGTGTCCTGGCTTAGTCTCCTTTTTGGTCTTGACTCCCATTCAAATAACGAAGTGCTACATTTTTCAGAAGTGATCTCAATCTTAATAGATCTGTGGAATCTGTGGGGCGGGCGGACAGAATCAACACCCTTTGGAGAGATCAGTGCTGGCTACTGATGGGCCTGATCCTGTCCCTCCCTGCTTCCTGGCTGTTGAGTGTTGATGCTCAGCTGCTTGGCTCCGCTTGGCTGTACCTGGCCTCCCAGCTTGGGCAGCAGCTGGTTACAGCCACACTCCCTTGGGTAGTTGGTACTAGCGTATGAAACCTAAGAGGTTGAGTAAGTGTAAATTGTTTTCCAGGACTCCCTGTATCATTTCAGAAGCCGATAGCTGTTAACTGGACTTTCTACGCAATTTAATTTTTCAAGGGTTTGATCCCACCTTTTAGTGGAAGCTTTCGGGGCAACTAGGCACTGTGATTTTCCTGAAGGGACTGCACACTCCCCCCCCCCCCCCAGGCAATCATTTATGTTTGTCAGTACTCAAAACAGCTAAATGCAGGTACTTGAAAACAGCAGTTCTCACCTCTGCAAGTGTGACTAACTTTTAAAATTATGTATTCATTACACAGCAAAAAAAACAGAAATAACAAAGTGAAAAGAAAGTTCATACTTTCAGATCTAATTCAGCATATATTGAATATTGCAGAATTCTGTAACCCTTTTTCCTTTTAACTTTCCCGTCTAGGTGTCCAGTATAATTTTCTAATACATATAAAGATCTTGTACAGTCATGCCTTGGATTGAGAGCATAATTCGTTCCGGAAACGTGCTTGTAATCCAAAACACTCTTATATCAAAACGAAATCCCCCCAAAAAATTTGTACAGAGATTTTTAATTTCAGCTGTACTACAGTACTTGTATTGCAAGACGTAGCTTGTATATCAAGTAAAAAAAAAATTAAATAAATATTTAAAAATTTGCTTGTCTTGCAAAATGCTCTCAAACCAAGTTACTTGCAATCCAAGGTATTACTGTATAGTCTTTCTTTCAGATTGGTTCATGTTCTTATAGTATGTTGCCTAAAAATTGTAAGTCTAATTCCTGTTAGAAAATGTATAGCTTGTAGAACCATATTTCATTAAGCTTGTGCTGTAGGACATGTTCTCCGAAGATGTAATAAATTTGCATTCACTAAAACTTTATTTCAAACATCTATAAAACTTTTGAGGAAATATTCAGTCTCTGAGAAGTTAAGTACCATTGACAGAGGGGTTGAAACGTAGCTTCCCAAGTTTTTATATAAAGAATGTATTTATTAAAATAATCTTCCAGTTATTTTCTAATAATACCAATTGTAATTTGGTTCATCCAGTGTAGCGTAATGGTTAGAGTGTTGGACTGGGACTTGGGAGATTCGGGTTTTAGTCCCCACTCAGCCTTGAAGCTCACTTTGGGCTAGTCATGGACTCCCAGCCTAACCTACCTCACAGGGTTGTTGTGAGAATAAGATGGAGAGGAGGATTATGTAAGCCGCTTTGGGTTCCTTGCAGGTAAAAAGCAAGATATAAAAATAATAAATAAATAAATAAGCGTGTCTATTGCTATTTAGTTAGCAGGGATAGTAGGTGCTGTTAGTATCCCAGGTACCTGTTAGGTAGTGCTTTTTGACATTGCTGCAAGGCATCTCATAAGTTCTCGAGTGCAACATTTTGAATGCCTCGTGAGAATTAAAAAAATAAAGGAAAATGGGGCACACACACACCCCGACAGCTGCATTAACCATCATCCCATCCAGTTATGTGGGGTTTTGCTTGCTGTGGTATGGAAAGGACCTTTAGTCTAAGAAGATCTACATGGCTTCCTTTTTTCCTCCTAAAGGCTGCTCCTCCAGGTTCTTCTAGCAAAGCAGTCGGTAATATCAGATTTAGCATATCCTGTTAGCATAAAGCAAATACTGTATGCCGCGTGATTTTCTAATATCGTTTTAATTACTCCCTTATATGCATTCCACATAAAACTTTCTATTTGTATGCAGTTCAGCAATTATGGATGGGTGAGACATATTGCACAAATCTGCAAAACGTGAAAGGAGGAAGCCGGTAATGGGCTCTCCCAGGTTGCAGCAGATACATAGAGAGCACTGGAGGCAGCTTTTACAAGAATCTCGGCAGGTGTTGTCAAGATTTTATGTTGAAAAGCCAGATGCGACCAGATGGAAAATTGCATCTTTAACCCCTGAGGTCATACAGCATGTTGCCTCTTCACTTGATCCTCCTGCTAGGCGAGCTTATAACACTCCCTGCTGTCAAGCATGGTACTACTTTCATTTTTACAATAAAATTAAAATTAATTTGTCATAGGAATTTTTTGGGGTCGGATATTTAAGAACATCATTCTCTCAATGCTGTTTAGAGAATGTTGAAAGTCTGTCATAGATAAGGAAATCCAGTCTGTTTTGTTATGTGCTTGGTTTTTTGTTTTCCGTCCACCTTCTCATCGCTTGCATAAAATTGCTGGGCTGGTGGCATCACTATTAATCAATGCAGGAAAATCTATGAAGCAGAGCAGGTATTTTAGTGCAGATCAGCTACAAAAGTTTGAGATAGGGGAGCAGAAGATGGCTTTCCAATTCCTTTGAGTCAAGAGGACTATCAAGGCTGTTGTGCCTCTGGGCTAGTTCGCATGTCACAATAAGCCACCCTGAAAATAAGCTACAGTGGGTTGGTTGTTTGCTTTCTAATCCTTATCACTCCCAATAGATGATCAGGTGCTCTGTGGCTTGCCATGGCTTGTTTCCCCCTTAGTCCTCCCGCCCGTTCCCAGCACGTATCCCATAGGCCTTTGCAGCACAACCTCAGCAGCCTACTAATGAGCACATTTGCGCTTATTAGTGGAGTAGAGGGTTTTTGTATACTTTTTTTTCCACCTTCGGGGACATTTGTGCAAATTTAACTTTTAGAAAAAACTTTTGGGAAGATTTGCGCAAATCCACTAAAGCGTAGTAACTATTCTGCTTTAGCGTAGTTACTGCACTTTAGTGGATTTATGCAAATCTCCCTGAAAGTGAAAAAAATAATGTTAAATATGTGCAAATCTCCACAAAGGTGGTGGTGGTGGTGGTGATGATGATGATACATTTGTGCAAAGGTGACAAAAATATCATTACATTTATGCAGAACTCCCCAAAGGGAGTGGGGGTGGGAAATAACGTTAAATTTGCTCAAATCTTCCCAAAGGTGGTGGTGGGGAAAGGGTATCACTGTCTAGGGAGGTGACAAAGTGGAGGAGTAAATTGACTAGTGTAATTTCAAGGTTTTTATAGAGAGTGTATATCATTATGGAGATTGTAAGGAGCGGCTGGCAGGGTTTTTCGCCAGTCTTGCCAGGTTGCGCTCTCACCATTTTAAACAACCCACTCTGAAGCAATTCTGCCAGGTTCAAACATCACGACAAGCCATCCTGAGAACAAGCCCCCCTAAACAACCCAGCTACAAGCCATGGGCTCTCAGGGTGGCTCATTTGTGAAAAACAACCCATGCCATGACACATAAACTTCACCAGGTTTCTATGTCACACTCCGCCTCCCTGCAGCCACCTATGGTGACAACCCACTGTGTCTTAGCATGATGTGCATATCAGGTATCAGTGAGTTCAGGTTACCAGGCTCTTCCCTAAAGGAATGTATATTCCCTAAGTTAGCTCTTGTTGTCCATGGCAGAGGCTAATCTCCCTTTTCCTGTGGACTGATTAGAACACTAGCAGGAAGTGGGAAGGGTTGACAGGGACTGAGTGACATAGACTGCATGGGAGAATGGAATAAGCCAGCGTGACTGATTTCCTCCCCGTGATCATGCGAACTGGGCCAGATGCTTTCTTCTTGAGAGTGCACCAGACCAGTTCTTAAACCAGTTCTTTCAAGTTGGCCTCTTCCAAATTTACTACCCCATACTCCCTTCACACTAGCAATGAAATCTTAACTGGACTGACATGGAACCTCGCTTACCTTTCAAGACAGCTGGTTACATAAATCCAAGGCAGGTGTAACGTTTGGTACTCATAAATCAGGAGCCAGGTTGTGAACGTGTCCTTGCTCTCATCCCTTCCTTGCATTTCCTTGAGCACGATTTAGCAGTATATGTGGAAATCAGAGGAAACCTGATTAACATTGACCCTGGTTAGTGTTGGGGGTCCATGGATTCTAAAATAAGGCAAACAAGGAAAGGGAGCGGGGAGTTTGGTCTTGACGGAGGGGGCGGAACCGTGCGTTCCCATAGCTGGCTGCATCTAATATATAGTATAGTTTGCAGGGAGGCAATAGTTCACCAGACCATAAAGTCAGGCAACGCCCTTTGGACCTCTTCTCTTTCATACCTCCCAGATTTAAAGCCTAGCTTTTTTGTGTATAGTGTTACATTGCCTTCGTTGTTTTGTACTAATATGTGTAAAGGTCTGTGGACTAAAAAAATACTTTTGACTGATTTGATCAAACCAGCAGCCACATACCCTTCAGTATGGACGATTTCATTCCAAATAGTGGCCATATATAGTGCTTCTGTTACTTGCAACCATTAACATAGATTTAGAATCTGCTCGTCACGGACAAAGTAGAAATCATCCGCGCTGAGTACCAAAAGCGATTTAATGATTTGCGTTCCGTCTTGAGAGTACGCCTTTGGTGTGGCTTCTGATTAGGTCGGTTTCACAGCACGCCCAGAGTGTCAGTCTGCCTTTGAGTGACAAATGTGTTTTGGGTATAGTGCAATCCGTGGAGGCTTCAGCTTATCCTGTGATGACTTTGCAATGGCAGCTCAGCCCTTCATGACCCAAAGGCTCAATTATTGTAATTCCCTCTTAGCACAGCTTACAAGCACAGCACTGCTGTAGCTGGCAGCGCTTTCAGCACATAACAGCACATCTGCTTATGCCTCAGAGCAGACATGCTGTGTTAAGCTTGTCCTTTTATTCATTACATGAGTGGCCTATGGCCATGGTTAGGGTAGTTTTAAATCCCCTAACCCAGTGTTCTCCAACCTTGGGTCCCCAGATGTTTTTGGCCTACAACTCCCAGCATGCCCCCGCCAGCTAAGCTAAGCTGGCGGGGGCATGCTGGGAGTTGTAGGCCAAAAACATCTGGGGACCCAAGGTTGGAGAACACTACCCTAACGGATAGAAACCATTGTTACCTGTTTATCTTTCTTGGAGCTGTTCTTAAGAGCGTGTGTCTGCTCACGTTCCATCTATCTGGTTAGAATCTCAGTGCATGTGGGTTAGATAGCTGCATTTTCTGGGCTTTTGTGATGGGGCTTCACTTTATCCTGGGCTATATATGACAGCTCCTGTGTTGTAGTGGCCAGAGAGTGTCTGCCTTAAATCAGGGAGACCGGGTTCGAATCCTGACATGAGGCCCAGCTATGTTTCTCAGTGCCTACCTACCTACCTCATAGGGTGGTTGTGAAGATAAATGGGGTGGGGACGAAGGAATGGGGCCGTGTGTGCCTGTGAGTCAGGAGTTGAGCCACCCAGCCAGAAGTGGGGTCCAGAGGCAGGGCAAGAGGTGGAAGGAAAATCCAAGGCAGGGGAAGAGGGACCGTGGTGGACACAGCCATGGGGCCAGTAGAGAACCTAGGAAAGCGTTGCAAGGTGAGAGTGAGCTGGAAGGAGCAGGTGAGGCAGTGGATATAGCTTGGAAGAGAAAGGGCGAGGCAGGGAACGGAGGAGGAGGAGGAGGAGGAAGTGTTTGAGAAGGAAGAAGCTGAGGACAGGGGGGGGGGGGGAAGGACGGCAGGGCCTTGTTGTTAGGGGTGGTACGACTGGTGCCAAGGCTGTGGACAGCTGGGCTAAAGAAACCCATGAGCTGCTGACCCCTGACCCCATCTTTCTCCGTTGATTGTTTGGGAAGCTGGAGAGGACAATGTGGACAATGTCTATTGAAGTTAACGGGCAGTATCCAAAGAACTGCTGTAAAGGGCTTAATCATGCCCCATGGATCCCCCCCCCGCAGGCCCCATGGATCCCCCCCCCCCGCAGGCCCTGATGCCATATTACAAACTGCTTTTGAAGCTCCTCTCCATTGCAAACGTGGGTTGCCATGTAGCGTGGGTGGCTGCTGTTCCTATGGGTATGCAGAACCGATAATGCGCTGCTTTTGTATCCAGGCTAATGAAAATAGAGGAACTCCTGATTGTAGTTCTGTTTGACGGTTTGCCCCTGGAAACCAAATGGAGTGTGGTTCAAGTCGGCATCTGGTCTGTTTTCCTCTTAATTTGTTGTGGGTTTTAGCAGTTATTGTGTTCAAGTATGTTAAGTAGATGTCTTCTTGAAAGACCATAGCTGAGAGTGGCATGGTGAATGCATGCATAGAATTGAATGGCAAGTGGAGGCAGTGACAGCTGGGGTCTGATAGGATTGGGCAACTTAACAAGGACCAGAAGATGTTTTGCATGCAGAAGTGGATTTGGGGGTGGGGGGGTGAATCTTGGAATTTTATTGAATTTTTTACCACTGTATTCTGAGACATCCTCTTTGTGGCTCTTTGTTGGCCATTTTCTGAAGTAATAAAATGTGTGCCTTAGTGATACTCATACCATTTTATAATATAAATTATGTCATTTTTAATTTTATTTATAGCTCTGTGTGTGTGTGTGTGTGTGTGTGTGTGTATATAGTTTTATATGGCTTAAACAAAGACTGACATTATTATAACATCAGTCTAGGTTATCTCTCTATCTCCCTGTGTACTGCAGTGGCTATATAGCTGGGTTGGCTGTCTGGCAATTGGAAGGCTACTGCCTCTGAATGGGGCAATTTTAAAGTGGAATGTTCCATTGGAGAGGTATTCCTTTTCTTGTGAGCAGTCTTAATGTAGATCCTTACTAGTGGTCCATTTCAACCCACGGTCACATGGGCTAGAAGAAGGGCTTACATGAGGCATACAACCAGAGGCCGGCTTGGCTTAATCTCTGGTGGGTGTTCCCTGACCCTTAATCTGGCCATTTGGCTAGGCTCTTTAGAACTGCTGAGCTCCCTTGAGCCTAAGAGTAGCACTTTCCAAAGCCTGCCTCTACATGCTAGCCCAGTGTTCTCCAACCTTGGGTCCCCAGATGTTTTTGGCCTACAACTCCCAGCATACCCCAGCTGGCTGGGGCATGCTGGGAGTTGTAGGCCAAAAACATCTGGGGACTCAAGGTTGGAGAACACTGGGCTAGCCTCAGTGACTAAGGCAGCTCACTTTTGCCAGGTACGTCCCTTTGCAAAGGTCTCTAGACCCTCTATCACAATGAAGACAACACATACTGGAGAGACCACTGTAACGGGAAATGTGATGATTTGGATATATTGGATCTCTATTTCCATGGGACTCTGGTACTGAGTTCTAGCACTGGGCTCGCCTATAGGGTTAATATGGATAGTGAACCCATATTTTGTCCATATAAGAAACAACCTCTGTGTGTGGGTTCCCGTTTTATCTACCCCACCCCACCCCACCCCACCCCACCCAAGGAACACTCAATTAATTTTTTTTGAGGAGGGCAAAAGTATTTATTTAAAATTTCTCTGCTGCCTTTTTCATACTTGAGCCAGTTGACACTGAATGCAATCAATAAAGGCGTAGGCCTGGTCCACACGACACGACAACCCACCTACCCAACCCAAACAAGGGTGGGTTGTCATGTCATCCGAACCAGGTCATTGCAGCAAAACAAATTCAGTAACCAAGAAATAGTGACTCGCAGTAGCTCATCTCCCAGCAAGTTGGTTTCTAAAAGCCATTCAATATACGAAGGTCTTGCAGCCCTTTTCGAAGGTCAAAAGGAAGGACTAACCAGACCTCAGCAACAAACGGCATTCCAGATCCTCCTCCTAACTGTGTTTACCTCACATAATGAGGGTAAGCAGAGCAGTCTGAACTGGTGCCAGGATTCATAAAGGGATATGTAATCTATTCTAAGGTATGTTGGTTCCAGGCCATAAATTCCTTTCAAGTGAGCACCTTCAATCAGGCCTGGAGGAGCAAAGGCAACCAGTGCAGTTGCTGCCAATATAGTTGAATATGTTCTTTCCATATTTATCAGGAAGTCAGCTGAAGGTCCGAGTTGCCACTTCAAACACTATAGCTTGGTTTTTGAAAATGGCATATATCAACCTGTCTGCACTTTTCAGTAAACCTCTTGTGTGTGTTTTTATGTTCGTGTTTCAGCCGTCGCCCTTTCCTTTCCCTTTTTGTTTCACTTAACTATCCTGAAGTACAGTGCCTCTAATACAGATAGTAAGTGCCTACCCCCACATCACGCTTTTACCACAATATCTCTGTAAAACAACCACTGCATCAAGGAGATAGTAGTTAATGTGTGTGTAAGAAGCTGTGTAATTCAGTGTAGAGGCTTGGAGTAACAATAGGGTTTGTCCTGCGGACTGGAAGGAGTGACAGACAGGAGCAGAGGATGCCAGATATATGCCTCTCTATTTCTCTTTTTCAGCAGCCTTGTTAAATAGGGAATTTAAACTCCCTTTCCAGCTGCTCAATCACGTTTCCTTTTGATTATCTTTCCCCCCCTCCTCCCCCACTGTTTGTTCCATCGTTTGTTCCTTCTCGCCACAGTTTTTATTCCTTGAGGCTGTGTCTGAATGATGCACCTTGCCATAGATAGAGAGGAGATGCAAGAAAGGCTCTTCTCTCCCTTCGGGTTCCTGCTTTGATTTCTCTGAAGTTTCAGTGCAGGAGGCAGTTTGCTACCAGCTTGCAGAAGGGGGTCAGCGATTCATGTCGTCTCTTTTCAGTCAGCACTTATCCGCTGTTTCCTCCTGTTTTGACTACAGGGACGACATGTAGCCTGTGTAGCTGTTGCCTTTTTAAGCAGGTGCAGCATGCAGCTGTGATCAAAGAGGGGAAGCTGCTCTCCATGCAAATAGCATCTTTCTGTTCTGTTCTCAACCTCCGTCAGGAGCTGACATCCTTTGGCAGCGATTCTGCCATCAACCACTTAACTGGGGTGAACAGAGACAGAAAGAAAGGAAAGGAAGGGCAAATGTTCCTTTCTCCTGCTTCCTTTGATGTTACATTGAAATGATAATCTTCAGTTTGGGAGGGGGCATGTCCCTTCTCAATCAGCTGTTCTGCAGGGATTCCCTTTGTCTCCAAGAATTGCTCTAAGCCAATGCCTGGGGACTTGTGGCAAAGCAGCAAATATGAGATGCCCAGTGGACAGCTAGAGGAAAGACCATCTTGCAAGAGATGAGTTTCTGTTATTGGATGGGAGAGAACCAACCATCTTCTGCCATCTGTTGGGCATCTTCGGAATCCTGTAGCGCTCTGTTTTGTAAATCCGCTGGCTAAAATCATGCAAGATTCTTAAAACAACCCGCAAATGGCTTTGTGGCTTTGTTTCTCTCTTCACAATTACCTACTATAAGTTTTGATGGCATTATGGTAGGGGACTGCAGGTATGGTTTAAACTCTGGTCAGCTGCAGCAAGGAGATCATCTAGGTTATATTCGATCAGCTGATACACAGGTGGGCACAAGTCCCAATCCTGTTTCGGGGGAGGGGGGGATCATTTTGCACATGGTTCTTTAATGTTCAGAACCTAGGCCAGTGCTCTTGTTAACTAATGTTTGTTCTGCAAGGAACTTTAATAAGAACAGAGTTGGTAAGTGGATGCCTGCTCTAAAAACGCACAGGGGTGACTCCCATTTTGCTTTATCCAAACAAGATTGGAGCCTACTCCCCATTTTCCTTTCCTCTTCCCTTACAAGGGACGTAAGACAACTGATTAGTACAGAGTCAGATTCAAGACTGCCTTGTCTGTCATGAGAGATATCTGTGAACTTATTTCTGAAAATCTAGAGCTTGTAATCACACTTGTGACAGGAAAGATTTAAAATAATCCTGGCAAATAAACTTCCTGCACCTCATAAAAAGTAAATACATCCATGCACAAAGTTAAGGGCCAAATTAGATCTGATGGCAGCAGACCTCTCTGCAGAATTGGGTTTGTCGCTGAATCCAGTATTAAAAAGAGGGTGGGACTTAAAATGCAGCATAGGCAACTGAGAGAAAGGATCTGATCCCTCCTGAAAACCAGCTTTTTTGTGAGGAAAGTTCAATTGTGGGAGACTTCCCGCCAATGCTGCTCGTTAATTCTCCCCTTATCTCTCTACTTAGGGAATCAATAGGACTTGACTTAGTTGCTGCTGTCACCAGAAGATGGAAAAGTCCTCCGAAGACTAATATTATTCCTGAAACCAGTGCTCATAACTAATTTGATTACAGTTTGTTCTTTTTTGTGTGTGCACTGAATGAGTCATCTGTTTCATTATTAATATTATTTTTCTGTTACACTGTTGGAACATGACACTTGCTTTTTCTGGCTCAGTCGAAAAGTCCATCTAATCTAACAGTCGGCCTCCGAACAGTGGCCAGCCCATTGCCAGGAAACTGTGTTGCTGCTGAGTGCTTTGCTTGGCTGCCAGTTTGGTCCTAGTTGACTTTTTTTTTGGCAAGATCAAGCCATTTCCAAAGCCTAAGTAAAAGCCTTCCTCTCCCCCAAAAGAAAACATCAGTATAGTGCAGTTTCTTTTTATCGTTCCATAATCTATGTCCATCTCTCGCTTAGCTCTTTATAGCATGTACTTGTGTAGACTATTAATTCTCAGTGGAAATGCTTTCCTTAAGAGATTTGCTGTCCAGATCATGAAATAAATGCCACAACTTAACGTTTTGTCTTCCTTTAGCATCTTTTATGCTTGCTTCATTTGAAGCGAGCTTCTGAAGTTCCACAGAATCAGAAGTAACTGGAAAGAGATAATGTTTGGTCCCTAATTGGCAGGGCTGGTCGAATGGCCCTCTGCTCCTTCTCATCTCCCTCTGTACAGCCTGCTGGAATGGCTGCTGGTGGTGACAGTTGAGGGAGGAGGAGCCTTCATGAGGGAGGCCTTTCAGCAGGGCTGGTGGAATGGCCCCCTTCTTCCCTCCCCATTTAGATTGTAAGCTTGTGGGTAGGGACTGTCTTGTTTAATTGATTATATGTAAGCTGCTCTGGGAGCCTTTTGGCTGAGGAGCGGCATAAAAATACTTCAAATAAATATATAAAATATCTCCAGAATACAGTAGTGCTTGGAGTAGGACAACAGCCTGAGCTAAGGGTGCTTGTGAGCTTCCCATTGGGGTGTCTGGTTGGACACTGTGGGAACAGAATGCTGGACTAGATAGGCCTTTGGTTTGATCCAGCATGGCTGTTTATATGTTGCACTCAAACTTTTGTAGATTAACCACGACCAACCCAGAAAGAGAACCCATGGTTTGTTGTTGGGTAGTAAATTTTGGGTTGTTTAAACCATGGGTCATCGTTATGTGTGGACCCAGAATCGTGGGTTGTTCCGCTAGGCAACAGAGGCAGTGGGCAAGAGTGGTAAAAACAAAACCAAAACCCGGCCACTTCACATGTTAGTATTACAGTGCAGCAAAATCATTTGGTACACAGGGAAGGATCGGGTGAGGGATTGAGAAAAGAAACCACTGTTTACTCGGTTGTCTAGCAGACAATGCCTGGGTAGGGCATCAAAGCATCGGTTAAATAAACCAAGGGTTAGTGTTGTGTGCAAACCCTGTTCCTAGGATGAAGATGACCCAGTAATAATGAGGAGAAGAAACAGTGCAGGCAGCAGGTTGGGAAGCATTGGCAATAAAACAGGCTCAAAATAGGGTGGACATTCTTCTCCATAGGGGCTATTTCTAGAAGTATCTTGTCCCTTTCCCAAAAGCACTATTTTTGCTCTTGACATTTGGTGCAGCCCTACTACTAAACCCTTGGGATTGATTATCAGTGCTAGGGCTCAATAGAGCCACTCTAGCAAGAATAAAAAGAATATTACTGTTCTTTCTCCCTAGGATCTTTTCCCTGAAGGTTTCCCTGGACCTGTGTGTGCCTGTGCCTTCCTTTTTCTTTCTCATCGAGCAGACAAGAGAATGTGCTGGCAGGCCCATTGTACATCTTTGTTTTGCCGAAGGGTGAATTACAAGTTAAAATATTAATGTGATACCAGCAGATAAACCTTGGGCGCTCTGCAGTTGTGAAATTGCTTTCATCAGGTATAAGTCAGCATAGTTCTTTGTCCCTTAGATGTTTTAGTTACTCAGTGGTGGAGACAAAGGAAAGAGGAGTTAAAGCCTATCATAGTTTACCTGTCATTTAATCCTACGGTGTGATCTCATCTACAGTTACATTTCAGGAAGCCTGAAACGGTCAGTTTCCTTGACCAGTCAGGGATTTTGCTGTGCCAATGTTGAAGAATCTATTATTTAAGCGCAGCATGGCCACTGGAAATGTCAGCCTTGGGAGTTGCACATTTGTTCCCATGCTATGCATGGGATGGGGTAATCAGGGAGTCTGGAAAACTGACAGCACCATACTGCTTAGGCTCTGCCTTACTGCACAGAATCTATTATGTTTTGCAGAAATTGAGAGATCCACATTTGTCTGTCCTTTTGCCCAATTAGCAGGTCTTAAATCATCTTTGAGTAGAGGGAATCTTGGATTAGCTCCATGGCATTGAATGCTCAGTGATGGGACTTAAGCTCAACTTTCCAAGTGCACACACCCATAGACTCACTTACTGGACTTCCACACAGAGCTCAACTTCTGGTTCTTTTTGACTTTCCCAATGGGCGAAGCAAGGTGTATTGATTTAAGTCAAGGCGACTTAAATCAGTGATTTAAGCAGACAAGAAATAAAGCCAATTCAAATCTAGTTTCCCATTGCTATTCAGATATCTACTAAGCAGTGGTGCAACTTTGAATACTAAACCACATTAATTTGCAACTAGTGTATTCTTTACACTGTTTCATTCTTACAACCAGACCTTGCATCTCGCTGCCTCACTGTATAAATTTTGCATGCTTTCCTTTTTTTTTAACCTATAGCTGGAATGTTCTTAAAATATCCCCATAGAAGGTTTTTCTTATGGGTAGTAGCCATGATGGTTTGCAAAGCTAATTATGGGCATCTGGTAGGGGTGGGCAACCTTTAGTCCAGGGCTCTCCAACCTTGGGTCCCCAGATGTTGCTGAACTACAGTTCCCAGAATCCCTTGCCATTAGGCATGCTGGCTGGGTATGCTGGGAGCTGTAGGCCAGCAACATCTGGGGACCCATGGTTGGAGAGCCCTGCTTTATTCCCTGAAGGCTGCATGCAGTGATGGGTCGGGGCCACACACAGCTGTACATGTGCATGCACGCACACAGCAGCACACGCGCACACACCCTTCCCCCTGTCCCTCACACACACACTTCCATGTGGAGGTGCACACAAACACACACATCTGTGCATGTGCAATGATCTCTGCAGCATCGTGATTGCTGGAGGGTGTTGAGATTTAAGCTTCCCCCCGCCCCCGCCGCCATGAAATTTTGTTCGAGATTCCTTTCCCTGTGTTGCTAAGAGCACTGTCAGAGCAGTAGACTTTTTCCTGCCATCCAGCTGCTGGCAGATTAGCTGGGCTGTGGGGAAAAGTGGATTGCCCACCTGTGCTATATGGAGAACGTCCACGTTGGGGAGTTTTGTCTCCTTTTTTTTCCTTCCAGTGTTGCTCCTTCCTGCTTCACTCGTCTTCAGCCACCCTACACTGACAAAGACAAAAGTTGCAAACCGAAATGAAATGCCCATGACAGTTAGGTTAAAAAGCAAGGATGGGCAACACTTTTGGAATCGAGTCCCAGTATTCGGAAAAAGGCGGGTTATAAATCATCATCATCATCATCATCCCACATGAGAAAGCGGGTGGGGGCAGCATACTGCCAGCCAGTGGAGGCTGGTGGCCCCAATGTCAGCGGGGCCATGTATCCAGTCCAGATTTTATTCTGAACTTTTAAGAAGCTATCCATGGTGCCAAAACTATTTTGGGGATAGGCCTCAGCCCCATGGATATCTCCTTATCAGTTTGGAGTAAAATTCGGAGTGGATATACAAGCCCCGCTAACATTGGAGCCGCCGGCCTCCACTGCTACCGGCGGTGGGTGGGCCCAGAGCAAAGATGTCCCTTTTCTCTCTCCCCCTTCATTTGTTCAATGATCCATCCATCTCTCTTCCATTCATCCTCTCTCACACATGCACACAACCTTCCCCCAGCAATCCTGATGAATCCAAGGAGCAGGGTGGAAGCAGCCATCTTGACTGCATTGGGATCACCGGGCAGTAGGCAAGTTTAAATCTCCCCCACCCCAGTGATCTTGGCTACATCAAGACCACTAGAGGGAGTGAGGTTAAAGTCCATCCGTCCACCCCCCAAAGCAATCCCTGAAGATCACTTTCCGGACAACTGATCTGCTGGGCAGTGTGGGAAATTGCGTGGGGCTCTGCAGGCCACAGAGAGAGTGGGTGAGGGCTTATACAGTAATACCTTGGATTACAAGTAACTTGGTTTGAGAGCGTTTTGCAAGACAAGCAAATTTTTTAATATTTAATTTTTTTTTTACTTGATATACAAGCGACGTCTTGCAATACAAGTACTGTAGTATGGCTTAAATTAAAAATCTCTGTACAAATTTTTTTTTGGGGGATTTCGTTTTGATATAAGAGTGTTTTGGATTACAAGCACGTTTCCGGAACAAATTATGCTCTCAATCCAAGGCATGACTGTATTTATGATTCTATGACCTGATTGGCTGCAAACCTAAAGGCGCAATCCTATGCAAATTTAAACAGAAAAAAAAGGCCTACAACTGAGTCCCAACATGCCCCAGCCAGTATAGCTAGCATGAGGTATGTTGGGAGTTGTAGGCCTTTTTTTCTGTCTAGATTTGCATAGGATTGCACCCTAAGAGGTATTCTCTATGAGGACTTTTTGACTGGAAATTCAAGCCAGCTTCAGCCCCACTTTTAATCTAACAGTGGACTACATTGCCGGGCTGTTGTAAACCACTCTCTTCCAAGCCACAGCCTCCAGCCTGTAATGTGGGAACAATAGACTGTATTTGGTATTGGAACTGGCATTTTAAACAGTGTCAAATGTTTAAAAACAAAACATCATTTGAAATGAGAGCATGAACTCCTGCCTTCGCTGCTTTGCTACTGAGGGCTTAGTGTGGGGTTGGTTTAGCCTTTTCTGTTTAGCCTTGAAAAGAGAAGACTTGGAGATGGAGGCAGGGATATGATAGCACATTTCAAGTACCTAAAGGGCTGCCACACAGAAGACGGCTGCAACCTGTTCTCTGTCATCCAAGACTACAGGCCACGAAATAATGGACTTAACTTACAAGAAGGCAGATTTTGGCTGAACATCAGGGAAAAGCTTCCTAAGGGCCAGAGCAGTCAGACAATGGAACTGTGGAGAAAGCCCAACACAGGTTCACACACACACACACACACACAAACACACACACACGGCTTTCGCCCAAGGGAGGGGGCAAGGGAGGGGGATGAAGTCATCGGAGAAGTAGCAGACAGACCATCATCCCCAACAAAGGAGGGTCTCGGTGGAGATCCACAAAACTAAGGAAGAGCCATCAAGGATCATCAAGCTATCAGGGCAGTCTCAAAGAGCTGCAGAGTACTAGTACGTCACCTTCTCAGGCAGGGATAAGCCCACCTGAACGAAGGGGGCAGGCAGAAGCCCCCACCTGACCTGGAGGGCGGGGAAGCGGGAACTCAGGGGTAGAAAACCCCTCTCCCTTCTGGGTTTGGGTTGTTGGGAACCACGGGTACGCTAGGGCCAGACCTACCTTAAAGCAAGCAGTCTGGGTACTCTATTTTCATCTACGAAGCGCCGATCGGGAGTTAGGCTGACACTGACTAGGCTAGAGTCTCTGATTTGAGGACACTGACAAGGTTCGATCTGCTAGCCTGGGAGCCTGCTCATTGGGTAAGACGGGGGTCAGATAAGGTTGTGTTGACAGTATAGTATTCTTAAAGACCTGCTAGTTCCATTCTGTGTTATTGTATAAACAAATAAAGCCTTATTTGGGCATTTAAAGGGTTGCGATTTCTTTTTGTGAGTAAAAGCCTCGCGGGTGGTCGCTAGAGCTCAGAGGTGATTGCTAGCGCTTATTGAAGCTGTATCTCATTGCCGGTTAACCTTATAATTGCCGAACTCACGCAAAAGACCTGCCTTTCACATGGTGCAGACATATAATGCGACTCACCCATGGCTGTCCTTCACAGGAACCAAATGCCTAGGGAGGTGGTGCGTCTTCCTTCGCTGGAGGTGTTCAAGCAAAGACTGGGCAGCCATCTGTCAGGGATGCTTTAAACTGGATTCCTGCACTGAGCAGGGGGCTGGACTCGATGGCCTAAATGGCCCCTTCCAGCTCCGTCTCTTTGGGACTGGGCCATGCTGCTACCTATCCACCGCTACACAAAACACCCGGATTTCTCCATTCCTTTCTAAAGGCAGCTCTCACTTGCGCCCCCAGAAAGGGGAAAATTGGCTTTCAGTGGGAACCCAGAGATTCCCTATTGGGGCAATAAGGCGGGCTACCTAGATATTTTGTTATCTGTGGGCACCCAGCCAAGTTAACCATCATCATTCTTTTTTACTTTTTCTTTCCCCCCCCTTCCACCAGCCTCACTACACACACACACCACACACACACACACACACCAAAGAAAAAAACAAACTTGGAGAAAAACTACAGTCAGAATAATGTTACCTACGGTATTTATTTATAGTCAGTACAGGAATTTGCTCTTTCAGCTACAGCTTTGGGCTCCCGGGCTTTCTTGCTGCCCCATCCCCGGCCCCAGCAAGACCTCTTGTGTACAGAGTGGAATGGGCCGTGTCATTGTTTTGACAGCCGATAACCACCGGAGGAGGTTTCACAGCTACTGTGTTGCTTGTTATCCCGCCTTGTTGAAGAACTGCTGTTTGCCCTGGGATGTGCTAGTAATTTAACTCTAGTTTTCCCTGCATGCAAAGCCATGCTGTTTGCAATGATCTGATAAGGCCGTGAATGTTTTAGAAAAAGCGTTCTCTTTTATTGGCTTTGACTTCTTATGTGCAAATGCAAGGAAAGTAAATAAGAATATTTGACGGATTTGTCGTTTGTGCCTGATGTCAAATATGTTTTGAACTGTGTGCCACTTGAGCTCCTGCCTTTTCAGCGCTCTCCAGCTGAGCAGCCTCATGATGAGCCTCTCTGTGTGTGGAGAGCTCTCCGGGGAACGGCCTTGATATGTGAGGCTCGAAGTGGTGTGTGGGTGAGTCGCTCACCACTTGTTCAAGGGTGTCTGACAGGTGTTTCAGGAAGCGCTGTGGCCGAAGCACTGTGGGAAAACTGGAGATGGGAAATGGATCCCGGCAGCCAGGCTCATTCAGAACACCTTGCAGCTTCAATGTCAGGCCTTTGCAGTGGCTCGAGTTTGAACACTGCACTACTTTTGTGCCTAAATAGACATTTTAAGCATGCCTTCTTGTTTTGACTTCCTGTCTCCCACCGGAAAGGTAGTGCTGTTTGAATGCAGCTGTTGTGCTTCAATTTAGAAGTGATTATGGTAGCCAAAATGAAGCCTCTCTTTTATTAGGAACTCTTGGGGACAAACGAGAACCAATCTTCATATATATGACACATTAGTAGAAACTTTTTCTCTATTTCCTTTTTTTTAATTCAACCCTTCCTCCAAAGAGCTCAGAGCCATGTATAAGCTCAGAGCCATGTTCTCTTCCCACACCTCATAATGCTGTGAGACAGAGCCGGTGCTACCATTAGGCCAACTAGGCAGCTGCCTAGGGCGCAGGGCTAAAGGGGGCGCCAGAAACGCCTTGAAAAAAAATACAGCGCTCTCAAGTGGGAAGGGGGGGCGCTAGATATCTGATCTTGCCTCGGGCACCAAACTGCCTTGCACCGGTCCTGCTGTGAGATAGCTGAACTGAGTAGGAAAGAATAGCCTGGTTTGCACATAACACTGACCCATGGTCTGGGTTCTTGAATTCTGGGTTGTTCTGATGTGTGAATGCTGCTGCGTTAACAAACTATGGTTTGTTATTAGCTTGTGAACTCTGGGTTGTTTAAACCATGGGTTGTTGTAACATGTGAACCCAGAACTGTGGGTTTTTCAAGGGTTGTTTCACCAGGCTACAGAGGTGCCAGGAAAGAGGAGTAAAAACAACCCAACCCCAACCATTCTATGTGCCAGTACTACAAAGACATTTGAGATACAGGGAGCAAGCAGGCGAAGGAGAAGGGAAACAAACAACCCAGGAATTGAGAAAAAAGCCTGTGGTTTGTTTGATCATTTGTCAGACATATTTATTTTTATTTGTATTTCTTTTATTACATACCTTGGATAAAGCAAGAAACCATGGGTTAATTCAGGGGTGGGCAACTTGTGGCCCTCCAGATGTTTTGTCCTACAATTCCTAAAATGCCTCACCATTGGTTATGCTGGCTAGGGCTGATGGAACTTATAGGCCAAAACATCTAGAGGTATGTAATTTTTAATCACACCATCTAATAAATTTACACAATAAATTACAAATACTGAGCTAGACAATTTGTTTAAAATATGGGTGCAATGCTCAAAGGTTAAATGATAGAATTATAAACAGTAAAATACAATATTCAAATCAAACATTCATAACAAATTCAATTAGAGCACAGTATGTACTCCATAGGCAAGGCATCATAACAGAGTCATTGCGTATTCCAGAAACATGAAATAATAGTAGATTCATAGATCATAGAGTTGGAAGGGGGGCATACATGATACAAGGCTATCGAGTCGAACCCCCTGCTCAATGCAGGAAACTAGAGGGGTCTCCCATCCAAGTAATAACCATGCCTGACCCTGCTTAGCTTTCCACACTCAGACAAGCTGAGCCAGCGTGAGCCACATGATCGTTAAGTAAATTCGTGACTAGAAGCTCATGAACTGGATGACAACAACAATATAAAATAATCTTCTCAAAAAAGCCAGACACATTTCAGCCTCTGGGCCTTCTTCAGTGGCTTTTAATCAAAACAAGAAACAATGTTTTAAAATTCTTAAATTCAATATTACACATTATTACAATTCAATAAAATTAAAACCAGCCTATAAAAATCTAGCTCACCAGGTTTGGTCCAAATATAGTTGAGTCCACTTTTCTAATACAGCAATATAATCAGTGCTCTGTGAGGTAAAATGTATAAAATAAAAGTATTTCTTATTTACCAAGACATTTTTTATGGCGTTCTTTCTTTCAAAAAACATTTATCTCCAAACTGACCGCTTACCACTGTCTGCTCTGCATCTTTGAAATCCTAGTCTATTGCTATATAGTTTGGTAAGTGGGGTTTGCAATATAATCGACATCTCAATCAGGTGTGCAATGAATGTAACAGTGCTTGATATGTTAGCGTTATGTGTGAACAAGGCCAGTAACTGGCCCAAGATCATCCAGTGAGCTTCACTGGCTCACTGGGAAGTTGAACCTGGGTCTTCTCAGGTTTCAGTGTTGTACTATTTAGGTACTGGATGGAATGACTAGTAGTTTTAGTCATTGTCACTTGTAGCAAATGTAACTCAGGGCTAGACTCAGTGGTAGGGAACCTGCTTTATATGCAGAAGGTCCCAGGTTCAATCACCAGCATCTCCAGGTAGGACTGGAAAAACTTCTGCCTGAAACCCTGGAGAGCCACTGCCGATCAGTGTTGACAATACTGGGCTAGATGGACCAATGGTCTGACTCAGTATAAGGCAGTATCCTATGTTTCTATGTTCTCCAGAATTAAGTAGATGTCTATAGTATGTGTATATGGTATAAGTGGAGTATAAATGTTGTGCTGGTAAATGTAGATAATCTACTTATGGATCTATAATAGAATAAGTTTATGTAAAAATATATGTGCATACAGTACTTGCCAAACAGGAATCCACAGATTTTAGACAGCCAACTGTCTTTGGTAATCAACCAAGAATTTATGGTCACCAGAACCCTCCCCCAGGCCTTGTCCTTGACTTCATGCTGCTGCTCTGTAACTTAGTGCAAGGTTGGTGACAATCTCCTGGCACCATGCTTTTTGTTTCCAAGATTTCAAGCTTGGGGGGGGGGGGCGGTAAGTGATTGTTCCTGCAGCCAGCTGCTCTTCCACAGTACTTGGGGGCGGGCCCCTTGGAAGCACAGCTTGAAAAGGATGAGCCCCAGTCCTTTGTATGATCCTGGAAGTTGAGGGTGGGATATCATTCCAGTAGTTGTGCTGTGCTTTCCAGGTGCTTCCAAAGGGCAGCACAACTACCTGGACACTGCCAACCCCTTACCAACTCCAGGCTTAGGTGGACCCTCAGAAGCACAGTTCAGTTGTGTAGATATCCTGTTATGTAAAGGCTTGGGCTCATCACGCTTGCCCAGAGGACAACAGAACATTCATCGTGGAGAGTATGGCAAGTGGAATTGCATAATGTACACAGGTTGCAGAATCCAGCTTTTCTCAGTACGAGATGTTGAGCTGGGTTTGTTTTTTTTGCATAGCCCTGAATACAGAGCTTTATGCACATGACTGCTCGTGTCCAAAGCAGTGCCTCTGGCTTGCCAGTTCTGTTGTAAATGTTGTCAGCTTAATGTGTACCCACACATCTGATTTTGAACACTGTTGCAGTGTAACCCCAGCACCTAAGAAGACTACTCTTGGCCAGGGCTGCAGGCAACCTAGAACAGGAGTCTTGCAGTGCTGTGCATGCCCTTGGGGAGTAGAAAAGGAGTTTTAGAAGTGAGGAAGGGATAAAGGACACCTTGTTTCTCCCCTGAACCTACCCTGGCCTTTCCCTGCTGTGCTATATGTGGTATTGGTCTACAAGCCTCAAACCTGAGCATTTTGAAGCTATAAAGTAGGTAGTAGCTTACAATGTTAGAGAATTCCTCTTTCTGAAATATCTCTGTATAAGGAAAGCTTTTTATCCTCACAGCATGCATCCTCCCCTCAACCCTAATCACCCTCTAGGATACTTACTATAAGCTGTTGGAGCCTCGAACATGTTAATTCCCTCTCTCCTTCTGTCCTCCATGTTCCTTTTCGTGCGTGCATTTTCAGCTGACATCCTAATGCTCTGTATCTCAACTGTTCTCAACCATAGACTTAATCAGTCTGCCTAACTTCTGGTTTCTTTAGAACTCCCCTCTGCCTGCTTTCTGTATAGGCTCAATAGCCATATCATTCTGCACCTTCTGGATGCTCACAGTCACAACATTGTCGCAACCTTTTTGAGGTTTTAATTTTTTGTTTGTCTTAACTCACACATACTTTTGCATACCTAGAGAGTATCCTGAGTGTGTAGAAACCACTGTCTTATTCTTGGGTGGCCCTGTTTCACTCAACCACCCAGATTTGGTTGATGGGCACTTAACCACCCAAATCTGCTCTTAGAGAGAATGATATGGTCTGAACTGTTTAGAAGTAGCTTTATGATGCATGAAAGAACCTTCCTGTGGCAAATGGCGCTGGTATACCATTGACAACAGGAATGTAATGCGGTCTTGTTTTTGCTGGTTGATCACTATGTTGGCATCCCATTTCGACAAAGCAGGAATGCTCTGAGAGTGCATTGCATCACTGCACTGAACATAATGAACAGATGCAAGAGCTCTTCTTTCCAAGGTTCCACAGCCATGATATTTACACAGCCACTTAGCCAAAGCTGCAATTATAAAACCAGTGGTATTCAGATGGTGTATAATTTGTGTACACAATACCATGAAAGACTAATCCATCCTTTAGGCTACGTTCCTGTTGAGTCTAGCTAATTACCACGGGACACATCATGCTGCATGTGTTTGCAAAGAAGCCCGAGCCAGTTCTCAGTACTGAATACAATATGCAACCCTTCAAATAAGCTGTTTGGTTTCTGAGTTCTGGACAAAAGAGTGCATCCATCTTGTTGGTATCTGTTAAGAGTTTTCTACAGAGTAAAGATGGAGCATGTTTTAAATTTCTAATATAGAGCATATACATATACAGTTAAATGTGCATGTTATTTTACAAGCTAGTTGATGACCAAACCTGAGGTGCTTATTAGAAGTAGCCTTGAAGTTGTAGTGAGGGACATGGGATTATGCATCTCGGCTAACATTTGCACAATTTAGAGGTGTAATTGTTGAAGATCTATATCCTCTCCTCTCCAGGCACACTTTTCAAGCTTTTTACCTGTTGAAAAGAAATGCTTCAGCAAAACATGGAGTTTTGAAGTCTGATGAATTTCTTATAATTGTGGTTAAAGGTTCATTTGTAAAGGATTTTTTTTGTCTCTACAGCATTGTACATAAAATGCTACTATTGGTTCATTTATGGGATTCCCCACCCTGCAGTCTTAAGCTGGCAGAAATGTATGCTTTAGTATCTGCTGTACTATTGACCCCGGTTGCTTCTGTGCGAGAGAGAGGCTGCCTCCACACTCCATCTGTGGTATCTCTCATTTTTTATTGAAGCTTAATTGAGCTTTTCATGTATTTTAGCTCTGCACCTTCTGTAGTTTAATTATGTCAGCTTTTGTCATCTATCTGCAATTACAGCTCCTAATTTATATTGAAATTTTATTTTCAAGGTGTATGAACTTAATTCCCTGACTTCTTGAAGTTTTAGAACATTAGCGCGGATGGACTTTTTGGCTCTGTCTGGATGTAAAAATAAGCTTTAATAATCTTATCATTGGCAGCTCTTCATTTCCTCTTTCAAGAAAGATTTCCTAAGTGGCATTCTGGACATACCCAGTAGTTTCCTTGTCGTAGGAGCTATTTTGTAAAACTTTGAAGACTTATCAAACTAAAGTCTAGATAAAGCATTATCAAAGTAGCAGATGAAAGCAGTTCTTAGGGGAGATGCAAACTCTACTTTGAGTCTCTGCTTCTACCTGTTTCATTGTCTCTCTAGATCAGACAATGAGGAGGAATGCTAATATGCCCCAGTTAGGATGCCCAGCACCGGGTGCGTTTGGATGTCACACTAACCCACCCTGGCAATAAGCCACAGTGGGTTGATGCACAAACAACCCACAGTGCACCTGACAGCTGATCAGGCTTGTTGTTTGCCCCCTCCTTCCCCCTTGGTCCTCCCATGGGTAACCCAGGTGACCCCACGGCAGAACCCGTCTTGTCTGTCCTCCCCACCGTGATCATGAGCCCTTTTAGGCTTGCTGTGGCTTCCCCCCACTTTTCTGCAGTTTTTTTTTTCTTTTTCAGAGGTCGCTTTCGTGATCTCCTATCTGACAGCTGGTGACAGCCCTTTCAAAGTGCCCAAGTGGCACATTGGAGGGGCTGTCACTGGTGTGTCACCCCCTTTTTTAAAAATAATAATAATTGTGCCCCATATGTGCACAATTTTTTTTCCACATGTTTTTTTAATTTTTGGTATTTGGACTTGCGCAAGTGCACACTTGCGCAGGCCCAAAAGGGCATGCCTCACCTGGGCAATGTTTTGGGGGTGGTACCTGCTATCAAAGTGCAGCAGGCACCCCTCATGGGCATTGAACCAGAGAGGCTGCCAAGAGCTTTACTTTTGACGTTGGTTCCTCTTGACAGCTGTCAAAAGACAAGCTGTCAAGAGAAACCAAAAGCCATGAGTGATCTTTGCTTGCAAAAAAGGAGGCGCCCACTAGATCACCCTCTTCCTGGTGGGATCCTTGAAGGGTATTTTTTGGACCTGACCCCTTTCAGGTTCCTCTCACTTTTCCACCCTTTCCCAAGAAAAGTCAGAGGAACCTGAGAGGAGTCAGGTCCTGCCCAAAAAACCTAGAGGGTCAATCTGCGAAGGGGGTGATCTAGTGGCCACCCACGTTTCACAAGCGAAGATCACTCGTGGCTTTGGTTTCTCTTGACAGTTCACCTTTCGACAGCTGTCAAGAGGAACCATCATCAAAGATAAAGCTCTTGGCGGCCTCTCCGGTTCAATGCCCATGAGGGGTGCCTGCTGCATTTTGACAGCAGGTCCCCCCCCCCCAGACATTGCCCAGGTGAGGCATGCCCTTTTGGATCCGCAAAAGTGGGCACTTGTGCAAGTTCAACTACAAATACGTTTTTAAAAAAAAAGAAAAAAATTTGCACACATTTGGGGTGCATTTTTTTTTTTTTTATACAGGGGACAAGCCAGTGACAGCCCCTCCAATGTGCTGCTTGGGCACATTGAAGGAGCTGTCACTAGCTGTCAAATCGGAGATCACGAAAAGCATTTTCGGGGTGGGGGGGAATGGGTAAAAGAGGGAAAGAAGCCACAGTGAGCATAAAAGGGCTTGTGATTGCAGCAGATTGGGGGTGGGTGGAGCCAGTGACAGTTGCCCCAAAGTGCTGCTTGCGCTGGCACTGGCCTGGGCAAACTTGGCAAGAGCAGCAAGGGGTCTTTGCTGCTCTTGCCAAGAGGCTTGCTAGCCAGCTGGTTGCCCGGGTTCGGATGACACAGCAACCCATCGTGGGTACAACAGCCCCTACAACAAACCATGGGTTGTCAGGGTGGCTTATTGCCCACAAACAAGCCACTGTGTGGGAAACTGTCTGGGTTCACTCAACACGACAACCCACTGTGACAACAATGGGTTGTCATGTCATGCAAACCCAGTCATTGCCTTCTCTGTTTTTGGTCAGTTTATTTTCATAATCTTCTCCAGTACATGCATACACATAAAACATTGCGCGGGGGGCGGGGAGATATACACATGGTATGCAGAATCTCTGCAACCGGCTCTGCCCCAGAGCTGCCCATAGGAAAACAAGTGGGGAGGAGGAAGGGAAAGCTTTGTTAGAAGAGAAGGAACAATCCTATTACACTTAGTACCTAGGAATAAGCCCAATAAACTCAGTGGAGTTTACTTCTGAACAAACAATAGCATTGTGCTGCATGTTATACAACCATCAGTCCAGGAATGTTCTGAAGTATTCCTGAAGAGGGCTTAAGAGTCCCCAGGGGTATTAGTATCCCAGTTTGGGACCTACTGATATAATCCACTTACCGTATTTTATATTTCCCCTTGGCTGGGTCTGAAAAGGTTATGAAAGCCTTTACAGCAGTAGGTTATGAAAAAGAGAGCACTGAAGATTTTTGGGTGCTTCTGTAATGTGTTAATTTGCACACAGACATAGATCTTGTTCGCACGTCACAACCAACTATGGGTTAAACCAGTTAAGTGGGGCCATACAGGAACAAGCAAGTGTTCCCGCCTGTTTGCCGTTTCCACTTCATTTCCATTTTTGCAAACAACCCAGGAACAAAGCATAGGTTAAAACTCTGGGTTGCTTCCCCCTCAACTATCCAGAGTTCCAGATCTGCATGTTCCTAGGGTAGTTTACAAAAGTGGAAATGAAGTGTCGAGCATGCAGGAGGCAACACACTCCCGATAACCCATGACGTGAATTAGGTCATAGTGAGCAGCAGGCACACAGAAAGGGCTAATTCTGTTCTTTGGAGGGCTGAACTAGAATGGACTAATTCGAGTCAGCCATGCAAAGCCCAATTAGCTCTCAGCACAGTAAATTCTAAAACTACTTTTTCCAACATTGTGTTAGGAGCTCTGAGTCAGGCCAGGCAAATGTTTTTAGACACCATCCTGTTTCTGTTGGGAATATTTTCTAAATATCTTGGAAGAAAGTGGATTAGACTCCAAATGTTAACAATCTGAATATCATTGCAGGATAGTATCTTAATCCAGACTCCAGCAGAAGAACTGAGAGAGATGACCTGGGATTATGACTGTATTATGATAAGAATCCAACAATGAAAATTGTTATTTTAAAAAGAAGTTGAGATGGAATAGAATTGCTTTAAGATAAGGAATTGATTCAAAAGATAATGATGGCAACACTGGGTCATGCTGAATGGCAGCCATTTGAGCTGTGGAGTTTGTGTCTTGAGTAGGCATTTTATGACCCATCTTAGTCATCATGTTCATTAGTGACTTGAAAATAAAACATTGGTTTATGATACCAAATTGGAGGCACTACGAAAAGAGAGATTCAAAAATTGTACAGGAAGGATTGGGTGACCTTGTGGCCTCAGTTATAGAAATAGGATGAAATGTACAAGTGAAAAGTATTTGAGACTTTTGCTTGCACCCAGTGGAAGAAATCTGGGATCTAAGTCCCCATATTATCTGATACTGGGAAGAGATTTTTCCATGATCAGCTTAGGTGGTGAGTCTATTCTCATCTGGAATGTTTACCCATCCGCTCTCTGAATGTTCTTTGTTCTTCATGCTGCACTTTGCTTGTTCCTGGTCTCTGCTTGTAGTTTGCTGTAATCTGGGTGGTTTTATCTGTGTTCCAGGGAACCCTGGAGTTCCTCTGATACATATCAAGGATTTTTCAAGGAGATCAATAGCAAGAGCCCTCTCTGAAAGATAGCTTGGGGTGCTACTACAGATCTTTTTGTAACATGTTCAGGCACAGGTCAGTGTCAGGAGTATTCTAGGATATGCTCTTGGTGCAAGTGGTGTGACATGTCCTATAGGCATGGCTGGCAACTCGGCATCACTTCCAACATGCCACAGTTCCTCACCAGAAAAATGGATGCAGAAAAAGGTTAGTAAGTTTGAAAATAACCGATACACCTGATTAACAACTCTTCCCCACCTGGTACCCTCCAGATGTTTTGGACTGCAACTACCATCAGCCTCTGCCAGCATGGCCAATGGTTCGGTGATGGGAATTGTAGTCCAAGACATCTGTACAGCACCAGGTGGGTGAAGGTTGGATTAGACTATAATCCATACTCAAGGTTGAAATGTGGGTGGTTGTGTTATGTGCGTGCAACCATGCTAACAAACCATGGTTTGTTAACCACAAACAATCCACATAGAGAACACATGGTTTGTTGTTGGGTTGTGAACTGTGTGTTGTTTGTGCTTAACAAAACAAGATTTGTTGGCATGGCAGAGTTCACAGAACACAACAACCCACAGTTCAAGCTACAACCCACACTCAAGCCATATTCAACCTTGAATATGGCTTGAGTGTGGGTTGTCGTGTTGTGTGAACCCACCTCTTCACAGAGGGTCCTGTTAGTGTAGTGGTTTAAATTAAATGCCCTTCCATTTGTTTACAGATCTAGGAGTCCAATTTCTGCCTTGATAGACATTTTCTTCCCTCCCCGTGGCTCCTGCTGATTAGTAACTGTCTCTGATCAGGTGCATCTTGTACTATATTTTCTAGTAAGTACAGATGTCAGAGAATGAAATGCATGCCTCACAGGGGGAAAGTGGCAGTTTACTCTGGTTCTACCTCTAAAGAATCCCAGGTACTGAAGAGTGTGTGTGTGTGTGTATGGGGGAGGGGAACAACAGTAGGTCACTAATGACAAGTTTGCATAAGATAGTAAGTCAAGGGGCTTCATGCAGTAACTTATGCTTTCTGTAATATTCCATATTTATTTGGAGGATTTTCATATGCTTTGAGGCTTGAAATGTTGTGAGTTTTCACAAAATACCCACCCACCCTGCCTATCAAAACACCCCATAGTTGGGAGGTCACCTCTGCAAAACAAGCATTTAACGCCGAAGGACATGATAGGAGCCACCCAGATTTCGTATCATTTTAGCTGTGAGGACAGCAAAATGCTGATGCAACAACATTAAATCCTGAGAAGGCGTACAACTTGCAGGCTCCTCTCTCTAAGGAATATTGGGCAAGTATGATCATTGTAGCCAAGCAGTAATCAGAACAGATTCCAGGTGGATTTATTCTGCTGGCAGCCTGCACTGTCTGTGCTGAATAATCTGTCTAGCCAGTTTTCTCTTTGTAGGTAAGGCAATTATGCTGCAGTTTCAGGCCCAGCTCTGAACTTTTGAGAGACCTTGCTGAAGATTACTCACATTCAAATCCTTTGTTCTTGCTAAAAGCTGTTAAGTTTTTGGCAGGACAGATAATAGAGTGGCAAGGTGAACTGACACACCCTACAGTTCAGCACATTATCTTTTTTTCTCTTGCTAATGCTTCTACTCCTTGTCCAGGTCTCCTGCTGGGTTCAGAAACATTAAATAGCACTCTCTTGTAAAATCAATCAGCTATACTGATGAGCACAGGGGGAGGTGTCACTTTGTATGTGAATGTATATCAGGACACAGTATATATGAGTGGAGATTGAAACAGGAATAGTGGTTGGTTGCGTAATCATATGACAGACCCGTTTCTCATGCTGTAGAATCCCGAGGGAAAACTCTGCTCTAACGTAGCATGAGAGGTTTGAAGGATTTACTTCAAAAGTTTGCTTAAAACTTAAAAACAAATTACTTTGAAAAAAAATATTTTTAATTCACAGAGCGTATGCACACTTTCCCCCTCCACCAATGGTATGCTAGGGATAGCGAAATCTCTGTTCTATTTTCTCTGAGGAATGGCAGGGAGGCTGTGTCCGGAAGAGCGGAGGACTCCTGGGCAGGGCGGGGAATCCCCGCCTCTCAGCTGATTCCCTGCGGAACAGCTGATTTAAAAATAAATAAATATTTTTTTTGTACCATACGGTAAGTGTGTCTTATGGTCCGGTGCGTCTTATGGGGCGAAAAATACGGGGTAAATACACCTTAAATTCTTCTGCCATCCAATTTTTAATGGATTTCAAAAATAGTGGAGGTTTTAAGAACCTTTTGGACAAAATTTAGCAGGAAAAACAGAAGTGACAGGGGGGCTACAAGACCCACTCACACTAATGTAGTGTTGTCTATCAGTTGTTACTCCAGGTGTGTGGGCAGCTTCTGGGATGCTACCTACATTGCGTTGTCTGTTCCCTAAAGCTGTATATTAACTAAAAACATGCATACTATCAATTTAGCTTGCAATTAAACATTTTCCTTAAGCAGTTGGCACTACGACAACGGATAATTACCATGCACAACACTTTGAAAAAGCCTTATTATGCTTGTTTATGTAGGATCACCCTTGGCATAATAATAAGCTATCATTACTACAAATGTACTCACTGTATGAGCACACCTTAATGTAATCACAAGACTCAATTAATCACACGGGAGAATTAAACTGAGTGACTTTAATCTTTCTAAATTAAATGCTTATCAAAAGAGCTTTAAAACTTCAGGTCCCTGTGCCCCTATGCTTTGCTTCATAGGCTTCTTTTTTGTCTTTGCTAAACTGCCTGGGGTCAGTTTAGCAAAGACTTTTGCTTTTCTTCTTTAATGCATAGCAATTATTGAGCAATGGCCCCTCCCCCAGGGCCCCTCCCCCAGAAGCTGCTTGCGCCAAGTGCTTCCTGCAGTTTGGCTCAACTCCCACCCCCCCATTGGCATACATCTTGACTACTAATAAATGTCCCTTTTTATTTGGCAAGTGGATTCTTGACACAGTTCATAATGGAGAGTTTATTTACTTTTTAAAAAAAGGAAAAATGGCTAGATTGGCAGTTACTGTTAAATAGTTTTCTTGTCGGCTTAAGTACAGCCTTGGGGGAGTGGCCATAGCTCAGTGGCAGAACATGTGCTCAGTGGCAGAACTCAGTGGCAGAGTGTTGTATCCAGTGTTAGTCCTACTTCGAGTAGATCAGGGGTGGGCAACCTTAGGCCCAGGGGCCAAATCCAGCCCTCCTGTAGGCTAAATCTAACCGTCCAGGGTTCCCCAGATGGTGGAGCCCTCTTAGAATCGTAGAGTTGGAAGGGGCCTATATAAGGCCATCGTGTCCAACCCGCTGCTCAATGCAGGAGAACAGATGTGGGCAGCCCAGGCAGTCACCCATCCAAGCACTGACCCGGCTCATTCCTGCTTAGCTTCAGCACGTTGCCTGCATTATGTGCTCTCGACGCCACTCTTCTGGCCTTGCCCCTGCCCCCAACCACCAATCATTTGGTGGTTTCCTTGGCTTTTGTGCAGTTTTTCCCCTAAGGCATAGGAGCCCTAGGGAGGGGACCATAGTTCAGTGTGATGGAGCACATGCTTTGCATTGCAGAAGGCCCCAGGTTCAATTCCTAAGGCTTAGTTACAGGCAGTAAGAGATTTAATCTACAATATGCTGGTATTGGGGGTGTTTTTGACCCTGCCCCGTTTGTCTTCTGCTCCGCCCACCCCTGAAAATTTCCCCAAATTGAATTTGGCCCTCAGGCTGAAAGAGGCTCCTCACTCCTGGAATAGACTCATTCAAATGAATGGGAATTAAGTTAGACTAACACTGGATACAACTCAGAAAGTCCAAGGTTCAGTTCTTGGCATTTCTAGATATCTTTTTTTAAAAAGAGAAGATCTTAGAAAGGCTGGTAAGGACCCCCTGTTTGAGACCTAGGAGAGCTGGTGGTGAGAGTCAGAGTAGGCAGTACTGGGCTAGATGGACCAGTGGTTTGACTTGGTATCAGGTGGCTTCATGTTACCACTGTTTCAAGAGAAGTATCTTTGCTTCTCAGTTCCTGCATGCTGCTTTATCAGGATTTCCAGTCGCGCTGAGAGTTCTCCTTGCGTTCAAGCAAATGTGAATAGAACTCCCCTTGCCGCCTGAGATAGTGGGTCTGTGTTTGCCTGATGAGCTGTTACTGGCAAAGTAAAACTGTTTGTGTCTGGCATTTACTAACCTACTTTTCAATCCAATAGATTCTTAAAGCAGCTTATTGTGTACATTTTTAAATTATAACATAAATAAAATAACAACAAATAACAACAACAACACCACACACACAGCAAACAGTGTACCCGCAAAATCAGAGTTGAAACCAACACAACTAAAAGGTCTGGAAAATAAAAAGATTTTCACCCAGCACCAGAAAAGGATACCTAATTTGGTTCATGGTGAGCCTTCTTGTGAAGAGAATTCCAAAGCCAGGGCAGTAGGCGATCACTTGTGACCGAGTAAGATTGTCTTCCAGGATAAAATTACAAAAAGAAAATTATAAAAAGAGGAAATTGTAAAAAATATAAATATTGTGTAGACTCTAGCGATGGGTCCGTAAGTGACTGTGGAGGCCAGTTCTAGATCCACACAGCTTCCCACAGTGAGGACACAGGTTACCAGATGGAAGGTGGTGCTGTAAAGGATTCGTTTGATGTGCCTTTCACTTAGCATGTTTCTCCCTTTCACCTTGCACTTCAAAGTCCATGGAACCTTTGTGAAAGGCCAAGCTCCAGTTAGATGGTTCATGGGCCAGAGCTTCCCAGTTCTCGATGTTTATATTGCATTTTTTTAGATTAGCCTTAAGAACATCTTTAAACCTCTTATACCGACCACCAATATTCCACTTTCCATCCTTGAGTTGGGAATAAAGTAACTGCTTTGGGAGACGGCAGTCAGGCATTCGAACAACATGACTGGTCCATTGAAGTTGGCGTTGAAGGATCATTTTTTCAACGCTAGTAGTCTTTGCTTCTTCCAGTACACTGACATTTGTTCGCCTATCTTCCCAAGTAATTTGCAGGATTTTCCGGAGGCAGCGTTGATGAAATCTTTCAAGGGGGTGGAAATGACGTTTATAGATAGTCCATGTTTCGTAGTCATACAATAAAGTTGGTAATACAATGGCTTTATAAACCAGCGTTTTGGTCTCCCTACAGATATCCTGATCCTCGAACACTCTACGTTTCATTTGAGAAAATGTGGCACTTGCGGGGCTCAAACGATGCTAGGATTTCCGTGTCAATGTTAGCTGTAACAGAAATATAACTGCCAAGATAGAGAAAATGATTGACATTTTCCAGTATTGCCCCGCCAAGCTGGATAGATGGCATCACCAAAGGGTTAACTTGCACTTGCTGATGAAGCACTTGCTGATAAAGAACTTTGGGTTTTTTGATATTAAGTGAGAGACCAAGTTTTTCATATGCTTCTATAAAAGTATTTAAGATAGTTTGGAGGTCATCTTCTGAGTGTGCGAAGACTACATTATCATCGGCGTACTGAAGTTCCACAACAGAAGTTGTGATTACCTTACTTTTTGCTTTCAGCCTACTGAGATTAAAAAGCTTTCCATCTGTTTGATATATAATACCTGCACCAGTGGGAAGTTTCTCCTCGACAAGATGTAGAATCATAGCGATGAAAATAGCAAATAATGTTGGGGCGATAACACATCCCTGTTTAACACCTGATCCCACTTTAAATGGAGCACCATGAGAGCCGTTGTTGTCCAAAACCGTTGCCATCATGTTGTCATGGAGAACGCTCAGGGCGTTTTATCCAGCAATGTCCGTATATTCCATGTTCCAAAATTCAATCGTCTTTTTCGACTGCTAAATGGTGACCCCAATGGACACGGTAATCCAGTCAGGAGAGAAAGAGGCAGACTATGTTTAGGGCACCTTTTCTAGCCCCCTCCCCATACAGGGTGAGCAGAGTAGATCCTAAATAGGACTGCTCAGTCATGGATACAGCTGCCGAGCTGCTCAACTACCTCGTTCCTTGAACACGGCTACTGAATCTGCATCCACCGCCCATGTGCTGGTCCATGACTAGGGGCTTCCGGATTCACAGTCCTGCCCCCATCGCCATTCTCCAGTCGCCATGGGACTTTTTTTTTTTTGGTTGGGTTGGAAGACGCCTGTGCGTGAAATTGTTTTATGTGCGGTGCACAACGAATCACCACACAAACTTGACAGAGTACGGCAATGATCCAGTGGCATGGTTACCATGATGATTGGAAGACCATTCCCTGCTGCAGCCTTCATCAACCTTCACAGCCGTTGTAATTTGGGTTTAATTATCTTCCGCCTGTTCTGCCATTGAGGCTCAATCTTTGGTCATACCTACCTTGTCTCCAGTGGTGGTGGAATCTGGAAAAAGGCTTGAGGCCAATCTTAATACACAGAAAGGCTTGTATGGGAGAAGGCAGTCCTTAATGAACCAGAGGCCTAAGCTTAGAGCTTTACAGGTTAATGCCAGCAGTTTTATTTAACCCTGGCAGGATGGTGTTCCTTTCCTACCCAGGTAGGACTGCAAATATTGTTAACTGCTTTGGGAAAGTTTTGTAGTAAAAACCTATTGAATGTCAACTATGATGAGGTGGTGATTCTCATGAGCAAAATATGGTGTACTGAGTGAACATGTAAAATTTAACCGCTACTCAGGGATACTATTTTCTGCCTTCAATAGCTGGAAATATCATTTGGATATAGGTTGGCTGAAAATGGAGCAGTCTCTAATGTGCTGAAATTATGGAAGACTTGTGGGGGGTATGCAAGTTGCACTGATCCTAAAAATCTTGGAAATAAAATTATAACCCCAGATTCTGTATGACACTGAAATATGGGAGCTGGCCTGGAAGTATTTAAACATCCTAAAATCTACTCTAGGCACCCCAGGGCCATAGCCTTTGGTTTTATAAAGAACTGAAACTGACATGCTTCCAGTAGAAATTATTATCCACCTCTGTCTATTCTTCCTTTGACGTAAATAGGCTTCTGACAATTTCCCTATATGAGCAAATGCAGCCAGACTCCTCCATATTGATTCATTGGTCTTGGGAAATGGATCAAATGATCCTATCATGGTTTTTCTGTATGGTATTTATAGAAAAGAAGATTTCTGAATTCAGAAACAGACTGAAAATACTATTTTACAAGCTGTAATCTATCTTTACTGGTCAAGACCAACATGTGCCTTGGTACTTAATGATTAACAGCACAATTCTATAAATGTTTACTCAGACACAAGCCCCATTTAGTTCAGTGGGACTTATCCCCAGGTAAGCAAATACAGGATTGCAGCCTTACTATCATTTATTTATTTATTATATTTATACCCCGCCTTTCCCCCCCCACAAGGAACCCAATCCTTCTACATAATCCTCTTCCTCCTCCTCCTCCTCTCCATTTTATCTTCACAACAACCCTGTGAGGTAGGTTAGGCATGACCCGGAAAAACATCTACAGTAATACCTTGGATTGTAAGCATAATTCGTTCTGGAACCGTGCTTGTAATCCAAAACTCTCTTATATCAAAGCGAGTCTCTGGCGGGCGTGAGCGGGGCCAATATTGGCCCGCTATGCCCGCTCGAGGCGAGCGGTTACATCCCTACAACTACTTGTATTGCAAGATGTCGCTTGTTTATCAAGTCAAAGTTTATTTTAAAAATTTGCTTGTCTTGCAAAATGCTCTCAGACCAAGTTACTTGCAATCCAAGGTATTACTGTATCTGAATTGGCTAGCCCTCATTCTTAAGATTCCAACAAATGTTCTCTGCTATTTTAAATGAATGATAATGAAATGTTCCTTATAATTAATGGCACTGTAATGGTGCTGAGGAGTACTATATATTCTGTGGTCCCATCTCTGAAGATGTGATGAGTATTTGCTTGCTAATATTAACAGAGAAACTAACCCAAACAGTGACCACTTTTGCCATGGCTGCTGTGAAAGGGACACACAATTGTTTTGATTCTCATCCAGTGTACTATAAGTAGGATTCCTGAACTAGGGTTGTGTGGTGTCTGAAGGCTTCTGATATGACGTACTGTTCATTCATTTTTAAATCTGCCCAGTGCTGGTGGTGGTTGTGTAATTTCTGTTACCGGTACTTGTATTTCTATTCTTAATCCTTATTATAATTGATGGCCAAGAGGAATAAAATAAAACTGAAATACTTCAATAGTAGGCAGCATAGAGCAATGCAAGCCACATACTCAAAGTTAATCTCATTCACAGGCTTTGAACCAGCCTTGAATTTGGAAGCGCCAGGAGAAGCCTAGGGAATCTATGTCCAGTTGCAGAATGTGAACTGGGTTTACTTGTGGTCAACATAAGTTTTGCAATCTGCCAAGTAGATGGTAAATAGCTGAGAAAAATCCAGAATACATTTTCTTTCTGGTTTTAAACATTTCCTGCTTGATGAATGGAGAGTCTTTCTCAATTTAAGAGACCTCAAATCAGAGTGCAGGGAAGCTGCTATCTTCCTGTATCTGGTTCATACCACCTGGGATTATGTGTTCGTTCTTCCGGAGTTATTCTGTCACCAGTAAAATAAAGTAGTATCAGTCTTCAGAGGAGTTAAGGCAAAGCACATGAGAGTTTGAGAGTGGAACTGCATGTTACAAAGTACGGTGGACTGCTGCTGAAAATGGCAGTCCCGTGTAGAGTTCCTTCCCACTTTCCTGTAGTAGTAACATCTAGTTCAATTTGCCCTATGTCTTTACAATGTGCATTTCCCTGCCCCATTCATGACTGCTAATAATGCAGAGTGGGGACAGAAAATCTACATTGTAAGACCAACGTGGGGAAAGTTGAACTAAACATTTATGAAGGAGAAAAGGGGAACTCTATGGGGCTGCAGTTTCCAGTGGCAGCTCATGTTCTTTGTAAAAGATAGCTCTGGAATTGCTGGTCTTTTGAGAGCATGTACTAGTCCAATTGGAGTACTACTACTTGTTGTGTTGAGCAAGAAAATAGTAGGTCTTGTTACATAATTTAATCTAGATATTGCCCTTTTCCATCCCTTTGCAAAAGTGGCTTATGTGGTTTGTCAGCTGTTCGCTGACTTAAGCAAGAAGAGTTAGCAGTGGCTAAGATATTGGGTTGGATCCACACTGTCCCTTCCACCAGCAGAAGGGTTCCTCCCATTCATGAAAAGGACTGAGATCCAATAGACACTTGCGCTTGTGGACAGTGATCTTTGCCAATTCTCCTTTCCCTTGCACACACACACACACCCAAGGCCACCTCCCATGCTGTTCTGCAGTGCAGGAGCAGGATTTCGGGAAGCACAAAGTTCTGCAGAGGGAAGGGAGGAATCCATAAAGATCACCTCTCTTTCTCCACCAGGAGAGCCCTCTGGATGATACTCTATCCACAGATAGTCTGGATCTAAGCCATTATGTTTTGAGCTATAATGTACAAATGTAAATAGATACACTCAAAGGAATCAAAACAAGGTTTTGAGAGATATAAGACACCTTCTGATATGTGGGATATTGGAACAGGACTGTTAAATTTCTTTCTCCATTACCTATCTTTTGTAAAACAGTATCCCTCCCCCGGACCCTTCTGTCCTTCTGAACTTACTGCTTCTTAATGGCCATGGAGACATGAACTTGCTGTCTCAAACACTTTTTCCATAATATAGCAATATTCTCTTTAATGATAAATGGAACAGTAGCGCAGCCTTTTCAGGCTATAAGTTTGTCTGTCAGTCTCCAATCGAACAAAACGTATTTGTTTCTTAAAGGAATTTGATTTTTGGAACTTCTGTGCAGAGAGTAATGAAATAAATCATCAGGAAAATGACAGAGTTGCTTAGTTCGGGAATATTACTAGTCCTTCAAAGGAATAGAGATTATGCACTGCTCAATGGAGAATTACGGGGTTAGTTATGACAGATAGGGAAGATTTCTCCAGGGGGAACAGAGGGAAGGAGGACAGAAACTGAGAGTGCAGGTGCCAGTGGGAGCAGGATATGAACCCTTTTTGATACAGTCGGGGAAAGGAGCACTGGTACAATTAAGCTGAAGATTTGCCTGCAAGGGGATGAATGTCTTTCTGTTTTTCTGGTAAAGGAAACTTCTCTTTGCAGTGTGTTCTTTGCCTGGGGAATGCATTTGTTGGAAGGTATTCCCAACACCGAGAAGCTCCGAGAGCATCATGAAACTTGTTCTGACAAGGATTCTCCTTTCCAGGGATTACAATCCAAGAGCAGCCTTTGACAGTGTAACTGCCTTTGTCAGAAAGTTTACTCCCTCCACTTGGCTCTGTGGTTGCGCTGCTGCAAAAGGAGCTTGTTGTTCTTCTTTGTCTGCGAGAGATACTCGTTGGGGATGCTCGTGTGACAGGAAGTCCTGTCATTGTTGTTTTCTGGGCAGACTATATGATATGCCTCCACTTCTGATATGGTCTGGGACTGTTTTGCAGCGCAACTGGAAGGCGAGCAATTACTTCCAAATCTCTGAAAAGAAAGGATGTCATCTTGTTTGAATGAGTAATACGTGTGCCTGGCTCCAAGCCAGACCTATGAACTGTCCGAATGCTTCTAGAGCCATGAAGTTTGCTGATCTGGCTGGTAGCCAAACATATGTAATATTCATTCTGATAAACATGGCTGCTTCTCTTTTGAAAAATGTGGTTTCTGTGTGCACACTGGAGTTTGTACCCTTTCAGACTTAAATGCCCAAACTGCTCCACCTTTCACTGTAAGACGTGGTGATGGGCACAATGCAACAAAGTATTTCCTCGTGACTGTGTGTTATTGCAACCTAAATTGTACTGCGGGAGAAAGCCCTAAAGCAGCAACAACAGAACTACACAGGTGACAAACTCATAAGTATTTTTTATCCTAGCCCTGTTCTTAAAAGGAATTTGCAACTAATCTTGAAGTGTATTTTTAAACTGCCAACAAATATCCTGTAATCGCACTTTTGATTAAGTGCACCTTAGTCTCATAAGGCTTCTGTACCCTAAAAGACCTTTATCTATATTAATCTGACTTATTAAGCCCTAAAGAACTTGTGACCTACATCCTTTGAGATCATTTATTTCCAGTGCTTTTTTTCTGGAGAAAAGGGTACGGGAACTCTTGGATTACATTTCCTCGGGAGTAGATGGCGATTGAATTGTAATGTAATTAATAGAAGAAAAGGTGCTGGAACTCAGTTCCGGTGAGTTCCACCAGAAAAAAAGCCCTGCTTCTTTCTCTTTGTCCCATGAAGATGCTTACTCTTCTGAGAGTAACCTGTCAATAGTGCCATGTGTTTGCCAGGTGCATTCAGTGAGTATGTGTGAGCAGATAAATCTTCCTTGCTCGACATATACCCAACTCAGCATCCAATTGTGAGCTTTTTCCTTGGACACAATGGTGCAATTCAGACTTGCCAAACAAGGGTTTGGTGCTACTGGAACAATCTCTATGCATGTTTGCTTCTTCATTTCTTGTCTGCTCTGATTAATTAATTACTCCTAGTTTGCAGCAAACCAGTTTTCCATTAGCATCTGAACCAACAAACTATGGTTTGCAGACCTGGTTTGCAATCCCATTTTGCAGGGAAACCAAAAACCTTAGTTTGCCAGTTTGGATGCTGGAAAATAATTCAGTGGAGCAAAGGGAAGGGGAGAAAAGGGTGTGCAAGCACAGGGTTCATTTCCACAGTGCCAAGCTATGGTAAGATGTTTCTAGGTTTGCTTTGCTGATCAGAGAGAGAGAGGTAATTAACTATTGGTAAGTGAGAATCTACCGCAAGGTTTATTGCAGCCTCCCTCTAGGGTAACGTATGAACAGATCGCACCTGCTCTAAAGTAAATTATTCCGTATTGTAGGTTCAGAGAAAGATGGGGGCACTGCTATGATTTACTGAAATACACACACTTTGAGCCATAGTGCTGCAAAAAGGGATCAAAGTTGGTTTAGTCCAAATCCCTGCAGTAAGGCAGGTTGATTATCTGCCAACCTCACAGGTGTGCAGTCCAAAAGTAGGCGCATTGCAGAAAATTGTCAATGTCCTGATTTCAGGGGATGTGTCCATTTCTTTGGGTTGTAGACACTATGAGCTTCCAGGCCACCTGTATCTTTCTAATACCGGTACTTTATATTCATACCTGTTGGTTCAGAAAGAATTTTGCTGTAAATAAATGGGATATTAATCAAATCCTTGCAGTTGGGTGATTTAAAAACAACAACAAACTACCATGGAACAAAAATTAGGAGACATCAACTGTCCTGGTATGCATAATAAAGCAGTGGGCATAGAAAAAAAATGCCTGCAATGTTCGCAGATTAAATGTGGTTTTGGGGGGGAGGGGTTAACCAGAAATGTGTGAGTTTTTTTAAAAAAGAAGAGAATAAAAAAGCAATACAGTTAAATGAAATATAGAGCAGGAGCTGGACAGAAAGGAGGAAAGGGAAACCAGGTATAAATAGCAGACATACATCCTGTTTTTTTGCAGTAGAGTTTTGTCTAAGGCTATCAATCAACTTTTCACCACTTCCTGCAACAGCAGGTCTGCTATAAATCCTACCGCAACTGACTGGGTTTCATTTCCTCTGCCAAACCCTGCTAACCTGCGAGGCATGACACAATGACACCAGAGCGAGCAGCTGATAATGTAATACACAACTCCTGTGAGGCGAAAGTTAAAGTGCTTGTTCTCTCAGTTGAATGATTTTAAAGATCTTTATATTCTAGTTCCCAGGGGGGATAATTACTCAGTATAACACACTGCATTTTTTTTTTTTTAATCTAAAGGAATTTTATTTAAAAGTGTGTGGAAAGGATGGGGACAACTGGATGGCGTTTTTTATGCTCTCACCCCTTTCTAAATTGCCTCCGTTCAGGAGGCAATGCAACATCTAAAAAAACTTGTTCCAGCAGAATGTGATAGTTCAGCCCCAATTATAAGACTATTAAAGGAGAGGCTGTAGCTCTGCAGCAGAGCACATATATGAGGTCCTGGTTCAATTCCTTGTACTTTGAGTGAAAGAATCTTAGGTAGCAGGGTGAGAACAGCCTTGCCGCCTGAAATCCTGGAGAGCGGCTATGAGTCAGCTTTGCCTGTCCTGAACATCTGAAAGGGCTGGGCTGGTCCTGCAGAAGGCAGACCTTTATATTCTGAGAAGTCCAAAACTGCAACTCAGTTCAATCTCTATAAAAGTGTTTAAAAGTATGCAAACAGCATAGAACACTGAGAGCCAGCGTGGACGTAGTGGTGAGAGTGTTGGACTGGGACTCGGGAGATCCGAGTTCTAGTTCCCCGCTCGGCCATGAAACTCACTGGGTGACTTTGGGCCAGTCACTGACTCTCAGCCTAACCTACCTCACAGGGTTGTTGTGAGGATAAAATGGAAAGGAGGAGGAGGAGGATTATGTAAGCGCCGCCTTGGGTTCCTTTAAGGAAAAAAGGTGGGGTATAAATATAATAAATAAATAAATAGAATACCTTCCAAATTTTAAGAGAAATCACACACACACACACACACACACTTACAATTAAGCCTCCCTTAATCCAAGTGTTGCAGGTTAGTTACTGTGCCATGGTTAATTAGCTATTGAAGCCATTAATTCATTGTACTTAATAATTTCCATTATTTTTTAATTGAACAAGCAAGCTGCCATTATTTTTTAATTGAACAAGCAAGCTGCCCTTCATTTGGGAAAGGGAGTTGACGAGAAGGAGCCTTTTCTCTCACACATCATCTCACGGCCTGTGGCTCACGCTAGCTCAGCTTGCCTGAGTGTGGAAAGCTAAGCAGGGTCAGGCCTGGTTATTACTTGGATGGGAGACCCCTCCTCTAGTTTCCTGCATTGAGCAGGGGGTTGGACTCGATGGCCTTGTAGGCTCCTTCCAACTCTATGATCTATGAAATCTATTAAAACCACACACAAATGTGCCATTTGTTCAGTGCTGTAGATCTGCCCACATCAGAGGATGCTAATCATGTCAAGCTATGTACCTTCCTCCTGAGCCTGGTGGATAGGCAGCCCCTGTTTCTTTCTAAATCTAACAGCCTTTGCATTTGTTTGTTTAAAAGATTTATAGGGTGCCTTTTAGGGGAAGCCCTAATATGTTTGCACAGAACTATAGCAAATACCATGTTTAAAAACCAATGTGACCAAAACTGTAGACAAGGGGGGGAAAGGGAGGGGGGGAGATGAAAGTGTGCACAAAACTAAAGATTTTATTGGCCCAATGCAATTCAAATTAAAATGTTTCTTTAGGGGCAGTTCAGCAGCAGTGAGCACACTAGAAAACATAGTGGTATGCTTTTTAAGACCTCTGAAGAAGATTTTTAATTTGAAATGCAGTGAACCAATAAAATATTTATTTTTGTACACCTTTTGGATTTCATCTCACCCCCTTTTTCCTGTCCTTGGTGCCTTTGGTTTCTCCAAACCTCTAAACAGCCACATTTTTTTGTTTTTACCCAGCAAGGTTTATTAGGCAAAACTAATGGTGAGCACAATGTAGTGATGGAGGGCACCAGGAGGCAGCGTTGGACATGAAGAGTGCCACAGCCAGCATTGTGCAAATGACCCGGTCTTGTATTGGTGTTATCAGTAAACCTGGGCACCTCACTGTTCAGTCCTAACGTGAGATCATTAATGAACCAGTCAAAAAGCACCAGTCCCAAGACAGATCTCTGGGAGGGGACCCACTTTGTACACCTCTCGATTGTGAGAATTGTCCATTTATTCCTACCCTCTGCTCCCTGTTCTTTAATCAGTTACCGATCCATAAGAGGATCATTCCGTAAGAGGAGCTTCACCCACTTTCCCCGCTGCCCAACTGATCAGCCATCAGTTGGGTGGCAGGGAACTGAATGTTGTTGTGGCACTGGTGCTGGCGATGGGGAAACGGTGATCTTGATCAGGATAACTGAGGAGGGGGTGGAGAGGCTTTAATCTCCCCTCCAATAATCCTGATGCAGCTACAGTGCCTTGCAGAAGTATTCACCCCCCTTTGACTTTTCCACATTTTATTGTGTTACAACCTGGAACTTAAATGGTAATTCGCATTGTTACCACTTGATGTACGCAGGATACTCAACACTGTGAAGGTGCACAATATTTTTATTGTGGCACAGAAGTTACGTACACAAAAACAAACTGGTACTTGTTGGCTTGCCTAAGTATTCACCCCCTTTGCCGTGACATGCCTAAATAAGCTCTGGTGCAACCCACTGCCTCCAGAAGTCACATAATGTAGTTGAATGGAGTCCACCTGTGTGCAAATCCAGTGCCACATGATCTCAGATTAAATACACCTGTTTCTGGAAGGCCCCAGAGTTTGCTGGAGAGTATATCTGAACAAAGAGCATTGTGAAGGACCGCTGCCGGCCCTTTCCTGCAAAACGGGAGATCCGCGGCTTTCACTGACAGCCCTGATCTCGCCGCTTGCAATCTCCGCCTCGGCTCAGGTCATAAACACTGGAATTTAGCACTGAGTCAAAGTGAAACTACGCTTACTCCAGCCAGGTGAAAGCTAAAGAAAGTTTATTGAATAGTAAACAAGTACAAATTGAAAAGGGAGATAAGGGGAGTGAAACTGACAGAATGGAATCCCTTTGTTACACACAGTCAGAACTACAAAATAGCAACCTGGGAACCTAAGGTATTCTAAGCTAACAACAGAGAATCTACACTAGCCTAACCTAGCAACTGAGAACTTACACCAGCGTACCGAGGCGCTCCGCTTGGGGGTTGAATGTCCAGGTTGGCCTGAACCGATGACCTGCTCCGTGCTTCATCGCGCCTTACTTCCAACAACCAACAGAAGCCTTGGCTACTTCTTTTACCCCCTCTCTTGCCCCCCTTCTCGATCCCCAACCCCTCCCTTCGCTGACACGACGAACTGGTCTGGCCAGGCAGGAGGGGGTACAGTGGTTTCAGGGCCACCTTGACCATGGCCCATCAAAGGTGCTCAGAAGGGCGATTGAGGGTGCTTGGCAAACCATTGAGGGTACTTGGGAAAAGACCATCAGCATGTAAATGTGTTGTGGACTGGGCTCCCCTGCCCCCGGCGGAGATTATGCAGGTGGGATGTGGGGCAAAGTGTATGTTCTATCAGGCTTTCTCTCCACAAGCATCATGAAGACCAAGGAGCCACAACTCTGGGATAAAGTTGTGCAGAAGCACCAATTAAGTTATAAATATATGTACGGTATATATATTTGAGTTATAAATATATGTATATATATCCCAAATGATGAACATCCCCTGGAGCACCGTTAAATCCATTATTACAAAATGGAAATAATATGGCTCAACGTGACTCTGCCTAGAGAAGGCTGTCCACCAAAACTCAGTGACCAGGTAAGGAGGGCATTAGTCAGAGAAGCAACCAAGAGGCCAATGGTAACTCTGAAGGAGCTGGAGAGATCCTCAGCTGAGATGGGAGAAACTGTCCGTGGGACAACTATCACCCAGACTCTCCAAAAAGCTGGGCTTTATGGAAGAGCGGTGAGAAGAAAGCCATTGCTGAAACAAACATGTGGGAGACAGAGCAGCATGTGGGAAAAGGTTCTCTGGTCTGATGAGACCAAAATGGAACTTTTTGGCCTTGCCACAAAACGCGATGTGTGGGGCAAAGCCAACAGTGCTCATTGCCCTGAGAACACCATCCCCACAGTGAAGCATGGTGGTCATGTTTTGGGGATGCAGCATCATGTTTTGGGGATGCTTTTCCTCGGCAAGGACTGGGAAACTGGTCAGGATTGAGGGCAAGGCAGATGTACCCAAATACAGGGCAATTCTAGAGAAAAACCTGTTTCAGTCTGCAAGGAACCTGGGACTGGGGCAGAGGTTCACCTTCCAGCAGGACAATGACCCGAAAAACAGCCAAAGTAACACTGGAGTGGTTTGAAAACAAGAACCTGAAAGTCTTAGAATGGCCCAGTCAAAGCCCAGACCTCAATCTGATTAAGAATCTGTGGCAAGACTTGACAGTTGTTGTTCACCAACGGTCCCCATCCAACCTGACAGAGCTGGAGCAATTTTGCCAGGAAGAATGGGCCAACATTGCAGAATCCAGATGTGCAAAGCTGATAAGAGACTTACCCACAGAGACTCGCAGCTGTAATTGCTGCCGAAGGTGCTTCTACTCGGGGGGGGGGGTGAATACATACTTAGGCAACCAACAAGTGCCAGTTTGTTTTTGTTTACGTAACTTCTGTGCCACAATAAAAATACTGTGCACCTTCACAGTGTTGAGTATCTTGTGTACATCAAGTGGTAACAATGCCAATTGCATCCATTTCAATTCCAGGTTGTAACACAACAAAAAGTGGAAAAGTCAAAAGGGGTGTGTGTGTGAATACTTCTGCAAGGCACTGTAAGATCACCGTTTCCGCACTGCTGATAGCACAGCAGTGGAGAAACAGCAGTCTTGATCCGGATCTCTGGGTGGTGATGAAAGAGGCTTTAACCTTGCCCTCCAGCAATCCCAATTGCTGTGGGAGGGGGCTGGGTATCTGTGTCTAGAGAGCACGTGGGCACGGGGTGTCTGTGTGTGTGCATATGTCTGGGGCTATCTCTGTGTTTGTATGAGAGCAGAAAGGTACATGTGTGTACGTATGACCCCACCTGTCCTGGCTCCATCCATGCAGCCGCCGAAGGATTCCATGTCCACCAATGTCCACCCTCCACGTGAAAAAAGAAGTTGTCCAGCCCCGTCTTATCCCACAACTGCTAAGCTTACTCAGGAGTCTTAGTAGTCATGGGATAAGGGGAAGAGTCCTCTTAAGGAGGATCAGTAACTGGTTAAAGGGCAGAAGCGCAAATGGAGCACACAGTCAGTTTGTGAATATTCTGGAAGTTTGGGTAATCCCAACACTGAGGGCTCTCGTCATGGCTTAGTTATAGAGTTGTGATCGTTGAAGTCGGCTGCTTTAAACGTCTTTGCCTTTGTGTCAATCAAGTTGAGTATATGAAAATCTCTTGTCTTTTCTCTCCCTCTCCCCCTTTTTTTTTTTAATTAAAAAAAAGGTCAAAGAAGTTGGCCGCCCTTGCCGAACGTGTGCAGAAAGCTGAGCCGAGTAAGGCCAAATTAGGTTTTGAACTAGACGAGCTGGAAGCAGCGGCGCGTCTTGTTCAAGAGGAAGAAAAGGAGTTAAAAGCCACGGGCGCAGACGTTTCTAAGCAGCAGCTGCCTCCCTCTGAAGGAGAGGCGAGTGACTCTGAAGGCTCAAGCAGCACTTCATCATATGAGACAGGAGACTCCGATTCAGATGAACAAGAGTCCTCAGCCAGCGAAGATGGGAAAATAAATCCTTTACAAAGCACACGCCAAGAGGAGAGGACAGCCCCACTTATTGACTGTAATGGATTAAGGCGGGACGCAGGCACTTTGACGTTAGATGTTAGTAATGAAAAACCAAAGGCTTCTGTACAATCTACATCTGTTCCCGGGAAACTGATAGAGGAATTAGGAAAGCAAATGCAGACTGCAATTAGGCTTACGGAGCAGCCTGAAGGTTTGCCTTCTGTAAGTGGGGGTGGCGGCGGCGGCGGCGGCAGTGGCTCTTCACAAGAGATGGGAGCAAGCTGCATCACTCAGCCTCAAGGACTTTCTCCAGATCATAATGGAAAGAGACGTTTCTTCGGAGGCGACTCCAAAGCCCTGCTCTCTTCTGTTTCTTGGCACAACAAATGAAGCTCCCTGAGCGATTGTAAATGGGGCCAGCTGGGGGGTGGATTGATTCGGAGCCGCTTGTGGCTACGGTTCATTTTAACAGTCGGGTGTCACTTCAGCAAATAATATATGGAGACAATGTAGCCTGTTGTTGTTTTTTAAAAAATTACTTTCCGTTTTTGCTTGTATTCCGAATCAAGAGACTTCATGCAAGACGGTGGACAAGACTGAATTGAATCTTGCTTGATATGTCAGTGCCCCGCGGTAAAATCGTCAAATATTGATGCCTGTATATAGGAGACTCCGATAATGTGGAGTTATTTATTGAAGTGGCATCATTCAACAAGCTTAGTTGTATCGCAGAAGTATAATCAAACATTGATGAAGGTTGCTTAGCTTCTCTTCTGTAAATTGGTTATAGGGGAAGTTTATATTTATGTAAGTGTCTGTTTGATTTTAAAATCTAATTTGGTTCCCAGCTTCTAAAGTGTCGCTACGTGTGATGGTCCCGTTCCTTTGCTTTTGACCATTTTGAGGTGTCCAGTGTGCCTCCTTAGAGCAATAAGCTGTAGCCTTGTGGTTTCCAGGCACTTGCATCTAGTAATAGCAGTTGCATATGCAAAATATTCAGTGCCAGTGCAACTTGCAACTAAACCCTACTGTGTGCAGTGGGCTCACGGGCAGGTAGGGATGGGGGAGAAATTCATTCAGTTAGCATTTTGATGAGAGTTTACCTAATTCACACTTCTCAAGCCAGTACATGAACTGAAATGAAGCTATCCTTTGGTAACCACACCTCTGAATTTTGCTGTGCTGCTCTGATCAGAAATGCATGTATATGGGGGAAATCATACAAAACTGCATCATATTAAGGGAAACTGCATGCCAAAAAAGATGCATTTATTTGGCAAAATTACACACACACACACACACACACACACACACGGGTGTGCCTATTGGGAGAAGTGACTGAGCATGAAAGTGCATACGAATTTTCATGCTGACTTTTCAAAATAAACTGCAAATTGATATGGATGGAGCGAGGATAAAAATAGGAAAAATTTGAAACTGACAAATTGACAGGTTTGCCCGACCCTACTGCCAGGTAAGTGCATAGGATATAGTATCCATCCTGTTGTGGCTGTACTTGATTATGTTTTTTCCTGTCATGTGAATGGAGTAGTCAAAAATACATTTCTTTTTAAGTAGGAGCCTTTGGTTTCATGTTACCATTACTCCAACTGTGCTGCTAGCCTGTGGCTGAGATGAAGGAAAGGTGGCTCAGTGGTTAAGAGTGCAAGTGTGTAAGACAGGAAATGTCATTTAGTTGTAACTCTTCCAGTGACTTGCCAAATGACCGCACCATAATTCAACGGCAGAGCTCAGCCTATAGGGCATTTTCCTGTCTTTTAGACATGTGCCCCAGCCGCTGGCCTCTCTTCCTCTCATTCCTTACTAATTAAGCGTCCTTTGTTAGGAGTAGGCTGAGCAAGTCTGGTGTCAGGTGTCTAATTCAGCATCCTAAAAATTCTGCAGAATCCTTTCCTTTTTTAAAGAAGTATTTAATGATGAGTTTCTACCATGGTTAGCTGAGGCATAATAAATTATGCTTACAATGCAGCTGACGCAAACATTTTCTTAATGTGCCTGATTTCTGTAAATTTGAAAATAAAAAATGGGGTCATATAATGTACACAGCCAAAGCACTGTGGTGCTCTAAAGAAACACTAGTTAAGTGTCCCATTCTTCACCCTCGCTCCTGTATTTTGTGCCTGGCAGCTGAGGAGGGAGCTTGCTTGTCTCGTCTCTGAACAGCTGTTTCTCTCTGGGATCTGACAACTTCTGTGTTTGTGAAATCAATCTCTTTATTGTGCCCAGAGCACTGCCTCTCTTATGGATGGAAGATTGTTACTTCAGTCTGACTTGTTCTAGCATATTTGGAGCTTGGCCTTCCCACCTCTGCCTCCCCCCACTTTCTTTTCCAATATTCAGGAAAGTTTACTAGCCAGAAAGAAAAACTGGCTTTCTCTTTAAGTGTTTGCAATAATGAAACTTGTGAGAGGTTGTGTGCAGTGATGTCCTCCAATTAAGTCAAAGTGAGTTGTGCTTCATGTGTGGCAAAAGATTGCCTCTGAAAATGGCATCCTATGTGGAGGGAGCTTCCCCATAGCAATTAGTAACGCTTAAACCTGTGTCGTGATGTCATCACATGCTTTTCTCCAATCCTGCCAGTGGCAGCCAATGATGTTCAGCAGGCCAAGACCGTGAGGATGTCACAATACAGGTAAGTGTTCCTAAGCATTCTGGGAAGAAGAAGGGGAATTCCACATGAGATGCAGTTTTCAGTGCCATCCACATAATGCTCATAGCAAGTATTTCTGCCCTCTGAAGTCTTCAAGAAAGAAGATATGAGTCCTCATTCTAGCTGCTGAGCCCAAGTCAGTGCTCAACATTTGCCCACTCTCATTCTTGGGAGTCTTTGTCCGTGATCTTTCTGTGCCAGGCATTTCTCTAGAGGCTTTCTGCCTCTACCCTGTCATAGCTCCAGTCCATCTAACCATTTTTATACCTGCCAAATTAACAAGCAAGAGAGTCTGACTATGCTACTTTCACCAGTCAAGGCCAACAGGGGAATGAGAAACTAGTACAACAATGGTGGCTATAGTAATAGAGTGCAGATGTTAGGGTAGATGCTGTTCTAATTCATTCTTTTGAGTTTAAAGGGTTGTGGGTTGTTTTTGTTTTTTTTAAATTAACTAACCAGGATCTCTCCCTGTTGCTCTTGAAAAGGACGCTTCTGCCTCACACCATCAAACCTGAGAGCAGGGGTGGGCAACTTGCGGCCCTCCAGATGTTTTGGCCTACACTTTCCATGATCCCTCAGCACTGGCTATAGAGGTTAGGGCTGAAGGGAATTGTTGGCCAAAACATCTGGAGGGCCACAAGTTGCCCACCCCTGCTCTAGACTATGCTTTGCTTTATACGTGAGGGTGCGTGCTATTTTAGAACCCTCCTTTCCTATCTCATGCATATCCGCAGTTACTATAGACCAGTGTTCTCCAACCTTGGGTCCTGAGATATTTTTGGCCTACAACTCCCAGCATGCCCCAGCCAGCGTAGCTGGCTGGGGCATGCTGGGAGTTGTAGGCCAAAAATATCTCAGGACCCAAGGTTGGAGAACACTGCTATAGACCATAGTGGTGGAGGCACACTAATTCCCTACGTCCATTCAGGACTGTTCCGCACTTTCCACATTAATGTTCCACTTGTGTTTGCTGGACTAAACAGTGGAGGGGAGATGCACATCCCCCAACCTGCAGTCCCCTAGTAGATATCCCCTTAACACTTGTGTGTTTTTATGGTGGAGAAATGCTTACACTGCTGTAACCTACGTGTAAAGTGTGAAGCAGCTCTCTGTTGTTCCACATGCTAAAGAGACTGCCTTCTATGTGCCCCACATCACATTATATGAGGGCATCATTTTTGTATGAAGAGGCTTTTCTCTCATCTGGAACTCTGTCCCACTGAAAACTTGTCAGAGCCGTAGCATCTTCTGAAAGCATTGTAAGACCTTTTCTGTTTTAAGCTGCCTTTAGGAAGCCAGGGTTAAATCAGTGGATGGGCATAGTTTCTATCTCATGTTAATACGTTTTAATTGACCTGATAACTTTATTTACTTCGTAATTATCTACCCAAACCAAAGTGATGCAGTGATCAATATACATTGAGATAAATGAAAGTTTCCCAGTTTGCATCAAAAATGGCTTAACTAGGAGGAGGAGTGTAATCAACCACTGTGGAAGGTACTGGATTTATTTCATAATGGAGGAGAAGGCTATGACATGACTAGTATTTATTACCTCCAGAGGCAGCTGGTTGGCCAGTATATAGATTTCATAGGTACAGAGTTGGAAGGGGCCTACAAGGCCATCGAGTCCATATGAACAGAACAAGACTGGACTAGCTAGGCCTTTGGTCTGATCCAGCAGGGCTTTTATGTTCTTATTTTAATATAAATACTTGGAGGTTTCCCTTGCCCTCCTTAAATGGCTTGAGTGAGCATATTGTAAGCTCAAGTAACTGCACAAAGCAAAAAATAAAAATCCGCAGAGCTTGTTTCACAGTGGTGTGTATACATGGCAGCTGATTTGCACAACTAATTTGCAAACACATTTGATCTCTGCAGAAAATAAAAGCCTTGGTCAGACTGACCAGGAAGCCCCAAAATAAATCAAATGGATCCGTCCTTCGAATAAGACTGTTAACATTTTCTGTCGTCTGTATGTTAGTGTAAAACTATGCAAAGCGAATGCTTGTCTTCAGTGTTTCTGACTATCAGAATCTTAAGCTTTTTAGGTAAATGCATCCAGTGAGTTCATGACTGAATCGAAATTTTATAATAGCTGCCTTCTGGCTGGTAACCCACACTCTTCAAGTGTTATACAGGAGCAGCGCCATAGATCGGCCAAAACTTTATTTTCCCCTCAACTTTCCATCTTTTCTGACCTCTTCCTGAAAAATATGTAGAACTTATTTTCTATCAAATGAAGGAAATGCTGATGAGGCTCTATTTACTACAAGGTGTGATGAATGTACCAAAGAGATTGATGCATGCCTCTGGAGGGAGTGGGCTCAGCGGCCTGCCACTTTTGACACAGCTATTGTCAAAGCTGGTGTCTCAAGCAAGGCTAGAGAAAACAAGCAGGGAAACGCCTGCCAGACAGATAAATGGCTTTGCTGTTTAGAGCTGTCCATGGATGCTGTTTGTTTCTGAGATAAGGCGGGATGCTCTCCAAAGCAGCAAAAAAGATAAGACAAAAATTGTAATGAATGTGGAATTGTGTCACTATTTGGATGCCCTGCCATCTGAAGTGAGAGGAATATGCACTCGGGGAAGCTCAAATATGTTTCTATATATTAAATATTCAAATTGGCACTCCTATAGCTATGTTAATATGAATCCGGCACCCTGTGCGTATGCTGATGCATGTGCATACTTTTTCCCATTCCCTTCAGTGCAAAGGGTAGCTTGTGCAATCATTCATTCATTGCATTTCTATGCCACCCAATAGCCAAGGCTCTCTGGGTGGTTTACAAAGTTTCAAACCCTAAAAATACAATTTAATAACATAATGTAAAAGCGTTTGCATGCAAAAATATGTAACAATTTGGCACAATCATTAAAAATTCCAGAAACAGTTAAACATCTTATCTGTCAAATGCCTAGAAGTAGAGGAAGGTCTCAACCTGGTGCCAGAAATATGACAATGTTGGTGCCAGGTGGATTTAAGTGGGGAGAGCATTCCACAATTGGGGGGCTACCACTGAGAAGGCCCTCTCCCTTGCTGCCATCCTTCAAACCTCTGCCAGATGAGACGCTTGGAGGAGGGCCTCAGATGAAGATTGTAGCGTATGGGCAGGCATACAATGTTGTTTATGCCATTAGAGTGAACGGGGCAGGCTGGGTTGCTGAGCAGCATGTATTAAAATGGAGCTCCCATTTCCATGAGGAATGGTTGGATCGGGATGCCAAATAGTGGTGTGCAGATCTAATTTTTATAGCATGTGTTAATTGTACTCTCTGGACAAGTGCAATTGCTAGGGCCTCCCAGGTCCTGGCAATTCTCTTTACTCTTTCCACGTGATCTTGGCCTGAAGGATCACCCCTTACAACACCATCCAGCCGCTCTACGTCGATGCCCCTCGGCTCAACCTTCCATTCCATACTGCTGGCTATTGCTATTATCCCTGCGCTCCGACAAGCTGCTGCTGCTACTGCCCCTCCTCAGTTACCCACGCCTTACAGCCTGCCTCGGTTCCACTGGGTTTCAACTTCTATCGTTTCTGGACCTGATGGGTTCCTTAGCTCACTGTCTGTCTCTTCGTCCTCACCATTAGCTCTCTGCCCTTCTTGGTTTGTTTGATTGGTTGTTGTTGTTGTTGTTGTTGTTTGCCTATTGTTGCTGAGCAGGAGATGGCCTGCCTTTCACGAAGTAGATTAGTATGTCATTAGCTGTTGAAGGCTGTGCGGCAAGAAGTGCAAAGAGTGAGCTGTTGAGTCACATGATGCAGTGGAGGCTCCAGTGTCAGTGGGGCGGTGTGTCCACTGGGGTTCGATCTGGACCTTAAAAGCAGCTAGCCTTGGTGCTGAACCCTATCCCCCTTCCAAGCTAGGTTCAGCACCTTTAAAGTTCAGACTGCCGCCCAGGGTGGATACACTGCCCCACTGACACTGGAGCCACCAGTCTCCACTGGTTACATATTCTTAGCTGTAGTGCTTAAGAATCCAGAAGGAAGTTTGCACAGTTTCTGGCCTTCAACACAGGCCTGTGGCTCACGCTGGCTCAGCTTGTCTGAGCGTGGAAAGCTAAGCAGGGTCAGGCCTGGTTATGACTTGGATGGGAGACCCCTCCTCTAGTCTCCTGCATTGAGCAGGGGGTTGGACTCAATGGCCTTGTAGGCCCCTTCCAACTCTATGATCTATGAAATCTGTGTCATTTTCCTAAGTCCAAAACTTTCCCAAATAAGTGGGGAAAAGATGCATCGGTAGGAATGAAGCTGTCCTCTAGGCATCTTAGTTAATCTTGGACATGTTGCCTTACGTCTGAATAAAATTGGGAGCCAAAATAACATGGAGACCAGCAAGGAATTGTGAGGGGAAGGAAAGGACAAGACTCTTAATGCCTTGACTCTCCTTTCCTCTCCAATGAATCGGTTGGTGGGAGGGAGCAATGGACTCGTCGTCAGTTGACACCTTAATAAAAAATAGGAATATATATTTGTAAAGCCTCTGTTATTTTTTGAAATCTCAGTATTTTAAAGCTCATTTTCTTGTTTTGCAGTCAGTAATATATCTTATTTGCAGGCCAAATGCTTTTCCAAAGGCATTTTTGTGCCGCTTATGAGTTCTTGTTCGCAGCCAGTTAAGTTCAACTTTTGTTTATAAATAAAGCTTCTAGTCCTCAAAGCAGCAGCAAGGTGTACTAAGGTTCAAAGAGACAAATAACAAGGAACTTATCAGAGTCAGCCCTGCCTTACAGTAGGCTGAAGTGACCTGATTCAGATGGCACCATGAAAGTGCATGGCAGGGAGACCAAGTCAGGAATTGGTGCCTGAATGGTGCAGAAATACTTTTTACAGTATTTGCCCTAGCAAAGTGGATGGGGAAGTGCCAGTTGGGCTCCACATCAGGCAGCAAAATGTCTTGAACTCCATCATTCTCTAATTTTATGTTTTCCAGACTGATTAAAATTTGAGTGGGTGACTTCCAGTTTTGTCATAGTTGTTCGACAGCACCTGCAAAACAAAACAAAAACTGTACTATCTCCAGAGTGACATTTCTACTGTGCCTCCTTCAGGCTCATACCAAAGCTATACAAATAATACTATTTCTATGGCCATTGGCCTAATATGGTTTCCAGAGTGGTGAAAATGTGTGTGTGTCCGTCCCCCCTCCACAATTCTCCTCTGATTGCCTTCTGTGTCTTTGATTCTCCTAGTCCAGAATGGTCGAGGGAAGCATCTTGTCAGGGGCCTAGCAAGGATGATACTTGTCTCCCCCAGTTTTTCTGCTCCCAGAGTACAGGATTTGCCTGGCAGTAGGCACTAGGTCTCAGAGAGAGAGAGAGAGAGAGAGAGAGAGAATGGGATATGTACAACACCCCAAAGCACATTGCTTATGTAGTACAGGAATCCCTGCCAAGATTTCTGTTTCACATGACCGTGAGAACTAGAAACAAATCTGTATAAAAAGGTGAAACAGGAAATTCTACAGAAAACCAGATTTCATCACCGGTTTTGAATACACTGTCCAGTACAGTTGCAGAGATGTTGGGAAAGAGATGTAGGCAGTGCAGCAGATCTGGCTTTTGTAATCACGAGTAACCTGGCTCTGTTACGCAATAGTTCAGCCCGAGGATGCAGTGTTGGCCTAGGACATTTTTGTACCTGAAGCAAAAAAGCATGCGTGCTTGCACAACACACACTCCTGCTCTGGATGGTTGCTTGCGTTGCTCTTAATGACACACAAAGATGGGGACCGGAGGCAGGAAAGCAGTGCGTCTTCTCCAATCCGCTGCCTGTTTCACATTGTGTCAGGATAAGGCTGACCCTGTAATGTATAGAAGCCTTGTTGAGCTTCTTTCTTTTTTCCAGCCCCTTCCACCACCACCCACTTCACCACCTTTAGCAGTATTTATGATCTCTTATTTAATACAGCTCTTTTCTGTCTTTCTGTAAGAAGCTAGGCCCGTGGTACATTTGTCCCTCCGGGAATGTGAATTCATCAGCTTCACGGTAAGACCGAGAGAAACGTTTGGCAGCCAAACTTCAGCTGTGCAGAGTTCAACCCGATAAAGGGCCAATGGGCGCCCGAGTGAGCCGTCTTCAATAACGTATCACTCAGTAGCCTGGCAGCGGAATGTGTGAACCACCTGCATGGAAAAGCGTCGTATTTTCGGGCAATGTCAAGTGATGAAACCGTTCGTGCGCCGTGTGTTCTTGGCCAGCTAGTTCACACAAGAAAGCCACCCTGTTGCTGTTGCAGTTCTCATGTGCGAATGGGCTCCAAGTAGCCTTCTGTCTGATGTTGCCTAAGGAAGGCAAGGGTTGCATGCACAGTTCAGCCCAAAACCAGGGATGAGATGGAACACTGTGCCATCTAATTACGAACGCAGGCAAAGACGGTTCCAGTGAGTGAGTCATAAATGTTAATGGGACTTGTAAGTATAAATCACCTGTGAGCCCAAGCTAGGAACGAATCCCATAAATTCCACTCTTAAATATTCTTGGCAGTGGCAAGGCTGGAGAAGCTGCCCCTCCTCCACCTTACTAGTGCTGGTGTAATTAGCTTCTCTGCCTCCTGTCTGCACTTTTGGAGTAATTTGAGAGGAAAGGGCCCCATTCACTACAGTAGATAAACTGGCGTGGGTGTTTTTCTGGATGTTATTCGGCCTGCAGTAATCTGCTGCACTGGCCATTGACTTGCCTAATTATGTGTATTACAACTGCAGAAGGCTCACAGCAGCAGCAGGGGGGCGAACTGTGGAATGAGCACAATGATGATTCCATCTGTTCCTGCAGAGCTGAAGGGGGGGGGCAGCCAGCAATGCGGGGGGGGGGGAGATACCCTCTAGCACAGGTGCCTCTGGAAGGGGAGTCCCTTTACCAGGTGCTGGCAGAAAGCAAAAAAAAAACAAAACAAAACCGAACCAGCATTGCTCTTTGGTGCCTGCTTAATTTACAGCATATTGAAGCCTCCTACTTCTGGGTTGGATTGGATTCTGTAACTGCTTCTCAGCCTGCCACTTTTTTTCCAGGTGACTGAGGTTCCAACAAGCATGTGCTGACCTTTGCAAATACATCTGGAAACGTGGTTATACTGGACACATGGCAGGTGAGGAACGGGCGACGCCCTCCTCTGCCTGCCCTGTTCCCCGCTGAGATTCACTCTTCCTTGAAGCTGCTTTTCACAACAAGAAATGAATGTTGGAGTTTAAAACCATGCATGTGTGTGTAATCTGTAGTTTGGGCCTGAGGCGCAGTGACCACTGGTTTATGCTATCATCTGGAGAGTAATAGCAATTGTGGGGCTTCCCCCCTCCCATCAAATTCATTCATCCACTCCTTCTGCCAACTCTACCCAACTGCGTTTTTATTTTTACAAGCTTAAATCCCCCCAACACTCAACTTCAAAGGCCTGTAGACTTATAACTTGTGTTCCCCCATCTCTAATCAGCCTTTTTAATTAATTAATTAATTAATTCTATATCACCCAGTAGCTGAAGCTATTCACAGCAATTCATAAAACACAGATACAACAATATCTTGTATAATATACAATATTTGACTATGGGAATTTACGTAGAAGTAAATCCCAGTAAGGGTGCAATCCTTTGTCTAAACTTGCATAGGATTGCGCCCTAAGTTTTCTGGGAATTACTCTGTAGTAAGCTAATTTAGCATTGCAGCCTCAGTCAAATTTTGAACCCCCCCCCCTCAGGATAAAACATCCTTTAAAGCAAACAGATGATACTAATGTGAGAAAATATAACACCACCATACAGTTAAAAAACTAAAATGTCCTCATATCCAAAACACTGCTCATGAAAAAGAAAACACCCACAACTGAAGTAAGGCTTTACGATGCTAATAATAATGACTAATTAATAATAATACAATTTTAAAAACTTTGGTTCCAGACTGATAAATCTTCTGAAAAGGAGTGCCACTACCAGGAAGGCCTCTGTAGTATACTTGGTGTCCTAACTTGGCACGTGCAAACACAAACATGTAATATCCTTCAACAGCTGCTCTCAGTCAGGACCAGAACACCGGTGGTTCATGTGTTTGAATCCTACGAGTGGCATGACAACAAATCCACAGAGCTTCCACTGTGAGCTGATTTCCCTTGGTGCTGCTCAGTTCACAGTCTCAGAGCTAACTGCTTATTGTGCTAATGGCATCCTTTCGCCAGAAAAAACATTATACTTCACATCTGATGTGGTTGGCAGAAGCTGCAATTGAGGTGTGAAGTGACTTTCCACATAAGAACATGGTTTTCATGCTCTTCGGTGTCGGATTCCGTGCTTGTGTTGCCACGCGGAACTCTATTATCAAAAGCTCCTAAGCAATTAGAGTGTATAAAAGGATCTGGCAGCCTTTCTGTTGGGGGTGGGGGGGAGGTATTATTACTCTGGGTGGATGTTGTTCCAAATCCCACATTTACAAAGGAGAATCAATACTGCTTAAACGTTGCTGTATTTAGCAAAGGCATCTACAGTAATACCTTGGATTGCAAGTAACTTGGTTTGAGAGCATTTTGCAAGACAAGCAAATTTTTAAATATTTATTATTATTTTTTTTTACTTTATATACAAGCGATGTCTTGCAAGACAAGTACTGTCGTACTGCTTAAATTAAAAATCTCTGTACAAATTTTTTTGGGGGGATTTCGTTTTGATATAGTGTTTCGGATTACAAGCACGTTTCAGGAACGAATTATGCTCTCAATCCAAGGCATGACTGTACAAGGATTTAACCTGGAAACCTGTGTTATTTTTTTTGGCAAGGATACATTCTTGCCTAATTTTTTTAAAAAGAAATATTTCCATAGGATGAAGCATTTTCCAAAACATTTTTTTAAACTGCCTATGACCTAGCCAGCTCACCAACCTTACGGACTTGGATGTTGTGAAAAACAGGAGTTAGCAGGAAAGTGTCTAGAGATTTTTTCAAAAGCCGGAGAAACCGATATGCTGTGTGGGCACCGCTTTATCACCATCAAGGGAATCAGTGTGATGCAGTGCTTTGAGCAGGGGTATGCAATCCAGTGCCCACCAGATGTTTTGCACTACAATTCCCATAATCCCTGATCATTGGTCGTGTGGGCTGGGGATGATGGAAGTTGGAGTCCAACACATCTGGAATGCACCAGGTTGCTTATCCCTGGTTTAGATTAGAACAGCCTTCACCAACCTGGTAACCTCCAGATGTGTTGGACCACAACGCTCATAATTACCAATGGCCATGGTGGCTGGGAATTGAGGTCCTACACATCTGGAGGGTGCCAGGTTGCAGAAGGCTGGACTAGAGGGACCTGGGTTTAAATCTCTCAGCCATGGGTTGCAGGTCTTGTCGCATACTTTCACGCTAACCTACCTTACAGGTTTGCTGTGAAGATAAAATGGAGGGGAGGGGGTACGCCACTCTGAGCTACTTGGAGGAAAGGTGGGTGAAAAAAGAAACAAACTAACCATTAGTACAGATCATGTTTTCCCTAAGGACTTCACATTCACTATCACACATCACAACTACGCAGGAATTGTTTAAACCATGGGTAGTCATGAATGAGTGGGAGCGAGTGTGCATGATGGTTCCTGACTGCCCGCCCACTCTCACTGCAATAAACAACCCAGGGATGCTCTGCCCCTGGGTTGTTTATCACGATGTCTGAACCCGGAACTCTGGTTTGTTGGGGGATGAACAACCCAGAGTTTTTGAACCAGATCTACACGACATGCTATATCGTCAAGTTAGCATTACAGTACTGTTATATTCATGTTTTGCCATCACTACTCACAGTGTACACTTTCGTTAAATGTACTGCAGTCTTTCCGTCCGTCCCCCCCCAAACACACACACCTAAACTCCGTAGCGGTAATACTGTTGCCTTACACATGCAGGAGAAATGGCCCTTTAAGAGAAAGGGTGGTTGTTTTTTGGTTCATCATCTATGCACAGGAGCAAAGGAAAGAACCAGGGGGGAATGTTTTTACAAGAAGAGAAAAAGAATTCCTCCTGCCCCCTCACAAAAAAACCATGGAGAAGGAGAAGGGAAGAGAGTGGGAGGCTGTGCTGAAGCCAGCAGGATCAGCATGCCCATTCCCCATCACCCAAAACCAATTTCCCAAAGCAGTCTTCTTCCCGTGCTACATTTCCCAAGCAGAAGCTCCACTGAAATCAATGTGATTTACCTCTGAGTAAGGCCATTTAAGAAAATGTGATTTACTTCTGAGTAGACACGCAGAGAGAAGCCACGGGGAAGGAGGGCAGCTGGAAAGCAATCTCGGAGTTGCTGCTGTTTCGTGAAGCCCCAATTTGCTTTGTGATTTACTTCTGAGTAAGACCATTGAAGATAATGTGATTTACTTATGAGTAAGACATGCATTTATAGCTAGTTGTACTTTGGGGCAGGGAGTTGAAAGGGGCATTCAAAACTTTATTTTTTCGGAGGGGAGGGGGGAAGCACTTACTCTTCAGCTCACTTTGCAAGAGAAAGAAGCCATGGGCGGGGGGGGAGGGAGAGAGGCAGGAAACTAGGAAAGCAATCTCTGCTTTGCCGCAGCCTTGATACAGCTTTGGGAGACAAAACCGAAGAGACAGACAGGCAACGACAGCGCCCGGTGAGAACACACACAGCCATGTACTGCGATAGTGAATTGCAATAACAGGAAAAATCATAATAAAGGTAGTTCAGGAAATTATGGAAGAAACAAAGAATGATAATGCAAGACAAATGCAACTGGAACTGAAAAGTGAGTGCGTCATGTGCCCCGCAAGTCGCAGAAGCGATCCAGTATTGCAGTAACCTTGAGGTGTAGATTGCCCCCAGGACTGGTCACAGTTTACAGGAAAAAAACGGCAAACCTTCACTGTGTGATCTGAGTGATGGCAAGGAAAATGATGGCACGTGGCCCTGATCAAAGATCTAGATGATGCCATTTATCTCAAGTACTGAACATGATGAGAAGCAGGGGGTGAAAAAACAAACACACAACTGCTAGCAGTTGTGTGAATAGGCCCTGCTAGGTTTGGACCACAAAGGGCAATGGGAGCACTGCTGACTATAATGGCATTGCTTGAGTCATCCGTTAATTTTTAAAACTTTCCATTGAAACTCCAGTTCTATTATTTTGCAATATGACTCATGCCATGCACAAACCTCCTAATTTAGGAGTGCTCCGTATAAAGATATGCAAAAGCTAAAAATAGAGACAAAAATATATTGGAACAGCTGCAGCTATTATCTTACTAGTAAAGGGAAGAAGATGATTCCCAAAGAAGTCTTTTGCAAACATCTGGCTCCTATAAGATGATGACGAGAAGCAGGCCAGTGGCTTTCTGTGGATTTCATGGGATCATAGAGTTGAAAGGGGCCTACAAGGCCATCGAGTCCAACCCCCTGCTCAATGCAGGAAACTAGAGGAGGGGTCTCCCATCCAAGTAACAACCAGGCTTGACCCTGCTTAGCTTTCCACACTCGGACAAGCTGAGCCAGCGTGAGCCACAGGCCTGTTGACTGTGGTATTATCCAGGTACTTTCTATCAGTGGGTCTCCCTTAGCCCCAGTTTAGCTCCAGAACATATAAATGAAGACAAGAATGCCCTTGAGAATGAAGAAAGCATTTTATCAATGCAGGACTACAGGTAGTTAGCTACCAAATGCCTGAGTTTAGGAGATGGGGCTTCCCAGCTGTTACTTCCAGCCAGATGCAATCCTCAGCATCTTCTCTTTTGGGTATTTAAGCACTTGTAGTAATCACAGACAAGCACGAACATTTCATCAGATTCCTGCTGGTGCCAAAGATTTCTGCTACTATGGGAGAGAGAGAGTGCATGCATGTGTACTCTAGCAATGAAAGTGGCAGCATTTGGCAGCCCTAAAAGGATAAATGAAATAAGGCAGACCTGGTGCTTTTTATGTTCAAAATGGCTATATCAATAATTAGTAACAATTTATTATTTGCTGCTTGAGGCCCTCCAGAGATCATCTCTAACATTCATGCAAACATATTTTTTAAAAAATAGTAGAGGAATTTTAGTGTCTACAAATGTGTCCAGAGTTATGGAAAGCGAAGTTCTTGCGATATCTTTCTGTGTTCCTTGTGTCCTATTACTAGAACAATTAATTAAAAATGGTAGCACTGAGCCCTATTGATTCATTTAGCACTTGGAAGCTTAATGAGGTGTAAATCCTACAGGCAGCTGCATGGTGGAGTTGACTAAGTAATTTATATCAATTGATGTGATTAGTATAGGTCCTCAATCACTCCATTGTTGCTCCCTGCAATCTGTCATATTCTGAACAGGATGGGGTTGGGGGGAGACTTCACTTTTGAATTTCGGTTAGACTGGATCTAATTTTCTCTGGGTTGTGCTAATGTGACTGGAAATATGATGTTCTATACCCAGGCTCTCCAAGCTTGGGTCCCCAGATGTTGCTGGACTACAGCTCCCAGAATCCCTTGCCATTAGCCATGCTGGCTGGGTATGCTGGGAGCTGTAGGCCAGCAACATCTGGGGACCCAAGCTTGGAGAGCCCTGTTCTATACAGACAAATAAATACATATCGCTCTTTGTTGCAAAGGGAACAATTTAGGTCCCAGCCTTTTCCTCTCTCCTTAATTGCTCGCTGTAAAACTTGCATACCGAATATTTTTCTACAAACTGCATGGTCCATTCCTTTAAGTGGGGTCATCCTCCTGGCATAGCTCAGGGATTCTGAGACCTGTTTTGGTGTTGTGCCAGAGCTCCCATGCCGGTGGCAAAGCTCTGCTCATCATGTTGGTGGAATCAATGATGCTGGTGCAGGTAGCACGGCCACCTTCTCCATTAACCCTTTGGCTTAAACCAGGGTGCACAATATTTTTGGCCACATGTGATGCTGGCTCCTAGATTGGGGGCTACACACACTTGCACACACACACACACACTGATATAGATCACTCTTTCCTTGTTGCCAGCAGTGGTGAGGAAAGAGTAGGTAATCTGTATGGGGATCCCTGGGGGAAGGGGTGGAGAGCTTTCTCTCCATCTCCTCCCCCAGGGATGCCGATAGCAATTGACAGTACAGGCAACAGCAGAAGTAACGGCGGCAGCTGCCACAACAACAATACATTAGGCAGGAAGTCAGTGGGCTGTGGGAATTCAGGAGCAGTGGGGAGGTCAGGACACCATTTTGGGGGGCATCATTTGGCCCATGGGCCACAAATTGTGCGCCGCTGGCTTAAATCTTCAAGCCTCCTCCACAGTTGAAAAAAGCCTATGCACATCACTGAATAAGCTCGCGGCTGGGAAATCACAGTGAAGGGTATGACAGGAGTTTAGTCAGAGTTAGTCTGTGGACAGAGAGGGAGAAGGTCTGCGGCGGGTTGGTGTGCGGTGCATTAGAAGGACTAAGAGAAAGTTGAGGAGAACGGGAATATATTATTCTTCCTCTGTGGTTGGGGAGGATCAGGAGTAGGGAGAAGGTGGCTGCGTTATGCCAGGAGGCTGCCCTGAGATCTTGCCAGAGGAAGGTTGTACAAGTAGGCAGTGAAGGCCCAGATAAACTGTTCAAGCAGCCAGTGATACAAAGGGAGGAATTTGGGTGTCAGAGGAATCTGGACCTGGTTATAAGGGTGGAGGTTTAGGGAATTTGGCCTGAGGTAAAGAAGTAATGAGAGCGTTGTGACAGCGACAGTGTCACTTGAGCCCTAAAGAATTGTCACTAAGCAGTCTTTGAAAACCCCGAAGTAAATATTAGTAATCCCTTATGTACAAAATATCCCTTTAATAAATTACTTGTTTCATAGTTCATCTGGTCTCTAGTGTTGGTGCCCATCTCATGCCTAAGCCTCTTACACCAGGTTTTAAAGTATTCGAACAGAACTGGTGACAGTGGGAAAGGATCAGCTTGTGGAACTCTCGAGTTTTAGTGGCAGAGAGTTCCTTAAGCCCAGAAATATAAGCATTTGCTATAAACAAGAAACCCCATAGATGGGATTACCCAGTGAAGGAGCAATTTCCCCAGAGAGGGTGGCAGTAGTGGGGAGAGGAAATCCTCCATACACATATTTTTGAGGTAAGAGAAAAGATGGAAGAAGCTGTGGGAAAACACAGGAAGGTTATATAAGAAAGATGATGATGTCTGGATCCCCTGTAAAATCCTGGGAATGCGGCATTGCAGTGGCACTATAAAAGCCTCATCTGGAAGCACCCCCAGTGTCTTTCTTTTTCCTTAGAATGATTCCTATTTTTCATATCCATCTAGGGCCCCATTCTTACGGGTCCCCAGCACATGTCTACTCAAACGTAAGTCCCATCAAGGTCAGTGGGGCTTACTTTCAGGAAACTGGATATAGGATTGCAGCCTTAAGCAATTAAAGTTTGACTTTTAAATGCTGACACAAAATTTTGACTGTGTTGCTTCCATCATTCTTGTCATGTGACTTTTGAAATCAAAAGTGCTCATACATATACAGTTATAAAGGATGCCGCTACTGCGCTTGAGAGAAAGGGGGAAAAAAAAGAGACACCCTTCAACGTCTGACATACCTTTCTGAAAATATTAGGAACACCTAGAAAGCACACACATTTTACATTTCTATTCTCCAAAGCAATATATTTAGTGTTTCATACAAATCTGAGATATTCTATGGGCCAAATAAGCACATTAGAGGTGATGCTACATCACTATCACAATACACTCAGAATGAGAAAATAGATCTCATGCCTATTAAATAAGATGGAGGATATTCTAGGGGGAGGGGGTCAAAAACCCATTTATTAGTAGCCAATAAGAGTTCAAGCAGGCTATCTAGACACTGTGAGGAGGAGTCTTTAAAAAAAGAAAGCACAATTACCGGTAGTTTCAAACAAGAGCCAGGAATTCACATGGGGCTTCTACAAAACAAACAGTTGTTCTTGGCTCGGGAGAGCCACTCCTCAAAGCAAACAAGTTTTATTTCTCTGCTTTGTACAAGCGGTTTACCTCAAGCCAATGGAGGAGAATCCCAGCTTGAGGCAAGCTCGGCTGGCCACTCGGGCAGGATCACAGTGGACACACAGATCTGCATAAAACTTGCAGACGCTAATTTGTATGTATAGATGCAAATTTAGAAATGACTGTTTGTGGGGAAGGCTGTAAGCAGGTGACCTGTGTGTGCTTGCCTGCTGTCCAGATGCTCACTGTTGATGGGGAAGTTCAAGACCCCTGCTCTCCCTTCCTCTGGCTCTTTATCTTTAAACTGGACTCAGACCGGGCAACCCTTCAGACAGAGAATGCCTTCAAATAGAGGACTGTCCTCTAGTAGCCCTTCAAAACAAAGGACTATAAAGCAGGACATGTGGCCACCCTAGTCTAAATTTTCATGGCCATTTCAACTCATAAGAGCTGTAGTATAGTGCATGGATTTCATAGATGGAAGTTGGAAGGAGGAGCCTACAAGGCTATCGAGTCCAACCCCCTGCTCAATGCAGGAGACAGCCGGGAGGGCGACTAGGGGAAAGGCAGAAGCAGGGACCAGCTCAGAATCAAAGCTGGAAAACATTTATCTTTAACTCTCCCAATCTGGCAGGAGCCAAGGCAGCTGCAGCTACTCCTACCAGATCCCTCCCCAGCCTGTCATAATTGATCAGGTATGTCAGGCAGCAAGCATGATGGGGGTTGGGGGGGGGTGAAGAGCAAATGAGAAAGCCAGAGGGGCGTGGGCAGGAGAAGGCATGGCTGCTTATCTCCAGCTGAATTGGGAGGTTTAAAAGTGTATAACTGCTCTCTAGCTTTGATCTTGGCATCCGTAAGCTCCAGTGACTAGAAGTCGGGACTTAATTCCATTTGGGAAAGTGGCTTAAAGGGTATATGATTGGGATCAATTTTATTTATTTATTTTTTATTTATTATATTTATACCCCGCCTTTTTTCCTGAAAGGAACCCAAGGCGGCTTACATAATCCTCCTCCTCCTCTCCATTTTACCCTCACAACAACCCGGTGAGGTAGGTTAGGCTGAGAGTCAGTGACTGGCCCAAGGTCACCCAGTGAGTTTCATGGCCGAGGGGGGGATTTGAACCCGGATCTCCTGAGTCCCAGTCCAACACTCTAACCACTATGCCTACCGTTTACCTCTGGGCAAAATTTTTTCTAAACAAATGGTTGGTGAATTAAGTGGGCATATGTCTACATGGTCCTCCCCTTAAACTCTACTGTCACCATCAGATTAGAGGGAGGGGCCGTAGCTCAGTGGTAGGGCAGCTGCTGTGCATACAGATGGTCCCCAGTTCAATCCCTGGCTTCTCCAGGTAGGGATGGAAAAACTCCTGCTGAGCCGCTGCCAGTCAGTGTTGACAATACTGGGGTAGATGGACCAACAGTCTGACTCGGTATAAAGCAGCTTCCGATGTTCCTAGGTACATTTTCAAGATCTGTAATATACAAGCAGAAGACGCATTTTCAAGATCCATAATTTATTGTAATAAGACTTACATTAATTAACTTGGTTAATGTGATGAGTAATTGGATTTGTTAAGCACCGTGATGAGCGTCCAGCTGGGGTAACAATGGGCCAATGAGTATAATTGCTCATTGACTGTGCAAAATGTTGCAGAATCATCCTCTCCTTCTTTCATGGAGCACATTCTGTTGCAGAAATGGGGAATCTGTGACCCTCCAGATGTTGGACTACAACTCCCATCACCTCTGACCATTGGCTGTGCTGACTGAGGCTTTTGGGAGTTGGAGTCTTACAACATTTGGAAGGCCACAGGTCCCTCAGCCCATCTCTATTGGATCCAAGTACAGTCAGGGTGCTGGTTTTAACCTATAAAGCCTTACATGGCTCAGGACCGCAATACCTGATGGAGTGCCTCTCCTGACCTGAACCTACCCGGACACTACAATCAACATCTGAGGCCTTCCTCCAAGTGCCACCTCCAAAGGAGGCTAGGAAGGTGGCAACAAGGGAGAGGGCCTTCTCAGTGGTGGCTCTCCAATTGTGGAATGATCTCCCCCCTGAGGCCTGCCTGGCACCAACACTGCCATCTTTCCAGCACCAGGTTAAGACTGCCCTCTACTCCCAGGCATTTAATGGCATATGATGGGGCATTGATGTCAGCTGATTTTAACAGGTTTAGTATTTTATTGAAAGTGGTCTTAGCTGTTTAAATTGTTTTAAATTTTGTATATTGAAATTTTATGCTGTATTTATCTGTGGTTTGTTTTTGTGAATTTTGTGAATTGTTGTGAACTGCCGAGAGAGCTTCGGCTGTTGGGCGGTATAGAAATGACGACGACGACGACGCTGATGATGATTATTTCCATAAAAAATGGAACAACATGATCTGGTAGCAATCTTGGAGAAACTTGAACCTTGCAAAAGTGAGTGGAATGGCAAGGGCATTCAGAAAAGAATTAATGTGGATTTTGCAGACTTTCAAAACAGAACCAAACAGTGGGGCTTTATGGTTGGAAAGTAGTTGGAGAAAATGCAACTGTTCCCACTATTAATAATTCCAAGCATTTATTTAATGTGATCATGCATGCTGTTGCTGTTCACATGTATTGAATTTAGCCCATTATTGGAGCTTATCTTCCAGACAAACCGTTTTGTTGCTGGCACATTCCATTTGGCTGAGGATCAACTTCATGAAGTGTGCACTTCCAAAGTCTTAGAAGATATGCCATTTGCTCTCATCATCACCCTCATTAAAAAAAAAAAAAAAGTGGGTGGAGATGCTTTCAATAACATAAAAACTGAGAGGTCATGAAATGGAATTGACAGTGACGGTGACACAACCATTTTGTGCTGTGCTAGAAGCCCATTTGGCAATCACCGGTATGGTTTTCATAGTGGCCAAACAAGCTGCTATATACATATGTATCTTAGGAGGTTATATTTCTTATTCATAATTGGTGGCGGCACAGATAAGAAAAGGATCCATGAGAAGGGCTGCGAAACTGCAAACGCTCTGCAATCTGAATAAGGACAGAGTCAGGGCAGGGCCAGATCACACAGGGAAGTGGCTGTAGGAGCAGACCCCACAATTACCACTGCCACTTACTTACTTACTTACTGAGGGTGCAATCCTATGCATAAATAGACATAAAAAGATCCTACAACACCCAGCATTTCCCAGCCATCTGTGCTGACTGGGGAATGCTGGGAGTTGTAGGACTTTTTAAATGTCTAAACATGCATAGAATTGCACTCTTATTTATTATTTTATTTAAACTACTTGTATACCACTTGATATCCTAAAATATCTAAGTAGTTTACATAAAAAACAAAAAAAAAGGTGCATAAGTGAAAACGATAGGGCTAATTTCATTTTGTTTTTACTCAAAAATTGTCACAGGCAGACCGGTTGTCTGGCTTTTACAATAAAACAAAATACTGGCAATTGGCCCAGAGGCTAAAACACCCCCCCCCCTCATATCAGGCCAGGATTTTTCTGGTCATCTAGCAACCATACTCCAAATTCCTCATTCTCTTTTGCTCCAGTATCCAGTCATCTGGCAGTCTTTGGAATGTCAGGGGTTCTCCCAGATATATATCTTTATTACTGTTCTTCACTTCTATCTATTTCTAAATGTCATGCTCTCCATCTTAGTATGTCACCCTGCCATGCAGCCTGCTGTTAAGCAGGAATGAATCTCATGGCATCTCAAAGAATAACGCATTTACTTTCACGGACCAGAACCCACTTTGTCTGATGCACACAGTAGTAACTGATCAGTGGGTAGATACATATAACATACGTAAAGAGAAGAGATAGAGGGGGAAATGTTTGTACAAAATGGGGCCAGCCAGAGGCCAAACTATGCACAAGGTAATATGCAGAGCAAATGAAAACACAATCCCGTCAAAAGAATAAAAGATCCAACCAGCTAGTGATGAATTGGCAAAGCAAGATGAATGGTATGCACGGCACCAAAAGAGGGACAATTACTTTCTGTAGCGAGCTTGCCACCTCTAGTTCTTATTGCACCCAAGTCTGATGATACTGTCAAATTTGCAAATGAAACAGGAACTAGGTTACTTCAGATGAGCTGTGGTCAGCAGTCTGACATGTAATATCCCCACTAGTGAGTTGTTTACATACAGCTGGGAGATCATATAAGTCCAATGATTCCTGTATGGCTGACTGACCCAGGTCTGTTCTGGAGGGGCAAAAAGAAACAGAGCAACTCACAAGGAGTTTTTGACTGGGTTTTCACGACACGACAACCCATTATGGGTAACTAGCTATGATGGGTTGTTGTGTTGTCTGAATTTTGACGGCTTCTCACAGGGTGGCTTATTTTTTTTGGCAACAAGTCATCCTGACAACTCATGGCTTGTTCTAGCCGTTGTTCGATCCATGATGGATTGTTGTGTCCTCTGAACCCTGGAGAGCAATTTCATTGTGGGTTGTGGGGATTGACTAGTGAGCTTCTCAGCAAGAGTGGCAAAAAAATCCTGCCACTCTTTGCGTTCTCACCTGTACCACCACCATTGACAGCCCTTCCACCAGTGCCCAAGTGGTACTTTGGAGTGACCATCACTGGTTTGCCACCCTTTTCTTTTTTTGGCCCTAGATAATTGCACAAATGTGTTCATAATTTTTTTTAAAAAATATTACTATTATTGTTGGGGTTTTGCAAGTGCTCAAGTACACTCTTACAGCTGTCCAACATGTGTAGCTTCGACTCGTCAATTTCCTTGTATGTTTCAGCTGTCAAAGGGAGCAGTGAGGTGGAATAGGTAACATACATGTAAATTGACCAGGCAAGACTGCATATAGGCTAATTTGTGCACAGTTGCCGAGGTCCAATTGCCTAGCTGTTAATTGAAAGCATAGGTAAAGAGGGGGGGGAATGGCAAAGGTAGGTGCACCAAGAGTGGGGGACACACAATATCATCCCCTTAGCAATGTAATCCTCTTGATTTTAAGAGCTGAACTGACACTTCTCGGTGTCCTCCACCTTTTTAACACTTCCCTGAGCCTCCACCTACTCCAGAAAGGGAAGATACTGGCTCCCCCTGTCTTTTCAGAGTATTTACTGCTGCAGGTACTGTGGTTCCCTGACAGGTGCACAAATTTCCTCTCCATTTTCTTTCCAGCCCTTAAATTGGTGCAAAATTTCCCTCCATTTACTTCCCAGCCATTACATCTGCGTATATTTCTCTATGTATGTATGTGTTGTTGTTGTTTTTTTAAAGAACTGTCAGGGAACCAAAGTAACCACAGCAGTAAGTGCTCCGAAAAGAATTTATTTATTTATTTATTAGATTTATACCCCACCTTTTTTCCTGCAAGGAACCCAAGGCGGCTTACATGAGCCTCCTCTTCCTCTCCATTTCATCCTCACAACAACCCTCTGAGGTAGGTCAGGCTGAGAGTCAGTGACTGGCCCAAAGTCACCCAGTGAGCTTCATGGCTGAGTGGAGACTAGAACTCAGATCTCCAAAGTCCCAGTCCAACACTCTAACCACTATACCACACTGGCTCTTGAAAAGCCATGAAAAGTGGTGGGGGAGCCAATATCTTCCCTTTCTGGAGTAGCTGAAGACTCGGGGACATGTTGAAATGGTGGAGAGCACTGAGAAGTGCCAGTTCAACACTTAAAATTGAGAGGATTACATTGCTAAGGGGGTGATATTGTCCCCCCACCTTTGGTGCACCTACTTTCGCCACCTTTTCCCATTCACTGGTGCTTTCCATTTGACAGCTAGGCAAATGGTCCCTGGCAACTGTGCACAGATTAGCCTATATGCAGTCTTGCCTTGTCAATCTGTTACCTACTCCACTTAGCCACTCCCTTTGGCAGCTGAAACATACAAGGAAATTGATCAGGCAAGACTACACATACTGGATAGCCATAAGATTGCACTGAAAGACCGATTTTATTTATTTATTTATTTATCTATTTATTTATTTATTTTAATTATGAACACAATTGTGCAATTTTCAGGGGCTGGGAAAAAGATTAGCCCAATTGCACTTTTTTGAGGCTCCAGAAAGAACTCCCCCAAGCAGCAAATGAAAAGGTGTAGTGATTGGAGTCATCATCATCATCATCTCATATCACATCATCATCAGGTGATCATCGTGACCGAGTTAAGATTGTTCTTCCGGGATTAAAAGGAGGCAGGACATTCTAAAGAAGATTGTGTAGACTCTAAGCGATGGGTCCATAAGTGCACTGTGGTGGAGGCCAATTCTAGCTCCACACCAGCTTCCCACAGTGAGGACACAGGTTTACCAGATAGAAGGATGGTCCTGAAAGGATTTCATTGACGTGCTTTTCGCTTAGCAACGTTTCTCCCTTTCACCTTGCACTCGGGCTGATAAGACCGGTTCTGCTGCAAAGGATACTGGGATACTGGCTGGAGGACCAAATGGGAAGGAAGGGGAGAACAAGCCACAATGAGCCTGATCATTTGTTAGGCACACTGTGGGTAGTTCCACGAACAACCCACATTGTGTAGCTTATTCGCAGGGTGGCTTAGCATGTCGTGTGAATGTGGCCTTTACGTGTTCTGGGCCACAGCCTGTGTCTATTAGAGCTGGGCTGGCTGCAGCCTGTCTGGAAAACATTCTAGATAAATCATGGGGGCCATTTACACACATGCACTCTTCGGATATGAGGAGACTATTTGAGAAGGAAGAGTTGGATGCCAGCGGGCTGAGTCTGTGCTGAGTGGGATGAAAGATTACAGCGATCAGCTGTGTGAGGAGAAGAGATTTTTCTCCATCTGTCCACCCTCAAGGTCCTATTTCCTCATAAACTATTCCCTGAGACATGGAGAAAATTGAAGCTGCTCAGAAATGAAAAAGATATTTAGCCCCAAAATGAGTGAATATCTGACACACTGGCTGACTTCCATGGAACATATGGGAAGCAGCCAGCTGAACTGATGGATTTTCTTCAGCTTGCACTCTCTCTCTCATTCTCTCTCTCTCTCTCCCTCATTTTAAATGAGAAACACCCCCATACACCCCTTCACCAAAATGTCTCTTCTCACAAAATATTCCCCCACCCTAGAAATAGACTTGAGAAGTTTAAAATCAAATATAAACCTCAGCTGTTCTGCTACCCTCTTTCCCCACCAAGACAAAACGAGAGGTTGGGTGTGTGGAGATAATGAGCTTTTCCCCCCCTTTTAATTAAACCGAACAATTTTCCAGGGAAGGTGTTGCTCCTGTTCATAAAAACAAATCCTGAATACCCCACCTCAGCATAATGAAGTGACAAAATCCTGAGGGGGTAGAGCAGACTGTGCCATTGCAAGCTGCAAGAAGGGGGGGGCGCCATTTTGGAACGCTCACCCATGTTTTGTTTTAAAACTCCCTGCAAATAATCTGCACGCAGGGGGGAAGTTTCTAACCCCAGGCTTCTCCCTGCTGTGCTAGTTTTGTGCTTGCTTGCAGCAGGTCCTCTATGAGGGGCACTATTCAAAAGCGGGTGTGATCTGACTTGGTACAGTCTATTCCACCATCTCAGAACTCTACCATCTCATTCTGGCGCCTGCGTGTAGACAAGGGCTGAGTGAAGCAGTGAGGGAGGAGCAAGAGTGGACTTGAAGGAAGCGCTATTCCTGGCTACTACCATCAAGCAGCAACCAAGGGTGGCAGTGACCTCGCTGAAAACAAAGGAACAAGTGGAGAATGTGCAGAAGGCATCCTGAAAAGGGCTGTGCCAAATTTTTAGTGTTCGATTTTTATGCTGACATTTTGAAGGGGCAGAAATTTTAACCTAATTTTCAACTCTTTTTTTTTTTTTTTTTAATTGAGCTCTGTGAAGAAAGGCACTGCCTTCCCCCTATCCAGGTGAGATTTCCCGAGAGTGCTTAACGATTTTAGCTACAAAAATGGGACAAACACAAATTGATGGGTGGGGCAGGAATTCTTGTTAAATTAATCTGGGTAAATGGAAGGAGATTTTTTCCGTTTAGGGTTATGACCGTAGAAGGAAATGCATCAGCTAGGGGTCTTACAAAGATGTTATATAAAATGTTGCAGAAATCAGAAGAGCAAGCAGAAAATCTTAAAATAGTTTGGGATACAGAGTTTGAAGAGGAAATATCAAAGGATGAGTGGAATAAGATTTGGGATAGGCGAATATTGAAAAATATGTCTATAAGAATTAAAGAGAATTTTTATAAGCTAATTTGGATATGGTATTTGACTCCAGTGAGATTAAATAGAATAGATAATAAATGTTCTCCAATGTGTTGGCGAGGATGCCAGGAATTGGGTACATATGCTCATATGTGGTGGAGTTGTAAAAATGTAATGGATTTTTGGAAAATGATTTTTGAGGAAATATCAGAAATTGTGGGAGCTGATTTAGAGGTATGCCCTAAACTAGCTTTGCTATCAATAACGGAAAAGGTGATCGGTTCTCAAAATGTTAAAGAATTAATTATAAATTTGTTAACGGCAGGTAGACTAATGATAGCAAGGAAATGGAAAATCCAGCAAGTTTTCACTATTACTGATTGGTATAAAGAAGTATGGGATATGGCTTGAATGATATGTTGACTTGTAATATTAAATGCAAAAGGGTCAATTAAAGAAAAATAATTTCAAGGATATTTGGGGTTTATTTTGGAATATGTGTTTAAAAAGGGGAAAGGGAGTTTACCCTGTCAAGATATGTTGTATTTTTGGAATAATGAACAATTATAGAGTTATTGGATTATTTGGTCCCATGGTGATGGGAGCACAATATTAGTTATATGTGTGTGTTATTTTCTTTGTATTGTTTAAAAATTAAAAAAAAAAAAATTTAAAAAAAAAAAAGGGCACTGCCAACCGGTCCTTTATTCAAGACCAGAGATCAAAGGTGCAAAACTGCCAGCCTTAGCTCTGCCGTCTTGACACTGATTCTCTCAGGGCCTTGCCCTTGTCTATACTCTGGATTTAGCGCTGAACCACAGAGGAACCACACACGCCGTGTGGGGTAAAACCAGGAAAGTTTATTCAAGGTAAACAGATTACAACAAAAGGTGGGAAATGAGGGAAGGGGAAAAAGGTGGGGAAGACACTTTGGTATACACAGTAGAGCTACAAAATAGCAAAGCTAGTTCCTTTACTATATATCTACCCAGGCACTCTCCTTACCTGGGGGCTGGTCCTCTTCAGGGTTGCCTTAGCAAAAACCCTACTCTGTGCTCCTTCACGTGCAGACCACAACACAGGTTGGTGGTCCCCTTGAGGGCTTGCCTCAGCAACAGCCCTAATTCAGCTAGTTTCACCGAGAGCTACTCGGGGCTGGATCCTGAGGTCAGACCGAAGCCCTGGACCTCCGCGCAGCTTGCTGCCCACGACCAACAACTGAACCCCAAAAGCCTCAGCAGCAGTATAGATTCTCCCCCCCCTCCTTTCAGTAGCCCAGTGTCTTTAGCCAATCAGGATGAACTTCCTCTGGCTAGGCAGGGTGGTGGTGGTTCTTTCCTCATGACTGGGGGGCTTGAGAACATTTGGATATGAATATGTGAGGCACAGGGGCATCAAAGGGACAGGGGAGACTCTGTGGCGTCGGGGCCCCATCAGATAACCTATGTACATTTGCATGACTTTCCCAGCCCCCAGCTGGGATTATCGTGTTTACAGGTGTGGAGGCGTGCGTGTGTATGTGGTGCAGGGAAACTCTGAGGCTTTTTCCTTCACAAGCTCTCTTTGAAATAGTTGGGCATCCCTTCTTACAGTTATCAACTTGTTAGATTTGGGAAGCAGGCAAAGGCCCGGATTGTGGGCAAGGGACTGTGTCAGTGCCACCCCCAGAGCCCCTGAGTGATCAAGGCTGCTGCTGCTGCCACCTCCATCTTTGTCAATTACTTCTTCAACTAAGATCGTGTGGATATATCTAGACAGCCATCAGATACCATGTCGCTAATCATTAGCTGCTAATGGATCAACATTATGTAATGCAGTGTTTCTCAGCCTTGGGTCCCCAGATGTTTTTGGCCTACAACTCCCAGCATGCCCCAGCCAGCATAGCTGGCTGGGGCATGCTGGGAGTTGTAGGCCAAAAACATCTGGGGACCCAAGGTTGAGAAACACTGATGTAATGTCTCATGACATCTCTGCATGAAATCCAACTTCAGGAAGTCCGACCACAGGGTCAAATCCTTCAGTTAAGTCTTTCTAAGGCACAGGGAGTGATGTTATGGCCTGGCTTCTCACTGGAAGGTGTGCGTGTGCAATGAACGGCGTTGATGAAAATAAGCAAATATTTCGAAACGATCACTGGGAAAGTGGTGGCAGCAACCCCTGCAAGAAACAACCAGCAGTATCCGGGGCAGTATCCAACAAGGCTGCTGTGCTCCCCATGGATTCCGTTGTGCAAGCAGGACCCACCACTAGTGCAACGGGGAGTTAGCGCTTTGTAAAGGAACCCAGGAAATGAATGGAGACGCTCATTTCTGGATCACAACGGGCCAGTGGAGCTCCCTCATGTGGACCCTGCTCACCTGCCCCATTCTGGAAACAAGCATTTCGAGTTTCTCTGTGAAGTGCTAATGCTCTGCTGTGCTAGCGGTGAGTCCCGCTGGCACTTGGGCAGTGTCGGATATTAGCCCCAGTTTATAAGTTGTAAAAGAATTTTCTTTTTTATTAACCCCCTTGAGATTTGGCCTGTTCCTGATCGGCCCTGGCTCATTTTATAAGTGGTATTGCAGCATACTCTGATTTGTGACCGAAGCTGGTGGTGGTGTTTTATGCCAGCTTCACAGTTTTAAAATCTGTTTGTTTATTTAAAAATTCTTTTAAAACGTGTAAACTTATAAACTGGATCCATGATTGCCAGTTGCTTACTGTGGTTTGCATCGCCTAAGTATTGGTTTATTAAAAAAAAAACTAAACATAAAAACTTTTCTTTTTTTTAAATGCAAGGGTATTTTTGACTCAGCCCTATTCCTGAATTAGCCCTATCAGGCCACTGCATCTTTGTATTTTCAAGGGGCAAGCAGTGAATAATGGGGATAGGCATACCCTACAGATGTTTTGGACTATAACTCCCATAAGCCCCAGCTAGCATGGCCAGCAGTCAGATTCTGGGGGTTGTAGTTCAAAACAGCTGGAGTGCATTAGGTTGCCTACCCCTGAAATAATGGATGCATTGTCTGCCGACGCTTGACTGCTGCTGGATTCAGGGGCTGGTAATAAAGCAGGGTTATTAACAGGGTTATATACACTTGTCTAGCAGGGCTCCAAAGACAGGCCTCTTCTAGGCTCCAGGGAAGAGAGGCAGCAGGGTGGAGGAAAAGTCTGAAAGCTGGACTGTACTTAAAGAGACAGTGCAGAGTTAATCCACTGTGCCCGAATGCAGTAGAACAGACACACATGGCCTTCCCACCTGACATGGTGGTGCATGTCTATTTTGTGTTTGGTTGCTTGAACCCAAGTGAAAGTTGTTGTGTGAGGGCACGGAGATCCTCAGTGTTAAGTACTGCTGCCTTTTTAAGCACCGTAGGGCAGCATTCCAGAAAGTGTCTTGAAGTGCAGCAGACAATAGAGTTGAGGCAGGAGGTGTGTAGCTATTAGCATCGGAAGGTGGATGGACAGGAAATACGAGCCTGATCAGTGCAGGTTTCTGAAATGTCACAGCCCACTAACCACTATGCCTTTCTCTGCAATTGAAGGTAGATTCTCAGGGTCAGGGACCATTCAACTTGCTAATATGGCAGCCACTGTTGTCGCACTGATTTCTAGCTACCTATTGTATAGTGACTGACCAGATGCAGACTAACCCATTTCAAGTTCAGCCCCATAACAGTGTTTTTCTTTCTTCAGAAGTTTCACAGCCTTAATAATCCCCTCACCCCACCCCACGATATTTTAAGAAAGGGGTTAAATAATCAAGACTTTGCCCTAATGTGGTGTAACCCTGTCTTCTCACATGGTGGATTTCCTCATGTTTTCCCATTGGTGCAAACCTGTATGCTTCTATACAATGTATCACATTACAGCGACTTGGGGGAAATTAAATCCGTAGCAGCAATATATTTTGTTTGCTGCTGGACAATTAGGTGTAGCAGCTGCACACAGAGACTACCCCACCATTAGGCATTCTGCATGCTGTCAGTGCAGGGGAACATTTGATCAAGAAAGGATAGGGTAAAATGCGAACTCTACTGTTAGCTAGAAAGGATTGCGGTGGCTGTTGTTTCTTTCTGCCATCTGAAATCCATCAATTCTGGTTCTTAATCTTCATTTGCGGGGGATATTTTTCACTTTAGGCAGTGGTTATGTTAATGAGATTCAGCATGTTTCTTACTTCACATCACAAAATTGTCTCTGCATTCCATTTCGATCGGGGATAGCTACCATGGCCTGGTAGTTCACCATGGTTTCATTCATACCCATAATTAGCCATGTGCAAAATTTGCTGATGGAATTATGTTTTTAATTCTGTTTATCCCCACCCTGAGGAGCATATTTCCATGGAAAAATCTGTCTGCCTGTTCCAATTAAGCCAAGAGATAAAAACTGACCCAGGGTTACCCAGTGACCTTCATGGCTGAGTTGGAATTTGAACCTGGGTCTCCCCAGTTCTAATTCAGCACTCTAAACACTAAACTGCACTGCCCCTAAATCCTTTCCTGCAGTCAGAATTACAAAGATAAGATTCTGTGAATGCTTTCAAAAGCCTAAATTTAACAGATACCATCACCTTTCGCAGAGCTCAAACCAAATACCTCTTCCGTTGCCATTCTGCAAACAAAATTAATCATATGTGACTTAATTTCAGAGTTTTCAGTTTAAACACTCAGCCAGAGTTTTGAGTACTGGTCTTGTTCTCTCTGTTTGGCTTGGCTTGGCCTCGTTTGGTCTTACCAGCTGATGGAGAATGTACACATGGGAGCAGGCAGGCAGCTGATGCAAGATGGACTCCTTGGACCCCTGCCGTTCCTGGCTGGTGAAAGCCAAGAAGCACCGGCTTCCTTGTTGGCTAGGATTGTGCTCAGGGATGGCAGAATGACAGATGGCCTTTAATCTGCAGCTGTTCAGCCACTGCTCAAACAAGTCAACCCAGATTTCTCAGCTAACTGTTGCCCCATTTTAGAAAGTTCTTAAGGAAATTGATGATGCACCAAACTTCTGGTTCAGATACACCCAACTTCTGTAAGATTGTTGGTCCCCTGCTGGTCCAGTTTTCACTGAATGCATGTCATCGAGACTGTACTTGAGGCTTTGGTTGAGATTTTCTCCTAAGATAATGACAGAGGCCATTCCACCCAATTGTTTGTACTACAACTTTCTGTATCCTTCATTATTGAGTGGAAAGGTTGCCCGTAGGGATGTACTGAAACAGGGAAATCTGGCTCATTTGAACTCGACGGATTTCCTGCCTGCTTCCGATCTGATGATCGGGAGCAGGCTGAGTTGGGGTTTGGTTTTTTTTGTGGGTTTTTTTTTTTTTTGAAGACTTCTGTCTCTAAGATGGGCCATGATTTGCGCATTTTTTAAACTGATAACGAATTTTTTTAAAAAAAAAAACACACTAAGGAAATTTGCGCAAATTCTGCCAATTTGCACAAATTGGCAGGTGAAAACCACATGGATCTAGTGCAATTTGCGCAGAATTGGGTGATTTGCACAAATTGCCAGCCAAAAACCATGTGGTTCTAGCATGATTTGCACAATTTGTGCAAATTGCGCTAGAACCACATGGGGTTTGGTTGCCGATCTGCACAAATTGCCGAATTTTGCACAAATTTCCTTAGTGGGTTTTTTTTTTTAAAAAAATGTGCAAATAACAGCCCATCTTACAGATAGAAGTCCTGTGAGCTGGCTCAACTTGCACCACAACGAGTCAGCACCAGCACGGGGCTAATGAACCGGAATCCGGGGAGGGGGGAAATCTATTGGATTTTCACACACACCCCATCAGATTCGTCACACATCCTTAGGTTGTCGCTCAGTGCTCAAGCACATGTTTTGCCTGCAGAAGGTTTCAGGTTCAATCCCCTGCATCTTCAAGTAGGGCTGTAAGAAGTCCAGCCTGAAATCCTGGAAAACCACTGCCAATGAGTGTCTACAATACTGGGCTTGTGATGGCCCAATGGTCTGACTCAGTACAAGGCAGCTTCCTATGTTCCTAAGTATTGTTAATCATGGGGCATTGGTGATATGACCAGGGCTTTTTTTCTGGTGGAACTCACAGGAACTGAGTTCCAGCACCTTTTCTTCTATTAATTGCATTACAATTTAATCGCCATCTACTCCCGAGGAAATGTAATCCAAGAGTTCCGGTACCTTTTTCTCCAGAAAAAAAGCACTGGATATGACTATGGGAACTGTCAGGCATTCCTGGGACTCCTCCTGTGTGGAACAAGCTGTGTCTGCTCACTGGCTTGTAGCTGAATAGTTCATTAGCCAGATCCCTTCACCAGCCAGGGAAGATGGCTGTAATGAATCAGAGAAGGCTTGTTGTCTCTGATTGCCCTGTATGTTATTCTGCATCCCCCCACCCCCAGAAGGGATATCCCCTACTTAACTTTGGAACAGTCATTTCCATGACACCCAACACAGGCTGTTTTTGCTCCCCAAGCATATGTAGTGAACAAGAGAGAGCAGGAATTAGAGCCAGAGGCTACATGCTGAAGGAGTAAGGTCTATACTAGAGGAAGGGTAGACTGAGTCATGTTTTCACTAGAGAAAGACATCAATTAATTAATAAAATAAGGAGAAGAAGGGAGATGATGTGACACAGGGCACAAATGCCACTGCTGGCTACTAGTGCAGTCCAGTCATATAAATCTGATGCTGCAAGGTTTGTGGTAGTAGGGAGAGCTCCCTTTGAAGCAAAACATTTCTTATCCCATAGATGGGAGGTTTATATTCAACCATCAAAGGCCAAATTGCTCCTGTCAGTTAGACTGCTTTTGGGTTCAGTGTAATTAGTAATTACTTGTCCTGTTATAAAATAATCACACACACCCAGCCCCTTTAGCAATTATTCCACAGTATGTGTGAATGCTCAGGTGCTTTCCTGACAGACATGACTTCAGGGTTTAGGCACTTCTCATAAGATTTAATTGCTGGCATATTGGAATGAGATAGCATTGCTCTGGAATGGGTTTGCCTATTTACAGAAAGCAGGAGACTTGGGGGGGGGGAATATCTGAACCACATTGCTGGTTTTACAATGGCATATGAGCTGCACAAATGGGTGTGCAGAATCTCTGGGTGCATGGCCATGCTGTGTCGACAAATTTTAGAGATGGGAGAACCAGGAATGCTTGAGCCTGCCAGAATTTCCCAAACTTCACTTCAAAGCTTGGTTCTGATCACTTCCATTCCCATTTGGGACCTGTTTTATGGTTTGTTCAAACAGGAAAAGTGTGCATTTCAAATGGGAAAAGTGCACATTTTTCAAAAGAGTGCACTTCCCCCCCCCCATTGACTAAAGCATGAAAATGCAATTTTTAAAAAGTGACTCTTTTAAAATGCACACTTTATTTGTACAGGTTTTTTTAAAATGTGCATTTCTTAATGTATGCATTTTTAAAAGTGTGCATTTCTTAATGTGTGCATTTTAAAAGTCTGTATTTTTTAAAGTGTACATTTTGCAACTTTGAATGCAAGTTCAGGAATTTACAAACATTTTTGGAGAACATGCACTCTCGTTTGTGTTTGTGTTCGGAGTTGAGAATAGGGCATTTTCACGTGATTTGCCAACTGAAATGAAATTCTCGTACATCCCTACCGGCCGCCCCACTCTAAGAATCAAGTTACAAAACCAAACCTGTTCCACTTCTCATTCTCCTTAAATCATCGAGGTACAGCTAGAAGAGCTCTATTTGGTCAGCCTTGCTGTGCACTCCAGTGAAGACGAAGAAGATCCAAGATTGCAAGACAAAAATGTATCACCCATAAAGGTTGGCTTAGAAAGACCGATCGCCGTGTCATCCAATGAAGGATGTGGTTGCATATAACTGTTTGTGGCTGCAAACATTTCATGCTTTGGAAAAGATGCCATTATGTGTGTCTCTTACTAGAAAAGAAGTAGCCTGGAATACTTGAAATCCTTTAGAAATAGTTCCCTGTGAACGGCTCATTGTCTGCGCCAGACCGATGCTGTTCAGAGTGAAATTTACCAGCTGTGAGACAGCTAGACCAACAATGTTTGAGTCACTAAATGATCTCTTAGTTTATACAATGGTTTCATGCTAAATTGCTAAATAGCAATCAAGCCACTTTTTATGGCAGCAGGCATGCCTCACCCTAGGCTGACCCCCTCACCTCACTGGAAACCCTGGCAAGTCACTAGTGAATTACTCAGGAGGAAAACTCTACACCCTGTTATTCACAAAATAAACTAGCAGCTTGTAGCTCTGAACTGGCATGTTGACAGGGGGTTATTTCCAAGACATCTGGCTGGAGCAGTTGCACCCTGGGCTGCAATGACCCAATATCGGGGGGGGGGACCCTGATTTTCCGAGAATACAGGGGGACACTTACTATAGTCAATGAAGGCTCTTTTAATCATGACTTCAACAGGGGTAAAGAGATTTATGAATCACATGAAATGCACTTCATCTTCCTGTCCAGGCTAAGTGAAGATCCACTTCTCCCAGCAGACTTGGGTAGAAGGAAAAGCTGACTGGGTTTGCACAACACACTAAGCCACAGTGACTACAGTGATTCCCAACCTTGGGTCCCCAGGTGTTGCTGGCCTACAGCTCCCAGCATACCCAGCCAGCATGGCTAATGGCAAGGGATTCTGGAGTTGTAGGCCAGCAACATCTGGGGACCCAAGGTTGGGAGCCACTGCTCTAGAACAAGCCATGGCTTTGAAGGGTGGCTTCGAAGCCACGGCTAAGAAACGCTACTGACTGGGTTCACACAACACAGGGTGGCTTATAAGCCAGGAGTGGCTTGTCGTGTTGTCTGAACCCAGCCAGAGTGGCTTGTGTGTGGTTAACAAACCATGCTGCTGGGTTCGGACAACATGGCAAGCCATCCCTGGCTTATAAGCCACCATGGCTTATCACATTGTGTGAACCCAGTCATAATAATCTTATGCTTTCCATAAAAGCACCAATTTACACCTTTTGTAATACCACAAGCCTCCATATCTGAAAATGATCACTATGTCTTGGCCCACAAATGGTGTAAATTTGGTGCTTTGATGAACTAGAAATATTATTTCGTTTGGCTGTGCGCACTACACTACATGTCTCCAGTTCTGAAAATGATCACCCTGTATTACTCCACTACTGGTGTTAATTCAACACTTTTCTGGAAAGCGACACGATTGCTGTGGAAAAGTGAGCTATGATCATGGCCGGATTAAGATAGGGGCTGTGGGAGCGGCCGCTCCAGGCCTTTAACAGACAATCGGCCCGCAATTATAGGGACACGCGGCGATTTTCCCCCCTTCGGAGTTAGCTCTGATCGTTATCATTCAGCATAATTAATGATTTTTTCAAGATTAGAAAGGTGTTCTAAGCACATCTGCATTACAGGCTTGAGGCAAGACCTAGCAAGAACTGTTGTTCTCAAATTAGCATTTCAGTATCTTTGCATTTCAATCACTGTTACTACATTTCTTTGTGAGAACGTCTAGCACATGGGGGGCTTGCTAGGGTCTGTAATATTCAGATTTAGAAGGGACCTCTCTCTCCAGCCTCGAGCAAAAGATCTTTCTGATTCGCAGCTCAATTGTTCAAATGCTAGTTTAACAACAACAACAACAAAAGCAACAAGAACAACACAATTATTCTTGGTCAAGCAAAGCTTCCTGGCTTTTTGTTGTGGCTTTTTTTTTTTTTTTAATAAATAATTTGGGGGAAATTCTGCAAGTTCTCCTTCTCCTTCTTTTCTGTAAAAGGGCTTTCCCTCTTTTGTGAGCCAAACTGAACGTAAGGGCTGTGTGTTTGTGGGTGTCTGCCTTTTGGGGGTGTTGATCCTCCTGCCGCCTGCAAAATGTCACCTGCTTGGCTAATACTGTGTGTGTGTGTGTGTGTGTGTGTGTGTGTGTGTGTGTGTGTGTGCACGTGCGCTTTCATGGGGAATTGTGTGGCATTTTAAGTTTTATTTTGAAAAACCCCAGAGAACAGAGTTCACCAAATATCCCTCTTGGATATTTTGGACTACAGTTCTCATTTGCCTCAGGCAGCATGGCCAGTGGCTGGGGAAGATGGTTTATGTTTATTTAAAAATGGTTGTTGTGAATGTTCTATTTATGTGAATGTGTCTGCCTTTTGGGGGTGTTGATCCTCCTGCCGCCTGCAAAATGTCACCTGCTTGGCTAATACTGTGTGTGTGTGTGTGTGTGTGTGTGTGTGCACGTGCGCTTTCATGGGGAATTGTGTGGCATTTTAAGTTTTATTTTGAAAAACCCCAGAGAACAGAGTTCTCTGTGTGTGTGTGTGTGTGTGTGTGTGTGCACGTGTGTGTGTGTGTGCTTGGCTAATACTGTGTGTGTGTGTGTGTGTGTGTGTGTGTGTGTGCACGTGCGCTTTCATGGGGAATTGTGTGGCATTTTAAGTTTTATTTTGAAAAACCCCAGAGAACAGAGTTCACCAAATATCCCTCTTGGATATTTTGGACTACAGTTCTCATTTGCCTCAGGCAGCATGGCCAGTGGCTGGGGAAGATGGGAGCTGGGCCCCCAAACATTTGGAAGGGCCCCGGTTGGGGAAGACTGCCCTAGAGGTTAAAACACGTGGAGGTACTTATCATCAACGATATGTGATGAACGGTTTTATTGAGTTAACAAGCTTATTGTTTACAAAAAAAGAAATATTTTCAATATGTTTCTGTTTTGGCACTTTAATGGTAATTAAAATATTTAATTTGTTTTAATATAAAATTGCGTCTTCATTTTATTTATTTCCATAAAAAGGCCCACCAAAATCCTCAGCACCAGGCCCATAATGCTCTTAATCCGGCCCTGGCTATGATGCCGCACAAATATGGAACCTCCAGCTTCGGGGGTTGAATACCAGCTGCTGGTGACCAACAATGGTTGGGGCTATTGCCTTCAAGCCCTGCTTGTGAACTTCGCAGAGACATTTAGTTGTGATGCAAAATAGGGTGCTGGATTAGATGGATTTTCAGTCTGATCCATCAGAGCTCTTCTTATGTTCTTTGTGGAGCGTATGTGGCTCAGTGAATTCACCTGGATAAAACCTTGTTTAGTCAAATAATGCATTTCTTTCCTTGATGGGCTTTTCATATGGGTAGGCAAAACCATCTCTGTTTCTAATACTCATCCTTAAGAGTAAAGTTTAAAGAGGTACGGTATGTATGGGGGGGGGGATATTGCTCATAAAAATGTACTTTTCCTGTGTCCCAGGTGCAAGCTACTTTTCTGATAAAAGCTTCTCTCCATCTGCAAGATAAATCCAGCATACACTCATGCTTTCTCTGTAAAGGTCAATGCACTTGCTGTTCCCACTTTCTCCTAAGTTAATGAATGGGATGCAAACATGTTGTTGGCAGTTGTGTCTTCCTATGTAAACATCATTTTCTACCTCTATATGGAGTATAATAGAATCCAGCCATTCCCCTGTTCTTGGCTACACAATACTCTTTTGTAAAAACACAGCCTTTTATCCCCTTTGACAAAAGTTTTTAAAACTAGCAGATTGAAAGCAGGGCAGGCTCAAAACAATTGCTGCCTGAGGCAAAGAACAAGATGGTGCACTCCTCCCATTCCATGTACAAAATCCTTTCTTCAAGAGTGAACATTTCTACAACAGTTATGATAGGACAGCATCTTTCATCACAGGTGAATGCAACGGCATAGCTTAGGGGGTGCAGGGATGCCTACGTGAAACGTGACACACACTTCTCTCCGCCAACACCTTGCTGTCATCTTCCAGCATTTGCCGCCTGAGGCAACCACCTCACTTTGCCTACTGGTAGGGCCGGCCCTGACTGTAGGGACCACTACACTTTAGTAATTTCCTGCCCACATTCAACTCTTTATTACAAAGGTTCAGTCTCATGTTGGTTCTAGTTAGGTTTACAGTTCCTTTGCATCATCACTGCCATCTCAAAGAGATCGTAAGTGATAATCCAGCCCTCAGCATGGCTGAGCTTTTGAGATTCTCAACATACCGTAATCTGTTTTCCCAAATGTTTGCTCCACTTCTGCTTTTGCTGATGTGAACATTTTACCTCTTCAATTGGATACTATCCTTGTTGGTTGGCTCAATATCTCTATACTAGTTAGAAACAGACATTCAACATTATTCCTTATTGTCCTGCTCGACCTCGTCCATTATCAATTCTGCAGGCAGTGCTGAGGGGTGAAAGTTGTGGATCTTTAGAGTGGAGGATTTTCTCTGTGGTGCCCAGCACTCAGCAATCACCACACATACAATCACTAGGCATTGGGCAGAAGGAAGGGAGCTGCTTATCCCAACATTAAGAGCTTGCTTAGGGAATACCCCACGCCTTGCTCACATGTTGAGAACTAAACATGAATTACAGTCCAGGATTACCATGGCTCAGCCTTCCCCAATCTGGTGCCCTCCATATGAGTTGGACAGCAATGTCATCATCTCCAGCCAGCATTAACAGAAAAAGAATTTGTACTGGAGGTGGATTTGTTATATGACAATGAAACTAACTTGCTAGATGAGTGGAACTTTTCTGCGCCACTTCCTTTTCAGTGAAAGAGCACTGGAGATTTATGGTGCCTCATATAATAAGTTGTTTATTGTAGTAGGACCATGGGCAAACAGTGTTGATCCCAAAGCAATAGCTCAAAGCTAAAAAGAAGAAGAAGAAGGATTGCTTTCTTTTTCTCTGATCAAATTCAAGCTATTGCCTTTCCAGATGGCCTCATCCACAACCGCATTTGGACGGAATAAACTAATTCGGCAGCCTCTTACCTATGGATAGGGAGTGAGCTGACCAATCCAAATGGCAGAGGTGACCATTTATTATCACCCATTGTTAGTGACCAAGCCGCACCAAGATGGAGGAGTGAAAGGGCACAGCTGAAAACAATACGTAAGAAGCAATTCCTCCTGGTTAAGTAGCGCTCCAGACCAGGGCTGCAGTAATAAATGCACCACACTTACTTTAAAATGATTGCACAAACATTAAGGAACTACTGTTGGAGGAAGATTTAACAAAGGAATGGTTTACAGTTCTGTTTATTCTAAGATCACAGAGTGATATTCCCTGCTGCGCAGAGGGGCCAGAACAGGGCCTGTGTTCCACTTAAACTCTTGACAGCATGAAATCCCTACAGGATTCGTTCAGCAGCTCTAGGATTCCATAACAACAGCTTGCAAGCTCTCTGCACCAGCAGCTTGCTGCATCTTCACATGAACAAAGGCAAACAACATTAGGTACTCCAAAGGGGATAATATGTGTTTCTTACATACATACATACACACACACACACACACACACTGTTATGTACAGAAGTGCATTCCCTCCACTAGAGCAAAACTCATATGACTGTTTATTTTAAAGTAAGTTTCATGAAAACCCCAGGGCATAGCTGTGAACATATATTTTTTTAAAATAGTTTTTTATTATAAAATTTCAACATTACAAAACAAAACAAAAAAGGAGAAAAAATGTAGCTACATAAATTTGAATATATCAGTTTCAATGCATGCATATGAAGTGTGTGTTCGTGTGTACTATACACACACACACACACACACACACATAGATACAGTACCTTGCAGAAATATTCACACACACCCTTTGACTTTTCCAGGTTTTTTTGCGTTACAATCTGGAATTGAAATGGATTCAACTGGTGTTGTTACCACTTGATGTAAACAAGATACTCAACACTGTGAAGGTGCACAATATATTTTTATTGTGGCACAAAAGTTAAGTAAACAAAAACAAACTGGCACTGGTTGGTTGCATAAGTATTCACACACATACACCCGAGTCAATACTTGGTAGAAGCACCTTTGGCAGCAATGACAGCTGCAAGTCTCCTTGGGTAAGTCTCTATCAGCTTTGCACATCTGGATCTTGCAATGTTGGCCCATTCTTCTTGGCAAAATTGCTCCAGCTTTGTCAGGTTGGATAGGGACCGTTGGTTAGGCTGTCAATCCATTCCATTATAGGAGATGACCATTTATTCTTCCAATGTTGTAATATCAGCCTTTTAGCTGTCAAAAGGGTGTGGAGAATCCATTCATTAACTTCCAGAAAATAGGAGGATAATGTAAAAGTACATGTACATCAGTAAATATTAAAGAGCATTCCAATACAAAGTTTATCTGTATAATGAGCTCATCCCAAAATAAGACAACTATTGGGCATTGCCAAACATATGGTTAAAAGAAGAATTAAGGGTGTTACACCTTTAGCAATTAGCTAACTTAGACAAACCCTTATTAAGCAGGAATGGAATAGGGAACTAGACTGCCCCATTTTGCCTAATCAATGGATCGCCTCCGCAGTTTGGAGGTCATTCTAGACTCCCAGCTGTCCATGGAGGCTCACGTGTCAGCTATGAGCCGGGCAGCGCTGTATCAACTCCATCTGATACGGCAGCTGCGCTTCTACCTTCCTAATCATCTGCTCCCATCAGTGGTTCATGCCTTGGTCTCCTCTCGCCTAGACTACTGTATTGCGCTCTACATGGGGTTACCCTGGAAGATGGTTCGGAAGCTACACCTGGTACAGAACGCGGCGGCTCGCCTGGTTAAAGGCAGCCGGCGGCGGGACCACATCACGCCAGTGCTCAAGGAGCTGCACTGGCTACCAGTTGCTTGCCAAGCCGAATTCAAGGTGTTGGTTTTGACCTTTAAAACCCTATACGGCTCCGGTCCAGTCTATCTCAAGGAGCGTCTCCAGCAACACCAAGTGCGCCGCTCAACAAGATCTGCCACAGACGGCCTTCTCCTTGTCCCTTCAGCCAGAGCAGCTAGACTGGTGGGGACGAGGAAGAGGGCCTTTTCTCTGGCGGCCCCCGTACTGTGGAACACTCTCCCCAGTGACCTCCGCCATGCCCCCTCTCTGCTGAGCTTCCGCCGTTCATTAAAAACCTGGCTGTTCAGGCGGGAATATGGGGTGGGTTAAGATTTTTAAAAAAAATTATAATGTTTTAAATGTATTTTATCTTGTTTTTAGCCTGTGTACATCACCCAGGGTGGCCGTTTGCCGGCCAGATGGGCGATTAATAAATGTAAATAATAAATAAATGAATATTAGCGTCTGTATCTGAAGTATCTATAAATCTCGGGTTATTCCTTATTCAGAAAAAAATTCTTGCTCCATGTCTATATGTATGCCACAAGTTCTCTTTAAGACACTGTATATCATATTTATTCTCCACTATTAAATATTTATAAACATGTATCGTGGGTTGATATAACTGATCGGCCTCAATAAGTGTTTCCAATAGCAAAGGAGACGCTGAAGCTGTAAAAGCAGCAGGGCCAAACCTAGATTCTAACAAATGTTACAATTGCAAGTATTGCCATTCAACTGTAGCAAACAAGTTATATGTGGCATGCAAAGCTGAGAATGACAAAAGCTCATCATCAACACCCACCAGTTGATCCAAGTTAAAAATCAACTTATCCATCCAAGTCCACCGCAAAAACATTTTCTTACCTATTTTTAAATCTAGGTTTCCCCATAAAGTCAATTTAGCATGAACAAATGTATCAAAAATGTAATTGACATGACATTATACACCACACATCTCTAACAGCTGTAACCCTAACCATTTTAATGTGCTGCGAACCTAATGCCATTTTTGGGAAGATCCCAAAACTGACCAAGGTGGAAAATCTAATCTACGGTAAGTGGAAAAGATCAAAATTTAGTACAGGTCAACAAATAGGCCTGATGATATGAAGCAAGATCCAGAAAGTCAAACCTACCTTCTTTAATAGGTTGCGTCCTTGGAATTTGAGTCCTTTTCAAGGATAGTTGTGGCAGGGAAGAACCCCAAAAGAAACTGAGCACTGAGTTTTTGAAAATATTTGCCATGTATAGATCAAGGAATGCCATGTATAACATAGACAATCTGAGGTAAAGTATTCATCTTAAGTGTATTACCATTCATCTTAAGTGTATTACCATTCATCTTATTACCATTACCATTCATCTTAGTATTCATCTTAAGTGTATTACCATTTCCCCACAAACTCAAGTTTAAAGATGCCTATCAATTCCGTGAGATCTCAATAATCAACTTATTCAAACTGAGCGTGATCATTTGAGATATGTATCTGGGAATAACTATTCCCAAATAAGTAAAAACATCTGGGCACCATCAAAATTGCCAATTAGCTGATACATTATTTCATAGATCATAGAGTTGGAAGGAGCCTACAAGGCTATCGAGTCCAACCCCCTGCTCAATGCAGGAAACTAGAGGAGGGGTCTCCCATCCAAGTAACAACCAGGCCTGACCCTGCTTAGCTTTCCACACCCTGACAAGCTGAGTCAGCATATGAGATATAGTATCTCCAATCGGCATCAATTCAGACTTTGACCAGTTAACTGAATAGCCAGACAAGTTACTAAAAGTATTAATCACCTGCATAAAAGCTGGAAGAGATTACTGAAGTTTTAAGATAAACAGTAAAAGATCATCAGCATAAAGAATAATTCTGAATTCTAAACTATCATACACAAAGCCATGAGTACTACTGTTCTGTCTGATAGCATAAGCCAGAGATTCCAAACATAAATCAAATATCAAAGAAGAAAGTGGACATCCCTGTCTGGTACCTCTCCCAAGTGAAAGGAAAGCTGGGAGAAAAAAAGACTATTAGTTATTAGCTCTTGAGGTTGAATTTAACATTCTAATCCATTTCAAAAATTCTGCAGGAAAGCAGTGGTGAAAATAAATTTCCAGTGAATTTTGTCAAAGGCCTTTGCAGCGTCCAAAGAAACAATAGCTGCTTTGTCTGTTCAGTTAGTATTTAAAGCTATCAGATCCACAACTAATGTAAGGTTATCAGCCCCTTGCCTATCTACTTTATAAATGTGAAAGTTTGTCCATGTGTCTGTGTGTCTGTGGGTGGGTGTGTACGGGCGTTTGCATGCGTTGCATAGGCTCCTACACGGTTGGACGGATGCACCCCAAACTTGGCACGCATACTCTCCATCACCCAAGGACAAAGACTGGTGGGTTCAAATTTCCGAAAAACTCTCGCTGCGCCTGTATGGCGCAAAATAGATGAGAGCCAATGGTGTCACCTGGAATGTTTGCAGGGGCCATTCAGGAGCGGTTATGCAAATCACTCCACCGACATAGAATGTTCGTATGAACTGCCGCCACAGGGGCCCAATCAGGAGCGGATATGCAAATCTCTCCTACGTGAAAACAGAATGTTCATATGAACCGCAGCCGGGGCCTACATGGGGGGGGCGGAGCTGGGATTTCATTGTTGTGTAGTCCCGGGGGGGGGGAGAGCAGGGATTTCATTGTGTGGTCCCGGGGGGGAGCAGGGAATTAAATGTTGTGTGGTCCCTGGGGAGCAGGGATTTCATTGTTGTGTAGTCCCGGGGGGGGGGGAGCTGGGATTTCATTGTGTGGTCCCGGGGGGGGAGCAGGGATTTCATTGTAAAGTCCTGGGGGGGGTGGAAGCAGGGATTTCATTGTGTAGTACCAGGGGGACACACCGGAATTTCATTGTGTAGTCCCGGGGGGGAGCAGGGAATTCAATGTTGTGTGGTCCCGGGGGAGCAGGGATTTCAATGTTGTGTGGTCCCGGGGGAGCAGGGATTTCATTGTTGGGTAGTCCCGAGCAGGAGGGGGAACAGGAATTTCATTGTTGGGTAGTCCCGGGGGGGGGGGAGGGCAGGGATTTCATTGTGTGGTCCCGGGGGGGACAGGGCTTTCATTGTTGTGTAATCCAGGGGGGAACAGGGATTTCATTGTTGTGTAGTCCCAGGGGGGGGAGCAGGGATTTCATTGTGTAGTCCCGGGGAGGGGATGCAGGGATTTCATTGTGTAGTCCCAGGGGGAAGCAGGGATCTGATTGTGTAGTCTCGGGGGGGGGGGGGAGCATGGATTTCATTGTGCAGTCCCAGGGGAGCAGGTAGTCCCGGGGGAGCTGGGATTCCAGTTATGTATTCCTGGGGGACCTTTCCTATGGAGGGATTCAAAACAGCAGACAGCTACCTTAAGGAATTTCGAACAAATAGTGCCTATAGGAAAATGACGACCCATGCAATGCTGGGTAAAAAATGCTAGTGTTTAGTAAATCCCACCTGATCTGCTTGAACCAATGTTGTGATAACTTCTTGCAATCTATTGGCCAGAATTGCAGTTAATATTTTAATATTTATGTTAATTAATGAAACAAGCCGATAGTTAGCACAAGTATTATCCTTGCCAGGCTTAGGAATCACAGTAATACAAGCATCATTTAACAATGAAGAGAGGAAGCCCAATTCAAAAATATGATTATAAAGGTGAAGAAGTTTTGGAACTAGCAGGGTGGAGAATATTTTATACCACTCAGTTGGAAACCTGTCTGGGCCAGGTGATTTCCCAGCATTCATATTCCTAATTGCTTTTGTAATTTCCTCAATACGCATAAGAGCCAAGAGAAACTGCCATGGTGAGGAATCTAAACACGGAAGATCAATATAAGAAAAACAGGCAGCCATATCCTGCACTTCCCATACTATACAAATGAGAATAAAAACTTTAAAAATTGTTAATTTATATCTATGGGATATAAATGTATAATGTGAAAGGTGTATATCATATCACTCTCATCTTTGATAGCTGAAATAAAATTTCAGTGTTTTTGCTGCTTAGGATAATGTGCCAGAAATTTACCGGGATGCTCACCATTTTCCCAATACGGCTGTCGTAAAGAGATTAAGGCAAATTCTGCCTGCTGTGAAAGAATATTATTCAGTTTGCATTTGTACTTCTGATAAAGTTGCAGTCTGAAGATACATGATGCAGCAACCTTGCTGAAGCTAAGCAGGCCTGGGTCTGCTTGTTGCCTGGATGGGAGACCGTCTGGGGACCTGATATATGGCTGCCTTGAATTCCATGATGGAAGAAAGGCAAGACGTAAAGGTAATAATAAGATCATAAATCAAATAAATGGGACTTGCTTCTGACTGAGTAAACACTGAGCCCATGCAGCTGACCAGATTAGCCTGTGGATGAGCGCTCTTGCATGCATCCTCTTTGTCATCTGTATTATCATGCCGCCAAATAGTAAGGAGGGTTTTAAATACACATGAAGTTCAGAAGTATAGTAAAATATGTGATGGAATATGTAGTAAAAATGGCTGTCTGTACTCGAATGGATGAATCTGTTGGTTTCTCTTTTTCCCAATCTTAAATTTGGTTCACGTCAGATTTTGAGAATTTCTCCAGTCTTAAGTTCAGTTTGTCCAGAACTTTGAGATTTCTTTTAGAGATTGCATGAAAATTCATAAGCATTTTTAAGTTCCTCCAAATACATGCATTTTTTGATATTCATTTCCCCTCCCCTGAATATACACATTTTTGCAAGCAATTTTCCTAATATGTTTAAATGTTATATCCCCTAATATACATATTTGTATATTTGCATATTTGTTCTGGTACTAGTGTACAAAGCCCTAAACAACTTGGGACCAAGATAGCTGAGAGAGCACCTTCTCCCTTACCTTATGAGTTTCAGTTCTCATAGTGGTTTGAAAGTGTGAGATTGGGTAAATTTGCATTAAAACGCAAACTGAACGAATTTCTCCCCCAGTCCTAGTCTGTACAGACTCATGGGCATCCTCCAGATGGCCCCCTGACTGTTGACAATGTTGCCTGGGGCTGATGGGAGTTGTAGTCTAAAGCAGCTATTCCCAACCTGGTGCCATCCAGATGATTTAGAATGCAATCCTCTGCATGTTTAGACTGAAAAAAATAACTGCATAGAGGCTGGCAGAGTGACAAGCTGTTTTGTGTTCCCCATGTGGGGAATGCTCTGTGTGGGGCTGCCCTGAAGGCTGCTCCGAAAGCTGGACCTAGTACAGAATGCAGCAGCTCGGCTGTTGTCGGGAGCTGCCCCTTTTCAACATGCAACTCCTTTGCTGAAGGAACTGCGCTGGCTGCCTATTCGCTACTGGCCCAGGTTTAAGGTTCTGGTACTAGTGTACAAAGCCCTAAACAACTCGGGACCAAGATATCTGAGAGACAGAGCACCTTCTCCCTTACCAACCTGCCTGGTCACTGAGGTCATCGAAGGACATTCTCCTGGTGATTCCACATGGACCTATGGCCCAACCAGTGTCCACCAGGAGAAGAACCTTCAGTGTGGCGGCTCCATTTCTATGGAACTCCCTCCCTCTGGAGGTCAGGCAGGCTCTGACACTGTGTTGTTTTTGGCACCTGCTGAAGACATCTTTGTTCTGGGAAGCTTTCCTTGCTGACTAGCCACAGTTTTAATGTTATCCTGTTTTTAATACATTGTATTTATTCCTTTATATGTTTTATCTTTTTATTGTTCACCGCTCTGGAATCTGTCTAGATATGGAGCAGTATACAAATGCTGTAAATAATAAATAAATAAATAAATAAAATATGATTCCATGGGAACAGAAAGGAAGGCAGCTTCTGAAAGAGTATGTAATGGTGTATAGTGCAATCTTATGCTTATTTACATAGAAGTAAATCCCAGGAAGGGTACAATCCTCCAGCAAGCCATGCTGGCTGGGGCATGCAGTTGTAGGATTTTTTACTGTCTAAACATGCATAGGATTGTGCCCTTAGACTACAGTGCTCATGATCACTGGCCATGCTGCCTGGGGGTGATGGAAGTTGGAATCCAAAACTTCTCGAGGGAATCGGGTTGGGAAAAGCTGCTCTGTGGGGAATAGAGCCATTGACTGGGTTCGCACAACACGCTAAGTCTCAGTAGGTTAATTACTACTGAGGCTTAGCGTGTCGTGCAAACCTGGGAAGGGTTAGTCAGGGTGGTTAAAGAGAGCCTTCTTAACCACCCTGCTAAGTCATGGCTTGTTCTAGGGCTAAGAAAACCCTAGTAGGCTTAGCATGTCGTCCAAACCCAGACATCATGCTAACCCACTGACTAGCCAAAAAGGCACAGAGCCCATTGGCAAGAGTGGCAAACAAGGGCTGCCGCTCTGGCCAAGGGGCTCTGGCCGATGACAGCCGCCAAAGTGTCCAAGCGGCACTTGGCGCGGCTGTCATCAGTTTCCCCCCATGATCCTGCCGATGTCCTGGGGGCGGGGGGAAGCCTGAAAGGACTGTCCAGCTGCATTTGCTCTTGAGCAAGCATGGTGGGGTGACTGGATCCTGCCCACTGCCACCACAGCACTTTTCCTTCAAAGGACTGTGGTGGCAGCAGAGCTCCAGGCCGTGCTTGCTCTCAAGCAAGTGCAGCCAGGTGCCTGTATCCTGCCACAGTCGGGCACATTAGTCGGGCACAGCCGGGCGCCCAGGCAACTTTAAGTCCATAGAGGCAACAGAGCCTCTGTGGGCTTAAAGTGCCGTGCGAACCCACCCATTGTGGGAAGGGATGGTGTGGTACTATCCGGGGCATGATTCATAGATTCATAGATCATAGAGTTGGAAGGGACCTACAAGGCCATCGAGTCCAACCCCCTGCTCAATGCAGGAAACTAGAGGAGGGGTCTCCCATCCAGGTAATAACCAGGCCTGACCGTGTTAGCTTTCCACACTCAAAGAAGCTGAGCCAGCGTGAGCCACCTGAAGGAAGAGGCTACTGAAGCTTGGCAGGTCTGGGGCTGGATGGGAGACCTTGTTGGGAATTCTATCTACACTCCCTTGAGTTCAATGGAAGAAAGACAGGATAGAAGTGAAAATTAATAATAATAATAATAATAATAATAATAATAATAATAATAATAGTGTAGTGGCTAACAAACTGGGCTACGAATCAGACACTCCCTAGTCCAAATCTCATCTGTGCCATGAACCCACTAGGTGGATTAAGGCAAACCATTCTTTCTCTGCCTCAGTCCACTTCCACCCCTTCTGCAGTATGGGGGATCAGAAAGCCAACCTAGCTGATGGGATTGTTGTAAAGATGACAACTTCATAATTCATCTGAAGCACTTTGAACAACTAAAAGAACTATACAAATGTTAAGTATTATAACAATTGTTGAATAAATAGTAATGTTCATATGAACAAACAGTTGCGGGAGAAGGGTACCCCACCTTCTTTAGAGGGATATATTTACTTCCATTCCTTCTCTCCCATCTTCAATGCCTTCTCACAACAGTGAAAGTACTGTATATTGAGGGCTTTTCCTCCTTCCCTCCGCAACAACTTGCATAATAATATACTGGAACATTAAACTCAGTGATGAATGTGAATGAAATGTTTGATCAGAAGTCCATTACTGTCCAGCTCTCTTTCACCACTGATGGTTTGTTAAACTGAAATAACTGCCCGCGTGGATATCACTTCGACTCTGGTGTGATGTGAGAGTGCTCTCTCAGGAGACATTCTTTCCCTCTGTCTCATAGGATGCTTCCAGACAGAGGGCTTCTAGCACTACCAGTCAGAAGGTATTGCGCCGCTATTCCATCTTTTCTTCCTTAAGAATTTTTTGTGTGAAAAAAAGTTGGACGAACTAGTGGTGGGAAAACACGAGTTGGTTAGAAGTGGGAAACGACAAAGTCTGGGCCCCCAATAAAATTCTGTGCATGAGGCAGGGCGATTGCACAATAAAAGCCTCACCTGGAAGCACCCATAGCTGCCAGAGGCACCTACATACATTTTTTTTTTTAAAGGTAGGGTTTTTCAGTTTTGTCATGGATCTTTGCAGGTTCCCAGTCTGCGTGTCGGGCCAGGATAAAGCCATAAGTTAATTGCTAGAATTGTTCTAATATAGTCAAGTACCGTAGTTGGAATAATAGAGAGAATCAATTCTACAGTCACAAATCAGTGTGTCACCAGCACTGTGGGAAGATCACCAATTGAACACAGGCACGTGTGGGGCAAACAGTGCCTAGAAAATAGGGCAGGGCATCATAGAGATGGCAGGCTGGTGTGAGGGGGTAGAGCAGCTCCTATCAGTGTTGGCATTCTGCCTGCATATGACCATTTTGCTTAGCTAAAATACACTCTGTGGGTTGGATCCAGAATCATTGTTCTGCCAACAGAAAGACACTGCTGGCTGAACAGGACTTCTATGCCCTCTCTTCCCTTGCAGCCACTCTGGAGCAGGTTTGGAGTGTGCATCGGGGGCTGCAGAGGACAGGAGAAGATGTGGAAGTCCCATTCCACCAATGGTGTCTTCTGCTAGTGGAAAGATGACGATTCTGGATCCGAGTCACAGGTTAACCGTATCTGAAAAGCCTACAGATGGGTGCCCTGTTTCCTTCAGAATAGGTTTCCAGTCAGCTCAGCTAGATTTTGAAAGAAAATAAATACATAAAAACTTAGTTGAATATAATGGTACCTGGCAATGTTATTTAGTGTTTGCTATATGTCCCAATATGTCCCTTATCTTAAGGAATATTCTGGGATTTCAGCCACATAGGTGCCAGAGATCATAACGGATGACTCATTTCAAAGAAAACAATTCACTTCTCCCCTTAGAACAACAGACCCTTTACTTCACGGCAGCGTCTCCTGGACCCAATACAACAGATGCATCACGAATAAACCCACATCAACTGTAGCAGAGTGCAGATTAGAAGTGTGAATAAAAAAAACACCCTATACCAGAACTGCCTGCAGGATTAAAACACACACACTCACACACAAGGGGGGGGGGGGAAGCACAAACAATGCAAAATTCCTAGGACTCAGGTTTTGAGCCAATATCTGCTGCCTGAGGCAGTTGCCTCACTCTGCATAATAGTAGGGCCGGGCCAGCCTTGTGTGAATGCTTGAAGAGGACCAGGGTCTACACATGAGACGAAATGTCTCTGAATCCTGTGACTGGCAGTCTCCTCTCTTTTTCTGAACCTAATAGTGCCACGATGGGAAGTGGGGGGGCGGGGAGTGGGCCAGGATCAGGACCGTGGTGCTGGTAAAGAGGGTTTAACTTTCGTCCATGCCATTTTCCCGCAGAATATGGCCACCTCCCCATGCCCCACCCATCCCACAACAGTTTTCCCTCTTTTCTGCAATTAGCAGCTTCAGGGGCAAAAAATGGCACTAGGTGCTGCTGAAAATTAGAGAGAGAGAGAGAGAGAGAAGGAGAATCCCAGTCACAGGATTCAAATATGTGTGTAATTTGACCCAGAGCCTCAGGGGACTTGGCAGCCTTGGTTTCCTGTGGGTATTACACTTCTGAGGATTTTTCCAGTTAATGTGATCAGTGGCAATAATTAGAAGTATTGTTAGAAAAAAGAAAAAAGGTCAAGGCATGTTAGATTTCCAGACAACTTGGCTCATTTGTTCAGACTGAAGAAAATAGCTACATTTGAAGCAAACATGTCTGCTGAATCAGTCCGTACTATGTGGCCCAGTATCCAGGTCATGTTCTCAAGGAATAGTAAGGAACAATAATAAACTTTGCGCTGCAGAGAGAGTGGCAAAAGGGAAGATGGAGAAATTAAAGCAAGAGCTCCACAGGCAAATAAGATTTATCCCCCTTGCCGTGTTTACAATCACAAAAAAAACCCTCTGCCTTTCCCCTCACTGTTGCTTTACTGTCGGCAATAACCTTGATTGTTCCTCTGACTGGTCCCCAGCTCTTACATTCCTCCTGGCCAGCACTTAATCTATTTCATTTCTAGGCTCAAGGTTCACTGTTTGTCATTTATCTGCATTGACTTTTTTTGGGCATTTGTTAGCCCAAGGTAGGGGACTACTCTGAGTCACTCTTCACCTGCCCATATTATTCTTGATTATTTACTGTTCCTCCCCAGTTGGCACGGCTGCACCAGGGGAAAAAAAAAAAAGGCTTTCCGGACAGTCAGTCACCCCTCATAGTAGAGCTGTACCCTCCCGCTTCAGAGACTCCCTGGGCTTCTGCTCACAATATTATGCTTTCCAGAGCACTCCCCTTTTCATAATCTCCTATAGCTCCTTAATAAACTACTTAGCTGTATAAAGTATTTAACTGGTCTGTAATTTCCTGGTAAGCCAGCAGGTTCCCTAATAAATATACTAGTGTTATGCTGGCAGCGGGCCAGGCTTCAGGAATCTCTCATGAACTCCACTCAAAGGGAGCTTGTAAAAACATTTGCTCAAGCTTCTCCAGTTTCTAGTCTTACTTCCTTTGCCATTCAAAGCTGCACATTAACCAAGGGCTCTCTCACTTATCGGGTGCTGTTTTTTGGGGGGTTTTTTTTTAAGTGTCTACATTGTGAATGATACATAAGAAGAAGAAGAAGCAAGGCAGCTCCAGAACAGGTCATTTGAAACAAAAGGTGTGGGGTGTGTATCTCTTCAGCACCGGGATAAAAGGTTTATGTTGCATCTACAGTTTGGTCAATAGTGAAATTTCAGAGCCTTACTTCACATTTTCTGCATTTCTTGCCTGAACCAATCCCACAATTCTCTGAGCACTGTTTCTTGAGGTGGGGCAGAGATATCTGCATCTCTGACAGCTCAGCCAGCAACTTGACTGCACAGGGGCTTTTGCCTACCAGCAAGGGTGGTGCTAGGTACGGAAAAGAAGATCCTGGGCTCAGGCCCACAGGACAAAAAAAAGAAGAAGCACAAATTTGCATATGCTAATTTACCTAAAATATACTCTAAAGTCTATGTGTGTCTATAAAGGACCCTGTTTCCTAAGGACCCCCCTTTTTGTAAAAAGGGATGTATGGACAGGGGAGAGGAGGGCATTTGATTTCAGAAAAAAACCTCAGGGAGAAAGATTCAACGGGGGAGGCAGCAGGAGGTGAAACACGTGTGGACAAAGAGCCAGCTCATCTAGGGGAATGAGATGCAACAGAGACCATCAGGGCCCCTGTACCTTTATTTCAGCAAGTGCCCGTGGACAGTAGGGTGGTGGGGCAGAGATTTGGAGCTCCAAATGAAAGATTCGGGGCCCCAGCCCTGGTGGGCTACCCTAACACTGCCTCTGCTACCAGGAGTACACACATCTAAATTCTGCCCTTTCTGCCAGGCGATTCTGATGGTATGTATGATGATGGCCAAATCCCATGACGATGCCCCCTTCACACCACCCGGGGTGGAGTCCTCTTCCACGCTACGGCAAAGTGCGCCCACGGTTAAATGGCCCACCAGCATCCTAATTGCCCCAGCAGCGCAGGAGCAGAAAAGGCTAGTTGATGACAGAGATGTGTGGCTCTGTTGCTATGGCAATACAGACACTTCCTTCTCAGCCAGAAAGCCTGGTTGTGGTCAGGAGGTATTGCTGGGTCGGGGAAGGGTTCCTGTCAAGCATGTTGCTGGCTCTCCATAAGCCAAATGGGTACCGGCCATGGAGGATTATCCCCTGAGCGCCCCAGTAGCCCAGGGAGAGTGGGTGATTTAACCCATTCCCCTCTTGGGGGGCTGGAAGAGAGTGAGCCATGAGGGAAATCAAGCTACTCATCTCCAGTCGCCACACCACCTTTCACCAGAAAAAAAGCACCTGCTTGCATACGTGGCCTATTCTTGTGAGCAGTGTAATGTCGGAACCACAAACCCGTGTGATCCCGCCCCCCCAGTTCATGGAAGAGAAAGACCTATTTTGCATGCCTTAGTTCAGTGTTCTCCAACCTTGGGTCCCCAGATGTTTTTGGCCTGCAGCTCCCAGCATGCCCCAGCCAACACTGCCTTAGTTGCTCCAATGTTATACTGCTCACATGAGTAGACCACTCATGTGAGCAGTTTTTCACCAGCCCCAGCAGAATCATCAAAACCAGGGCCAACTCCAAAGGTTGATGACTTCAGGTATTTGGCAAGGCAGCCGCTGCCATTTTAATTTTACACAGAGATGCATATTACAAGGGCCCGAAGGTTCAGGGCAATCTGCTTTGGCTGCATGCCTATTACCATGAAAAAAAGGGGGGGGGGAGTTGAGGTTAAATTGTAAACCGTGCTTAAAGATGTTTATGCAAACTTATTTCCCTGTACCTATGTATCTCTTCAAGCTGTGGTGGCCAGATCTTGTACGATCTGAGATTTGCTAGAGGCAGCTGGAAGCAATGTTAGATCAGAACAAGTGACATGCTGAGCAATGAGCTGCTGCCCAGGTCCTTTTCTAGAACAGACACACACACACACACACACACACACACACACACCCCAACAACAACAGAGGAAAAACACATGCTGCCTGGGTATGCTGGGAGCTGTAGGCCAACAATTAGAGCAGCCAGGCTGGTGGGGACTAGGAAGAGGGCCTTCTCTGTGGCGGCCCCCACATTATGGAACTCCCTCCCTAGTGACCTTCGCCATGCCCCCTCTGTGATGAGCTTCCGCCATGCATTAAAAACATGGCTGTTCAGGCGGGAATATGGGGTGGGTTAGGTTTTTAATAAGAATTTTTTATTTTGTTTTAACCATTATATTTTATTGTGTTTTACTGTATTTTAATTGTACATCGCCCAGGGTGGCCGGGTGACCGGCCAGATGGGCGATTAAAAAATATAATAAATAAATAAATAAATAAACAACATCTGGGGACCCAAGGCTGGAGAGCCCTGCTCTAGAACGAACATGTAGCTTGAGAGAAAGAGAGAGGTAGGCTTCCCCAGTGTGACATGCTATCTCAAGAACTACAAGTCCCAGAGTTCCTTAGCACCTGCAGACATTTAGGCGGGAGGAGCAAGCACCATAAAAATCAGGACCTGGGAGTCAATGCTGTTGATAGGATTTACAGGCCGAAGCCAGAACAGATGTGTGAGTAAATGAGTTAGGCTTCTGGTTTACAGAGTGCATAGAAGGACTGGCACAGATCTCAGGGATTAGGGAGCTAGTTACTGTCAAAAGGATGTTTTGTTACGTGTATATAATTACTCCACATACATGCTGTATTGCCCTGTCTGGCTGAGCCAATATTTCCTGTGCACAGGCAGGAGGGTGTGGCAGCTGGAGGAGGAAGGGACAAGCAGGCAGCCAGAAACAGAAGGGACTTCAAGAAAGATCAGAAAAAGAAGCTAAAGAACACCAGCCAATCCTCCAGTTTTTCAAAACAAACAAAGGACCATGGGGAGGAGGAGTGAGAGCCATGATACTTGGGCAGCTGGCTAGTTCCCAGCGCACGTGCTTGCAGAGAAATAGTACATATGACAAACTGTGTAATTTGCCTGGTGTGAAGCGGCCCTTAAAGTAGCCTCTAAAAGTAACCTGGGGTGCTCCCAGATGGGAGGTCTCCAAGCGCTAGCAAGCAGAAGGCATTGTGTAGCTCTTCCTTCATTTCTTCTGTAACGGATTTTCTGGAAAAAGCTGGAAGAAGTGGTGGGGAAGTGTGGAAGAGTTACCAGTAGAAGATGATGATGTCTGGACGCCCCACCCTGTAAACCTCTATGAATGAGGCAGGCTGACCGTATAAAAAAAAACCCCTTGTCTGCAAGCACCCCAGGCAATGGGATCTGTGTGCACTGCATTTGAAACACTATTCTATGGTTCTGTATTTTTTATGATTTGTATCCGTTGTTTTGCCATGAGCTGCCTTGAGTATAGAACGGTGGGATAATGTTGAAATAAGTAAATAAAATAGATCAATATTGTGAATGCACATCTATTGCTTGTCATATAACTACCATTCATTCTCAACCTGTAGCCAACATACAGTGCAGTTGCATTGTCCAGTGTTTGAACTGGAAGGGAAGTGGAACTATAAACAGGCTTCAAAAGGGGCTCTGGCTAGTTGCAAAAAGAAAAAGGGAAACAAGAAAAAGAAAGAAAAGTAAAAGAAGTTCAAAGGAACAACACAAAGTTGTAATGATCTAGATTTTGGATTTCATAGCCAGATTTGAAGAAACTCTTAGACAATTCTTTTACTTGTCTGGCCTGATCTTGGGTTTATCTTCAGCTAGAATTGTTTCATTATTTTAAATGAAAATACGTTGCCTGCATCCCGTCCTGGTGTGTGTGTGTGTGTGCGCGTGCGTGCGCGCGCACATGCTCGGTGTTTCCCTTCTGCAAAACATTTGTGCTCCACTCCAGTTTCTCTCTCACTTGATAGCTTAGCTGAAAGCCCGTCCCTTCTCCCTAGAGTGTGTTGTAAATTGTGCATCAGGAACAAAGGAAGTAAGGAGGGACCGGATGCCATTTTGTATGAACTAAAACCATATGGCAAAGACAATGTAAGTCTGGTTTGAACAGCAGACTCCCTAAAATACCAAGCATTATAGCTTGCTCCCCAAAGGACAGGTTTTATGTTAGAATGGAGTTGATCCTTGGAACAACTAAATCCTCTTAGACTTCTATATCCATCTGTGCTGCAGCTACTTCCCTTAAAGCGGTTGTGTTTTAACTGTAATTTAATCAGTGCCAGAGCTTTGGCTACGATGGAGTGTTCAATCCCCAGGCCTCCCCAAAATGTCTGTAAACTTTTTCAAAATAAAAAGGCAAAATTTCTCCCATGTTTTACCCCCCAAAAAATGTTCATTTCAGAGAAGGTTTCTACTGTTTTCTTTTAATGCTGACCAAGATTGCCAACTTCTTTTCTGGTAAGGCTCCTGTGCCTTTAATAGCTACACGCTGACAAGCAGTAATTCACCAGGTGACTTTTTTTTCCTTCATGCAGATTCAGGGAAGGGAAAACCTGTACAGCTGTTGGAGACAAAGGAAAAACCCGAAAGGGAGTGGGTGCACATATGCCAGACAAGGAAAGCACCCAAAGAGTATGAAAGATAGATATGTAATGTATATTAACTCACAGACAATATGCTAGGTGCATAAATGTATATAGGAACAAATAGTAATGGTCAAAACAACTATAAAACGAAATATACTGCAACTACCCTTAGGACCCAGTCCTCTAATGCATCAGACTAAATTCACACAATGTGACTCAGAAGGCCAAATCAGATTATACCTCTCCCTAGTCTGGCCCATACAAACAGAGAGGAGTGAGGGGGCACATCTCCGCACCCTGCCTCAAGGGCATAAGATTTGAATATGGCCCATGCAGTTAAAATCCAATGTGCATAGACCCGTTTTGTGAGATCAGTTATTGGATTTTGTCCGTGGCAAAAGAACTGCAATTTTGCACTTTCCCGAGCGCCTAGAGTCTCTGGAAACTGTTTAGAGTCTGAGGACTGTCGGGGTGAAAAAGATAGATGAGGATCTTGCCATAAAGGGGGTGTATATCACACCACCCCCTTTTTGCAAGCAAAGATTACTCACATCTTTGGTTTCTCTCAACAGCTCATCTTTTGACAGCTGTCAAGAGAAACCAAAGGGGGGGGGGACACCTGTTTGGAGCCTCTTTGGTGCAATGTCCAGGCTTGATACCTGCTGCACCTTGGCAGCAGGTACCCCCCAGGACATTGCTCCAGCTGTGGATTCAAATTTCTGCACTCGCACAACTGCAAACCTCCACAGTTGCGCAAATGCAGCTAAACCCCCCCCCCCCCACTGAACCTATTTGTGTATATTGTGTGCACATTTTTTTATTAAAAACAAAATGGTTTGCCAGAGACGGACAGCCCCTTCAGGGTGCCACTTGGGCACTTTGTATGGAATGTCCGTGGCTGTCAAAACAGGGATTGCGAAAGCCAGCTGTCAAGCCAGCTTTCTCAATCTGAAAAAATAAGGGTAAATGGGGGGGGGGGAAAGCCACAGCGAGCTGAAATTGCTTGCAGTCGCAGTGGAGAGGGCAGCACGGCAGTGTCAGTCGCTCCCAAGTGCCGCTTGGGCACGTGTGTGGCGGCTGGCACTGGCATGTGTCCTGGCATGCTCATCAAGAACGGCTCTTGCCAAGTCGCTCAGTAGCCGATTCCCGGAACTCACAATGGGGTTAGTTGCCCGGGTTTGGACAACACGAAAACCCATTGTGGTGTAACAACCCCAATAGCCCATGGGTTGTCAGGGCGGCTTGTTGCCCTCAAACAAGCCACCCTGTGGGAATTGGTTCAGGTTTGCATGACACGACGACCCATCATGGGTAGCAACTCATGATGAGTTGTCATGTCATACGAACTCAAGTCACTGAAACACGACACCAAACTGTTCAACTCACCTGTTTTCATATACAGCCTTATTTATGAGAATAACAGTTAAAATGGCCTTGTACCACATTCATGTGACAATAGAAGTCAAGTCAGGGGTGCGCAGAAGGTAGATCTCCAGATATTCTGGGAGCTGAAGTCCAAAACATCTAGAGATCTACTTTCTGCCCTCCCATGCCTTAACTAATACATTTTCACTTATATTAATTGAAAGTTGATTTTCTGGACATCTAATTGTGCCTTCCAGGAGGATCTTAGAGCAATATCTTGCTTGGTCTACCATGTTTGTTGGGCTGACCTGATTGAGAATCATATGGTATGGAGGGAATCGGGAACTTTAAAAATCAGCCGTATTTTCAGTCACCCATGACCCATGATGGTGAGGCCAGTGTCACTGAGTAAGATGGTGCTAAAGGAATGGGTCCAAGTCCCAATGGGCGTGTGGCTCTGCCTTTCGTGTTTGGAACAGAATGCCCACATCTTGGATCCTTTCTGTGATGGGAAGATCACTTGCCTGTGCCTTATCTATTCTTGTATCCACTGGTCCATGGCCTACCCTATTGCCCCTTTCCCAGTGCCCCGTTTTACTTCTTGGGTAGGCTGACTCCATGTAGAAACTGAAAGACTGAAAAATCACGTTTGGATCTGGATCTGAATCAGGAGAGTTTAGAAAGGGTGCAACATTTATTTATTATATTTATATCCCCCTTTTCCCCTGTAAGGAACCCAACACAGCTTACATAAACTTCCTTCTCATCTCCACTTTATCCTCACAACAACCCTGTGAGGTAGGTTAGGCTGAGAGTCAGTGCCAGGCCTAAATTCACCCAGTGAGCTTCATGGCCAAGTGGGACCAGAACCTGGATCTCCTGAGTCCCAGTCCAACACTATAAACACTACGCCACACTGGCTCCCTTTTATAAGGGCAAAAACATGGTGTGAGATGGTCAGGGGTCCCTGTATGTTTTTCTCTGCTGGGCAAGCAGTAGCTTTGAGGTGGTAGTGACTTTATTTGAGAAAATGGCACAGGCAGCGCTACTACACTGCCCTGATACAATTGTGTGATCCTGATACAATTCACCCCACCTGTGGTGTCTATTAACTTAAACAAACATGAGATATCATAATCACAGATCTCCCATATATCACATTTAAGTCAAATGAAAGTGTAACCGTACAATCCGATACATGTCTACTCAAAAGTAAGATGGTTTGCATGATCAAAATAAGCCACTGTGGCTTATTTAAATTGCGGCATGTGTGGGGCGCATTTTCCATAATCTCCTGCTGGGCGCAGCTTGTCATATTGTCTGAACCTGGGCAGCATGGCTTGTTGGAGGGAGAAACAACCCTCCAATAACCCTACAACAGCCCATGGGTTATTGGAGGGTTGTTTTTCCCTCCAACAAGCGCTTGGGCAGTGATTATGGAAATCAGGCCCTGCATGCATGCGTCATGATTTAAATAAGCCTCAGTGGCTTATTTTGATTGTGCGAACTGGTCCATTGAGTTTAATGGGTCTTACTTCCAGGTACGCATGTATAAGATTGCAGCCTTAGAACCCAAAATGGATAGCTAGCTCCACATACCAGTGGGAAAAATATATTTCCTTTGGTTTTATTAAACGGGGGGGGGGGGGGAGAACCTCTAAATAAGTGTAGCTGAACTAATGGTGTTAAAGGAGGCCATCCCTAGAAGCTGAATTTCTGTCAAAGACAAAAACTCCCTTCACCGTCTAACAAAAGAACCATAGCCTGCCAGTGTTCTAAAAGGCAGTCACGAAAGCTAATTATCTATAGCAGTATAAGACTAGCAATTCCATCTTGCCAGGCTGAGCAGCAGATCCAAATTGACCCATTTATCTGCCATGCTCGCACACGCTAATGACCCCCTTGTACCTGTGCTGACCAAATAGACCCCCCTTCTGCCACTCACTGTATCAGGGGAAGACTTTGAAGTGTAATCATTCAGAGGTGCGTGAACATAGCTCTTGATCCTGTCTTTCCAGTAGCACTTTTAAAGATTTACTGTCACGGCAATTTAAAGCAGCAAAGTGGAAATACAGTGAAGGACAGTTTTGAGGGTTGCCGCTTCTCTGGGGGAGAGAGACGGAATTTAGAGATACTCCTTTCCATTCTGCATTTTTAATTTTAAAAAATAGCCATTAGTCTTACATCAGGGCTAAATATAAAATACAAATATATCAGGATGGTATATTTCAGTGCAGCTTGGTTATAGCGTCAAGCTTTTCACGGCACAGAGGGAAACTACTATCGCCTGCTAGTATCTGCACAGCAGTTTGCTGTTCCAGGTGCCATGACAGGCTGGGAAACTTGGGAATCTTAGATGTGATTTGCCAAGTGAATCCCACAAATACTCTGTTCATAGAATCTGAGCTGGAAGGAACAAAATGGATTACATAATCCAAGCCCTCCTAATACAAAGCAGGTCACTTCCCCCCCCCCTCCAGCAATCAAGACAATGAAGTCCAGAATGCCAAAAGCAGGATGATAATCCACCATGGACAGTTGCCTGCAGAGCAAATAAATCCAGGTGACTTGAACAAGCCCAGTAACATGGGAATCCCCCCCTCACAAATTTTCCAAAAACCCCATCATGCAGGTGGTAAGGAAAACAGGGTGCCAGAGTAAGGTTTAGATCAGGAGTGGGGAACCTGTTTCAGTCCGAGGGCTGCACTGGCTCCAGACAAGTGTACTGCGTGCTACATGGCAACAGTGGGCGGGGCTACAGCCCAAGTGGGCGGGGCTACCCCCACTGCTGGCATGTGCCCCCAATGTGCTTGTTCCCCTCCCACACACTCACACACATACACACACACACGTGCACACAGATACACATAGACTAGGTTCAGACAACACGATAACCCACCCTCAAGGGTTGAGTGTGGGTTGTCAATGAACCGTGGATTGTTGCTGAACTGTGGGTTATCATGCCTGAACCCAGCCGAGATACCAAACCATGGTGAACAACCCACAGTGCATAACCCAACAACAAACCACGGGTTCTCTTCATGGGTTGTTCATGGTTAACAAGCCATGGCTTGTTAGTGTAGCTGGTTCAGACAACACAATAACCCACGGTGTTGCGTTAACCCCTTGAGTGTGGATGATTGTGTGGTCTGAACCCAGTCATAGACTCATACACAAACCCCTTCACCCACCCACACCCTCCACATACATACACACATACAGGACTCAGCCAGCGTCTTGAGAAGCCACTCCTGGAGGCATCGGGCTGCATTGTGCGCTGCTTTTGCCGGGTGCTCGCGTTTCCCATCAGGACAGTGAGCGCTGGGCAAAGCAAACTCAGTTCGCACCTCGAGGAGATGTGCCTCAGGGCACTGGCTGAGCCCCAGCCCACGCTTCAGCCCTGCCTTATCCAAGCGCTCCTCGAGGCTGTGACTCAGTCACTCTCTCCTGCCCCTTCCCCCCTCTCTGAGCGGGGGGCTTGGTCTTCAGGCCGGGGGAGGGGCTTCAGGGGCTGGATGGGGTGACCTGACAGTCCAAATTCGGCCTGGAGGCTCTCCATTAGGAGGGACCACAGCTCAGTGGTAGAGCCCATGCTTTGCATGCAGAGTTCGCTCCCTGACACCTTTCCTGCATTGAGCCGGGGGTTGGACTCGATGGCCTTCTAGGCCCCTTCCAACTCTATAATCTATGAATCTCCATGTAGGGCAGGAAAAACTCCTGCCGGAAACCCTGGAGAGCCGCTGCCAGCCAGTGTCGACAATCCTGGGCTAGGTGGACCAAGGGTCTGATTCAGTATAAGGCAGCTTCCTGTGTGTTCCTCTCTGGATCCTAACAGTGGTGGCCTAGGCAAGGGAATACGATGTGGAGAAATTTTGTGTGAGTTCCAAACTATTCAAAGTAATGCTGATATGGACGGTTATACTATACAGTCTTACAACATCTTGTTTCCCATATCTATGGTAATGTGTATCCAATTACCGTTTTTTCTTCCTCTTGCATAGCTCTATCTAATAATGGTTTTTGCAAAAAGCCCTACAAAGAATGCTATGCATTTTTCCTTGCAACAATTAGGCTTTTTCACTCGAAGCAAACACGACTGCTCTGCTTTATCTGAAGGGGGGGAAAGCCAGTTCTCAAGTACAGTATGTATTTCCAGATACTTTTGCTGTAAGTAGCATTAGAAAAATCTGCTTTATTTTGCGTATACAGTTTCCTTTACTTGTAGGGAGGGCCATGGCTCAGTGCTGGAGCACCTGCTTTGCATGCAGGAGGTCCCAGGTTCAGTCTCTGGCATCTCCTGGTAGGGCTAGGAACAGGGCTGGTGCTACCATTAGGCCAACTAGGCAGCTGCCTAGGGCGCAGGGCTAAAGGGGGCGCCAGAAACGCCTTGAAAAAAAATACAGTGCTCTCAAGTGGGAAGGGGGGGCGCTAAATATCTGATCTTGGCTAGGGCACCAAACTGCCTTGCACCGGTCCTGGCTAGGAAAGAATCCTGCTCCAAACCTTGGAGAGCAGCTGCCAGCCAGTGTTGAGAATACTGGGCTAGATGGGACCCATGGTCTGACTCGGTATAAGGCTGCTTCCTATGTTTCTATGGTCCATTCCTGGTTTAGATTGACTAGATGTTGCCTGCAGGCCATCTGTTATTTACTTCTGATTTTAGGAGCTTAGAGGTGATGTTCCCTGGAGAATATGAGTCAAGGGTATCCTCACAACCACCCTGTAAGGTAGGTTAGGCTGAGAAATTGTGCCAGGGCCATGGACTTCATATAGCTGAGCTAGGATTTGAACTGAGGTCTCCCTGGTCCAAGTTCAGTGCCATGGCATTGCTCAGTGAAATAAGATGTTTCTGATAGGGGTGCTCTTTTGTGGCTCAGGATCTGTTTTACTTTTCTAGTAAAAACAAACAAATGGCTGTTTATTTCTACAAACAACCCCTTTATTGTTTACATTTCCATTTGGAGCTTCTGTTTCTCTTGCTGCCTTTCCGCTGAAGGGGTACTAGTTAGCGGCACTTCCTCATTCTCATTTAACTGTCCAGCAAACCCTAATTAGAGCCTCTCCTTATTAAAATAAAATAAAAAACCCAAACAAAACCCTACATCCAACTATTACACAATTTACAGTCTAATGGGCCTTACCTTGTTTGTTCAGCGAAGCTTATATAATGATTCCTGTGATTTTTTTTTTGCAAAGCGTAACTCTGGGATTTTACGTTTCCACTTTATAAAACTGTAAGTTTTACATTAATATTTTATAACCTTGGGGTTCTAATCATAAAGTCATAAGGACTGTAATTGATTTGAAACTAGCCAGGCCCTGAAGTGTGTACATGTCAAATTGATTCAAATTGATCCAATGTGTTTAAATACATCCCACGCTAAGAAACACATAGAACCTTATGCTACCAGAGAGAGGCCTAAAGGGCTCTGGGAGCATAATTATGTTGCCACCTTGGTACACTAAATTATTGACTACAAGACATTTCTCTGTGTTTGTGCTGAGAAACCAGGAAAATTCACCTGAACAATTATGAAGTTTTAAATACAGTGCTGGGGGTGAATACAGGCAGCCATTTTACCAAGTGGTAACTTACCATGGTGTGCATGTATTTATTTATTACTTGTTACATGTATATCCCACTTTTCCTCCAAAGAGCTCATGGTGACATACATGATCCTCCTTCTCCTCTCCCGATTTTATCCTCACAAGAACCCTGTGAGGTAGGTTATGCTGAGAATCAGTGACTGGCCCAAAGTCACCCGCTGAGCTTTATGGCTGAGTGGGGACTAGAACCCGGATCTCCCGAGTCCCAGTCCAACACTCTCACCACTACGCCACACGGCGGGCTCTCATCCATTTGGTAGGCCACTTATCCCTTTGCTCCTTGTACGTGTTGTACTGCCAATTACTGAGACTAATTTTTTCCACACTTCCGCACCTGATCATAAATTAAGGGATGCAGGGAATGCTATGATCCCACCCCCCCATTCATGACTTAGATTCATAGATTCATAGAGTTGGAAGGGACCTACAAGGCCATCAAGTCCAACCCCCTGCTCAATGCAGGAAACTAGATGGAGGGGTCTCCCATCCAAGTAATAACCAGGCCTGAGCCTGCTTAGCTTTCCACGCTCAGACAAGCTGAGCCAGCGTGAGCCACAGGCCTTGGTAAAGCAACGTGTGGTTTCATTTTTCTTGCTACGCAGGAACAAATGCAGATGAGCGGCTAACCAAGGAATTATATGTACAACATGCCAAGTTTCCATTTGATAAATAGCCATGTGTGACTCCTCCAAGCATCTGAGGGTGTAAGTTGGCATCACTCCTAGGTGTGACCATCATAGTAGTTAAGGGAGATGTACCTCCGCATGCTCTCTATTTCCCGCCCATGGGTCCTTCTAGTATTGCAGTGAGACCAGCCCACAGAAAACACTCAGTGGGGCTTCCACCAAGCAACACCATCCGCCTCACATGATACCAGCCTAATACATACCCGACGACCACGCTTGAGATGAGCACCAGGCAGAGCACGATAGCTCAAGCAGGCGAGCCTGTCGCATAGATCCTCATAACAACCCATATCATGACGACTTGGGTTTTTTAGAGTTTTTCCACATTGGGCAAAAGTGATGGGGCAACAATGTGATTTTAACCCCAAACCACCCACAAAGTCCAGGTTTTGGGCTTTGAACTCAAAATCCTCAGCTCGCTCTGTGTTAATATAACCCACGGCTGGGGAACCACAGGTCTGCGGGCCCAAATCTGGCCCTCCTAGAGTCTTATTCTGGTCCTTCCTGGTTCACGCCCCTTTCCCTGAACCACCGATTATTTGGTGGTTTTCCACCTTTTGCACATTCCCCCGCATTTTTAAAGGTTGAAATGCCTCTTCTAAGGCTAAATTGCTGGCAGTAAGAGCTTTAAGCTACAATGTGCTGGTATTCTTTTGAATTTTGGCCCCACCCCCTTCGGCCCCACCCACCACTGGAATGTGGTCCCCGAGAGCTTCTCCACAATGGAATTTGGCCCTTGGGCTGAAAGAGGTTCTGCACCCCTGATCTAACCGGTGGCTCCCAGTGACATTACTGGCCATATATCCACCCCTACCCTGCCCAGTATTCCTGGTGCTCTTGATAGATTTCAGGAGGGAAATGAGATATGGGAATCTTGTACTGCCAGCTTCGCTCATCATTTAAATGAATGATAACCTTGCATTGGCCTGACAAGTGACACTGCCATTCCCAATGTCAGCATCAAGAGATTGGTGCAAAATTGCATGTCACAGAAGAAAAGAGCTTCGCTTCCCTTCGCCACGTATCTCAGCTACAGCATAATTTGTATGCAAGGATTGGTGTGCTCTTACTATGGTCTCCTGCCCCAACAAGCTCAGCCCCTGGATCTGCCAGGCTCTCCCCCCCCCCAAAGTCTCCATCCAAGCACTTGATGTTTACATTTGTCTTTCATGAGTTGGCAACAGGGTGACCAGGTGTCCTACTTTACAGAGGACAGTATTCTGGAGAGCTGGCAGAGGACAGCCCTCTATTGGAAGGTGTCCACGATTTGAAGGGCTGCGTAGTCTAAGTCAGGTTTGGAGATAACCATACGGAACCATCAGAAGGAAGAGCCAACAGGCCTTGAAGTTGTCTGTCCATCAACAGCACCCGGACAGCAGACTGAACAGGCAGGCACACAGGTCACCTGCTGACCACGGCCTTAAATTATAGTAATTATTTCTACATTTTCATTTATGCATATAAATTAGCATATGTCCTTTTTCTTATCCTCTTTTTTTGGCAAAGTGTAACTAGCCACCCTAGCAACTCCATGTACGTGTTATTTCGGGAATAATGCATAGGCGTTCCTCCTTTATGGATTAGCCTCTGAAGCTTGGGATAATGATAGATTATGAGCAGTGCCCTGGGCCTTGAGAAAGGCCTTGCCTGGCACCTGTGAGAAGCGAACCCCGAACTCTTCCATCCCCCGAGCAGGCCGTTCTCATGTTATCGCTTGTCCATAGTTTCATAGTTCATAGAGTTGGAAGGAGCCTACAAGGCTATCGAGTCCAACCCCTTGCTCAATGCAGGAAACTAGAGGAGGGGGCCATTCAACTAATAACCAGGCCTGACCCTGCTTAGCTTTCCACGCTCAGACAAGCTGAGCCAGTGTAAGCCACAGGCCGTGTGTGTGAGCGTGCAGGTGTGGCACCCGGAAACCATATAGAACAGGGGCCATTTATAACAGGTGGGGGTGGGGCCACCTTGCTGGGCAAGAGCTGGAGCAGCTGCTCTTTCTTTCCTTTTATTTTGCTTGCAGTAACAGATCGAGAAACTCGAGAAAGTCGCAGATGCTTTGCTCATTTGTTTTGGCTCTGAGAGCGAAATTGTCTAACAATTGGAAAGGGCCAAGCAGAGGTTAGGAGTAATGGCACAGAGGGAACAGGATGATTTATCCACCAAGTCAGCACCGGGCAGAGGGATAGCTTTATCTCTGCAAGGCCCCACAGCTGGCTTGATCGAGAGTTGCTCTTGTTCTCCTGATAAGCATGCACGCTGCCTGTATAATTCTTTTCCGGAGGGTTCCTTTGTGGCTGAGCAGCCCGCTTTCTGCAAACTTTCTGAAATGGTAAGATAAAAGATAATGAGGCCCCATACATTTCCTGGCAGGGTTTCCTTCCCAAATGCCCCCCCCCCATAGCCTCCACATTGGAAACAGATTAGAGGTCTTAATTTTCTCCTTATCACAAGCAACACCCTGGGGGAAAGAGCCATGTCTTTCTCCTCCCACTACCTTCCTCAGGGATTTGCTTCTAAGTGTGCAGAGCTGCTTTAGAGAGATGCAAACTTTTATGGTTTATATCTACAGGGTCGAGCAGAAAAGTAAACATTTTCCCTACCAGTATTAAGGATGCCAGTGGAGTGATCAGAGAACTGAAAGAACTTGAGGATCTATTTGCAACACAGGGACTTATCTCACAATAAGAATTTTTTTCAAGGAAGATGACCTGATTAATATCAGCCAAGAATCTGGACCTCACATGACAGCATCACGCAGATATCAACCAGCTCAGACATTAATGTCAGCCTTCCATTTCTGAAGGATCTTTAGCTGCAAGGACTGCCCAATTTGGGACTAACCAAGACAAATGAGACACACCCAACTACATGCCATGCCCTTGCAGTTGATTGACAATTCTCCTAGTTTTGGCAGTTCTGGGCAAGCCACAAGAACATGAAATGTATTAAGCCGATGGCTTATGGACTGCATTTGGCTTGAGTGGCTCACAAATGTTGCAGGTCCACATTATTGCAGGAACCCAACCCAACTTAATTTCTCAGCTTGCCGCAGAAAGATACCGTAGTCCCAGGGTATGGTCTGAAGGCACGTGAGGCAGTCACCATGCTGAAGCTAAGCATGTCTGGGTCTGGGCAGTGCTTGGAGGGGAGACCACATGGGAACCGCATGTAGCCACCGTGAGCTCCATGATGGAAGAAAGATGGGATAGAAATGTAATAAATAAATAAATAAGATATGACTATGAGGGCCAAAACAGACATTACAGTAATACCTTGGATTGCAAGTAACTTGGTTTGAGAGCATTTTGCAAGACAAGCAATTTTTTTAAAAAATTTTGACTTGATAAACGAGCAAGGTCTTGCAAGACAAGTCGTAGGGATGTAACCGCTCGCCTCGAGCGGGCATTGCGGGCCGAAATCGGCCCCGCTCACACCCACCAGAGACTCGCTTTGATGTAAGAGTGTTTTGGATTACAAGCACGGTTCCGGAACGAATTATGCTTGCAATCCAAGGTATTACTGTACTTTAAATCTGTGTCTAGCAGCTCAGCCTTTTGTCCATCTTTTACTCTAGAGTAGGTGCAGGAGGGCAATTCCAGATCTTAAAAGCCCCCTATCCCTGCCCATGCTGGGGTCCCAATCCAAATGGGGGCCCTGCGCCTACTCTAGAGTAAAAATGAACAAAATACGTAGCTGCAAGACACGGATTTAATGTCTGTTTTGGCCACCAGTGGTGGCAACTTTATGTTTTGAGGGACCTTTGGCTGTCTTACAAGAACCCAGAAGAAGAAGAAGAAAATAGATAAATGGACCATTGCTTGAGGACTCTCCATTACTGGAAAGGAAGGCTTGGATCGAGATTTAGAAATACTTACAGTAGACCCATTCAAATCCATGGGACCTAAGTTTTTCTTTTGATTTTTTTCTTTAAAAATTGCATTTATAACAGAAACAAAAAAGGAGAAGGGGGGGGAACAAGCAAACTAACATAAGTCCCATTGATTTCAGTGGGTGACTAAATCTGGATCTAACCCTAAGGTTGCTGTTGTTGTTTTTAAATAAAACGTGCTTGTTTGATCTTTTGATCAAGAACTAAAAGCTGCTTCTTTGGAGACAGTCGCAATATGGCTGGTTCGCTGCCAGGATACTGCCAAATGACTATTGATTTTTCTAGCGGGGACTCTTGAGTTGCAGACAAGGAGAATTGCTCTTTAGGCCAACTGCCTATGGTGAGTAAGAGAAAGTCAGCGCTGTGTAATTTAAGGACACCAACTTGCCTTGCTGAATGAGTATGTGCTGCACACTTGCAGGATGCTTTCAGTCCTGAGAGGGCTGAATTGTTTCCCTGTAGTGTTGATTCACTACTTTGGGGCATGAATGAGCTTGGGAGACAGACAAGGGAGTTTGCCTTCAGAGAGAAAGAAGCCAGAATCGTGAAACAAGTGAAGAAAGGAAGAAAGAATCAGGGAAATGATTGCCAGGACCAAGCAAAGCAGAGGCAGGCAGGACTCTTGCTGCAGGCAGCAACCTTTCCCTTGCCCACTGCCAGCTTTTTCCGTAGTCTTCTCTGATCACAGCCTTTCTTCAGCACATTCCCCCTTTTCTTCGTGTGGAGCTTGCTGTTGTATAACTGTCTCACGGAGCTCTCTTGCATAAACTAAAGTGCCTGTTGCTATAACTACAATGCTTGTAAATGCAGCCTCGGCCTCATGCAATTCTTTTTTTAGGCAGCTCTCGCAGGGAGAGGATGCAGACAGCTTTGTTTTGCTCAGTATTAATACAGAGGAGATGCAAAGTTCTAATTTTCCCACGTACGTCGGATGCTGATGCTTAATTTGCGTTCCTCTCCTGCCTCTCTGTTCGTCCGTTATTCTTTTTAAGAATGTACAAAAGAGTGGCACTTGCCTCGTGCTATCATGCAAGGTTGAATGTACCCTGACTTAGATCTCACATGAGCCGCAGAACTCACTGGGTAGCCTCGGACATGCTACTGTCCTTCAGACTAACCCATCCTTACAGGGTTGTTGTGTATGGTGTCCTGGGTACAAAATCTGATAAATGTTAGGACCTTCAGATGATCAGCCATATGGAATGTGTTGTCTGAGCCCAATCAGCCATCTTGTGTTATATTGAATACGTGAGCTGAATGGTCACAATTACTGGCTTGCAGCAATATCTATGTTTGGTGTGTGTGCATGTGAGAAGACATCTTTCCAGCCACTAAGATCCTGGAGATGGCTTGTGCTCTGGTAAGTATAATTTATGGCTGCACTGATCAAAAAACCTGCCAGTTTTAAACCCAAGTTAAGGCTATATCCCATGTTGGCTCAGACTCCACAAAGCCACAAAATTGGACACTTAGGGTGATGCCTTAACAGACGTGCCCCATGATCAGTGTTGATATTATTAACTGTCACAAATTGTACTTGCTTACAACTTATGTTCCATGCACCTGCACTTTTCCTGGATCTTTCAAGCCCAAATCCAGATGGGGTGGATGAGTGCCTGGGACCAGCAAAAGTGCCCCACATTGTCCTGCTCCTGTGTTGCCTTATGAAGCATCTGAGCCTGTGTTGCTCGAAGAATCCTCCTGTGAGTTGACTCATGCCTCCATCAACTCCCTCCACATGCCTTGACCATATCCTGTCCCAGTTGGCATATTTGCTCTGACATAGTCAAAAGTGTGGATGCTGACATCCTATATGCATTGGAAGGAAGCTGATGTTTGGAAGAGGAAAGAGCTGTACAGAGGAACAACTGTAGAGAGATATTAGCATTGAGGTTTGTGTGGTTGTTCTGGAGAATTCTGAAGGCTCTTGTAGAGCAGCAGTGAGCAGAAAGTAGATCTCCAGATGTTTTGGACTTCAACTCCCAGCATTCCTGTCCATTGGCATTTTTCCTGCTTTCCTCTCTGAATTTCTTCAGAGCTTTCTTTCTATTTTGCCCTGAGCCTTTGACAAATACAGTAATACCTTGGATTGCAAGTAACTTGGTTTGAGAGCGTTTTGCAAGACAAGCAAATTTTTAAATATTTAATTATTTTGTTTTGACTTGATATACAAGCGACGGCTTGCAATACAAGTACAGTACTGTAGTACGGCTTAAATTAAAAATCTCTGTACAAATTTTTTTGGGGGGATTTCATTTTGATAGAAGAGTGTTTTGGATTACAAGCACGTTTCCGGAATGAATTATGCTCTCAATCCAAGGCATGACTGTATATAGATTATCATCATCAGGCGATCACTCGTGACCGAGTAAGATTGTCTTCCGGGATAAAAGGAGGAGATTCTAAAGAAGATTGTGTAGACTCTAGCGATGGGTCCGTAAGTGACTGTGGAGGCCAATTCTAGATCCACACAGCTTCCCACAGTGAGGACACAGGTTACCAGATAGAAGATGGTCCTGTAAAGGATTCATTTGACGTGCTTTTCGCTTAGCACGTTTCTCCCTTTCACCTTGCACTCGGGCTTCTTCAAAGCCCATGGAACCTTTGTGAAAGGCCAACCTCCATTTAGATCGTTCATGGGCCAGAGCTTCCCAGTTTTCGATGTTTATATTGCATTTTTTTAGATTAGCCTTATGAACATCTTTAAACCTCTTATATTGACCACCGATATTCCGCTTTCCATCCTTGAGTTGGGAGTAAAGTAACTGCTTTGGGAGACGGCAGTCAGGCATTCGAACAACATGACCGGTCCACTGAAGTTGGCGTTGAAGGATCATTTTTTCAATGCTAGTAGTCTTTGCTTCTTCCAGTACACTGACATTTGTTCGCCTATCTTCCCAAGTAATTTGCAGGATTTTCCGAAGGCAACGTTGATGAAACCTTTCAAGGAGGTGGAAGTGACGTTTATAGATAGTCCATGTTTCGCAGGCATACAATAAAGTTGGTAATACAATGGCTTCATAAACCAGTGTTTTGGTCTTCTTACAAATATCCCGATCCTCGAACACTCTATGTTTCATTCGAGAAAATGCGGCACTTGCAGAGCTCAGACGATGCTGGATTTCACTGTCGATGTTAGCTGTAACAGAAAGATAGCTGCCAAGATAGAGAAAATGATCGACATTTTCCAGTATTGTCCCGCCAAGCTGGATAGATGGCATCACCAAAGGATTGGCTTGCACTTGCTGATGAAGCACTTTGGTTTTTTTGATGTTAAGCGAGAGACCAAGTTTTTCGTATGCTTCTGCAAAAGCATTTAGGATAGTTTGGAGATCATCCTCTGAATGTGCGGAGACCACATTATCATCAGCATACTGAAGTTCCACAACGGAGGTTGTAATTACCTTACTTTTTGCTTTCAGCCTGCTGAGATTAAAAAGCTTTCCATCTGTTCGATATATAATTCCCACACCGGTGGGAAGTTTCCCCTCGACAAGATGTAAAACCATGGTGATGAAAATGGCAAATAATGTTGGGGCGATAACACATCCCTGTTTAACACCTGATCCCACTTTAAATGGAGCACCATGAGAGCCGTTGTTGTCCAAAACCGTTGCCGTCATGTTGTCATGGAGAAGTCGCAAGATATTCACAAATTTATTGGGGCATCCAATTTTCATAAGGATAGTCCAGAGAGCTGTACGGTCTACAGTATCAAAGGCCTTAGCCAAATCGATAAATGCCATATAAAGGGGTTGATTTTGCTCCCGGCATTTTTCTTGGAGCTGACGTGCAGTAAAAATCATGTCTACTGTCCCTCTAGAGGGGCGGAAACCATATTGAGTTTCAGGGAGGATCTCTTCTGAAATAGATAGAAGACGGTTTGCGAGAATCCTAGCAAATATTTTACCTGCGGTTGCTAAGAGAGAAATGCCCCGATAGTTTCCACAGTCTGTTCTATCACCCTTCTTAAAGAGGGTGATAGAACAGGCTATAGAACAAGGCTATAGATTATAGCCATATAGTGGCATTTTAACATCGGTATAGTGGCCATGGAGCTTAGGTGGGGGTTGTTACTGCATCATTGCCCTGACACTTAGGGTGTTGCTTTTATTACACTTCACCCTGCCTCATTCATGGGATTTTACGAGTGTCCAGACATTGTCTTCCACTAATAGCTCTCCCATGTTTTTCCACGCTTCTTCCATCTTGTTTCTTAACACAGAAAATCAGTTAAGGAGAAAAAGATGGAATTGCTGCACAACACCTTTGAATTTGTAGTGCTAGGAGCTCCCTCTGTCTGGAAGCACCCTTATACCCTATTCCTATTTTGAGTTTCCTTGTGTGTGCATGTGTGATGGAGAAATCCTCCATTTGGTTACATTTTGCGACCGAACTATCTGTATATTAACAACTGGCTCCTACTTTGGGGGAAGAATACCTATCTATGGGTCTGGTGACCGGAAACGTATTCTGAGGTAAATCCCAGAGGAGGCGCTTTTTGTCACAATCCCCAAGTCCCTGTGGGGACAGACCTACTCAGGTGAGCAGGTTTGTGACTTTGGTGGGAGCGACAGGAACTGAAAATGGAGCTTTGCAGAATCCATTTGGAGTTGGTTGTAAGATGTATATAAGAGATGCAAAAGGGTTTTCATTTTGTTTTGTTGGATAGAACAGGGCTGCATTTTGCAGTCTAAAGATATACAAGGTTGTTGTTTGTCTGTTTTTGACATTATTTTGATTTCTGAAAGGATAAAGAAAATGGCATCCAGCGTGTTGGGAACATAAGCTGCTGAATTTATAAGGTCATTGAGAAAGGCACTTGAGAACAAGTGAAGAGAGAAAGATCCAGGTCTCTCAGCTGAATTGCTCGGCGTAAGAGACTGAGGAGACGATGGCCCTGCACAGAGGGCAACAAGAAACCCTGCGGGACAAAACTGAGTAACGGAAAAGGAATGCTCCTTTGCCAGGTGGCAGAGAGCCAGAATGGTGGGCATGTGAGAAGGCGGAAGGCGGCATGCACCAACCCACGCCTTCTGTACACGCTGCAGATCGGTGAAATGATCCTCATGCCTACCGTCAGGCAGAGAAAACATGGGGAGACAATGTGAGAGAAAGAGCAGCAAAAGAACATACGAACTGGAGCTCCACCAACTGAAAGCGGAGGAGCCCACAGCGGCGGAGTATCTGGATGCACACTGAGTGCCTGCCAAGTTCCCTGCAATGGGGAGATATCCAGCGGGCCGAGAGCACCAAGGAACCCTGCTTTGCAAGAGCAATAGACATAGGAGTAGCAGCTAACTCTCTGGTACATCTCCGAAGAGGGGGTTTAGTTCATAGATTTCATAGATCATAGAGTTGGAAGGAGCCTACAAGGCCATCGAGTCCAACCCCCTGCTCAATGCAGGAAACTAGAGGAGGGGTCTCCCATCCAAGTCATAACCAGGCCTGACCCGGCTTAGCTTTTCACACTCAGACAAGCTGAGCCAGCGTGAGCCACAGGCCTGTATGCTCAGCAACTGGAAGGCACTGTGTAAAGGGGAGGGGACTAGCAGCCCTCCCCTTAGGGGATCAGGTTCTTGACAGTGTGTATGAACATAGAAACTGCAGCAACTGTGGGAGGTGGCAATGGACAGCAAACGGATCCAGCCCTCCTTTGTACCTGGACAGCTCTAATTTTACTGGTCCAGGTGTGCTATTATCTCAGTGCTTTCTATCCCCATAGTCCTGACAGGCTGAGAGCTTCACCCCGTGGTGGTGGTCTGTGATGAGATGGGCAATCTACAGTCCTCCAGGTGTGGATGGACTCCAACTCCCATCTGACCCAGCCAGTATGGCCAATGGTCAGGAATGACGGGGTTGTAGTCCAACAGCATCTGGAGGGACACAGGTGGCCCTCACCCCTGATCCACAAGGGGCCTGCAATAGGACCACCGTAGACTGTGCAGTCCACATTGCTGGATTTCTGTGGTGAGCAGTGGGATGGTCCAGGAAGAAAGGGGCTTGCCTTCACCCCAGGAAGCTTCCCATGTTCCTGGTTGCTCTTACATTACCCTTGGATGTATCTTGGGTGTGGCTCTGAAACTGGATTTGTCTGAAGGCACAAGCACAGGCTATGGCAGGGGTAGGCAAACCTTTTGGGCCCATGAGCACATTTGGCAATTTGAGGAACTGTCCTAGGCACCACCACAAAATGGCTGCCATCGCCAGCTGCCATCTTCATCATTTCTAAGACTGTCTCAGCTCCACCGTGTAGCCCAGGGGCATTCGTGGGAATGGAAGATGGCAGGGGCTGGAGGCCCCCACTTGGCTTTGAAGCCATCCCAGCTTCCAGCAAGAAAATGTGTTAGGTTAAGGGCACAATCCTATGTAGTATGTTTAGAGAGAAAAATGTCCTATATGCTGGTTGTGGGATGCTGGGAGTTGTAGGACCTTTTTCTGTCCAAAAATAGGGTTGCGCCTGAAATGTGTTAAATAAAACTGAGTGGAGTGCAGCACCTTGGAAAGCTCCAACAAAGGTGGCCAGGGGTGCATTGATGCTTGTGGGCATCATGTTGCCTGCCCCTAGCCTGTGGTCTACTCTCATTTCAAGCTTTTACAGGCCAAAACAGACATTGCCATAAATCCATACCTAGCAGATACGCCTTCCACCCTCGTCATTTTTACTCTAGAGTTGGCACAGAGCCCTCCTGATCCAGACCAGGACCCTCATGTAGGGCGTGTGTGGGAGGGACACTTTTAAGATTCGGATCAGGCCCTCTGTGCCTACTCTGGAGGAAAAAGGAATAAAAGACGTAGCTGCTAGATACGGTTTTAAAGTCATGTCTGTTTTGGCCCTATGTGGGAGTATGTGATCAATATGGCGGCCGGAACTCTGGATGAACATTGTTGAAAGAGGAATAGGAGTTACTGAAGGCAGTGGTCTTATTTTTATTTTTCTCTAGCCCCTTAGTAAACCACTCTAGTAGGTGTCCCTTGGGGCACCTCTGATTTAGGACAGTAAGTGCAAGTAAAGGCCACCAGAAGAATCAGTACAGGGCTAATTGCAGCCCATTTCCTCAGCAAGGGTAAACTGGCATATTGTTGCTGAAATCACTGCTATCAAATTACACTACCAAAAGGATCCAAGTCTTTTATTTACAGCAAGGCAGAGAACTTGATTCCCAGATTGGTCTGCTGCACCAAAATCCATTTACCGGTACTTCAATGGGCCTTGCACTGAGGCATTTTGGGATGGTGCGCCGTGGCGGCGGGTTTCTTTGAAAGTGGAACTAAAAGTCCATGCGTCCTTAATTTGGCTACATAGACTATACATAATCACACACACACACACACACACACACACTTACTCCTACTTAATCTTTTAAGTGATTCCCCTGTAGAAGGCTATGCTCATTTTAAATGCTAAATCTGTAAACGTCTCAAGGGCTGCATCCAGTGTGAGCTGCCAATAAATAGCACGGTGATAAATGTGGAAGTCGTTACAGCCCCTCTTCACTGTAATGAGAGGGCAAACGTTTGGGGTGCTGAATCATGTGTTTTCGATGATTTGCTTCACCGGCGGGCATCTATTTATTTATTTATTTATTTATTATATTTATATCCCGCCTTTTTTCCTGCAAGGAACCCAAGGCGGCTTACATAATCCTCCTCCTCCTCCTCCTCTCCGTTTTATCCTCACAACAACAACCCTGTGAGGTAGGTTAGGCTGAGAGTCAGTGACTGGCCCAAAGTCACCCAGTGAGTTTCATGGCCGAGCGGGGACTAGAACCCGGATCTCCCGAGTCCCAGTCCAACACTCTCACCACTACGCCACACTGGCTCCATGAGTGGATACAAGACCTGAACACACACTGAGCTAAGCAGTACAATTGCAGTGTGTATATGTGTGGGGAGAGGGTTAATCTGGTTTGTATTAGAGCAGCGGGGGCAATTATGTATCCCGTTAGTGTAAATGATTATTAGTAGTATTATTACAGCTGTGTGACCTGCAGGAGTGCTCCTCTGCAAGACTTCATTCCCTTCACCCTCCCACCTGGTTTTTTCGGCCTCTCCCCGCCCACGCTAGTCAGCTGACATCCTTTGGCCGCTCAGCCCGCTCAGCCCTCATTGGGCTGTTCTGGTTTCCCCACGAAAGATTCTTTGAACTTCTACAGACCTGCTGGGGGATCCTCCCAGCCTGCCGATACTTCCCTCTTGTGTGCAGTTTGTGCCATTTTGGCTGCATAAGGGCTGGCAGCACTCACCTCTGAACTTCAGAAATAGAGGGAATCATAATCATCATAATCATCATAGTTGCTGCTACCAGTTATTCCTAAAATGCCAGGTTTAGGCAACACGTCAATGCTCTCTCTCTCTCTCTCTCTCTCTCTCTCTCTCTCTCTCTCTCACACACACACACACACACACACACACACACACACACACGCAGGAAATTAAAAGTTCTGCCCAGGCCATTCCACCTTGTAAAAGAGAGTGACAAGTGTTTGCACTCCTCCTGTGGGTCCTGGTAGTTGCCCCCATCATAGTCTGTCACCATGTCTCCATAACTATTTGAACCCTGTTCGTCCGGATGAGGAGGGGCTGGGTTCATATGCTTCTTCTCATAAAACACATGGAGCTGCCTTATACTGAGTCAGACCACTGGCCCTCTAGCCCAGGATCATCAAGACTGACTGGTGGCGGCAGCCAGCAGCTCTCCAGGGTTTCAGGCAGGATTCTTTCCGAGCCCTACCTGGAGATGCCGGGGATCGAACCTGGGACCTCCTGCATGCAAAGCAGGGGCTCTACCTGTGAGCTACAGCCCTTCGCCAATTCCCATTCCCTCTTAAGATGAAGCTTCTGCATGGCAGCACTGCTGCACGGTGAGGGGCACGTCTTTCGTAGCCCTTTTACCTCAGATTGCTTAACTAGGGATGATGACAGAGATTGAAACTGGTACCCTCTGCGCATGCAGTGCATGTGCTCTACCATCAGCTAATTCTTCCTTTCTCTGGGAAGAAGGTATTGTGGCAAACAAAGGGGTACTTATTATAGCAATACTGTAGGAAGAATAGGGATGGTTGAGCAAAAAAAGATGTGTTCTGTTAAGAGTGTGCAGAACCAATATGGGGGTGTGGGGGGAGAAGAGCTATTTACTTACCACTGAATGGTACTTACTCGTGTCATGGAGGAGAAGGCTGTCAATGACTACTGGTCCTGATGGCTCTATGCTACCTCCAGGATCGGAGGCAGCATGCCTATGCACACCAGTTGCTGGGGAATATGGGCGGGAGGGTGCTGTTGCACTCATGTCCTGCTTGTGGGATCCCGTGGGCAGCTGGTTGGCCACTGTGTGAACAGAATGCTGGACAAGATGGACCCGTGTTCTGATCCAGCAGGCCTCTTCTTATGTCCCACAGCCTGAACTGGGAGGACGCACTGTCACCGTCACCACCTCTCCCCCTCCCCGTTCCAAGACTTTTATCCCCCTGTCACATGTGCAGTGGCAGCACCGTAAATCTCACCCATCGGTGCCTCTCTCTGAGGGGTCCCTCCTCAGAGGGAAGCGCTGTGGGTAAGGTGGCTGTAGAGATTGTCTGTGCCGCCACCCTAATGCCCTACTCTGAGGGGGTCCTTCCTCAGAGTGAGGCACTGGGCCAGGCTGGCGGTGGGCTGCTTTCTGCAGTGGGCAGGCAGGCAGGCGGCAGCCGCCAGCCAGAAAAATCAACTGGTGTGACAGGCGGCCCTCCTGGCGATGGATGGGGGGCAGGTTCCACAGCCTGAGGCAAGGTCTCACCCTGCCTCATGGGAGGGCTGGCCCTGCTTGAAACCTCCTGTTGTAACATAATACTCTCTAGCTTCCACCAAAGGACAGACACCAGCTTCTTATATAATGAGATCCAAACTGTTTATTTTTTTGGATCTAACACACAACTGAGGTTCAGAGCCTCTCACTACATAACGACCATCTTAACAAACATTAAGGGCTTCTTCTTCCCACACTGCCCTTCGGAGGCAGAGGGCTCCTCCTCCCAAGTATTAACTCTCAACTCGCCAACCGTCTGTTTGCATATTCTTTACCATACCTCTATTGTATGGTGGCTACAGTCTGTAGTTAACCTCAGTCAGGGTGAATCATAGAATCATAGAATCATAGAAAAGTAGAGTTGGAAGGGGCCTACAAGGCCATCGAGTCCAACCCCCTGCTCAATGCAGGAATCCAGGTCAAAGCATCTCTGACAGATGTCTGTCCAGCTGCACCTTGAATGCCTCCAGAGTGGGGGAGCCCACCACCTCCCTAGGTAGTTGATTCCATTGTCTTATTGCTCTGACAGTCAGGAATTTTTTCCTGATGTTTAGGTGGAATCTAGGTTCCTGTAACTTGCGCCCATTATTCCGTGTCCTGCAAACTGGGATGATCGAGAAGAGATCCTGGCCCTCCTCTGTGTGACACCCCTTCAAGTACTGGAAGAGTGCGATCATATCTCCCCTCAGTCTCCTCTTCAGGTTGAGATGCTTCAGGTTGAGATGATGACTAGCTACACATGAAGGGTTTTCAAAAAAATGATTGTTTGGGGTGTGTTGCCTTTACCCTCTTACTCGGTAGCTTTATGAACTCTCACAACTCAAGACAGGATGTGGGATGGAGGGAAGTTACACACCAGTAAAATTTCCCTTGTGGATGGGCTTTGTGCATCGCTTGTGGCGCACTGATGTCTGGACTGCATATGCTGATGTGTGGGAATGTGGCGACTAGATTCTCTTAACTTGCAGCAGGGTGTGGAATTAGGGGGTCTTTGGAGTTTTCCAGCCTTTTGTTCTCGCCACCCAGGCAGCCTGTTAAAATATATTTATTTGTAGTTCCTGCCCGAGGCATTCTGCTGCCTGAAGCAGAACCCAAATGGTTGTCCCCCCTGCTATGGCCAACACTTTACAAAGTCTTGCTGTATCATTCAGATGCCAACTCCTGCCTTCATCTATCCCGCCTCCCCCTGCTCGCCCGCCCCCCCACGCCCCATGGGGCTGCCTGGAGAAGATCGCTCCAATCTGCTGCATGGCAGATTGTATTTTCTTTATTGTATTGCCCAGCTGTAGCATTAGATGGTGAGCATTTTTAAAATTTGCAGTGAGCAAGGCCAAGAGAGGCTGCCCACTGAAGGCAGGGGAAGCCCCAGTTGGGACGAGCTTCTGCTGGTTCCGACACATCTTGCCTGATGCGTAATTAAATTAATGTCCCTAATGTTTAATTAATACACTTTGACTAATGTCCTCAGTGTTAACTAACATAATTGATTGTACTGGGATTGCTTGGGATGTTACTTTGTTCTTTATAAACTCAAACAGTGGGAAATTACACTTAAACACTTTGGCTGCTTTTCTCCATAGGGCTTGAGTTCTGCTTTGTGTTCGGTCTAATGCAGGGGTGCAGAACCTCAGGCCTGGGGGTCAGATCTGGACCTCTGGGGTTCCCCAGAAGGCCACCACACCCCTTTCCCCTGAGCACCAATCATTTGGTGGTTTACTGGCTTTTGTGCAGTTCCGCTCCCCCATTCTAAAAGGTTGAAATGCCTCTCCTAAGGCTTAGTTGGTAAGAGCTTTAAGCTAAAATATGCTGGTATTTTGGCCCCATCCCTTTTGCCTTTGGCTCCATCCACCACTAGAATGAGGCCCCCGAAAGCTTCTCCAACATGGAGTTTGGCACCCCGGGTCTAATCCCTGAAAATGTATTTCAGGCTTCAGGGTGGAGCTAACTTGGGATGAGCTTGCAAGAACATGCCATGGCAGTGTTTTAGAGATTAGGAAGGCCTAATCTTAGGCCTAATCTTAGGCCTAATCATCATGAGGTACTACTTAGGGTGGGGATGGGGATACTTCAGACTTTCAGGATCTACTTTGTTTTTGCTAGAACCCCAAGATCAGACAGCGTGGGCTGGGGTCCATGATGTTAGTGACACCTGTGGGAGGTGCCTGAGCCCTTTGCCAGAGCCTCTTGCCTAACTCCAGTGCTTTTTAGTGGCAGCAGACTTTTTTTTACCCACAGTGCACCTGAACATGAACTTCCAGTGCATTGCATTTTGGGAAAATAAAGGTGGCAGCCACAACCGTGGCTACTGAGGGGACTTGTGTCCAACCAGATGTCCAGTTAAAAGGCATCCCAGGACAGTCCACTGTCAAGGGCCTCCATAAATCTGGAGCTGGCTCTGCCCAAGGTCTATCAACCAGGCACAAAATAATGGTGAGGGCAGAAATACACTTAAAATTAAGGAACAAGGTACCTCGGAGCATGTTACCTCAGCCCAGGTATTTGTTTTCAGCACAAGAACTGAGCTCATAGTCCTTTCAGACAAAAACACAGTTTTCTTCATTTCAGGGGAAGACACACCACAGTAAGAGTTGCCAAACTTGACTCAACTGGCCCCTGTAGCTGTCACTTCAACAGCATTTGATACTAGGCAGCAATTAGTGAGAGGAGAAGTTGTGCCACCTGCTCTACTGAAAGACTACATACTTTTTCCCTCTTTCCTCATCATCCCCTTTTCCCTGTGTGCCGTGCCTTTTTAGATTGTAATCCGGTGGACAGGGACTATCTTGTTTTACTGACTGTATATATGGGAACGATCCTCTGGCTCCTAGACATTGTCTGCAGCGCCATCGGACTGCCAGCTTTGCAGTCAGAGACAGCGCCTCAACCTCAGAGCTGGGAATCGGAGCTCCAATCCCTCCCCCCTGCAGCTGGTGCAGAAAGAACTGTGCCAGCTGCTCTGCGAGGTCGGAAAAGCAACCTTAGGGGGAGAGGGGGATGGGAAGGGGAGGAGACTTGGGTGGCTGAGATATGAGGTATCCTGAGGGTGCTCCAGCCTCCTTCCCTCCCCTTCTGAAGTGCTGTTGCTAGATGGCCGAAAATGGCCATCTAGCGAAAATGCAGAGTGGGAGGAGCAGGGAGGCGAAGATGGCCTCCGCCGCTCCTCCTGCCCTGCATCCCCATAGGATTGTGCCCTAAGCCACTCTGGGAGACTTCTTGACTGAGCAGCAGGATTTAAAATATATATATATATCCGTTAAATAAATAAATAGTGGGTGATGTGTTACGTTTCACATGCAGAAGTCAGCAGGCAATGCTTGCCATGAGATCATGGAGCTAACTTGTTCAGGCACTCCCCAGGCACAGAAACTTCACGCGGAGAAGGGGGGCAGTGGGCTTGCGGCACTGGCCCTGCCCCCTAGGCATCCGCGCACCGGCACAGACATCTTGCATAGGGAAGGCCTAAATGTGAGCAGCTACTCACACATAGGGTTCCGTGCAGTTGGAGGAACCCTGGGGCTCCAGTCGCATGGAAGCCGATGCAATTTCCCTATGCAGATGTCCACACCAAAGCGTGTTTTAATTGTGTGTTAATGGTGTTTTATTATATTTTACCATGATTGTACATCGCCCAGGGTGGCCGGGTGACTGGCCAGATGGGCGATTTAAAAATATAATAAATAAAAATAAATAAATAAAATAAAGCATGGATGTGCGGAGAACATGGCCGCTGCCATGCAGGACGTCAGCGATGAGGCCAGCATCACTGTGCTGCCGCACCCCGCCCCTTCCCACATTCGACCCATGGAAAATGCCTGAATAGGGCTAATGTTTAGCTCCAGCCATTACGAGTTTTTTTGCCTGCTGATTTCTGCATGTCAGACATCTGTTACAGGGATTAGGAACATGCTGGGTTTTCTTCTTTTCTTCCCCCCCCCCCCGCGTTGGCATCCCTGCGCTTCAGGGACTTGCAGTAGTTTGGGTGTTGCCCGCACCGCGCACATTTTGAAATGGGACACATGAAATGTCCCCCCAGAAATGATGAATGCAAAGCAGCCATTCCAACAAGCCTGTAGTGAACCGGAGGCAAGTTGATGTTAAATATAGCAGCTGTTAGTTTTATTCCTTTATGTCTGCTTGCACTTTGGAGATCATCTCCTCAATCAGAGGCACTTAAAGTAATCTTTGACAATTCATTCATATTCTACCCTTAGCTCGAGGGAAAATAGAATTACTAATAAAAAGCCTTCGCATGATTGCATTTGTAATAGGATACATTTGGATCCCACTTTCTTAAAAAGAGAGCGAGACTAAGAAAAGTACATAGCACATAAAGTTGCGTTTTATGCAGAGAAATGCATAACGGCCGGCAGTGAGTCCATAAAGTTTTTGGTTTTGTGATTCATTAAATCTTTATTCCATGTCTCTAAAAAAAACACTCTTTGAATCCATAATTGCAGAAAGCCTTGAAGTGGTAATTGCCCCCCCACCCCTTTCTTTTGCTGTGCCAGGGAGCAGGACCCGCTGCAGCAGGAAAGCTGGCTGGCTCTGGGACCCAGATCTCTGTGCCACTGGCGCGCATGCACATGAATAAATGGCAGTGACAAGGATGCCGGGGCGCTTTCCCTGAGAAATGATGACTGCTCATGAGTAAGGAAAAGGTAACAGGAAGGCTACTCATCAGCAAAGAAAAGGACACAGCAAGTATGTGCATCTGAGGAGCCACTGATAGAAGTCAGAAGAAGAGAGAAGTGGAGGAAGGATCTTCTGCCATTCTGCCCAGAAACTGAAGGGTGCTGGCATGGTGTTTGCCGGCTGTTTTTTTTTTTTTATTATTATTTTTATTTATTTTGTGCCCCACCTTTCTGTCAAAAATGGCACTCAAGGCAGCTTATAGAAACAATTAAAATTGATTAAAACCATGAATACATTAAAATACAATAAAAACATAACAATTACAGGGGGGGAAATGTCACTAATCCCCCGCCCCCTCATCTGAGGGCAAAGGAATTGCTGTAGAAGCGACAGCGTAAGAGAATAGCTGCCACAGTTCACCCTCAGCCCGGCTGTCCAGCAGCTGAAATGATACCTGTACGTGATCAAGGAAGATTTCCGAAGCAGAGCAAAGTTGAACCCTGCATTGTGTCATTGGTTATTACAAATTACACTAACTTCCATGAAGTTTTGCTAATGATTCTTAATTTCTGCAAACTATGGACATTTCCCCAAAGTCCATGAAATATATGTATTTTGTGGGGGTAGTCACAGATCTGGAGCTCAGGACAATCTATTTTTCTATGCAAGGTTCATGAAGAGAATAGAAGCAGGCAGGGAGAGCAACTTGCTCCTCCCCCCTTACTCTCCAGTATGGAGGTGCCTCCTGTGTGCCTACTCCGTAGGGGCAACTGACTGCCATGCTGGAAAGGGTGTATTTCTTGGAAAAGACAGAAAGTAAGGTTTATCCCAGGGGTAACTTGCACCCTCAGGCTTACCAAACTTGTTCACATGAACAAACCAAGTGCCTTGATTTTATGGGACTTAAAATGCCCCCCAAGAGCTCAAGAAGTTCCATTTGTGAGTGGTTGCTAAAATCTATAAGAGATGTTGCCTTATTTGAACAACACTCAAACCCAGCTGTAGAGAAGGAAAACCCTTCATTTACCTACACAGCCCGATGAAATACCCATCAGGAGAGGAGGGATGTCCAAATTCTTACTTGCCTGGCAGAGCGATCCTATGGGAGATGGAGAAACCAAGGTGGAGGAACAGCCCTTTCCTATGACCTGCTGGCAGGGCGGAAGGTGGGGGCTCTCTCTCTCTCTCTCTCTTTTATTTGGCCTTCTATAGCTGTTTGTTTCTTCAAAAACTTTCCCCACCAGTTGCTCCCAAAGGAAGGAGTAAACTACACCAGCTCCGGGACTGGCATGGTTTCCTCCTCCACGCGTTCCATTCCAGGGGTGTGTTGGGGAAATGGGAGGGCTCGGGATCCAGCGAATCCACAGCCTCTCCCACAGCACGGCACCCAACCCACGCCTCCCCTTTGTCCTCCGGCATCGGAATGGGAGAAGCGCCAACTGCAGAACTTCCTGCAGCCGCACATACAAGGCTGGTGAGGTCAGTTGACCCTCCATGAGGGCAGGCCTCTCGGGCCTAGGAGAGAGAGATCCAAAAAGCCTTGTGGCTTCCTGAGATGCCCTCCCAGGAACCATAGGATTGCATCCAAGACTGTTCCACGCCACAGTTTAGGATTCTCTCTTGAATTATATTGGTTCTTTGTGGCGGAGCATGAACACCTGCGAGAAATTGTTATTCGTTCACAAATGAATTTCTTAAAAGATTTACATCCCAACTTTTTTGTAAAAAGAAATCTAAGGGAGATAATGCAAAGTAAATTTGAAACAAATATATACCTATTTAAAATATTCAGAATTAAAATTGCCCATGCCTGCCCCATTCTCACCATGGAAACCCCACTAGGGACTCATACGGATGATTCTAATTTTCAGGTGACATGCATCTCAGTGGAAGGGGCTGGTCTCCATGGGTCTAGGTGGCTAATAAGAACATAGGAAGTTGCTTTCTATCAGGGCAGACAATTTGTTCACTTAGCCTAGAATTGAATACTCTGGCTGGCAGCAGCTTCTTAGCAAAGGCCTTTGACATAGCTTGCTCTCTGACCCTTTTGAAATGGGAATGCTAGGAATTAAACCTGGGACGTCCTGCATGCAAAGCGGGTTCCCCACCACTGTGGTGGTGGTGAGAGTGTTGGACTGGGACTTGGGAGACCCGGGTTTTAATCCCCACTAAGCCATGAAGCTCACTGGGTGACTTTGGGCCAGTCATTGACTCTCAGCCTAACCTACCTCACAGGGTTGTTGTGAGGATAAAATGGAGAGGAGCATGAAGATTATGTAAGCCGCCTTGGGTTCCTTGCAGGAAAAAAAAAAGGTGGGATATAAATATAATTAATTAATTAAGGTTTCCCCTAGTAAGGGTTGCCTTGGTCTGTGCAGCGTCTGTGCAGCCCTTGGCAGGCTTCCTGCACTGAGCATAGAGGTTCCCAAGGCTAGAACATGTCCCACATTGCCTGGTTTGGGCTACAATTTACAACAAGGAATGAGGAATACACTGTAAGATGTGTTATGAACAGCTTTCAGACCTATGGACCATTACCCAGGGAGCCCACGGTGGCAGAAATTTACACTCACAGGCATGCCATACAAGTTCACAAAGGAAGCTGCCTTATACAGTAATACCTTGGATTGCAAGTAACTTGGTTTGAGAGTGTTTTGCAAGACAAGCAAATTTTTAAATATTTATGTAATTTTTTTGGACTTGATATACAAGTGACGTCTTGCAATACAAGTACTGTAGTACGGCTTAAATTAAAAATCTCTGTACAAATTTTTTTTGGGGGGATTTCATTTTGATATAAGAGTGTTTTGGATTACAAGCACGTTTCCGGAACGAATTATGCTCTCAGTCCAAGGCATGACTGTACTGAGCCAGACAGTTGGTCAACCTAGCCTAGTATTATCAACACTGATTGAAGTGTCTGGGGTTTTCAGGCAGGAATTTTTCCAGTTCTACCTGGCGATGCTGGGTATTGAACCGGGGACCTTCTGCATGCAAAGCAGGTGCTCTTACCACTGAGCCATGGCCCCTCCCTTGCCTCCTCTCCATTGTTCAGTAAAAATACATGTCAACCCTTCAGATCAAACCTTGAACAACTGCTGTTGCTCTACTCTCTACCGAGAGAAGTGTAGAAGGCCAGATAATTAGATTTAAAGAACCTCACATTTACCTAGCAATTTATTCAGTGGAAAATTATAGACGAGGACAAGAAAGCTCGGAGTAAAGAGCTCGGTTTGCTCAGATGTTTTTCCAAGGTAAGTTGGAAACATGAATATGCCCTGCGTCACTGCACAAGATGCATTTGTGAGGCTGTCTCTACTCCCGAATGGTGAAAATCATGTCCTCTAGCTAAATCAACCCAGGCACCCTGTTAGTTGAAAGCGCACTGCTTGTTGTTCAGGCAGCTGAATGATTTTTTTAAAATGCAACTACAGTTGCTTACTGGGGCTTTGCCATGTGTTTGCACCCTTTGTACTCCTTCCTTGGTGGCTGACAAAACACCGCTGGCAACAGCTTTGTTGCGGCGCACTTTCTGCCAGCTGGTCTGTGTACAAGGCCTGATCCTGTTCCCAGTGAACTCAGTGAGCAGCCTCTTCCAGCTTTCAGTGGAGCCAGAATTGGGCTCTTTGTTCGCCACTTGGATTTATGAGAGCGCAGGTCAAGTGAAAAGGCCGCAGTTCGAAGGTCAAGAGGACGACTAAGAGCTACATTGTGTACTCATTTCACAAACAGAATGGGCCCTCTCAGCAATCAGCGGTGAAATGACTCCCGCCGATGTGCTTTGTTCCTAAGTAAGTGCGCCAATGTAATGGGTCCCCACCCACCCCCGCTCCAACATTTTCTAGGTAGGAGTTGCCACTTCGGGTTGTTGCTAATATTTAGATTAAAAGATGCAAAAGAGCAATAGCATTGTGTCCACTCCTCTCAAGAGAAAAGTGGCATGGATCGCATCACTTTGGCTTACTTATTTATTGCCTTTGTAGATTTGTATGCCACTCGTCAGTCGAAGCTCTCAGTAGGATTAAATGATAAAAACAATACAAAGACAAGGGGGCAGAAGCTGCAGTCAGAACTTGCTTGTGACAGGTTTCTTGAAGTTACAGCTTGTTTCAGCTCCAGGTCAGCAGCGGCCCTTTGCCCACATATTGGGTAAAGCTATTCATACATCGTCCTCGGCATAGACTGAGGGCATGTGATGCAGCCACCTTGTTGAAGCTCAGCAGATTTGGGTTTGGTCAGTGCCTATATGGGAGGATGGTGTGGATCAGTGGATGATATATGATGGAAGAAAAGGTTACATATTTGGGTTTATTTTTCACTGGCACAGAGTACATCTGGAATTTGGGAGAAGAGCTTCCAAGTTGGGGGCTGTGACAGCCAGGCTTGAATCAGGAACGTGTGGGAATTTGCTGACAATCCCTGAAACAGGCCCACTGAATAGTCAGCCAATAGTGCCAAGCAAGCTGCAAAAGCAGTGCCCCCACTTGAGTAATGTTCCTATGACTTCAGGTCTAGGGTGGCCAGTTGTGAATCATCAAAAGGCAAGAGAGGATGTCTGTTTACATAAAATGTGCATGTGCTAATGTATATGTATAGATGCACATTCAGAAATTATGACTATAATTTAAATAGAAACAGTACCATCTCACCATCAGGGCCGGCGCTACCGCTAGGCCAACTAGGCTGTTGCCTAGGGCGCGTAGCGGAAGAGGGCGCAGAACGCTGCGCTCCTCTTCGCTGCCGGCGCGCTCCTGCCTTGCCCGCCCGCCCGCCTCACCGAGAAAGGAGAAAGCCAGGTCAGTGCGGGGGATTGCGCCCGGAGTAGTGGTGGGGCCAAGCCTGGGCGCCTCCCCCCCACCTTGCCTCTCCTACGCGCCGCCTCCCCCCCACCTTGCCTCGCCTCGCCTCGCCTCTGCGCTGTGTGTGTGTGTGTGTGTGTAGCAAATAAGGGACCGCTTTCCCTCCCTACCCCAGCCTCTTTTCTTTTGTTGCCCACGGAATCCGACTTGCTAATTACAGCAAAGGGGGAAAGGCATAGCAATGCAGGCTGCCTCTAACTCCTCTCAGCGCTGTGTGTATGGCAAAGCAAAAGATGAGGCACTTTCCTCGGTGCTAGACAGCTGGGGCTGAGGCGGCTTCGCTCGCTACCAGTCACCTCGTCCAAAAGCAACGCCTCGGCCGGGTTTCCCCCTGGATCTGGCCTTTTTTACTCCGATCGGAGCCACTTTGAGTTGGAAAAGGGGAGAGCTGGGGGATCGGAGGATTGGAAGTTGCCTAAAAAGAGGTTGGAAGTGAGTGGGGGTGTGGAGTGGGGGTGGGGATAGAGGCATCGCCTGATACGGGAGTCTCCCCTAAACCGGGGCTGATTCGTGAGCCTCCTCCCCCCTATTATTTATGGGGTGATTCCCCAATATCCCACCCACTCCCACTCTGAAATCAATCGAAATCTTCCCCCCCTCGCCTCGCCTCCGCGCCGCCTCCCCCCCCACACCTACCTTCTCCGCGCTGTTTCCGGAGCCCCGCCAGCGCTCTGTTTTGGCGGGAGGAAACAGGGTTTAAACAGCCCTGTTGCTCTGGTTTCCCCCGGCCAAAAACAGAGCGCGGGGGTCCCTTTTCGGAGGAGGCGTGGGAAGGTAGGTGGGGGGCGGCAGCGGTAGCGTGCGGGGGGGGGGTCTGGCGGCGGCGGGAGGTTGCAGAGCAGGGCTGCTTTCCGGAGGGCCCCCCTCACGGCATGAGAGGGGGGGCGCTAAATATAATTTAGCCTAGGGCGCCAAAGTGCCCTGCACCGGTCCTGCTCACCATAGCGTGAAAGACTGTGACCAGGTGACTGGTGTGCCTTGCTCAGTCTGCTGTCCAGGTGCTCCTACTGGTGGTCAACTTCAAGGCCCAGCTCTTCCTTCTGATGGTTCTTTATACCAGACTTGGACTGGACAGCCCTTCAAATGGAGCACACCTTCAAACAGAGACGGTTCTCTGGCAGCCATTCAAATAGAGGACTGTCCTTGTCCTCTGTAAGAGGACACATGGCCACACTGGGTATGCACACAGCTGCTTGGTGATAGGCAGGCTAGGGACCAAGTTGTGCAGCAATGTCATACCACAACATTATGACAATGTGGAATGTGTGAGAAAGCAATAGCCGGAACCCGCTGTACTTGTTGCAGCTGCGTACCACTTAGTATTGGCATAGCCTCTGCTCGACTATATGTACGATATTTTCAGAGTAAATATTGCCTTTCCACACATCAAATAGCGCTATCAGTAGGACTTGATTTGGAGCCGGGGTTTGTCATGGGTGAGCCCTGGAAGCTGCTTGGAGTCCACAGAATATGTGGCTTAAAACAGCGAACTAAATGCTTCTGGGCGTGCTGAAAACTCATTTCCTTCCCCACTGACAAGTGTGAGACTGCGGGCCAGTCTTCCTGCTCACTGTGTGGAGCTTTTAGAGCAGGGGTGGGCATTGCAACATGGCAGTATTCGGCTCCTCAAGCTGCCCCCCCACTGCCCCTGTTGCCCCCATCACTCGTTTTCTTTCTTTTTTAAAAAAAGGGAGAAAAGTTTGTGGTTTGCCACTGAAATGTGCTGGGAAACTGCTACAGAGACTTAGAATGGGCAAATTTAGCTTGTTTCCCCCCCCCCACTTTTTTTTTGTGGTGCCAGGATGGTGGTGGGCAGAATGCAGCCCACAATGGATTGGGGGTGGGGGTGGAATTGCCCCCCCCCCACTGCCTAATGTTTTAGCATGACAGATTAGAGCACCAGCATACTGCTCAAGGGTTGCCCTGTGCAGGCACTTACAAAGTGTGTCAGCAATACATGCAAGGAGGAGATGCGGGCACGAGTGAAGAGTCATAGAGGATTTCACAGATCGTAGAGTTGGAAGGGGCCTACAAGGCCATCGAGTCCAACCCCCTGCTCAATGCAGGAAACTAGAGGAGGGGGTCTCCCATCCAAGTAAGAACCAGGCCTGACCCTGCTTAGCTTTCCACACTCAGACAAGCTGAGCCAGCATAAGCCATGGGTTCTTTGGTGCCCAGAAGACCTGAATGGTTAACTAGAACTCAGAAGGTGGCCTCCAATTCATAATTCTAAGGGGAAATTCATGTGGTGATTTAATTTTTTATTTATCTAATTTTTTTGGCTAGTGTCTTCTTGTGGGCTAAAAGGATGTATTCTATTTTTCTCTAACCCTGGGTGCCTGGTTAAATATTCAGGGTTTTACCCGAGCACACTCCCAGATCTTGCTATTTGTTTTTAAAACAAGCCCACGTTTGAACAAGCCCATCTCTCAGTTCACTTTTGATTTGAAGGGCTTGTGGTCGGCATGTAAAACCAGGATCTGGGTATCTTGTGATTATTTTGCTTTAATTTCCTACACACACAGTGGAGGGGGAGCTGGGAAATCCATGTTATCCACTCAACCCAGATCTTGCCACCTTAAAACAGACAGGTGACCTAGTTCTAAGTTTATCAGTGTGCCAAGAATAGGCAATACTAAAGTATGTGCCATGAGGGAAGAGGCCATTTTCCTTCACAACACCTCTAAAGCAAGTATTCATGATATTTGAGGCTGCAACATTTTTATTTATTTATTTATTTTATAAATCGCCCATCTGGCCAGACATCCGGCCACTCTGAGCGATGTACAGTCCAATAAAATACAAGGGGGGGGGGACACGAACACACACACACACACACACACACACAGTATAAAACACAATTAAAAACAGAACAAAACTTAAAAATCCTAACCCACCCCATATTCCCGCCTGAAAAGCCACGTTTTTAATGCCCGGCGGGAGCTAATCAAGGAAGGGGCATGGCGGAGGTCACTGGGGAGAGAGTTCCATAAATTGGGGGCTGCCACAGAAAAGGCCCTCCTCCTAGTCCCCACCAGCCTGGTTTCTCTGGCTGATGGGACAGGGAGAAGGCCGTCCGTGGCAGATCTTGTTGAGTGGCCTACTTGATGTTGCTGGAGGCGCTCCTTGAAATAAACTGGACTGGAGTTGTACAGGGTTTTAAAGGTCAACGCCAACACCTTGAATTCGGCTCGGCAAACAACTGGTAGCCAGTGCAACTCTTTGAGCACCGGAGTGATGTGATCACGCCGGCGGCAGCCTTTAACCAGGCGAGCTGCTGCATTCTGTACCAGCTGCAACTTCCGAACTGTCTTCCAGGGTAACCCCACGTAGAGCGCATTACAGTAGTCTAGGCGAGAGGAGACCAAGGTATGAACCACTGATGGGAGCAGATGATTAGGAAGGTAGGGGCACAACTGCCGCATCAGATGGAGCTGATACAGCGCCGCCCGGCTCGCAGCTGACACCTGAGCCTCCATGGACAGCTGGGAGTCTAGAATGACCCCCAAGCTGCGGACTTGGTCCTTCAGGGGAAGATGTACCCCATTCAGATTCATTGGTTTAATTAAGCAATTAAAATATTTGGATCGTCTAACAGAGCAATCCTAACCCCCAGATCCACTGGCTGGAAGGGGTTAGGATGGAACAGAAGTGTCCCTCTTCCATAACTGAAAATTCCACAGGCATAAATTTATTTGATTTCATTTCATTGTATTTAGATCCAACTGTTCTGCCAAAAAAAAATGGCACTCAAGGTGGCTAACAATAAAATACAGATTAAAAAACAAAATGTAGGAAGAGTCATTCCATTTTGTGTGAGGGAGAATGGAGAATTCCTCTTTTAAGGCGGGCGGCAACTGTGAAGACCTATTTATTATTTTATTTGTTTTTTAAAAACATTTTCCTCCCTTTCAACTGAAAGATTCTCAAGGTGACTTTCAACAGGGTGTAATAATGCACCTTCCTACACACACACACACACACACACACACACACACTTCAAAAACCTGCACCCAGTAAAAGAGACATTATTTTAAATCTGTATCTAGCAGCTATTTTTTTCCCCCCCTTTTCATTTTTACTGTAGAGTAGGTGCATGATCCCCCGTCTGGATTGGGACCCTAGTGTGGAGGTTGGGGTGCGTTTAGGATCCAGATCAGGGCCCCTGCTCCTACTCTAGAGTAAAAATGAACAAAAGGCATCGCTTCTAGATATGAATTTAAAGTCTGGTGTGTGTTTTTTTTTGGCCCTTAGCCACCTCAACACAAAGCATACTTTTTATCATATGCAAATGTATGGAGATTTAGTCCATTAATTGACTATGATTTAGGTGGCAGCCATCGCTTGTGTATTGATGGCTCTTTACACATAAGAGCCGTATCTTTTGTGTATCTTTATAAAGCTCAAGAGTGGAGCTGCTAGGGAGTCTCCCATTTGGACTCTACTGTTTAATGCAGTGTTCTCCAACCTTGGGTCCCCAGATGTTTTTGGCCTACAACTCCCAGCAGGCCCCAGCCAGCATGGCTGGCTGGGGCCTGCTGGGAGTTTTAGGCCAAAAACATCTGGGGACCCAAGGTTGGAGAACACTGGTTTAATGTACAGCATCAGATCCTCCAACCTGGGCTCCTTGCTCCTTCGATCTCCTATCCTACCCAGTGGAGCAAGTAGAGTGAAGGGTTTGAGCACGTTCCAATGAAAAGGGTTTATAGTGCATTCCTCAGACATAAGCCCCCCAGGTATAGCGTATAGGATTGCGGCCTTGGAGAGGTAATGGAAAGGCAAAGGAAAGGGCAAGCCAAGAAAGCAAGAGACTCCCTTTCTCCCTCAGCCAAAGGAATTGTCCATCCAGTGAAGTCAAAGAAGATGCACGCAAGCAGAGGGGAGCACTGCTGTGAATGTCTCTTATACTAGAGTCGTTACCATGGTAAAATTTGCTTCTTGACTGAACACCAAATGGTGAAAGAAATCGTACGAAGCCTGCATTCGCAGAGCAGCCGCCGCAGCATTTAAGCGGTAGCTCTCAATCTTTCCCCAACGACTGAGACTAACTGCAACTTCATCAATAAGTGAAGTTAAATTCAATAAACGAACAAATGAATGAATAAATAAAACGGCCAGCACTGCCTTTTAAAGCTCAGGTTGGATTGTTCATCTCCTAGGAACGTTATGATAAATTTGGTAGCAGCTGTTTGAATAAGGAAAATGAATGCATTTTGTGAATAAGCTCAAAATCAGTTTCCTTATCCAAACCACCACCACCAAGTTTTAGTGGTTACCCTGCCGAATTCTGTGATTTCACCTCAAAGTCAATAAATTAGGCAGGCGCCAAACCCTAGATGTATGATGGTCCACAGAATCCAAGCCAATGTGCCCAACAGGAGACTGAGACTGGATAGACAGTGGTCAGAGAGGGCGTTTCCCCCTTATCATTACAGGCAGCGCAATCCAATGTGGCCCTCTGAACTCGCAGAGCATCCTATGGAGGGAAGGAGGAGCACAGAGGCGAAGGTCGCCTCCGTGCTCCTCCCACCCTGCAAAAGATTTAGACGGTTGATTTCGGCCGTCTAAGTCTTTTGCCCCAGCGTGTGAGCAGGGCCGGTACTACCATTAGGCCAACTAGGCGGCTGCCTAGGGCGCATGGCTAAATGGGGCGCACAAACCACACCAAATCAGAAGCCTCCCTGGTTTTCCCCCCCTTCGCTTCGCTTCTTTCTCTCTCCGTGTGCCGGTCTCTTCTTCTGTTTTTGTTGTCCCCAGGCTTGCTTTCTCTTTCTGTCTTTCTGTCTTTCTTTCTTCCCCCCCATCTCTCCCCCTCCTCCTTTTCTTTCCCCGCTGCGGCTACTTCGGCTCTCTCCTTTTTTTCGCCGTCCTCCTGCTGCCGCTGCTACCGCTGCCGCTTGCCCGAGCCTTATGCCGCTCCTGTTTCTTTCGCAAGTGGATCTCTTTAGCAAAGCTGCTTTCTCATACAGCACATGGGGCGATAAGGGGAGGAGAAGAGGGGGGCGGTTAGGGAGGGAGGTGGCGGCAGCGCTGGAGGATGTGGGTGGGTGGGTGGAGGGAGGGAGGGAGGCAGAAAGAGAGAGGGGGGTAACCAGAGTGAACTCTCCCCAAGCTGAGGAGCCCCCACCCCTAGCCAGGGAGAATGATAAAAGGAGTGGGGGTGGGGGAGGAGGAGGAAGGGGAGCTGGGGGAGCAAAAAAATTAATAATATTTTTTTATTTAATAATAAATATCAGAAGCAAAAAATAAACCAGAATTTTGCATGCACGCGAAAGTAGAAATTGGAGAGGGTGGGGGGAAGAGGAGCTTGCAGGAGAGGAGATGGGGTGTGTGGGGGGGAGGAGAGATAAATTTTGCACATACACACAAAAAAGAAGGTAAAGGGGGAGGGGAACAAAAAGAAGAGAGAAAGAGAGAGAACGAAAGAGAGAGAAGGGGTAAGAAAAGAAAAGGAGAGGTGGGGGGAGAAAGAGAGGGAAGACAGACCAGAGAATCCCAGTGATCAAATATGCTAAGGAGGAGGATAATAATTTATTATGATAATAATTTTTTTAGGTTTTGCCAATTGACTTTTATTTCATAATGGGCATAGGGCTGGAGGGAGGGAGGGCTCAAGTGGGAGGGGGGGCGCTAAATATCTGATCTTGCCTAGGGCACCAAACTGCCTTGCACCGGCCCTGCGTGTGAGGAGGAGAGGCTGAGGCACCGCCAGGATACGCCGTGCCATGCCGGAGCCCGACTCCGCCGGAGCCCGACTCCGCCACTCGCCACCCCCAGAACGCCCACAAACCTCCAGCTCCGATGTTGGTCTTCCGACCTCAGGGCCGCAGCCAGCGCGATGCTTTCCGCACCAGCTGTGAGGGCAGAGGGAGGATCCTCCGCTCCGAGGTCAGAGTCCCAGCTCCAACGTTTCCGAGGTCGGAGCTGGGACTCCGACCTCTCCTATGGCTGTCTAGATTCTGTCTAGCGGCCATAGAATTACACCCTTGATCACTTAAGACTTAACTGTGAACCTACAACCATTACAGGATATTCTAACAATTACGTTTAAATGGGGGAAAGGTGTAAGTGTGTGTGCGTCGTTAGCAGCCAGCCATGAACTTCTGGTGGTAAATCATCTCACATGGCAAGGTACTAAATGCAAGAATGTCGTCTAATGCCCTGAGGGGTTATGAGCGTTGTATTCAGATTACCGGTATTTTTTTTTAAAGTCTTTTAAAAACCTATATCCTCCCTTTCCATTTACAAGACATCCTCTCAGCAACTTACAATGCAAATGATACAATAGTACTGTACAATAAAACAGGAGTAAAAGAGCAGGATAGAGTAAACTCAGCAAAACCCATAATGTAACATAATTTTTTTGTTTTATTTGATTTACTAAATGTATATGGCTGCCCTTCAATAAATATTTCCTGGGTAACGTATAGGATAAGCAATAAAGGCCATTGTTCTTAAATAAAAGCTAGGGGGAAAAGGATGGTACCTCAGGCTGAAGCTACATGTGACCGTAAATGTACAGCCCCCCCCCATAAATTGCAATGTTGGGGGCCAAATCTAGACTGGGATTCAAGTATGAGACATGGGGGGGGGTGTCTTTAATTATTTGCCTCCCACTGCAGTCCCAGTCTGGGTTAGGAGCCCTGTGCCAGCAATCAGCATTGGGGGGAAATCTCATTGAAATGAATAGGACTTTTTCTTTTCTTTTCTTTTTTTGCAGTTGCAGTCACTGGAGCCAGATCTGGATCAGGACCAGAGTGTGGGGGGGAGGCAAAAGGTTAAAGTTCTCCTACCTCCCGTCCTAGGGTCCTGATCCAGATCAGACTCCATGTGCTGGCAATGTGTGAAAATAAACCCTGCACTGAAGGACAGAACTATGCAGTTAAGGTCATGTGAAGTTTAGCCCTAAGTGACAATAATGATGTTGCCAGGTGAACTTACCTAGGAAGGGAAATTAGAAAGCCAGGGTGTCACCACAGAAAAGGTCCTGTCTCCACTAACCACCTGCCTAAATGGGGAATAAGGGACTTTTTTGGGTGGTGGTAAAGCCTCTGCCTGTAATTGGTAAAGTCCTTGTCAGAAATTGACTGAACTTTTAGGGTGTTACAACACACCACACCTCCAAAGGAATTCCCTCTTTTTATACAAGGTATTTTATGCTTCACCAATTTTTCATGATTACCATTTTAGTAGCAGTCAACAAGCCACGAATTGCTAATAGGTGGTGCCCATTTATTGATTCTTGCAAATTTAATTGTAATAACAAGCAGGCCAAGAAGAGCAGCCATGGAAGAATTGTCCAGTATTGAGAGGAAAACCATTAGGAGGCATCTTAGAGCACATTGTTGTGATTGGATCACAAATTCAAGCTTCTTTACATTGAACTGTGGCAGCTTGCCTAGCTGTTTGCCAGGATATCATTCTCTTTTTAGCAGACACCGACTATAATCCTATGCATATTTAGACAGAAAAAAGTCCTACAACTCCCAGCATTCCTCAGCCAGCATGGCAGTTGTAGGATGTTTTTCTGTCTAAACATGTGTAGGATTGCATTTAAGCCTATAATCTATACATGCTTACCCTTAGTCTCCACCTTAAGCCATCAGGGCTTCTCACTTTGTCATGCAGAGTCCCGAATTCCCCTGCCTCTCACAACTGCAAGCTACTTTAAGGTGCTCTTAAAGGGGCCATGGGCAAAAATGCAGCTAAGTTTGCAGTTTTAGCTTAGCTGCAATTTTGCCCATGGCCCCTTTAAGAGTAGCTCTCTGCTTAGGCTCAAACAGCCACAGTAAGCAGGGAAGGGAACAGGGAGGGCCAGGTGAGGATGTGTGTGTGCACCTGCGAAAGGGATTAGCTGGGTGAAAAGAAAAGGAGGTGGAGGCTGCACCTGCTGGCCTGGACCGACGGAGAGGTGAATGGGGGAATTTATCACATGATTCCTATCTTTATATTGCCAAAGATTTTATTTCCTAACAGAGCTGACTCTGTGCCTCTAACAGGTGAGATACAGTGTCAGAAGGAAATGCAAGAAATGTCCCCTTCTCTCTGAAGCACCATGTTTGGGGGCGTGGGGTGGGTAAGCTTCACCTGTTGAATTTGTGCCAATCCTGACAATTTCAAAACAAAAAGAAAGAGATTGCCCTGCAAGCAGTTCTGTTTGTCCATACACTTTTCTCTATGCCAAATATTTTCAATATTTGGTTTACATAAAACAGGGGTGGGAATTGTGTGGCCTTCTAGATATTGTTGGACTGCAACTCCCAGCATTCCTCACCATTGGCTCAGCTGGCGAGGGCAGCTGGGAGTTGCATTCCAACAATATCTGGAGGGTTGCACAATTCTCACCCCTGCTATAAAAGGTACGAGTTTGCTTTGAGGCTATCTTTTTCCTGCTCTTTCCAAATCCACAACTGATGCACTATGTAACTTTGACTTTTGTTTTTAAATGTTGCAGAGTGCTTTCCTTTGGTATAAAACATGAAACAGGCTCCCTGGTGACACTGAAACTAAGTGGCAGTAACTCCTTTGCTTGTGTTGTTCCAATTTGAGTTTTATGGAAAGAACTTCTGTACTTTAGGATGTAATCCTATACACATTTTCCTGTCAGTAAGTCCCATTGAATGTAATATGACTTACTTCTGAGTACACATGCATAGGATTGTAATGTTACTCTGTTTTCAGAGCAGTGGTAAATTTTACTTGGCTCTACCTGTGTACCCCATGTGAAAGTCTTTTTCTAACACATGCTGAAGTGCAATGGGGAAAGCTCTCTACAGTAATGATTAGGTTTTTTTTTTTTTTTAATGCATTAGAAGGGAGTTAGCAGAAAACACACCCTCCTCAAGAGAAAGAAAGAAAAAATCCGAACTACCTCAAATAGCAGCAACAAACATCATTCCATTTTGGCATTATTGCTCAATCACATTGTTGTTGTTCTTGTTTTTAAATAAAGTACAATAGAGCCCGCATGTTTTTTTCTGAGTGGAGAAAATAGGAGCTTGCAGGGTGGGCCTGTGAACCACTTTGCACACTCAGAGATATCTAAATGTTAAATATTATAAATTCAAAGATTTCTGTGCTTAAAATAGAGCAGTTTTGCATGTTTCCTCTAATAACTTTTGTACTTGACCATGTTGCCTGCCCACACCCTCTTGATCACGCCTTCATGTTGCTTAACCATACCTCTTACAAATTCACATGTGTGCCCCTATTTTCATCTGTGAAATGTTGGAGGGTATGGCTTACCTGGGAGTAAGCCTCCTTAAATAAAGTGGGACTTGATTCTGAGTAAACATGTTAAGGATTGCACTGTTAGTTCAGCACCTCACTTTACAGAATAGACATGGTTAATTAACTTAGGGCACAATCCTATGCATGTTTAGACAGAAATAAATCCTACAACTCCCAGCATGCCCCAGCCAGCATGGGAGTTGTAGGACTTTTTTTCTGTCTAAACATACATAGGATTGTGCCCTTAGTGCTGGTAAGCACAGCACTGTCCAGGATATACAACTTTTAACTCACCAGCTTAGCCTGTGCAGGAGAAAGCCTCACTTAACAGCAGGCATCCAGTCAAAGTTCAGCTTCAAAGCAAAATGCTGCTGCTAAGTAGTGATTTACTTTGCAGAGTACATCAAATACCTAAACCTATATCACAAGCAACTCTGGGGCTTCCACTCAGAGTGCTTATTCATTTTACCCTTGCAGGGGGGGGGGGCGGGCGGCGGCAGCGGCAGGATGACTCCTTGAAATTGCTACACATCTTGGCCCAGTATATCTTTTTGCATGTGGCTGCTGCTGCACCCCTAATCGCCTGGCCATTGGTAGGGACCCGATGTTTGTGGGTATTTTTTGAATGGTTCACACAAGCCCCTAAACCACCAGACTCTGTCCTCAAAAAAGCCCTCACTCAGCCCTATGGGATCTTAGCCTATGTCTCTAGTCCTGAAATGATATTTTGGAGAGGGGCTTATATTGAAACATGTAGGAATGTTACTGTGTGAAAGGATGTGGGATCCCCAAGGCCATAGCTGTTTGGGGGGGGGGGGTAGGCAGTGCCGGTTCCAGGTTTTTGAGGACCCTTGGGCAAGGCACCCTCAATAGACCCCCTTCCTCAGTGAGTTTATCTTCTCATCGCCATTGTCACCAGCTGCTCTTGCTCCTCCTCCTCCTCCTCATTGCTACCGCTTGCTTGACAGGCAGAGAACCAGAGAACAAGCAGGCTGTAGCATTTTCTGCTCCCCTTCCTCCCTTGTTGTCTGGTCCAGAGCAAGAGGCAGCTGAACAAGCAGGTTGCAAGGTTGAGGAGGGGGAGCAACTCTACTCCAGGGTTCTGTTGTTAGTGGGCTCCTGCTGGGGTGTGAGCCCTCAGCAAGTGCCCAACCATGCCTACCTTTGATGCCAGCCCCGGGAGGGGAAGGCCTGCGAGTTTCTAGCCCCGTTGGGATACACCGGGCTGACTTTCTGAATTAAATTTAAAAATAAAAGGACTTTAACCATATCAGGCTGTTGGATAATTAAATTGCAGTCAAAACCTATGGCTCATGTTTCACCAGGTAGTTGGGTGAAATGGTTAAGATCACTGATACCTTCTAGGGTGGATTCCCTAGAAGGTACTCATTGAATAATTAGCAGAGCCTGAAGAGGAAGTGGGCGTAGCTGTCAGCTTCTTCCGCTTTCTGCTGTGACTCTGAGTGAGTGTGGTTGCACGTGAGTTGTTGTCTCCACGTTCTTCTAGCAGCAGCATGTAACCAGAGTTGCTGGTCTGAGCTCCACAAGTTCAGACCCCAAGTAACTACAAATGTACTGTAACGAACTGTAAGAAACGTCTTTTAAGCCTGCCTGAATGAAACTGCATAATCTGAGTGAGTAAATGTTACTTTTAACTTTTACAAGACTGTGTCTCTGATTATTGTCTGAGGGAGAGAAAAGGGGGCAAAACCAGGGAAATCCAGTCTGCCTTAAAGCATCCTGGATTACCAAATGCTAACTGGCTAACACTAGCCAAATCTAAGCTTCTTTTAAGCTGGAAAGGGACTGTACTCTAACGTGAGATAGGAAGGATAATACTCAACAATATATCCTCTCCTAGCATCTTATTCAAGTCCCAACACAGGCTAATAATTAGATTTTTGCAATTTCACACTGATTTATGTGATACAGCACCCTCACCCCGGGGTACCCTTTGTCCCCCTCACTATTACTGGTTTTGAAAATTTGCCCGTTCAAGACGCTCTTATCCTTTATAGTTTACGTGGTATAGTATACTATAGACTCTGTCGTATTTCCCAAGAAGGTGGTCACTGCTTTTATCCTCGCTTATTTATACTTGCAAAAATACCTTGCAAGATACTAGAAGATACATTGCACTGCAATATTACTTTTTTTAATAAAGAAATCCATAAAAGTCTAATTCTCCTCTGTCTGCACTTGCAAATCTGTGCCGTGGAGCAGAGTGCATATTCATATTGCTGGAATATGACATTGCAATTATAGTATCATATTCAACACTGGATATTTTCTTAGTCCTGGTAGATATATATATATATATATATATATATATATTACTGGACTTTTGGAGATGAAGCCTAAAGGCATGACTAAAATATATAATGTATAATCAGAATTATTACTCAACCATATAACATCAGACCATACAAAGATTCCCAAAACAGAGAGAATAATAACTATACAATACAACCTACCACTATATATTATGAAGTTCATACTATTACAAATACATGTTTAGAGCAAAAATCATTCTCTGAGATTGCAGTCCTATGACCTTTTTTTAGCTGGGCTTGTAAGCTTCATCAGACATGGTGGGACATACTTTTGACTAGACATGCATAGGGTTGCACTGTAAGAAGACTATGCATGTTTAGACAGAAAAGAAGTCCTCCAACAACTCAGCATTCCCCAGCCAGCATGGGAGTTGTAGGTCTTTTTTCTGTCTAAACATTGCGCTTTAAATTGATAATCATAAAAATTAAAACGTATTGTGTTGGAGAGGATGTCAGGAACTTGGTACTTATGCTCATATGTGGTGGAGTTGTAAAAGTGTTCTGGATTTTTGGAACAATTTTTTTGTAGAAATTATTGGTTATTAACTTGGAGGTCTGTCCAAAATTAGCATTGTTATCAATAACGGAGAAACTTCTGTGCTCTCAAGAGATAAAGGAACGAATTGTAAGTTTGTTAACTGCGGGGAGATTATTGATAGCAAGGAAATGGAAAGTTCAACATCAGTATTTAATTATAGACTGGTACAAAGAGGTGTGGGATATTGCTCTAAATGATAAATTAACATGTAGTATCCAATGTAAAAAGGGACAATTAAAGAAAAATAATTTCAAGGATATATGGGGACCATTCCTAGATTATGTTTTAGTAAAGGGAAAGGGGAGTAAGCCATGTCAAGATATGATGTATTTTTGGAATATTGAATAATAATGGATTATGATGATAGAAATTACTTCTTGGTCCCGTGGTGATGGGTGCACCTTTGGAGTTATATGTATGTGTGTGTGTGTTTTGTATTTGCTTTATATAATGTTTGAAATTAAAACATATTAAACACAGATAACACGTAAATAAATATTACATTGCAATTAACAATAAAATATTAACAGCACAATCCTATATGCAGAAGTATGTCCTGTTGAGCTCAATGGGGCTTACTGCCAGGTAAGTGCATATAGGATTGTGCTGTTTTATGTTATTTGATTATGTTGCGATTTTATTGCTTTTACTGATTATGTCATCTTTTTATGATCACTTACGCTAGGACAACCTAATTTACGTTAGCAGTAGTTATCAAATTTGATACTGCCCGATATTTCCATAGCAGTTCATTTTGCAAAATGTTTTCTAACAGCCCCAGGAGGAGCACCCTCTCATTTCCATTTTACAGATGGCGTCCTGAGACTAGGAGATAGTGACTTACCCAAAGCTACCACGCAATTAGCATATGGGAAAGGGATCAAGCGTTTTGACTTTGATTTTGAACACCATTCCTTTATTTATTTATTTATTTATTATATTTATATCCTGCCTTTTTTCCTCTTGCAAGGAACTCAAGGTGGCTTACATAGTCCTCCTCCTCCTCTCCATGTTTATTCTCACAACAACCCTGTGAGGTAGGCTAGGCTGAGAGTCAGAGACTGGCCCAAAGTCACCCAGTGAGCTTCAAGGCCAAGTGGGGACTAGAACCTGGATTTCCCAAGTCCCAGTCCAACACTCTCACCACTACACCACACTGGCGCTGGTGGTCGCTGCTGTAATTCTGGTTGCTGCTGTAGTTTTGGTTGTCGGCATAATTCTCGTGCACACTTGTCAATGGATGGATGTTCCTACCATCACTGATACTGTAACTTTGGTGATAACTGGGATTTATATCCAGGTAACCATTCTGAGATGGGTACATTCATAGATTTCATAGATCATAGAGTTGGAAGGAGCCTACAAGGCTATCGAGTCCAACCCCCTGCTCAATGCAGGAAACTAGAGGAGGGGTCACCCATCCAAGTAATAACCAGGCCTGACCCTGCTTAGCTTTCCACGCTCAGACAAGCTGAGCCAGCGTGAGCCACAGGCCTTTGATCCCTTTCCTCCTCCAGAAGGGTTTCCTTCTGGGTTCGCTTCAACTTCATTCGTTGATTCTTAAACCATGTTTTTATCTATTTGTAGGTGAGCTCCAAGGCAGAGGCCAGTTCCCAGATCTGTTGTGGACTGAGGTACTTCTGGCTCTGGAATCTGTGGTGCAGGATCTGGAGCTGGTCTTGAGAGAAAGCCGTGCGGGTTTTGACCTTCCTGCCTCCTGCACTTTCTTCCTTGCGGGGAGTAGAAGATGGCTGTGGGGAAGGGGGTTGCCTGTTGGGGCTGGTGGTAGAGTCTGAGTTATTATGGGGGGGGGGCCTTTTCCTTTGGGCCGCTTGAAGCCTCCTGGGCAAGGAGGGAGACCCTCAGAGCAGTGCACTGGCTCCATCTCCTTCAGAGAGTGCCAGTAGTATTCTTCATAACCCATGCCAGCCCCTGCTGCCGCCCTGGCTGGTTAGACCAGATAAAAGGCATTGATCGGCTGCGGGGCGCTCATGGGTGGTGGTGGTGCTGCTGCTGTGGGGTGGGGTGGGGAGCTGCGCTTTTGTTTTAGCTTTTGATTTAGCTGAACATTTTATACTTTCGATTTAGCTGAACATTTTATACAAAACACAATATGCTGTGTTGCCACTAAATGCCCTTCTTCATATGTTCAGTACTAAATAAACACTATTGTCCTACTGGGGCTCCCGAGTGAGTGCCCTCTCTACTTTCTGTTGTATCCTTGTTCCTCTCCCGAAAACCAAAACACCATTCATGAAAGTCAGGGGATGCAAGAGACCACTATGAAGATAAAATTGTGGTAGTCCCTCAGTGCATACACATAAATCCTTAGGACACAAGGCTGTCCTAACCTAAGGCTTTATGCACATAAATCCTTTTGTAAATATAACCCAAGAAACGTAGGGATTTCTCTCTCTTTGCTATTTACCTTGCTCAGTTGTAAAAATGACCACCTTATATCTTTTCTGTTTCCCAGATCTTTCATGCAATCCGCAACAATATATTTACAGCGTAATGCTATGTATATCTACTCAGAAGTATGTCCCAATGAATTCAGTGGGGCTTACTTCCAGGTAAGTGGGCACAGGATTGCAGCTTAAAGAGACTTTATTACTGCTTGGGTCCGGCTTACCTGAAGGAACACCTCCTGCCATATATACCTACCCATACTTTAAAAATCATCTTTTGAGGCCTTTCTCTGGGTGTCCCTGCCAAATGAGGTGAGGCGGGTGGTTACTAAAAGGAGGGCAGTTGCTTAGTGCCCTCCCCCAGGGGCGTAAACCACGGGGGGGGGGGCTCAAGCCCCCTCTGGGATTTCCCAGAATTGGCAAAGCCCCCTCCAGGCAACCAGCTGTTTAGCCCCTTGCCGCCCCGCCCCCCCACAAATTGAGAAGTCTATGCCCCTGCCCTCCCCAGAGAGGTTTGCCTGGTACCTAGGGGAGGGCCGTAGCTCAGTGGAAGAGCACCTGCTTTGCATGCAGAAGGTCCCAGGTTCAATCCCTGCATCTCCAGGTAGGGTTAGGAAGGAATCCTGCATCAAACTGAGCTGTTGCCAGTCAGTGATGACAACACTGGGCTAGATGGACCAAAGGTCTGACTCAGGTATAAGGTAACTTCCCCTGTTCCTACGTAACTACACTGTGGTTTCAGTACCAGCTGAAGACTTTTATTTATTTTTTTTATTTTCCCAGGCTTGAAAATCTTTTACTGCTGTTTAGATCTTGCTCAAATGTTGCTGTTTTTTAATTCTGCTTTTATGCTGTTCTTTGCTTTAAGATTTTACTTCTTTTCGTGGTCTTAATTGTTGTTATAAACTGTTAAGGTACAATCCTGTGCAAGTTGAGACAGAAAAAAGGCCTACAACTCCCAGCGTATCTGGCTGGGGCATGCTGGGAGTTGTCGGCCTTTTTTTCTGTCTCAACTTGCATAGGATTGCACTCGTAGAGAGGTTTGGGGAACCATAGAAACAGTGTGAATGAATGAATGCTGTGACTATTGCCCGTTTATATCAAAATGGGTGGTTCCCATGCTGACGTGGTTTAGAAGCAAAATAGTGGCACCCGCAAACGGTAGGGAGGCTTCTTGCACCTCCAGATCATTCTGTCAATCACTCCAATTCATACACAAGCAATTGCAATGATATTTCAATATTGTTATTCAAAGTAAAGATAAGCTACACACTATGCCTGGGATGGGCAACTGCAGGAAGTCCAGTGGTCATTTTTGGGGGGAGGGCCAGACCCACCACCATAGTCTGGACTCCGCTGGACACAAATTTAAAAAACAAATAATAATTATTATTTTAAAAATGGCATCCTTAGCGTTATGGAGCACCAAAATGGTAAAGATTAGCTTGTTTGCAAGTTAAATGCGACCCTCTCGGTGCTCTGTAGTGCTTCAGATGCCATTTTTTTGGTTAATTTGTTTTTCAAATTTGGGGGGAGGCGGGTGCAATGGGGGCTGCATGTGGCCCACGGGCCGTGCTTTACCCATCCCTGCGCTAAGGCACACGATTGGGTTAGGCTGTGTTTTGTTTTATTTCGCAGGCCAGCTGGCACCCTAGTGGAGTGCTGTGCCTCTGGGGATGGCTACTGCCTGGATACTCTTCCAGAAGCCCGATTCAGTCCCACAAGCTTGCTAGGATAGGGGAAGCTGGGATCGAATGGAAGGCCGAACCACTTCATGACCTCTTGGTGTTGGATGGGACTGTGTTACTGATTCTGTTTTCAGAACTGGTCCGAGTCAGGTGGGTCTCTAAGCTGGCAGGGGGGCGGCAGTGGCGGTTGGGGAGCAGCGACCTTCCTTCATTCCCTCACAGAGGCTGTCCTCCTGTGGGCTTGTATGGGCCTGATAGGCCAGCACAGCCTTCCCCGACCTGGTGCGCTCCAGATGTTTTGGACTACAACTGCCAGAATCCCTGACCATTGGCCATGCTGGCTGGGGCTGATGGGAGCTGATGTCCAATACATCTGTAAGGTACCAGGCTGGGAAAAGGTCCATTTGTAGAGTGTGCTCTACAAATGATGGTATAATGTTGCATCTAGTCTTGGTCCCGTCCGGCCCGCGGCCTCCCCATGTCTAGATTCAGCATTTTGCATTTTTGCTTATGCTTGAGGCTGGAATGCACTCGCCATTCTCCCCCTCCCCCCCCGCTGCCCTTCCCCCAATTGTCACTTTGAATCTTGTTGCATCTGGAATTCTTTCAGGCTGCTTTGGCACAGGCGTGAGTGGCAGGTGTATTGCCACCTGGGTCACATTGGCACTGCTGGAGACAAAGAAGACAATAGACTTCCAGCTATTTAAAAAAAAAAAAAAAAAGGAGAAGAAACAGTCAGCTGCTTAGCAACTCCTGCTTGCACATTTTTCTCCCTTCTTCGTCTTCTCCAAGCAAACAAGCAGGCAGGAGCAATGCAAGGAAGGGATTGACAAGGAAAGAAAGGGGCAAGCAAATCTGTGTGTGTGTGTGTGTGTGTCTGTGTGAGAAAGGGAAGAGACGAGACTGGAGAGGATTAAAGTTGGTGACACATTGTAACAAAACTGTCTTGGGCAAAACAGCCCCTTATTGACCAGTGCCTTTGTTCGTCAAGCAAGAGTATGAGGAGAGGCATAAGTAATCAGTGGCAGCAGCAGAAAAACGTGGTGGTGGTGGTGGTGGTGGTGGTGGTTTGGGGGGGGGGAGGGAAGGCAGCACATAAGTGGCAAAGTGCATTTCTGGGGGAGTTTCTCTTTTCAGAAAAGAGAAATAGCGGTATAATATTTCACTTCATTCGCTCCCATCCTAAACGTATTTTCTCTGCAGTAAGTCCTCTTGCTTGTGATCCTTAACTTTCAAATAGGCATGCTTTGGATTCCAGCCTGATGTTAATTTCCAGTTTATGATTCAGTTCTAATTTGCATTTGAAAAGTGCCTTTCCTTCAAGTAACCTCAGGGGTCCAGCAGTGGGGGCGGCTTGCCTGTGCCCCCCCCCCCCACTGCCTGTGCTGGAGGCCCTGAGAGGAACTGGAGAGAGTCCACACAGTGAGTCACCAGAACACCATTTTTAACCCTTATGTTGTCCAAACTGCCATGCGGAGTGGTGATGCTTTCCTGATTTTATGAATACGAGTGAAGAGAAGCAAAATCCCTGTAAAATATAAGCAATGTCTGGAAAAGTGCTGTTTGAGGCAGAAAGGTAGTCCCTTAGCAGGAGGTACCATTACAATTACAATAGCATCCTACTTCATATGATCATCTGGTACAAAGCCCTAGCATGGAGAACAAGCTCCGGGGGCTGTGCCTAGGCTCCCTAAGCATCCTGGCTCACTGTTGTTGATGACTCTATTTTGCATGAGTGTGTAAATGAAGAATTATTCCTGCCCAGAGACTACTAGCACGGTGCTGTGGCTAGCCATGTGTTTGGTATGTGTGGAGAAAGCCTGACACGAGTATGCATGCACACACACACACACACACACACACCAATCTCTGTCCAGGGGAGGGGGGCGAGGAGGGGGGATTGAGTTACAGGGAAGCAGCCAGACAGACCAGCATCCCCAACAATGGAGAGTCTTGGTTGAATTCCACAAAACCCAGGAAAGGACCATCAAGACCATCAAACTATCAGGGCAGTCTCAAAGAGCTGTAAAGTACCCAGCATGTCACCTTCTTCCCGGGCAGGAATAAGCCCACCTGATACGAAGGGGCAGGCATAAGCCCCCACCTGACCTGGAGGGTGGGGAGAGCGGGAAACTCAGGGGTAGAAAACCCCTCTCCCTTCCTGTGAGGGGTTGTTGGGAACAGAGGGTGCGTTGGAACAAGATTCATCCTCCAAGCGGCGGCTGGAGTAAGCTGTTCTCATCCCCAGATCGGTCCGACCCGGAGCCAGGCTGAAATTGACTAGCATAAAGTCTTTAGTCTAAGGTAACTGACTAATCCCAATGCGCTAGCCTGAGAGCCTGTTTCATTGATAAACGTAGAGGTCACCTCAGGTTGTGTTGACATTATAGTATTCCTAGAAAGCTGTTAGTTCCGCTCCGTATCTTGTGTAAATAAATAAAGCCTTATTTGGTCATTTAAAGGGCTCTAGTTTCCTCTTGTGTACGCAAACCTCCTAGTCGGTTTCACTTGCTTGTACGGGCTGTAACTCAGGTGTCGGTTAACCCGTTAAGCACCGAACTCACGCATAGGACCCGGGTGCTGGTCCTTCACAGTATGAATGTTAGAAATCCACTTTTAGACCCCTGCTTGGCTACAGAGCTTAGTTGATGTATCGGCCTAACCCAGTCTCTCACAGGGTTTGAGACTTGGATGCTTTGTTTGAGATTTAAATGTCACTCTGAGCTATGATAGATAGATAGATAGATATCCTGCCTTTTCCCTCTTGCAAGGCCCTTTGAGTGTGGATTATCATGTTGTCTGAACCCAGTCAGTGCCTGGCCCAAAGTCACCCAGTGAACTTCATGGCCAAGTGGAGAGCTGGATCTCCTGAGTCCCAGTCCAGCACTCTAACCACTACACCACACTGACCCTCTATTAGGAGGAAGGGGTAGATGCAAATGTAGTTAAAATCAAGAGAAAAAATGACATGCCGGTGATTGGAGACAACAGATCTACCAGGTTGCCCATTATGCTCAGCACGCTCTTACGCATATTCTGGTATTGTTGCTGTGGTGTTCTCCCTGTTGTTGTCGTTGTTATTATTATTAAGACCTTCAAAAGTTTGTTTGTTTTTTAAATCAGGAGGGGCAAGGAGCCTGAGAAGCACCAGGGGAAGTGTCTGCAGGCATATTGACGCCCATGGCCACCACGCCGGCGCCTCAATTCTGTACAGTGCCTAGCGTGCCAACAGATCATGTTGTGTTCTGTCTCTTTAAGCCAGATGGCCAGCACGACCCGGCCATTGAGGGATCAGGAAGAAAGAGTTTCACTTTTGTAGGAGAAGCCTGAAGGAGTGGTTGCGCACCTACATAATCTTCTCAGAGGCCAAACGCTCCTGAGCCCAGATGGATGTGTAAGCAGGGATGATTCTCGGTTAAGCTGTACTTGTTTCTTTTCCTCCAGTTCCAGGTTTTCCTGCCCTGGGTTTTTCCAGTCAGTTTTAATAATACGGTTCTGTTTTTGGAAGAAGTCTGGCTCACATGGGTGCTGTTTTCACATATAGAAGACAAAATAAATTCTGCAATAATAATAACAGAGTAGGGTGGAAAACCCTAGGTTTATGAAAGCTTTTTCTTAAAAATGTATCAAATGTTTTTTTTAAAAAAGTGAAAGCTTTTTCTTCATGATTTTTATTTCTTTGAAAATCCATCTCTTCTTCCGCCAAGCGTAAAAGTGTGTCACTAGCCAAGGAAACGGCTTGCAACAGGAAGCTGGGTGCTGAGCGACTAGCAGCAGTTGCATGCCAGCTCCCTCAAAGCCCCCAATTAAGCCCCTTGCTTCTACATGAAGTATTTGCCTCATTAAAATATTTGCCTCATTAAAACTAGAATGCCACGTGCAATGTACATTGTAGTTCACTGTGCATTAACCAAAGCATAGTACAGGCAGTCCCCAGGTTACGAACGAGTTCCGTTCTTAAGAATGTCTTTAAGTCGAATTTGTACGTAAGTCGGAACAGCATAGCATTCTATACGTTAAAATCAGCATTTATGCAAATTGCATAAATTACGCAAATTGCATAGTATACTACGCTATGTACTCTACGTAAATGACGTAGCGCTGGGGAACCCAGAAGTCCGTTCTTAAGTATGGGTTGTCTGTAAGTCGGACGTTATTAACTCAGGGACTGCCTGTATGTCTTTCATTCATCCAACACCACTTTTCTACTTCTAAGTGGGAGGGAGCAGCAAGGTAGCCACATGCTAGGGATTGATTTAAGAGTGGTTTTGGTTAACCTCCAGCTGATTTGGAACCTAGCTAGCACGGCCTTCGCCGTGCTGGCTGGGAGATGCTGCGAGTTTTAGACCAAACACATCTGGAGGGCACAGGGCTGGGAAGACTGACTTAATAGAAGTATGGGCATTTAGGTACAAAAAACCAAAGACACACACATACACATAGGATGGGGGAGAGCTGGCTTGGCAGCAGTACTTGTGAAAAGAACCTAGGAGTCTTAGGGTACAATCTTATGTCCCTCCAACCTTGTCTGCGGGGCCATAGGATGGGGCATTGGGGCATAGAAGTCCCTGTGACCTCGGAAATCCTTTCCGAGGTCATAGTGCTGTGGAGCTCCCTGCCCCTCCCACCTCATAGCCAGCGCAGTTCTTTCCGCGCCGGCAGGGAACCGAACGTGGAAGACTGTGTTCAGTTCCCCCGTGAGGGGGGCATTCCTGGGGTGCGGATGGGAGGAGCGAGGCACTGCCGAATTCCAAGGAATCCAGGCGGTGTTTCAGCCTCTCCTCCTTGTGAGGAGAGGAGAGGAAAAACATCTAGACTGCCAAAATCAGCCATCTAGATGTTTTTGAGGGCGAGGGGAGTGCGGTGGATATCCTATCCGCTGCGCTCCTGCCCGCCCTCAATAGGATGCCTGTAATCCTCTGAGTGTGGAGGGTTACGGGCAGCCTCATAGGATTGTACTGCCTGTGGATCACAAGGTCAGTATGAGCCAACAGTGCAATGCAGCAGCTAAAAAAGCTAATACAGTATTGGGCTGCATTAACAGAAGCATAGGGTAGTATCCAATATTAGTACTACAAAGAATAGACCCATTGAAATGAATGAGACTTAAGTTAGTCACAACTAACCTAACTCCCATTTATTTCATTGGGACTACTCTATGTAGGACTAATATTGGATACTACCCATAGTGTCCAGATCACAGGAAGTAAGACTTCTGCCTTGTTCTGCATTAGTCAGGTCACATTTTGAGTACAGTACTGTGTCCCGTTCTGGACATCCTATTTTAAGAAGGACATTGACAAATTGAAGCACATTCAGAGAAGAGCAACCAGGATGGTGAAGCGTCTGTGAACCAAGTTCTATGAGGAACGGTTGAAAGAGCTGGGTATGTTTAGCCTGGAGAAGAGAAGAGTAAAGGGAGACATATCTGAAAGGCTGTCATGCAGAAGATGGAGCAGACTTGTTCTCTGTTGCTCCAGAGGGCAGGGTTAGAACCAACAGGTGGAAATTTCAGGGAAGCAGAATTTGACTGAACATTAGGAGAAACTTCCTAACAGTGAGAGCTGTTTAGCAGTGGAACAGATTGCCTCAGGAGGTAGTGGGTTCTCCTTTGCTGGAGATATTTAAGCAGAGGCTGGGTATCCGTCAGGGATTCTATAGAGTCTGCATTGGTGGTTGGCCTAGATGCTCTCCGAGGTCTTCTGCAACTCTATGATTCTGTGATATACTGGTGGAGGAAGTGATGGGTGCATGGCTTCCCTACATTATTTATTTATTTATTATATTTATACCCCACCTTTTTTCCTGCAAGGAACCCAAGGCGGCTTACATAATCCTCCTCCTCTCCATTTTATCCTCACAACAACCCTGTGAGGTAGGTTAGGCTGAGAGTCAGTGACTGGCCCAAAGTCACCCAGTGAGTTTCATGGCAGAGCGGGCACTAGAACCCGGATCTCCCGAGTCCCCATTTCCTTACACTTGCATTTGCTGTGATGCTGGAAAATGTTAATGAGAGAATAGACTTTGAATGCAAGGTGCTCAGTTCTACAGACCTGGGCATATGGCAACCTGAATGAGGTGGACTTAAAAATCATTACAAATCTGCAGGACTAACAAAAGGGTGTGGTGTCCGTAAACAGTCCGGTAAGAACATAAGTAGAGCCTTGCTGGATTGGATGGAAGGGGAAGGCTGATCTAGTCTGGCATCCTCTTTCCCACAGTGCCTAGCCACGAGTTTCTGGGAAGCCCACAAGCAGGCCTTGAAGGCAATAGCTCTCTCCCATCATTCCTACTAGCACTCAGAGATATACTGACCTGGTTCACATGGAACAGCAAACTATAGGTTGAACAAGCCATAGTTAGCAATGACCATGCTGGAGAGACCATGCTGGAGAGACCATGTGCTGCCTCCTGCCAGCTTGCCATGTCTGCTTTCTTACTAGATCGCAAAACATATGAAACTGGCACTCTGGGTTGTTGAGGGAGGAAGAACCCAGAGTTTTAACCCAACAACAAACCATGGATTCAAACTCTGGGTTGTTTTTCCCCTCAACAATCCAGAGTGCCAGGTTCATACATTTTGTGCTCCAGAAAGAAAGCAGAAGTGGCGAGCAGGTGGGAGGCAGTGCGCTCATTCACTGTCGCATGGCCCGGTCTACTATGGGTTGTTTAACCCAGAGTTAGTCATTACATGCAAACCAGATCAGTGTGTCTTTGAATCTGGAAGGATTTCATAGAGCCATCATGACTAGTAGCCATTGATAGAACTATCCATTTTGAATTGGTCTAGTTCCCCTTTAAAACCATCTAAGCCTGTAGCTGCAATGAATCCCATAAATTAAATGTGTGCTATGTGAAGAAATACTTTATTCTGTTTGTCTTGCCTGAACTTCCTGAAAGTCAGTTTCACTGGATGATCCCAAGTTCTAGTTGTGTGTGTGTGTGTGTGTGTGTGTGAGAGAGAGAGAGAGAGAGAGAGTGTGTGAAAGTGAGATGGAGAAAATCATGTTTCTATTCACTTAAAATAAACACAAGACCATGCTCAAGTTAAATCTATGCCTGAGTGGTGTTTTTACAACTCATTCCAAGCTTAATATGAGGAGTGAGTCAATAGACCTGAGCCCCAGAAGCTGTCTGAATGCCAGGGCTCAGACATAGAACATGTGGAAGTAATGTTAATGCATCAGTCTCTGAGCATTTGCAAAGTTCCTTCCCTGTATCCAGGGCCGGTGCTACCATTAGGCCAGCTAGGCGGCTGCCTAGGGCGCCGGGCTAAAGGGGGCACCAGGAGCATAGGGCTGGAGGGAGGGAGGGCTCAAGTGGGAAGAGGGGGGTGCTAAATATCTGATCTTGCCCAGGGCACCAAACTGCCTTGCACCGGCCCTGCCTGTATCATGAAGTAATTCTGATCAGTCCACATCTGGGATTAGGGAGAAATACTTTCGCGTCAGACTGGAGCTTCCAGGCAGCCTTGAAGCTTTAAATCAGCCATTCATTCAACTGTCTTCAATATGCAGCATGCCTCCCACCCCACCTCCTCTGCCCCTCACCAGTTGAGGAAATGATTGAGTAATTAGAACTAACTCCTGCATATCTAGAATTAGAGGGGAAAACAGACCCGAACTCTCAGCAGCTCTCTCTTCTTTCTTTTCTTTTTTACAAATTAGGCCTTGTGCACCGGTCCAGCAACCCTGCTCTTTCCCAAGTTTACAGCATAGTATGAAGGGTGACCAGGGCAGATCTCTCTCTCATGCTCTCTGCAAGCTTTTGCACAGCTGATATTGACTAGGTTCTCATAACCCACCATGGGCAGCCAGCCATGGTGGGTTGTCGCGTCAGCCAAACTTGGAGCATTTTCCGCAGGGTGGCTTATTTTTTCAGGATTAAGCCACACAGAGAACCCATGGCTTGTTGTAGGGTTGCTCCTGCCCATGATGGGTTGTCATGCCATCTGAACCTGGGAGACTGATTTTATTGTGCCACAGTCGGCTACAGAGACGCTCAGCAGGAGCGGCGAAAAAGCCTGTGCCGCTTGCTTTCCCCAGTCTCACCAGTGCCTGCCCTTCCACCAGTGCCAACACAGCACTTTGGAAGGACTGTCACTCATTCCCCAGCTTTTTAAATTTTATTTTTCACTGCCTCAAAAATGCGCAATTGGGGGTCGTCATTTTGTAAAATTGTCGGTCTTTCGCTAAGTGCGCTCTTACAGCTGTCTGATGTGTGTAGTCTTGCCTGGAAACATTTGGAGCTCAGCCTTGGAGGAACAAAGATCCCTGGTATTCAGATAAGAGGGGGGGGGAGAGAACACACCCAACCATATTCACTTAGCCAGCATTTTGCCATCTAAAAAAGGTTGTGCGAGTTGTGATCCTTAGATGCATGCAAAGCACAAAAAACTGCCCATTAACCAAGAGCTGGTTCACTGAGCCTTTTGGCACAGCAATATGTAGGTTAATGTTGGGTGGTGATCAGTTAATCCATGGTTAAACGATTACCTGATTGCTCTACCATATGCCCATATGGAAATTCCCTGCTCCAGCCCTAATCCCAGTTTTGGAACTTTTGCAGTCAGCAGCAATCTGGGTGCACAGTACAGAAATTAAATAACCGCTTTACTGCAGATTCAGCCTGGCTCAGTTTGTGTTCATTTCATGATCCCCCAGGCATGATAACCTGCAGTGGGGCATCCCTAATCTGGACAAGAAACCAGCAGTCGGCATCCACCTGCCAAACAAAAGATCTGCCTCACTTCTAGTAACAGTCTGCTGCTTGCTCATTTCGGTGATCCTTAATCTGCCCACCAGGAAAGCAAGTAAAATGGCAGTTCTTTAATTATGGGGGAATGTTAGGGGAATGTTTAATTATGGGGGAATGTTAGGGGAATGTTTAATTATGGGGGAATGTCTATGAAATAACAACAACCCCCCCCCCCACCTCTGGCTCCCACCAATCTTAGTCAAGTCATGCCACCGCCCTGTAGCCTTCTATAAACAGTAGCTAAGGGAGGACATCACAAGATGTCCTTTCCCTGGGGACCCTCCCCTCCCCTTAATTTGAGCACCGGATTAGGCTCATGCTGGGTCTGGGGCTCAGTTTGACAGATGCCCATAAGGTCCAGAGAAGTGCATGACCTTGCTGGGTTCTGCCATGAGCCTGGCCTGTAGGCACCCTGCTCAGATGTTGCCACAGTAGAAGGGAGCGTGACCAACCTATACAAAATATGAGCTGAACTGATCCAGAGACAAAACCAAACCTCAAGTGTAATTCTCCACGACTCCTCCCATTTGGTTTACCATTTTATTGGACAGTCTCATATCTTTTCCTCTGTTCCATCAAGCGCCTTTTTTTTTTTTATCTGAAGGCAACATTAAGACTAACGTACACTTAAATCATGCAAAAGTGTGTAATTGTAGCTGATGGACCCTTTGGCACACAAACAACTGCTTCCAGAGAGGACCAGCCAGCAAGCAAGGGCAGGTGGATTTTTGTTTGTTTGTTTGTTTTTAAATTAACACCTAGCACTGCAGCTTTTCCCTCCACAGGGTTTGAAGGGCCTCGGAAACACACATTCGAAATGCCACCGGGAGGAAAAAGGGGTTGGAGCGATTCGGGTCCCCCCCTTTTTTCCCTGTTGCATCTCTGCTCCTGATTGCCCCCCTCTGGAAGTTCTTTGGTCTTCGATAGGGGCTGTTGGGCTTCAGTTATGTGCATTTGCATACTCCGAGCCTGGTTTGCACATAATGCTAACCCATTGTTTATATATATCCCATGGGTTGTTGAATTCTGGGTTGTCACAATGTGTTTCTTAACAAGGAACAACCAAGAAAAAGAACCCATGCTTTGTTGTTTGGTTGTGAATTCTGGGTTGTTTAAACCTTGGATTGTCATTATGTGTGAACCAAGAACTGTGGGTTGTTCATGGGTTGTTTTACCGGGCTACAGAGGCAGTGGGCAAGTAGTAAGAAAAAAAACCCCAGCCACTCTCTTGCCAGTACTAACTACAGGGCTTGCAAAGGCATTTGGGATACAGGGAGGGAGCGGATGAAGGAGGAGGGAAACAAGCAACCCAGGGATTGAGAAAACAAACCACAGTCTGTTCGATCACCTGCTAGACAGACCCTGCATAGGGCAACAAACCATGGGTTAAATAAATCATGGGTTAGTGTTATGTGCAAACCAGGTCAGAGTGTAGTTTGGCTCTGAGGACTAGCCTGATGATCTGAGATTCCCATCAACTTTTATGTTTGGTACTTGTGATTCTGCATCCTACTGGGAGAGCTGGAATAAGAACATAAGAAGAGTCATGCTGGATCAGACCAAGGTCCTTCTAGTCCAGCATTCTGTTCACACAGTGGCCGACCAGTGGCCCACAGGAAACCCACAAGCAGGGACATGAGTGCAACAGCACCCTCCAGCCCATGTTCCTCAGCATACTGCCTCTGATACTGGAGTTAGCATATAGCCCTCAGAACTAGTAGCCATTGTTAGCCTTCTCCTCCATGAATTTGTCCAATCCCCTTTTGGAGCCATCCAGATTGGTGGCCGTCACTACATCTTGTGGAAGTGAGTCCCATAGTTTAACTATGTGCTGTTAATACAGATATTAATGACCATTTGTATAAAATACACTACACATATCTTTACTCCTTTATTCTTCAACAAGAGACCAAGGCACTGTGTGTATGTGTATGTTTGCAATAAATCCACAGCCTTTATGCTTGTGTTTCTATGGGCACAAGGCTTTTTAGAAAAAAATTGTTACACTCAAGTAATTATGTTTTATATCACATTATCCATTAGCTGTAACCTGGCAGTTGCATCCATCATAATATGCTGTTTCAGAGAAATGGATGAGTGACTTTTCCTCCTTTGAGAGCCCTGGCAAAATTTCTAGCTAGTGAACCAGGTAAAAAAAAAAGCATAAATAGGACAAGTACAAAATTGTACTTTAGGTCACATTTACAATACAAACTGAAACTGATTCAAAACCAGTTTCACTGTCCTGGCTGCCTCCAAAGAACCCTCAGAACGGTAATTTTGCAAGGGTGCTGAGAGTTCTTCAGAAAATCACAGCAGCAAGTGGCTTGGGCAGGGAAATGTGACAGACAAACCAGTTTGAATCTGGTTTAAATTGATAGAATTGAGTAAACGGCAAGCTCAGATGAGATAGCTGGCTTATAGCCATTTCCCATTTTCTGGTTCAGCCCTGAAGTAAACACACCGAAGATGCTGGGATCTATCTTTCCTTGGAAGTGTTTTCCCTTGGAACTCTGCACCGAAAACAGGAAGCACAGCCTATGCTGATCTGTGTCTACTGTGGGGAGTGGATGTACTGAAGCACATATCCAGTCCTCTAGATCAGAATAATTTGGTTTCCATTCTGCTGGAAGTTTAAACAGTACCACTGTCTTTAACTTTTTCAGATAAAGAACCATGTGGGATCATTTAGGACAGGGATGGGCAACTTGTGACCCTCCAGATGTTTTGGCCTACAGTTCCCATCATGCCTCACTACTGTCTATGCTGGCTACCACTGATGGAAGTTGTAGGCCAAAAACATCTGGAGAGCCACAAGTAGCCCAGGGGTGGAGAGGTCTTCTTGCATTGGGAGGCGTGGATCCACATCTGGAGTCCCTGGCACTTCACCACAGTGTTAGTCTTTAAAAGTACCTGGTATGGACCTTTCCATCTCGGATCCAGCGATGATTTCCTTTGATGTACTTTAATATGAATCCAGTCACCTGGTTCGATAGAATGTCCTTCAGTGCTGGGTTGGTGCTGAGCTGCCTTTACCTGTGAATGAAAAGTCTTCACACATCTCATTAGGGCCTTGCAATAATTCTGAATTGTATCATCAAGCCGGTGTATATGTCTGGCTAGACCTAGATTGGGCGGAGAGCTGGGTGTTTGCATTGGGCGTCCCATTAATATCTCATGAGGGGTCAGTCCTGTTATACGATTTGGTGTGAATCTCATACTCATGAGGGCTATGGGCAGTGCATCTGGCCATCCCACTTCTGTTTTAGAGCATGAGCGGACTTCAGGCTTTCTAAGATCTATTTCATTTTTTACTAGAATCTTAAAATTCATGAGGCAAAGCAGTGACTCCGGGCAGACATACACGTAGTAGAATTGAGGAAAAGGGTGCTTCTGAGCACATGGCTCAGGCAAATTAAAAAATAAAATGTTTTCAGTATCCAACTGAGCTTACAAGTCCTTTCACACAAAAATCCACTCCTGGCTTTCCTCCCAAGCTTTCTTCAAATCAGCAGCCTGATTGCTGATTCAGAGGAGGCGAAAGCCTTTTTTTTGTCACTCAAAGAGCAAGAGGTAGCCATGTGGGCAGTAAGAAAAAAAAAAAAAAGCCAAAATCCATATGAGGACAATACCTTTATTAGGGCAACCAAAATGTCCCAAAATAGTGTGCAAGTTTTGAGTTACTCCAGAGCTCTTCGAGTTGGATCTAGAATCGTAGTTCCACCAGCAGAAGGCTACCGCTGGCAGAATGGGACTTCTTCCGCATCCTCCCCTCCCCTCTACAGTCCCCCCTCCAAATCTCCTTCAGTGGGTCCCCATTGTCCAATACTGAACTAACCAGTGGTCTGACTCAGTTTCCTATATATCATTGCATGGGTTGGTCTGGCTGGGAATAGATGAGCCTGCCTGGCAGCAGAAGATTGGCTTTGATGGCCTTTTTGTTCCTCCCAGCAGCACCATAATTTCTTATTTCTGTCAATGGGTTATTGCCTCCAAAACTGCCTTAGGTATACTTGCAGATGCACCTTCAAATAGCACCACTGACCCCAGTCCGTAGCCTGACATGACTGGGGGGGGGGGAATATTTATACAGCTCCCGGAAGCGCCTCACCGCCCCAGCTGACACAGGTCAGAGAGGTGGGCTTATTTATTTTTTTAACAGATATGAAAATGAAGCCATAGGCAAGTTTGCATGGTAGCTTCCCATGCTATCAATTCAGCACTGTAGAATAAAACTGGAAGCGTAAGAAGCACATATGCAGGAGCAAGTGATGCTTCTTTTCTATGCTTTGATAGCAAAAGGCTGGTTGTGTAGACAACATGGTCTATACCAGGGATGGAGAACATGTGAATCTAATGTGGTTGGAGTGCAACATCCTCACTATTGGCTATGCTGGCGAGGGCTGATGGAGCTGAAGTCCAACAACATCTGGAGGGATGCACATTCTCCGCCTTGGTCTATGCTGATGTAGTGGACTGCCAGGGATAAGGGATCCATGAAGTACGGTACTACACATCTGCCTAGGTGCACAGAGAAGTTTTGGAAGTGCATCAAATGCATTGCTCAGCCTTTTCAAAGTCTAGGTGCAGGTTTGCCTTTAGAGTTACAACAGGCAGCAATTTTATTTATTTATTGCATTCACATAGGTGGCTGCACTTAATTATTGCCTTTTGGCTAATGAAAAGAAATCGCAAGGTAGTATTATTTATCCACCCTTTCTGTGACACTTTTACTGTGCAAAGTACTTTACAGCCCTTCTTTGCAGAGCATCAGGCTGCAACGAGATGAATTAAAAAAGATTTATAAGCACGATGCTGCCTGACTGCAGTAGTGATAATCTAAGAAGCATGAGAGATGGAATAATGAAAGGAGAAGGAAATCTGAGCAAAGAAGCTGCATGAACCGGGGAAACAAAGAGAATGCAGAATTCATCCTCCTCTATGTCACATATATAAATTTGAGAACCGGGAAAGACTTGAGCTTGCAAAACTCCCATTGAGAGTGGAAGTGTCAGAATTTGGCTCATCATCTGTCCTGTAGGGATATGTCAAGTATAGCTTGCAGATAGCAGCTGTGATTTCATTTAATGAGAGCAACTCCTAGTACAATGAACTAATGAATGGATGGGCTCTATGTGTAATCCTTTCTTAGGTGTCAACAGCGATTATCCTGGTGGTGAGACAGCACAGCTCAGCTCTGGATTGTCAGTCAACCCACACCCTGAGTATTAGGCATTCACTGTTGCCAAGTCTATTATACGGGTGCGGAGTGAAGTGCTGTTGGAGTAGGCACCTGCCTGCTGTAGCTTCTTGGGTGAGCTAGGGAAAGCAAATGAGTACGGATCTGTTCCATATGCGGTAGCCGCGACGAGTGACAGTGCATCGAGCATTGAGCGTGCGTGTCTCCCTCACCAGCTGAGCCACCTCACAATTACCTTATGCGACCCTGTCAGTTTGCTGCTCTGGGGAGATGCAACAACAAGGTTATTAAGGAGCAAATATGATTAATGAAGAAAAAGAACCTCTGGCGTGCTAGAAATTAGGTTTCAAGGCCAGCAGGGAACTAGAGAAATTCTCCACCATGGACTTTTGGGGGTTGTGGGCGGCAGGCTTCTGCGGTAATAGGATTTGCCTATGCTGTCGACTGGGTCAAATTCATTCCGGGCACTCTTGCTTAGAAATCAGCAGGATGAATCTGGACCATTAAAATGTTATTAATACTTGCAATTTTTTTTTTTTTTAAATGAAAACAACGACTACTGAATTTATTCCTGTGGTAACTTTTCAGTCTGAATTGCTTTGCTTCTGTCTTACCTACGGTATATGCCCTGTTCCCATTACTACCAATTTAATTTGATTTGCACGCATGTGGAGTTCACTTTGTGTTGAGTCAAATGTTCTAGACACCTCACATTTCCTTCCATTGTTTCGGTCCCTGTATTTTCTTTGAAATTAAAAACATTGTTCTAGCTTAATCTTACTAAGATTCTGAATGAGAATCTGTGTGAAATGTTCTAGATTCCGAATGGGATTCTATGCCCCAAATTCCATTTCCAGCATGTAAAAGCCACATGACAATCATAGAATCTACACGTTCTAGAGAAGGGACGGGCAACTTGTGCCCCTTGAGGTGTTTTGGCCTACAACTCCCATCAGCCCTAGCCAGCATAGCCAGTGCTGAGGGATCATGGGAGTTGTAAGCCAAAACCTCTGGAGGGCCACATGTTGCCCACCCCTGTTCTAGAGGCTGGTTCACACATCACTTGAACCCTGTTCAGGTGTCTTATGAATATACAGGGAAGGCAGCAGAATCCTGGCAGACCTCCATATGTTCTTTATAAGTTCTGGACCCCTGCCTGCGCATATAACCGTACACACACAGAGGTTATATTTTTTACTAGAATCTTAAAATTCATGAGGCAAAGCAGTGACTCCGGGCAGACATACACGTAGTAGAATTGAGGAAAAGGGTGCTTCTGAGCACATGGCTCAGGCAAATTAAAAAATAAAATGTTTTCAGTATCCAACTGAGCTTACACTGAGAGGGGCAGTGCTGGCTCCACGGTGTTTTTTTGGGGGGGGGGGTGTCCTTGGACAAAATGTCCTCAACAGGTCCCTCCCTGTTTGGGCCCACCTCTTCCTCACTGCTGTCCTACTACCCCTTTGCTTCGCCTCTCCCTTGGCCCAATCTACCCAGCCACCCAAAGCCACCTTGCTTCTGTCATTGCTCACTTCCTTGGAGGGGATGAGTAGACAAGAGTGACAACCAGGAAGAGAAGCAGCAGGGCTCGGGGGCTCCAGGAGTTGGCCGTGGCCTCCTTGCTGGGTTGTGGGCCTTGGCAAGGAGTCCCACAGTATCATGCAGGGTTGTAAAATGTATCACATCTTTATATCTATTTGAAATAAGCAGTATGGTAGTTTGCTGATAAAGGTTGAATGTTCGAAGTCTTTTGTGGACACTTTACATTTAAATGTATCTTCAGTCTTGTACGGCCTGCCCAAGGCAGTGAATTTAGGATACGTCATGAGCTGCCCTTGGGGCCTTCACTAGCGGGCACTGCCCTGTCCTCTTGAGCAACTGTGCCATCTTGAAGATGCTTTTCTCCCTCCTCCTGCAAGGTGGGAAAGATAGCAACTATATAGCAGAGCAGAGGAAATAAAGAAGGAATTTAGCCAAGGAACAGAGGAGAAGACAGACAATCGGAGGCCACTGACAAAACTAAGACCAGCCCTGGATACAGTGGGTTGGATCTGATGGTGTCCTTACGCTAGGGCAGTGTTCTCCAACCTTGGGTCCCCAGATGTTTTTGGCCTACAACTCCCAGCATGCCCCAGCCAGCGTAGCTGGGAGTTGTAGGCCAAAAACATCTGGGGACCCAAGGTTGGAGAACACTGTGCTAGGGGAATGGACACTGCTGACTGAACAAATTCCCCCTCCCTGCTGCGCACCCCACAGATCTGATCCAGAGAGCTGGCCAATTGCCCAGAGCAGATTCAGGGGGCTACAGCGGGGGATGAGGGGAAGTTAAACTCCCATTGCACAAACAGAAGTCCGCTCGCGTAATGTTGGATTCAACCCAATGTATATAAGGCCAGTCTTTTTGAAAAGAATGAAAAACATTTTAGAGTTGTTGCTGTGTGTTTTAGTGAGCTATGGACTGCCATTCATACCTTCACTTCTGCCAAAAGCTGAACCTTTGGGACAAATAGCTAGGTGGGGGTGATGAGTAAGTAGAAGTTTAGGATGTAACTTCTGTAGTGTCCTTTTCCTGTTTTGTCCTATCTCAAATAGGTACCGTAAATGTTTTCCCAAACCTTCAAGGACAATCTCGTAGTGCATGATCCAGAAATTTTGCTGTGCTGCACAGATGTGAGCTCCACCCCCTCCACACAATAAACCAACACAGGCAGCCAAACCTCGGCAAACGTGGGATCCTGCATGGCCCTGGTCCATACGGCAACCGCTGAAATTGCTGTGACTGGTTCAAGTCCTGCCAGTTAACAACCCAGGGAAAATTGCCCATGGTTTGTCATTGTTTTAATTCTGGGTTGTTTAACCCATAAACAACCCAGAGTTTTCAGATTCCTGCATTGAGCAGGGGGTTGGACTCGATGGCCTTGTAGGCCCCTTCCAACTCTACTTTTCTATGATTCTATGATTCTATGATTTGCACGTCACAAAACAACCCAGAAACAACAAGCATGGGGGAGGCAGCACACTCCTCGCTTTGCTCACTGTTGGCAATTCTTGAGTTAAACAACCCAGCAATTGCACCATGACATGTGAATAGGGTCTCTGTATGACCATAGCCAGCATGTATAATATTGTATGTATAGTACGGTGTGTGGGGAGAGTGCAGCACTATTTTCTGTTGAAACTTTTCTATCAATTCTTTCAGCTTGTGTTTAGAACAGGAATAGCCAGCAGGCAGCCTGTGGGCTGGCCGTGCCCCCTCCCCACCATAAAGCAACTTTATTTGGCCCCGAAAAGCTTTGTTAAATTTGAATCAAAGTATGCTACTCACAGTACTTCATACAGAATATATTCTTATTTCATATGTATTCTGGAAAGGCTCGCTTTCTACCTGTCTTTAAGGAGACCTTTCACAAAGTACATTACATCCTCAGCCCCTCCATCAATGACTTCATAGCACCTGAGTGTACGTGCTCCATACCTGCCAAGACCTTATTGCCAGGTGATGCCTAGGGCTACAGTCTGAAGGCACTTGTTGCAGCAACCATGCTGAGGCTAAGCGGGTCTGGATCTGGTCAGTGCCCAATGGGATACACCACCTAGGAATGTATGCCACCTTGTGTTCTGTCATGGCAAAAAGTTTGGATATAGATGAAATAAATTATATCGTACATTTTACAATAGAGACCGAACATCCAAGAGGATGCCTGTTTATACATCAACAAACTCTTCTGGGCCCCCAGTCCAGCATGCGGAGCCGGAGAACTGAATGACGCTCAGCAATACAAATGTTGTCCATCAGTGGTTTCCAGGAAAGCATGGCAGGAAAGGTTCCTATGGGCAGAATCCAACAGGGCACTTCCGCCCCCACGGATTCCCTTCTACAAGCGGTGGGTCCTGCCGATTCTGTTGCGCAAGTGAGACCCACCCCTTACACAAGGGAGATCTAACCCTTCCTAGAGGAAGCCCTTGTGTGAGCTCTGCCAACCTGTCTCCTTCCAGAAATGAGCATTTCTACTTGTTTCAGGTTGCCCCCCCCCCCGGAAGAACTAAACTGACATTGTGGAAGCGGTGGGGGCCGCTTGTGCAAAAGAATTGGCAGGGTGTGAGAGAATCGACGGGGACGTAAGCGCCCCGTAGGATTCTGCCCTATGTGTCTATTGAGTGATTTGGCAAGTTTGCTATTTTCTGGATAAGAGAGTGGCTGTGCCCATTTTACCAATCACATAGGCTCAGAGGAGAAAAGTTGCAGTAACATGGAATGCTCAGGTGCCAACTGTGTGATCCTCAAATCCAACGTTAATGCAGGTTTGCCAGGTCCCAGAAAAAACTAAAGCATACCAGGGATCCAGGATATCATGTAAACCAGCAGCCAGGCCAGCAGTGAATGTCTGGAGCAGTTGCAATGGCTCCCGGCCCCAAGCCTGTGGTGTTCAGTTCTTCTCTCACAACTGAATGAATTTATTCCTGTGGAACTTTTCAGTCTGAATTGCTTTGCTTCTGTCTTACCTACGGTATATGTCCCTGTTCCCATTACTACCAATTTAATTTGATAAATTGGTAGTAATGGGAACTGGCAGGACTTGAACCAGTCCTGGGTTGTTAACTGAAAGCAGAAATGATGAGCATGCGGGAAGCAGCATGCTTGTTGTTTCCCTCGTCCCTGGCAATCCCTGGATTAAATAACCCTGGAAGTTGCAGTGTGACGTGTGAACTGGGTCAGAATGGCAAACCATGATCCCAGGGAATCCCGGCTTATCATAGACGAGCTGCATGCTCCTGCTTGGCACCTCTCATGAGCCCAAGCCACTAAACAAATCAGAAATGGTTTGCTACCCAGGTTCGGATAACATGCCTAAACCATTTGTGGCTTGTTTAGCAGCTTGTGCTATGGGAGGAAACAAGCGGACGCAAACAGACTGTGTGCATCAGCTTGTAGCTCGTTCATGGAAAGCCAGGATACCCTGAATATTCTACTTCTGAATATACTTGCTTTGCACGCTGAGTTATTGGCCCAGTTCAGAGGTAATGGTCCCTAGTGACAGCCTTACCCAACCAGGTGCCCTCCAGATGAGTTGGACTACAACCTCCATCATCCCCATGGGCTGCCTGTGGGCTCTCTGCAGCCCTTCCACCTTTCCCTCCCTAATGGATCTGTTGTGGTAAGAAAAGAAAACAGAAGCAGCAGTGGCAAGACACTGGAGAGTTACAGATGGAAGAGGATGCCATCTGAACCCCCTAAAAAAATTCCATATTTGAGGCAGGAAATTCAGTAAAGGTTTCACCTGGCAGCACTGCTAGGTGACTAACAGCTGCATGTCTGGACTGCCTCCATAGAAAAGTACAATTTTTAAGGTTTCATAGATTATAGAGTTGGAAGGGGCCTGAAAGGCCATCAAGTCCAACCCCCTGCTCAGTGCAGGAAACTAGAGGAGGGGTCTCCCATCCAAGTAATAACCAGGCCTGACCCTGCTTAGCTTTCCACACTCAGACAAGCTGAGCCAGCGTGAGCCACAGGCCTGGATTGACAAGCAGCTGTGTGTGCACGTTTGGGGGTGGGTGGGTTGTGCATGCATATAAGAGAGAGAGAGAGACTTCCACCAGGAAGATAGAAGAAGAGAAGGAGTTTCACCTTCCTTTCCCAGTGCTGCTGCCCAGTTGGGGATTTCCCAGTATCCAGTTTGGGGTAGGGGGGGTTGCTTGTAGGTATTTTAAAGAGGAAAAAACAGAAGTGTCAGGAGAGCCAATTATAGACCTCCCATAGCCTGCCTCATTCGGCCCTTGTGATTAATGTGTCGGATACTGGGATGTGCAGAGGAGACGGTCTGGACTTCAGTGGCAGACCACGTGCGTGCGTGCATAAGGTCTCATCTTAGTCCCTCTCATCTTCATTTAAAAGGATCTCAGGCAACAGGCAGTTTTGCATACGTGTACACACACATACACTACACATACTGTTCAGAGCAAATGCTCGTTGAAGTTTGCATGGGGGCTCCGCTATGCTGACAATACCATTTGCAATCCAGCAAGCACTAATCCAGATTCATCTAAATGGGACTTGCGTGGGAATCCTACTCAAACCCAAAGGCGGGGGAGGTGTGCATCAGCCACGTCTGGCGCTTTGCACCCGAAAGCCTGCATTAAGCACTACAGGCAATGGGCTGCACAATATTCTCCCCACACCCCATGCTCTGCATTCCTGTTTAAAAAATTTTTTATTAAAAAAAAGTGCTAAGAAGTCTGCTCAATCTGTAGGTATAAAATTTATTGCCCTTTAACAGGCATGCATGTCCCAATCAATCTGGTCCTGGCTCTTGTAAGGGAGCTATTGAAATGAAAATGATAAAAAGCTATTTCCTTAAAGGTTCTCTTAAAACGAACTATGAATAATGTTCCATGTGACAAATTCATCCGCCATCCCTTTCTTCTGAGGAAGTGTGTGGTGAAAGGGGGTGTCTTTTTCCAAGCCACGCAAATCCCTGATGCTCAGTTCTCAGGGCTAGGAGAGTCAGACAGCCTGACTCCAAAGTGCCCCACCCCGTCCCAAATGGGTGCAATGTGTTCTCAGATAAGTTTAATAGACACTCTCTCTTTTTTTCTTCCAGCTGGAGCAGATTCAGAACTACTTTTGTAGAAGGCACAGGAGCTCTGGTCTGAAGAAAGACACCGTCCAAATGCAGCCATTTTGTCCTGGGCCAGCGGGAACATCTTTCTTTCCTTCTTTCTCTGCATTTTGCAGCACTTGTCAGCTGTGCCCGATTGACACCCTCTATCAACATGCACAATAGCTGGTCCTTGTATCATTATTTTGTCTGTGTTGGCCACAATCCAACATAGAGTTAGGCATGATTAAGCCCACTGAAATCTGGGGTTTAAGGTAACTGCTGGGTTGTGGCCATTAACTTTTTCTGGTATTTGGCACGTGTGTGTGTGTGTGTGTGTGTGTGTGTGTGTGAGAGAGAGAGAGAGAGAGAGAGAGAGAGAGCACTGTCTTTGAAAAGTGCCCAATTGAAGCTTACGAAAGGCACCCTTTGAATGTAGCCACTACAGCAGGGCTCTCCAAACTTGGGTCCCCGGATGTTGCTGGCCTACAGCTCCCAGCATACCCAGCCAGCATGGCTAATGGCAAGGGATTCTGGGAGCTGTAGTCCAGCAACATCTGGGGACCCAAGGTTGGAGAGCCCTGCACTACGGCTTATGAAAATACTTTCCATCCTTAATTTGAGCTCTCACCTCCTTTCTGTTACCATTCCATCGTACTTCTCGCTTTCACATCCAAAATTCTTGCATGTATTCTATAAGGCTTCCTCTTTCTTCTTGCCCTTCTCTTCCCCCAATACCTTTCAAAGAAGCATTTTCTTGTTCCTCTCTACTCACTCACACTACTTGTTGTAGGCTGCAACCCCATACACACTTACCTGGGAGTAAGCTCCATTGACAACAATAGGACTTACTTCTGAGTAGACATATATAGAATCGCACTGTTAAGTTTCTGACTACTTTTTTCCTGGCCATCCTAATGGCCAATCCATATTGTCGATAACTTGCCTGCCATCTGAGATGCTGTCAATCATTTCATCCTCTATTCTCTCTCACCACCACCACCACCTCTCTCTCTCTCTCTCTCTCTCTTTCTCTGGACTTCCATTACTCATTTTTCTTGTTTCCTATGTGCTGGACTCAGTCTTTGTACCTCTCCTTTTCTCCTACTGAACTCCAGTCTGCAGATCACTTCTTTAGTTCTTGTGACAGGGATATCAGCTTTGTGTTGATGAGTCCCAGATCTACTTTTTCTACTTTTGTTTTCTCATCTTGTCTAACTGCACTGCAAGTTGCATTGTATGGATTCATTGCTTCTCTTAACATTCTTTAGCTGATGACAGCTAGCTGTCGAAACTCTGGGCCCCTTTAAAAAGGGTTTTTTTTAGTGGGAACTGGGGGATTTGGACTGGGATATACACAGATATATGTCCCAGACCAAAGACACCCAGTTCCCACTCAAGCCCCCTTTTTAAAGGGACCCAGAGTTTTAGCTGTCAAAGCTGTCAAAACTCCTTTTCCCTTGAAAAAAGGGGGGAGTGCACATTTGCACTCCCCCAAGCACCTAGAGGCTTGGGACAAAGTGCAAAATGTGCACCCTGGTGGGAACTAAATGGGGGGAAATTGAGGATCTTGCTGCAAATGGATTTTAAATCCCCCCCAAACCCCTTTTTGCAGCTAAAGATCTTCTGACAGCTGTCAAGAAGAACCAGGGGGGGGGAGGAGAGAATGGAGCCTCTTCTGGGCAATGTCCAGGGTTGGTACTTGCTGTGCTTTGGCAGCAGGCACCCCCTTGGATATTGCCCCAGCCAAGGCTTCAGACCCCCTCAGTCGTGCAACTGCAATCATTTGCAGTTGTGCAACTGCAGCTAGAAAAGGCACAATTTTTGTGCACATTTTTTTTGCGATTTAAAAAAAAAAAAAAAGGCAAGGCTGGACAACCACAGGCAGCCGCTTCAAGATGTCTCTGGGGCTCTATGAAGGGTCTGCTTATAGCTGTCAAGACAGGGATTGGGAAAGCTGGCTTGACAGCTGGCTTTCCCAATCTCCTGGGGGGGAAAGGAGTAAAAAGCAAATAAGCTGAGGTGAGACCAAAACAGCTCGCAATCATGGCGGGGAGTGGGGGGAGACAGACTTGTTCCTCCTGTGGTGTCCCCTGGGATACCCACATTAGGACGGGGGAGAGGGGGCCAACAACCCACAGTGAGCCTGATCGTATGTTGGGCTCACCATGGGTTGTTTTGCACACAACCAACCTGTGAAGGACTGCCAACCGGTCCTTTATCTCAAGACGAGAGATCAAAGGTGCAAAACTGCCAGCCTTGGCTCTGCCGTCTCGACCTGATTCTCTCAGGGCCTTGCCCTTAATCTATACACTGGATTTAGCACTGAACCACAGAGGAACCACACACACCGCGTGGGGTAGAACCAGGAAAGTTTATTTAAGGTAAACCGATTACAATAAAAGGTGGGGAATGAGGGAAGAGGGAGAAAGGTGGGGATACACTTTGGTATACACAAGTAGAGCTACAAAACAACAAAACTAGTCCCTTACTATATAAATACCCAGGCACTTACTCTTTGCCTGGGGGTTGGTCTTCTTAGGGCTTGCCGCGTCTAGACAACAACAACTCAAACCAGAAGCCACAGCTGGCAGTATAGATCCCCCCCCCTCCTTTCGGTAGCTTGGCTGTCTTTGGCCAATCTTCATCTGGGCTAGGCAGGGGTGGGGTGGCTCCTTGATCATGACTGGAGTGCTTGGGCCGCATTTGCATGCGCATACCTGTGGCACAGGGACATCAAAGAGACATGGGAGACTCTGAGGCGACAGGGGCCATCAGAGGAAGCTATGTACATTTGCATGGGGTTCCCTTCCCAGCCTCCAGCTGGGATTACACTTGATTACACCTGTGTGGTGCAGGAGACTCTGACGCTCTTCTTCACACAACCCACTGTGGCTTATTGCCAGGGTGGGTTGGTGTGACGTGCGAACATGCCCAATGAAACAAGTGAACGTACTGGAAACCATTCAGCTAGAGTATGGGAAGAAGGACATTAAGTAACTGAAATGAACTATGGAGTTGATCAAAGGACCTCCGTCAGTTGGTATTAATAGCAGGGCTGGCGTCAAGGGTCGGCGCCTGCCGAGACCCCTGCCTCAGCAGATTCCATGCTGTCTAGAGCCCGTTGGATTGGCTCCTTTTTGTCATTAACGCCTTTCTCCTTCTGGTCTCAAAAATATGAACAAGTGAACAACAGTGGCAGCGAGAAGGAGCAGCAGCAGCAGCGGTTTGCTCGCCATCTCTGTCTGGTAAGTGAATAGGTAGGTGGTAGCAACAGTGAGGTGGAGCAGCAGGCAACGGTGGCAGTGAAGAGGAGGTGGGCCCACTGGAGGATCGTGGCCTATCCTGGGGTGGGGGGTGTCTTGCCCAAGTGCCCCCAAAACCTGGAACTGACATTGGTTGATATACTATCGCATTGTTTTGTATTTTCCAGGTTGTGATGCAGGTCTATCACAATCTATGACTTACTCAATAAATGGCCTCCAGGTGAGTAAAAACATTCTACTCATGCTCACTTGTGACATGTGGTTTTTCTCAGCAGTGAAAAGTAGGCTTGACTGCTTCTTTTCTTCCTGGCAGTGCTCCTGTGCTTTTATAACAACTGCATTTCATACTGAAAATTTAGCGGGTGCGGCTTTCCCCATCCCTGCATCTTCATGCCAGGAAAAGTCTCACTAGTTGAATAGCTGTTTGTCCGTGCAGCTGTGAGAAGTCTGCCAGACAAAAAGGTGGGCAATGTTTCTACACTTCCTAGATATTGGTTGTACAAATATTCCCACCCCGCCTATTTCTTCTTCCTACTCTCCTCTTGCCTAATCCTTATTGTTGAGAAACTCCCATTTTGAGATCAGGAGTTCTTTACTTAGAATGGTATTTTTATCTATCTGTAAAATAACCCTTAAGGCTTAAGGATGTAGGTTAATAGAGAAAGCCCTGGGACTTTTGCAATGTTAAAATAAAGATTGAAGGAGTAACAGGGAATTCCCCATCACCTTCAAGCTTCCACCTGCCTTTGTCTAACAACAATCTCTGTTAATTGGGTAGTTAATCTAATTATCTAATTAGGCAGAATTGCTATTAGCAATTAGTGCTCAGCACTGCATCTGAACAGGGATGGTTCCTTCCCTGTGGGGCCTTCAAAAGAGAAACAAGACAGCAATATAACCCCATTCCTCTTCATTACTTTTGGATCTGTAACTGCAAACACCTGGAAATGCATATGCACCATAGTCTCTCTGAATGAAAAGACAAGTGGCCAATAGAAAGAGTGTGTGTGTGTGTGTGTGTGTGTGTGTGAGAGAGAGAGATTTCTTTTAAAAGCTTCTGCCTGTTAGCATCATAGGAATGTGAGCTCTGAACAGGGCTGGAGCCAAGGGTAGGCATACTTGGGCACCCGCCAACACCAAAGTAGTGGCCCACTGACAAAGAGCCCCCTGGACTTGTTCCTCCTGTTCACTATTGCAACCTGCTTGTTCACGTGCTGCTTGTTCTGACCCAGACAACTGTGGTGGTGGTGAGGAGGAGCAGTAGATGCCACTGCCTACTTGCTCACAGTCTTTCTGCAAGTGATAGTAATGAGAAAGGGGATGAGGAGTGGTGAGAAGGCAGATTCACCGAGGAAAGGGGTTCTGTTGAGGATGTCTTGTCCAAGGGCCCTGAAAAACCTGGAGCTGGCACTTCTTTCAATGAAGCAGCTTTGTATGCCCTCATTCACCCTAAAGGCTTTCCAAGGCCATCTGGCAAAGTGTGCCCTTAAATGCATTGTAGCCTTGACATAACACTCAAGTCCCTCACAGCAGGGCTGGGCAGAAAGTAGATCTCCAGATATTTGGATATCCAGATATTTGGGACTTCAACTCCCAAGAAGTCCCTGCTAGCATGGCCAATGTCCAGGAATGCTGGGAGTCCACAAAATATCTGGAGATCTACTTTGTGGCCACCGGTCTCACAGCACTGTATCTTGACTGGTGGTGATGCCATCAAATGTTGTTGTATTTCCTCCTGGCTTGGAAACAGAAATCTTGGTGGCTTGTTAAGTTTGCCTCAAATGTGAGGTGAGTGTTTACAGCGGTGGAAATCCTTCTGTTGCTCAAATTTTAATCCAAGCCAGAGAAGATGTCATGCTCTTCCTGCTGACTCCCTTTCTCTCTGCCACCCCCACCCCCTGCCAGTCTGCTTCCAATCCCCCTACCCACTGACTTGCCTTACTGCTTCAGCAGTGGTGATAGGACAGCGGCCTCCAAGCAACCAGGAGCACTGGGAGATGGAGGGGTGGGAGAGGCAGAGACAAAGCACAACGCTGCTCCCCTCCCAGGATACAATATTTTGAAGGCTGCCCAGGGCTCCTCTGCGTGTGGGACTTGCTGGCCTGCCCTGCTGCTGCCCCCGCACATGCTGCCCCCCCTCTTATAGCTGCATATTTGGCCAACGTGCTTCCATAGGATCGTAGAGTAGGCCATCTAGTCCACCCCACTGCTTGATGCAGGAAATCCCGAGCTACAGCATTGTGAACACATGGCTGCCTAGCCTCTGCTGGAAGACTTCCGGTGAGGGAGAGCCCACCATCCTTCTAGATTGGGGGGGGGTTTGAACCTTAGGCCCATCTGGGGGCCTCAATCCAGCCCTCTAGAGTTTCCCAGATGGCCATGACTTGCGGTCATTGGGTGGTTTTCTGGCTTTTGCCCTGTTTTTTTTCCCATTCAAAAAGTTTGAAATGCCTCTCCTAAGGTTTAGTTACTGGCACTAAAAGCTTTAACAGTAAAATATGCTGGTATTTTGGTATCTTGGCCTCTCCCCCTTTTGCCCCGCCTGTGGGATATTTCAAGTGCAGTCTCAAAACCAATGGCTCATGTTTCGCCAGTTAGGTGCATGGAAGGGTTAAGGCCACTGGTCTCTTCTCAGGTGAATTTCCTAGAAGAGACTCAGTGAGGTATGTTTACCTGTATGCCTAAGCAGGAAGTGGGCATAGCTCAATGCTCTTCTCTTCCTGCTTGGACAGTAGTGAGTTGCTTGTTTGCTGTAATACCAACAACACCATGTAACAAGAGTTGCTGGTCTGAACTCCATACGTTCAGACCCCAGGTAATACCAAATGAACCTTTATCAACTGTAAGAAATGCTTTTAAGTCTGCCTGAATGAAACTGCAAGATATGAGTGAGTAAATGTTAACTTTGACTTTTACAAGACTGTGTCTCTGATTATTGTTTTGCGGGAGAGAAAAGGGGGCAAAACCAGTCTGCCTTAAAGCATCCTGGATCACCAAATGCTAACTGGCTAACACTAGCCAAATCTAAGCTTCTTTTAAGCTGGAAAGGGACTCTACTGATCTCACTAACGTGAGATAGGAAGAATAATACTCAACAATATATCCTCTCCTAGCATCTTATTCAAGTCCCAACACCGCCCACCCCTAGAATATGGTCCCCAAGAGCTTCTCTGAAATTGAATTGGCCCTCAGGCTGAAAGAGGTTCCCCACCCCTATCCTACTAGAATCATAGAATAGTAGAGTTGGAAGGGACCTATAAGGCCATCAAGTCCAACCCCCTGCTCAATGCAGGAATCCAAGTTAAAGCATCCCTGACAGATGGCTGCCCAGCTGCATCTTGAATGCCTCCAGTGTGGGAGAGCCCACCACCTCCCTAGGTAGTTAGTTCCATTGGCGTATTGCTCTAACAGTCAGGAAATTCTTCCTGATGTCCAGGCGGAATCTGGGTTCCTGTAACTTGAGCCCATTATTCTGTGTCCTGCACTCTGGGATGGTTGAGAAGAGATCCTGGCCCTCCTCTGTGTGACAACCTTTCAAGTACAGTCATGCCTTGGATTGAGAGCATAATTCGTTCCGGAAATGTGCTTGTAATCCAAAACACTCTTATATCAAAACGAAATCCCCCCAAAAAAAATTTGTACAGAGATTTTTAATTTAAGCCATGCTACAGTACTTCTATTGCAAGACGTCGCTTGTATATCAAGTTAAAGAAAAAAAAAATTAAAAATTTGCTTGTCTTGCAAAACGCTTTCAAACCAAGTTACTTGCAATCCAAGGTATCACTGTACTTGAAGAGCACTATCATATCTCCCCTCTGTCTTCACTTCTGAAGTTAAACATGTTCCTACAGTCTCTCCTCATAGGGCTTTGTTTCCAGTCCCCTGATCATCTTTGTTGCCCTCTTCTGAACCCTTTCCAGTTTGTCTGCATCCATCTTAAAGTGTGATGCCCAGAACTGGACGCAGTACTCAAGATGAGGCCTAACCAGTGCTGAGTAGAGGAGAATTATAACTTCACGCGATTTGGAAGCTATACTTCTATTAATGCAGCCCAAAATAGCATTTGCCTTCATTGCAGCCACATCGCTTCGCTGGCTCATATTCAGCTTGTGATCTACAACAATTCCAAGATCCTTCTCACTTGTAGTATTGTTGAGCCAAGTATCCCCCATCATGTAACTGTGCATTTGGTTCCTTTTTCTTAGGTGCAGAACCTGGCATTTATCCCTATTAAATTTCATTCTGTTGTTTTCAGCCCAGAGCTCCAGCCTATCGAGATCACTTTGAATTTTGTTTCTGTCTTCCAGGGTATTAACTATTCCACCCAATTTTGTGTCATCTGCAAATTTGATAAGCATTCCCTGCACCTCCTCATCCAAGTCATTAATAAAAATGTTGAAGAGCACTGGGCCCAGGACCAAGCCCTGCGATAGCCCGCTTGTTACCTCTCCCCAGTTTGAGAAGGTACCATTGATAAGCACTCTTTGAGTCCGATTCTGTAGCCAACTGTGGATCTACAGGGTACCGGTAGTTGTTCTATCTAGCCCACTTTCAGCCAGTTTGCTAATCAGGATATCATGAAGCACTTTGTCAAAAGATTTGCTGAAGTCAAGATATATTGTGTCCACAGCATTCCCACAGTCCACAAGGGAGGTTACCCGATCAAAAACTAAGATCAGATTAGTCTGGCAGGATTTGTTCTTGACAAATCCATACTGGCTTCTCGTAAATCACTGCATTGTTTTCAAGGTGCTTGCAAATCGACTGCTTTATAATCTGCTCCAGTATTTTCCCAGGGATTGATGTCAGACTGACTGGTCTGTAGTTCCCAGGTTCCTCCTTTTTGCCCTTTTTGAAGACAGGAACAACAGGGAGCCAGTGTGGCGTAGTGGTGAGAGTGTTGGACTGGGACTTGGGAGATCCGGGTTCTAGTCCCCGCTCAGCCATGAAACTCACTGGGTGACTTTGGGCCAGTCACTGACTCAGCCTAACCTACCTCACAGGGTTGTTGTGAAGATAAAATGGAGAGGAGGAGGAGGAGGATTATGTAAGCCGCCTTGGGTTCCTTGCAGGAAAAAAGGTGGGGTATAAATATAATTGTGGAGAAAGCCTAACACAAGTCTGCACACACACACACACACACACACACACACACACACAGTCTCCGCCCAAGGGAGGGGGCGAGGAAGGGGGGATGAAGTCACAAGAGAAGTAGCCAGACAGACCGTCATCCCCAACAAAGAAGAGTCTCGGTGGAGATCCACAAAACCAAGGAAGGACCATCAAACTATCAGGGCAGTCTCAAAGAGCTGTAAAAGTACCAGTACGTCACCTTCTTCCCGGGCAGGAATAAGCCCACCTGATACGAAGGGGCAGGCATAAGCCCCCACCTGACCTGGAGGGTGGGGAGAGCAGGAACTCAGGGGTAGAAAACCCCTCTCCCTTCCGGGAAAGGGTTGTTGGGAACCCAGGGTACTTCGGGGCCAGATTCGTCCTCCAAGCGGCAGCCGGAGTAAGCCACTCCCATCCCCGGATCGGCTGACCCGGAGCCAGGCTGAAACTGACTAGCGTAATGTCTCTGATCTAAGGTAACTGACCAGTTTCAATGCGCTAGCCTAAGAGCCTGTTTCATTGATAAACGCAGGGGTCAACTAAGGTTGTGTTGACATTGTAGTATTCCTGGAAAGCTGTTAGTTCCGCTCCATGTTTTGTGTAAACAAATAAAAGCCTTATTTGGTCATTTAAAGGACTTTGGTTTCCTCTTGTGTGCGAAAGCCTCCCAGGCGGTCTCCAGCGCTAGTTCGGGTTATAGCTCAGTGCCGGTTAACCCGTTAAGCGCCGAACTCACGCAAAGGATCCTGTTAGTGATCCTTCACATGGTGGCAGACGACGGGACAATTGGAAACCACAATTAACGGATGGAACTAATAGGGTCTAGGGCAGGCTAGCGGATTGCTGGAAAGTGCTTAGACCAAAGTAATGAATAGCCTGAGCCAGGAACAGCTGGAGCTAGGGAGCAGTCCAGAGACCCCAACAAGAGAGGGGAGCCAGATCTCCACAATGGAGTGGGTAGTGCGGCCGAAGATTACACACCAAGAGGGGGAGGGAGCCCCCTCATCCTTGCTGGTGGGGCAGGAACCCAAGCAATGGGGTAGCCCCAGCCTTACGAGTAGCCTCAGGAAAGGCGGGAGGAGGGACCCCGAGTTAGAGGAAGACTTCAATGGAGGGGTTGCTGGTGGCGCCATAGGAGGAGGAGGTTTAGATGCCCTCTTCCCCCAACTTAATTGGCAGCAGACCAGGGAGGTGATGCGACATCAACAAGAAATGATCCAGCATCAGCAAGCGGCGCTGCAGATGCAGCTGGAGTTGGCCAGGCTGACCGCGGGCGCCGGACAGGGGGGACCCCCTACACCCCAGAGTGGGAGCACTCCGACCCCTAAATGGGACCGGAAGCAATTCCCCACCTACAACCCCGGGCAGGACATGTTGATCTTCTTCACCCTGTTCGAAGCTGCCTGCCTGGAGCAGAAGGTGCCGGACAATCTGAGAATGTCCGCCTTGAGGACTCAGGTCAGCGGGGAACTGACAATAATAAATAAATAAAATAAATTAGATAGTTGGTTCCACTGCTGACAGTAAGAGAAGTTCAAATAGCAGTAGCAGTGGTGGTTGTTGTTGTTGTTGTTATACTTGCTTTAGAGTTTAATCTGTGACAATTCCTTGTATGTGGGGCTGCCTTTAAAAATGGTTTGGAAAACGAACATGGTCCACAATAGGACCACAAGGCTACGAACTGGAAATAGGTGATTTGACTATAATGCACCGGTGCTTTGGCAGCTGCACTGGCTTCTATTCTGTTTCCAGGCCCAATTTAAAGTGCTGGTTTTAACCATTAAAGCTCTAAACGTTTTGGGACAAGGTTGACTGAAAGACTGCCGTCTCCCATATGTACCTAACTGAACTTTTAAGCTCTGCACTGAGGGCCCCGCCAAATGAAGTAAGGTGTGGGGGGTGGCACCCCGGTTATGGAACAACCTTCTCGGAGAGAGGATCACTTGGTGCCATCCTTGTGGTCCTTTCAGTGCCAGGTGGTTCACTCAGGCCTTTTCAATAACATGTAATCTGCGCCCAGATCCCTTTATATTATTGGTGGCATATAAATGTGAATGAATGAATGAATGAATGAAGAGTGTTCTGAGCCAGCCATGGTGTCAAGACCAGAGGTGTAGTGGTAAATTTTGAAGTGCAGGTACTCATCATGGCAGCCCCCATAGCCACGCACCCAAGAACAATCCAAAAAGGCAGGCAGCTGTGTTGCTCCATCTCTTTTTCCCTCTCCCACACACAAGCATGCCCCCCTGCACCCCCCCCCCCACAAAAAGCAGCAGCATCGGACAGCTCATTTTGATAGGTGACATGTCCTTCACACATTGGACTGTTTCCTACGACCCACTATTGCACTGTAGGCCACAGTAATTGACGTGCACTTCTCAGGATAAGATTCTGACTGAAGGGGTGTAGACTTCAAGCCAAATTAAACTCTGAAACCTCTTTAAAGTGAAGCCGATTCTTACTGGTTTTAAGGTTGTTGTCAGCACTGGCAGTGCTGGGAACTGGGTTGCCAACTAACCAGGAAATGAACTGGCCTGCTCTTGCGCCTTTAACAGCAGCTTGTGACATACAGAGATCAGGAGGTGAAATTTTTCGTAGTGTAGGGATAATTATCATCACACAGACACACATATATACCACTGATAAATAAGAGGGAGGTATCAGCATCCAAGATTTGCAGAAATAGAAAAACTCTTGGGGGGGGGGACTAAGGGAGCAACCCCACCCCACCCCAAACAGCCACATGAGGACTAGACATGCTTAATGGTCACAGAACTCTAACGGCTCAATCCTATGCATTTTTAGACAGAAAAAAGTCCTACAACTCCCAGCATTCCCCAGTCAGCCATAGAAAACCAGGAGGGGAAATTGAGTGGAGTCACTTGGAAGAAGGCGTGGCTGGGTGGCTAGAACCCTTAACTGGAGCACGCCATGCTCCAACATACTCCAAACAACTGCCTCACTTGTTTATATATCTGCACAAAGCTGCTGTTAAAGGCACAGATGCAATAATCAATATAAAAGTTGGCAACTCTATCTGGATAATGAAAAGAAAGTGGGGGATGGGAGAACAAGGGTGATTCATCCCTAGAGGCTACAATTCTTTCTTCCTCATACACACCTCACTTATTTCCAGTAACAAATCAACTAAAGTGAGCAGAGTTCAGTAAATATGAGACAGCTGAGAATCCCCTTGAACTCAGAAACCATGTGCTACATGGAAAGTTGCTGTACCTATGCCAACAACTCAGACTATAGGATCTATTTGACCCAGTCTTGTCTTCCATTCTACACTGAGTGGCAGGCAGCAGCTTTCCTTTGGACCCAAGATCTTTTGCATGCCCAGCAAATGCTCTGCTACTGAGTCAAGCCCTTCCTCAGACTTTTGCTGCTGTTGCTGAATATTATTGTCTTTTCCCCCAGGGTAGGTAAGGTGAGCATCCTTCCCAAGATTGGTGCCCCTCAGAAACCTGACCACCTGTCCAGCCCTACCAGCCTGAAGTTTATGAGCCACCCCTGAGTCTCTTTGCTCCCCATTTCCTGTTACTCCAAGGAGGTTCTCCTATCCAGGCTGCCAATGCAGCTGTTTTGAGCTTTTGAAATGAGGAACTGGGGACTAGTAACCAATATCAGCCTTGGCTCATGGCTTCTTCTAGGATAAGTGCATGACCTGGCTTTGAAAATCAGCCTTCTCCAACTAGGTGCCCTCCAGATGTCTTGTACTACAATTCCCATCATCCCATGCTAGCATGGCCCCAACCTGCTGCACCCTATATGTGTTGGACTACAACTTCCATCACCCTAGCCAGCAAGCCTGTCGGTATGTTGGCTGGGGATGATGGGGGTTGTAGTCCAACATGTCTGGTGGGTGCCAGGTTGGGGAAGGCCAACTTAGATTTTAACCTAAAGAGCTCTGCTTGCAAATAGCTTAACTCAGGGGGACTGGTCTGTGCAGCTGTGTTCCCTGCTCTAAGAGGCAGGTGAGTTGAAGAAATAAAGTCCAAGGTGAAGGCTGCAATCCTATATCCACTTACCTGGGGAAAGGCTGCATTGAACACAGTGGGACTGAGACTTACTTCCGAGTAAACATGTATAGGCTTGCGCTGCTAGTGACTATTAGCCCAAAATCATATGAAATCATGAGGATCTGTGCTAGATCAGAATAAAATTATCAGGGATCAGATCTATGACGGTTGGTCAACATTTCAGAATGAAACTGCTGATTTGGTGGGATCCTTTCTTAATCCACTACAGACAGTTCCCTTTCAAATAGGCTGTGACACTTTGGCTTTTATATACTTTCTGGGCAGAAAAAGAGGCACCCTCTGCCTTTTGGGCTGAATTGTGACAGCAACCTGGCCAGCCAGCTAAAGAATGTCCTTTTGTTATGCGGCCATTAAAACACAAAACACAGGAGTAACCAATTAGTGGCACAAGACTGACTTGAATTAAGAGAACAAAGGCGGGTTAAGAGGTACCTGTTGTTTGCAAGGTTCTCACAAATTGACTGAGAAAGGAGCCCTAGCTCTGTAACTGTAGATCTGTAACTGTATTAGTTAGAATACCTAGATCTGTAACTGTATTAGTTAGAAAATCCTGAACTCTTGAAATTTGGGTGGCAAATTTGTAATACGTTTTCACAGCGGGTTGTAAATAATATTGTTTTTAGTAGTATGATTTATTTATAATAAAAATCTATTCCTAAAAAAAAAAATATCTATTCCTAGCCAGGGCTTAGCTCCTTCACCTTTCAACAAAATGCAAGCGCAAACCATCTGCTAGCTCCGCTCCCACCAGGGCGAGAGGGATGATGAGCCAAGGAAGTTCCTTGAGCTTTCACCCCGCTAGCGGATTCCTTGCACATCCCTAGAAGTGTTGTGTGAACCTGGCCGGTGTGTAAAACCAGTGTAATGTAGAAAACCAGTGACTTGTCCAGAAATATAGGTGGTCCTAAGAAATCATCATACATGGGGCAACCGCCTCTGAAATGAAAGGCCCTAAATACGGACCATTAGTCAATCTACTGCCCAGTTAACCTGAAGGGCTGGTGTTGATTACTTAGTTCTGTCCTATCTAAAAAGGGACTGATTTGCTTCAGGATGATGGACAGCTAAGCTGCTTGATCTTGAATTGCTAATGCAGTCGGAGGAAAAAAAAAACACAAGTGCAAACTAGTATCTTTTGAATGTCAAGGTCACAGCATTCCACATTATAGTGAGATGTGAATTTAGAAACCAAACTATAATTTAAATACATCTATTCATATAAATTAGCAAATTTGTCTCTTGTGGCTGGCCTATGCCCCAAATCTTTTATATACCCTGCAATGCCCCTGGTTGTAATGTTGAAGGAGTTAAAAATAGAAGAAATCAATATCCCAGGAAACCCATGGTTTCCCCCCATTTTATGCTGTTCAAGAACTCACAGTGGTGGTGGTGGTGGTGGTGGTGTGTGTGTGTGTGTGTGTGGTTTCTTTCATCTTCCAAAATTGAGCCGCCTTCTTGTTGTTGTTGTTTGCTGTTATTATTTTATTTTCATTTCTATACCACCCAACAGTCCAAGCTCTCTACGGCACCAAAATACCTTGAAATGGCCCTGCCCAGAAGGGTCTAGTTCAGGGCTCTCCAACCTTGGGTCCCCAGATGTTGCTGGACTACAGCTCCCAGAATCCCTTGCCATTAGCCATCCTGGCTGGGTATGCTGGGAGCTGTAGGCCAACAACATCTGGGGACCCAAGGTTGGAGAGCCCTGCTGTAGTGGCTACATTCAAAGGGTACCTTTTGTAGACTGCAATTGGGCACTTTTCAAAGACAGTGCTCTCTCTCTCTCTCTCTCTCTCTCTCTCTCTCTCTCTCTCTCTCACACACACACACACACACACGTACCAAATACCAGAAAAAGTTAATGGCCACAACCCAGCAGTTACCTTAAACCCCAGATTTCAGTGGGCTTAATCATGCCTAACTCTGTGTTGGATTGTGGCCAATACAGACAAAATAATGATTCAAGCACCAGCTATTGTGCATGTTGATAGAGGGTGTCGACTGGGCACAGCTGAGAAATGCTGCAAAATGCAGAGAAAGAAGGAAAGAAAGAAAGATGTTCCCACTGGCCCATATGTCATACATCAACCTCTGGCTGTTGTCACATCTGCATTGTTGACAAACTGACTGACCAGATCAACATGGAGTTGCAGAAATTAACTCATCATAAATCTCATTTTAATTACAAACAAATTACAATATGTTTGTGCACAGAGGCAAAAAAGGAATTTCACCCTAAATATGCCATGTATCCAAGATGCATTCCAGAAACACGCATCTGCTAAAAGCTTGGACTATAGGAGAGCTTTCTTCCACATTTTCATTTAGATGGGTTTTGTAAATCACACCACATTCCAAATCGAAATGGGGTCAGCTCATCCATCACTACTTTTAGAGCCACTTCCTAATAATCAATTTCCTCTCTTTCCAAAGTTCAGAGGAAGTGTGTGGATCCTTATGTAGGTAAAATGGCACCACCCATGCACAAGAGGGAGATATCAATAGGCTTGGGGAACCTCAAAGATTGCAGAAGTACAAAAAAATAATAATTAGGGGGAAAACAAACTTAAGTGAGAGGGACCCATAAACAGCCCAATGAGAATTAAGTGTGCTCAGTGGCCCCAGAATGTTTGACTGTTGGGAGAAAAATTGAAATATGTGTGGGAAAGGAAATGGAATGGAGTATCTTAGAGAAGAGCATGGCTGGCTGGAACACTGAACAGGAACACTCCAGACTACAACCTTTTGTTGTAGCTCTCACTTGTATTGAGTATTTGCAGTGTGCTTCCCAAGCGCTCAGACCACTTCACATGTTTTAGCTCAGGTATAAGTAGGACAGCTCACATATTGCATCTAGAAAGGAGAGAAGCTGAATATATAATGGATGAGAGAGACTTCCCAGCTCACCATTCACTCTCTTAACTGTTAACACTACTGTAGCTCTAGTGTTACATTTGTAGCATGTACCACTCTATCCACTAGAAAGGTACCATTTCCATGTTTTAAAACATGTATCCGATAAGAGTCTGGGAAGGGCACACGCTGCAGTGAATCTCCATGGCACACGCTTTTATGAGGAAATCATGTGTTTCTCCTTGGAACGTGTCAAGCAGCTCTTTGGTTGTAACTCTGCCAAAAGTTTTTGTTTGCTTACTTACACTCACACGCTGTTCCTTGTTATCCCCGCCCAGCATGCTTTGTGAGTTTTGAGTTTGTAACTTTGCTTACGGTATATACAGCCTGCCTTCTGTCCTGATTACTGTACCATTCTTTCATAAGTGAAGGTGACTGGTCTAGAATTCAGAGCTGTAGTAATATAATTGACCTAGGGGAAAGAAGGCATACTATAGAAAACAATGACAATGATATTTGCATGACTGAATAAGCGGATGCTGAAGAAACTGGTTTCTTAGCCAAAGCTTGAAGAACTGGGCCCTTAGCCTGAATAGAAGCCTAGTTGAAACCATGGGCCCATAGACAATATAAAACTCTGCATTTTCTTTTTCTCTCTCCTGGCTTGCTTGGTGACATTTCCTGTGTGTGTGTGTGTGTGTGTGTGTGTGTGTGTGAGAGAGAGAGAGAGAGAGAGAGAGAGAGATTTGCAATATTATATTTGGGTTTATGGGCTTATTTGGGCCTACGTTTTCATCTCAAGCCTAATATTAAGGTGTTTATTACCCTGTCATGAATATTCCTGTCTGGCTGAAAGTTGGCAAGTGTCTACAGGCTTGGCACTGCACTTGTTAATATTAAAATTCCGTTAGAAAAGTTGGAATGAGATCTAGAAACAGTGTGCCAAATTCTGAACTCCTGTAGCGTCTTCAGTCAACTGTAGAAATAGAAAATAGGAGACTCTGGAAATGTCCCTATGAGAAATAGCAGGGGATAACATAGAAGAAGAAGGATTGGGATCAGGGAAATTAAAACTTGTTTCAGCCAAATTGTGTATATTTTAAAGTATATCTTGATCAAAAACATTGTAATAAATACTATTATGTATTTATATAAGCATTTTTATACCGCTTTTCTGCCCTAACAAGGACTCTCAAAGCAGTTCAAATTTAAAGAATAAAGCAACAAAACTTAAAATGTAAAGTCAAAAAGAGCAGAGTTGAGTCATGTATTAAAACGCATTAAAAGCAAGGCAGAAGAAAAGCGGCTTCGTGGCCCATGAGAAGGCTAATCTCACATCCTTTGGGAGGGAATTCCATAACCAGGAGTATTGCCACAGAAAAGGCCCTGTCGTGCATTCCCACCAATCAAACCTCTTTTGGTGAGGCAACATATAACAGGGCCTCCGAAGATGATCTCAGCCTATAGGCAGATTCATATGGGAGGAGACGGTCTCTCAGCTATTCCACCCATAAGCCAATTCAATAGGAAATAAATAAGGATCCCCCACCCATCCACGCAATTAACAGCCAGCCCTTTTAGCACCTTAAGCTTATTTGTAGTTCTTGCTGAACTTCCCTTGGATCTGGATTGTTTGTAATATGCCTTTGAAGGGTGAATAGGATCCTACCTCCCATGGCAAACCTCTACCTATCAGAATGTTGTCTTGCTGTATCTGGATCAGTGCTAGCTGGAATATCGAAGGAGGGATAAAATGCAGATGAAACAAGCTTTGGCTGTGCGGGAAGCCCCTCAGAAGGAGAAACGCAAAGCCAGAGAGCTTTATCCCCTCCAAGGAAACTTGCTGATTTTTCTATGGGCTCAACTTGATGTTACAGTGGCAGCCATACTGGTTTCTTCATGTTTCTGGTTAACTATTCACTTATAAAAGCAGTGGGTGAGGGTCTAATTTAAAAGTAGTGTGTGGGAGTCTAGCTTCAGGTCCCAATTTGAAGTGTTGGCATTAACCTACAAAGCCCTAAGCAGCATGAGCCAGGTTGCCTAAAGGATTGACTCCTTCTATATATAACTGCTTGGACCCTAAGATAATCTTCAGAGGCCTTTCTCCAGGTGAGGTGAGGTGGTTGGGTGCTATCTATCTATCTATCTATCTATCTATCTATCATCTATCTATATCTTTGCACTGCTGTCGGCTTTTACTCTGGTTTTACTTTGGTTTTTTCTTTTTTTTGACTAAAAGGTTTAATATTATGTTTTATCATGTTGTATGTTATGGTTTAAAGTTTTGTTCTGTGAACCGCCCAGAGAGCTTTCGCTATTGAGTGGCATAGAAATGTAACAAATAAAATAAATAAAAATGAACAAACATCAAAAGGTAGGCCCAGTGAAGGGAACTGAAACTGTCCCCTGCCTTACGTACATCTGGAATCCAGCTGACATAGGAGAAGAGTCTAAAGTGACAGAGTGCAAAGAGAGGCCAGCTCTCTTCACTCTGCACATTTTTCTGATGTTCAAATTAAGACTGCACCACATCCAACTTTATATGTCAGCAGGATAGGTATCTGAACAAAAAATGAGCTGACACCTGAACAGCAAACATCGTGTTTGGTCCAGAGCTTGTAAGACAAAGCAAGAAGTGTTGGATTCTCAGTCTCCACCCCCTCCCCATGCCATTATGTTGCTATTGTCTGGCTTCTGCTGGAAGAGAGAGTCGCAATTGCTGCCTGATGAGTTATGGTCCGTGCGAATAAGCTGAAGCTAATACTATGGGCTGCTGCGAGTGTTCTCACTGATGCTTCTAACTGCAAGTTTGGATCTAGATACTAACATTTTCCAAACCCTTCAAGGAGAGCGCGTTGGTGAGGAACCTTTTGCATTCTGAATAGCATCACGGTTTCATTGGAACAACCGAGAGAAAAGAGCCTCTCTGTGTCCTTATCTGCACAATTGCTGTCAGTTGGTTTCCGTCGTGCCTCTTTTTGCTCTGCTGGCTGAACTGCACTCTGGAGTCTCACAAGGCTCTACTTTGCTCGCCTGCATTACGGTACTTTGTACAATATTTATTCTATTTTAGCATTTTTGCTCCCAGGTATCATTGCTATGGAGATGTTTCTGAGACCCATTTATCATTTTCCACTTACCCTGTTGCAGCAATCTATATGCTGTCTTGGTGTCGATCCACACTGAGAGCTTGACTATCCTACAAATTGTTCTGGGCTCAAAGGCCAAGGTAGTTTTTCTTGGTTGCCAGCATCTGGTAGGAGAGGGAGGAGTTAGAGCTCTTTGTTGTTTCTATGGATAATAATCAATAAGGCCCATTAGTGAGACAACTACATACATCACTAAACTTTGACCTATGATCCCCAGAGCAGTCCCAAGGTGCCTATTCATACACTGGCGACATCCAGCCTGCACTCTTGCAAAGCCGATAGGAAAGAGATCACAAATTTACATTACAGTGCCTCTCCCATCTGCAGACTATCCGTCGTCCAAATAGTGTGCCTAGCTTTGTCTTGTATGCTTGGGGAGTCCGGAAGATTCACAATTTTAAGACAAGGGAGTATACTGTAGGAGTATATGTTAGGGTAAGTCTAAAAGCAAGTAATAAAAATGCAAGAATTGCCTTTCTCGATCAGATGAAAGGCCACCTAGTCCAATATTCTGTTTCTAACAATGGCTAGCTCAGGGGTGGAGAATATTTCCCCCCCTCCCAGATGACACTGGACTGCGATTTCCATCAGTCCCAGCCAGCATTGCCAACAGTGAGGGAGGATCAGAACTGCAGCCCGATGACATCTGGAAGGCCACATCTTTCCCCAGCTGTGGGCTAGCCAGATGCCCATGGAAGCTCACAACAAGCACATATGATGGTGCTTTCCTCTTGCTGGTCTTCAACATCTGGTGCCGAGGTATACTGCCTTTGAACATAGAGCTCTTGTAGTCAATGAAATACCAATGAAGTTATCCAATAATTTCTTACTATGTAATTCCTACCCTCAGATTTATGTTTTTGGTTCCCCACGCTGTTTAACATCCACATGAAACTGCTGAGTTTGGTCATTCCAGACATTTGGGGTGAGATCTAATCAGTATCCTGGTGATCTCAAGTACACTGATGGGGTAGACACAGTGACTGGGTTTGCATGACATGATAACCCACTGTGGTTTATAAGCCACAGTGGGTTGTCGTGTGAACCCGGGACAGGTTTGTCAGGGTGACTTATTTTTGGCTTATGAGCCACCGTGACAAGCCATGGCTTGTAGTTGGGTCTGTTTGACCCAAGATGGGTTGCCCAGGGGGCTCGGCGCAGGGAAGAGGAACAGGGATCGCTGAAGCTACTCAACGATCTCCACTCCACCACCACCCGCCACCGTGACAAGTGGCGCAGATTGTCACAACCAACTCACGAGCCGGCTTCAGCAATCGCAGCTCCCCACTCCCTGCCACCAGCTCGAAAGAGGCTTGTCACGGTGGCGGCGGGTGGTGGGGATCACTGCAGCCAGGTTGTGAGCCAACTTCAGTGATCACTGCTCCAACGCCAGCTTGATGAAAGGGCTGGCACTGCTGCAGGCAGGGAAGGGAGATCGCTTCAATCGGCTTGCAAGTGATCCCTGCTCCCCCACTCCGCATCACTGCTGTGAGCAGGGAGGGAGGGAAACCTCAGTGCTCTCCTGGGGTTCCCTGGGATACCAGCAGGAGGACCAATGGTGGGGAGGGAGGGGACATCCTACCCACGATGCGCCTGATCATCTGTCTGGCACATTTTTGGTAGTGTGGCTTATTGTGTCATCCAAACCCACCCAGTGTGTGTGTGTGTGGGGGGGGGAGTGGAGCGGTTCTTCAAATCTTACAATAAAAACAGGTGTACAAAATGGGAACTATGCAACAACTTACAGGATCACAGCCTGAATGCATAGAATGGAGCAGAACAAGGGTATATGTACAGTCACTGCGGGAGGCAGGAGCGCTTTCAGATCACTTGGGTGGTGGCATTCCCTCTGCACTCTCACCTCCCCACAGACACCTGCGGTGTATCTGGGTTCTTGCTTCTGACTATTGCTTATTACTCTCTGTGTGTCTCCCCTTGCTCTCCACAGGCCGCTCTCCCACAGGTACAGGATCCATCCCACACTGTGTCCCATGCAGAACTTGATGAAGGACCACGTCATGAGCAACAGCAGTGACCAGGATACCCACAGCTGTTCCTCCAGGGGCTTGTTAATCTATTTGCCCCGGGCAGACTCCTGTACCCTTGGAACCTCCATGACAGGCAGTTGGGTAACAGGTGTAGTTGCTCCTGACATGGAGCTGGTGCTGTAAGTGTTGCTGTACCTGCTACCCTACTGTCTAAGGCACAGGAGGAGGACTGTTTGGAAAGATCCCTTTCAGGATCTCTGTTCAAGAAAGGCTTTGGCTTTGCCATATATGTTGTTTCTTCATTGTTAGGAAGTGGTCGACAGGGATTTCTTTCCCAGGCCCCAGTAGGATCTGGTCTCAGGATGGGATGCTTGTGGGGAGGGGGGCAGCTAAGGAGCTGGGTGGGCTACTGGAGGAGCTAACTTGGTGCTTTTCAGATCCGCCTTCCCCAACTGGATGGGAGCTCTAGTCCAAACATCTGGAGCAGTTCCTTCTCTGTCCGGGTCTTGAACTCTTTCTCCTAGAGGGTATGTGTGCTTTGTGCAGGCCTCCTGCTTATGGGGCTATGTGGGTGCTATGTTGTGTGGGCTTTTCTTCCTTTTCATTGTGTGTTGTGCTTCCAAAATGGTGGTTATATGAGCCGCATAAGGGGGAATCAAACCCCTTCCTACAGGGATGCCTGGGCACTTGTGGTAGTGGGGTTCTTGCTGGCTGTGCTGCCGGGGCTGATGGACTATGGGTGCCATGGTGTCATTTTGCGTGTTGTGACACAGGGATGTTTGCAGCAAGATAGAGAAACAGGTTTAGTCGTTCAGGCTGGGAATGGGCGTGGTATAGTATCTAAGGGCCAGAAAATTCCCAGTTCAGATCTCTCCTCAGTCATGAATTCATGAGGTGGCCTTTTTAGGCAAGTCACCACTGTCTCAGGTCCCCATCTTGATGGGGACAGTGATAAGGCCTGCTGTAATGGTTACTGACAATAGCATATGAAGTACTTTGACTACTCAAAAAGCACCAATATAAATGCTCTTTATTTATATATATCCCACTCTTCCTCCAAGGAGCTTAGGGTGACATGCATGGTTCCTCCCCATTTTGTCCTCGTAACAACCCTGTGAGGTAGGTTAGCCTGAAAGACTGTGACTGCTCCAGGGTCATCCAATGAACTTCATAGCCGAGTGGAGATTTTTGACCCCGGTCTTCCTAGCCCAAGTCCAACACCCTAACCACTACACCACACCAGATCCTCCTCCTCCTCCTTTCCAAAATGTTCAAAGTGACTAACTAATAAACTGTACAATAAAAATACAACCAGGATCTAGTAGCGGTGCTAGCAGAGCAGCAGCAGCAGCAAACAGTAATTCCACAAAAATCAAAAGCTAGCTTTATCATCCACCCAATGGTTGTTTGCTATCTTGCCACACAACTTCATGTTATTGTTTCCTTATTCACAGTACTTTTATGCTGCCCTTCAGCTTTAAAAACTCCCAGGGTGCCTCACATAATTAAAACAGTCAAATAGCAAATACAATAAAAACAAAACCTCAGAAAACAATAGAAACAGGGCAGTGATGAAATCCAACAGCTTTTTTTTTTTTTTTTTTTTTTAAAGAACCTCTCCCCTGTTCTCAGGGGTTGAAGCAATGCAGGGAACTGGGCAAAGGGGAAATGAGTGCGGAAGACAGCTGGGTCGATCCACTGACATTTCCAGGAAGGACACTGTGTAGGAAATCTAATATGTTTAGGGTGCATGGCTGGCTGGGAAATGCTGGGACTTGTAGGACTTTTTTTCTGTCTAAACATGCATAGGATTGCACCCTTAGAGGAGGAGGAAGGTGCATTCCCCGCCTCCACCAAGGTTTTAGAAATACTACGTACTTTATATTCTTGCCTCTCCCACTTTCATGGGGCAGGAACATAAGAACAGTCATGCCAGGATCAGAATAAGGGGTCCATCTAGTCCAGCATTCTGTTCACACAGGGGTCAACCAGCTGCCCATGGGAAACCCACGAGCAGGACATGAGTGCAACAGCACCCTCCAACCCATGTTCCCCAACAACTGGTGTACATAGGCATACTGCCTCTGATACTGGCGATGGAGGGGACACAATCTCCTGGTGTATATATTCATCAACCACCACCATCTGGTGATACTTTGGAAGTTTTGTGGGGGTGGGTGGGGGTGGTGCTGGAGGAGAGGGGAGGGGGAGGGGGACGTGAGAGCCATAAAAGTTGCCTTGAATGCTGGAGAAGGAAAAGCATTCACCCCCCCACAGTGGGACTGCAGTCCTTCCAAAATAGTGTTATGCTTGGCTGCTCCAATTTCCCTGAGAGGTGAGATGTTTTAGGGGCACAGAACACCGACCTGGGTTTGGTATCCTTTGGAAGGATATCATCGGAGGCTCCGTGGTGTTTTGTAATATTTGAGTTTATTTACAAAGATATGGGATTAGCATAGGGGTGGAGGTGCAGCTTAATTACTCCAACAGACAGCCAAATCCATTGCTCCACTGGAGAAAGGCAGCCCCCCCAAAGGCACTTTCTAGAGCTTGTTTTCTCCATTTAGATTGTAAGCCTGCGGGCAGGGACTGTCTTGTTAATTGTTGTAAACCGCCCAGAGAGCTTCGGCTATTGGGCGGTATAAAAATGAAATAAATAATCGATTATCTTCGAGGCAGCACAGCAGTCCTGAAGGTGCCGCATCGTCCTGAGGTTTGCATCAGGAGCACTTTCAGCTAAGTGTTCGCAGCACCCACCCTCTGGAACACATTACCAACTACCATTAGATAGGTCCCCACTGAGTTCTGACATTCAGACGGTCAAGTCCCATCTCTTCACACAGGCTTTCCCTGAAGTGTGACCCAGCCAGATATGGTCTGTGGCGCACAGGTACACTAGAGAGTGGAGTTTTACTGCTGATCAGCATTTATTTATTACTGTGTTGTTTTATTGTTATGTTTTATTGTTGCTTTGATAGTCATGGCAACGTATATGTTTACCGCTGTGATAAATCTGCGGAAAACTGGTATATAAATCTAATTAATAAATAAAATAAATAATGGAAGGTGTGCCTGGCAGCTTTGCCACTTACTATTAAAGAACATATGCAGTGATTGTGCCCCCATTAACACACTCCTCTCCAACCCCCCTCAAACTCACAACAATAGATTTTAATATTGCCAGATGTCGTTTAGTGACTTGTGTGTGCTGGGGAAACCTGGGATCAAATTGCCTGCTTTGCGACCTTAGGCCAGTCACTGTCTCTCATCCTAATCTACTTTGCAGGGTTGTGAAGATAAAAATGGGATAACTCCATGTGCAACCGGCCTGAGCTCTTTGGTGAAAAGGGTGGGGGAAGGGTAATAAATATGTTAGATAAATAAGAATATTGTATTAATTTTAAAATGACACACACACCCCAAATAAAGAGGTTAGGTTTATAACCAAATCACTGTGACTCCAATTCAGCTAAAGGTAAGGCTTCTAGGAAGTCCCATAGAAACTAGTGGAACAGCTTGGTTGTGAATAACAAGCAGGACAATCCTATGCATATTTACTCAGAAATAAGTTCCACTGTGTTTGATGGGGCTTACTCTCAGGTAAGTGTGTATAGGATTGCAGCCTTAAGTTCTATTGCTGCTAATGAGACTTACAGCCTGATCCTACCCATGTTTACTCAAATTTAAATCCCATTCAATTCAATGATATTCTTGTCTCTCTGGTAAGCATGGATAGGATTGTAGCTTTAGGCTGCAATCCTCTGTACACTTACACGAGAGTATATCCCATTGGACACAGTGGGACTTCTGATTACACATTTATAAGATTGCACTGTTAGTTGCAATTATTTTTTGCTGGATCGCACGGCTTGTAATACAAAAAGCAAATTGGTACCGATCATCTCCTTCCCTCTAAATTTCATATGGTTGGTTACATCATTTCTATGCCGTTTTTCTAACTGTGCAATCTTTAGTCGTCGTTATTCTCATCTTATACCTGGGAAACTACAGTACAGATATATTAGTTGCCCAAGGGCCAGCCTGTGAGACCAGGCTATGAAGGAACTGGCAAGCCTGGCTGTCTGACCTTTGCTTGCCTGAACTTCCGGTTTCCAGAGACTGGATTGCTTAGCAGCCTGCTTTCTTGCTTTCTCCTTCCCTGATATGCAGGACCAGATTCTGAAGGATCACACTAACCCTGAATTCCTAAAAGGAAAGGAGGATTCCTTAATGTAAAATTCAAGTGCTCCAGAGGTAGAAGCAGAATAATTTTTGTGATACCTCCCCCCAAGCAAGAAGTATTATTAAAAATTACATATCCCACCTTTCCTCCAAGGAGCTCAAGACAGCGTTCATGATGCTCCACTCATTTTATCCTCACAGCAGCCCTGTGAGGTAGGTTAGGCTGAGAGATCATGACTGACTCAAGGTCACAAGAGAGCTTCATAACTCAGTGGGGATTTGAACCCAAGTTTCCCTGGGCCAAGCCCAGCATAGCACAACATAGCACTGGCTGTCCAGTCATAGGGAAAACCTAGTTCCTGGATATATCCTCAAATTTCATTTAAACAAGCATTTAGTGGAAATGCTCACCTGCCAAATCCCTCATTAGGCAGTTAGAAAGACACTGTTTCTAAGAATGCACACCAGTCTGAGGCAAATTTTGGGGTGGGGGAGTACATTAACCACATTTGGCCAATGAAGCAAAGAGGCTCAGGTTAACATTTACAGTTGGCATCAAGCTCTGGGCACAAATACTGGCATTGATGCCTTATATTTCACAAGAGTTAAAATCGTCTGTGCAGGCAGCCCAGGTGCAGGTAAATAATCCTGGGATCTCAGTTTAGCCCTATGCTGGTGAGAATCCAGACACAACACAGAAGCAATTAGCTTGGTGTTTGCTTTAAGGGAAGCATGTTTTGAAGGCAAAGGGAAGCCCCCAGCCAGCTGCATTTTCCAGAACCACAGACCTTAGTTTTTGGTTGTTTCCCATCTACTTAGCAAAAGCAGAGAAGCCGTAGCAACTGTGGTTAGATGAGGAAACATGAAAACCATGTCCATGTGTTGAATTGCAGGGGGCTGGGGCGGGGAATGGGAGTCTTAGTGCTCCTTATTCCCACAAGCTCCAAGGGACACCTGAATAGCACAGCCCACAAGGATCATGCGCCTGTTCACATGGCAACATTGCTACCTGTAAATGAATTGTAAATGTGTCCAATTTTGCTTTCCTAGTTTGTTTGGAAGATCACTAGAATATAAGTAAGAAAAGCTCTCTCTCTCTCTCTCTCTCTCTCTAATCACATGGGTATCCAATGATTCAAGGAGAACTTGGATTCATTGCAAACTGTTAAACACTGATTAAGAACCAAGCAAATATGCTCTTGCCAGTAGAAATGTGACCAATAAAAAATATCACCTGCTGTCCCATTTTCTGAGACCAGTATGGCAGCAACACTCTTAAACTGGTAAAATATGTAAATTATAGTGTGTGTGTGTGTGTGTGTGTGTGTGTGTAATGTTCCTGTATTTTCTTTGCCCCAGACATGCAGAAATCTAACCAGGGACTATATTCACTAATTCATTTATTTAATTGTATTGATAGCCGACCTTATTCCAATAAGTTAATTGTTGTAATTAACAATAAGTTAATTATAAAACCTTCCATTACATTGATTACATTATTTATTTATTTAAAATTAATTTTAGTCTGCCTATACAGATTAGTCGGTTTCCATGCCCACAGTATATCAGTCTTGTCTGGGTTCAGTCTCAGCTTGTTTGCTCTCATCCATCCGAGCTTTTCCTATCCCACCCTATCCCTGCTTACAAAAAGCCAGTTTAAATAAAAAGATCCAGTGTGGCTACAAAAAGCCAGTGTGGCATAGTGGTGAGAGTGTTGGACTGGGACCTGGGAGATCCGGGTTCTAGTCCCCGTGCAGCCATGAAACTCACTGGGTGACTTTGGGCCAGTCACTGACTCTCAGCCTAACCTACCTCACAGGGTTGTTGTGAGGATAAAATGGAGAGGAGGATGAGGATTATGTAAGCCGCCTTGGGTTCCTTGCAGGAAAAAAAGCGGGGTATAAATATAATAAAATACACACTCTTTCCAGAATAAGAGTCTTGTAGCACCTTAAAGACTAACACATTTATTCTGGCATAAACTTTCATGGACTGTAGTCCACCCCATCAGATACGTGGAGTGTTATGGAGCGTTTCAGGTTTATATACAGTACAAGTGGTGGAGCAGGGTGGTTGGAAGAATTGTAAGCAGGTGGGAAATTGAATACAGAAAGGACGGTTACAATCGCAGTACAGTAATACCTTGGATTGCAAGCATAATTCGTTCTGGAATAAAGATCTTGGTCTCGAGTCCAGACACGATCTTGTCTGACAGTGGTCCTGGTCATGGTGACGCCGCGATCCAACGACTCCACGATCCCTACCTGGACTTGATGGTGGCAAAATCTACACTTCGTTCAGACGACCATGCCCCAATACCGAAACAACACATCAATCAAAATAAATCTCAACACATCGTTGGGGCTGCGCTCCTGGTAGCTGTCCATAGTGGCCGAGCAGCGGCGCGCCTTGCTTCCATGCGCTCTTCACCGGTGATCGCGCTCCTTCTGGCACAGCCAGAAGAGACTCGTCAACAGCCCAGGGATGTTGACAAGTCCTTGGTCTCGAGTCCCGAGTCGAGTCTCGAGTCCCATTAAAAATATTGGGACTCGAGTCCGAGTCGAGTCTGAGGGGGGACTCAGTCCAACTCACAAGTCGAGTCCTCGAGTCCGAGTCCCCATCCCTGCGTGTTTGTAATCCAAAACACTCTTATATCAAAGTGAGTCTCTGGCGGGTGTGAGTGGGGCTGATTTCGGCCCACTACGCCCACTCAAGGTGAGTGGTTACATCCCTACGACTTGTATTGCAAGACGTCGCTTGTTTATCAAGTCAAAATATATTTTAAAAATTTGCTTGTCTTGCAAAACGCTCTCAGACCAAGTTACTTGCAATCCAAGGTATTACTGTATTAGCAGTGGTCATTTGCAGGCAGTTGTTACTGATATAACACAAACATGCTGGCACTAGATAAGCCAATTAACACATGTAGTGAGATGACAATCTTTTATCCTGATTCAAGCCTCTGGCAATAGAATTAAACCTGTTGATGCATTCAAACTCAGCAGTCTCTCACTCTAATCTCCCTTTGACATTTCTTTGCTCCACAAGGGACACTTTAAGGTCAGTGACAGAGTGTCCTGGGAGGGCATCTGATGAAGTGGACTATAGTCCACAAAAGCTTATGCCAGAATAAACTGGTTAGTCTTCAATGTGCCACAAAGAATCTTTGTTGTTTTTGCTGCAATAGACTAATATGGCTACCCTCTAGAAATAATTCCAGAATAAGAGTTGATGGGCAGCCACTAAGAATGCCACTCGGTATGCCCTTGTTTGCCTGACTTTGTGCAAAAATGCTAAACTTAAGGAGAGTGTTCTGTGTTGCTCTTATGCGCATGATATATCCTAGGGAGGATGGAGGTGGTCTATTAGATATGCTGCCCCAAGCCATTTGGAGCTTTGTAAGTCATTAGCAGTGCCTTGAATTCAGCAACAGGACAATAGATGTTGAAAGGGGGGATTTACTCCTTGTATATAAAAAGAAGCAAATGCATAGTACACTGAGACCAACAGGTTTTTTTGGGTTTTTTTTTTTAAGCCATGAAAGGATGAGCAGCATGGTTAATTGAATTTTTTTTTTTTTTTTGGTACAAAGGTGCCTGTATCAAAACCTATTCACCAGTGAGGATTGGACTCAGTGATTCCTGTGTCAGTCAATGATATTGGAATGGAACTGTGAGCTGGCCCAGGAGGACAGCTTGCTGGTCAGAACTGATCATGGGCAACAGTCACTATTTCCAAAAGTAAGATTATACAAAGTGCAGCTTAGAATGAGGTAGACCAAAAAAAAACAAAAAAAATGCAGATCCTGTGGAAGTGTTATGAGGCAGGACTACAGCTGGCTCAGTTCAGTGGCATTCTGAAAGCATTTTGGTTACTTCTAAGAATTTGCTAAGATGCAACAGTCCATTTCCCTAATATTGCAACTTGTGGCATCATGAGAGGATGGACTTGTTCCACATGCCAAGCATAGTATCTATGTCAGCGCATGCTATTCCATTTGTTAATTATGCATATCTATAGGATTGGGATGCCAAGCCAAGATCTTGCTAATGTTATCTATGCCCATACCTACCTTCACACACTCACCTGGTTCGCACAATCACTGTGACTTAAACAAGCCATGGTGGTTTGTTTAAGCCACGGCGCCATTTGCCTAATTGCCTGCCTGGGCACGGCTTGTCACATTGTCCAAACCTGGATGGCATTACTTGTTTGAGGGGGAAACAACCCTCAAATAACCCAATGTGTGAAGGTAAGTATGGATATGGATAACATTGGCAAGATCTTGATTTGGCATCCAAGTCAAACCATGGGTTATGTAAGGGTTGTATAACTGTCAGATAACCCCCACTGCTTGGTTCGGACTACACAGCAAGCCACAGCGATCCCCGGCCAGGGCTTGCATATTCATAATGGCAGAAGGCATGTGCTGCGGCACCCTGAGGGTTAATTAACCCATGGTGGGCTGTTGTGCTGTCTGAACCAGGTCAATGAGATTACCCCCAGCAGGTAAGGAAAAGCATTTGCATGAACTTTGGCAAAACAGGGAGAAGGGTTTAAAAGGTCAGCATAAATCAACAAGAATGGCAGCACTTAGGGTATCCTGTACTAACTGAAAACCACTGATGCAGAAGTGTAACCTTTGATAATAGCCACATAAGATCACACAGCCATTCCCATCTTATACCAGTCTAAGGGTTGTTCAGTGATCATTGGAGTCAACAGTCAAAACTCTTGGTGGATCTAAAGATGCATGCTCAAGCTTCTAGTTAAAAACAACAAGGCCCAAACAGAGTCTGCTAATTACATATTAAAAGAGCATTTCATAAAAGAGAATAATTACCTTGTGTCGTGTGTGTTCTAACATCACATGAAATCCCAGTGTGGTGGGATGGGCTGGCAGGCGCTCAGTGTTTGACATTACATTTACTAAGAAACAAACAAACAAAAATCCAGGGAAAGTACATAATTCATCTCACAGATTCGGGGGAGGACAGAGAAAACTGTGAATTTTGCTGAAGAAAACACCAACTTTTTGAGGAAATAAATTGTTCTTCTCATAGTCTGCCTAGGCATCCAAGTGCTTCTTAGTGATGCTGTATTTGTTCCGACTGTCATTTAATATAAAGGAGACTGTGAATTACATTTTTTGCTAACTTCCACCCCCCATCAAATGAATAAACAACTTGGCATTTTTATTCTTAGAGTGATTCTGCCCAAATCAATTACTGGATGCAAGTTCTCATTAGTGTTTCCTCTATAGGGGTTTGCTTTTTCTTCACTGAGTGGTGGGAAAGTCAGGAGACACCCAGTTCGCATGGAACGACAACCCAGGGTTGCCAGTGCATGTTGCCTGATTGCTTCCACTGCAAGTGGGTTTAACTCTGGGATCCAACTCTGGCTTGTCTTTCCCCCAACAATCCAGAGTTTCTGGTCTGCACACCACGCTAAACAACCCAGAGCAACCCAGGGATGTTTACCTGTTGTGACGTGAACTGGGCCTTTATCAGGGTAGTATTATCCAAAGGAAAGGGCTGTGGCATCTTTTTATTTACACCTTTACAAGCTACTGAAAGTAAGTGTTAGGGTAGCAGGATCAAATAGGAGGCTTCAGTAACAACAGATAAGAATGATTTGATGGACATGGTATATATAGGGTTATCTCCAAAGCAGAATCAGGATGTGTCTCAAAATCCTAAGAATGTAGGAATTGCCTGAGTTCTATCTAGTTCAGCATTCTGTTTCCCACAGTGGCTACTTGGCCATCCAGATGTCTTTGGAAAAACTCACAAGCAGGAGGACATGATCAACCATCCTGTTGGGAGGTTGGTCGCAAGCATCTGCTGGTCAAAGTGTTCCTGCTTCTGAATGTGGCCTGAAGAATTAAGTACAAATTCAGCACATTTAGCTAACTCACTATTCACCCTGACATATGAATAAATTTAAGAAAACTAGTCTCAATGCAGATCATTGACTCCGCTGTTTACTTCCTGCAATTGTCAAAACTGCCCATTAATTCCTGAGTTTCCTATCTTTTAATCAGTTACTGATCCACAAGAAGACCCATCCTACTGCTTTACTTTCTTTGGTGTCTATGGTAACTTCTTTTACCGGGTGACTGGACAGATGGGTGATTAACAAATATAAATAAATAAATAAATAAATTTTAAAAGCTGTTTGAAATCCCTATATAGACAATGTCCATCAAATCATCCTTATCTGTTGTTACTGATGCCTCCTGTTTGATCCTTTAGGGCAGGGGTGAGGAAAGATGTTGTTGGCCAGCAACTCTGAGCAGCCCTAGCTAGCACAGCCAATGGTGAGGGATGATGGGAGTTGCTGTCCAGCAACATCTGGAGGGCCACAAGTTGCCCATCCCTGCTTTAGGGCAAATATTGCTTTTACGCTTTCCAGATATAGCCATTCTCCTCCAAAGTCCAACATCCTCCATCTCCCTTACTTCTCTTTTGCCTCTAGCACCATCTCTGCCTCTTTTCCCCTTCTGCTGTCTCTTCCCACCTCTCTTCCACTCTCCTGCCCCCTCAGCCTCTTTCCCGCCTCTGCATGTCCTCCACCTCAATATTTTATTCCCTTTACTCTTTGTTCACACCTCCATGATGTTTGCATACATGGGCTCTGGTGGGGCATGTAGTCTACAAGACTTTTACATGCCTCAACACATCTGCAGTAAAAGTAAGCAGCTAGGGCAGAGTTTTCTCTTCAGTAGGTGCAGCAGCGAGGGAGGAACCAGGTACTGGCTCTCCTCATCCTCACTTCCTTTCTACCCATCTCCCTCTGCCTCTCCTCCTCTTTCTGTACTCTGGAGAAGATAGTTGGGTTATAGCATACAAGGACTATGGTGGGCTACGCAGCCTCCAGAATTTTGCTACAAACCAAAGAACATTTGCTTATAAGAAGCTGAGAGGATGGGTTTTGCTTCATGCTTCAAGTCTGATTCTCATATTTGTGGGTAGAAATAAAAATTTCTACAGATGAGATGGGTTAGTATGCGTTTTGGCTTGCTTGTTTGAGTCATCTGGACTACAGACTTACTCAACTTGAATCAAGGAGGCACTTCTAACATGGTGTAGGTAATTGTTTACTCTTACTCTGTCCAAGGAACGTGCATTCTGCTTTTGAGAAACATAATAGCCTAAACTGAGTCATTTCAGATTCAGACACAAAACTACAAACCTGCTTTCGAGGCAGATATAGAACTTGTTAGGCAGCTACTGTCCCATACTTGCTTAATAAATTTATGAGTCACATTTTACAAAACTTTTCTAAGAGTGCTCAAAGCAATCTATAATTAATAGCAGTCCTGGGCATCTTAGGATGGAAAGGTGGGCTATAAATACAATAAAGGGAGCTGTATTATTTATTCCATGCTTTTTTTTTTTTAATAAGAGGGAGGGAAGAGGAAGATGTAATAAGATAAGAGGGCAGAGGGAGATGGGTAGAAAAGCAAGATGGCAGAGTTGTCAGATTTGACTTTGGGTCAACCCCTTCTTCTTGACTGGCTTCATTAACTATTGCAAGGGGTTCAGGTGTGAGAGGAAAGGGTTCAAGCTTCTTAAAGAAATCCTTGAAACATAACTTCCCTTAATCCAGCCTTGGTAAGAGGCTCTTAGCTTAGGTTTCTTATGTTGCAATCCTATGCACAATTATTTGGGAGTAAGCCCCATTTGAACTCAGTGATTTACTTCTGAGTAAACATGCATAGGATTGTGCACAGCATCAATGACTTTTTTGAACTGTTCCATTTTTGGTTTTGTTTTGCTTTGCAGGAGGTATGGGTTTATAAAAATAATCAAATGATTATCTCTTTCTTGGTGAGCCAAGTAGAAAATTTTCTTTTTCTTTCATAAACATGCGAAGGAGAGAGGAAGACACATTAGCCTGCATATGTCTGCTAGTGAATTCCACTTAAAGTTTGGCTGTGTATTTACGGTCCCAGCCACAGCAGCAGGGACTGAAACCTGGAATAACTGCTGAAACCAGAGGCTTAACAAACAAACCATAACCCCAGCCCTGAGGCTTCCGTGATGTAGGCCATAACCAATATGCACAGTAGCCATCTCTATTGGCATGCTATGATAGCATAATTCAGTCTCATTGGCACAGGAAGCTACAGCATTGGCTATGGTATCAGGAAATGTCCAGAACTTCTGGAACAGATTGGAATCTGCTAGTTTCTGTTCAGCATGCTGATGCAACTAGGACAGCCTTCCCCAACCTGGTGCTCTCTGGATGTTAGACTACAACCCCCATCATCCCCAGCCAGCATGGCCATGATGGGGGCTGGAGCACAACACATCTGGAGGCTGCCAGGTTGGGAAGGCTGAACTTGGAAGTCTGGTAGATCTGCAGATAGCAGGTTTTGATCAATCAAACACTTTGGGGGGTGAAATATGGGGTTCCTTCCACCGTCTGTCTCTTGAATTTGTAATGGAGAGTATTTTCTTATTCACAGAGGATTGTTCATTTGTCCTCAGAGTGCTTCATATGTTGCTAGAGGCCCTGTGCATCTCTTCTAGAGGGGATTTAATAAGGCTCATCTTGACATTTGGGAGGGGAAGCATATGCTTCAGTCACTGTGTCTGAGGATCAATGCACATGACTGACTACTTGTGGTGGCCATTTTCTCCCTCTGCTTGTGATGACTCCATTTTTGTGGTGAGTGGTGTCTCTTGAGTAGCTTGTTTTCAAAATGTGGGATGAGCAGTGATGTGGCTTCTGCTTGTGGTGATTGATTCAATCTACATATCTGTCATGGACATGTGGGAAAAGAAACCTTCACCAGCACAGCAATCATGTGTGACAGACAGCCCTCACTGTTTTTTGTGGGTTTTTAAAAAAAGTTTTTTTTGGTAAAGGGAAAAACAAAACTAGTCCGGCAGGTTTATTTCTTTTTATTTTAAAATGTAAGGAGGAAAGGGAGACCTGTGTGTTGGGTAAGGGAGGGAGTGCACACACCCCCAATTTGGTGCATGGGTGTCTGGGAGAGCACTTTCTGCTTCTGGGGAGGCTATAACCCATTAAGAGGACAGGAGGTTTGCTGGTGATACCTCTCTTCCATTGGATATGGGATAAATCCAGTGGGTATATCACATTCCCCACTTGAGTGCACAGGCAGAAAGCAGTATAAAATTGCAGTTTGCAGTAATATATAGGAGTGGCCCAATTGTTGCGAGAAACTGAGGGGAAGCATGGTGTTCTTCTGTGAGGCTAGCTTGATGGTACACTTTTTCTTCTGAATGGATTTATGTGGGTTAATCAGGAATACATTTATGTGCTTTTATTTGTTAAATTTATATCCTGTCTTTTCACCAAATGGTGTTCAAGGTGGCCAACATATTCCCTACTCAGTAGGTGATAGAGTGAAGGGATCCATTCTTTACTTGGTGTGGCCATGCTAGTCCATTGCTACAAAACCATCAGAGTCTCGTGGCACCTTAGACGAATTCATTTATTCTGGAGTAAGCTTTCATAGACCATAGTCCACTTCATCAGATCCATGGAGCATTATGGAGAGTTCCAATTTTACATGAAGTACATGTGGTGGTGGTTGGGGTGGTGGGAAGGAGGAATTGAAATCAGTGAGGTCAAAAAGAAAGAAACTACCGTAATTGTGAAAATTACTGACAGTGACAATCACATTAACAGTGGCCATGCACAGCACAGTTGTGCAGCTGTTGCTGATAACACAAACATCCTGGCAGTAGGTAAGCCAATTAACACATATCGTGTGATAAAAATCCTTTATCCCACTTCAAGCCTCTGGCAATAGAATTAAACCTGTTGATGAATTCTAACTCAGCAGTCTCTTGCTCTAATCTCCCTTTGAGGTTTCTTTGCTCCACAATGGCCAATTTAAGGACAGTGACAGATCGTTGCTGGGTGTGAAACAACCAAGTATTCCATGAACGAAAGATCATCATCTTATAGTTTGTTAACTAATCCAGAATAGTTCCCTGGTACCATATTCACAATCACTAATCAAGATAAGAATCCACTTTACATCCATAAGCATGGACTGAGTATGCACATGTGATCGCCTTGCTTGAAGTTGAGATGATCATATTTCGGGGCATCCAAAGTGTCTCCCTGTTCTCGGTAACACAAGGTTTTCTGACCTGTTTTCCCTGAGTAGGATTTGTAATTTTAAATGCCATCACACAACCTTCATTGAAGCGGTTTGCATAGGTGACTAAAACTCCAGGTTCTGCTCAGGATATGGGAGATCCGCAAGCAAGCACGGCAAGCAGAAAAGAAAGAAAAAGTTACACCCATAAGCAGGGTGGTCATGTATACTGGAGCTCTGAAAGGGTGGAAATCCAAACCTTTCTACTCATAACTACTTTGATTGGGAGTGTGACAAGATGCTTAATTACTTCACATGTGGTAATTATTTCACATGTGTGGTGCAATCCTGGCTATGTTTACCTAGAACTCAGTTCCACTGTATTCAATGGGGCTCTTACTCCTTGAGTGTGTTTAGTACTGCAGCTCAAGTAACCTTGAGTATACAGGCCTGTGGCTTACGCTGGCTCAGCTTGTCTGAGTGTGGAAAGGTCAAGCCTGGTTGTTACTTGGATGGGAGACCCCTCCTCTAGTTTCCTGCATTGAGCAGGGTGTAGGCTCCTTCCAACTCTATTAATGAAATCTCTATGTAGCCTAATGAGGCGGTGACAAGGCAATTGGGCAAATGTGGACCCATTTCTCAGATCTCTTGATAACTGACTGGATGTACATAGGCTGCTTTTGTCTGAGGGGCCACAGTTCTCACAAGGCAAGATGGCAGCTGACTGAAGTGTCACACACTGGCCCCATTAGTATGCCTATGTACACCAGTTGTTGGGGAACATGGGTGGGAGGGTGCTGTTTGCACTCATGTCCTGCTTGTGGGATCCCGTGGGCAGCTGGTTGGCCACTGTGTGAACAGAATGCTGGACTAGATGGGCCCTTGGTCTGATGCAGCAGGGCTCTTCTTATGTTCAATAAGAGCCTTTGTGCCCCCTCTTCTCCCTCAGTGTTCGAGCAGGGGTGAAGGGGAGGTGAGAGGTGGAGCATTCCCTGTTTCAGCATGGGTGACGTTATCTTCTGATTGAGCCCCCCACATCTTCTGCTTGGTGTTTAAGTGGGCGACTCGGAACACGTCCCTATAATAAGTGCGAATAAACCGGCTGACACGAGGGGCATCAACGCGGGGCAACCCCCACACGGGTGACAGGTTGATACGCATTCTCCACTTCACGCGAGTGGGGGAACAACTTAGGCGGCACGTCATGTTCCTCCGCGCGCCGCCGCCTCCTTCTCCTCATGACTAACACACTTCATTCTGCTTTTGTGTTCTCACGCACGCACGCACGCACGTGGGGCGCGGGGGAGGGCGAGGTGCATTCCCCCCCCCACCCCGGGTGACTGTCGGAGGAGGAGGAGGAGGGCCACATTCCCCGCTCGACGCGCGGAAGCAGCGGGCGAGTACGCTGAGGCGGGGTCACATGCTGCCCTTGTGGGTGGCCAGGCGCCGCCCAGCGACGGCGACACGCTCCTCTCGGCCCTTCGACCGAGTCTGAGGGAGCGACGTCCCCCTCGCCTGTCCGTCTGCCCCCCTCCACCCCGGCCCAGCCCCGGTTACCGACGGACGGGGTTGAGTGTGTGCGTGTGCGTGTTTGTGGGGGTGCACGTTCCCCTTTCCTCGCCCCAGCGGAGCCCAAGGCCGGGCTGCCCGGATTGGCCGGGGAGGGCCGCGAGCTCCGCCCGCTGTAGCCGTGCTTGCCTGGCTGGCTGGGAGGGAGGGAAGGAGGGGAGAGGCGCGGGGCTGCGCTCCCTGCGCTGCCTAGTCTGGAGCGGGAGCCTGGCAGCGGCAGGAGCGGCGGCGGCGGCGGCGGCTGAGGAGCAGCCGGAGCCTGCTGGTCTGAGGAGGAGTCCGCCCCGTAGCCCTCCACTCCTTGTGCGCAAGGCAAGGGGGGCCCCTCCCCGCCTCGACCGATCCATGACCATGGGCGACAAGAAGAGCCCGACCAGGTAAGGGGGCTGACGGACGGCAGAAGGAAGGGAAGTAGTGGCGCTTGGTGAAGCAGGCAGGCAGGCAGGCAGGCGAGGGCGAGCTCTTCCTAAGATGGAGGGAGTGTAGAAAGGGGGAGCAGAAAGGAGTGTGCGCGGGTGCCCGCCAGAGCACCCACCGCCCACCCGGCTTTATGCTCCGGGGAGGCGCTGCGTGTGGGGACTAGGCCCCGCGGGGTGGGGGGTGGTAGTTGTAGTAGTGGCGGTAGAGGAGGGGGCGTTTAAGATGGAGGGAGTGGGTGAGGAGGAGAGCTTATTTGCCTGCCTGCCTGCCTGCCTCCCAACCAGGTACAGAAAACTCCTTGTTTTCAATTGTGTTGGGGGTGGGGGGGGGAGGAACTGTAGTGTCGAGGGGCAGAAAACCTAGAGCTCCTTGTGTGGTAGGATGTAGGGGGTGGGGGCGGCGGCGGCTCTATTTTGTGCCCAGGGTGGCTCTTAAGATGGAGGGAGTGTATAAAAGCAAAAAGGAAGGCGAAGTGTTTGTGTTTCTCTGGTGCCAGGGCTAATCTGGTGTTAGAACAGCTATGGCGTCTTCTCTCTCTCTCTCTCTCTCTCTCTCTCTCTCTCTCTCACACACACACACACACACACACACACACTCTCTCTCTCTCTCCCCCCCCCCCCATGTCTCCTCACACTGACTTCTTCCAGACAAAGGGAGATTTAACAAGGTAAAGGAGACAGACAGACAGATGGAGGGGGCGCATGGAGGGACACGCCTACAATCCTTTAAAGTACAATCGAGCACCCCCACCCCCCCCACCCCACATATATACACACCAAAAAAGAGGGAGGATAGCGAGCCCTCTCAGATACCTTCCACCACCCTTCTTTTCCCTGCCCTTCCAGATTCAGTTGGTAGTCGTTGTTCTATGAAATCGATTGTCTTGGGATTTAAGATTGAGGGGAAATGCTCCTCTTTCCTCTCTTACGAAGGGAGATGGTGATGATGGGGAAGCTTGGGCACAAGGCAGGATATTTGTGTCATAAGAGGATAAAACAAAAGTGAAATTTTGGCTATATACGGTAGATGTTTTGCCTCCCCTTCCTACTACCCCATTCCAAAATGTGATTAGTTTTTAGGCAAGGAGCAAAAAAAGGCAGGCAGGCAAAGCAAAGCGGTGTATAGCATGAAACAATCTGCCTTTATGATCTCGTTTCTAACGCATGTTTTATTTCTCCTCTTCTTACCTTCTTCTCTTCCTTCCCCCCTCTTCCTCTATGCACTTTTCAAGGCCAAAAAGGCAAGCCAAACCTGCAGCGGACGAAGGTTTTTGGGATTGTAGTGTCTGCACCTTTAGGAACAGTGCTGAAGCCTTTAAATGCAGCATATGTGATGTCAGGAAAGGCACCTCTACAAGGTACATTGGCAGATTAAAATATGAATATTTCTCTCCTCCTCCCTTAATTGTAATGATGCTGACTTGTTGATTTACCATAGTGTTAAGAGCAAGAAATAACTCCTTTTGAAAGAATGTTTAAACCTGTGTTTTGTGTTATGACCTTTCAAGTACATATTAAAAACAAATGTTTACCAGGTATATAATAATTACCTGATGCTGCTTGCAGTATGCCATGTTTGTAGGTAAAAAGAAGTTACAGGGCCTCTCAGCTCATTTGGATATGATTGGAAGTTGGATACTTTTCTGTGACATTTTGGTATAGTTTTTCTTAAGCTTGGGGAGTATTCTTTTCTTTTTTGTTCTGAAGGTTGATAGAGTAAAGAGAGGACCACAATACAAAAACAGCTTGAATAATCCTGTTGTTGTTTTTTGTATTTCTAAGAATGCTTGTTTTGTGTAAAATGAGAGAGCTCTGTAGAAAACCAGTGTCTTCCAGAACAATGTGTTCTGCAAAGACATACAAGTTATGTGCAGGAGTGCTGCCAATATGACACCTAATGAATGCACTCATCTCACAGAAATTTAGAAGCAATACAGATATCTGAGAAGTTGAGATGTTACACCTTTTTTGATTAACATGCAGATTACTGATGGAAATTCTTTCAAAATGTTGAAACTGTTATGGATGGGTTAGTTATTTCTTTCAAAGTAGTTAGGTTGGCACATTGGCTTAAGTATGAATTGGGTGTTTTTATTTTGTAATTCTCCACAGTACTTTTGGACTATTATAAGCATTGTTATAGGTTTGTTGTGTGCTTTTTATATTGGTGCAATACTGAAATTTTTCTGTGAACAGACTTACCTATGTGAACACTTTGCAGAATGGCAGACAGCAGGTTGTTTGATGTGACAGAGAGTAGTTGAGAATATATTACTTTAGTATTTTGGTCAAGGCAGAGTGAGAGAAATAAACACACATGCACGCACACTCACACACACACTCACACACTTACTTTCAACCAGGAAAATCCTTCTGGATCATTGAAACTTTCTGCTGACTTGAGTGCATTTGTTAGTTTTCATATGACAGTACATAACTTTTATATCTGTGTAAGTATTTCTACACTTTATGTGATTTTGACTGTGAGGTCTAGGGTATATCATATGTTTTAGTAGCATCACTAAATCCACCTGTGGCTCTTGCTTACAAACCTGTTTATTATCTTTGGGGATTGTGTTTTTTTTGGAGATACACTTACAGGATCAGCATTTTATAGATGCTGTTTAACAGAGATGGGCAACTGTCAGCTTGTGGGCTGGATCTACTCCCTGTGTCAACTTTTAAGTGTCCCTGCCAAGTTAAGTATGGTAAAATGTTTGCCCCCAGTTTCACTCATAAAATCCCCCTGTAATATTTTCAGGTTGTAAGAAATAGATTCCAAACTTCAGTAGTGCATTTCAATTTTGTATGTAACATATTTGGTATGCAATTGTACATATCTGTAATATAATGCCTGAGATATATAATTGGGAGGCGCTTACTGTTAGATTGGGAAAACTTTATTGTGGAGCTTTTGAGCTTATGAGCTTGTGAGGCAAAGCATGCTTTAAGCAACCATATTAGAACCTGGAGAACAATCTCCCCAAAGAATACAGAAGTTAGGCATGTCCAGTGCATAACTTGTTTGCGATCTCTGCTTGTTAAATGTCACCTTTTTTTTCTCTTAAGGAAAAATCATTTGTCCAATATCTTTGGAGGGTTGGGTGAAATAAAATCTAAGAACCTCATCCCATTTAATTATATATTTATCATGAAGTGGTACATTAAAAACTGGAAATGTTCAACTGGGCACAGTTACAATTTTTTCAAGTGATAGAACTAAAAAAAATGTTTGATTACTTTCTCATTACAATTTGGCTACAACATGTTAGACAATGCTGGGTTCCCAGTTCTATACCTGCCTATATGAGTGTAGTTTAACCAAAGACAATATTACATACACTTAATTCATGCTTTCAAAATAAGATGTTACTTTATGCTTCTTTAAGAGCTTATCAATAATATTTGACATTTCATAGTAAAGAAGTACGGTATATTGAGTATCATATATAAACTGAAACTGAATGTTCTAAACAACTGAAATTGCAGTAACTGAACTGTGTGAACTTTAAGTTGAGTTCTTGGTTGTGGCTTGTCTCTGAGATTTACTGTATATGATATATGTTGGTGTCGGGAAATTTTTTTGCATTTTTTCATAGACACAGAATATGTGAAAATGTTGTGCCTTATGGCTGGCTTTTGGAATATTTGTAGCTGATAATGCAATCTATTTGCATGCTTCTATTACAAAAAAAATGTGTCTTGCTAATCTCTGCTAGGATCTTCTAATTCAGGAGTAGGCAGAAGGTAGATTGGAATCTGCTGGTAGATCTCTAGGTGATCAGCAAGGATTTCTGACTCTCAGTTGGTTTAATGATAGTGACAACAAAAAGTCTTATTTTCCTCCTAAATTAGGCTCCTGAAATCCAGAAAACCTGTGGGGCAGAGCAGGGGGTGGGGGAGGGGGAAGAAGAAGTCTGCGTGCAAGCTCCAGTTCTGGTATTGAATACAAATTCCTAGGCTGAGCATGTGCTCAGATGCACCTTGTTCTGTCATTCTGTAGCAAGAAGAAGTCTGCGTGCAAGCTCCAGTTCTGGTATTGAATACAAATTCCTAGGCTGAGCATGTGCTCAGATGCACCTTGTGCTGCCATTCTGTAGCCACTTTCCTGAGCCACTATTTTGCACTTGGTTCCACTTGGCAGATCTTGGGGTTCTAATGAAAAACAAAGTAGATCCCGGAAGCCTAAAGTCTGTCTACCCCTGTTCTAACTCAGCCTTCCAGAATATCAGCAGCAATCTAGCAATTTTGGGGTGTTACTTCTGAGGTTAGGAGCTGGAATGCCCAAGAACAGAAACTGACTGTTTATAGTGGATTGTCTGCTCAGGGAAGGTATCTTGGCCTCATTTTCAGGAATTCCCCTTCTCCCCACATTGCCTCATGCAGCAGGGTCTTTATAAGTGCATTGTGAGGGATGAAAGCATTCCTCATCCTGCATTTTGCTCAGTAGTGCATTTAACTCTCCTATACTAATCATGAGAAATCGGTGGTGGGAGGGCAGCTGTGGTACTTGTGGTCCTGGTGGTCAGCGCTCCGTTGGTTTGCTGGTTTCTGATCAGGGGCTTAGAATATGGTTTTGTGCACTTGCTAGTGGATTTGGATTGTGTTATGAGGGTTACTATGGATTGGGAACTAAGTTGGGCTGCAACTAATTAACTTTTGAGGTGTTTGTGGCTTTGGGGAAAGGGTGTGTGTTCATGACTGAAAGTGAAAGCCTCACTTGGTTTTCTTACTCAAGAAATTCTCCTGGAGTTTCTAAATAAGCTTAACATAAAGTAGTGATTTATAATTATGATGTGGCAAAGGAATGTAATTCATATGAAGCTGCATCTGGATATAGGTTATTGAGTGTACTGACAAAAAAAGCCCTAGAATTCCCATCATGCCCCAGCCAGCATGGGTGGCTGTAGGAATGCTGGGAGTTGTAGAACCTTTTTCTGTCTAAACATGCATAGGATTTTATGCATGTTCCCTAAGTAGCTTCTAACCTCAAAAGTATTCCTAACTTGTTCTGTGCAGATTGCAGCTGTCCATCACATCTTTTACACTGCACTATACAGGCAGTCCCCAGGTTATGAACGAGTTCCGTTCTTAAGAATGTCTTTAAGTCGAATGTGTATGTAAGTCGGAACTGCATAGCGTTCTATACGTTAAAATCTGCATTTACGCAAATTGCGTAAATTACACAAATTGTGGCGTATACTACGCTATGTACTCTACATAAACAACGTAGCGCCGGGGAACCCAGAAGTCCGTTCTTATGTATGGGTTGTCTGTAAGTCAGATGTTCTTAACTCAGGGACTGCCTGTATTTCGCTTCCCTGATCAGGAAAGTAAAGAGAGAGAAAAGAAAAAGAGAATAATCTAATAATAAAAAGAGACGGAAGAACATTTGGGCAGGATAGAGGGTTGGAAAGCAGTGGAGACATTGTGGTGCTTATCACTTTAGACTTTCACCTTGTTTTCAAGAGTATTAAAGTTTGCAAAGTCTGTAAAAATATTTGAAATTTCTAAGAGCTGTATAAATGTTTGAGGAGGCCTAGTCTTGCACAGAACTGAGGAAATATTTTGGATTCTGAAGCTTCCAACATCATTTTTAAAGGCTCCTTAGATTTTTCCAGGTTGCTGTTTAATACGGAATAGCTTAGTTAAGGAAAAAGTTCTTTAAAAACTTTTAAAAAGCAACATTAATGGTGTGGCTTATGTATAACCATATAGTTCTAACAATAATTTGCATTGTTCAAAGAGAAGTTAGGCTTTGTGTAGGGCTTGTTTTATTCATTTTTGCTTTTTCATTTGATTTGTTTCTATGCAATATGGAAAAGTTAGGCTGCAATCCTATCCCACTTACCTGAGAATTAGCCCCATTAAACTCAATGGATGTACTTCCAAGTAGACATATGTAGGTTTCTGCTGTTAGTGACCAAAACTTTTGCCACTATCTGTTCACCATCCAATCAATTTTATGTTTATTTGGGTCATACTTCTGTTGTTCTTCATCATTAGTTTTAAAAGTTTTTTGGAAATTATTTTTTGGAAAGCAATCTTATATATGTGAATCCAACTTGGTTTTGCTGTTTTAACACCACCAGTGTGAAAGTGAATAAGATTCTTACGTTCATAATTACAGTAATACCTTGGATTGCAAGTAACTTGGTTTGAGAGTGTTTGGCAAGACAAGCAAATTTTTAAATATTTATTAAAAAAATTTTTACTTGATATACGAGCGACGTCTTGCAATACAAGTACTGTAGTACGGCTTAAATTAAAAATCTCTGTACAAATTTTTTTGGGGGAATTTTGTTTTGATATAAGAGTGTTTTGGATTACAAGCACGTTTCTGGAACGAATTATGCTCTCAATCCAAGGCATGACTGTAGTTTCATGTTGCTGTAAGTACTCTTAGAAAAAGACACTTTGCCATTGTGTTTAACTGGGCGAGATTTTCTTTCTTTGAGGAGCAAGCTATATGTAACAGCGGTAGATCTGTTTGTTAAATCCAGGTCTCCCCTAATTGCATAAAAAGTAAGGGGTGAGTGAGTGCCATGATTCTCTTGTCTGCAGAGCCAGTGTGGCATAGTGGTGAGAGCGTTGGACTGGGACTCGGGAGATCCGGGTTCTAGTCCCCGCTCGGCCATGAAACTCACTGGGTGACTTTGGGCCAGTCACTGACTCTCAGCCTAATCTACCTAACAGAGTTGTTGTGAGGATAAAACGGAGAGGATGATGTAAGCTGCCTTGGGTTCCTTGTAGGAAAAAAGGCGGGGTATAAATATAATGAATAAATAAATAAATAAATTTACCTTCCCCAGCACTTTTCCGATACCAAACATGAACCAATGTGGGATATAAGTACTTGGGAAGGGGGAGACTGCAGATAGGTGTGCAATGGGGAAAGGGAAGGTTCAGCTCTCCTTCTGTTGTGCCCCTTCTGCTCTATAAAGTCCGTTTCCCCTTGTGTAACTAAAGGGTATGCTTTCACCTACCGTAGTTTCCCACTGACTAGGGAAAATGTAGGAGGGCGATGCGGAAAATGCAGAATACATGAGAACTTTCCTGTTGCTCCTCTTTACACTGTCTCTTTATGTTTTCCTAAAGATTCTTTCTCTTCTATCATGTTACCATGACTAGAAAGAAACAAAATTTTCCTGGTATTCTTTTGTCTATTCATATGTAGCTGTTCAGAACTGGAATTAACTTTTGTGTTAGCTACTTAGCAGAAGTTTGTTTGATCCTGACTAAACTGATCTAGTGATTTAAGATTTCTGATGTTCGTATGCTATATATGCTCTGTGCGTCATAGTCCGGAGCATATACAGTGATCTGGTTCGCGTGACATGACAACCCATGGTGTGTTGCACACTTGTTTATTTAAGAGTGGCTTGTCGTGATATCCAAATCCAGCACGGTGGCTTAAGTGTAGATTGTTAACCATGCACAAGCCACCCTTAGAACCCATAGCTTGTTGTTGGGTTGTCCATGGTGTCTTGCTTTCAGAGTGGCTTGTCATGAGGTGCGAACCCAGTACAATGGGTTGTACATGGCTTGTTTGAAAGGAGCTATCTGGCAAGAACGGCCAAAAACCTGACTGCTCCCCGCAATACCCTCTACCCCTCCTCCAGCTTGGCGCTTCATTCTGCCCTGTGAGCTGAGTTAGGCTAGCGATGCATGTATGTGTGATTGACTTACCTCTGGTAAGCATGTGTGGCCCCAATTTGGGACCATGGCAATTTGGGAGGGAGGATTTAAGCTCCCTCCCCCCCTTTATATCCTGAAACACCCCCCATGGTTTTTGTTTTTGTTTTAAACTGTGGAATTTCGGCATGAAAACAGGAAGGGAGAAAGTGTAAGTCCTCCCTCCGAAATCACCATGGTCCCAAATTGGAGCCATGCTTGCTTACCCAGAGGTAAATCAGTCATGCATACATGCACAGCTGTGCTGGGAAGATGAGTGTCACTCATCCCAGCTGTGAGGAGCAGCCAAGGAGGCTTTTTAAAAAAAATGTTAAAGTAAAAATGAAACCCTCGGCCATCTTGTTCTAAAAAGTAAAGTAAGCCTGCCCCCTTCACTCTGAAGATATGGCATATATATGTCAATGCAGGTGCCTCTCAAGGGAAGAAATCTCATCACAGCAGGAGTATAGACGAGTTGTGCTGCAAAGGCCCCTGGGATATATGTTCTAGGACCAAGGGGGAGACAAACCATGGCAAGTGAGTGCCTGAATGTCTGTTGGCAGCAGCACGGCTTAGTGAGCGATTAACTCACCATGACTTGTTTTCAGCATGGCTTATTGTGACATGTGAACCGGCCCAAATATAAGCTATAAGAATGTAGTCTTGTTTTGTTGCAATATGTTTTATTATTTGCTACAAATTTCAGACCAGGCTCAGACATGGAAAAGGACAATGAAGAAGAAAATTACCATTTCTCTCACCAAATGACAGTCTTGGAGATATTTAGTGGTTGCTTCCAATGCTATCTAAAAGAAAGAGCTTACCATTTCAATTTCAGTAGTTGGGATAGGCCTAACAGCAAACAGAGAAGAGGAATGGGTAGAATTCTAGATTTAACAGTTTTATAACTGACTTTTGGTACAGTTGGCTATCACTGTGTTTAAAGCACAAAGCTCAAGGTATCCAAAAGTGCCAACCATATCTTTCATTTTATCATCTAAATAGACTCAACACGTTTGGAAGTTAGTCATGAGTGTACAGCTATCCTGTAAATATAAATCAAGGGGTTATTACTCAGGTGGAAAAGCAGTTAATTGGAATACAAACCCATGTGGATTTTTGCAACAATGATCCTTAAGCAGGCAAGACTCTAGTCTTTCATTTGCTATCATTCCCTGCAAAACCCCAGTGATTTTTTAAAATTCAGACTAAAAATTAAATGCATTCCTCTGTGGAAGAAATACTTGTCAGAATTGACCCCTCACCTGGATTTCGGTAAAAAGAGTATCCCCCTCTACTTTTCTGTTCTGCAATATCTGTAGTCAACCCTAGGTCTCTTCTTTATGTATCTGAGAGCTGTTTCTAACACTTCCTTACTCAAGTTTCTGAGGTGTGACAGTATTGGAAGGGGAGGCGGAGCTAATCCTAATACTGATTTTGGTAACATCCGAAGGAGTTGCATTGCCATGCAGTTGGCAATATACATGTATTCAGATCTGTATAGCCCTTTTGGATATTATGAAGGGGTGTGTACTGGATAGTTCTTTCTTTTAGATAGCATTAGAAGCAACCACTAAATATCTCCAAGACTGTGTCATCTGGTGAGAGAAATGGTAATTTTCTTCCTCATTGTCCTTTTCCATGTCTGAGCCTGGTCTGAAATTTGTAGCAAATAAAATTAAGAATTTCAAAGTTGAACAGTCTTTAATGGTGCTTTAAACTATGGACAAGTTCATCCCTTTCCCTAGGCCTTGCTGCTAGGTCCTACATTAAAACAAATTAAAATCTATTTATGCTTTAAGCAGGCATTACATCAACTGGGTATCTACTCTTCTGTATGTCTGCACTGCCTTGTGGTAAAACAGCTTGAACACAGAAAGTCAGAACCTTTCTTGTATATGCCTGCCTTTCACTGATCTGAATGGTTCTAATAGACTAGCAGAAAACTGTAAAATTAACCTATGGTGAACACCTAAGCCATCTTTTACTTGGATCCTTTAAAAGAAGTAGCAGCCAGCTATGTGACTTGAAAGAGAATAGTTCTGTGCTATGCAGTTCGGTTACAAAACAGCTAGATCGCTGCATGTGGGGATCCTCTGTGATGTGCTTTTGTCTTTAGACTAGGCATTGTGTGTCTCTTCCAGAGTGTAATGCTTAAAAATAGTGAAACCCAGTGACCTACTTTTTGTGCTTTCAAATGGTTCTGTAGGTCAGTGGGTCTCTGTTGCAGAATGTAGGTCATTTGGAAAGGTGTATGTTTCTTCCATAACAAGTAGCTTCTGACCTACAGTACAATTTACACAGGTTACATAGGCAGCCTCAGGGTTTTTCTCCCCTCTGTAGACATAGTATAGTTCTATCTGCCAGCTTCTGGTGTTCTCTCTGATGTACAAAAATAATTTGGGTATCAATTAATTAATTTTTGAAAGGAAGCATATTCTAGAAAAAAAGGAGAACTTTGTATGTCTGTATTTTGCTGAATGATAAACAGAAACATTAGTTCAGTATTTGTTATGCAATATCCTAAGCAAATTTCCAATATATGAGGGGGAAAAACATGTTCTGAGGCTTTGGGCTTATAACATTTGCAGAAGTCCTCTTCTATGACTGTGTGCTTGTTACATTTATAAACGTTCAAAGCAAACAAACTTTATATATAAAGTTTGATCAATCCTCAAAGCAGTTTCCAAGAAAATATAAAATATTAATATAATTTAAAAAAGCAAAACAATCAAAACATCAGAGCAGGACTTAAGAATTGGCCTCACTGGAAAGGACATTCAGAACGCAACACACCAAAACCAAAAAGGGCCCTCCCTGGTATTGACACATTTAACATGTAAAGGCAGGCACATGGATCCTAGTGTACAGGTAGGCACAATCGTATACATGTCCGCTCAAAAGTAAATCCCAGTTAGTTCAGTGGGCCTTGCTCCCAGGAAACTGGTTATAGGATTCCAACTCTATGTACATATGTAGAAGATAAGGTCTGGCAGTACTTTTAACCATATACACACTCTTCAATTTAGTTTCCTCAACAATGGCTATACATTTCTTTCCAGTTAATGATCTCCATATGTTGATAAGCTTACTTTGCATTGGAGGCATTACAACACCACCATTCTTTCTAGTGGCTTAAAAGAAAGGATACATGATCTTGCCTCTTTTACTTGCTTGGCTGTTTGGTGTTTTTCTCAGTTGTGAATCTGGCATTATACCCATTAATCAGTTCAAGAAACCCAAGACATGCAAGCAACAGTATTGATTAGTCTTCATTGAGGAGAAGCCCTGTTCAACTTTGCAGCAGTTCCTAGTCTAGTTAGTCTAGTGTGTGTGTTTCCAGTGATATTTGCATCTTACATTCTTGGGCTAAGCATTTGTTTTCATATGTTCCTGGACAATATTTGATAAGACTTATGAAGTCTGCCATTTGGCTATGACTGTAAGAGACACTGGGGCTTGAACTGGAAACCTTGCCCTTGGGAAGCTATTGTGGGTTTTGCTACTCCCTTCCAGCTTGAAGCTTGGTCTAGGAAGAGGCTCTAGTGTAGTGACATATGCAGTTTACATGGCTTTGCTACCAGAGCAGGTAAGTAGCCCTTGCTGGATATAAACTTAAAGACAGTTTAGAGTTCCTCATGCACGTAATACATTAACTTGGCTGCTCCTCAGACATTACTGATTCCATATTTGAATCAGTTACCTTTAACTGCTTCTTACTGCTGCTATACTTGTCTACCTTCACTCATGTCACTCTATCTTCTGGTTGTATTTTTGCTCATCTGTGACTACCTCCAGTTCCTTGATTCAGTCCATTCCCAATTTCTTATAGATTCTTTGGCTGTTGATCTATGCTTTTGATATGCTTGCTCCATATCCCAATCGACCCATGGCCACCGGCTTTGTTTCAGCACAACAACATGTCAGGGGTTTTATTTGTGTTCAGTGTCATGTGTTCCCGGAGATTTGCTAGCTCTTTTTTCTTTAAAAAAATACTGTTTCTCCATACTTGGAGTAAAAAAAAAATTTAATTCCTACTTGCCCTACTCAATGAATTCATAGCAGTCTTGTCAACCAGATGCTTCAGATTTTTTCCCAAGCCTATATAACTTTTGATGGCATTCTGCATTATAGAGGGACAAGTGTTGTATCATTAGTCTGGTGCTGCTTTTTAAATATATACCTGCATTCTCTTCTCCTCCACCCACCCCAATATTTAAGAGTTAGTGTAGAATTGCTTGTAGCAAGCAGAATTGTTGAATGAGATGGATTAGCTTACTCCATGATAAAAACAACTTTCTTAGATTTCAAAAAGTGTAAAGATTAGAAAAACTTGGAACAGTATTTTCTGGGCCTGCCTGAGGCCAAAGTTGAACTATATCCCAATAAGAAATTAGAACTATCTATTTATATAACTTCTGTACTGCGATTTTTCTGACTGTTTTGGGTAGGACAGGAAGGTGATTGTAGTTGCAGTAGAATTCTTAGATTTGAAATATTTTTGAAACACCTCTTCAGGCTTTACAATCAGGCCTGCTACATGCTAAATGATGAATAAACAAGTGGTTTAAATATGTTCCTCCTAGCATCTGAGAGAAAATTCCTACCAACTTTCAGGCTGGGTTCGCATGATCAGCAGGGAAAAGAAGCTTGTTGTAGGGTTTGTTGTAGGGTTCTGGGATGCCTTTGAAGCCATGACAACAAGGGTAATTATGCAAATCGCCCAGTGTGCGACCTGCACGTGCGGGGGGGGGGGGGGGGAAGCCGCAGTGACTTTTCCCCACTGATCTTGCGAACCTGGTCTCAGTGTAAGATCAAGTCTTGGGTTGGTAGCAGGAAGAATAAAGGATGTGCAGTGCAGTCTGCGTATGTCTACCCTAGAGTACTTACCTGAATGTAAGTATGCATAGGATTTGCAGATTAGGCAGGAATTGGATCATGCAAAAAAGAGTGTAGCTTTTTAGAAATGCTAAGGGACCAACTTCCTTTCTCAGTTGTTTCCAAACTGCCATTGCCTCCTTGTTGGAGATGAAATAACGCTGCGTAGACTGAGTAGTTTGTGTTGCTCCTACATAGTGTGCTCACAGTTTTATAAAACGCATATGCCCAAGAGCTAAGACTTTGTTTTTAGCCTAAATGTGTGTGACTTCTGCACATGGCTATCAAAGGCATATTTTCTGTTTATGCTTATTTTGGTTGTTTATATTATTTGAGCCAGCTGTATTGTAGAACTCTTAATTCTGAAAGTGCTTGCAGTGCTGAGCACTTTCTCTCCCTGAGATTTCAATAGAAGAGGCAATACATTGATGGAAGATGGCCATATGATGGAGTCAATCAGCCAGCACAGTCATTTGTCTCTTGGGGATACTCTCAGAGCACATCATTAGCAGAAGAAAGGGAGGCTTTCCACTGTAATGTTAATATAGTATATTAGCTGTCTTGCCCCTGTGCTATTATTACTAAGCATTGTAACTCTGTTGGGAGGTGGGGACTGGGGAGAGAAACAAGTAAATCTGGTGTTCTATTTATTATTTTGAATGTATTGTTGAATTGTATATCAACAAACCTCTATAAGTTGCTGTTCTATTCCATATGTAAAATGAAAGGAAAAAACAGTTAACAACAAATACAATGTCAGTGTATTACATTGGAAATGTTGCTGTCTGGTAGATATTTTTATTTATTTAATTTAATTATATTTATACCCCGCCTTTTTTCCTGCAAGGAACCCAAGGCGGCTTACATAGTTCTCCTCTCCATTTTATCCTCACAACAACAACAACCCTGTGAGGTAGGTTAGGCTGAGAGTCAGCGACTGGCCCAAAGTCACCCAGTGAGTTTCATGGCCGAGCGGGGACTAGAACCCGGATCTCCCGAGTCCCAGTCCCAGGTAGCCTATACACAACTCTTCGTTCATTTAGTGACATTCGAGACAAAATATTATTTGTTGAAATCTTGCGGGTTAATTAAAAAAACAACTTTTAAACCAAGAAAATAAAAACATTGCCAGCACACCTCATGAGCACTGGAGGTTGAGACTGGCAAGCTATTTTCCTGGAATGACTTGTTATACACTATACAAGTTGGCAAGGTGTTGGCTACAAGATTGGGATTGACTGTTTTTCAAGAGTAGCCACCATTATCTTTGGATTTTTGTTACTCAAAATATTTATGTTGAGATACTGGTATTTTAAAAATCAGCTGATTTAAGAGCAAGACAGTAAAGGTCCAGATTACTTGGAATCTGTTGTCAGCCCTAGAATAATACAGCTAAAGATTATATATTGTCTCATTTTTTTGCATAAGGTATAGATTGTGCTTTCATAGCTAACCTATTGAAATGATCATAGACGTAGGATTCAAACTGATCTTGTATTACGTATGAAATTATCTGCCAAAGTAGGATAACTCCTGTCTAGCCCCTGAGTTTCTTGGAGGAACTGTGAGATACAATATAATTAACAACATTATTTAAAGTATTTTTATCCTACTCTTCAGTCAAAAAGTCTCCCAGAGTGGCTTACAGATCAATAAAAGAACACAACAATCCATACCCTCAGGATTACAATATAAAAGACATGACATAAAAGCAAAAAGGAATGGGGAAGAAGGAAGAAAAACACAAACCCATACACCAGTTCTTAAAGTTACAGTTCTTAACCAGCTGGGATGGACACGGTTCAGGCAATCGGATGGAATGGCTACTACTAGGTGATAGTTGAGGGAGAGCCAAAGGCAGCTGGTCTCTCAGCAGACCAGTCCTCCATCTCTCCCTCTGCTCTTATATTCTGAGTGGACTTATTTTTATCTATGAAAAATAAAGGTATAGTTTACTTAATTTAACCAGTCTGAAACAAACAAGGCTGACAACCCACTGTGGGTTTTTTTTCGGGATTTCCGAGAAATCTGTAATGGACTCAAAAGAGTTCGGATTTCTATGAATTAGACCCATGGACCGGCTTTTCCCAAGTTGGATGGATTCTGTGGACTTGCATACCATTTTTTAAACTTTCTATAATTTTATGCAAATTTAGTTACAGAAGAATACGGAATAGAACAAACCACTGACCGAAAATGCACATTTCCCCCATAGACTAAACTGTAAAAATGCACATTTTGGGGGGATTTGTGCATTTTTGTAAGTGCAAATTTGTGCAATTGTGCACAAATGCATTTGCACAAAATCCAATTTGGTCAGTGAGTGGATGATGGAACGCGAGGCACCTGAAAATCCATAAAACGCAGACGGAATGGATTTAATAAAGTCCGTATATCCCTAGTTGTCATGTCATGCAAACCAGGTCAGTCTCTTTAAAATATTTCCATATAGGGTCCTCTTTATGACCAGCATCCATGACAGTTTGAGGTTAATATGTCTACTTATAAGTAAGTTCCATTGAATTCCAGGCCTGTGGCTCACGCTGGCTCAGCTTGTCTGAGCGTGGAAAGCTAAGCAGGGTCAGGCCTGGTTATTACTTGGATGGGAGACCCCTCCTCTAGTTTCCTGCATTGAGCAGGGGGTTGGACTCGATAGCCTTGTAGGCTCCTTCCAACTCTATGATCTATGAAATCTATGGACTTACTCCCAGGTAAAGTGTTACAGGATTGCAACATTAGTATGAGAATACAGGAACATGCACGCTAGACAATTTTGTCTTCTCTTTTTCTTTCCATTGTTGCTCCTTTCCGCTTCACTCCGTCTTGACTCACCCTTGCTCTCACAAAAAACAAAGTAGCAAACAAAAAGGAAATGCCCCTGATTGTAAGTCAAAGTAAGGTTTGATAGTTACTTATTAAAAATTCCATTTTGGGGATTTTTTTTTAAAAAGCGTCAATTTTTATCCACCAAGTCTTTCTGTCTTAACTAACTCCTCTGCCTTGCTTGGCCCAACTCCACCACCACATGAACAACAGTCCTATCTAGCCTGAGTCTTTGCACATGTGACTGTAGTCAGAGAAACTGAAAGCTCCGAACTTTTAAGAAGCAAGGGCTGTTAGTTAGATGGACAGAGCCAGTTAGATGGACAGAGCCATAGATGAGAAACTGATATTAATGCCTATGTTTGTAGGAAATTTCATTGTTATGAGTCTGTAAGTGTAGGTTTAGTATGTTTGTGATGAGATTTAATTGTAACTATGCTATTTTAAAGTTAGAAATTTAGTATTTTATTTATGATGTTTCTAAGAAAATCAATAAAATAGTTTTAAATAAAAATATCTGATTCTTTTTATTTTTATTTTTTTAAAATCATTGACTTTTATGCACCTGGTGTGCAAATCATGTAAAAGACTTTGAGTACCCTTAGATAATCCAACTTGGAGACATGGGGGATTGGCAAAATTTTACAAAATTCTAGTATAGCTTCCAGGGGCTATAAGTATATAACGGCAGTGAGCAGATTCAGGTGTATGGGATCTAATTTGTTAATTGGAACCCTGAGATCCGCCAACCTGGGTCAGGTGCAAAAGACATACCCTTAGAATTAAAGAATTCAGAATATCAGAACTGAACTGAGCCACTCCTAGATATCCCCAGGTTTTTTCACTTCAACAATACTTAGGGATGCGGGGTGGGCTGCTGCTGCTGCTATTGTTCAACAACTGGGTGTCAGAAATCCTTGCAAATCATCCAGAGACCTACTAATAGATTGCAATCTACCTTCTCCTGGCACTAGATGAATGCAGAACAAATGAGCATGGTTTGGTGACTAATAACAGCAAGGAAATCTTAGTTGACAGGTATTCAGTCATACTCTTGCCTTTCTCCATAAGCAATAGACTAGTGACTCAAACTTACCTGATGAGAAAACAATTGCTTGGGAGCAAATGCTTCTTTACCTTTAGCTGTTTTGTTGTGGGATGAACTTGCCAGACGGGTGGCAACAAGTTTAGCAGTTCTCCTGAGGAAAAGCTAGTTTCAGATGGCATTTAATAAATACCAGTTTTTCCTGATTTTTCTAGCATTTAAAAAAAAGTTAAACCATGCTGATTTTGGTGCCACATAAGACTCTTTGTTGCTTTATCTAAAAATGCATTCCTCTAAAGAATGCTAATCCAGTTCCAGAAAAAAATTATTCCAAACTGTTAAGTAGGCTTGGTCTCCCTATTACAACATAACTGGTATTCTATTGCAGAACCTTGTATTGCCCTTTGGACCTGGAGTGGCAATGTACATTGCTCTGTGCATGCTTAATGCTTCAAGGTTAGTGCCTTGTAGTGTTTGGTTTTGCTTTCATAATAAAAAATGGAGAGTCTTGTTTAACTCAAAATGATGGAAAAATGATGAGCCCAAATAGTACAGACACTTTAAAGTTATTTATTGTGTAAGTTAGTATCTGGTAATATTTATGGTAGTTGCCCTCACAGCTCTGTAAAGTAGCATGTTATTCTGCCACAACCATGTATGTTCAAGAGTTGGTCATTCACCTCCTACTCCATTTGCCTGACCTATCATACTGCTCATTCTATACCCCTTCACTCCCAGGAGACGCAACACAGTGCTGATAGTATCTCTTCTGTCTTATGTGGAGTCTCCAGAATGTGGGCTTGTGCTGTGGAGGCTATGGATAGGGCTCTTGAATGCTAGAGGCAGACAAGCTCACCTGCAGCATGCATGATCCCTGCTTGTCCACGAAGCTCAATTGAGCCAGTCATGATCTTTCTCACACAGGATCCAAGAATTTTCAGAGTTGCTGCAAGGATAAAGGGCAGGACTATGATAGAAATTTGTATGTCTTGTGGAATGGAGGGTCAGCCACATTGATAGATTCAATAAGCATAATTATTTGACTTACGGATGCATTCTGGAAGCTGTCTGTGGTGCTCTGTTTCCCAAATAACTGTAAAGGGTCCTTAAGCCTTTAAGGTTAGAAGGGCAAATATGTATGTCTTGCTGCCTAGGGGCCATTCTTACTTGTCCAAAGTGTGTATTTAATATGAGTAGCCAATATCCCCATTTTTACAGGTGCAGGAACTTGGACTGAGAAAGGGTCATGCAGTTGAGTCCTTGGAGGAGGACTCAAGCTAGTGCAATAAGTCCTTGGCCTGAACTTGGGTTTCCCTCTTTGTCTCACTAGCTCTCATTTGTATTACTTGATAATCACACACGTCTTTTTAATTTTCTGGAACATATCAAGGTTTTAAATTAGGGCTACTTAGCTTTTCCTAGTGTGAAAGAAGCCATCTTAAAAACCATTCTAGCCCTGGGTAGCAAGGCCAAGTTGGGTACAAAATATAGGGTTGCATCCAGTTGGTGACACTCTGCTGATGGAATGTTCTTCAACGGAACAGGAAAGGATGCAATTTTTGATTTTTCCCTTCCTTCCTGCAGCCCCTCATGCCACCTCCCATTCTGTTCTGGTGGGTTGTGGGAGTCTGCAGGGGGGCGGGGAGGGAGAATAGCTGAAAATCACCTCTTCATTTTGCTGACAGAAGCCTAAGCACTAGTAGATTTATTTATTTTGGAGTTAGCCCTCAGCACTTCTCACTGTCTAATCTATGCAAATTTCTTAAATCATTAGGACAATTGTCCTGTGAGATTATAGAATCAGCTGCTGTTGATGTGTGGTATAACATGGTTGTCCAAATTATAGTTCCTTGAACTTTTAAAAGTTGAGCCGTGGAACACTTTTCATAAACAGATAGATAAATGCTGGATATCCTCTTAATCATATCATCAGAAGGGAGGGATGAGCAAGTGGAGGGATGATGACTATGCTCTTCCACAATAGCTGCAAGGTTATATTAATATAGTGTCATAAAGGTCTAGTTCCATTTTAAACAAGTATATTTGAGCCTTTACTTTAAATTATGTATAAACATCATAAGGTTGTACGTACTTTAGGTAAGGTGGCTGAGACATAGTGCAGTTCATATTTTTGTATCTGACAGCTGATGGAGAAAACCATGCACAGTTCTAAGAATTACTCTGTTCTTCATTGTTGGGCTGAAAGAAGCTCCTGAGAGTGTGTAATGCCTGCCCCTTAAGGGCTTGAGATGTGAACTTTGTAAAGTGGGAGGAGCATGGAGTGGGGAGAGAGAAGAATGGAATGAAAGTTAGAAATTACTGTTGGTGCAAGAAAGAAAAGAGAGGGGAAGAAGCAGAAGCAGCAGGATAGTGAAGAAGTGAAGCTGAGAAGAAAATTCAGGAAAGGCAGATAGAACAGCCCTCAGCTAGAGAGGAAGAGTGAACCTCCACAACAGAAGCTGGCAACAACAGACTGAATGAACTGGGAGACAAGCAACTGTTGCTGATCTAACTGTGTGACACTGTGGTTTGAAGTGAACTGTGTTTAAAGTTAGAGTTGTTCTTATTTGGTTTATATAGTTCTTTTGGTTATTAATATTGTTATTTACCAAAAATCCTAAAGTTGAGTAAATACTGAAAATATTTAGTTGTTTGCTTCTGGAGTGGTCTGCCCCTCCTCATCCTGATTATAGAAATCTCAGACATTACAGTTGCAGCCCAGTCAGCTTATCTGTGCCTCTATTGTACTTGTGAGTCAATTCTTTTAAGAGAATTGTTACGAGTCAATTTTGTTAAGAGTCAATTCATATAGCATTTTCTGAAAACATCATGTGCCAGTATGAAGATTTCAAAATTCATGGCTGAGTGTTTGCTAAAGCCAACCTCATGTCATCCTCAACATTCAGTCTGTTTCTCGCCTTTGTTTTGATATAAAGAAGCACACAGAGCAGGCAACTTAGGCAGCAAGTCTCAGGGTGCCAAGCATGGTGGGGTGGGCAGGAGGAGGAAGAAGGGAGGGGACTCCTCCAGGTGGTTAAAACAAACAGGGATTGTGAGGAGCTCCAAAAGGGTCTCTACAACCTGGGAGAATGGGCCTAAAAATGGCAAATGTGGTTCAATGTAAGCAAGTGTAAAGTGATGCACGTCGGAGCAAAAACTGCCAACCAAGAATAATCTGAAGGGATCTGAGCTAGCGGTGTCTGACCAAGAAAGAGATTTGGGGTTGTGGTGGACAGCTCAATGAAAATGTCGACCCAGTGTGTGGTCACAAACCTTTGGCAGGGGCTGCCTCTCTGCGGCGGCAGCCCCCCTGCCTCGATCTTCTGAGCGGCGCAGAGCTGTTCTCCGCGCCGCTCGAGCCACTGGCACTGGCTGTGCTGGTCCCGGCGTGTCACTCCCAGCACGCCAGAAGTGACGTGACGGGACCCTGCGCTGGAGCCCCATGCTACGTTTTTTTGAGAAACCCATCAAAAACGTAGCGCGGGGGTCCAGCGCACCAGTGCAGGGTCCCGTCGCGTCAATTCTGGCGTGCCGGAAGTGACGCGCCGGGACCAGCACGGACGGCTCGCCATGGAGAGGCAAGCCGCCCACGGAGACTGGTAAGTCCGTGCGATCCTTGTGCGGAGCCGATTTTGGCCTGCTACGCTGCGTGAGGTGAGTTGGTACACCCCTATTCGCGACCCCCCAGAAAACACTTTGCAACCCCCTTGGAGGTCCTGACACACTGCTCTAACTTTGGAATGAGAAGAGGGGTATTGCATATTGCACTGGGCTTCGGAACAGACAGGTTACTGCTCCAAAGTCCAATGAAGAAAGGAGTCTGTGGCAACCACAAACCGTTGCTAGCTAGGAAGCCATGCCAAAATTTCCTTTAAGAAAAGAGTTTTAAAAACGCTTTGCAAAATAGCTCCCAATTATGTAAGCCATTGGGTATGAGTAGATTTCTACTTGGTTAAATAAGTCATAAGAGTCCGCCTGTAGATTACCGTATTTTTCGCTACATAAGATGCACTCCCCCCCCCCCCAAACTAGGTGGAAATGTCTGTGCGTCCTATGGAGTGAATACAGTAAAAAAAAAATTTTTTTTTTTTACTTTCCTCTGCTGGTCCAGAGCGGAGGACTCCTGGGCAGGGCGGGGGAAGCCCCCGCCAAACAGCTGATTCCCACGGAACAGCTGATTCCCGCGGAACAGCTGATTTAAAAAAAAAATTTTTTTAAGTTTTTTTTTTTAACTTTCCTCTGCTGGTCCGGAGCGGAGGACTCCTGGGCAGGGCGGGGGAAGCCCCTGCCTCTCAGCTGATTCCCCGTGGAACAGCTGATTTAAAAAAAAATAAAATTATTATTATTATTAAGGTATTTTTAAATTTTTTTTTACTTTCCTCTGGTGGTCCGGAAGAGCGGAGGACTCCTGGGCATGGCGGGGGAAGCCCCTGCCTCTCAGCTGATTCCCCGTGGAAAAGCTGATTTTTTTAAAAAATAAAATAATTATTACTATTATTATTTTATTTTATTTTTATTTTTTTACTTTCCTCTTCTGGTCCGGAAGAGCAGAGGACTCCTGGGCATGGCGGGGGAAGCCCCCGCCTCTCAGCTGATTCCCCGTGGAACAGCTGATTTAAAAAAAATAAAATTATTATTATTATTATTATTATTTTATTTTATTTTTATTTTTTAACTTTCCTCTGCTGGTCCGGAAGAGCGGAGGACTCCTGGGCAGGGCGGGGGAAGCCCCTGCCTCTCAGCTGATTCCCCGTGGAACAGCTGATTTAAAAATAAAATAAAATTATTATTATTATTATTATTATTATTATTTATTATTATTATTTTTTTTTACTTTCCTCTGCTGGTCCGGAAGAGCGGAGGACTCCTGGGCAGGGCGGGGGAAGCCCCTGCCTCTCAGCTGATTCCCCACGGAACAGCTGATTTAAAAAAAATATATATTTTTTTTTGGTACCATATGTTAAGTGCGTCTTATGGTCCGGTGCGTCTTATGGAGTGAAAAATACTATTTGCAATTCTACCATTTTAACTTGAAACCTCCATTTATATTACATGATTTTTAGCTTTTGAGCTGGTACGGATATAGTAAGCAACAACTGCACATTAAAAGATTTAGTCCAAGTGAAATTCCAGGAGAGATTTAGTACCATTGACCACTATAGTCATGCTTTGTAAGATCAAGAAAAAATAATTGGCATTGCTTGCAATAAGTGTTGCTTAATGTGCTTGATAGTATTTTATTATCTGTATTCATCAATGAAATTGGATGATGATTTGCACAACTGAATCAGTTTTTACTAGCTTACAGTATCTTTAAAATTGAAATCTTGTACATGGTGTCTAACAGAGCCGCCATTCTTTAAAATCAGAATCGATTGTCTTGCAATTTTATTTAAATTTGTCAACATGGAAACAGTCAGAGCTAGGTCTTCAGCTAGTGGCATTAATAACTTAATTTCTTCTGATATATTTGGCAGGTTTCTGTCAGAATCTTATTTAATTACCTTATTTATATCCTACCTTCCTACCAAAAATGGTGCTCAAGGTAGCTAATAACAATAAAATATAGGTTAAAAACAAAATCTTAATTAAAACACATAAAAAGAGTCATAAAAACACAACAAAAGAACAGATAGCAGCCAACCAATTGAACCCCCTTCTACAACTAGCCCTGTGATAGTCTGGCTGCAGCATTCTGAACCAGCTGAAGTTTTTGAATACTTTTCAAAAGCAGCCCCATGTAGAGTGTATTACAGTAGTCCAAAAGGGATGTAACTAAGGCATGCATGACCGTTGCCAGATCAGACATCTCTAGGAATGGATACAGTTAGCACACTAGTTTCAGCTATGCAAACACACTCCTGCCCACTGCTAAAAACTGGGCATTCAGTTCTGAATCCAGGGGTATACCCAAACGGTGGGACTGAGTCTTAAAGGGGAGTGTAACTCCATCCAGTAGTGGTTGAATCCCTATTCCCTGTTCTGCCTTTCAACTAACCAGGAGCATCTCTATCTTGTCCAGATTAAGCTTCAATTTGTTCATCCTCATCCAATCCATTATCAACATCAGACACCGATTTAGAACTAGAACAGTTTCCTTAGATTCAGATGGAAAGGAGAGATAGAGTTGGGTGTCATTATACTGGTGGCACCAAGCCCCAAAATTTGGGGCAACCTCTCCTTGAGGTTTCATGTATATGTTAAATATCATGAGAGGACAAGATGGATCCCTGAGGGATATGACCATGATGTCAGAATTCCCCAGCGCGACCTTCTGAGATTGCCTCTCCAAGTAGGACCAGAGACATTGTAAAAAAGTGCTTTCCAGTTCCATCTCAGAAAGAGAACTCAGAAGGATACCATGGTTGATGGTGTCAAAAGCTGTTGAGAGGTCTAGCAGAAACAACAGACAGACACTCTCCCGGTCCAGTTTCCAGTGCAGATCGTTCATCAAGGCAACCAAAGCAGTCTCTGTCCCGTAGCCAGCCCTGAAGCCAGATTGAAATGTATCTAAATAATCCTCATCCAGAAACCCCTGGAGCTGAGAAGTCACCACAAGCTCCAGCACCTTGCTCAAGAATAGAATATTGGAGGCCTGCCAAAAATTATCTAGTATCGTGGGGTTCAGTGAGGGTTTTTGAGTAGTGGTCCTACCACTGCCTCCTTTAGGCAAGACAGAATCGCACCTTGCCATAAAGAGGTGTTCACCAGTACCCTTACCCATTCAGTTAGTCCCCCCTCCCAGTGCTTTTTTAAGACAGGAAAGGCAAGGGCAAGGATCCTGTCCACATTTTTGGGCTGTATAAATTGAAAAGTATCCATTACAGCTGGACAAGCAGAGGCCAAAGCTACATCCACTGGACCTATATCGACTATGGCATCTTAGTCAACATGGATACAATCAATTTTATCTGCAAAGTGTTACACCAATTGGTTGCAATGGGCCATTGAGTGGTCCACATTTTCTTCTTCTGGGCCAGAGTGCAATAGGCCTTTGACCTCGCCAAAAAGCTCAGCTGGGTGACTCTGTGCAGACGCAATGATGGCAGGGAACAATTCTTCACCTTCACTGCCATGAAGTATGTAGATTGTGAGCCTGAGGGCAGGGACTGTCTTATTATTAATCTTTGTAAGCCACTCTGGGAGCCTTTTCTGGCTGAGAGAGTGGGGCAAATGCAATAAATAAATAAATAAATAAAATGAAGCAGGCTTTCAAATGAGCTCTAGAGCCCATGTTCAGTTGGACACATTCCAAATTTTCCGCCACTGTTGCTCTAGTTGCCATCCCACTCATTTCATTGCCCCCAGCTCCCTGGAAAGCCATGGACCTCATTTGGCTTCATTCTCTGGGAGAGGATGCTAAAGAGTGATCATATCAACTGCAAAGGCCATTTCTCCATTCCTCATTTAACCTGAACACTGCTTAATTTTCGAATGCTTCAGCATGAACCTATAAATGTCTACTCAGAAGTAAGCCCCATTGACTTCAGAGGGACTTACTCCCAGGTAGGTGTATAGGTTTGCAGCCTTAATTACACAAAAAGCTGAGAGGTTTAAGACAGTCAATTGAACTGAACAAAATTATTTGAATCTTTCATTTCTCTAGTCTCGAACTATGAGTTATTGCATTGCACCAACACTTAGCTTAATTCCAGAGATAACATTGCTATTTTTAGCCTGCTTAAGACTATAGACCAAAACAGCCTACAGGCTTTTTCTTCTTTCTCCCAATATTTCTGGACATGAAATAAATTGACTTCATACTATTTTTTTCTTGAGTAACTTCAAGCTCCAGAGTAGAATCTAAATATGTTTTATTTATTTAATGATAGTTTTGAATCACATTAAAGAAATGTCTAATTAATGTACAAAAACAAGTCTTCATACAGAGGATACGATTACCTTCTTGTGTATTCCTGCTGAAAAATGTATGTTTTTAGTAGGTGCAGAAAACTCAGAAGGGTTGGTGCCTGTCTAATTTATAGTGGTACAGATTTCCAGAGAGTGGGCACTACAATACTAAAGGCCCTATTCTGAGCCATGATGGACCAGATCTCTGAAATTTTGGGTACCACCAGAAGGGTATCTCCTGATGAGTGCAGCAGCCAAACAGGCTGGTTAGGGAATCAGGTGCTCTCTTAAGTACCCTGGTCTTGAGTTGTTTAGGGCTTTGTAAATAAATGCCATAACCTTAAACATGGCCTAGCAGTATATAGGCAGCAGTGCAGTTCCCTCGGCATAGGTGTAATATTCTGGGGGATAAGCCATTCCCATTGCCAACTTGGCTGTGGCATTCTGTACCAGCCTTAAGGGTAGCCCCACAACTAGATTGTAGTAATCCAGTTTTGAGGTTACCAATGCACAGACCACAGTGGTCAAGCTATCCCTGTCCAGGTATAGCCGTAACAGTCCTAATCACCGGAGCTAGTAAAAGCCATTCCTAGCCATTGAAAACACCTGTGCCTCCAGTGACAGCAAAAAGGGCTTATTCACTGCCTCACTAGGCCCTCTTCCTAGTCCCCACCAGCCTGGCTGCTCTGGCTGATGGGACAAAGAGATCCCATCAGTGGCAGATCTTGTTGAGTGGCCTACTTGATGTTGCTGGAGGCGCTCCTTTAGATAAACTGGACCAGAGCCGTATAGGGTTTTAAAGGTCAAAACCAACCCCTAAATTTGGCTCGGCAAACAACTGGTAGCCAGTGCAGCTCCTTGAGCACCGGAGTGATGTGATCATGTTGGTGACTACCTTTAATGAAGGTGGATCACTGCTGGATCATTAAGCACCACCAACTACGTACCTGCTCCTTCAGGGGAAGGTAACCGCATCCAGAGCAGGCAGCTGACCCGGTTTCTGGACATGGGAGCCTCTCACCCACATAACCTCCATCTTGCTAGTATTCAGACTCAGTTTATTGGTCCTCATCCAGCCCACCAATGCATCCAGGCACTGAGCTGGGTATCATCAGCATACTGATTGCACCTCCCTCCGAATCCCCTAATGACTGCTCCCAGTGGCTTCATAGAAATGTTAAATAGCATTGGGAAGCAAATAGTGCCCTGTAGCACTGCACAGCCTAAACACTAGGGGACTGATGAGCACTCCCCCAAAATTACTCTCTTTGATAGGGCTGGAACTGCCGAAGACCAGTGCCTTCAGTACCCACTTCATCAAGTGAGTCTAAGAGGATACCATGGTTAATGGTATCAAAAGCCACTGAAAGATCTAGTAAGAGCAACAGCATCCCTTTCCCAGTAAAGGTCATCCAGGGCAACCAAGGCTGGAATGGGCCAAGATAATCAATATTCTCCCAAGAATGTCACAATGACTCTCTCATCATGGAGAGGTATTCCTTGTCAAGGGGGGTATTTGTGGCCAGGCAGTAGTTTGTCACAACTACAAGGGTCCACTGTGGACTTACTGAGGAGTGGTTATACCACTGTCTCAAGGCAGGAAGTACCACCCCCATCTCAAGGATGTGCTTACCATACCCAGTACCCACCCAGTAAAACCTCCACTGCTAGCTTTAATTAGCCATGAAGGGCAAGGATCGAGAGAGCACATGGTAAGGCATGTAAATGCAAACACCTTGTCCACATCCTCATAGTGCAAAAACTGAAATAGATCCCATAATATCTGGCTAGGTATAACATTGGACCCCTCATTGGAACGGCAGTAAATGCAGTGTCAAGATTGCTATGAAGATGGGCAATTTTGTCCTCAAAGTATCTAGCAAAAGAATTTGAGTGGGTTTCCAAAGGGACTAGGTCTCTGTTTACCGAACCAGTGTTAGCAGCCCCTGAACCACCTTAAAAAGCTCCACTGGACAGCTACTTGAGAACGCAGTGAGGCAGTGAATAAGCCCCTTTTGTTGCCCTCACTGCCACTCAGTACACATGATTATGTCTTCTTACTCATGTTTGGTCGGCTTCACAACCAGACTTCTGCCAGCTGCGCTCTAGTTGTTGTCCAGCCAGTTTCATCAACCTCAACTCCCTAGACTAGAGTACCAGGGAGCTGCTTGGGCTCCACAATGCTGGAGAGGGCTCTTAGGAATGATTGTATCAATCTTGCTGTTCCAAAGTGAAACAAGGGCCTCAGCAGGATCAGTGTTTATTTATTCATTTATTTGATTTATACCCTACCTTTCTACCAAAAATAAAAATAAAAAAATAGAGCACTCAAGGCAGCTTACAGGCATAATTAAAATTGATTAAAACAATGTATTAAAATACAATAAAAACTTAAGAATTACCAAATAAAAGACAAAAAACAACCCAGCAGACCCACTTACAGTCCAAAGGCCTTCTTGAATAAAGTAGTCTTTGCCTGCCAGCAGAAGGACAACAGAGGGAGCAAACCTACGCTCCTTTGGGAAGGAGTTCCGCAGCCTGGGAGCAGCCACCGAAAAGGTCCTCTATCGGATTGCCATCAAACGCCTCTGAAGGTGGTGGTCTCAAAAGAAGGGCCTCCCCAGAGGATCTTAAGACTTGTATGGGAGAAGGCAATCTTTCAAGTAGCCTGGTCACAAGCTATATAGGGCTTTATAGGTTATAACCAGCACTTTGAATTTACCTGGAAACAGACTGGTAGCCAGTGAAGCTCCTGTAACAAGGGAGTTGCATGCTCCCTGTAACTGACCCGGTCAACAGTCTGGCCGCAGCATTCTGGACCAGCTAAAGTTTCTGAAGAGTTTTCAAAGGCAGCCCCATGGAAAGCATGTTATAGTAGTCCAAATGGGATGAGTCCAAAAGAGCCAGTGTGGCGTAGTGGTGAGAGTGTTGGACTGGGACTCGGGAGATCCGGGTTCTAGTCCCCGCTCGGCCATGAAACTCACTGGGTGACTTTGGGCCAGTCACTGACTCTCAGCCTAACCTACCTCACAGGGTTGTTGTTGTGAGGATAAAACGGAGAGGAGGATGAGGATGATTATGTAAGCCGCCTTGGATTCCTTGCAGGAAAAAAGGCGGGGTATAAATATAATAAATAAATAACTAAGGCACGTGTGACTGTGGCCAGATCAGACATCTTTAGGAATGGGCACAGTTGGTGTACTGGCCTCACCTGTGGAAACGCACTTCTGGCCACCCCCAAGACCTGGGCTGAGTCCAAGAGGACACCCAAACTGTGAGCCTGAGTTTTCAAGGGGAGTGTAACCCCATCCCGCTCAAGTTGAATTTATTTATTTATTATAAATAAATACCCTGATCCATCTTTCAGCTGACCAAAAGCAGCTCTGTCTTGCCTGGATTAAGCTTCACTCTGTTTGCCTTCATCCAGTCCTTTACCTACATCAGGCACCAATTTAGAACCAAAACAACTTGGATTTAGATAGAAAGGAGAGATAGAGTTGAGTATCATCAGCGTACAGTACTGGTGGCACCGAACCCCAAAACTCCAGACAATATCTCCCAGCAGTTTCATGTATATGTTAAATAGCATTGGGGATAAGATGGTATGCTGAGGGACACACAGGCCAACAGCCATGGCGTTGAACAGGAATCCCCCAGCACCACCTTCTGAGATCACCTCTCTAAGAAGGACCAGAGCCACCGTGTAACAATGCCTCCCAGTCCCACCTCAGACAGACAGATTGGCACAAAATTGAAGACTTGCATCATGTAAGTAACATACAGTAATAGTTGTATTGATTGATTGATTGATTGATTGTATTTCTAGATCGCCCATATAGCCGGAACCCGGCTACTCTGGGCGATGTACAATATAAAATAAAACAAAACAGAATAAAAGACACTTAAAACAGTGTAAAAATTTTAAATCCTAGCCCACCCCATATTCCCACCTGAAAAGCCATGTTTTTAATGAATGGTGGAAGCTTATCAAGGAAAGGGCATGGCGGAGGTCACTGGGGAGAGAGTTCCGCAATTTGGGGGCCGCCACAGAAAAGGCCCTCTTCCTAGTCCCCACCAGTCTGGCTGCTCTGGCTGATGGGACAAGGAGAAGGCCGTCCGTGGCAGATCTTGTTGAGTGGCCTACTTGATGTTGCTGGAGACGCTCCTTTAGATAAACTGGACCAGAGCCGTATAGGGTTTTAAAGGTCAAAACCAACCCCTAAATTTGGCTCGGCAAACAACTGGTAGCCAGTGCAGCTCCTTGAGCACCGGAGTGATGTGATCATGTTGGCGACTACCTTTAATGAGGTGAGCCACCGTGTTCTATACCAGCTGTAGCTTCCGAACCGTCTTCCAGGGTAACCCCACATAGAGCGCATTACAGTAGTCTAGGCGAGAGGAGACCAAGGCATGAACCACTGATGGGAGCAGATGATTAGGAAGGTAGGGGCACAGCTGCCGTATGAGATGGAGTTGATACAGAGCCGCCCGGCTCACAGCTGACACCTGAGCCTCCATGGACAGCTGAGAGTCTAAAATGACCCCCAAGCTGCGGACCTGGTCCTTCAGAGGTAAATACACCCCATTCAGCACCAATGTTCACTAATTGAATAGTGAAACATACAACATGCATATACTCTTGGGAATGGGAAGCAATATTTACAACAGAAATGTACTAGTTACCGAGTAGTACAGGACTAACAATACTTAATCCAGGAAAAAAAAATGTGCATTTGTAAGCCTTTTGTATCCATTCCTTCATAGGAAATTTTAACAAGTTATAGAGGCTTTAAATTCCTCCTTTGTTCATCCCTTTTGGCTGAATAAACTTGTTTAGTAGTTTCCACAGTAATTAAAAGAAATCTATGTTATGTATATGTGTGAGATGGACATACATAGTGTTATTTTCAGGCTGATCTGTGAAGAGTAGCACTTACAGATGAAGAAGCCTGCTTGGCATTTTAACTAACAAAAAGGAGATGGTTTGGCAGTTGTCCAAGGAAAATAAAAACTGAATGAATAAGAAAACAAGTTGAACAAAGGGGAGCAAAATAGGTTGCACTTTATAAGTTGCATTTTACATTTTATTACACATGATCATTGCTATAATGCTACAGTGTTTTTGCAGATATTCATACTTAAATGCAAATTGTCATCTTGTGAAGTCATAAAATGTAAAGTTAACTTGGAGATAACTGAGATGTGTAAAATGCATTAAAATTTAAACTGGTTATGAGGAATTGTAAGGGTGGTAAACACACACACACACACACATGTTCTGTAGTTCTTTTCTGAACATAAACACATGTTCACGTAGATAGGTTTTTCATTCAAATTTTCTGAGTTTGGGGGTAGCAAGTAGCACGTAAAACAAAATGGTTTTGACCTAAAATGGGATGGAACAGCTTTCATTCATGTATTTAGGCTTAACAAGATTGTGTAAGAGATTGAAAAAATATTGTAATCATAATTATTTCTGTGTACTAAACACCACAAAGTGTTTAGTGTTGAAGCCATTGGCAGCGCCATCCAGTGTGGCTGCCTGTGTAACCCACCAAACATGGAGGATTATGGGCATCCAGTGGAAAGCGGGAGGAGTGTGGAGGCAAGGATTGCTTCCATGCTTCCCTCACTTTCCAAAATACTTAGATGGCCGATTTCAGCCATCTAAATGTTTTCCACTGGCTCGCAAGGAGAGGAGGCTGAGGCACTGCCTGGAGCTTGCCGGTGCCTTACTCCTCCTCTTCCTGCCCCCTGGAATCCCCCCCCCCGCACTGGATCCGAAGTTGGTCTTGTGACTTCAGAGCCACAGCCAGCATGGAAAGAACTGTGCTGGCTGCGAGGACAGAGGGCGTCCCAGCTCCAACCTCGGAGTGCTTTTCTGAGGTTGGAGCTGGGACTCTGACTTTTCCTATGGCAGTCTAGACAGTGTCTAGCAGCCATAGGATTACGCCCTAAATAAAGAAAAAATCTGCCCTGGGACCAAAAAAGTCAGGTTTATATGCAACATTAAGTTTCAACTTCCTCATACTGTCACTAAAACCAAAAGTAATCCAGTCACTGTTAAATATGCCCAGTCGACAGAATTTTAAAAGGTTTAGAAACAGCTGGATTGAAAAATGTTCTAGTGTGTTGTCTCACCTCAGTTTTAGAAAAGTCGGAGGGGGATCCAAAGTGATCCATCATCACTGAACTCCGTTTACTTCTGAGTATACACATTTAAGATTATGCTATAACTAATCTTTCCTAACAATGTCCAACCAGATGCAACCAGTCAGTCAGAGCTGCCTAGTTTTTTGTTTCTTTTTATCAGTCCAGGTGTTGTATTTTAAAAGTGTTGTGGTCTTAGAGGCTTTCCAACCCACCTCCCTATTCTGTGTGTGTGTACACATGGTCCTTCATTTTACCCACCTCTTCCCTCTGTATGCCTGTTCACTTGCCAACTGCATTTCTCTCTGCCCTATATCTCCACTCAAAAAAAAACCCAGAAGGGATATTTTTATCTATCTGCAATTATTTGAAAGTCTATTGCTTAGAGAGGGTGGATCAATTTTGTTACTGGTTGCTCCAGAGGGTAGGACCTGAACTGGGTTAAAATTAGGAGAAAAATGATTTCAACTAAAAATTAGGAAAATCTGTTTGATGGTGGAACAGACTACTTCAGAAGATGATGGACTCTGTGAGAGATTTTAAAGCAGAGGCTGGATATCTGCCAATCTGGGATTGTATGCACCAGCAGGGGGTTGGACTAGATGACCTTTGTGCCCCTTCAAATTCTATGATTTGTCCAGCTGCAGTATTGGCCATAGATCCATGACACAGCACATACTTTTCATGTAGAAGGTTCAGTCCCTGGCATCTCACAAAGCGGTTCACTCACAAAGATGTAAGAACATAAAGTACAATTTAAAAACCAAATCATACAATTATATAACAGCAATTATATAAAAGGATCATGTAGCAGGTGATGGGAAAGACTTCACCAGAGATCCTTGAGAACCATTGCCATTCACAGTAAATGCTGTGCTAGATGGACAAACTTTTTCATTTCATTTTATTTTATTATAAAGACTAGTTTTTTTTACCCGGCGTTGCACGGGTCATCATTTTCCTATATGCACTATTTGTTCAAAATTCCTTAAGGTAGCTGTCCGCTGTTTGGAATCCCTTGGAATCCCAGCTCCCCCAGGACTCCCCCAGCTCCCCCAGGATTACACAATTACCGGTACATCCCAGCTCCCCCGGGACTACACAGTGAAGACTTCCCTCCTGGGACTATGGAACAATGTTTTCCCTGTCCCCCCCTCCCCGGACCACACAATGAAATCCCTGCTTCCCCCCCCTCCAGGACTACTACCAGCTCCCCTGGGACTGCACAATGAAATCTCTGCTCCCCCCCCCCCGGGACTATGCAACAATGTTTTCCCTGCCCCCCCCTCGGCCTACACATTGAAATCCCTGCTCCCTTTCCCACGGTACTGCACAATGAAATCCCCGCTGTCCCAGGACTACACAATGAAATCCCTGTTTCCTTCCCCCCCCGGAGTATGCAACAATGAATTCCCTGTGTGTGTCCCCGGACCACACAGTGAAATCCCTGCCCCCCCCCGGACTACATAATGAAATCCCTGCATCCCCCCCCCCAGGACTGCACAACAATGAATTCCCTGTTCTCCCCCCCCCACCCCAGTACTACACAATGAAATCCCTGCTGCCCCCTCCGGACCACACAATGGAATCCCTGCATCCCCCCCCTGGGACTGCACAACAATGAATTCCCTGTTCTCCCCCCCCCCCCGTACTACACAATTAAACCCCTGCTGCCCCCCCAGGACCACACAATGGAATCCCTGCATCCCCCCCCCCCGGGACTGCACAACAATGAATTCCCTGTTCTCTCCCCCCCCCCAGTACTACACAGTGAAATTCCTGCTGCCCCCCCCCCGAGGACCACACAATGGAATCCCTGCTTCCCTCCCCCCCGGGACCACACAACAATGAATTCCTTGCACACACACACACCCTGCAGGACCACACAGTGAAATCCCTGTGCCCCCCCCCCCGGACTACCCAATGGCGTTGCCCGGGTCATCATTTTCCTATGGGCACTGTTTCTTTGAAATTCGCCCACGCCCACCCCCGTGTAGGCCCTGGCTGCGGTTCATGTGAATGTTCTGTTTGGACATAGGAGAGATTTGCATATCCGCCTCTGATTGGGCCCCTGTGGTGGCACTGCATACCAACATTCTATATGCCAGTGGAGTTATTTGCATAACGGCTCCTAAATGGCCCCTGCAAACATTCCAAGTGATGCCATTGGCTCTCATCTATTTTGGGCCGTACCGGCGCGGCAAGGGTTTTTCGAAGATTTGAACCCGCCAGTCTTTGTCCTTGGGTGATGGGGAGTATGCGTGCCAAGTTTGGGGCGGATCCATCCAACCGGGTAGGAGCCAATGCGACGCGAACCCCCATGACGCGGACCCACGTACGTACAAACATGCAAACATTCACATTTATATAGTAGATTTATACCCTGCCTTACTATATGTATAGCCTGGTATAGGACAACTTCCTGTTTGAATAATGAGCTGTGCTGATCTGGGAGTAACTGGTAGTTTTGCTATTGCAAAAGGTTATATATTTTTAAAAAAATGTAAAGAAGACACAGACTGTACAGTCAATAAGAGGATGGATTATAAGAGGACTTTATTCAGAAAAAGCTATTTTGAGTTCTCTTCTAACAAATACAGAAAACTGTATACCTGGCTTTTGAAAACTTTTACCTACAGTACTAAAAAGCCACATTCTTCATATTGGAGTATTCATCTGACACATAACACATAGGAGGGAAAATCCATATTTGTTCATATTTTTACTAGCATTAATGAAACTTAAAAGAGCTGAAAGTTTTGGAAGCCCAAAGCAGTTTCTAAGAAGACAGCATGCTTCACTCTGAGGGTCTCCAGATGACGTGTTGTATTAGGCTGACAATTCCACGCGTGTTGTGGGTCAGGCTCACTGCCAAGTGCTTAGCATTTTTGCCAGCTGGAGAAAAAAACCCCATTAGGAATCCCAATAATCCATACATTCAGCCTCTGTTATACTCCTTGGTCAGTGGAGATGCAGAGTAAGTGAGCTGTGGACAGATTGTGGGTATTAAGCGGGCTGGATAATGAAAGGCTATACTGGCATTGATGTGTGATTCTTTAAATGGAAAATGACTATAACTGATGGTGCCAAGATGGTTGGCATGATTTACAGTTGGCGCAGCTTCACAGTAGAACTGTGAGTTCTTAGCAAGAACTCCTCAACTTGGTTTTTAACATCCAGATTGCTGTTGAACTGAAGCTTGCCTTGGTTTTCCCGCTAGGTTAGTACATGTACTGGGTTGAATAAGATCAAAATGTGTTAATATAACTGGAATATGCTGGTAGCTTAATAACATCGATGAATAAATGTGGAAAGCTCTACTGAAACTTCCTAATTAGGAAGGAAAGGGACAGGAAGTGAAAGGGAGAGGTTCCAGGTTGTGTATTGGAATGCAATGAAAAGGATAGTACTGTGTTTAGCCAATGCAATGTTAAATCTGCAAAATTTCAACTTGAGTCAGATATGTTGTCTAGATATCCAAGTCTAAAATAAACTGCTGTAGCTTTTTATTCTGTTGGATTGTCCTGGCATGTGCTCTATTGTTTTGTGAATTTAGTACTGTTTCAACATTATCTTTCCCCCTCTCCATCACCACCTGAGGTTGGGAAAGAGATAGAGTGGCTTCTGCATTCCTCTTCTGCTCATCCTCAACCCATTCCCTGCATGAAATTTGGGTGAGGAAATAGCCTGAGGCCTGCTCCCAAGCTTTCCACAGTGAGAATCCACATGTGGGTGGAAAAAGGAGTAATAGTGAGATGTCCTGTTGTTGAAGATAGATCTATGATAGTTACAAGATAGTTGTATGAACATTAGCAAACTAAACTGGCTTGAGAACTTTGTTAAGAAAAAATGCCTTTTTAAAAACAAGTCAACTATGGAAAATGTTGTGTTCAATTATTCAGCAGAAATAGATTATTATGCTTATGCTATATACATATAAGGCCTGCCTTTGTACATTTTTAACTTTTCATTGGACAATGGTTGGAAGTGTTGCTTTTAGGTTCGATGCTCACAGTACCGATTATACGGTAGTTTGTCATGAAATGCAATACCTGAATTGGTTGAAAAGAAATGTCTTCACAGCAAAATTTCCAAGTGAACTCCCAAGAGATTTAGGCATTGTAGTAGGAAAGCATACTTGGTGTGTTGTGTACAGTAATACCTTGGATTGCAAGCATAATTCGTTCCGGAACCGTGCTTGTAATCCAAAACACTTATATCAAAGCAAGTCTCTGGCGGGCATGAGCAGGGCCGATTTCAGCCCGCTACGCCCGCTCGAGGCGAGCGGTTACATCCCTATGACTTGTCTTGCAAGACCTTGCTCGTTTATCAAGTCAAATTTTTTAAAATTTTTTGCTTGTCTTGCAAAACGCTCTCAGACCAAGTTACTTGCAATCCAAGGTATTACTGTATTTTCTAAAGAGCTAGACTTCTTAGGCTTTCATCTTAATAACGAATCTAGCCACCAACAAAGAATGACAGAGGAAAGGCAGTACTCCTTTTGTTTATCTCTGTATTTGGACTGTCATCGATACAGTAACCACAGTGAAACTCCATTGTGATCTGCCAATACATTTTCACTTTCAAAGTGTGTTGCAGTATGAATCAATGTCTCAGTCATTTGAAGTAAAGGAGGTGTGAAAAAGGCGGGGTATAAATATAAATAAATATGTATTACAGGTGTGCACTGAGTTGGGGTCCAACCACTTTTAGTTGGACCCCGACTCCGTGCTTCAGAAAACAGCCTGCTTCTGCTTGGACTGATTCAGAGTCGGTCCTCTTCAATTTGGTACTGAAACTGAATCAAGGTTTGGAAAACGGATGCTTCATGCCTCCCATTGACTATCATGTTTGGGGGGGGGGGGACATGGCTATAATGGGTTTTTTTCTCTTGGTCAGAATTGGATGATAATTGTATGCATAGTGGCCCCTTAGGAGGGGATTATGTCTACCCAGTGTCAGAAAAATAGGTGTGGGTATGTGTGTTACTACATGCCTTTATATTTTGATTTAAAATAAAAAGAATTGAAAAATGGCAGGGAGAGTTGCCTCTTCTGAGGGGATCGACCTACCAGATTTCAGAATGATGGCCGTGTGTGTGTGTGTGTGTGTGTGTGTGTGTGCAAGAGCAGCCTTGACATTTTGAGGGTCTCCAAAAGAGGGTGTACCTTTGTTCTTTGTGGACCAATTTCCCGAAAATTAGGCTAGAGATGTCCCTAAGTAAGATACTTGCAAAGTTTCAGAAGGATAGGTGCAATAGTTCATGTGGAAGGGCAGTTCTCCAATTTGGGAAGGGGGGTAATTTGCTTCCCCTTCCCTTCTAACACCCCTGCCAATGGCTTTTTGGTCAATTTGAATGAAAATGGCACATGCCATAGAGACAAGAAACCTGCAAAGTTTCAGAAGGATAAGTGAGGGAGTTAGATTGCTAGGGAGTTAGAATGCTTGAAAAAGCATTCAAGGCTTTTTCATAGTGAAGCGTAGTAGAAGAATGGACATCTGGTCCCATCCTTGCCCTCTGCCCTCCAAGCACAGTGATTGGAGCCCATGGTAAAACATATCCTACGATTGGAAGGTGGACCTGTCAGTCACTCAACTACACTTCCCCCTAGCCTTGCAGCATTTGGAGAAACAAAATCAAGAGACACTAGTTGGAGACATATTGACCCAGTTCGCACATCATGGCAGCAAATCATGGGTTTAATTTAACCCACGATTCATGGGGATGTGCACCACCTGTGAGCCACTTTCAGTTTCTGTAATCAACCTCCAGTTGGTCCCACCAGAGGTTGTGAACATGATGCACGAACCAGGCCCGATGTGCAAACCACTGGTTAACTCATGGTTTGTTCTTGGGTTAACAGCTAGGTTGTTTAGCCCCTAAAGAACGCATCAGTCTGGAGTCACATATCATGCTCACAACCTCCTATCGTGTTGATTGGAGGTTGTTTACAGAAAATGGAAGTGGCTCGCATGCAGCACGTGTCCCAACAAATCTTGGGTTAATTAACCCATGATTTGCTGTTGTGATGTGCGAACTGGCCCAAAATTTGCAGGATTGTATTGTATCCGAAAATGAGTTCGTAATGAAGCCTCATTCTGGAGCGGCTTCAATTATGTTGGCTTTGGAGGGATGCCAGGTGGCCAGCAGGTGGTGTCAGGAGCACATAATGCAGACCACATGCTGAAGCTAAGCAGGTATGAGCCGAGTCAGTGCTTGGATGGGTGACTGCCTGGGCTGCCCACATCTGTTCTCCTGCATTGAGCAGGGGGTTGGACTAAATGGTCTTATAGGCCCCTTCCAACTCTACTACTCTATGATTCACCTCAGGATTCAACAGAACTGAACTGGAGTGCCCCAATTCTACTTTGGCTTCTGATACACATCCCTGATATGTATGCATATCCACCAGCTCCCCTATAAACTTGATATTATATTTAATTCAACCCCTATTATCTTGCACCATCCAATTATGAATAATTAGAGAGTAATAGGGAGGTCTTATTAGGGAGGAAGAGACCCCTAAAGTGTGTTTAGTTTTAGGATGTTTTGACCTATCAGTCATACCAGCAATTGTCTTACCTGGATTTTTTTGATACCCACTTCCTTATTCCCTGTGACATCAACTTCAGATGTAGATGCAACAGCATGCACTCTTGGCCCAAGATTTCCCCTTTATTTTCTACATTTAGAGAGTCACTTAGCTGATGAATCACTGCCCGATCCAATCCTTGAATAGAGGTGTCAACTAAGGACTTCTGTTTAGAGTCCTCTCCTGTTTAGAGTCCCATTCTGTACAGGACAGACATCTTGCAGAGAAGCCACTTTCAAAATACCATCCATGACCAATTAACAAAAAGGTATTTACGGTAACATCCATCCCCCCCCCCCCCATCCCCAGAGAACTGTTATTTAACCCTAGAAAGCTCATCCAAAAGCGTTTGGACTCGGTGTGTTGTACTGCTTACTTAATATTTCCAAAGACAAACATAATGCAGGTAAGGAGTTCTAGCCTTAACATTACTTGTAAATTTCCCCGGATCAGACCCTTGTGGTTCATGTTTAAGGGAACTATTTAAGATTTCCCCTAAATTACAAACTGAAAGAGCCTGGTGATAAGAAGAAGAAGAAGAAGAAAGAAACAGGCATGGAGTCCTTTTACAAGAGGATCATCTAACAACAACAAACCAGCACAGGAAAACATATCTAAATAATATTTAGTATCAGCAAAAAAAATTGAATCGAGAACACCAGGAGAGAACTTCCTCTCCGCTGAAACGGAAGACATTTGAAAATACTCCATTAATAATTTTTGAACTACTTTTGGCTTTTGAAAAGTCTTGGAGTTATTTATTTATTTACAAGATGTATATATCACTCTACATCCTCATACTCATACATTCCTGAGTGGTGAACAATCAAAGAAGAAAGCAATGTTAATGCAAAATTAAAATATTTAAAATCAGATTATAACAATAAAACCATGACTGGTCACTCAGGGAAGGCAGTTAGGGATGATAATATAGAGAGCCCCAGTTGCTGCTATCCTAAGATGTATCTAACCCAAATTCCAAAGTAAATTAAAACCAATGTAATCTCATTTCAGTATAAATATCTTTAAATTCTAATTAATAAAATATTTCTGCCCTCCCTAGGGCCAAATTTCAGTTACAATTAACCATGCAGCCCTTTGCCAAAGACATCTCCCCCAACAAGACTCCCAAGTGCACCCTTAGTGTCACACTTCTGTGTCACCAAGGTGCAGCCTACAGTGCAGCTTGCTGCTTTCTGGAATTAATAAAGCAGCTTAGGATTTCTCCTGCAGGTGAAGTGTTTCCGAAGTGTTCCACCCTTCCAGCTCCATGTAGAGAGAGGGTCTGGTCATGAAAGGGGCACCGAAGCACACTGTCTGTCCCAATGCAGTGACCTGCCAGAAATGTTCAAGATATAGGCATGGTGCCAATCTTAGTTGCAAGAAAATTGTATTGTAATTAACTAACCTAGTGGTGGTGGTGGGAATACATTCTCAGAATGTATGTGAAGAAATTGACTTTAACTTTGCTTAATTTTGTTGCTCAATAACATTTTAGACTGGAGTCTAGTCAGTAACTGGAGACCCCTGGGCCAAATCTGGCCTCTGAGAGGTGCCACATTCTCTCCTTTCCATTCCACCCATTGCCAGCCTTCAGCTGAAACAGAACTTTCATAGCAGGTCACTTTAGGACAAGTTGTCCTTCAGATATTTTGGACTATAACTCCCATAAACCCCAGCAAACATGGTCAAGGATTATGAGAATCCAAAACATCTGGAGGGCACCAGATTGCTTACTCTTGCTTTAGGAAGTATAGACTGCGGCTCTGACCCACACTACTCCTCACTCCTTTCTCAACGTGGTCGTTCAAATAAACTAGTTGCTGAGCAGGGTTCTGGTGCTACATGTGAGATAATTCGTTAATCACTGGCATCAGAATTGCATCTGCAATACTGTCCTTAAAAATGACACCCCCACCACACACACACACTCACAGCTAGAGCAATATGGAGAAAAAAACTTCTCCCCCACCCCAAAAAAAGGGAAGGAAAAAGAGGGCAAGATATGGGATGAATAAAAACTTTCTTAAGGTTTCCCTCTTCACTTGTCCTGCTTTAGTTGTTAGTCATTACTCTGCTTCCCTTTCCTCTCCTATCACATCTCTTGTGCTGCCACCAGTAGTTAGACAACCACTTACTGCTCAGTTGTGGAGATCTGGCAGTGTTTATTGGTGGTAGTGTGGGCAGAGTTGCATGTGTTGTAATGACTGTGATGAATGCTGTGGGAGCAAAGAAGAGAAGCTTGGCAGGCTGCTGTCAGAGCCTGTAGTGCACATGTGAAATCCTACAGCCGCCGCCTGTATTGGGGCAGCTGTGAATTCATGGAGAGAAGCCAGACAGCTTGGAAACAGCCACTCACCACTTAACTTTCAGCAATGGGAGCCCATTTACAGAAGGGATAAATAAGGCAACATGTCCCCCCCCCCCCTGCCCCAACTTTTCCTTCCTGTTTTAAGTCCCTGTTTCCAGATCAGTCTGGGTTTCTCGAAGTATCTTAAGAAGATCTGATCCAATCCTATCATAAGACTAGAAGAACCTAAGGCAAAGTATTCTAATTAACACATGGGACTTATTTTTCTTGTAGAAATGGCTGGAACTTTTGTGACATAGCTTCAGAAGATGACAACTTAAGATAGATAAGTGACAGTTCTGATAATTGTTCCCTTTTAACTGGAAAAATCAAAGCCTGAAAATAGGCAGTAATAGAAAATACTATCTTAGTTGTGGTAACAGAACTAATTCTTAAATTTCCATTCTTGTGGCTGAACCAATGCTGTATTTTGAATTAAAATAACCCACTTAGCTGTACTCTGTACTCTATGGGAGATCTAAGTGTGGATCTAGTAGGATTTGGATACTGAAAGAATCATTATTACAGAAGGAGTTGTATTATTCCCTGATTTTTAGATCATAATGACACAAATGTGAAGTGCTTTTGAACACATCTGTGTGGCATTTACTTGTAGCAGTGTTCGTGTCACTGGCTGGGCTGGTGCACTAACATGAAATTTTATTTGCTCAGGGAATTATTCAGTTTCAAGTCCAGATTCTGCGAAGGAAACCAAAGTTGTTGGTTTGACTTGGATTAAAATACAGGGGCAGTCTGAGGACTGGAAAGAGATCCTATGTTGTAGGAAAACTAAAGAACATTGAGCCCAGAGGCAAGGAGGCTCAAGGAAGAGTGTGAAGTAGGCAATAGATTGAAGGAAAGGTATATGGAGAATGAGGCTTGAAGGAAATGGCAGAGCAAATGTGGGCTAGCTACACATTCAACAGTACCCCAATAACTTAAAAAAAGAAGGAAAGAAAAGGGGAAAACTGCTTTGGGAACAGGAAATTTAGAGTTCGCAAGGGATCTGTATCAGGATCTCTGGGGAGAGAGGGTGGGGAGAGAAGACTCTTCACTCCCTCCTCCAGCGATCCTTATGCGGATCACTCTTTCTTCGCTGCTGCTAGCAGACAGTGCAACTTGTATTGCAGGAGATCAGGAATGTCACAGAACTCCTTGGGAGATGTGTTCCTCAACCAATAGCCAGGGTTGTTTCTACACACGTTTTCTCCAGTCCCACTGCTAATGCACACCGTGATTAAGGTTGCTCAGGATCAAGTGCATTATGTATTACTTACCCCTTGGTAGCCCCAGCTGCCTTGCTTTGTAACCCTGATGCACCTCTCAAACAGCTGTCCCTCACTGCCTGTCTCTCTAAAGGGACCTGATATCTCGGAACTGGGACAAGATCTTTCACCTGGACCTTCACAGACTCTGCTTGATGGTATGGCTCATCTGGACTCCTAACCATTCTCAGAGGCCTGTAAGCTGGGTGTCCTACTCAACCAAGCAGAAGACATTCTTAAAGTTTGTCTCAATGTTATAGACTGATGCAGGTATCTGCCCTCTGCCCACAGTGTTATTTTTTTCGTTATCCCTTAAGAACAAGGGTTTTATCTGTCTCATCAGTAAAAAAAAATTAGTGGCAGTTTCCACTAATAATTGTCTAGTTGATAACTGTTTTGTTTCCCCCCGTCTTACTGTTAAATATTTTATAAAAGGGCTCTTTAACCTATATCTACACTGTGTCCTATCTATATCTTCCTGGAATCTCTCTATGGTCATCTTGCAGTTAACAAGTGATGCCATCAGCCCTTAAGGAGGCAGTAATAAGACCGCTTCTAAAGAAGCCCTCCTTAGATCCCCAAGATTTGAAGAACTTTCGCCCAGTCTCCAATTTGCCATTTCTGGGCAAGCTGAATGAGCGAGTAGTGGGGGCTCAGTTGAAGGCACATTTGGATGAAGCCGATTATTTATATCCATGCCAGTCAGACTTCAGGCCTGGACATGGGACGGAAACGGCATTGGTCACCTTGGTGGATGATATGAGGAGGGCTTTGGATAGGGGTGAATGCTCTTTTCTAGTCCTCCTCGATCTCTCAGCGGCTTTTGATAACCGTTGGCCATGGTATCCTCCTGGACCGCCTAGAGGGGTTGGGCGTGGAAGGCACTGTATTGCAGTGGTTCCAGTCCTTCCTCTCTGGAAGGTACCAGAGGGTGGTTCTTGGGGCGGAGGCTTCGGACCCTCGGCCTTCACTTGTGGGGTGCCGCAGGGTTCCATCCTCTCCCCGATGCTATTCAACATCTACCTAAAGCCGCTGGGAGCTATCATCAGGAGGTTTGGGGTGCGCTGTCATCAATATGCGGATGACACACAGCTCTACCTCTCCTTCAAATCCTCACCAAGGTTGGCTGTTGAAACCCTGTCCAAGTGCCTGGAGGCAGTGGCTGGCTGGATGGGAAGGAACATGCTGAAACTGAACCCCGACAAGACCGAGGTACTTCTGGTGGGAGACAAGGGAAGGTTAGGGGATGTTGACCTGGTGCTGAATGGGGTACATCTACCCCTGAAGGACCAGGTCCGCAGCTTGGGGGTCATTCTAGACTCCCAGCTGTCCATGGAGGCTCAGGTGTCAGCTGTGAGCCAGGCGGCGCTGTATCAGCTCCATCTGATACGGCAGTTGCGCCCCTACCTTCCTAATCATCTGCTCCCATCAGTGGTTCATACCTTGGTCTCCTCTCGCCTAGACTACTCTACGTGGGGTTACCCTGGAAGACGGTTCGGAAGTTGCAGCTGGTACAGAATGCAGCAGCTCGCCTGGTTAAAGGCTGCCTGCCGGCGTGATCACATCACTCCAGTGCTCAAAGAGTTGCACTGGCTACCAGTTGCTTGCCGAGCCGAATTCAAGGTGTTGGCGTTGACCTTTAAAACCCTGTACGGCTCCGGTCCAGTTTATCTCAAGGAGTGCCTCCAGCAACATCAAGTAGGCCGCTCAGCAAGATCTGCCACGGACGGCCTTCTCCCTGTCCCATCAGCCAGAGAAACCAGGCTGGTGGGGACTAGGAGAAGGGCCTTTTCTGTGGCAGCCCCCGTACTGTGGAACTCTCTCCCCAGTGACCTCCGCCATGCCCCTTCCTTGATTAGCTTCCGCCGTGCATTAAAAACGTGGCTTTTCAGGTGGGAATATGGGGTGGGTTAGGATTTTTAAGTTTTGTACTGTTTTTAATTGTGTTTTATACTCTGTGTGTGTGTGTGTGTATCCCCCCGTCCCCCCCAGTATTTTACTGGATTGTACATCGCTCAGATTGGCCAGATGTCTGGCCAAATGGGTGATTCATAAATATAATAAATAAATAAATAAATAGGCCATCTTTTAAACTCCATGCCACCTGGTCTCTTTGGATTCTATCCTGGAAGGTTGTCTTTTTGCTTGCTAGAACATAGGCAAGAATGGTGAATGAGTTTTGTGCTCTTCCACATGAGCCACTGTTCTTGCTTATACATCGGGACAAATTGGTCCTGAGACCAGATGCTTCCTTCCTTCTTTGAGTAGTCTCCCCTTTCCCTGTTAACCAGGACATCAGACTCCCAGCTTTCCCCCCAACCTCTTCTGTTCCAGACCTACTTCACCCAGCTGCCTTATCGTTTGCCCATCACTTGGGCCATCACCTAGTAGGGACAATGGAATCCATGATGGAACAGGACACTGTGCTGCTACAAAGGTCCCATGAAATTAATACCAATTCCTCTTTGTGCTTTCCCACTGGGCCTCCTTAACTGTCCACCTCTGCTACCAACTGGCAAAGTTTACAGCCCCAGAAACTGGCTAGGCTCATTCCACCAAGGACTGACACCGCATCAACAGCCTTCCTTTGAGGAGTTGCAGTGTTGGATCTCTGCAAGTGCTGCTATGTGGTCTCAGCCCTCTGCTTTTGTTCCTCACTATCGGCTGGATGTCTGGGCTAGGATGGATGCCCATGTTGGAAGGGCTGTGCTCAACTCTCTGGCTTCTTAAAGCACCTGCCCTGCTGCAGTAAGTGAGCTTGCTACTCTGCCTCCACACAGAGTATGAAGAAGAAAGGCAGTCAGTCACGCAGTTCATCCTCCTTCCCCACTGCAGATGCTGTTATGTATCTGTTTCCATTTTAGTTCAGTCGTTTTTATAGCCGCCCTTGTAGGTTGGAAGTTTGAACTGAGCAGGAAGAAAGGAGCCACACTCTCTTGAGTGTGCTTTGGCGGGGGTAGAGGTGTGTGTGGGGGTAGAGGTGGGGCACCCGCTGAAACTCTAGCTATAGAAGCTTGCTGAAATACGTAGGTTTGGCACAGAACTTGTATATGTGACTGCTCAGATGACCACTTGAACTGTAACTACAGTTACAGGTAAGCAACCTGATGTTTCTGAAGAAAGGCTGTTGCTGGGCTTTCTCAAAGATATTCCTCCTTGTATAGTGTATGAACTTGGCCATTGGGGAAGCAAAATCATGCCTGTTTCCTGCCTAATAATCATCATGGTGCTGATGATTGGAAACTTTGTCAGGGTTCATTACAGAACACAAGCCACATTAAAGTGGTCTTTAAGTGTTTTAAAACAAGTCTGTTATATGCATTCAGAAGTATGTGTCATTTTGGAGAACCGTTAAGTAAGTATTTTAATAGGAATAGCAGAAACAGCATAGCACTTAGGTTTCTGTTTTCATAGCCTTTTGAATTATTGATTTACAGAATTATTAATATAATGATTTAGTTGGCATTGGATAGCCAAATACTGTATTATTGATTGCAGTAATATTATAATAGCTTGATTGCTAATTTCAGGGAGCAAATTCTGAGAAAATATAGGCTCTAATGTTGGGTGTTCTGGCATGCTCTTCTCCCAAGTTTTAAGTTTTCACTCAAGCTTACTTGAATAGGATCCTGTGGTGATCTTGTTTAGTCCTCCTAATATTGACATCAGGGTTTAAAATTATTTTTCTTCACTTTTTTTACTCCAAATCAGGGATTGGCAACTTGTAGCCCTCTAAATATTTTGGCCTACAACTCGCATCATCCCTCTCAATTGGGTATGTTGGTTAGGGCTGATGGGAGTTGTTGGCCAAAACATTTGAAGGGCCACAAGTTTCCTACTCTTGCTCTACATAATATATGAGGTGCCTTAATATAGGAATAAAAAATATTTGTGATATAACTATGAAATATAGGAAAAGGGTGATTATTCTAAGGGTTTTCTCTAAAAAGGGATAATTTTGTGGTTAGTTCTGAAAGGGGGGGGAGTGAAAGTGATATTTTTTTCCCATTGGTTTCTCGAACTCTGGAGTGCAGGGGAAGAGAGATTTTCTTTCTTGTCAATGAAGCAGGCCCAATATTATTAAGGCTGCAACCCTATCTATGCTTATCTGAGAATAAGTGCCATTGGGCATAGTGGGACTTGCTTCTCAGTAAACATGTATAGAGGAGGCAGAAACACACAACATAACATCAGAAGTTATTTGAGTTTTACATTGTTATGTAGGGAATCTGTGTCTTGGTAATAAACAAATAGGAAACTTCATAACAGTTTAGAAAACAAGATAATTGCAACTAGTTTAAGACTACAGAATATTTTTTAAACCATTTTTTAATAGATATATTAAGATACTTTACAGTTGAATTGTCTGAACTGCAACAGGCCTGTGGCTTACGCTGGCTCAGCTTGTCTGAGCGTAAGCCTGGGTCAAGCCTGGTTATTACTTGGATGGGAGACCCCTCCTCTAGTTTCCTGCATTGAGCAGGGGGTTGGACTCGATAGCCTTGTAGGCTCCTTCCAACTCTATGATCTATGAAATCTATGAAATTAAGCCAGAATGGCCAAGCACAGCAGGAAAATTATGTTCACCATGGAATTCTAGTAGGATGACCTTGTACTAACATATGACAAGGAACACAGAGCCAGTGTTGCCAGCTGTGGGAAACATCAAGATACTAGCACAACTCAATGGTTAGAATGACCTTGCATATTGTAATGCTCTGGGGGCGGGGGTGGAGCAGAAGCATGGTGTTTTGTATCTGTGTGTACAGTCAAGACAAACAAGTGACATATGTGTCAAAGAGATGTGGAGGGTTGGGATATGTTTCAGCATAGATGCCCTGCCCCCAATTCAGAGATCTGTGCCCCTTGCTCTGCTTGGGATGTCCTCCACTAAACATTTGGTTCAGGCTACTCACTTGGGGGATTGTGTGCTGGTTTTTCAGTCCCATGCATCCTGTCCCCTGCCCAATAGGTTTTATGTGTGCAAGTCCTGGATCAGTGTCTAAACTCAGTGATGGGCTGGATGAGGACCAATAAACTGAAACGGAATCCTGGCAAGATGGAAGACCTGTGGGTGAGTGGTTCCTGAGTCCAGGAGATAGGCTCATTGCCTGTTCTGGATGGGGTTGCACTCCCGTTGAAAGATCAGGTTTGTAGTCTGGGGGTATTCCTAGATCCATCGCTGCTGCCGGAGGCCCAAGTGTACATGGCAGCTCAGAGTGCCTTTTACCAGCTACAGCCTTTCCTGGACAGGTACAGCTTGGTCACAGTGGTACAGGTGCTAGTAACCTCAAGACTGGATTTCTGAAATGCACTCTATGCACTCTATGTCCTTAAGGCTGGTCCGGAAGCTGGAGCTAGTGCAGAATGCAGCAGCTCAGCTGTTGTCAGGAATTACCCCTTTTTAGCATGTAACTCCTTTGCTGAGGGAACTGCACTGGCTACTATTCGCTACTGGGCCAGGTTTAAGGTTTTGGCACTAGTGTGTAATGCCCTAAACAACTTGGGAGCAGGATATTGGAGAGAGCGCCTTCTCCCTTATCAACCTGCCCCATCACTGGAGTCACCAGATGGCATGCTCCTGGTGGTTCCACATGGACTTATGGACCACTTGATACCCACCCAGATAAGAGCCTTCAGTGTGGTGGCCCCCTTTCTGTGGAACACCCTACCTCTGGTGGTCAGGCAGGCACCAACACTGTGGTGTTTTCAGTGCCTGCTGAAAACATCTTTATTTCAAGAAGCCGTCCTTGATTGATACTCTGTTTTGAAAAACAAAACTTTTAATACGATGTTTTATTCTTTTTATCTTTTATTGTTCACCGCTCCGGAATTGGATGGTGAGTCTGACAGCCTGACAATAATTACAGATTCCCTAATAGCAGCAGGTTCCTGTAAAACAGTATCCGGGTACAGACTAAAAATCACTTTTCCTCAGATGCTTGCTGGAAACAATATGGTCTCAGTTTAGCAGGTGTCTAGCCATAATTTAGGCACCACTACTGTGAATGCTCTACCCTGTGTGCTCTACCATCAGGCAATACTGATGCTTGGAGCAGAGCCCCTTCTAATCACCTAAGCTCATGAGTTGGTTCTTATGGGAAGAGGTGTTTTCAGGCATACCCTAGATCTTCAAGGTTTTGAAGGTCAAAATCAGCATTGTGATTGAAAACTAAGAGCAATGTGTTTCCTCTAGCCAACTCCAACCAAAATGAAAAAAAATAATAATTTTGGACAGGATGTGGGCCAGTACATTGAAGATGAATCCAGACAAAATAGGAAATACTTTTTATAGCAGTTTCTTTTGACTGGGAATATGGTATTCAGCTTGTTCTGGATTGGGTTGCATTCCACCCAGAGAAGGACTCACAGACAAGGGGTGCTGATAGATGCAGCTTTGTGTCTGGAGCTTTGTCTCATGTTAAGTGGCATCTTGCATGAAGCACCTTTTACCAGCTCAATGGAGAGTGGCTGGACATCATTATTTTTTCTCTGGTAACTTCAAGACTGGACTACTGAAATGCAGTATACATGGGGTTATCTTTTGAAGTCTTTTGAAGACTTGTTGGAAACTTTAGGCTACTAACTGTGACACCTGTGGGGAAAAAAATTCATTGATCTTTTCCCCAGCATGAAGAGTAGATCACTCAAGCTTAATGATGAGATTCAGCCACCCGAATCAGCATCATATATGTCTGCACATAGCTTAGAAATTATGGAATAGTACAACGGCCCTCAAAGGCTTGGTCAGAATTTTCAAATGGGTCATGTCACCTTTGTGGGTTGGTTAGCATAATGCAGTCAGTGGATACTAGGAGTTAAGGACCTCTTTCCCCACCCTATCAAATATAGACACACTACATCTGTAGCATTAGGGTGGTACAATATTTTGTGTTTCTTTTTATCCCTGTGGTTTAGATGAACTTGGCCTTCAGAATCCTGGCTTAGCATTCTGTGCAAATGTGGCTGATGTGTATACTAGGAAACTCAACATTTCTAACTCCAAAATTTCCAATACAACAGTTCCAACCTCCACATGCGTTTTTTAAACTTTTGTGCTTATTCCTCCCTTGAATAACACAGATGTGGGGAAAATGTCATCCTTGCTTTTACAGTGTATCTGTAGTAAGGTGCATTCTTGCAGTACTGTTTGCATTGTTTGTTTTTTAGATAGCTGAAATATTAATCATTTTGGTTTCTCTATTCTCACCTCTTCCAATTGACTGCATATTTAAATATTTATTAAAATAGAGTCCATTGTGTCATGCAGCAGTACACCCATCCTTATTGAAATAGTATTAACAGTTGGCACTACATTTAATACAGAAAGGAGAAACCTGTGAAATTATCAAAATCCTCCCTCCTTCACGGATCATAAGGCTTTTGACTTCATGAAATCTCAGGTGCTGCTACTTTCACTCTTGGGATAACATGGTTATGTTAGAGGTATGAACAATTATATTCGCTCCAAGCTCTTGGGAGTCAAAAGAATGCCTTGGAAACTTGTATCCTTCTTCCTTGGATCTGGTGATTCTAGCAGTTCTATTGTGGATAGTCTAACAATTCTCTCCTTTAGAGAAGTATGACCAAACCCTTTCCCATTTCTGTATGGCCCATTCCGTAGTCTGTACTACATTGTTCCCAAGTTGAAAAGTGAATGTATAAAGTGCGGGTTAGTTCACATAATTTGGTCTACAGCTGAAGAATGCACAGTTTTTTGCTCATACTTAACCCTTCTAAGCTAATGGCCCAGCAGCTGCATGAAATATTTGTAAAACCTTGTTAGCAACCTGAACCCCCCCCCTCCTTTTTTATTATATGCTTTGTTTTGCAAACTGCATTGCAAACTTTGGAAAAGTATGGATTTCAGTGTCTAACTGCATTCTGGTGTTCAGGTTTGGGAAATGCGCCTTTGGTAACTTTTGGCAAATTTCTCATCAAACTGGGTAAAATTTGGTAGGTGGTGAGTTTCTCATCCATCCCTAATACTGGCTCAAACGTCCATTTTTTTAAATTAAAAATGAAAGAAAGTTTAACTTGGTTATCAAGGGTCTGATTTACCTCTATTGAAATGAATGGGAAAGTGAAACTGTCAAATACCTAGGCTAATTGGGGTCCATTCTGTCCCCAGCAACTTTTCAAAATACAGTAGGAAAAATAACTTAGCATTCTGCCTGTATCATAAATTCCAGTTTTGTGGTTATACCACTTCAAGAGTACTGGAGTGCATTTTTTCTGTGTTTGTTAAAAAATATATCTTTATATCCCTGCGGATACAATCCCACCCCAACCCATTACAAAGCACTGCAATAATCTCTTGGATCCTAAATGTTACCCTAGGCCTAAGAGGTTAATTCTGCTCCGCTTTGGCTTTATCTTGTCACAAGAGTTTGAACTATGAGAGACTATGAGGTGGGGAATTGGCTATTGAGGTATATTGGACCCCTTCCATTATTTACTGTGAGCCCAGTAATTCACCTATGCAGGTTACATTTTTGTTTTGCTTTCTCCTGTTTTCTCCTCCAGTGCTTCCTGATAGCTCAGTGAAGAATTTAAGTTAACATGGTGGGTTCCAATGTACCCCAATAGTTTTTTGTGTTAGGCGATGTTTTTGGAATGTGATACCAATATCATCTTTTTTAAATTACTATTAAACTGGAGTAATTTTGAAATCAGTCTTTCAAATTTTTATTTTCAGGTAAGACTTTAAAGGGGTCCATTGGACCCCAATGGCAGATTGATACTGTCAACAACAAAAAAGGGTTAAAATTGTGCCTGCTGGAGTTCTATATACTATTACTAAGTAAGCTTCATGTCTCTGTGTCTGAGTGTATATTATACACACACTGTTAATCTAATTTTATCTTTTGCATGATGAAACTGCAGAATGGAGCATTTGCCTTAAAAAAAAAAGAACTTGAAAATTAAGCCAAAGGTTCAGTAGGTGTGTGTGAGGCTAATGAAAATCGTATCACAGCTAGGGATAGACAAATCTGTCAAGCTCAGTTTTGGTCAGGTTCTCATTTTTCCACTGCTAAGTTCAATCTGTCTCTTTTCTGCATTGGTTTGTGATTTTTTGTTTTACACACTAAAATTTGTGCACATTTTTGTGCACATTTTTCAAAATATATGAACGTTTGTATGCATTTTTTCGAACGTACCGTACATGTTTTTGTGTGCACTTTGCAGCGATTTTTCCATTGAATAAATCAATTTTTTGCACGTTTCCCCAAATACACACTTCTTTTGGACACACTTTTAAAAATGTACTCATTTATTATATGCTTTGTTTTGCAAACTGCATTGCAAACTTTGGAAAAGTATGGATTTCAGTGTCTAACTGCATTCTGGTGTTCAGGTTTGGGAAATGCGCCTTTGGTAACTTTTGGCAAATTTCTCATCAAACTGGGTAAAATTTGGTAGGTGGTGAGTTTCTCATCCATCCCTAATACTGGCTCAAACGTCCATGGTGCAAAACCCAGTCTGTCCACTCTCACTGTTTTCCATCCATGGAACCCCCTTTCTTTCCCTGCTCTCAGACTGTCACAGTTCACTGGATTGTACACTCCAATAAATGAGAAGCTGCAAGTATCAAATCTGCTTCCCATCTCTATCCAATCCACATTCAACTGGATGGAAACGTATGGGCCACTTCACAGCTTCATACAGGGAACTACTTTTGAATATAAAATCTGCCTTGTGTGAGCAGCACTAAGTTCTACCATCTGTATTCATCATCATCATCATCATCATCATCATCATCATCTATTTATAACGGCCTAAGGGCCGGTCAAATAACATATACAGTAAACATAACAATACAATAAAATAACCAACACCAACCACTTACTATACAGTATCGAATCCCAGCAACCACCACATTAGCCCAACCACTCATTCTGGCTGACTAAAAAGATAAGTCTTTAATCCCGTATGAAAGCAGGAAAGATCCTCCTCCAGTCGGAGGTCCATGGGAAGCCTGTTCCACAAAAGTGGAACCAGGTCCTGAAAGGTTCGCAGCCTTGACAAGGCAGAGCGTGTCGGTGGGACCACTAAGAATCCCTGGCCCACCGATCTTAAATTCCAACCAGGAACATACCAGGAAAGCCTAGATGCTAAGTAATGATGGACATTAGAACGCAAAGCCTTGAAGGCAAGAACCAATAATTTAAATTGGGCCCTAGTCCGAATGGGTAGCCAATGAAAATTCCTACGGGCCATAGTAATATGGGAGTATCGGGGCAGGTTCAGGACAACAGGAACAGCGCTGTTCTGAACCAGAACCAATGGAAGAAGCACAGAAGAGGGCAAGCCAGCTATTAAGCTATTACAATAGTCCAAGCGGGATACCACCAAAGCCTGAACAAGCAGATGGGCTGTTTCAGGAGACAAAAACTTGTGAATCAATCCTGCAAATGTTCAAAAGGTGAAAATTACATGCCTTGGCAGTCCTATTAATAAAAGGACGCAAGGACAAACGATCATCCAGCAAAACACCAAGGCTCTTGGCAGCTGAAACTGGGGCCACCGCTGAGCCCTGGATATGCAAAGGAGGACATAATAAGGGAGCTGACACACGCTCAGGTTGAAATACCAGAATTTCAGTCTTATCCATGTTCAATTTCAGGTGATGTGCGGTCATCCATGAGGAAACGCCTGACAGGCATTCCGTCACGGACTGCCACACTGCAGTATCAATGGATGCAAAGCTTCGATATATCTGTGTATCATCTGCATAGGTGTGATACTGAAAACCCTGATCAGAAATCAAACGTCCAAGAGGACAAGTGTACAATGAAAAAAGAAGAGGACCCAAGACAACCCCGTGGAACTCCCACTAATAAAGGGAAAACATCTGAAACTGAACCCTGAAACAAAACAGAACAGGAGCAATTAGAAAGGAAAGAACCAAACCAAGACAAAGCATTGCCCTTGATTCCCAGTGATGCCAACCTTGAAAGCAGAATATGGTGGTCAAGTGTGTCAAAAGTATTCTCTTGATATTGTGGAAGAGACTGACAGAAACTGGGTGGGGGTAGAGCAAACATCAGATGCATTCAGCCTGATATAATTAAACTGTTTTGAATGGAGTCAGTTTGCTATTTTAAGGGTTTAGAATCCCATTTGTTGAACTGACAGGTGGTGTTCTATGTTGAATCTTATCAATTTTTAATTTTATGAGTTTGTCTCTCTTAAGGGCTTGGATCCAACATTGCATGTGTGGACGTCCACTTGCACAATGGAATGCCCCTGTCCCCTCCTCCCCCACACATGCCCCCAATATGTTCCAGAGGGTTCCCCACGCTCTGGAGCAGATTTGTAGGGCTGCAGGGAGGAAGAAAATCTGTTCTGCCCGTGGTTTCCCTTTCACTGGCAGGACGACACCATTGGATCCAGCCCAATGTTTTCAAGTTGATGGTATGATTAATTGGGCTCTAAATAATCTGCCTCGATGTTAATCATATTCTCACTATTTACTGCAGTTTGTAATTGTGCCAGATTTCCATTGACAGGAGGAAGACGTCGAAAGCTGCATGCTGCATGTCGAAAGCTGCATCTCTACATTTAACAGTAGAGATCCTCCTGAGGGGTACCTTTCTGTTAAATGTAAACAGGTTTCTTAGATTTCACAAAACAATGTTCTCAGTATTTGAACAACACTGAATTCTTGTTGGTGCTCATTCACTCTGTGGCAAGTTATATGCTAATATCTGCAAATCATGTTTTTGTTTAAAAAACATTTTTTAAAACTGTCATAAAATGTCAGATGAGGACAAAATTGTGACCAAAAATCCTCACCTATACAGTGGTATTTAAAGTAGTACCTGCTAATAATTATTTTTGTGGCATATTACTTCATTCTTTCTCAGATGCAAGCAAAGCTTAGAAAACTAATTAAAGCTGAGACTATCCTTAGTTGCAATTAATAATAATTCATAACCTGTACTGGTACACAGTATTTGAAACAAACAGCATGAAAATCATTATTCTATTTTTAAATGAAAAATAAATAAAGGAGTGTCTGTGGTGGCAGCCCACCACAGAAGAAGGTTTCTTGGGTAGTGCAGTACACAATCGGATTGTTACTGACTATTTCATATGGACGACAGGGTATAAGGAAAGCAATCCACCTTGTTCAAGTCAATAAACCTTCTGTTTATTTTAATGGAAGTGGATCATGCCATTAAATGTTTAGGACCCTAATGACTAAATGAATTTCTATAAATTTCCACGTGTAGCACTTTGCCAGCCCAGTGTTTTTATGTTTTGTGGCTTCATCTCTGAGGAAGGTTATTTATAAGTGTGAGGTCACCATTCTGTGTAGTTAAACCCTATTTGATGGTTCTTTATGCTCTCAGCGGAGTGCTGGAATTGTCCAGATCTATGAACATATTGTTAAAAGTTCAGTGTGTTTAGTACTTGAGAAAATGAGTAGGTTTACTTTCTGCAAATTAGGTGTGGGGAAGAACCCACCTAATATAATTACATTTGAACCAGCCCTTTCCTGAGCTGTAATTAAGTGTTCACAAAAGTAATTTCCCATTATCTGCAGAAGTGGGCAGACTTGGTTCCTGGTTTCTATATGTGTGCTGTTATGTGTGAACCTATCCCCAAATTTCTGCATCCATGTGTACATATTCAGATATATTCAAAGATTCATGGATGGACAAGACATTTGGAAAACATTCTGCGACTGAAAGAATGAATATGAAAATGTCTTTGGAAGCATGTGGTTTACATACTGTGTCTAAAGTTAAGCCACTAGAAACAGGTTCTGCACATTTCCTCATAACATAAACTTGTTTGCTGGAGAGACAGTGCTAGAATTAACAAAGTTGTCTTGTAAATAAGCTTATATTAGTGCATCCAGTCCAGCTTAAGTCATGGACAGCTAGTCCTGCGTAACAGAAGATGCTTTAGATGGAGTTGCATAGTGCCATGCACGTAAAAAGCCAGATCAAATGTTCAGTGTGGTGCAGATGAGTATTGCAGTGTGGATGGAAATGTGAATGCAAATATAGATCTATATCCCCATCAGCTGCACAGTCCTCTTCTGGATTGGGGCATTGGGTTCTAGGGAACGTCTACATGTGACACTACTGCTCTCAAGTCTGAATTTGAACAACAGTTCCTAGAAAACAGCTATTTAATTTGGATTATCTTACATAGACATCTATATATATAAAAGAAGAAGTCCTGACTGACTGACTGACTGACTGACTCATCAATGCCCAGCTCAAACGGTTTAATCTAGGAACGTGAAATTTTGAAGGGGCATTGCTTTTATGACGTAGACCCCCACTAAGGAAGGATTTTGGGAAATTCCATCCCTAAGGGGGTGAAAAAAGGGGGCAAAATCGCCCCACTCTCATATCTGCAGTTCTGCAAATCGGCCTCACCTCATAATTGCTGCAGGAGCCAACTTGCTGCAGGAGCCAATAGCAGCAGTTATGCAAATAGCCCATACAACTCTTAGAATGTTCGTATGAATTCCTGCAGGGGCCAATAGGGGTGGGTATGCAAATCTCCCCTAGACCATTTAGAATGTTCTCTGAAGGGGTGAAAAGGGAGGGAAACTTTTTAAATGACTGACTGTTGTGTGTGGGGCGTTGTCGCATAGGCTCCATCACGTTTTGACAGATCTAGCCCAAACTTGGCACGGTCACTCTTCATCACCTGTAGACTCTCAGGATGAACCTGATTTTTCTTTAAGATCAGAAAAGTTTGCTGCTGCCAGCACCCAGCCTTTCAGTCAGGGACACTGTATCTTTTCCATTGTACCAAATCCTAAAATCCATGTGAGCGCAGCCGCGGGCAGCAGCTAGTATTTATATAAGATAACTCAATTGCTAGAACCTACCTTAATGTGAAAAACCATAGGGCGCAATCCTATGGACTGCACCATTGCTACTTGGAAGCCTCCGAACTCAGAGGTTTCCGAGATTCCTGTGCTTTTCAACCTATCTAGCAAGGGCACTTTGGAGAGGGCGGGAAGAAACCTGGAGGAAGCTCAGGATAAATAATATCCTGGGCTCTCCGATCTCTTGCCCTCCCCTCCCTGCCCACTGGTACGCCTCCTTTTCCCCCTCTCCAAGGTCAATTTTCTGACCTTGGAGAGGCAGCCGGTGCAGTTCTCTCTGTGCCGATTGAGAGGGGCTGGGGGGTGGATCTCCAGCTCCCCCTTCTGAGGTAAGTGCATTGTCTCCAACCCTGGAGGGGGGAATCTGAGCCATCCTGTGGTCCCTAGGAGGATTGCTCTCTTAGTGAGCTTTGTGTGAATGTGTAGAAACATTCTCTCTCTCTCTCTCTCTCTCTCTCTCTCTCTCTCTCTCTCACGCACAGAGGAGCAATAGCTTCGCACTCCTCCTCCCTCACACCACCGTTGTCTTTTTTTCTCATGAAGAGAGAGAAGGAAAATGCAGCATGATGAGTTGGGGGGGGGAAGAGTGTGAAGCAGGTTATAGGAGCAGGATGCAACCCACCCACCCCCGGATTTGTCTGCAGCTTCATACTACCTCTTGGTCAAGGTTTAGAAGTGGGAAGAGATGGAGGCCAATAGCATTAGCTATGACTACAGCATGATAGACAGACAGTAGTTCAACATAGGTGGTTTATATCACCTTAAAGACTAGCAAGCTTATTATGGCATAAGCTTTTCTTGGGCTAGAGTCGATGTCATCAAATGCAATAACAAGCTTATGCCTGTAAGGTGCTATTTTGCATGGGTGGGTGGGAGGAGTTCCCACTGGTGCAAATGGAAGTTTCCCTCCCATGCCAAATAGCAGCTTTGGGATGGGGTTTAGGACTACAGCAGCGGAGGAAAGGATTAAACCTCTCCACTCATGTCACTATCCCGATCTGGCTCTCCAGCAACTGCAGTTTATTATTGAAAAATGTTACGTGCTGTATTAAACTAAGTGATTGCAGTTTGGCCCTGAAAAACAAATGCACACTTTACAATTTATTTCTCTGTAATCTCTGTACAATTTACATTTATTTCTCTGTAATCTGGTATCTTGATTACCACAGAAAAATGGTTTTATAATTAGGAAATTAGTTGCAAAGCTATAAGAAATGGGAGTACCTGTACATAATTACAAACTTAGTTCCGGGAATATCTTGTGAGATTAGCTGTGCGGGGAGGGAAGTTCCTTTCTGTTGGCACTACACAGTGTTGGATGGCAAGTTGCTCAGTACCAATATTTAGCTGTCATTCCAGGAAAAACATCTACTTTTTAAATTTATAGGCTTCACAGCATAAAGCCTAGATTGTGCTAGATTCTGTAAGTTAAAGATGGTAATGCACATTTTGTTTTTGTTCTGTTTTCCAAGATCTGTAAATTATAACATAATTTCAGCAATGCCGTTTTTGCAGTTTGTGAGTCAAATTTGTATATACATTGGGTTAGAAGGGTTTTTGTTCAGTTCATTCACTTGGCGATTTTGTTTCCTTCTTTGCAACTTTGCTAGAAATTTGGGCTAAACTTTATTTAGCTTTCTAACAGGGGCAACTAGTACTGCCAGTGCCATTTCATCTTATTTTAAAAGCTGCTTTTTCAGTGAGGTGCCTGTATTAAAACAGTGTGCTGTTCTTTTTAAGGAACAGTACCACCACTCATGCCCAGATTTACTTGGCTTTCCCTCCCTTTTTCTTTTTGGTGGCATTCCTGCATGCTATCTCTTCACATTCAGATTTGCAGATTACATTACTGTATTTGAAGTGTACTATTCAGACTTTCAACACTCCATGATGTTAGAAGCACAAAGCAAAGGAAGGGGAGATGAGAAGGTTTTCTCTTGAATATTGAAATGGTTTTTAGCTAGTTTGTTCTGTAGTTTCTTGTACCAGGCACCTCACACTTGCAAATAAGTCCACAGATGTTATTATTCTACAACAACATTTACTAGTCCGCCTGGTCACACCTCTTGGTTTAGTATCTCTGGCCTGGAAAAGAGGGGGGGGACCACACACCCGGTTTTGAAAAGCTTCTTTGCTTGGTTACCTTATCAGGTAAGTAGCAGTTTGCAAGCCTGGTCTAAGTAAATGCCTCTTTTCAGTATTTTTCTCCAGTAAGCACAGGTCTGATTTTGCTATCGTATGCTTCCTTTTGCTATTAAGTTGGTTTCCCTCAGTCATATTTTGATACTTAGAAAGCAGATAATGGCTTGGATCCAGACTTTGCTCCTGCCAGCTGGAGCATCCCCTGAGCAGAGGTGCACTCCGGATGCTCCCACTAGCAGAAGGGATGTGGGAGTCCACTTTTGCAGTTTCCATCTCCCTCCTGTATACCCTTGCACTCTCTGAAAATCTGATGTAGGGTTGGGGAACACTCCCGGAACAGTGGGGGGTGGGATGGGGGGTTCCGTGGGAGAGAATACTGGCAAAAATTGCCTCCTCCCCCCAGATCAAAAGCTTTCCATTAACAGTTTGTAGAAGGCTAAATTAGGATCCCACCCATTGTGCTGGGCGTTCTGTAGACTTCAGCAGATAAGACTGTTTTACAATACAGGCAGCCCCCAGGTTACGAACAAGTTCCGTTCTTAAGAATGTCTTTAAGTCGAATTTGTATGTAAGTTGGAACAGCATAGCGTTCTATATGTTAAAATCGGCATTTACGCAAATGGTGTAAATTACGCAAATTGTGTAGTATACTATGCTATGTACTCTACGTAAACGACGTAATGCGGGGGAACCCAGGTTCTTACCGTAAGTATGGATTGTCTGTAAGTCAGACGTTCTTAACTCAGGGACTGCCTGTACTAAATAGTTGCTCGGGTGTGTGTGTTCAAATTGTAGTGAAAGCATGGCAATCTAGGTGATGCCAGCAAAAGCAAATCAAGGTCTGATAAAGTGGGGGGTAATTTTTTGGTTAGTTGTCAGGAGGTGAAGTGAGAGACTCAAATATTACTTCCCTGATTATATTTTTGCATTTCTTTTTTGCACCCTTTAATGAAATCGCCCATCTTAAATAAACATTAAAAGTAGCCAAGGCTGTATGTAGCTGGGTAGGATAATCTAACAAAGTGTGGTGTTAGCTGTAGGAGACAGTGTAGCTGGTGATGGTGTAGTTGGGGGTTTTGATACAAAGATTTGTACAATAGTTTATACTTTATGAACAAGGCTGCAAAAGTTCAAGCTATTGTGCAGTCAGTCCATTGCGCAAAGATGAAGGATAATGGGATTGCTCAGAACAAGTGAGATCTCTTCCGTTCTTCTGTTTCTTTGGCCATGGAAACCCATTGGTTTTGTTTATATTCAGAGTGGCAGCATTCTAGCTGATAAATTATTATGGTTCCTAATACAGTGGCAAATGAAACTGCATCCAGGACTCCTGAAATCAGTGGCAGTAATCTGCTTTTAATTGTACTTGGCTCTTTCTTTAGTGGTGTAATTGTACAAAACTTAGCTCTCAATCCATCTCTTTACTTTGTTTTCTCAGAAGTAAGGTCCCTTGGTTTCAGTGGGATTTACTTATTTATTGAACAAGTATGACCTGCAACAAAATGTTATAGTGTGCAAAGTTCCCTTGTTCAGGATTCCATTCCCTCCATGCCATTCCCATCCCCCAGAACAGTCAGTTAGCATTCTGGCCGCTGAGTACCCTTTAGTCTTCATTGTGCTTCTTTGGAGGGGGTTCTCCCAATCTGCTGATACCTCACCCTTGTGCATGGGTGGAGCTTATTTTGGCTACATAAGCAAAGGGCGGGGCTGCCAGAGGCAGTGGTTGGAGTGTTTGGGTGGGGATCCTCTGCTGGAGCCGGCTTGCTGTGGCTCCACCCCCACCTGTCTGACATCAGCCTGACCAACGGCCACTCCTTCCTCCCCAGGTACCAAAGGGCGGGGCTGCCAGAGGCAGCGCCTCTGCATCGCGCAAAGTGCGACGCTAAGTGCGCACTTAGCGTCGCGCTTGGAGGAGCGCTTGGAGTCACACAGAAGAACACACGCCTACCCACCTTCCTTCCTGGGGCTTTGTATATGGCAAGCAGCAGTAACTGAGTTCCAACTGACGCCTGACGGTTGAGGAGAGGAGGCCTGAGCTGGCTGTACCATCCTGCCAGCCACTCTACCTTCCAGCCAGCCTCTCTACCATCCTGCCAGCCGCCTTACCATCTGGTGGGCTACCTGCCTGCCTTGACTGATGCTGTTGCTGGCTGGATTGGGGCTCCTTCCCTGGGAAGAAGCTCTGCTGCCATAAGGAGAGGGCAACACCCCACCCCCGGCCTGCCTGATTGGTAGCACCTGCCACCTGGCTTGCCTGACACTCCGCAGGCCTTCATCTGCCGGCACGGTGACACCCCGGCGGCAACGTCTCCAAAGGGGACGGCGCCAAAGGGGGTTGTCCCTTTGGGGGAGCCACTTTGGGGGTGGCATGAGGGCGGGGGTCCTTCCCTCTGATTGTTAGGGCAAGGGAGGGGTGGGGGTGGGTTACCACCTGATCGGCGGAAGCAAAGGGGCATATGCCTATCTAATGGAGATAGTGGGGGGAGTTCTGGGGGGCAAAGTGTACCGATGTTGAGCGGCAGGCGCTGGCAGAGGGCTAGGGGCAGGCCATACCGAGTAAGGGGAACAATGCTTAATATCTATCCCTTGTTCCAGGCCTGCCCAGAGCCAAGGGATAACTGGGGGATGCGTGTCTCCTTCCTCTGCCTTGCGTTTGCTGCTGTGTAATGCCAGGTCTGTTACCCAAAAAAACATCTTTAATCCATGACTTAATCCTGGATGAGGGTGCGGATCTGGCATGTATTACGGAGACCTGGCTGGACAGGGCCGCTGCTCCAACTCTTGGGGCCTTGTGTCCGTCTGGGTTTACGTATGCCCAGCAACCGAGGACTGGAGGACAGGGAGGGGGAGTGGCTGTTATCTACCGGGAGTCCTTGGTCCTTACCAGACCCCCTCTCCGGGAGACCAGGTTTATCGAGTGCATATACTGGAGGTTGGGTCCAAAGGGCAGTCTGGGGATTCTGCTCGTGTACCGTCCACCCTGCTGCACGTCAGACTCCCTGGCCGAGGTGCTGGAGGTGGTCTCTGATGTGCGTGTCTTGTCCCCCAGGCTACTGGTGCTGGGGGACTTCAACATACACTCGGAGGCTGCCATCATGGGGGCACCTCGGGACTTCATGGAGACCATGGCTTCCTGGGAGCTGCACCCTGTATCAACTGGAACTACCCATGTAGCCGGTCATGCACTAGACTTGGTTTTCGTTTCCGGAGAGGGAGGAAATGATCTGGAAATCGGGGGTATATACACCACCCCCTTGTCATGGTCAGATCACTATCTGGTAGGGCTGGATTTCTTGGTGCCACAACCCCTCTGCACGGGTGAGGGACCTATCAGGATGGTCCGCCCCAGGCGTCTTATGGACCCGGATGGATTCCTGAACGCACTTGGGGAACTGGAGCACGCAAACGGTAGCTCGGTCGAGACCCTGGTGGATGACTGGAATGCTGCAATCACCAGGGCATTAGACCAAGTTGCCCCGAAGCGCCCTCTTCACTTGAACAGAGCTCGCACAGCACCTTGGTTTACTCCATCGCTGCGAGCTCTGAAGCGGGAGGTGAGAAGGCTAGAGCGCCGATGGCGTAAATCCCACTCTGAAGACGATTGGACACAGGTCAGAGCTGCATCTTCAGCCTACCAGGTGGCGGTGAAGGCAGCAAAGAAGAATTTCTATGCTGCCTCCATCGCGTCTGCGGAGTGCTGCCCCAGGAGGCTGTTCCAAGTGGTCCGGAGCCTGGTCGGTCCAGTTACTCTGGATCCATTGGAACAGTGTAAAGCCTCCTGTGAGGCTTTAGCGAAGCACTTTGCAGATAAAATTGATCAGATTAGGAGTGGGATTCCATGCGTTGTGGACACAGTGGGTGAATGGGAGGAGGCTAGTGGCAGTCCGGTTTTGTGGAATCAGTTCCACCTTCTTCCTTCTGGTGAAGTGGACAAGGTGCTTTCTTCTGTTAAGCTGACCACCTGCTTGCTTGATCCTTGCCCGTCCTGGCTTATCAACTGCAGGGAAAAACTGGGTGGGGAGATCAGGGCGGTAGTGAATGCCTCCCTCGAGGAGGGAGTGATGCCATCAGCCCTTAAGGAGGCAGTAATAAGACCGCTTCTAAAGAAGCCCTCCTTAGATCCCCAAGATTTGAACAACTTTCGCCCAGTCTCCAATTTGTCATTTCTGGGCAAGCTGATTGAGCAAGTGGTGGGGGCTCAGTTGAAGGCACATTTGGATGAAGCTGATTATTTAGATCCATGCCGGTTGGGCTTCAGGCCTGGACATAGGACAGAAACGGCCTTGGTGGATGATATGAGGAGGGCTTTGGATAGGGGCGAATGCTCTTTTCTAGTCCTCCTCGATCTCTCACAGCGGCTTTTGATACCGTTGACCACAGTATCCTCCTGGACTGCCTGGAGGGGTTGGGCATGGGAGGCGCTGTATTGCAGTGGTTCCGGTCCTTCCTCTCTGGAAGGTACCAGAGGGTAGTTCTTGGGGAGGAGGCTTCGGACCCTCGGCCTCACTTGTGGGGTGCCGGAGGGTTTCATCCTCTCCCTGATGTTATTTAACATCTACCTGAAGCCGCTGGGAGCTATCATCAGGAGGTTTGGGGTGTGCTGTCATCAATATGCGGATGACACACAGCTCTACCTCTCCTTCAAGTCCTCACCAAGGTTGGCTGTTGAATCCCTGTCCAAGTGCCTGGAGGCAGTGGGTGGCTGGATGGGAAGGAACATGCTGAAACTGAACCCCGACAAGACCCCCGAGGTACTTCTGGTGGGAGACAAGGGAAGGTTAGGGGATGTTGACCTTGTGCTGAATGGGGTACATCTACCCCTGAAGGACCAGGTCCGCAGCTTGGGGGTCATTCTAGACTCCCAGCTGTCCATGGAGGCTCAGGTGTCAGCTGTGAGCCGGGCGGCGCTGTATTAGCTCCATCTGATACAGCAGTTGTGCCCCTACCTTCCTAATCATCTGCTCCTATCAGTGGCTCATGCCTTGGTCTCCTGCTCTCGCCTGGACTATTGTAATGCGCTCTACGTGGGGTTACCCTGGAAGACTGGTTCGGAAGTTGCAGCTGGTACAGAATGCAGCAGCTCGCCTGGTTAAAGGCTGCCGCCGGCGTGATCACATCACTCCAGTGCTCAAAGAATTGCACTGGCTACCAGTTGTTTGCCAAGCCGAATTCAAGGTGTTGGCGTTGACCTTTAAAACCCTGTACAAGCTCCAGTCCAGTATATCTCAAGGAGCGCCTCCAGCAACATCAAGTAGGCCGCTCAACAAGATCTGCCATGGATGGCCTTCTCCCTGTCCCATCAGCCAGAGAAACCAGGCTGGTGGGGACTAGGAGGAGGGCCTTTTCTGTGGCAGCCCCCGTACTGTGGAACTCTCTCCCAGTGACCTCTGCCATGCCCCTTCCTTGATTAGCTTCCGCCGTGCATTAAAAACGTGGCTTTTCAGGCGGGTATATGGGGTGGGTTAGGATTTTTAAGTTTTGTTCTGTTTTTAATTGTGTTTTATACTGTGTGCCCCCCCCCCCCCCGTATTGTATTGTATTGTACATCGCTCAGAGTGGCCGGATGTCTGGCCAGATGGGTGTTTCATAAATATAATAAATAAAGAAATTCACAGCCTGAACATCAGAAGTTAGAGGGAAAATGTGAAACTAAATATACTGCAAATGTTGCAGTATATCCCTGGCATGTGTGATTTACCTGAGCCTGTGGCTGAATGGGTGGGGAAAAAACCAAAAGTTAACTTCAAACACAGGAATTTCTGCTGTGGGTATTGCTTCATGTGCAATTTTTTAATTAATTTTTTTTGAACATTTAAAGGTGCAAACAGTTTCCATATAAGTTAGTGACACATGAGGCTTCTCTGTACAATTGAGTGCTTGATTTGGCCTTGGAGCAGGTCTGAGGGATCAATTTAAGAAAATTGACCTGTGCTTCAACCTCAGAGGTAGGGAGGATTTTTAATTGGGAATCCAAATCAGTCCTCATCTCTACTTCTTCTCTGTGGTATTAGCAGCAGACTATTTTGCAGTGCTGCTGTGAGCCTCTCTCTCTCTCTCTCTCTCAGCACTAACCTCCAGGCTGCAATAGGGGTATAACAGTGAACTGCAGCGTTGTTGTATACTATTCTCTGAGCCCAACCTGCAGTGTTCAGATAAAAACAGTGGGGCTGTTCGCACACAACAGTGGCAAATCGTGGGTTAATTAACCCATGTTTTGTCAGTCATACACAAACCAGGTTACTGGGTAATGCTGCAGGGTTGCTCTCTCAGCTTCAGCCCAATTTGCTTTAGGATTCTAATACTTCTGAACAGCACTGCAGGGTTCTCATAAATCACTCAGCTTGACCTGCAGTATTCAGTGTGCTGTAGGGCTGTCATAAGCCACTCTCTCCCAGCCACAGCTCCTTTCAGCCTGCAATATGGGGACAATGAATTTATATTTGCTTTGCAATTTGCATTAAGAAATTATTTTTCAAATGTTTCATGCTAAATAAGTATTGAATTAAAAAGGGCAGGAACTCTTCCCTTTGCTGCTACCAGATTGTGTGTGTGTGTGTGTGTGTACACTCTGGTGCCCAATCCCAGCTGCATTAAAAACTTCAGTTTCTCCATTGATGTCTATGGACAGCTCTCACTTCCGTTCCTGGGGACATTTAAAAACAGCTTCTCAGTGTGAACTTTTCAAGACAATGAGAGGTTCTCTCGCCTCTTTTTATATCTTTGTGTTTCTTTCTTCATCCTTTCCCAGTCACTCCATTCCATATTCTCTTCCCCCCTCCCCCCCATTTTCTAGTTTCCCCCTCTCCAGTAGTCAGCATTCTGTGTCTAATGCTCAGTCTCATTGAGCTATTTTGGGGAGCTCCCCCCCCCTTAGGTTTTTTCCTCAATATTTTTTGCACTTCTGCAAACTTTGGTTTCCCTCCAAGTCTACTGATAGATACCTCACTGTTATGCACCAGTGCTGCCATTTTGGTTACGTAATTGAACTGGAATTAGAATATATTATTTTGAAAAAATATAACATGTATTTCAACAAAATGTTCCCATGACAGGGATTAGAATGGGATAGTAGGAAGCTCTTTGAGAAGGCAGATACTAGTTTGTATCTGGTAAGAGTTTGGGTAGCACAGGAAAAGAAGACAGGCTCATTGTTGAATCAGAGATTATTTGAAAGGAAGAATAATGATGGAGATACGCAATTGAGTGCACTGAACTAATGAATATCTATTGGGGATATGTTGCCAGTGGAAACACGTTTCACATGAAAACTAGTCTCCTCCTCTGCCTCCCCAGATAGCTTGATGTTGAAAGGATATAGAATACATATGATTGCACCAGCTTCTGAAAGTCTTAGAAAAGGCTGGCAGCAACCATATAATAATTGAGATTTTGATGTCATTTCTCCATTACATGTGTTAGATTTAATACATTACATTAGGTGTAAAGTTGAGGAATCCTCTGGAGAACATGTGCTGTTTTTTTCATTTTCTTGAAAAGTTTTATGCCATTTACCAGATCAGTTTTATTCTCTTAAGATCCATTGCCACAATATTCATCCCTGCTCCTTCACTTGCGGAGTTCGTAGATGTTTGTAAGTGATGATGGAATCTATATCACCTCCAAGTATTTGGAATTGAAAAAAATTGGACCCATGGACTAAGCTGCCATGCAAATGGAACCTTTATTGTAAGGCTAATTGCTGAGTGGGAGGTGAGATTGAGGAGGGTGGCCATGGACCAGATCCAAAGGCTCTGCAAGCTACAGTTTCCCCACCATATAGCAGCTACTACTTAAGTGCAAGTGAAAGGCTACTGTCAGCTTAAATATGCTTTATATTTGCAGAAATTGCTAAAAATACCTTTCAAATTTGTTGCTTGCTTATTACCCTTTCAGGTTTATGTGTCAATCTGTTGTAATGATCGAGGATGTTTGGAGAAAATAGTGTTAAGAAACAGTGCCAGTTGGAGGCTGGCAGAGACATGACCGCTAATGATGACACGCTGAATGTACCATTTGTTTTAGCTTTGCTCTGATTGACAATCTCTCTGTTGTGATTGTCAGTCTTGTAGGTTTAGGAAAGAAGGATTTATTCTGAATAATTATAGTTCAATGAGACATTACTAACTCTGTTTTCTGTATTTAACAATTTACCAGTGTCCATTTAATGAAACAATACAAGCAGCCTGAAAGCTGTCAGTTGGCATAACACTTCAAAGTGTAGACAAGAGTGAATGTGGTTTGTTGGCTTCCAATGGCCTTTGTAGCACATCTTCATATCCAAAACTTTCAAAATGTCACGCTTTCCATAACTGTGATGGCTAGAAATGTGTGGGATTACTCCTAGAAGCTGTGAAGGTTAACTTCCTCAAGAAGTATTACAGTTTAAAGTTACAGGGCTGCTTCTGTACCTAATGGGCAGGGTTTTGTTCATTATGTTCTCTGAAGTTCAGGTCTGAAAATTGGGATGCTTGCTAAAATAAGTGATGGTTAGAATCCCCAATTTTAAGGAGTATTCAGAAAGGGGTTGAGCACTTTGAACTGTACTGTCAATATTGTGTGAATGTACCACTTTAAAATTTTGGACATGACACACTTGCTAGTTAAGACCAAACATTCCGTGTTTTAATGAAATGTTTGTTTTATTAATGCTTTGGCTCCATTCACCCATTTCTTTTAATAAGATCACTGACAATAAGTATCCCTTTTTTATTTCTTCTCACCTCATAGGAAACCTAGGATAAATTCTCAGCTTGTTGCACAACAGGTTGCTCAGCAATATGCTACCCCACCACCTCCTAAAAAGGAGAAGAAAGAGAAGGTGGAAAAGCAGGAAGAGAAAAAACCAGACAAAGAAAAAGAAATTACTAGTCAAAGTGTTATAAAGAAGAGTACCAACAAGAAGACTAAGTATGTTTCTGGACCACCCATTGAAAGCAGCCATTCCTAAACGTTTAGACTCTGTATCCCTATGTAAATGGTCTAATCTAATATGTATCCATTATCCCTAGACACATACACTTCTTTTCTCCCAACCTTGAAATTCCAGCCAGTCCCAGAATAACTCAGACTTCCAAATACACATTTCCAGTGATTCCTAAACTCTTGTCTGTGATTCCTCAATCATTCTCTCCTCCCCCTATGCCACTACCATCTCTTGATTCATGTAACACTGCTTCTTCCATGCTGCTGCCCCAACTTTATTTTTATGCCATTTATCCTTTTCCCGGAGAGAGGGGAGGAGAAGCACATCCTTGCCTTGTATAACCATGATTAAGATAAGAATTTTCTCTTTTCTCAATCTACCTGTGGCTTTATTGATGGGTGTGAGAGCTGTATTCATTACATGATGGTTTTGTGTGTGTACGTACCCGTACCCTTTAGGGTACTAGTTATCCCAGTTTCAGAATTGATACTCTTACATCAAAACCCTTTAGCATTAAGTTTCCTTCTTGTCTCTCTTTCTTTCAGGCCAAAGTCAGATGTTGTGAAAGATCCTCCAAGTGAAGCAAACAGCATACAGTCTGGGAATACGACAACAAAGACCAGTGATTCAAATCACACTTCAAGGTAACTTCTTAAATTAAAGAATTGTTTGATTCCAGGTGTTCAAAATTAGCTTCCATATGGATTGGGGAAAGTTTTTCCCTTCCAGGCTAGTGTTCTTTGGGATTTAATTTCCCCTCAGCCCATGACTTAGCTTACCTCCTAGATTCATTGGGGTTGGAGGGACGGAGATTGATAGGGGTTTGGGCCCAGTGTCCCCTCTTAAAAAATCTCCTCTGTGTTTCTAAACTATATAGTTGAAGATGTTCTCTCACCCTTTTCTTTTTGATAGTATAATAAATGGAGATTTATTTTATTAACTTGTTTATACATTTATGAGTCACCTTTTGGCCAAAATAGGGCTCCCACAGTGACTCATAATTAAAATGTAAATAATTTAAAACTTTAAAATTTTTAAAAAACAAGTTGAAAACTTTAACACATTACCAACAGCAGAATTAAGAGCAGGAGAGAATCTCGAAAACAGAGTGCAGAGCTAATAAATTTAAAATACTAAAAAAGCCATGTGGAACAAAAAGGTTTTAACAGGTCACCTAAACCTGAAAAGGGGGCAGCCTATCCTTTGGGATAGAATTCCAGAGCAGGGTTGCTATCACATAGAAGCCCCTATCCCGTGTTCTCATCCATCTAGCCTCTCTTGGTGGTGGGACACACAGAAGGTCATCCAAAGAAGAGCATGCAAAGAAGATCTTAAACTATGGGTAGGTTCATATGGGAGGAGGCAGTCTTTCAGATATCCTGATTCCAAGCCATTTAGGCCTTTATAGCTAAGCACCAGCACCTTGAATTGTGCCTGGAAACAGATTGACAGCCAGGCAGTTAGTACAAGATTGTTGTAATATGGTTGACAAAGCACATGCTAGAAAGCAATCTGGCTGCTGCATTCTGCACTAGCTGCAGTTTCCAAACACTCTTCAAGGAGAAGCCCCATGGAGAGCATGTTGCAATAATTTAAGTGGGAAGGGGATTAAGGTGTGGATCACTGGCCAGATCTACCTTCTCTAGCGATGGGCGCAACTGGCATACCGGTTGAAACTGGTCAAAGGCACTCCTGGCCACATTGCCTACCTGACCAGGAGTAAGGCTGGGTCCAGAAGCACCCCCTGGCTGCAAACCTAATCCTTCAGAGGGAGTGCTACCCCATCCAGAACAGGCTTGTACCTCAGTCCTAGATCTTCATTCTAGATTAGCTTTTATGCTGACCGACAGTACCTCTGTTTTGTCTGGATTGAGCCTCAACTTGTTAACCCACATCTAAGCCATCACTGTGTCCAGGCAACAAACTGTTCAGGACTTCCACAGACTCCTTGCCATCAGTTGACAAAGAGAGAAAGAGTTGGAGGTGCAAGACATTATCTAATGCTAAACATTTGAGCTGTCCTTTTTCTGTAGTACTGGCATAATTCGGGATGGTCTGAATCTACCAATTCAGCTGTACTAGATTAATCTTCCTTATATCCATTGGCTAATCAATACAGATCTGAATTATTTGTGCATACTAAGGTCTAATCCATAATCTGTGCTCTACCAGGATTGAAAGACTGCCAGGTAGGCTATAGCCTGTATGGTGGTTATGATGATATCACTATGACAAGATTGTCCTTGTGTAGAGGCTGCAGCATTATGGGCCCTGCATGCCATTGTGCATGGATGGGCTTCTCAGCAAAATGGGAAAGAAAGGTGGTTCCTATAAGGGTTTTTTGAACTTTGGTGTGAATACCTGATTACAAAATACACATGTGGAACATAAAATATTAAGTGCATATGGGTGTATTCTTAGCTCCATAACTCATTAAAATACACCCATGGGGACTTGATCCACTGCAGGCTACTGTGGTTGGAAATCCCTTTTTTAATCCTTCCCTTGCTCTTGACCTTTGGCAAGGAAAGCATATTCACTGCCCACTCCACCATAATATAGCACTTTGCTTTTACTTGCCAGAAAAAAAAAAAAAGAAAATTGCTAGTGACTGGTTTTCCTTACTTGCTCTTACATGCAGTTGAGGGGGAAACACCAGAGAAAAGCAGAGACTGCCAGAGACCAAGGGCAGTATCCAGTGCCACCAGCAGGACCCACCACTAGCACAACAGGAATGAGCTGAAATGCAGGTCAGCGGAGCTTGAATAAGGGACCTCTGCTGCCCTGTACCATTCAGGAAACAAGCATTCCAGCTCATTTCCTGGGGTGCTTTAGGACGCACTAGCTTCCTGTTATGCCGGCATTTAGTCCTGCGTGTGCAACAGAATGAGCGGAGGTCCAGCAGCAGCAAAAAAGTAAAATCTTGTATGGCAACTTCCTTGGGTTTTTTTTTTTCTTTTTCTTTTCTTCTGGCAGTACTTGTGAACTCTTGTTATGAAGGTAATGTGTGAAATTTCCATTAATCTCATCTAAAGTCTTATTTCTTCTCTTATAAAACATGCAGAAAGAATGCCCTCCAGAGAATTGTAGTGCCTTAGCCAATGGGGTTTGAACAATTTGAAGCTTCCTTTCAGTTTTCCAGTCTCTTTAATTTGTTGTGGGGAGGCTACGATTGCAGTTTGCCTTTAATGGAAAGCTGCTGTACTGGCAATTGTAGAGTAATAGGATGAAAATATTTTTAGTGCTGTACAGCACTGGATGTTCCTTCTGTTTATAATCCTTTTAAAACAAAGTAACTCATCAAGCATTATAGAGCTTTACCCTGCTTGAAGGGGAGTGGAGTTGTGCTCTGCATTTTTAGGATTTTTAGTTTCCTTTCTCGTTTTGAACTGTGGTTTCTACTTTTATGACAAATACTATTTGAATTTTGTATGTGCTTAAGGTATAACAAACATGGAGGTTGCATCTTTTCCTCCTTGCTCCCATGCCCGGCTATGCCTCCTCATTAATTCTGCCTGCTTCAAAACTACCTAGAGATTTTAGAACCTGGGTTTGAGCCTTTCAAATCTATCTCATCCATTCAGTAGAACTAGGACATAGGAGGAGGAGTTTCCTCAGCCTGCTGCTCCACACATCAGAATCAAGAGGGATAAGATAAAGCTGTCTGGCTTTCCTGAAGCATCACATCTTGGCTGGAGCTATATGAAGTAGTCACTGTGAAAACAAAGGTGGAGGGCAAGCACATCTGAGTAGAATCTATTCTGGGTATACAGAACCCACAGGAGTGTTGATATGATTATATTCCCAATATAATGCAAGTTGAAATAAAAGATGTTGACTGAAAATTGGAGTTGAGGACATTAAAAACATTTTGGGAATTCCTGTTTGAAGCAAGATGGGGAAGAGACCAGTGCAGTGCAGGGGTAGCAGAACTATTTCTCATTGCTACTACTTTATTGGGTTGTTGTTTGTTTGTTTTAGAAGCTTGGGCCTGGGAGAGCATTTCCAAACCTAAGTTTTCTACCCTGTAGAGTTGAGAATTGCAAGAAGCAGGGAGTGCTCCTCTGCTTGCTTGGCAGTCTAACTGCACCAGTACACAGCAAGGATGAATTTTGATTCCATTATACCCTCTAGTCTTCTGATGAAAGGTAATAGAAAGAATACATTGAGTCCTATCCCACTCCCAATGGGTTTTGGGTTGCCTTGCTAGTTTGCCTTCTGGTCTACTGAGGCTGCCAGATTGATCCATAATAAAATGTCTATCATCTGTGAATGAAGGGGCTGACCTGGTATGTATTACTGAGATCTGGGTTGATCTGAATTGACTACTCTCAGCTCTGTCCACTTGGTTATGCTGTGCAACATCAATATAGGCTGGAGTTGGGGGAGAGAATTACTGTAATCTAAAATGGGTAGGCAACTTTTTTGGGTTGCTGGGCACATTTGGCAATTTTAGAAACTGTCCTAGACACCACCACAAAAGGTGCATCAGTCTGCAATCACCTGCCATCTTCATTTCCTTGTGTGGCCTAGAGGCATTCATGGGAAAAGAAGATGGGAGGAGCTAAAGGCCCTCACTTTGCTTTGAAGTGATTCCAGCTATCAGTAAGGTATTTTGTTACTTAAAAGTAATAAAAAGTAGGAGAGGTAGGGTACTGCACCGGGCACCAAGAAAGGTGTCCAAGAGAGCACCGGTGCCTGCGGGTGTCACATTGCCTACCCCTGATCTAAAAGAATTCCATCTCCCTCTCTAGGAAACCCATTCAGTTAAGTGCTGGGTTTGAGTGTTTGTACAAGATACTGAAACAGATTAGGGCAGCCTTCCTGAACCTGGTGCTGTCCAAATATTTTGGACTACAACTCTTAGTGGGAGTTGAAGTCAAAACATCTGGTGGGCACCAAGTTGGGGAAGGCTGGATTAGGGATTCTGCTGGTGTACCAACTGCCTCATTGCCCATCAGTCTCCCCGCCCGAGCTGCTGGAGGTGATTTTGGCTGTGGTGTTGGAATCTCCCAGGATGATTGTCTTGCAGAACTTTTATACCAAGGCTGCCTTATCAGGGCCGACTCAGGATTTCATGGCTGCCATGACAGTTATGTATTTCAATACATCATATGCTGTACACATTCTGCCAAATATGCTCTGAACCTGGTATTCTCGACTGGTCAGGGGAAAAACTGGATTCTTTGTGATCCCGTTGTCATGGTCAGGAAATTCCTGGTGAGGTTTAGATTGGCAGCTGTCATTCTCCTCTGCAGGGGTGATGGACCCATGAAGTTGGGTCCCGGAGACTTTTTTAAAAAATATATATTTATGAATCGCCCATCTGGCTAGACATCCGGCCACTCTGAGCGATGTACAATGTAATAAAATACAAGGGGGATGGGGACGGACGACACACACACACACACACACACACAGTATAAAACACAATTAAAAACAGTACAAAACTTAAAAATCCTAACCCACCCCATATTCCCGCCTGAAAAGCCACGTTTTTAATGCCCGGCGGAAGCTAATCAAGGAAGGGGCATGGCGGAGGTCACTGGGGAGAGAGTTCCATAAATTGGGGGCTGCCACAGAAAAGGCCCTCCTCCTAGTCCCCACCAGCCTGGTTTCTCTGGCTGATGGGACAGGGAGAAAGCCATCCGTGGCAGATCTTGTTGAGCGGCCTACTTGATGTTGCTGGAGGATTATGGATTTGATGGATTCCTGAATGATCTTGGGGAGTTTCTAGTTGATATGACCGGCCCTCGTGTTGAAGCCCTGGTCTCTCTTTGGAATAATGAGATGTAATGGGCTGTTGACACATGTGTTTCCAAGTGTCCTCTCCTACATTGTCAAGCATAGCTGGTTCCCAGCTTTAACAGGTAGTTGGGTGCAATGAAACAGACTGGGAGACTGCTAGAATGCAAGTGACATAAGTCTTCCATTGAATATGACCAAACAGAAGAGCACATTATTGGGCCCAGTTTGTGGCAGTGATGGTGGTGAAGTGACATTACTTCTCTACCATCACTGCATCCTCAATCAACCATCCAGCAGAGCATTTTCCAGTAGTAAAAGATTTATTACAACTAAAGACCGGAAGGGATGTATTATAACTCTCAGAAGACTGCTGTGATTTGCAAGGCACTTCACGGATAAAATTGAGAAAAGTACCTTGATGCTACTGTCAGAGCAGTTCCTGTGAAGGCATCCAGAATACTGTCTGGTCCAGCTGTATGGGATTAGTTTCAGTTGATGCAGCCTGAGGATATAGTCAAGGTGTTTGGAGGCTTTTGGCTGGCCTGTGTTTTCGATCCTTTCCTATCTTGGTTAATTACATCTAACTGGCTAGGATTGATTTATCCAGGAGCTGATTATTGCCTCTTTAAAGGACAAAGTAGTCCCAACTGCCTTGAAGTAGGCAGTTGTGTGACTGCTCCTTAAGAAACCCTCTCTAGATCTAGAAGATTACAACAACGATTGCCTGGTCACAAGTATCCCCTTTTTGAGCAAGGTGCTTGAAAAGGTTGTAGCAGTACAACTCCAGGCACTCTTGCATTATTAAACATGATCTAGATCAATTTCAATCCAGGTTCAGGTCTGGTTTTGGCACTGAAACAGGCCTGATGGATGACCCCCATCAGGAGAGAGATTGGAAGAGTAAAACCAGGTTGGTTCTTCTTGACCTCAGCATTTGATACCATCAACCATCATATCTTGCTTGAGCAGTTTTGTGAGTTGGTGTAGGAGGCATGGTGATACGGTGGTGCTGCTCCTACCTGCAGGACCATTTCCAGAAGGGGACACTGAGGAATTTCTGTTTGACCCCACGGCATTTATGTTATAGGACCCCGCAGGGTTCCATCTTACTCCCATGCTCTTTAATATCTATATGAAGCTGCTGGGTGAGGTCATCTGAGAATTTGGAGTATGCTGATGATACCCAGCTCTATTTCTCTTTGTCAGAGCCAATAAACTGAAGCTGAACCTTGACAAAATGGAACCACTGTGGGTAGATAGTTATCAGGTCAGGGGAAGTGGTGTTCAACCTGTTTTTGATGGGTTTGCACGCCCCCTGAATGAGCAGGTTCACAGCAGGTTGGGGTGTTTCTAGATTCAGTTTTATCACTAGAAGCCTGCGTGGCATGGTACCTTCTACCAGCTTTGGCAGGTTCATCATGTGTGCCCATTCCTGGTCAGGATAGTCTGGCTATGATAAGCCACACTCTGGTAACCTCACAGTTGGGTTGTTACAATGTGTTATAAGTGGGGCTTCCCTTGAAGATGAACTGGAAGCTTCAATTAGTGCAGAATTCAGCAGTCACAATTTTAACTGCTATAGCCAGGTCTCACATCATTCTAATCTTAAAAGAACTGCACTGGTTCGTTCGTTCATTCATTCATTCATTTCTATACTGCCCAATAGCCGAAGCTCTCTGGGTGGTGTACAACAATCAATTTTAAAAATACAGTTAAAAATATAAACAATTAAAACATTATAAAACATTATATGGTTGCATATTCATTTCCAGGCCTAATTCAGGGTGCAGTTGGCAGCTCATCTTTAAAGCTATAAATGGCTTGGGACCCAAATACCTAAAGAAACGTATCTTCCCATATCAGCTGCCCATGTCTTAAGATCTTCCACTGAGACCCTACTCAAAGTCCCTTCTTTATCGGAACTGTTATGTAATCACACAGCAGAGGTCTTTCTCAGTGGTGGTGCCTCGGCTTTGGAATACCCTCTCTAATGAGGTGTGCCTGGCACCTAGTTTACTATCTTTTCTGCATCAGGTTAAGATGCTTTTATTTACCCAGGCCTTTTAATTTGTATAATCCCTTGTCTGTCTTGTAATTTTTATTTGCCGTCTTTCACTATGTTGGTTTGATGTTTAGTGTTTCATTGTATTGTATTAGATTTAAAATAATTATCTACATTCTTGTACACTGCCCTGGAATCTGATTTAATGAAGGAAAATATAGAAATGATTTAAATAAAAATAAATATTTCTTCTGATTTCCCCCTTCATCGCATTGCCTTATTTGCATTAAGAACTGAAAAAGGAATGGAAGGCGCTGAAGGTTCAAGATTCTTCTCATTGCTGGCAGGGTTAGATAATGTCTTCAGACTCCACACCTGCCAAATGATTTTAGGTGCTGCTTACTGTATACATAACCAATGCAGTAGAAGATTGGCAGATCTACCTCATAGCTTTAGCTGAGGTAGTCACAAAGTGAATCAGAGTCTGCATCTGACTAACTTTGACATCTCTACAAAATAATCCCTCTTTTTAAACTTTCAATTCAATTTATTAGGGTCATAAGACCAGCAAATAAAATAAAACAATAATATTCAGAAGACCAACAAGACATACACAGTGAATACAATAATATATATTTTAAAAGATAATAATTAGTTAAAATAATTGATTAAAACTGGCATGTGCCCCACTCATAAAATCAAGATTTTAACAAGTTAGAACATTTTCAAACAATCAACACCATCCCTCGTCGACAAGTGATTGCAACTGCGCAAAATCTAGCCACCTCGGAAGTTACCTGAAGAGTCTGACCCGCCAATAGATAATCTATATAAAACTGGTTAGATCTCACTCCCAGGTAATCTTTGCAAAATAGGAGTAATGAAAATGTGCCGAAATTCACGATAAAAAGAGCAGTACAGCAATACATGACCCACAGTCTCTACCATGCCAGCTTCACAGAGGCATAAACGCTCAGTGTATGGGGTGCTGTTATATCTACTCTCCAAAAGTGCCGATGGTAACACATTAAACTTAGCCAATGTGAATGCTTTTCTGTATTTTGGAATGGTTAGAAAGGATAAATAGGATGCGGGTAAAAAAAACCAGCCCCTGATCTCTAAATTCTGGATATGGTGTAGCTGCTCTTCTTTGATCTTGTAGCTCGCTTTTTAAACTGCTACTGGTGCTAGCTGTATTGAGCCGGCTAACTGTTTAAGGTTTGAACTTGAAGTACAACTCCTTTATCTCCCCATTGAGGGAATGTTTTAGCTGCTAAAAAGCAGCCATGCATGTTTGTTTAAATTCTTCATTATTTTGTACCTTCCTGGTTGTTTGGGTATGATAGCAGGGAAATGGCTGAGTCTCCCAGATAGTGAACAAATAAAAGTGACTTGCATCCATCACTGGCTAATCCTGCTCTGATTAGAGCACCCTTAGCAGTTACAGACACAGGATTTTCTTGAAATAAATCCATTAGTTTGCATTTGTGTTAGTATTGTGGGCTGAACACTTTGCAGTCACATGTGAATGTAAGCAGTTCTTTATTAGTTGGCTTACTAATTGCATGGTAGCATGGCACAAATCACGAAGAGGATCCTAGGCTATAAATTGCATCTTTTCATTTTATTACAGTAATACCTTGGATTGCAAGTAACTTGATCTGAGAGCATTTTGCAAGACAAGCAAACATTTTTTAAAAAATTGGCTTGATAAACAAGCAAGGTCTTGCAAGACAAGTATGTAACCGCTCGGCCTTGAGCGGGCATAGTGGGCCGAAATCAGCCCCGCTCATGCCCGCCAGAGACTCGCTTTGATATAAGAGTGTTTTGGATTACGAGCACGGTTCCGGAACGAATTATGCTTGCAATCCAAGGTATTACTGTATTCTGTTTCTATATTGGACAAAACTAATGATATTCACAATGATTGTGCATATTTCATAGCTTGCTTTCACTGGCCATATTCAGAAGGGACTGTTTGAGCAATTTTCTACATGGGTTGTTGGGTGCAACATATAAATTCTGTATACATTCCAGCAGTTGGAAAGGGATGCCAAGCTGTACTGGTGCCTGTGGTGTTTGCATCAGTGGAGATCCCCTTTGCAAATGACAGCACCGCTTACAGATGCCTTTTTGTGGTTTTGTATTGCAAAGTCACAGCTTTGGGGCACTTGACAAGATGAAGAATTCTAAGCACGGAATCCTTGTATTCCAGAAGGGACCCTGAGGCTTTCTTGATACCTGTATAACTCTGTCATATTACTGTTCTTTCTGGCTGAGTGGAATAGAGAATAACTTCCTATCTCTCCAGAGCTCCAAAAATTGATTCCCCAGCCACACGTGCTCACTGGGGATTGAACATGCTGCTAGTGCAGCCTTTCTAGACTTTAAGCATTTTAAGAGAGCAAAAAGGTCAGATGCTGCGGTGGAAGGGGGGTACATCTGGTTTGTTTAATACATAACCATTGATCAGTGGACTGGCACCTCTGCTCTCTCTAAAAGTGATCCTTGTAAGTAAGCTGAGTAAAATGTCTTTAACAGAAGACTCCTCCATTATTTACAATTGGAGATGATGATGATGATGATGATTTATTTTTATTTTTAAGGCCCAGGCTGAAAAATGTGGACAGAAGTACCGCCCAGCAGCTGGCAGTCACAGTGGGGAATGTCACAGTAATTATCACAGACTTTAAAGAAAAGACTCGCTCTTCCTCTACATCTTCCTCCACAGTGACCTCCAGTGCAGGATCAGAACAGCAGAATCAGAGCAGCTCGGGCTCCGAGAGCACAGACAAGGGCTCATCCCGCTCCTCTACGCCAAAGGGCGACATGTCCGCAGTCAACGATGAATCTTTCTGAGAATTGCACATGGAATTGTGGGAAACTTATGAAATCAGGGTATGAAATTCAAATATTCCACCTGTCCACTAGGCTGTAGTCCTGGTAAAAGCTGCCAGTACCACTTCCTCCTTCGCTTCCTTCTCCTGTGCTTCAACGTGCTTTTTGGACATCGTCCCCTTAACCGATGACACCAGGACTGTTTGGGCTGGCTGTGGGCATCTGTCCACCAAGGAATTTCGCACCCTGACCATTACTTTTTGACACTTATGTATTCCATTGTTTTATATGATTTTCCTAACAATCATTTATAATTGGATGTGCTCCTGACTCTACTTTTTTATAAATCTGCTGTGCACAATTTTTTCCCATGAACATTACAACCTTTTTGGGGAGTGAGGGAATGTGATGCAGGTGGGAGGGGAGGGCTAAGGGAGGGTTTTTATTTATTGTATTCACAAATGTCATCCCCCTCATTGTTTTTTCAGCATATTCTTTTGAGTTCAGTTCTCCTCCTTCTTCCAGTTATACTGTGTACTATCAGTTTTGATATAAATTATATATAAATATATAAATATATATATATATATATATAAATAAAATATATATAGGGTTATTTGAAACCAATACATGGAAACGCTGGTGCTTGAAACACTGTGAAGCGAATCAATTTTAAGATCTGGGACAGAGAGTGCCGTTTGGAAAATTCTGAAACTAAACTGGAACCAGTCTTAGATGAACAGAGTTTTCCTGGAAGTTCAAAATGAAATGGGGCCTGCCTTTCTTGTGCTTTGGCTGAAGAGTACTGGACAAAGATAGATGTCTATTTTCTTATTTTCTGTTCTTTTTGAAATCCAGAAGGTGCTCCAGGTCACTTGCATTCTCAATAGAGTATCTGAAAACAATAAATTTCCAGCCCTTTCCTACAACAGTGTACACATTTTTAAAACTATGAGCTACACTGGTTTCAGAATGCCTAGTATTAATGTACATGATGGCTGCACATTAACATTGCCTGTTTTGCATAACCAATCTCACTCTCTCACAACTTTAACTCTAGCCATTGCCCATACCTGTAGTGGCTTTGGGGGCAACGTTTGAATATCTATGGGGGAATGTCTGCCAGGTTTTATGTTTCACGGCAATACTTAGGATCCCTCCCCCTTCCCCAGCTATTTCAATCAAGCCACTACATGAATTTATGTGTCACGGTTTGTTCTCAATGCAAATCTTCCATGCCTGATTCTGCTGTTTTGTTTTTAATTTAATTTATTGTGTATCCTGAGAGAGAGCTTTTTCTTAACAGCCTGTCGTCCAATGATGATGCATTCGGGATTATCGGTGTTTAGACATGTCTAGAGAAATTATCTTACTATGGGAGTTAAGATTGTGGAGAAATTCCATACTGGCACAGTCGTAACAGGATGGCCAGTAATTCTTGCTGGAAAGCTATTCTGACAATAAGATTCCTTCCAGTTTCAATTGTGCTGCAGTTTTACCTAGCTTGTGTGTTATCTTGCTCAAAACACTAGAATTAAGAGATGGAACACTGTTTTAAAGAAACAAAACCTTCAAGCTCTCATTGTGCGGGCTTTTTTAGGCGACCCAGAGTGCTTTGCTGTAATTTCAGTAAACTTTTTTCTGATATCAAAATGGATACCATGTGGGTGTTTGTTCTCAAAGGGCCACTTGGCAGAACTTGGTGCTAGACAATTGCTGTACTAATTTCTTGCTTGAAAAACATAAAATATTTCTGTTGTATGGAGGCAATGAAATGGTTGTATTTTATCAGTTTAAAGTAGCAAACACAAGCTCATTCATATCAATTCTAAATTTTAATCTATGCTTAGCTGAATAAAGCAACTCTGCTCAAAGAGGTAGAGTAGCAGAGCAGTGCCTTTGCATCTGCAGTTCAATTCTGAACATGGTGGGTTTCTCATTAAATTGTTCGTATATCTAATTATTCTTTTTTGAAAATCTTATTCTTAAAGTATTTATTGAAAAAGAACAAAGAACCAAAGGAAAACCAGATGATTCTCATAAGCTCTGAAATACAATATTATCTGTAGTTTTAATAGTCCACATCAATCCACATTTTTAACATTGGTATGATGTTGCAAAGACATTCCTTTTCCAAGTTTTAGTATTCCTTTAAAGGATCTCAGGGAGGGTAAATTGGTCAGCCATAATTTATTTTTGGAGAAAAATTAATTTTTAAAGAGATGTTTTGAACTTAGTCCCAGATGTGTGTAATTTGCACAGCTTTTTTAAATGAATGAACCAGGCCTGTGTGCATTTGGCCCCTTCCCAGCAAATACCTTATCTATGGGCATGTGTAATGGGAGTGCACCGGTGTATACAAATGGTGTATTTCCTTCAGTGGCTTGATGGAATAAGGCCTTGGTGTGAGGAAAAGCAGTGTACATGTTGAGAAAATTACTTAATATGGTGAGCACCACCCACCAAGTGCTGCTGCTGCATTAATTTTAGTATGGCTTTTTCTGGGCTGCCATTTAAGTGGTGCACAGCAGCAGGGGTTGGTGGGTTCTGCCCAGTGAAATATGCCCCTTAGGTTAGGTGATAAAAGCTTTAACAGTAATGAACTGCTCATTGGCTTACCAATTCAGTGAAATCCTCTTTGGGTTTTCTTTTTCTTTCCATTTTTTAAAAAGTGTGCCTCTGTGACATATTAGCTTGTTAGGATAGCGTATGCAAATCTATCTTTGGCACAAGTGGAGTGACTGAAACTGCATTTGGCTGAAATTGTCAGCTAAGCATTCAAACTTTCTTGGGCCGCATTTTTAGCTGTTGCATTGTGACCAGACAGCGCCCCCTTTTTTCTTTTTTTTAATAAAAGCATGATGTTTAAAAATGGAATTCCCTTCACTTTCTGTATTTCAGTTATATCCAGACCATACAGTAGTTGGAGAGCATGTTTTAAAATACTAGTGTAGAGGAAGGGCCAGAAATGCTTGGTAGCCAGTGGCACAGAAAGCAGGTGAAGAAAAAGCACAGTGTTACATTTGCAAGTTTCAATTTCTACACCTTACACACACACACACACACACACACACACACGTGCACACCCATACACACAACAGCTTGCTTGACTTGCTCAGTTTGAAAGAGTCATGCAAAGGGAACTATAAAAAGAAAAATTGTTTTAAGATGGGCAGTTTTAATTGAATGCATTTTGCTTGTTAAAAATCAGTTTATATTTTAAAATTGGATAGTAGCTATATTCATTGAGAGACACTTCCATCTGCCTTATCAGTACCATTTTCAGTCTACTTTTTTAAACAACCATTAACGTAAATTATTGAAAAATTATTACTTGCTGACTATAATAACCTTTGCTTGTATGTAACCGAAAAAATGGTTTGAGAGCCAACATTTAGAATATGACAATGGAGCTGAACAGTTTTTAATGCGCAAGCAGTTCTGTTCTTGTGTATGACTTGTAACCTTAATTTACTGTGTAAAGATGGTTACATTATTTCTTTAGCTTTGTTTGTTTGGAGACAAATAGAGAATGCTTGTTTAAGTATGTCAAGACATAATTTTATCTCGTGGATTTTTATGTTAATGTATTATACGAGCTATATTTTTCATTTGCCCAGAAAGACAGCTTGTATAACGCTTTTGGAAGTTTTCTGCTCTGTAAAGTCTTTAGAGCTGACAGTCCTGTTAGGTTTGTTTTTAATCTTCATGCTAAAAGTGTCAATGGTGGTTTTGTGAACTGGTCAGAAAAATTCACAGGTCTTAAATGTTTTTGGGAAATTTATATTGGACACTGCTCTTTGTCTAGCAAATAAAAGATGTTAATATATTCCTGTTACCGGCATGTGCACGACTGTTATTAGAAGCCACTTTATCATTTTCCTGCTTTAAATAGAAATGTCTATTTATGAATTCTGCTTGTAGTTTTTTCACAAATAAAATAGTAACATTTAATTAAACCGGAATTTTTATTCTTTGGTGTTGAGGAAGTCAGATTGCTGTGCAGAATTTTTCTAGGTAATGTTTGCTTTCATATTACATAATTAATGTTATGTTCATGTACATGAAAATTAGTGTGTTGATTGATATTCCAAATAAGCAAGTTCATATGGCTAGCTGATCTCACTGTGTCTCCTGCAATTAATCATATGAGTGATGCACCAAGAACTCTGAAACACATACCTTTTCCTACTTTTCAACTAAGGAATGTTGAGTTGCGCCCTCAATGCTAGTAAGCCTCCAAACTCGGAGGCTTATGAGCATCCAGTGCAGAGTGAGAGAAGCAGCGGAGATGATCTCCGCCTCCCTACTTTGCCCGCTCTGCAATTCAGCTAGATGACTAATTTTGGCCATCTAGCTGAGGCACTTCAGAGGGGGAGGGAAGGAGGCTGAAACACCAGGCTACCTTGTATCCTGGTGGCCCCAGTCTCCTCCCTACCCTGCCGCCTTACCCCCTCTCTGAGGTCAATTTTCTGACATTGGAGAAGCAGCCACCATGGTTCTTTCCGCACCAGCTGCATGGCGGCGGGAGGGTCGGAGCACGCATCCCCAGCTCCCAAGGTCGGAGCTCTGTTTCTAACCTCAGATCTGGGAATCCGAAGTATCCTATGCCCTCGTATACTCTGTCTAGGGGTCATAGGATTGCTCTCTTAGAGATTTTATTAAGTGGTATATGAATATTTAAAATAAATGGTACATTTTATTTATTGAAAGTTGTAAATATAGCTTTCCACTATAAAAATTGAGGGCAAGAATTTGTATAGAGTAGAATTTTTCCCATTGCTATTTGCTGGATGTGATTTTTTTTTAAAAAAATATGAAATTATTAAGAGGGATATAAGACTCAGTTTCAGGCAGGCTACTATGAAGAGGAAAGTGAGCAACTTCCCTCTTGTACAGACCAAGGATTTGTAAATCACTTTGTAGGATAGGATTTGTAAAACACTTTGTACCTAGAATCCAAAAGACGGGGCAGTTAGATATTGGTCATTTGAAACATTTTAAGGTGGCAACATGATAAACTGACAATGTTCTCTGAAAAAATTGATCTGTAACCATGTTCCTCAATCATGCCCTTCTGGCCCTTTCAGTGGTAGAAATTTTTTATTTAATTTATTCATTTCATTTCTGTACTGCCCAATAGCTGAAGCTCTCTGGGAGGTTCACAACAGTTCATAAAGCACGATCCACAATACAATAAAATGAGTTTAAATAGCAGCACTACAAGTTAGGTCAAACACTAGTAACTGTAAGAGCAAAGCTACAGATTGTCTAGACTGGTTTGGCAACTGCTTCCTACCAAAGGTGCCAACTACACCTTTCTTTGATAGCAGGGATTATTGTGTCTCCTTTCTTCAGCAGCAGAATTCTACCATTCTCTCAAATGTGAAATTGTTGATCTATCAAAAATATGTAACATGTCCCTAAGATTGGCCTCTGTAGCCAAGGACTGGAAAGTGGCCGATTGAAAGGGCTCCTGGGGGGATCTGGGAAATTACAGGCCGGTCAGTGTAACATCTGTTCCAGGTAAATCGGTGGAAAGCATTATCAAAGATAAAATCCAGCATATAGAAGAACAGGTCCTGCTGAAAAAGAATCAACATGGCTTCTGCAAGGGTAAGTCCTGTCTCACTAACCTTCAGAGTTCTTTTGAGAGTGTCAATAAACATGTGAATAGGGGTGATCCACTAGACATTGTTTACTTAGACTTATCTTCCACTAGTACTCCTTTAGCTTGGTTCTAATCCAATGGTCAACAGCCCTAGATAGTTTCCTGCTTCTGATGTCTTTAAAGACGTTTTTATTATTGGTCTTAATGTTATAAGTGATATGCTCCTCAAATTCCATTTTCGCATCCTTGATTGTCGACTTGCATTTCCTTTGTGCAAGGTTTTGTTCCTTTTCATTCTCATTTAGGCAAGACTTCCAGATTCTGAAGGAAGCCTTTTCTCTTAATAGCTTCCTTGACACTGCTTGTTAACCATGCTGGTGACCTCTTGGACTTCGTGCTGCCTTTTCTGACCTGTAGTATACATTCTAGCTGAGCTTCTATTATTGTGGTTTTGAGTAATCCCCAAGTATTCTGCAGAGATTTGACCCTCTTGACTTTCCCTTTCAATTTCCTTTTTACCAGTTCCTTCCTTAGAGAAGTTTCCCCTTTTGAAGTATAAATACCTGTTCTGAAGGGGTATGTGTATGCCCATATGTTGCCTGGTCAGTGTTGCCTTAGAATGGAAAATTCTGATCATACTGAGTGCACCATGCTTGTTGGTCTTCATTTCCTCCAGCATGCAGGTGAGTCAAATGTCTGAAGCATGTAATGCTGACAGATTTCACTTAAGTACTATGAAATTCCCTGTGTAATACACATTTGTGCGCTGCACAGCTGGTGGCTTTTAAGAAGTATTAATTGGCCACAGCTACTAGAGCTGACTGGAATTTAGGCACAGGAAAGCTTACAAGCTAGTGGAATCCAGGTCTATGCTAAAGAAAGCTAGAGGGAAGGAAATGTAGGCTGTAAAAACACAGCATGTCTTGGTAGCCCAAACAAAGCCCACACTGCAGAGCTAGTTGTATCTGTATTGAAGGGTGGGATTAATGAATCAAAATAGTTGCTTGCCTAGTTGTGTGTTGCTGTTGTGCTGTGTTCTTCACATTCTCTACGGACAGAAATGCTGATGGTCAACTATTTTTTCATTCATTTAGGTGGATATAGCTGTTCCCAAACATTCCAATCACTCAGATAATAAGGAATATTAGCCATTTAGTATCTGTGAGGGAAGAGAGAGTTGTCAGCTTGACTGGGATAAAATAGCCCTAGGGACATAAGCAGCTTTATGGGAGAAAGGTGAGAGACCAAGGAAGAGACCCTAGAAGAGAGAAGATGAAACAGAAAGAGGTATGAGGGGAAAGCACAGAAAAGACAAGGCACGGATGAGAGGGGGCTCTGAAAAAAACTTACAGTGCAAGTGGAAAAGGGAATACAGGGGAAGCTGGCCAAGAGTCTGGGTGACTAAAGGAAACAAGGCAACGCATGGATTTGAGGAACACAAAAGGTTGTGGGTACATTGAAGAAAGGGAAGGGTAGGAGACACGACTGGGCCCGAAGCTTACACTACGTGTAGGGGCAGGATAGCAATGAAAATAGGGAAGGTAAGGGAGGACTGGGCCAGGGGCCCAAAAAGGCGCAGGGTTATTAGATCTAGAATTTACAGTGGCTGTGCTTTGATAGGGTCACACATGGTGGTTCCTGCAGTCGCTCCAGCATTGTGACCTAGTGACCCTATGGGGAGGCAGTGAGAGCCAAGAAGTGTGTGTGTGTGTATCTATATATCTATAATAATATAAGAGGATGTGTGTCCATCTGTCAGCACCATAGCACCAAGATTGTGAAACTTAGCATACATACTACAGAGACCCTGGGGTGTGCACCTTGGGGTTATTTTGTTTTTAAAATGCAGTAATTAATTTTTAAAGCCCTACATCAGGGGTCCTCAAACTTTTTAAACGGGGGGCCAGTTCATTGTCCCTCAGACTGTTGGGGGGCCCAGACTATATTTTGAAAAAAATATGAACGAATGGATCAAGTAAAAAAAAAAAAAAGGACCGAGTCCTTTTTTTTTTTACTTGATTAAATGGAAAGTTATTATAAATTAATAATAAATTAATCTGCTGTCTAAAATTGAAATACATTAAATTTTAAAAAGGCATAGAAAGGCTTGATTTGCATACTGCACATATCTTATTTATTTGTAGTGCAAAAAAACAGGAAAAAACAATACCATATTTAAAATGAAGAGCAATTTTAATCAACATAAGCTGCTTATTATTTCAATGGGAAGTATGGGCCTGCTTTTGGCTAATGAGATGGTCAATGTCCGGTTCCATATTTGTCACAGCTAATCGTAACAAGTGATGCAGGGCGGGCAGCAGTGCTGTGGCCAGCAGTGCTGCGGCCAGCGTCTCCTCCGGTGGAGGAGGCGCGGCAGAGCCGCCTGCGGCGGGGCACAAGCCGCCCGGCAGAGCGGGCAGCAGCGCCGCAGCCAGCGTCTCCTCCAGTGGAGGAGGCGTGACTGAGTCGGCGGCAGGGGGGCGCGAGCCGCCCGGGGTCCAGCGGGGCGGGGAGCAGCGCCACGGCCAGCGTCTCCTCCTCTAGAGGTAATAGTGCCTCTAGACTAGATCGGCTGCCAGGCCGGATGAAAGGACACGTTGGGCCGGATGTGTCCAGCAGGCCGTAGTTTGAGGACCCCTGCCCTACATGGTTTGGGTCCAGGCTACCTACAGGATCGCCTTCTCCAATACAATCCGCCCCGCACACTTAGGTCCTCTGCGGAGAATCTACTTCAGTCAGCCAAAACTAGGCTGACAGGTATTACCCAGAGGACCTTCTCTTCTGCTGCTCCCAGATTATGGAATGGCCTGCCGGAGGAGATTCGTCAATTTACCAGCCTTTTGGAATTTAAAAAAGCCATAAAGACTGATCTCTTCCAGCAGACCTATCCAGTGGAATTTTAAGATGCCCTTAAGATGTTTTTAAGATGTTTTAATAGTATGTGTTGTGTTGTTTAGTTTATGTATTTTATATTTTCTGCTGTTCCCTGCCTCGATCTAGATGGAGAGGCGGGTAATAAATTAATTTTTAATTATTATTATTATTATTATTATTATTACTACTACTCACTACTACTACTACTACTACTACTACTTGTGGTTGATGCCTTTAATAACTCCTTCAGCCACTAGGGGCAGAGTTCCCCAACCAGCACATGGCTTTGCAGTCCATACATAGACTTTCATAGATCATAGAGTTGGAAGGGGCCTACAAGGCCATCGAGTCCAACCCCCTGCTCAATGCAGGAAACTAGAGGAGGGGTCTCCCATCCAAGTAATAACCAGGCCTGACCCTGCTTAGCTTTCCACACTCAGACAAGCTGAGCCAGGGAAGATTAGTAGGCCAAGGGACAGAGTTATATGCCTGCTCTCTTCCACCTGCTGTGGGCCAGCCCCTCCATCAGGAGAATGGCATGGGAAGATGTCTGGTTCAGGTAACTATGGGGATGCACCATGCCAACAGGGGTGCCAGAAGGCATGGCTTCACTCAGAGCAGGCACAATGTGTCCAACTCTGATAGCTGATTAAGTTTGCTTACAGCCTTTGCCATGCCAACATGAAGGCTATTCCCACCCATGCAAAGTCAGGTCCATTTTCTGTTATCTGTCGTGTGTGTGTGTGTGTGTGTGTATTTCGGCATCTGTACTACAATCTAGTTTTCTTCTTTACAGCTGGTTCTAGCACTGCAGTTCAAAAGAAGACTTCATTTTTTCTTACCTACTCCATTTATCATTTTGCTCTACTTGATTCTATCAGCAAGTTGAATAATTTAAGAATGGTGTCATATAGTTTTTCTGAACATCTTTCATTTTCAGCTGGCATTGTTTCCTGTAAAGAGATGCGTAGCTTCTGCCGTAATTTCATTCCTAGAAGCAAACAGTTTCATACAAGCTCAATGCACCTACTTTCACTAGGCGATGTGGCACTCAAGGCAGCTGTTCTTCCTCGCTAAAAAGTACAGACAACTGCGGGTCTGTGACAACGGGGACCATGCAGTTCCCTGTTAGTTTCAATGGTGCTTGTGCAAAACATATTCCCACAGGACTGACCTCTAATAAATCTTATAGCCCAAGAACTGATCACTTGCCTGAATCCCTATCCATAGATAAATGAAGCCTACGTTCACGTAACTGCACGCGGTCATCTTAGGAGCATAGGAAGCTGCCTTATGCCAAGTCAGACAATTGGACCATGTTGTTCAGTATTGCCTACACCAGGGATGGGCAGAGGGTAGATTGATATCTACTGGTTGATCTCTGAGTGATTTGCTGCAGTAGGTTGTCAAGGTTTTCTGACTCCCAGTTGTTAAGCCTATGGACAGGGACTTACTAACCTAATGTAAGTCGCTCTGGGAGCCTTTTCAGCTGAAGAGAGGGGTAAAAATACTTTCAATAAATAATAGCAACAAAATGACCCTCACCACCACCCTAAATTATATCACTCTTGTGCAATTACTAAGTGCCCCCATTCCAGCATAGTGCAATGTCAATTGACACAACAACATGATTGAGCACCAATCACAAACCGGCTAGTAAACCTGCCTGCTTCTTTTTCCCCCCAGTTGATTTTTTTATTTTATTATTATTATATTTATGAATCGCCCATCTGGCCAGACATCCGGCCACTCTGAGCGATTTACAATCCAATAAAATACAAGGGGGGGGGGGACACATACACACACAGTATAAAACACAATTAAAAACAGAACAAAACTTAAAAATCCTAACCCACCCCATATTCCCGCCTGAAAAGCCACGTTTTTAATGCACGGTGTAAGCTAATCAAGGAAGGGGCATGGCGGAGGTCACTGGGGAGAGAGTTCCATAAATTGGGGGTTGCCACAGAAAAGGCCCTCCTCCTAGTCCCCACCAGCCTGGTTTTTCTGGCTGATGGGACAGGGAGAAGGCTGTCTGTGGCAGATCTTGTTGAGCGGCCTACTTGATGTTGCTGGATTTTTTGGGTCAGTCTCACAACCAGGCTAGGAAACTACGTCCTCAATGCCCCCAACACTTCCACTGATATTTGAAGGGGCTCCTTTGATTCATTGTTTCCAAACACTTCCTTAAAAGGCAGCAGTTAAAACTGACAAGCCTTTTCCTTAAAAAAAAAAAAAAAAAACTTTAAAAAAATTAATTTGCCCAATAACCAAAGGCAGGGTGGGAGTGGGACATTAGGTTGTCATGTGTAATAGATTCATAGATCATAGAGTTGGAAGGGGCCTACAGGGCCATCGAGTCCAACCCGCTGCTCAATGCAGGAAACTAGAGGAAGGATCTCCCATCCAAGTAATAACCAGGCCTGACCCTGCTTAGCTTTCCACACTCAGACAAGCTGAGCCAGCATGAGCCACGGACAGGCCTGTATGGATCATAGAGTTGGAAGGGGCCTACAGGGCCATCGAGTCCAACCCGCTGCTCAATGCAGGAAACTAGAGGAAGGATCTCCCATCCAAGTCATAACCAGGCCTGACCCTGCTTAGCTTCCACGCTCAGACAAGCTGAGCCAGCGTGAGCGTTCAATGTAAACAGGAGGCCTAGGCCTGTCATTGTGAGCCATTTAACAGGAATGATGAGCATTAGCAGTAGCACCAATATCATAACTGAAGATGGTGACAAGGGACATAGGCCTCACGTCCCTCCTTCAGAGCCTCTCGCTCTTTAAATGATACAAGTGTAGTATCATTTAAAGAGCGAGAGGCTCTGAAGGAGGGACGTGAGGCCTATGTCCCTTGTCACCATATTCAGTTATGATATTGGTGCTACTGCTAATGCTCATCATTCCTGTTTTGCATGCTCTGCTCAGGGCGTCTTCTGATGCTGTTTCAGTGGCATCAGTGCCACTACAGCATGACTTCCACTCCACGGAAGATACATTGGATGCCCGAAACCAATATAGCAGGGGGGGGGGGGGTTGAACAATCTGGCCCTACAGGCTTCCCCAGATAGCCATGTCTCCTTCCTCTGGCCCTCTCTCCTGTCCACCAACTGTTTGGTGGTTTCCTGGCTTTTTTTTATAGTTTTCCCCTCACATTCTAAGGTTGAAATGCCTCTCCTCAGGCTTAATTAGTGATAGTAATAGCTTTGAGCTAAAATAGGCTGGTATTTTTGTTCCCCACCTCTTGCCCTGCCCCTTTTGCCCATCCCCCAATGGAATGTGGCCCCTGAGAGCTTCTCTGAAAGAAGTTTGATTCCCCTGCGACACCGGAAGGGGTGCTAACCTGGCTGCTTGTCACACGAGTCATCCCGCTGAGTAAGTAACTCGTGGGGTTGCATTCTGAACCCCCTTTGGGTGAGGGTCTTCCTAATTCACTTGCAATGCTTACTCTTTTTTCCCCTGGGACCTCTTGAAAAATCCCATCCACCGTTATTTATGAAGCCTCACTCTGGGAGGGGGTGGAGGTTAGAAGAGGCTGGTCCTCAGTTCATTTGAATCGTAGTGAGTATGAAACAGTTCACAGACACGGGCTAGAAAAAATGTAGGCGGTACAGATCCATACTTAGTAGCACAATCCTACAAATGTCTACTCAGAAGTAAATCCCATTGCCATCAGTGGGGTTTATTCTCAGGTAAGTGTATGTAAGATTGCGACCTAAAGCATCAACTGTTCTGTTGGAAATGGTGGTGGTGGGGTGCTGACTGGTGGTCCATTCCATTAGTCAAGCTCTGAGAGTTGTTGCGTATGCTCACAGCTCTCTCTCTCTCTCTCTCTCTCTCCCTGAGTGTGTGTGTGATGAGTGTTCACGGAGCCTGGAGCATTGTTTGTGCCAACTCCTTGTTGCAATATTTCTTTCATCAAGCCGATCTTCAGGAGAGTCATGTTCCAGCATGGGGTGTTGCTCTATTGAAGCATTGTTGAAACCAAAAAGGTCACATGATTTGGAAGGTCACTGAACAGCTGTTCTCATTCCTGATCTCAGAAAGAGACCATACAAGGCCTTTAAATGTTGGTAAATTACATTGGCAAAGGATGTCTCCTCAATGGAATAGCAGTTGCCACATTCCGTATTGGACTGTGTGGCCACATTATAGCGTGCCTTTAGTGATGCGCCTGGGCCTGGACTTTTGGGGCAAAGCCCAGGGCCCTGCAGTCTTCCAGCCCAGCCCAGCCCACCAATGACAACCCAGAGAGCAGCAGAAGCAAACTCAGTTTTATTCCTGTAGTGATTATGGTGCTATGATTTCAGTGAGTTTCTAATGTGAAGCTACACATGCTCAGAGGTGGTTGCTTTTTAATCAGCATTGGCAAATCAGAAATGTGTGGGCAGTTGTAAAATATGGAATGGCAGTGGGGGTGGGTAGAACAGAAATGTTAGTTGTGTGCTTCACAGCTGAAATAATACAAAATGGCTGTCTAAAGGGGACCCCATAAGTCCAGTAAGTCCAAGGTCTAAAATTACCTAGCTGCACCACTGCCTGTCTTCAACCACTGGTTTTGATTGGCCTAAGTTCACTTAACTTTGTGTTGGACTGTGGCCAGTTTGTATATTGCCTACATTTGAATCTCCCCTTTCCTCTAAAGACTAGACCGTAGTTTATAAGAGAGTAACTCATTTTGTCCTCTCAACTCTGTGTGGTAGATAGGGCTGATTTATACTGAATTGTCCAAGGTCGCATATTGAGCTTTGTGGCTGAGTAGAGATTTGGATCCATTCTCCCTTGTTCAAGTCCAATACTCATATATTTTGTGTCTTGTTCTCCTCTTGAATTCTGCTTAGATCTGAGTTGGTAAATCATGGGGCTAGAACAATTTTCCAGATGTTATTCCTAATACTTAAACTGAGGTAGCATTTGTGGGGGGTGGCGGTAATGAGCAATGTTCAAGTTCACCAGGATTCTCTGAATATTGTCTCACCACTCATCTCATGCCTGATTCCCATTTGCGTGTACGATCACTGCTCGCTCTGCACGAACAGGAAACTTGTACAAATCAAGCCTGTGGCTTACGCTGGCTCAGCTTGTCTGAGCATGGAAAGCTAAGCAGGGTCAGGCCTGGTTATTACTTGGATGGGAGACCCTTCCTCTAGTTTCCTGCATTGAGCAGGGGGTTGGACTTGATAGCCTTGTAGGCTCCTTCCAACTCTATGATCTATGAAATCTATGAAATCTAAGCAGCAATCGAATGGGAGATTCAAGTTTTCTCCATAGACTAAAGTGGGGCTGGTTCAGCCTACTCAAGAAGTTTGCACAAATTGAACTGGGAATCGGGAATGAGACAAATGCGAGCTCATGTTCGACAATTTGCAAATATTTTCAGCAGACGTGTTCACAATCAGAGCTTTGAATGGGGCATGCTCACGTGTTTTGCAGTCAAAAATGAAATTCTCATACATCCCTACGAGATGTGTTATATACACAGGGCTAGTGATCTTTGTTTATTCCATGCATTTAGAGTCCTGTGTAGAATCTGGTTATCAAATGCACAAATTGGATACTTTGCTTTTCTGGAGGATGTACAATCTGTATTGTGAAAAAACTCTTATGGGACTCAGAATAAAACATGAAAAGTGTGCATATCTTTGCAAATATGCATCATTTGTTTGATTACAGAATTGGGGTTCTCTTGCTTCATAGTTCAGATTTTTTAGGACTGTATTGTGCAAAGTATACGGCTGCTGCCTCACCATTCCTTTGTTAGGCAGACTGTATTGTTTCAGCAATGAGAGCTAAGCTAATGTCAAGGAGATTGCCTCTTGATAGCTGAGAAACCCTCTCAAGTGTTTGGAATGAGAGACCCATCAGAGGTTTGAGAGGATATGGTAATACTCCTCCAGCTGAAAGGAGGAAGCAGAGCGGTAGCAAAAAGCAGTTGTTTGACTACAAAGAGGCAGAGAGAGGGGGGAAACACACATACACAAATCTATGTTTATGGCTGGAGTTAACTGGCATGGGGGGGGCAGTATGCTGGAGGCATGCTAATTTGCTTTCATTGTACTTGTATATTGGTTAATAAAGTGCCATAAGTCTCCAGTGTGCTCTTATCCAAAGGAAATGAAACTTGGTAGTGCTGCTCCTGAAACTTCTCAAAGCTTGGAAATTCGGAGTGTGTAACAAAATGAACAAAAACTGATTAAATACTATGGGTCAATCAGACAACAGCAGGAACTAAAGGGAACTGTGTCAGAAGGTCTTGAAGGATGGGGAATAACTTGAATGAAAATAAACCTAGATTAGTAGAATAGACAGGTGAGAAACCAAGCCATTCTGATACTGCTCAGACTAAGGCATGGCAGTCATACACAAGACCCGGGGCCTTTCTCACAACATGACTGCACCTGTGATGGTGGGATGGCAGGCCAGTTACCATGAAGGCATCATTTGAAAGAGAATCCCCATGACAGACCAATGTGTGCTCTAGTCTAAATTCAGCTGGTATACACATTCAGAAAAAACAACATGGTACATGGATTTCTCTCTCAGCTCTTTACAAACATCTTAAGGCCAGTTTTTCATTTGTAGTAGACTAATGAAGCCACTCCAGTTCCTGTTGCTTCCTCTACAGTGCTCTTGCCTTTGCTACTACCTAGTTCCTAATGGTGTAACTTTGTAAATAAGTGTACATGTCCTCACCACTGGAGGTCTCTATCTCTACATCTTGTTTGAACTAACCAGAATGGTTTTAAGTTGACCCATCACATGTGGCCCATTACAGCTGTGAAGGTTCAGTTTACAACCTTGGTATTGCACCACATAATGTGTGTATCTAACCTTGAGCTATTTATTTATTTATTTATTTATTTATTTACCGTATTTAATGTCCCACCTTTCTGCCAAAAAATGGGGCTCAAGGTGGCTAACAACAACAAAATACAGATTAAAAACAAAATCTTAATGGAAGAAAATCATATACCTGATGGAGCATTGTACAGGAAGTCAAGCTTGCATACAGGCATTGTGGTGCCTACCAGATGATTTGGGTAACCTTATTTGTTTCTGTTTTCCATTTATTCCATGAAAGCCCGCATGTGACTCTGGGTTTGCCAGCAGGAAGCATGGGCTGGGGATCCAAAGTGCGGAATAAGGATGGGGATTTAGAAATAACTGCCATGCTGCGCTTGCCAGTCTGAAAGGGGGTTTCATAGTCACAGAGATGTCAAGTGTGATGGGTGCCTGACATGTATGCTGTGACAATAATGTAATTTGCGGATGCTGGAGTACAATAGCAAGGAGGGTAGGGAATTACTGATGTGAAATATTCGTGATAGCAAATGATCCTGAAATTGTGACATTTGAGGAAAGGAAAAGAAAGGCAGGTACGCCGCAGATGGTGAGATGATAATTGGGATGGTTGCATGGCATGCCACTTTCTGGATGTTTTAATCTGGCTGTGTGCAGAGTATAGGTGTTAGTTTTATTATGCTTGGGTATGGGTTGGATCTTTACAGTGAGCACAAGTATACCATGGCTCTGCCACTTTGACAGGCTTGTCAGGGAGAAAACCCTACGCACCTAGGATTGTGGTTAAGCCTCTCTCAATGTTTCCTACCTAGAATAAAAATATTACATTTAAGGCACAATCCTATGCATGATTAGACAGGGGGGAAAGGCCCGACAACTCCCAGCATGCCCTGGCTGGCATGCCCCAGCCTTTTTTCTGTCTAAACATGAATAGGATTGCACCCTTGGTTGCAAACATCACAATCTAGAAATGTAAATCCTTAAATAAATAAAAAAGATAGTAGTCTCAGAAACAGTTCTAACGGCACTGGGTTTCCTTTTCCTGCAAGTTTGGCTGATAACCCACAATACCACCTCCATATCCATCAAACAACGATTAAAACACAAATGCCAAATGGCAGCAGTTACTATACCATTTTGAAGATTTGGGTTGGTTGGGTTCTATTTTCATTGGCAGAGATAGCAAGACATTTGCTTTGAAACATTTCCTGAGGTTCCAGAAAGATCCAAGAACTCAAAATCGGTTATCTGTGATTGAACAAATGTGGAAGCTGTCTGGGGCCTTTTTCACAAGCGATACTTAACTACCTACATCGCTTGTGTCTGTAGATCAAATGGAAATGCTTCATCTTCAGTTTAAAAATGTACATTCAGTTACAGAAGGTTCTCTTCCGTATGCTACCTGCCATTGAACAACATCCAGACATTCCTACGACACCAAGAGCCCCAGCCCCAGCCCCAGCCCCAGTTCAGTCTCACCAGGAAATGACAGAAGACCTGGGACTGGTTGGAGCAAATTATAATGGTGAGTGGTTGGAATGCTGTCAGCAGCCTGCAGCACTACAGCACACGATCAACCTCTCTGATAATGTGTCTTTGTGTGCTTTGCCTTGCCAGAAAGATGGGGAGAAACTTCACTGAGCCTCCCTCTCTCTCTCTCTCTCTCCCTCCACCCCTCCGCCTCATGTTCAGGCCACAAAAGAAAACAGGAAATCATCTTAACCAGCAAAAATGAGTTTTCTTGGGCTGGAGGGCTTTGTCAGTGGTGCCTTTAGCACTCCCCTCTGGTGCTAGATAAGAGCTAAGCGATAGTAGTGTTCTTCATTGCTGTTTCTACCCTACTCTGACAGATAGTTGCTGCTCTTATGTGAAAAACATGTTTGTTGACTCTTCTTCCCTCACAGTGCAAACTATGAAGTAAGTCTGGCTGAGTTCCGTGGCACTCACTCCCAGATAAGTGTGTATAAGATTGCAGCCTAAATCATCTTTTAATAAGTCAGTTCTACACCTTATCCTTTCTCCTCCTCCTCCATCTTGGGGGATGCATCTGTACTCAAAGTGCAAAGTGCCATATTGCCTTTCCTCCCTTGCTCCCTTTCCTGCCTGCACTTGAGTGCCTCCAGCCCAGCACCAACAGGGTGAAGTGAGAAAGGCAAAGCCGCTTGATGAAGCACACAGCACTGCCTCTCTTGTCCCATTGGCTCCATCTATTCAGCCTCTGAGCACTCCAAGTCTGGCGGGGCTTGGCAATCTATGCTAAACTAGACCATCTTAGTGACAGAAGAAGAAGAACCCCGCCCACTGGCCTATCTAGTCCAGCATCCTGTTGCCCACAGTGGCCAACCACTGGGAGAGGCTGTGGCTCAGTGATAGAGTGGTAGACCTTTACATGCAGAAGGTCCCAGGTTCAATCCCTGGCATCTCCTGGGGAAAACTCCTACCTGAAACCCTGTAGAGCCACTGCCAGCCAGTGTCAACAATACTGGGCTAGATGGACCAAGGGTCTAACTCGGTATAAGGCAGCTTCCTATGTTCCTAACCAGATGCCTCTGGGACACCCACAAGCTATTTCCCTCTCCGCTGTTGTTTCCCAGCAACTGGTATTCTGCATCTGAACCTGGAGGTGGCATCTAGCCATCATGACTAGTAGCCATCGATAGCCTTATTTTCCATGATTTATCTAATCCACTTCTAAAGGAGGGAGAAAAGAAAACTGGGGAGGTACCAACTACAGGGAAAAGAAGGGAGGAAATCTCCAGATGCACAGGGAAATGGGTATTTAAGGCCCAACATGTTTCAAACAGTCGTTCTTCCTCAGGGGCATATCATGCCCTGTTTTCATCATGGTATTTACCCACTGTTTCAATGTATTTCTGGTTATCCTCCCTGATTTTTTAAAATCCCCTCTCAAAGCCATCCAAGTTGGTGGCTATCACCACATACATCTTCTAACAGTGACACCCGTAGTTTAACTGAACACAACCATCTCAGCCTACACCAACTATGGCACCAATTCCATGCTGACTTATGGTTGTGCCAAGCCAACACAAAGCTCTCTGGACAATCTGTCAACATGTGCAGGAGTCAACTTGGAATTGGTTTGGGGTCTCTCTTCAAGCATTTGTACTGCTTACTTTAGTAACATTGGTATGCCCATTACAAAAGTAAAGTGGCTCATGCATGTGTCAACAGATTATCACAATAGCCTTCTGCACAGCTGTAGATCAGTATGAGACTGGCTTATTTCTAACAAGAGGCTCACTCACAGTTTCCAAGAAGGACATTTTTTTGTCATCATGCTGCTACAGACTAAAGCTGTAGTCTTACACTTACCTGGGAGTAAATTGCATTGAACTTAAGAGGACTAACTTCTGAGGACATACATAGTATTGTGCTGCATATGTCAGGATGACACAAGAACAACTTTCCACCCGTCCTGAGTTACAAAATGTCACAGACATGGGGCATTCACCTTACTGACATAGCTAAACAACAGAACAGTCCATGAAGATTAATGGCATGACTCAGACAGAGCACCAATAAACCAGAAGAGAAAGGAAAGCCGATTCCTTAGTGAAATGGAATTCAATTCTATGTAGATCAGTTTTCAAGTAATGTGCCCCTCAGCATGTTACAAAACAAATGAGAGAGAGAGACTAGTGGAATGCAGCTAGTGAGGAGGTCAGCTCAGCATCACGAGCCACCAAGCAGGAGTTCTTACACAGATTTAGCACATCTGGTATTTCATGAAGCCAAGTCAGGACCAAGAATTTGTAACAGTACATCTAGACCAGAGCTCTTGTTTTACTTCCATTCCATTCAGGTTCGCACGCCCACCGCCACTGCCCCTGTCAGTATTATGAAAAATCGAGAAAATGGTCCAGACTAATGGCATGACCTCACAAAAATCTGCTCACTCTCAGATGCTGTTGGATTTAAGGTTTTATGAAAAACAATAAGGATTGCATTTCGGCAATTTGATAATTAAGGTTATTGTCTTTAAAGTTCATCAAGAAAGTTTAAGATTGACTGCTTTCAAAATGCTCCTTAAATTTATATTTTAAAAGCATCATTTTTCAAATTCTACCTCTTCGGATCCTGAAGTCTGAATTTGCGCAACATGCAACTTTTTGTTTTGTTTCTAATTATGATGATCTGCATCCCATTCTTCCTCGTCACAGCCCTGTTGTGTATGTAGGTCACCACTGTGGCCATTTTATGATGCAGAGAGAGTGTGACTAGTAGAGTACATCTGTCTTCCAATGTGTTTCCCACTCCGCACAGCACTCCCAAAGGCGAAAAGTTTTAGGTGCCTAAACCAGAGCCATCTCATGGATAGAGAACTGGGTTTTTTCCTTTGAGAGGGATAAATTTAAAATCCAGCTCTTTCAGATTAGTGGTGGGCAGCAAGTAGATCTCCAGATGTTTGGGACTTAAATTCCCAGCATTCCTGACCAAGCTGGCAGGGGCTTCTGGGAGCTGAAGTCCAAAACATCAAGAGATCTACCTTCTGCCTGCCCTTGATTTAGATGTAATGAAGCAATTGCTGATGCGTCTTCCCCCATCCATGTAAAAAGCATAGGTAGGGGGAACCTCCTCAACATAAAAAGGAGCACAAAGGGGTTCACTCATCCCCTACCTTACCTTACTGCAGCCTTCTCCAGAATCTGGGAATTGTAGTCCAACACAACTGGACAGTGCCAGGTTGGGGAAGGCTACCTTACTGTGTTCTGTTGCTTATTTTCTGCCATCCCATCTTTGAGACCAGAAATGAATTTGGCTGGGAGAAAGTTGCTTAAAACAGAGTGTGGCACAATCAGTTGGGGGAGTGGGGCAGGCTTGGCTACTCTCCTCCGCACACTCCTGCATTTGGCTGTCTCAAGGCTGAGTCCTCTTCAGCTCTCGGAGGTGAGCCAGGGGGTTGGAGCCGAGAAACGCATCAGAGCTGGGAAGACGTTGTTCAGGCACGGTGCTAGCCCAAACAGGAAGCCTTTTCATAGCCCTTCCTGTCCAGGAGGGGCCAATAGCCATCCTACCTGGGTTGTGCCAGTCAAGAGCCTGAGAACACATGCCTGTGAGACAGGAGGCCCATTCCCACTCCATCCGACTAGCTTGTTTCTCTTACCTGAACAGGTGTGTTTGTGACTCACCTGACCAAGAGAGAAAACAGTGGCTGTAAGGACAGACCCAATTCAGCAACAACAGTATTAGGGAATAGCAAAACTTCGCAATGATGAAATTAGCAAAACACATTACCACATACAATGCAATTAGGATTATTAGAAGCATAATAGAAAGAGTGGCTAGCATATTTCTTAATAAAATTAAAGTTCTATTCCTCTCAACCAACTAAGTTATCATCATTAAGATCTTATAGTCACCTATCTGGCAGGCATGGCTGACAGAGCTTAGGTAATAATGTTTGGTGGGCTTCTCATTTTCCCATGATCTCTCCAGGCCACCATGTCGAAATTTTACCACTTAAAACATTTTATCTAGCAATAGCTCTAGTTCCTTTATCATAAACACACATCTATGCCCCTTGACTTTTTGGACTCAGTCATAGCTCTTACTCAGGACTTTAAGAGGTCCTCTCTATAACAGCCAGGCTTGCAGCTTACTTCAGAAGCACCTTCGTGAAGGTCCAGCTCCTCATGTGGTAATGAGCTTTTTAATTCCAAGAATTAACTAACCCACCTGTGGCAAGCTTTTTTGCCTCCGTTCCAAGGACACATTTTTTGCACTTAAAGCTAGCTTATAGGCATAGCTAATCATGCTATACTTATAGTTAGCATGCACAAATTATTATGAATAGAACTCCTATGAAATACAGTAAGTTCCTATTAACAATAGACGTTACGTTCATACTTTGTGACAGCTGCCAGGAAGGTATTCCAAGCTGCAGTTCTGGTAGCGCACCTCACAGGATAGGTCACTTTGCAGCTGCACATGGAATGGAAGGTTTCTGCTTCTAGTTCCAGCAGGGCCTGGACAGGCTGCCCAGTTATGGCTACTTTAGCCATAAGTTAATAATGGGGCTGTATCTTGAACCAATACACAGTCCAATATACTGTCCATGAGATGACTCTGGTATAGGCACATGCAGCTCTCAGTCTCCATTCACCCGTCATTGGGATAGGAAGCACACTGCAATGAAGAGAGACTGGCATTGGGGGAAAGAAATACCAGGAGCAGGAACTGAGAGAGAGAAATGAAAGTGTGGTTAGTCAAGGGACTGAGAATTTGATCCATGCCTCTTATTTTCTTCTATTTTCTCTAAAACGATCAAGGGGCTGGAGCAACTCCCCTATGAGGAATGGTTTTAGCAGCTGGGATTGGTTGGCTTAGAAAAAGGTCAAGTAAGGGAGACATGATAGAGGTGTACAATATTATGCATGGTGTGGAGAAAGTGGACATGGAGACATTTTTCTCCCTCTCTCAAAATACTAGAGCTCCAGATGTTTTGGACTGTAACTCCCAGTATGCTTGACCATTAGCCATGTCGGCTGGGGCTGATGGGAAGATGTACAAAACATCTGGAGTTTCCCCATGTTGGGGAAAGCTGGTATAGGGCAAAAGGATGGCTCAAATGTGGATTGCCCTGGTGGGTTGACTTCTATATTTTCTTACAGTGTTGCAAATATTATGGGGCACTCAGCACTAGCACCCCATCCTAAAAAATGTTACATGGATATAGTCCCATTTACTTCCTGGTGAAGAGGTTTCACTCTCAAATGCTCCTTTGGGGCTGGAAGGAAGGTAGCATTTTTTCAATTGAAGAAGACTGACAGGCCCTTCCAGATGTGGGTTTTGCCTGCCATAACTGCCAGCAGCTTATCCTGCAGCTGTTACCATATGAAACATTTTCCTGAAGAGTAGAAATTCCACAGCGGCCTTGAGTCAGCATGGGGGCACCACACATTAACCTCTCCTTTCAGTAGGCTCTTGGGGGTGGGGGAGTTCTAGTCACTCTGGTGATTTGTCTGGGACACACACAAAAAGGGAGAACTTGCAGGGTTGCTTGCTAGGGGAAATCAACTCATTTGATATGACAAAGGCCGACCTTTAAAAAGAGAGAAAACGACTCTGCAACACAGAAAATTCTTCTCAGAACCGGTGTAATGTTAGTAGCTAAGGCTGCAACCCTATGCACACTTTCCTGAAAGTAAGTCCCATCGAACACCATGGGTCTCGTTTCTGAGTAAACATGTCATAGGGTTGTGCTGTAAGAGTCTGAGCTGGGAAGACCCCAGCTAAAATCTTAGCCGTTAACTCACTGGGTGGCCTTAGGTTAGTCCTAGTTACTCTTTCTCTCAGCCCCTTAAAACTCTGTGTGTGTGTGTGTGTGTGTGTGTGTGTGTGCGCGCGCGCGCGCGCGTATTCATCGCATAACCTAGGTTTTCTGGGCGATACACAACTGAACAATTTCAACTGTGTAAACCAATTTAGAAGCATAAATCCCATAAAATACATCAGGGGGTTGGACTGCATTGAGCAGGGGGTTGGACTCGATGGCCTTGTAGGCCCCTTCCAACTCTACTTTTCTATGATTCTATGATTCTATGATATAGCACTGAAAGATAAAACAGCCATGACCAAACACAGAAAAACGTAATAGGAGCCACAGTCAAATAACCTAATCACACAAAGATCCAGAACAACCTCATAGGACAAAATCTCATCTCAACAATCCCCCCCCCCCACAATTCAATGTATTACGGTCATAAGACCAGCAAGCATTCCAACAATTACAGGCTTGTTGATAAGGGCCACATGCTCTTTAAGCACTTTGAACATAGCAATGACCAAGTCCCACTGAAAGCAAGGGGACTTAAATACATGTAAATAAATTTCGTGGCAACTAACTTGTTCCAATGGTTATCTTTAGATGGGTTTGGGCCCATATAAATGCCAAGCATTTATTATTTATTGCTGCTGCTACTACGCTTCCTCTCCATTATCTTCCTCTCCTCCCAGCATCCTCTGCCACCCTTCCATTTATGCACACAGCCTCAACACGGACGGGAACATGTGGGGACCAAATGCCACAGGCTTCCACTGCTGCAGTAATAAAAAAGCTCTCTTGAACGTTCTTCTTCATGGGACTTGAGTAGCCCGGGTAACAGTGAGGGTGGAAGCTGAGAAAAGGGGTAAGCATCTGAGTTGAATTATTGAGGCTGATAGCAATCAGGCAAAAGCTCCAGCTGGAGTGCTGTGCGTCATTCATTCATTCAGTTATTTATTTATTTAGATTGGCTTGATTTATGGCAGTCCAATCGCCTAGGTGGCGGCTGGCGTGATCGCTCACTTCTGCTTTCTGATTTACATCTTGCGTCGGAATGAAGCCGGGGAGGGGGCTAAGGCTGGAAGGAGGCAATATTGAAAGGGCTGAGCAGATCAAGGGCTGCAGCAGGCACTGTGCTTGTCAGAGGCTTGTCAGAGGCAGTCTGGGTAAGCTCTCAGAAACCAGAGTGAGCCCCACGGGAACTTACCCATACAGCTCCAATGACTGGTTAAGAATCTCCCCCTCACATACTTTATGGCAGGGATGGAGAACATGAAGTCCTCCAGATGTTGCTGGACTGCAACTCCCAACATTCCTCACCATTAGCTATGCTGGCTAGGGCTGATGGGAGTTGCAGTCCAACAACATCTGGAGAGGAGGATTATGTATGCTGCCTTGGGTTCCTTGCAGGAAAAAAGGCGGGGTATAAATATAATAAATAAATAAAATAAAGAATAAACATCTGGAAGGCCACACATTCCCCATCCCTCCCTTATGGCTTCCAGTTGTGAACCACAGGTGAGTCAACTCCTATCCCATTCCCAAGCAGAGTCATATTCTCTCTCTCTCTCTCTCTCTCTCTCTCTCTCTCTCACACACACACACACACACACACCATTACCATTTTATTACCTGTGGTAAGCAGAGGCCATAACATCTCCTTTCTGCTCTTCCTCTATATGTAATTATTGTTCATGTCATTTTCTGCCTCGCACCATGTCCCTTCTGTAGCTTCCTGTACCATTTTAAGTATTCTTGGGAATGTGTGCTCACCCCCAGCTGTGTCAGCCCCCGGTAAGGCGATTGTAAGAAACTGTCAATGTAAAAGGCATCCTGGATTTGCCTTTTGGCATGCCATTACAATGTTATAAAAATGTTATAAAAGCAGGCAGTACAAATGCTTGAAAACAAATGTTTGTGGTACTGTGTCAACAGTAAAATCTGGGTTGACTTGTCTTGTGCATGTGCAAACAGATTCACAAAACAGCCCCAGTGATGTAGTGGTAAATTTTGAAGTGCAGGGGCTCATCATGACAGTCCCCAGTAGCCACGCCCCCAAGGAGGACCGGTTGGCAGTCCTTCACAAAATGTCAGGCAGCAGTGTTGATCCATCTCAACAAACCAGTCCTAGCAGTTTTCATCTCCACCAGAAGCAGGTCTAATGGGTCTTAACTGCCCATTCAAAAGTAAGCTACCCCGGAGTACTTTTCATTCCAATAGGGATAGCTCACAACCATGACCTGGTTCACACATCTCCATAACAACCCACAGTTAACAAGCTGTGAGTTGTTGAGAAGATGACCGGGAGTGAGTGTGCATGCTGGTTCCCACCTGCCACTGAGATAAACAACCCAGGGACGCTAAGTATAACCATGTCTGTCCCTCAAGAACAGATGGTTTATCATGACGGTTGTTTCTCATGACGGTTTGGACGTCATCATAAACAACCAGGGATGGGGCATCCCTTGGTTGTTCTCAGCAGGATTGTTGTAGATTGTTATAGGTTCCCTTGGTGCTTACTGCTACAGTTTCCTTAGTGGTCACTGTTCTGGATTCCATATTATGACGACCTGACTCCTTGTTCAGAGATCCATTCTGTCTGTCTTTTAAATGCTGCAACACAGTTAGGGTATGTGAATCCATTGCCACTCCTGGCCCATTCTTCCATTGTTTATGTATTTTTAAATCCATACTCCCCTTCCAGTTATTGTGGCCAGGAAGATGCAAATTGTGTACTAAAATGAAATCAGTGGACAAGGGGACCGGTGAAAGAATGGGCTAGCTGCATACTCTCTTGTCACTTTGAGGCATTTAAAGCGGGGGTCAGGATCAATGAGAGAGGGCCTAGTAACCCTACTCCAGTCACATTAAACAAGAACTTACTCATATTCCAATTGTCTCCCTTTTTTCTTCCATTCTTAGACTGTAAAAATGATCTCTGTCCTAATCTGAATTCATTTTATTTTATTTGCCCACTGACTAACGTTAAGGCTGAGCTTGGGGCAGTGAGGGCGTGGAGAATGTTTGTATGGCAAAAACACAAGAAGAGAGGTGTCCAGCTGGTTCCAGTGCAAAACTGGCAAGCTGGCACCTCCGTTTTCTTCCACGGTATGCTTAATCACCACAGCCATTCTTTAAGGCTGGTTTCTTCCCAAAGCACTTTTGGTTCTATTGACAACTTGGGGGGCTTCAGTTCAAGCTTTCATTCAGTCCTCTGTTCAGTTCTCAGATTTTCTTTTGCAGATATGCCAAATCCAGTGCATGCCAAATCCAACCCTCCGAACTCTGATGGAAAAAAATTGTTAATGAACAGAATGTGCAACCACGTGAAATGCAGTAGCATAAAAAGCAGGACACAGCTACGAGAGACAAGTTTCTTCTACAACATTTCATGTTTGCTTTTGGGGTGGGTGGGTGGGTGAAGGGACCAGCTCTGATAGCAGAGGTCTGTGATTGGATCTCCCTTTAAAAAAAAACAAAAAACACCAACCCTCTGGTTTTGATCAGAGCAGCAGGGGAAGGTGTATTCCTAACCCTTCCCCGTGTGATTTTTCTGATCTAAATCACCCCTTCCCTAGAAGTTACTATTAGCCCCCCCCCGGTGAAAAAATATTGGTATTTTCATGGTGCCTGCAGGGCCGGATTAAGAGTATTATGGGCCTGGTGCTGAGGAGGGCGCGTGGCTGAAGAGGGCGCAGAAACGCTGCGCTCCTCTTCGCTGCCGCTGCGCCGCCCCCGCCAGGCCTCTGCCTCCGCTGTGCCGCCCCCGCCAGGCCTCCGTCTCCCCACCCTCCCTCCCTCCCTCCCGCCGCCGCAGCGCCCTCCCGTCCCGCTCGCCGCTGTGCCTCCCCCCGCCCTCCCGCTCGCTGCCGCTGCGCCTCCCGCCGCCGCCGCCATCACCCCCCCGACATCCTCCCCGCCACCTACCTTCTCCGCGTCGTGTCGCTTCCGGAGCCCCGCCCGCGTTGTTTTGGCGGGAGGAACCAGGGCAACAGGGCTTAAACAGCCCTGTTGCCATGGTTTCCCCGGCAAAAAACAGCGCGGGGGTCCCGTCGTGTCACTTCCTTCTCCTCGGCGGCGGCAGCAGCAGCAGCAGCAGCCAGGGTGGGGGGAAGGTAGGTTGGTGGTGGCAGCGCAGGGTTTTTTTTTTTTGCAGAGCAGGGCTGCTTTGGAGAGGGGGGGGCGCTAAATATTATTTCGCCTGGGGCGCCAAACTGCCCTGCACCGGTCCTGATTGTGGGCCTATTTTCTGGTAGGGGCCCGGAGCTGCAGCTCCAATAGCCCCTATCTTAATCCGGCCCTGGGTGCCTGTATTTCCTACAAGCGATGCTAATAGCAGCTTTGGCAGGGGCAGATGGGGGAGGTTGTGATTTATAGTGGGGAAAGTGGTGCAGAGGGAAAGGATTAAACACCCCTTGCTCAGCACCAGTGTTCTGATCAAAATCTGCCCCCTCCATAGCCGCTTTAAAGTGGAAATTGTTTTGTGGGGCAGAGATATTTCTTCACACATCTCCCCCCCACTTAAAAGTACAGACAAAGGAATAAGGAAGCTTCAGCTCTGTGAAGCATGGCAGCTCTGAATCCAGCTCTTTCTTGGAGGAGCTAGAATTGATGTCTGATCTCTTCCCCTACTACTAGTGAACCTTGCCTGTCTGGCCACTTCATTACCTTTGCTCTAGTTAGTTCCAGGTAAAGTAACATAACAGGTTTATTTCTTGACTGTTAGTCATGCTTGCAAAAACATTGTGCCGGGTTTTTTTTTATTTTTTTAAAAAAGGATGGTTACCAGAGAGATCCTTATGAGAGCTTATCTTGCAATTAAAGGGTACAAGATAGATTGTGCAAGAAATTCACCACAAACTGGTTCATATTAAAACTTACTAGAGTTGAAAAACATACATCCTTAAACATACCATTTGGCTATGAATATTTGCATGGTTTCCATAAGGTTGCATCATGCATACTTATTTCTAGGCATTCGTGCATGTGGAACACTGTGGAGTGTGTAACCAATGTGTGAGAGAGTAAAGGCCTTTCATGATTATACAGCTAATGATTCTTATTTAATAGTATGGCGTGTCACAATATGTAAGTATTTGTGGCTTTGAGGAGAGCCAGAGGAAATATCTGCAAACGAGGCACAACATGGGGCAAAACATGTCAGCCAACAGATCTGAATGAATGGCCCACTTGCACTGGCTGTCCGTATGAGCCCAAGGTGCTGGTTTTGACCTATAAAACTTTACATGGCTTGGGGATCATAATACCTGGTGGAGTGCCTGTCCTGGTATGAACCTACTTGTACACTACTGTTAACATCTGAGGCCCTCCTCCAAGTACTTCCTCTGAGGGAGTACCAGAGGATGGCAACAACAGAGAGCACCTCCTTGGTGGTGGCCCCCCCCAACAGTGGAATGCTCCCCCAGGGAGTTCCACCTGGTGCCTACATTGTCATCTTTTCAGCACCAGGTTATGACTTTCTTCTACTCACAGGCATTTGACAGCATATGATTGTGGCTTTTTAATGTTAGTTGTTTTATTAGATCCTGGTAGTTTATTGTTAATTGTGTTTAGCTATTTCAAATTGTGTTTTTTTTTAAAGTGTGTTTAAAGGTTTTATATTATGTTTTATCATGCTGTATTTTAGGGTTTTAATTTTTGTAAACTGCCCAGTGAGTGTTGGCTATTGGGCACCACAGAAATGCAATAAATGAATGCCTGACTCTGCAGCCAGCATGTTGGGCGCTGTTCTTTCTAAATGGATCTATACGGAGCCACAAAATACTGACTAGTACAAGCTTGGTTTGTCTCACCTATCCCCACCCCCAACAAATGAATGGAGATCTCGCTTCGTAACAAGTGGAATTAAGCACCTCCCGAAGAAGGAGTGGAGGGAAGAACTGGGAATCCACTAATTAGCGAGTGCAGTGGGTTATTATGACCATCTTTTCTTAACCCTAATTATTCCTGTAATTTTCTTCAAAGGAACCCAGCTAGGCCTCAGGTGCTGAGTAATGTAGAAGGTTATTACTGCTATTACAATATCTGGCAGCGCAGTAACTCTTTCTTTCTCTGGTGCTGTGAGTGTGTCACAATTAACCTTAACAACTGGGTTTGCTGGGTTTGCAGTGCAGTAGATACGGTTAGGAAATGTCATCTCATTAACAGCTTGGGTTGGGGACCGCTGTCTTCTCTTCATTCCTACATGAAACGAGAGGACGCTACAGCAGGGCGTGCAGCATCCTGCCTATAATTAGAGGACCCCTTGCTGTTTGCTATGATGCTTGTTGGTTTAAGGCAGACTATTAATGTTCCTTAATCACTGCATTATTTTTAGTAGCTTTTAAAGCAAGGGCAGTGTAAAAAGGACCTGAAGATTTGGGCGAACTATTCTGCAGTAAATGAACAAGCAGAAAGGCCAGGAAAATGTAACGGAAATGGTGCATAAGAAGAATCTCTTGTGTTTATGGATGTTTTTCTTTAATCCCCCCCCCCCCCCGCATTTCGGTTGGGGTGGGGGTGGGGGGTAAGAGTTTAAAGGGGTAGATCCAAAGTTCAGGTAGTTGTCCCAGTCCATTATTCATACATATTTACCCCTACTCACCATAGGTGGCACCAGAGGAGGGGGAAGGAGATACACACCCCCACACCTGACAAATAGCTTGCCCCCTGAGACAGATTGTGGAAGGAAGTCTTATGGTCTTCCTGCCACAATCTGTCATCAGCCTGTCTGGAGGTAGATAAACCTGGCTGCAGGAATCCCCGCTCTGTTTGGATTACTCTCTTGTTTGGATTACTGTAATGCATTGTAGATGGGGCTTCCTTTGTAGACGGTCTGCAAACTTCAGCTTGTGCAAAATATGGCAGTGAGAGTTTTTATTGGGGATCAGGAGTTATGAACCTAGTACGCCTTCTGATTAGTTTCTGAGCCTAGTTCAAAATGCTGCTTTTGACTTGTAAAGCTTGAGACCTCAGTAGCTGATGGAACACCTCCTCCTGTAGGTCCTACCTGTGCCTTGTGGTCCTCTATGGAGGCCCTCTTCCAAGTGGCCCCTCAATCTAAAGTTCAGAGGGTAGCCACAAGAAGGAGGGCCTTTTTGGTGGTGCCCCCAATTACGGAACACTCTCCCTAGGGAAGTTCACCGGGCACCCACATTATTCTCTCTTCAGCCCCAGGTGAAGATCCCCCCCCCCCAGGTTAAGATCCAACGACATTGTTGTTGGTCTTAACTCCTGTATGTGTTGGCTGGTTTTAGTTCTGCAACATGTATTGTTCTTTTAGTGTGTTGGCATTTGTATTGCTGTGTTTATAGATCTACCATTGGACTTTTAAAATTGTACTGATGTTTTAAATTATTTGTATGACGCCTAGGGAACTTGTTTTATAGGCACCTAGTTACTACTACTATTAATGCTAACATTTTATTTATTGATTTCTAAGATTTATTAGTCACCCTATAGCTAATAGATCTCAGGATGACATACAAGAAAAACACAAATAAAATCCATATAAATGAATCCATATACATCCAAACAAAAGCAGCATAATAAATTAATCAATTAAAAGGAGCAATCATTTAAAAGCAGCAGAGGCTGAAACAACAGTAATCACAACAAGAAGATCTAAAAGCATCATGGAAATAAAAACACAATATCACAGGCAGAAATATGCAGAGGATTAAAAGTCCTGAGAGAATAACACAGTGTTGAAAAGATGACAAAGTACTGAAGCACAGCATGAAGATAAAAGCCATCTCCTGTAGTTGTTCCCCAGAAATTGGTACTCAGTTGCATATTGCCTCTGAACTTGGAGGTTGCCTATAGCCATCATGACTAGTAGCTACTGATAAGGTTATCCTCCATCAGTTTGTCCCCTTAAGCAAGTAGCCGTCTCCATACCTCAGTGAATTCCACAAATTAATTATATGTTGTGTGGCGTTTTGAAGTATTCTCTTATATGCAACAATTTCCAGATTAGTCTGCTGTGGCAAAAGCAACACAGTCTTGTGGCACCTTCAAGAACAACAAATGTATTATGCCATAAGCTTTCATTTACTGGAGTCCAAGCTTATGCCATAATAAATTAGTCTTTAAGGTGCTGCTAAACTCTTAGGGTGCTATCCTACCTGGCCACTAGGCAGCATCTAGATGGCCAAAGGATACTTCGGAGTCCCAGCTCCAACCTCGGAAACGCGCTCCAAGGTCGGAGCTAGGACTTTGAACTCGGAGCACCCTCCCTCTGCCCTCACAGCTGCTGCAAAAGAACTGTGCCGGCTGTGTGGCTCTGAGGTCATAAGAGTGACCTCGGAAATGAAGTTTTGTGGGCGGGGAGCCCTCCTTGTGCTCCTGGGCAAAACACTTAGATAGCCGAAATTAGCCGTCTAAGTGTTTTGCAGGGCGGGAGGAGCACGGAGGCAAACTTCGCCTCCACACTCCTCCCTCCCTCCATTGGATGCCGGCAATCCTCCGAGTACGGTGGGTTACAGGCAGCCTCATTGGATGGCGCTGCCTGTTGTTTCTTTTATGTGTCCTTTTATGTGTTACGCATCTCCTGCCATCTGGTTTCATAGCATGACCCTGGGTTTTGATTCTATGAAAAAGGAACAAAAATCTCTCTCTCTCTGCTTTCTACTCACCATGACAGTTGATATATTGTCCTCCCTTTCTTGGCTTCGTGTTAAACCTAAGAAGCCCCACAAACGTCAGCTTTTCTTCGTAGGGAAGGAACTGCAGCCCCCTGATAATTTGGTCTGCCCACTTCAGCTCTACAATATCCTTTTTGAGACGGGTCAACCAGAACTGTCTGAAGCTGGGAGCCTGCTGTACACCCCAGAGATGTACATCCGCCCAGAGAACATTGGTTATTGGGTGGATTAAAAATCTATTCTAAAAAATAAAATACACGTGCAGTGCAGGCTCACCGCATGATTTAGAATTCTGACCATGCAAGGTTTGAAATCATACAGAGAGCCAATGTGCCTACAGCAGGCTCCCCGTTTCAGACCTTCTGCCCCAGTGTGTGGATGGCCTTGGGCCTGGGCCACTGGGAATGCAATGGTGGTGCTGAGGCCGGTCCATTCGATTATAATTGCATGGACCATAACACCTGAAGAGGGCTTACATCTCCAGCAGCTTTTAGGCAAGCTCTATAAGCTCAATTTAAAATGAGGGTACAAAACCCGTCCAGGTGGGAACCAACTTACATGTCGCTTTCTTAAACTTTTATGACGGCTCACAGGGCCCGAGCAGTGCAGAGTGTAGCAACCTCCCAGCATCAAGGGTGTGAAATTTCTTTCCTTCATGTCCCACCTTTCATCCACGGAACTCCAGACAGCATACATGGGGTTCCCATGCAGTCTTCCATCCAGGTGCTGATGAGACCCAGATCTACTTAGCCTTCAGAAAAGTTCTGCCTGCAATCCAATTCAGACCTCTGGCAAGGGTGCTCTGTCCCTTCCCTAGTAGCCCTTATTCTATAAATTGTATGCTAATTGCTTTACTCTCTCTTAAATAATTGCCTGTTTGCTGCTTTAATTATTTTCAGGTCTCTGGTTTTAATATTAAACAATACAAAATGAAAAAAGCATTATGTACCTTTATCTCCCTCCTCCCCAATTGCACAATTGTTTCGTTGTACTTCGTACACTCACAAGTAAACCTCATTAACTTACTCCACCCCATCTGGAAAAATGAGCATTATGTTGGGAATTAGATTTAAAATTTCCCAGGTGGATTAGGAATGAGTAGGTTCAGGCCTAAGGTTCTGAAATGGACAAAAAACTAGAACACACACACACACACACACACACACACACACACACACACAAGCACTCATCCTTTCTTATTCCCTAAACTCTACAGTTTCTTGCCCTGTCATCCCTCTTCCTCCCTTGCTACCTCCCCCTCCCCCACCCCCGGTTCCTTTTCTATCCTGCAATTCTCTCTCTGAACTTTTCTACATGAAGCTGTTAATCAGCTGTGTGTACTTTCAGTTTTGTTGCAAAATTGAGATCCGAGCACTACACAAGGAAGGTTTCCTTTTTTGCTTTTCTGCTACATAACCTCTAGGTGGCACTGTGGTGTAGCAGGATAGCAAAAATGCACACCTGAAAATCCTGTCTTCTTTCGCTTTCACAGTAAAATTGTTGGTGCGTGTGTGCGTGAGCAGCAGAGTGCGTGTGTGCATGGGAGATTTAAAATCCTGTCTGTGTGCTAGCAGAGGCCTGCTATTCCACACACAGATCTTCTAGATCTCCTCTCCCCCCTTCTCGCAGCGTGCAGCGTGTTGTGAAGATGCCAGCCCAGCCTGCCTGTAATCCAACTTGCTTCCAGCTTCCCCGTTTGCAGATTAATCCATGGAGTCAGGAAACACTCTGTAACACCACAGGTCTAATTCTACCTGTTTATTCACTTAGCAAGTAAAGTTCTACAGAGTATACATTTCCTAGTTACAGTCCATGTGCAGAGTATAAATGCATAGCAAGCATTACATCCAGTGGAGTAAGTTGAGCTTCACTCCACCTCAGCAAAGAAGTTACATTGTTGCAGTGACAAAAGTCCAGCAAGAAGAACAAAGGAGAAGAGAGAAAGCAGTCCTGCCTCTCTCTAAGATGGCTTCAGACAGAAAACAAATTAGCACGTCATCAGAACATACAAACCATGTGACTAGCTCATAATGCTCCCACGGTCTAGGCTTCCCATGCGAAAAACACGAGAACCCAGAAAGACATAACAAACTTGTTTACAGCCATTCTGTTCTTTCCATGTTAAACAGTGTGCTACAGCTGGTGAAGTGATACATATCACAACAAAAATGCCGTATTTTCCCTGCTCTAAAAAAAAAAAAACCTCCTGAAAATGCTGGTTAGACACAGAAGCCAAACTGGAGGGTCATGACATCATCTAAAGAACCTGTAACCATGAATAGGGAATGACGAGTGCACAATAAATGTGCATTAAAAACATGGCTGTTCAGGCGGGAATATGGGGTGGGTTAGGTTTTTAAAAGAACTTTTTATATTATTTTAATTATTATTATATTTTATTGTATTGTTTTATTGTATTTTAATTGTACATCGCCCAGGGTGGCCGGGTGACCGGCCAGAAGGGCGATTAATAAATATAAGAAATAAATAAATAAATAAATAAATGCCTCATGTAAAAAAAGCCCTCTGTCCTCTCTTTTGTTTGTTCTTGCTTGTCACTAGTCCCCAATTCTGGTGGTTTCCCATTCCCTACTTTGGATCCGACACAACTTTCTTCCCATCTGGTATTTGGCTGCTCGTCACTACTTCCCTTGCTGTCTCTGGAATGCCCCAACCAAATGACCTGAACAAGCTTCCTGTGCTTCACAACCAGTTCCTTACTTGCTTGTTTCTTCCACCTGGTTTAACCCAGCATTGTCCTTTTGTGTAATCTATGGGATGTGAGAAACTCTTTATTTCATTCTTATCCTACCCTTCTTCCAAGGAGCCCAATGCAGCATGCATGGTCCCCTCACCCCACCCAGTTTATCCTCAAAATGACTCTGTGAGGTGGGTTAGGCTGAGAGTATCAGAGGCAGTTCCAGCATCAGAGGCAGTGTGCCTAACCAGGGCCGGATTAAGAGCATTATGGGCCTGGTGCTGAGGAGGGCGCGCGGCTGAAGACGGCGCAGAAACGCTGCGCTCCTCTTCGCTGCCGCTGCGCCACCCCCGCCAGGCCTCTGCCTCCGCTGCGCCGCCCCCGCCAGGCCTCCCCACCCTCCCGCCCGCCCGCCGCCGCCGCCGCGCCCTCCCATCCCGCTCGCCGCTGTGCCTCCCCCCGCCCTCCCGCTCGCTGCCGCCGCGCCTCCCACCGCTGCCGCCGCCATCACCACCACCCCGGACCCCCTCCCCGCCACCTACCTTCTCCGCGTCGTGTCGCTTCCGGAGCCCCGCCCGCGTTGTTTTGGCGGGAGGAACCAGCAACAGGGCTTAAACAGCCCTGTTGCCATGGTTTCCCCGGCAAAAAACAGCGCGGGGGTCCCGTCGCGTCACTTCCTCCTTCTCGGCGGCGGCAGCGGCGGCGGCAGCAGCAGCAGCAGCCAGGGCGGGGGGAAGGTAGGTTGGTGGTGGCGGCGCAGGGTTTTTTTTTTTGCAGAGCAGGGCTGCTTTGGAGGGGGGGGGCGCTAAATATTATTTCGCCTGGGGCACCAAACTGCCCTGCACCGGTCCTGATTGTGGGCCTATTTTCTGGTAGGGGCCTGGAGCTGCAGCTCCAATAGCCCCTATCTTAATCCGGCCCTGTGCCTAAGTGCACCAGTTGCTAGGGAACACGGGCAGGAGGGTGCTGGGCAGCTGGCTGGCCACTGTGTGAACAGAATGCTGGGCCAGATGGACCCTTGGTCTAATCTAGCATGGCTCTTCCTATGTTCTCTTGAGAGAGAGCACCAGGCTGAAGATACCCAATGAGTTTCAAAGCGGAGTGGGAATTTGAACCTAGTCCGACACTCACTACACCACACCAGTGACTCTCTTTGGCTGTACATCTAATGTGGCTTAGTGCATGGAGTCCCTCCCCCATCCTCATCACAAAAGGGAGTTTCCACACCAATAGTTGTTGCCTCCAGGAATGTCCTGCTCTAGAGTGGAAAGTCTGCGCATGCCCTTGTGAGACCCTGGTTGGTTGCCTTGCATTTCTCTGTGTGGCCTCAGCACGGCCAGTTTAAATGCAGACAACAAGTGGTCATTTTGGTTGACCCAATTGCTGTGGCATGTCATTGCCCTCCTCACTCCACGGTGGTGCATTGTTCCCCAGCCAAATTTGAACAATGATCTGTTGTCAATTCTTCGGTACATCATAAGAATCAAGCACAATGTGCTGTAAAAGCTTACGGACCGGGCAGTACATAAAATGCTTCCTCCATATTAAAGGATCATTTAACTTTAAGCTTCTTTTATGGTGTGTGTGTGTGTGTGTTTCTGATTCATGGTCATAGGCGGGCGATTGTAAAAGTGGCATAGATATTCAGACTTGCAAATATTTTGCCTCAACGTTGAATTAGTTGTTGATGATGCCATTCTTATTATGAGTTGTAAACTGAAGCAACTTTCTGTTTCTTCATTTTAAAAAACAAAACAAAAAATGGAATGAGTTTAAAGTAGCGTCGTGTATGTGCTTGTGTTTGCTGGTTTTGCCATTCCACCTGCCAGCAGAATCTTCATGGGCAACCTCATTACCCCCTGTGGCTAATCTGTTGGGGGCCACATGCCAATGGTGAGCAGGGCTGAAGCCAGTGCTGGGCGAGCCAGAGCCAAAAGTGGGTGGGTCACTTTATTCTTCTGTCTCTTTCTGCCACCTCATATCTCTCTCTCTCTCTCTCTCTCTCTCTCTCCTTCCATTCCTTCCCATCCAGTGGGCTACTAGGGAAGGGACAGAGCACCCTTGCCAGAGGTCTGAATTGGATTGCAGGCAGAAAGCTTTTGAAATGAGTCCAAGGGTTGCACAGGGCCCAAGGGGTTGCAGGTTGCCTGCACCTAGATTAAGCTGTTGCAAAATACATTCTCTCCCAAAGAGCCAGTATGGCGTAGTGGGGAGAGTGTGGGGAGACGGTACCAAAATTGAAGCAAGCAATGTTTGTAATAAACCTGAAGTGCAAGCAGCAAGCTTTTGCAGATTATTAGAATATTTTGTGCCGCAGTCTGGAGTGTCTATTTCTGGTACTTCCTGAACTGCTGGCCAGTTATCACAGACACTTGAGAAAAATTCTGCCACACAGGCCTCCTTACCAAAAATGGACTCGACCAGCGGATGGCCGGCAATGCTGTCAAAAGGGAAGACACCTTTGAGACAGTATTGTCTTCTTCTACTTTTAGTCTAATGTCGAGAAAGTTTATGAATGATGACACTCTTAACAGCAGACCACAAATGTATTCCAGTTGTAACATACAGTACTGATGCAGTACTCTACGCTTACTACTACACCGCTGCTCTTCCTGTTCCTCATTCACAGATGTGTCAGTCTCATTACTGCTTTTTGAGGAAATTGACTTCTCTTCCTCACCATGTGGCACAGGGCCACTACTAATGATGTCAAGTTTCTAAAGGGCATTATCTCTTGCAGTCAGTAGATCACGTGATATCAAGTTGGTCCTTTGCAGTTCATGGAATACAAGTGTTATGCCTGCCATCAGTCGTGTTAACATAACTTGGTGTGACTTTGAGGTCCATGATGTCTTCAGCCATCCAGTAGCAGAATATTTTTCATTTCGCTGTTTAGAATCAGACAGCTGTTCCCAGACACTTCTGCCATAGGGGCAGACTAGAGGCAAAATCCCCCTTTGTACAGCACAATAGAGTTACTAGTGCCATATTTCAGCCACGGGTGGAGCGGGGGGAGGCGCTCAGGGGACAGGAGACGTAACTTGCTGGTTGAGCAGCTGCAGATTGGGTCCGTAACTCTCTTATGGCAGTGGTTCTCTTGGTCAGATGTCTCTTTTGATGGTCACCCTCCCAAGTTGTAAGGTATTGTTCGTCTAATGAGTTAATATCTGAGCTGTGAAAAGTGAGCGAGAAAAAAATTATTCTCACCCCCCCTTTTCTTTTTTTTTTGCTTTTTCATTTTTGGTTAGGGTTGCTTCCTGTGATATTCTGCATATCTGCTCAGTATTCTGTACTGAGTTATTCTGTATATATGCTGAGAGGCCAGGCCTTAATTCCTAAGAAGAGTGTTGGGGCTCAAAAGTTTAAAGCTTCCTGAAGGCCATGCCATCTGCCCTGGAAACCCTGCTGCTTAGTTTGATCTAATGTGTATGTCTATGGCTCTTTACTTGGGGGTTGGGGTAGGGCCCGCCCTCTGAATGTGCTTAGGGGGTCCAGAGGGATTTTATTATTGGTGACTCAATTTGGTATTGAAATCATGTTGCCCCAGGACTGAAATCTGGCATGAATTAAACCCATACATGTTCTGAGAAAAATGATATACTGTGTGTGTGTGTGTGTGTGTGTGTTTGTGTAAATGTGCATCTTCAACCTCAAAGCCTTGCTCTTCTAAGTAGAGATGTTGGGGGCTGGGGGGGGAGGGAGGGAAAGAAAACGCTGCTTTTCAGAAAGGCAAAGCATTGCTCTTTTACTACAAAACATAAAAACGAAACAACAAATATTTTCTTTTCAGACCTGTCTAATCCCAGAACAATTGTTCTGTGATCTTAAAGTTCTGGCATTAGAGGATTCAGTGTTTTTTTTAGTTTTTATTGTGTGCTATGCCGTTTTTTAGAATACCTTCTTGGGCAGAGCGATCCTATGACCCCCTAGGGCAGCATCTACAGTGCCATAGGATGCTTTGGATTCCCAGCGCCGAGGTCAGAAAAGAGCTCTGACCTTGGAGCTGAGGCTCCACACTTGGATCACCGCCGGCCCCCTCCCCGGCAGCTGGCGCAGAAAGAAGTGTGCCTCCTGTTTCTCCAAGGTTGTAAGAACAACCTTGGAGAAGGGAGTAAAGAGGGCATTCCAGGTGGCAGGGAGTGGAGGATACTGGGCCTGCCAGAATACAACATATGCTGGTGGCGCTCCAGCCTCCTTCCCTCCCTGTCCCAGGGATGGGGACTCGGACTCCAGGACTCGACTCGTGAGTCGGACTGAGTCCCCCCTCTGACTCGAGTCATACTCGAGTCCCAATATTTTTAATGGGACTCGAGACTCGACTCGGGACTCGAGACCAAGGACTCGTGTTCCAAAATCGTTTTCCTCAAATGCAACATGGATAGGTTTTAGGAAGTACAGCAAGTTTATTTTTTAAAATCATTTTCCTAAAATGCAACCTTTCAGACATTTTGGGTTTGTCTGCCTGGTCTGTTCTTGCCAAAATCAGTTGCAGAGTTTTGAAATAAAAAGGCACACTTGTGCCTAGAATTTATTTAAGCCACACATCTGAAGTAGCCTTATTTTGTTGGGGAAAAACCCCCATTGATTTTAATAGGGACTCGTGGAGTCAGCTTTGGGAGTGACTCGTGACTTCTGACTCGTGAGTCACCATATTGGACCAAGGACTCGGACTCGGACTCGAGACTCGGGTCCAAAGACTCGTGACTCGACTCGTGACTCGAGACCAAGGACTCTTCAACATCCCTGCCCTGTCCAAAGCGCCACAGCTAGATGGCCAAAATCAGCCACATAGCCGATTTGCAGGGCGGGAGGAACGGGGAGGTGAAGATCACCTCCCCGCTCTTCCTGCCCTGCACAGGATGCCCATAATCCTCCGAGTTCGGAGGGTTATGGTCAGGCCTGTGGCTCACGCTGGCTCAGCTTGTCTGAGCGTGGAAAGCTAAGCAGGGTCAGGCCTGGTTGTTACTTGGATGGGAGACCCCCTCCTCCAGTTTCCTGCACTGCATTGAGCAGTGGGTTGGACTCGATAGCCTTGTAGGCCCCTTCCAGCTCTATGATCTATGGAATCTATCTATGAAATCCCCACTGGATTGCACCCTAGGTTACTGCAAAACAAAGATAAAAATTATCCCCAAATATATATATTTTGCAATACCAAAACAGTTGTGTTTTTAACTAATTTTAGAGATGCTGATGCTGATTTTGCTTTTCTTAATTCATGTATTTACTGGTGGGTGGGCAGGCTAGTAAGAATTTTGCTAGGCTAGTAACTTGTGTAAATGCATTTGCAAGGCTGTATTTAGTCCCTGTTTTGTCGCTGTTGTTGTTTTAGACTTTGGACTACTTTCGCCTCATTCCGAAGGTCAGGTAGAGAGGCTTCCACGCGCAAGCCATTTGAATAATAAAAAAAAATGGACACCAGTAACCATTCCTTTAAAAATGCCCTGGCCAATGGTGTGGCTCGGTAGAAGGCAGCTTTTCTGTTTGGAGGGCCCATATAATAGCACCATCAGGGGCCATGCCAGTACTGAAAAGATGCTCTAAAAGTCTCTCTCTCTCTCTCTCTCTCTCTCTGTGTGTGTGTGTGTGTATCTTATAGGACTCCCAGTGGCAGCCACCAGAGTGAACAGCCCCACAACTGTTTCCGTGATATCTTATCCTGGGGTATGAGAAAGATGCAAACGAATAAGCCCTGGATCTTGCCAGTAAGGAAGCTGTTTTTGTTTCGCCATGAGCCATAACAAAACTAACATACCCGCACAACATAAAAACCGAAGAACTGTCCTTACAAAACCACAGGTCAGGTCATGACAAGAACTGTGATTAGATGAGCAAGATAGGAGTTATCAGCAGAAAAAGCAGAAAAAGGAATTAATTGTAAGTTTATTAGCGGCAGGGAGATTACTGATAGGAAGGAATTGGAAAGTTCAACACCAGTACTTAATAATAGATTGGTATAAAGAGGTTTGGGATATTGCTTTAAATGATAAACTAACATGTAGTGTTAAATGTAAAAGGGGACAATTAAAGAAAAATAATTTTAAGGATATATGAGGACCATTTTTAGATTCTGTTTTAGTAAAGGGAAAAGGGAGTAAGCCACGTCATGATATGATGTATTTTTGGAATATAGATTAGTAATGGATTATGTGGATAGAATTGGTTTTGGCCCAGGGGTGATGGGTGCACTTGGAGTTTATGATTTGTAGGTTTATGTTCTTTTGTATGTGTGTTCATTTAAAAATATAAAAATAAATAAATAAATAAAAAAGGAGTTATCAGCATATACCCAGTTAACCATTAAAGACAAACAAGGAAGGAAGTTTGCAAGGCACATGCACCATTTATAAAGTGACTATGGCAGGGGTTTTAAAACTCTTTCAGCTCAAAGGCTGAATTCCATTTCGAAGATTGCACTGGTGGATAGGGCTGAAGGCAAAAGCGGCAGTGCCAAAAATTCAAAAAACACCAGCATATTTTAGTTTAAAGCTCTTACTGCCAGAAACTAAGGCTTAGGAGATGCATTTCAACCTCAGAATGGGGCAGTGTGGTGGGGGGGACGGGACGGACGACGACTGCGCAAAACCCAGGAAATGACCAAATGATTGGTGGTTGTGGAGAAAGGGGTAAGACCCACCCACCCCAAGTGGGCCGGACTGGCTGCTGCGCCTGAGGGGCTGCCCTCCTGGTGTATGATGCGTTATTATAGTGTCAACGCTGCTTCCAACTGCATGCAAAAGCCAGCATAGCAATTTATATGCACTGACTACATGCAGTGGTTGCGCATAAGCCATGGCTAAATTGTGTATTGGCACAACACATACTTTCCAGCATTTTACAGACAAAAATAGAGACAACCCAGGTAAGGCTAGGAGCAAAGTCTGACAGCCCAGTGGGGAGTCTTGGAGGACAAAGGTGAAGCTTGCACAATACAGATTCAAATGCATCACAAGCAGATGGATCCAGATAGCAAGAGCAGTGAGGCAAGGGGACAGGCTACTTTGCACTTTATCACACTGATATCATTTAGTGGACGTTGGTCCCTTTTTACAGCTGAGGAACAGCAATAAGTGACTATCTCATGGTCAGTCATTGAACCCACAGCCAATCAGAGAATCTGAAGCAGGTAATAATTATTATTTTTAAAATACTTCTGAGTAGATGCAAAGAGCTGACTGCATTCTCCTCACCCCAATTGTTCCCACACAGAACATGCTTAGAGAGTGATAACATGTTTCCCCACGAGTGCCTCTCTTTTTGGAAATTATATACTGCCAGTGGTGCAGCTAAGTAATTTTCAGCCCTGGACTTGATGGTCTTACGGGTCCGCCCTTTAGGTGACCATGTGTATTCCTTCAGTTGTGAAGCACACAAGTAACATTCCTCTTCCAACAATTCAGCTGCCATTCCATGCTTTAAAACTGCTTCTTCATTCCTTGCATTTTAGAATGTTTGCACACGGTGATTTTTAAAAGCAACAACCTCTGAGCAGGTGCAGTTTTGCATTTTAAGCTCACTCAAATCAGACCACCATCAGGGGTGGTGCCAGGTACTGAAAAGATCCGAGGGCTCAGACCCACAGGACAAAAAAAAGAAGAAGCACAAATTTGCATATGCTAATTTACATATGCTCTAAAGCAGGGCTCTCCAACCTTGGGTCCCCAAATGTTGCTGAACTACAGCTCCCAGAATCCCTTGTCATTAGCCATGCTGGCTGGGTATGCTGGAAGCTGTAGGCCAGCAACATCTGGGGACCCGAGGTTGGAGAACACTGCTCTAAAGTCTCTCTCACTGTGTGTCTGTAAAGGGTCCTGTCTCCTAAGGACACCCCTATTTGTAAAAAGATATGTATGGACAAGGGAGAGGAGGGCATTTGGTTTCAGAAAAAAAACCCTCAGGCAGAAATATTCAAGGGGGGGGCAGCAGGAGGTGAAGCACATGTGGGCAAAAAGCCAGCTCATCCAGGGGGATCAGATGGAACAGAATTCATCAGGGCCCCTGTACCTTTATTTCAGCAAGTGCCCATGGACAGCAGGGTGGTAGAGGAGATGGCCTCCCAGAGATTCGGGGCTCCAAATGAAAAATTAGGGGCTCCTGCCCTAATGGGCTGCCCCCTAACACCACCATTCTCAGTGGCAGAGCATATGCTTTACATACAAAATTTCAATCCCTGGCATATCCGGTTAAAAGTGTCGTAGCAGGTGATGACCAACTGCCAGTCAGAATACACAGTATTGGGCTAGAAACTGTCTGAGTCAGTATAGGGCAGCTTCTTTTGCTCATAGGATTAAAACAACAGCCCTAATCATCAAGATCCAGTTACCTTAGAGAGTATTACCTTAGTTGGGTGTCCTGAGCAGGGCTGGTATCAAAGGTCGATATGGGTAGGCACCTGCCGAGGGCCCACAGACAAGAGACCCCTGGACTTGCTCCTCCTCTTCCCCATGGCAACCTGCTTATTCACCTGCCTCTCGCTCTGGCCAAGACAATGGTGGTGGTGGTGAGAAGGAGGAGCAGTAGGTACCACAGCCTGCTTGCTCACCGGCTCTCTCCCTGTCAAGCAAGCAGGTGGTAGCAATGATGAGGAAGAGGAGGAGGAGCTGGTGACAATGGTGATGAGAAGGTAGACTCACTGAGGGAGGGGGCCCCATTGAGGGTGTCTTGCCCAAGGGTCCTCCAAAACCTGATTTCGTTTGAACGGATTTTGTTCAATTCATGATTGCCAGGCGTCTTCCATTCCATCGTCCGTCCGCTCATTCATGGATTCGAATTTTTTGAACTAGAGTTTCGTTCTACCTGTGCCAATTAGCAGGGGAGGCTGGTGACCCCCTATGTCAGTAGGGCTCCTAATCCATTGCAGCTTTTATTCTGAGCGTTATAGGAGCTATCCATGGTGCTCCATGGTGGTGAACCTGTTTTGTGGGTGGAGTACAGCACCATGGATAGCTCCTATAAAGCTCAGAATAAAAGCTGCAATGGATAGGGAGCCCCACGGACATAGGGGTCACCAGCCTCCCCTGCTAATTTGCATTAGCACTTATGTGAATTAGCACAAATCCCCCGCCCCTCAAACTGAAAAACCAGCCCGCAAGTCCGTGGAATCCTCGTGATTTGGAAAAACCATGGCATCTCCGTAATAAGTTGGGTAAACTCTGTCAAGGATTGCTTGGGTAGTGTGTGTATTTGAGTGACTGAACAGTGAAAAAGGGTGGGTGGAGAAGTGGGGGGGGCAAAGCCTTTGCTACTGAGCTGATTGATCGGCCACGATCAACACCTATTTCATGAAAGAGTAATTATTTTAAATGAGGGGAAACTTTTCGTCCAGCTTTCTAAGGACTAGCTAAGGCACCACTTCTAGGACCGCATGAGACTGCCGGTGTCAATCACACTGGATGTGCATCATGTAAATCGTTAATAGCAGAGCAATTGAACCATAGTCTCTCTGTGCCACGGACAGGATGATGGAAGTGTAGCAAGGCACAGTTTGGGAGCAAAGCCTACACATGGTGTGAGGAGGAAAGGGAGGAATGGCTGTATTCGATTTGCTAATGAAGATTAATGTGAGAGCTGATAAGGAGGATTCCATGCCAATTGCTATTGTGCAGCAAAATCCCCGCTGCTGTAAAATAGCTTGTGTGTGTGTGTGCGCGCGCGTGTGTGTGTGCGCGCGTGCGTGTGTGTGTGTGTGTGTGTGTGTGTGTTGCTGTACAAATAATGCAGCCAGGTCTCTGCCATGAGAGGCTTACAATCTAGAAATAGATATATGGGAGACAACATAGGAAGGGGAAGGAAATGGAAGCAGGGGTAAACAGGGAAAGAATGTATCATCAGTGACAGTGCCCATAGCCTGCCCCCAAGAAGAGGCAAAAAAACCCCCAGGCAGCTGTGTTGATACATACCAACAACCAGTCCTAGCATTTTTCATCCCCACCAGGAATAGGTCTTCTGTAAAGCTAATGGGTCTTAATTTGTCCATTCAAGACCAAGCCACCCTAAAATATTTTGCATTCCAAAAGGGAACAATATATTGTTGCTTGGAAAGTTAACACACACACACACACACACACACACACACACACACACACACACCGCCAGCTACTGTGAGGATTGCAGCTAAGCGCCGAAGGAACAGGGAATTCTGAGGGGCTGGGGCGATGACATCAGTGTTCCTGCTAATTAAAAAAGTGCAGGTACTGCATCCCTGTGAGCCCTGGTTCCACTATGCCACTGATCTCAGTCAGCATGGGTGGGCAGGACCCCTCCCCGCCTTAGATCCTGGACTGTCATCTCCAGGTGGAGTAAAAGCACTGAGCTAGATATAGCAGTGGCATTGCTCAGAATAAGGCAGTGTGTGTGTCTCATGTACACACACAGAGAGAGAGAGAGAGAGAGAGAGAGAGAGAGTCTTAGCCCTGCCCACTGCAGGAATGTGGCCCTGAGAGATTTCCCATGGCCAAATGCAGCCCTCAAGCTCAAAAAGGTCTCCTGCCCTTGCTTCATAACATATCTAGGGCAAGAGCTTGATGGTATGGTGAAAGCCAAAGGAAGAAGCAAGAGGGCCAATGTGGTGCAGTGGTTAGAGTGTTGGACTGGGACTCAGGAGATCCGGGTTCTAGTCCGCACTCAGCCATGAAGCTCACGGGAAAGCCTAACCTACCTCACACGCATGTTGTGAGGATGAAAAGGAGAGGAGGAGGAACGTGTAAGCTGCCTTGCAAGAGGAAAAAAAGTGGGATAGCAATATAATAATAAATAATAAATAAATATAGAAAAACTTGTGCTGAGAAAGTTGTTTAGCTTATCTCTCATCTCTGGATTTCACCTACAATACAATAGCTGTGGGCATATATGTATTTATTTAGAACATTTCTATCCCAGCTTCCTTCCATCCTGGAACTCAACATAGCATACTTTGGAGGGCAGGGCAGGGCGAGGGGCCTTCCCCTCCAGGAACTTGCTGTACCTGTTCAGGTACAGACTATGCCCCAGATAGTACCAAACCCATACTGCTGTATGACTTGTACAATATCTGGAAAACATTTATTGCCTATGAGCTTAATTTCATAGCAGATACTGCAGAAATCGCTGGGGAGCTGGAAATAGATGAGATTATCTGTTTGGCAGCAACGCCTGGTGACAAATGAGTGAGGGTGAGAATCGGGACATGCAGCAAGAGGAAAGCTCTCTGTTGAGTTTAGATTGAAGCAAATGCAATTTGACAGTGCATAGGTGTGATGTGCATAGGTGCTTCACCGTATCCTTAACACATCTCCCTTGACATGAGGAGTACACAAACGGCACCTCCCTACAGACCGTAAATCCTTTTTTTCCTGAATCAACTGTGTTCAGCATGAGAAACCGCAGCAATTTACTGACAGCAGCAGTGAATGACTGTGCCCCGGCAGGTAGTTAAATGCAGTTAGCCAATAAAGATATCAAGGCCCTGAGGGAACATGGGAAGCTGCCTTACAGCAGGTGAGAATGCTCGTCCTCCTAGCTCAGTACTGTCAGCTCTGACTGGCAGGAGGTCTCTGGGGTCTCAGGCAGTGGAGGCTGGCACCTCCAATGTCAGTGGGGCAGTGCATCCACTCTGGGCTTGAATCTGAACTTTGAAGGAGCTATCCATGGTGCTGAACCCCAGCCCCGAACTAGGCTCATCACCATGGATAGCTCCTTAAAGGTTCAGACTGCGACCCGGAGTGGATACAACCCCTCCCCCCACTGACCTTTGAGCCACCAGGCCAGCCTCCACTGGTTTCGGGCACTGAGGTCTACTCCTCTTCCTTGCTACCCAAAGGGAGATTTACCAAAAAAGTGTGAAAACACCACCGTGATCAGAACTTTCTTTCATCTGTTTTTAATTTTTTTACAATGCATGTTAATATAAACTTTCAGTAATCAATCTTTACAAATTCTTCAATACTCATGCTGTAACATAGAGTCTTAAACATATATACCGTAATTATACAAATAACCAGTGGTAATTACCCCCCTACAATCTCAGGGGTTTAGCATCCACCCAACTTGCTGTATTGTGCTTTATAGAGTTAATGAAAATCTTCCTCTGTTTTTTCTTTTTCTTTATGGAGTTGCTGCAGCCTTTCCTCTTATTTTTTGAGATGGCCTTCAAGTAAGCCTTCCTCTCCATCTTTTCTTTCTGAGTGGCTTAAAGCATTATTTCTCCTTGGAATGATTTCCAGAATCCTGATATTCACAATATCCTCACTTATTTTCCCAACAAGAAACCGGTTTGGAATTCTTGTTTCGTGCATAATTGCCTTTATCAAGGGTCTGAAGGATAGTCGTGGGCTGTATCAGTATCAATACATTCTATAATACAAAAACATTTGTTGCAGTGTTGCTAAACATTGTAAAGATTGATTACTGAAAGTTTATATTAATACAACAAATTTAATATTGCAACATGCATTGTAAAAAAATTAAAAACAGATGAAAGAAAGTTCTGATCACGGTGGTGTTTTCACACTTTTTTGGTAAAACTTGTATTTCCGTGATTCTCCTTTGGTGTCAGCTACCCAAAGGGAGATGACAGGGATTGAACTGGAGACTTTCTGCATGCAGTCTTGTCTTGTGCTCTGGCATGGACCACTGGGATCAGTCGTGATGGGCAAGCTGTCTTTTAGGGAAGCCTTTCAGCCATGATTTATCTCCTCACTGAAAATCACTTGATACATTTCTGAAAAACCCCCAGGATGCCCTGAAATGCAGCCTGCAAGCTGGCGGGTTGCCAAAAGAAGAAGAATCAATTCCTAGATTTTCTAGCTATCCCTGCATTTCGTTAGGCAACTGCAGCCCATCCAGGGGCTAGAATTAGACAGCACCTACTTCTCGGCGACTCTTTGCAGCAGAGGCCTCCTGTGAGTGAGTTTCCACCAGATACTCTATGCCAGTGGGTGGGCTTTCCTTCCTGGCCTGTGGAGAAAGAACAGGATTCCTCCAGCAACAAATATCCTAAAGGGGAATAAATATTCAGTTCTGATCTCATCACAGCTACAGTCTTGCACTGGGCTACATACCTATTTTGCACTCATTTCAACATTACCTAAATGTAATGCACCTCTGATTTATGCTGCTTGCATGATGTACAGTTGGGAAGTGGTGTTGCTCCTTCATCATCATGCTCAAAATCAACCCGAATTAAAGATGCTCACACCCTTATCATTTTCCACGCATCCACCAACGACCTTCAGTGCGGAGTGTCATGAACATCTGATAAAAACACAGCTTCCTCTGTCTCGCCCCAACCTCCTCTTTTTTGTACCTTTTTAGAGGTTTGAAATCTCTTACTGTTGCATCTCGGCTTCAGAAAGATTGTGTGTGCCTGAATGCTTGCTTGCTTGCTCTCTCCCTCTCTTTTTAATTTCCATCAACAAGTTGGCCCAATAAAAGCAATCATTTTGGCTGTGCTGTATATTCCTGTAAACACTAAACCAGCTCATGGGGAACAAGAACAGTTTATTTTTCTTTGTAGCCAGTTTTTATGCTGCCCATGGAGATTCCTGGAATGTTTTGGAGAACAATGGGCCATTTTTAGATCTCGCCCATTTGCTTTATCACATTCAAGAATTACTACCACTATCATTTCCAAGGAAACCAGGGCCGGCGTTCAGCACCTTTCATGTGCTGTCTCATGTCCCAAGGATTATCATGTGATTCACTTTGCCTATTTTTAGTTTCTTAAAGATATCTGCAGGATTGAGATGTTATGAGTAATGGGTGGGCTAACAAAATATGCACCTTATGTGATGGGTCCAGATTAGGCTTCCATCGATAAAAGCTATTTGAAAATAACCAAAGTGTCTGCAATCTATTAGGAATGATGTGTAAGCCAATGGGAAGTGGCAAGGTATACATTTTGTTGTTTTGCATTTTCCGGATCATTCCATAAAACACGGGAAAGCTGTGCTGAACATATTTGCATTTTACAATGCAGTCCATCCATCATTCATTTGTAGGCCTGTTCTCAGTATCTACTAGGAGTAATAAAAGGCTTACACACATTTTAGGTAAGAGTTTCCATTCCCCCCCACCTCACCCACCTCACCTGCTACCTGTCCTGCTCTATATACCAGTCTGTTGATGAACACAGAGGTAGTAAAATGTAGATCAAAAAAGCATCACCCAGGCAGAGAGGCAATGATGCTCACCTGTGTGGAGACTGGAGAGACCCATTCCTTGGGAGAAAGGCTAGTGTGGTTCAGCCAATGAGGTTCAGTGTGTTGGGGACTAGGAACTCTCTTCAAGGTGGCAGCTCCATTTGCAGTCATGGTGTTAGTGTCAGTAAATATATTAAGTATGCATCCCTCTTTCAGCCCAAGGGCCAAATTCCATTTTTGGGAAGCTCTAGGAGGCTGCATTCCAGTGGTGGGCAAGGCCAAAGACAAAAGGGGTGGAGCCAAAAATACCAGCATATTTTAGCTTAAAACTCATACTGCCAGTAGGGAAGCCTTAGGAGAGGCCCTTCAACCTTTTAGAATGGGGAAAAAACTGCACAAACATCAGGAAAGCACCAAAAGATTGATGGTCAGATTGATGGCCTGATTGGAGTTCACCAGGAGAAGAGCCTTCAGTGTGGCGGCTCCATTTCTATGGAACTCCCTGCCTGGGTGAGGTCAGGCAGGCTCTGACATTGTGTTGTTTTTGGGGCCTGCTGAAGACCACCTTGTTCCAGGAAGCTTTCTCTGCTGTCCAGCCACCATTTTAATGTTACCTTGTTTTCAATGTATTGCTTTTGATTCTTTTATCTGTTTTTATCTTTTTATTGTTCACTGCTCTGGAATCTGCTTAGATATGGAGCGGTATACAAATACTGTAAATAAATAAATCTATATATATAAAAGAAGAAGTCCTGACTGACTGACTGACTCATCAATGCCCAGCTCAAACTGTTTAATCTAGGAACGTGAAATTTTGAAGGAACATAGTTTTTATGACGTAGACACCCACTAAGGAAGGATTTTTGGCAATTCCATCCCTAAGGGGGTGAAAAAGGGGGGCAAAATCACCCCACTCTCATATCTCCTTGAAGGAGCTGTGCGAGTTGGGAGATTTATAATCCTATCTGTGTGTTAACAGATGCCTGAAATTCCACACACAGATCTTCCAGATCTCACCTCCCTGTGCAGCGTGCAGCGTCGGTACCAGTTTGGCCAGCCCAGCCTGCCCCTGTAATCAGACTTGCTTCCAGCTTCCCCGTTGCAGATTAATCCATGGAGTCAGGAAACACTCTGGAACACCACAGGTCTAATTCTACCTGTTTATTTACTTAGCAAGTAAAGTTCTACAGAGTATACATTTCCTAGTTACAGTCCATGTGCAGAGTATAAATGCATAGCAAGCATTAAGTCCAGTGGAGTAAGTTGAGCTTCACTCCACCTCAGCAAAGACGTTACATTGTTGCAGGAACAAAGTTAAGCAAGAAGAACAAGACCAGAGAAAGCAGTCCACCTTCTCCCTAAGATGGCCTCAGACAGAAAACAAGTTAACACGTCATCAGAACATACAAACCATGTGACCAGCTCATATTGTTCCCACAGCCCAGAATACAAGGATCCTGGCAAGACATAACAAAGCCTGTTTACCTAGCCATTCTGTCTCTTCCATGTGTAAACAATGTGCTGCAGCTGGTAAAGTGATACATATCACAACACTCCTATGGGCAAAACAACAGGGGAGCAGTTATGCAAATCGGTCTCACCTCATAATTGCTGCAGGAGCCAATAGGAGCAGTTATTCAAATAGCTCATACAACACTTAGAATGTTCGTATGAATTCCTGCAGGGGCCAATAGGAGTGGGTATGCAAATCTCCCCTAGGCCATTTAGAATGTTCCCTGAGGGGGTGAAAAGGGAGGGAAACTTTTTAAATGACTGAATGACTGTTGTGTGTGTGGGGTCATCGCATAGGCTCCACTCCATCACGTTTTGACGGATCTACCCCAAACTTGGCATGCTCACTCTTCATCACCTGTAGACTCTCAGGATGAACCTGATTTTTCTTTAAGATCAGATATTTCTGTCAGAAAATATTTCTGCTGCCAGCACCCAGCCTAAACGTTACACTTTCAGTCAGAGACACTGTATCTTTTCCATACAGCTCTCACAGGCCTTCAAGGGGGGGGGGGGCTTTTCATTTTTAAACCTGTTTTTTTATTTTTCTTCTTCTCCATAAAAAAAAAAATGCAAAATGCAAATTGAAAATTTAAATGTAAATGATGTGATGATACCACACACAGTTGGACCAATTGTAGGCGATGGAGCGTGCCTATTCCGGGCACTATGTATGGCAGTCAAAATCTAGGTAGGGAGGTACGTGAACAAATAGTTGATCATGTCGTTGAAAACAGGGATGAATTCTCTTAATGTCCCACCTACGACAGTGATGGAAAGAACTATGCGAGTGCCAATGCATACATTGACAACATGTTCCGACCCCATACTTATGGTGCTTTGTGCGAGTTGACAGCGGGTGGACAATTGTACCAAATCCTAAAGTCCATGCGAGCGAAGCCGCAGGCAACAGCTAGTAATGAATAAACCGCAGAGGGCCTAATTAGGAACCCAGGTGGGCCAGATGTGGCCGCTCAGCCTGAAGTTTTGCACACCTGCTTTAAACCCAGTGGACACATGCTGGAGAGTCATGACTTGCTGCAAATAGTCCTGATGCACATCCACTCTGTATATGAAGTTGCTCTGTTTACGGGAGCAGACATGGATGCCCATAGAGTTATAGTGTATTCCAAGCTACTAAGCCAAATAGTTCCTATATAGCTACATTTGTTTGTTTGTCTGTTTTCTTATTTTTATATCCTGCCTTTCTACCTGCAAGGAACCCAAGGCGGCTTACGTTCTCCTCCTCCTCCTCCTCCTCCTCCTCCTCCTCCTCCTCCTCCTCCTCCTCCTCCTCCTCCTCCTCCTCCTCCTCTCCATTTTATCCTCACAACAAATACAGGCCTGTGGCTTATGCTGGCTCAGCTTGTCTGAGCGTGGAAAGCTAAGCAGGGTCAGGCCTGGTTATTACTTGGATGGGAGACCCCTCCTCTAGTTTCCTGCATTGAGCAGGGGGTTGGACTCGATGGCCTTGTAGGCTCCTTCCAACTCTATGATCTATGAAATCTATGAAACCCTGTGAGGTAGCTTAGAGTGAGAGTCAGTGACTGGCCCAAAGTCACCCAGTGAGCTTCATAGCTGAGTGGGGAACAGAACCCGGGTCTTCCAAGTCCCAGTCCCAGTCCAACGCTCTAACCACTACAACACACTGGCTCTCACTTCTCCTCATTTAAAGATGTAGTTATGGCCACCAATTTGAATGGCTTTAAAAGAGGATTGGACAAATTCAATCCATGCTATCCATGGCTACTAGTCCTGATGGCTATATGCTACCTCCAGTATCGGAGGCAGAATGCCTATGTTGCTGGGGATCTTGGGAGGGAGGTTGCTGTTGCACTCATGTCCTGCTTGTGGGATCCTGTGGGCAGCTGGTTGGCCACTGAGTGAACAGAATGCTGGACTAGATGGAGCCTTGGTCTGATCCAGCATAGCTCTTCTTATGTTCTTATAGCTCCTGCATGTGGGGAATGGCAGAATAGGGCTAGCATAGGTGTGACTCTCTGTATACCAGAACCAGATAGGTTGAGCCAATCATGTGGCTTTTTATTGTCTGGCCAGAATGATGTGTCTAAAGGCCTCTTCCCCTCTCCCCCTACCCCTTGGTCCTCAGCTAGGCACATTGGACTGAACACACTGCAATTTGCCTGGCCAGTACTTGGATGTGAGGCCTTTCACATGTCATCTATACTTTTTATAAAAGAGCCCTACAGGCTGGTTCACATTACATTTTCCATGTGAAATGTACATGATGTTATACTTTGGGTCTCCAACTAATGTGCCTGTAACCCCCTCTCTTGGTGCCCACCAGGTTCCCTGCCCCTTCCAATTTTTATTTAATTTCTCAAGATTCTTAAAATTAATTATTTTTAATTGAGGGGTGGGCATGCGTCAAAGCCAGTGCAGCCCCCCCCAGCACCATCTTTATTTGTGTTCTTTTTGTCTCACCAGTTTGCCTTCTGGGAAATGAATGTTCTGTAACTGGACAATCCCCCAATGGCAGCCATTTTGTGAGAGTGCCCACAACACTCACTCAAAATTCCAAATGTGCCCACTGGCCTAAAAAGACTGGGGACCCCTGTGTTACACCATCTTTGGTGCTAACTCCCGTGTTAAGACAGTGTGTTAAAAGAGTCAGTGTGGTATAGTGATAGGACTGAGGAGACCCAGGTTCAAATCCCCACTTGGCCATGGGTGCATTTTGGTCAGTCAATCTCTCTCAGCCTAAACTACTTCCCAGGGTTGTTGTGAGGATACACAACAGCGGGATTATGTACCGTATGTTACTTTGAGTTCCTTGAAAATGAGAATATAAACAAACAAGCAAAGAGACAAACAGGATCTCTGATTTTCTTTGGTGAAATGCCACCAATTATAATCTTACTAATGCATTAGGGGGAAAAGACAATTTCCCAATTTTCTTTTCTAGGAACATATTTATGCTCAATGAAGAAAGAAAAATACAACCAGCGGATTAAATCCAGTCTCGTATGAGCATACTTCTCTTTCCCATTCTCGTCGTCTCCCCTCTGCAGCTCTCCAAAACCTCCGGAGCATATTGGGGGGGCGGCTCAGGAGGAGGGGAAATCTCTTCTGTCAGCAGTTTCCATTCCATGGCCGGAAGGACTCAGTTGGATTCAACCCAAAGTTTTATTTATTTATTAGTCATATTTGTGAATGGGTGCTCAAGGCAATATACAAATTAGACAAAACAATAACAATAATAAAGCACAATGAGACACTAAGACATCCACTAAAAACAGGAATGGAATGTTATTCCCATAGGCCCAGTGCTATTTGTCCATGTACATGAGGCCAGAGTTTGTCAGGCAATTATTTTCCCATACTCCTCGAAAACACGCCTGTCTTACTTGCAGCCATGCTGCTCTAGAATTCCTCATTAATGACCTGCTCCAAACAATCCTTCCCCTGCCCTCCCATCTGTGCAGTCCTGGAGGCTCTGCCCTTCATTAATTTCCTATCAGGTGGGTTTTCCCAGCTCTGCTCGCTTCCTGCTGTCTGTCTGGGTCTATGATGGTTTAGCTCACTTGCCTGCCAGTCCCACTTAGTCCGTCACCATGTGCTCGTGCCAGCAGGAGGAGAAATAAGCTTAGTAAGGCACAGCCAGATGGCTCGAGTGAGCGAACTGTGCAAGAAGCTTTAGGGAAAGGCCAGTGAAGTAAAGGAAAGTTGTTTATTGACCCTTTCATCAGGATGTCAGCAAAGAATGCAATTCATTTTGGACGCTTCCACACTTAACAGTCACACTTAATGAGTCAAGCTGAGAGGGGCTGCATGTTATTTCATGTGTCCACAGATCTGATGTGCAAATGCAGAACTCTGATTTGTAATTTTTATAGATTTCCCCCCAAACGTTTTTAAAGTAAAGTATTTGTTTGGTTTTTTCCCAATTCACTTGCTGCATCTGGCATTATGAGCCTCACAGATTTCATTTGTTCGTTCTTTTTCTATACTGCCCATCTAAAAAAAAATATTCCAGGATGGTTTACAAATCTGCAATCCAGTGATCCCTGAGAGGCAATCTCAGCAGCCATAGGCTATTTTGGATCTCCTCCTCCAGCAGTGGACAGAAAGATTTGACCTCGGAGCGGGAGATCCAGTTTTGCAAGCTCGCTTCCAGCTGCAGCAGAAATTTCCCAGGCTCTTGCCTGTCCAGCATCAAAGCTCTGATGGTAGAGGCAAAAGTGGGCCTTCCACGGGCGTGTGCATTCCTGACATACACACCCAAAATTGGGGGGGAAATCACTGAAGCCCTGGAGCACACATACATCATTTTCATCCCATTGCAACCAATGGGAGGGAAATAAAGATGGGGGGACCCAGAAAGATGCAGGGAGGAAAATGCCCCTCCCCCTCCCTTCCACCCTGCCAGCCAAGCTTGGCTGGCTATGCATAAGGTGGTTCTTCCACCTTCAGATCGCCCGCCCACCACCAGCACCACCAACTGGTAAGATTGCTCTGCCCAAGACTTAAACAAACCAGCAGATAAACACACCTCTGCTAACAAACAAACAAAAAAAAAAACAACAACAAAAAAGCCTGGGCATATAGAAAGGTCTTTGTTTGACATCTAAAAGAAAGCAATCCCAGGAAGAATGAAACCAATCCCTTATTTTATGTGCTTCTCTGTTGTCACTGTAACATCTGTGCTACACTCTTGGAAGACCTTAACACTAAGTGTGTGGGCAGCTGGGAAGCCTCCTTGGGAACAGAGGAAGAAGCTGCCTTATACTGTGCTTTTATGTGCTTCTCTGTTGTCACTGTAACATCTGTGCTACACTCTTGGAAGACCTTAACACTAAGTGTGTGGGCAGCTGGGAAGCCTCCTTGGGAACAGAGGAAGAAGCTGCCTTATACTGTGCTTTTATGTGCTTCTCTGTTGTCACTGTAACATCTGTGCTACACTCTTGGAAGACCTTAACACTAAGTGTGTGGGCAGCTGGGAAGCCTCCTTGGGAACAGAGGAAGAAGCTGCCTTATACTGTGCTTTTATGTGCTTCTCTGTTGTCACTGTAACATCTGTGCTACACTCTTGGAAGACCTTAACACTAAGTGTGTGGGCAGCTGGGAAGCCTCCTTGGGAACAGAGGAAGAAGCTGCCTTATACTGTGCTTTTATGTGCTTCTCTGTTGTCACTGTAACATCTGTGCTACACTCTTGGAAGACCTTAACACTAAGTGTGTGGGCAGCTGGGAAGCCTCCTTGGGAACAGAGGAAGAAGCTGCCTTATACTGTGCTTTTATGTGCTTCTCTGTTGTCACTGTAACATCTGTGCTACACTCTTGGAAGACCTTAACACTAAGTGTGTGGGCAGCTGGGAAGCCTCCTTGGGAACAGAGGAAGAAGCTGCCTTATACTGTGCTTTTATGTGCTTCTCTGTTGTCACTGTAACATCTGTGCTACACTCTTGGAAGACCTTAACACTAAGTGTGTGGGCAGCTGGGAAGCCTCCTTGGGAACAGAGGAAGAAGCTGCCTTATACTGTGCTTTTATGTGCTTCTCTGTTGTCACTGTAACATCTGTGCTACACTCTTGGAAGACCTTAACACTAAGTGTGTGGGCAGCTGGGAAGCCTCCTTGGGAACAGAGGAAGAAGCTGCCTTATACTGAGGCAGACCATTGGTCCATCTAGCCCAATACTGTCAACACTGACTGGCAGCAGTTCTCTGGGGTTTCGGGAAAGATTCTTTCCCAGTCCCACCTGGAGATGAGCAGGGGGTTGGACTCGATGGCCTGGTAGGCCCCTTCCAACTCTACTTTTCTATGATTCTATGATTCTATGCCGGGGATCAAAACTGGGACCTCCTGCATGGAAAGCAGGTGTTCTGTCACTGAGCTACGGCCCCTCCCATGCCCTGCTTGTGAGCTTCCCAGAGGCACCTGCTTGGTCAGTGTTTGCATTGCAGCCCAACTCAATAGGCAGCACAGACAGTTCCATAGGGTTCTATACACACTAAATTGGGAGTAAGTCTCATTGAACTCAATGGGACTTACTTCTGAGTAGATATACATAAGATTGCATTGTAAAAATAGCTACTAGCACTTTGAATGGGACTCAGAAGCAGTCAGTGAAGCTCTTTTAAAATTTGTGATCTCTCGATCTCTCTCCCTTCCTTCCTTCCTTCCTTCCTTCCCTTCCCTTTCTTTCTTAGCCTAGATTATCCCTGCTGGGTTGTTTTGTACTGATACTTTATTATGCCGCAAGCTGCTTTGTGGGTCTTGCTGCAAACTGAAATGAGGGATATAAATTAGATGAATAAATATAGGCTTTTGCACACAACTTTGGGTTGGGTTGGGCTGATGCAGAATGAGGGCTCCTTCCTGGAGAATTTTGGACAGTTTGGCAAATAATTTATGTTGGCTGCAATCTAGTGGTGCTCAGAATTCTGGACTCCTTCAGTCAGTGAGTATGTCAGGGGCAGGGCACTGTTTGTAGTGACCATTGCTGATTCTGGTCCATTCCAGGTCAGCCAACTGAGCTGGCATAGCTCATCCAGCTGGAGCCACATCCGTTGCTTCCTGAGAAACCACATGCTGATGTACTGCCCTGTTGGAACAGCTTCAGAGAATAGAGCACATTCCAGTTTCCAAACGTATTCTAGCTCAGACTTGCCCAAGCTGGTGCCCTTCGGATGTGTTGGAATGCAGTTCCCATCATTCCTAGCCAGTGGTGCCAATGGCTATGCTGGCTTGGATTGATGGGAGTTATAGTCCAATGTATCTGGTGGTTGGGCAAGGCTGCCCTAGGCTTTTCCACATAAAGGCATTTATGATCCCTTCTTGTGCTATGTATATGTTGCTAATGTGGATTTAAAAGACAGCTATTTTTAAATATACCATACATTCTTGCCAATGGGCATTTTATATTTACATGGCAGATACAGGACAGGTACTTTTAATTTCATGTGTGAAAGCATCCTAAATTACAGCTGAGATGTGCATAAATACAAATACCCTGAGTGAAGTGAGGTGGGTTTATAGAAATGCTAACTGAATAAAACAGAGCAGTCTTGCAGAGAGAAAAGATAGATATAGATAACACGGTTCTTTAATAAAACAACTTTGGAAGTGAAATGCACCTGGGTCCTAATCTCAAGTGATTGTCAGGAACTTCTTTAATTGGTTCGCTTATGCCACACCCCACTGAGAGAGGCAGCAACAGAGCAATCCCAGGAAGAATGAAACCAATCCCTTATTTTATGTGCTTCTCTGTTGTCACTGTAACATCTGTGCTACACTCTTGGAAGACCTTAACACTAAGTGTGTTCCTGGGAGTTTCTATGACTATGCCCAGATGGCATTTTCAGCCGTATAATCGTAGCAATAAAGATGACAGGGTGGAAGTTCTTCTTGGAAGAGGAACTGAATAGCCATGGTGTAGCTGAGCAGGGACAAGCAGGGAGCACTACTGTCTTTTGCACAACAGGATTGATCCTGCATTGAGCAGGGGGTTGGACTCGATGGCCTTGTAGGCCCCTTCCAACTCTAGTTTTCTATGATTCTATGATTCTATGATATCACAAATCAGAAATGGCAATATTCAGAAACCAGTGGGGAAATACTTCATCTTCCCAGGACACTCTATCACAGATCTTAACATGGCCAATGTGGAGCAAAGGGACTTCAAAGAGAGATTAGAGCAAGAGACTGCTGAGTTTGAATTCATCAACAGGTTTAATTCTATTGCCAGAGGCTTGAATCGGGATAAAGGATTTTTATCACACTACATGTGTTACTTGCCTTACCTAGTGCCAGAATGTTTCTTCTCAGCAACAACTGCACTGTGAATGATCACTGTTAATAATGTGATTGTCATCATCACATTGAATTTCTGCATTGGATTTCCTTCTGAACTCCCTGTTTACAGTCCCCTCCCCACCCGTAAACCACCACCATAAGTACTGTATAAAAAGCCTGAAACTCTCCAAAATACTCCATGCATCTGATGAAGTGGACTATAGTCCATGGAAATTTATGCCAGAATAAATGTGTTAGTCTTTAAGATGCCACAAGATGTTAGCTGCACTAGACTAACATGGCTACCCTCTGGAAAAAGTCATCTCTGTATGTCAAAAACTTAAATAAGCTTTTCTCGGCAGGTAAGGGGAAACTAGGAAGAAATCATATTGTAGGGCTATCAACAGTAACTCTTTTCTGTGACTCTAGTCAGGCATTGCCTCAAGTCAAGGAAACTCTGATTGCCCTATAGCAGTGAGCTGTCTGGGGCATGCTGGGAATTATAGGCCAAAAACATCTGGGGGCCCAAGGTTGGAGAACACTGCCCTATAGGAAGCCTACCATCACATTATTCACCACTCCTTTCCCCCAACCCTAAAAATTGCCCCATGCAGTGAGAGATAAGATTTCTCTCCTTGGTCAAATCAGCCTCCTCCATACTTCCCCACCTGCTGTGGCAAGGAGGGCTCCAGGTATGCTGTGTAGGAAGTGGAAAGGAGGGGACAACAGGACCTGGAAAGTGCTAAGTGGGAAGAACTGAGGTTCTAACACAGTGAGGTCAGGAACCTACCTCTGACTCCTTGTAGCAACTGCTCTGCCCCCAAATTGACACTCATCTGAGGATTCATCTGCGGCATACCCTATCCCTGGGTTCACCAACCATTCACTCTAAGGCAGGGACCTCAACTCCCAGAAACTCCTGCCAGCATGGCCAATGAGCAGGAATGCTGGGAATTGAAGTCCAAAACATCTGGAGATCTACTGTCTGGTGGAACTTGGATTGGGATTGTTCTCTTAGCAATGGGGATAATATGGCTGTAATAAAATGCAATTAGCAGGAAGGAAAGAAAATTTCTCATGGAGGCTTCAGTAAGAGGTTAAAATAATTAAGTTCTCAGCATGCACAAACACTGCCTACTGGCCTTGTCAGCCTGGAATGATGATTGAGAGGGGGCCATAGCTCAGTGGTAGAGCACCTGCTTTGCATGCAGAAGGTCCAAGGTTCAATCCCCTGCATCTCCAGGCAGAGCCAGGAAAGAATCCTGCCTGAGAGTCTGGAGAGCCACTGCCAATCAGTGTGGACAATACTGGACTAGATGGACCAATGATCTTTCTCAGTATAAGGCAGCTTCCTATGTTCCTAGGATTGCTGGTGGCACAAGTGCAGAAGAAAGACATCAGCTCAAAATATATCTTCTTGCTATTATTTACAAATGGAGCAAGACTTTTCAAAACAAGGATGCCCAACTTGTAATATCAGCAAGTATTCTGAGGCAGTGAACAGTGGTAAAGCCCATTAGTCATGAACAATCAGCACCACAAGTCATAATGGAAAAATCTGGACAAATCTAGAATCAGGCTGATTAAGATCTGTGAGAGCTGGACTGACCCGGGTTCAAAAGCTTCCCTAGCCAATGACCCTCAGTCCCAGTCACGCAGACGGAAGGAGGAGATAACAGCAGTTAATAAAGATTAAAGAGTTTATTTGTAAAACCCAATTACATGGGATTAAGGCAAGCAATGCATCTCTTACTCACTACATCATTGCAGATACAAATCCAATACCCCAGTGGTAAGGCTAGATGAAGTGAAGTCCAGAACAAGAGACAAGTCGAGTGAGACGAGCTAGCAAGCAAGACGAGAAGAGTGAAGAGAAGAGAGAAGCTATCAACAAGTGTGTTAGCTTTATACCGCAGACCCTGTACCTATAAATAGGATATTACTCACCCCAGTTGTATATCCTATTCATCAACATGTTTACTGCTAACCTGTCCAAGGTTGCTGAGTCATATCATCTTGAGACTATGTCAAGTACACCCTAACCTTGTGTACTTCATCTCAAGAGACAACCTCCATGTCAGGTGATAATCCTGATGTCAGGTGATAATCTCGTTCTGCCTATGCAAAACCTAACAAGATCTACCTTATGCCCAGTCCACCAATGCTGCTGTCTCTGATAAGCAGCACTTTTTTGAAAGACTCAAGAAGAATCTTTCCTAACCCTGATCTAGAAGCCTTGGGGTCCTATTCATTCAGGGCACATGGAATTCCACTGCTGATTGGTGGACACTGTCATTGGCTCTGAATTCTTTCATGTTTGGCAGGGTACACATTTTAAAAATCAAAAAGGGGTTGACAACTGGGCAACATATTTTCCTATTAAATGTAGAGAGTGTTGTTTCCTTCCCGCAACAAGGCAAAAAACTAGTGACTTCTTGTGATGTAAGAAAGGTTTCCAGGCACTCCCACCTGGCCAGCTGCCACTTTTAAACACTTTAAAATAATAATAATAATAATAATAATAATAATAATAATAATAATAATAATAATAATAATAAAGACTGTTCAGAAATAAAGCAAAAGAAACATCTGGTAACCATACAAAATACTTGCTAAATATATCTGGCTCACCCAAGACACTGTGGGTCATCTGCGATTCTGCTTAGGTAATTAGCCAATGTGCTACAGAAGCTTTGTGTGTTAAGGCCCCTTGAATAAATGTGGTTCCATTCCCACAAACTCAGGTAAATGGCATTAGGTACTTCTGCAGCAGATGTTCAGCAGCAAGCACCTTACTTCTGCACTGTTTGTGTAAATATACAAACATTCTCTCTCTCTCTCTCTCTCTGGCTTCTGTCAGAATGCAAGCTGGATCAGTCCGAATATAAGAACATAAGAAGAGCCATGCTGGATCAGAGCAAGGGTCCATCTAGTCCAACATTCTGTTCACACAGCGGCCAACCAGCTTCCTGCTGGAAAGTCACAAGTAGGACATGAGTGCAATAGCACCCTCCAGCCCATGTTCCCCAGCAACTGGTGTACATAGGCATACTGCATCTGATACTAGAGGTAGCGTATAGCCATCAGGACTACTAGCCATTCATAGCCTTATCCACCATGAATATGGCTTGGAGAGTCTTGTTCTTCCACTTCCGCTTCCACACTACACCCTGATTTAAGCTATGGGACAACAGAGCAGGTGTCCACTAAGCTGTCCACTAAGCATTTCACTCTCTGCTTTAATCTCTATACAAGCATCTGACACATGCTCTTTCCATGTTAGCCAAAATACAACTCTGAGAAGCAGTGTTGCCTTTTGGCTGAAATGAAGGGAGCGGTGTCAGCTGCTTCCATGGAGATCAAAGCATGGACAGATTGCGAAGCAGAATGTAATCAAACAGCCTACCTAGTATCTGCATCCCTTATCGTTGCCCCTCATCTTTGGAATTTCTTGTTCACAGACATTTGAGAAGGACTGTAGACATTTATTTTCACCTATTTTCTCTGGGGAGCAACAGATGGGGTGTGTGTGTGTGGCCTTCATGCCCTGTTTGTGGGCTTCTGAAGGCATCTGGTTGGCTGCTGTGGGATGTTTCTGACCTGATCCAGCAGTGCCTGTCTTGAGTCCTTCTTTGCCTTCCCTTATCCAACCCCTTTCTTCTGTTTTATCACAGCTGACTGTAGGCCTCCGTTGTCTTTTATTCTGTCCTTTACATAGTACAGGGTCATCTTGTGTTTCAGAGAACATAGTCTGCAATCCGATGCACACTTACCTGAGAGTAAACCATTGAACTTGATGGGGCTTACTTCTGAGCAGACATGTATAGGATTGCACTGTCAATATATAATTATTCCCAACTTGGCTTGCCAAGTTGTAGTCCGTGTATTTATTTTTAAATCCCCTGATTCAGTGGGAGCAGAAGCTGCTCTGGCTTCTCCCCCCTTTCCTTTTGCAGTCTTGCCATCCACCTCCTTTCGCCATTTGCTGTAATGAGTGTGTGTGTGTGTGTGTGTGTGTGTGTGTGTGATGTATATATATTATTACATTTATATCCCCCCTCCCCCCCTCCAAGGAACCCAATGTGGCTTACATGATCCTCTTCCTCTCCATTTTACCCTAAGCTAGACCAGCCTTCCCGAACCTGGTGTCCTTCAGATGTTTTGGACCACAGCTCCCAGCATTCCTGACCTCTGGCCGTGCTGGCTGGGGCTGATGGCAGTTGAAGTCCAAAACATCTGGACAGCACCAGGTTGGGGAAGTCTGAACTAGATTATGTATTTCTTGTCTTTTAACACTCATCCTTGACCATTTCTCCTATTCTCCTATTCAAATAGCACAAGAAGCGACTCACAGACAGCTTCCCTGGCTAATGGGTGGCTGTTAAATGAACCCGTTGCCTGTGGTTACCTTTTTTTTGCCACCCAAAATGCATAACGAGAGCCAAGGGAGGGCACCAATATGCACTAGCTAACATGCCATTGTCATCCTCATCATAATCAGTGGTGGCCAGGCGCTCAGGATGAAATCAGATGTCCGTTATTACCCATTTGTGTACCTTGCTCAGGCTTATCTTAAATATTTGCCCTGCTTCAAAGTGGTGACTTGACCCAGGCAAATGCACTTTCAGTTGCTGCCAGCACTTATTCCCAAATGTTTTCTTTACAGCTGCTGTAGGTCAGCTGCTGGTTAAATCAGCATCAGTTTGGCACTGACCTCTAACTAAATGCATAGTGGGGATAAGCCTTAGGGGACAAGCCAGGAAAGGGTTTTTTTTAAAAGCTGCACTTAAGGCCTTGCAGGTACCCAGTGGGGCTCGGTTCGCTTTTTCTCCCCTAAAATGGTAAACCTGAAGCATGAAATTCATTCCATTGTTTTCTAGAAGATGACCCCGTTCTTTTGTCCCACAGCAAGGGTGGACAAATGTGAGAGATCTGTGGGCCACGTTTGACCCCCAGACTCCCATTGGCCACAGTCCATGGGGCACCACACAGTCCCCAGGGTACTCAAAAAACATATTTAAAAAAAAAAAACACAAAAAGTCACTTTGCGACCGAAATTATACATACCATTGAGTCAAGGAATCTGAAGGGGCTGGGGAAATCTGCTGTTTCTTTTCCAGGCTAGAGTACAGCAACTTTAGGAAAGCACATGTGTTTATCAAAGCTATTACTACCAGCAAAACAGTAAAACAAAATGAAATTGGCCCATTTGGCACTCTAGCTGCTATGGGCACCATTTTTTTGCTGGGTTTTTTTTTTTTTTTATGTTTTGAGGGCCAGTGGGGGGGCATACTGAGGGTGGCAGGGACCACATGCAGGGCACAGGCTGTGTCCCCCCCCCCCCCCGTGTCCTACAGCTACAATCTGCTTGTACTTGAAACTTCCTTATACAACAGCAGTTTCCTGAAGCAGACAGCAGCGACTGGGTTTGAGGGTGGGCACTGTTCCTAATACACCTTGGTCCCAATTCTGCTTCTCCCTCAACAGTTGCTTTTTAAGAAGAAATGCAAAGTACTAAAAAGAGTACTTAAGGGGTCTGACATAAAAAGTAAGGGGGCTGAGCCCCCTCTGCCCCTTGCAATTTGAATACTGCTGAAATTGTGCCACAAATGAACATTGTGTCCGTTTGTTTGTTTTATTCCATTTTTATAACGCCCAATAGCTGAAGCTGTCTCAGCAGTTCAAAATTTTAAAATACAATAAGAGTAAAACATAATAAAAACCTTAACTTGAAAACAGAATAAAAGCAGAGTAAAAGCTAGCAGCAGTGCAAAGCTCTAAAAACACACTAAAACAATTTTTAAAACTTAATGACTAAAAAACCTGGGGGGAAAGGTCTTCACCTGGTGCCAAAAAGACCAGAATGTTGGTGCCAGGTGAGTTTCTCTGCAAAGGGCATTCCACCACTGAGAAGGCCCTCTCCTCAGTAGCCACTTGCTAAAACTCATTCAGTGGGGTGCACCTGGAGAAGGGCTTCTGAAGATGATCTCAAGGTCTGGGCAGGTTATGTACGGAAGGACACGATTCATTGAACTGGATGTTTGCACTATTTCTGAAGGATATCGCTAGCTGCGTTGCAGCAGGGGTGGTAACCCCCTAGTATTACATCTCAAGGAGCAATTTGGGTTAACAGCTGTTATCTCAGCCCCTTCCCACATTCTTGGGATGTCAGAGAAATCCACAGTGGATTCAAATGAGTTCGGATTTCTATGACTCTGACCTGGAGATTCTGCAACAGAATGGCTTTTCCCCGAGTCACACGGACTTGCAGACTGGTTTTTCACTTGGGGGGAGGGGGTTTGCATTAATTTGCATTAGTGCTAATGAACATTAGCACTAATGCACACTTGCACTAATGCAAATTAGCAGAAGTTGAACGAAATTATGGGCGGGGGGAACCCGATTACAGTCATGCCTTGGATTGAGAGCATAATTCATTCCGGAAACGTGCTTGTAATCCAAAACACTCTTATATCAAAACGAAATCCCCCCCAAAAAAATTGTACAGAGATTTTTAATTTAAGCTGTACTACAATACTTGTATTGCAAGACGTCACTTGTATATCAAGTCAAAAAATTTTAAATAAATATTTTAAAATTTGCTTGTCATGCAAAACGCTCTCAAACCAAGTTACTTGCAATCCAAGGTATTACTGTATGTCAATGAAAGACCTCTGACAATCCACGAAACACAAGCGGGAATGGATTTAAGAAAATCCGTAATCCCTTCCCATATTCTACTACATTTTCTCCCTTGATACCTTATTCGTACCTCAAACTGTAAGAGGTAAGCAAGCAAGACTAAAGGCAATAAGCATGATAAGCAATTTGATGACCGCTGGCTTGAACAGAAGGGAATCTCAAGGGGCAAATAAGGGAGTATGCAGACCATATTTCCTCTGCTAGCAATTGCTGTTGAATTCATTATTCTTCCCCCCCCATCAACTTATTTTTGTTCTGATTTTTAAAAGGGAGGATTCCCTCAAAGTTCATCGAAACTAGGTAGTCCATCAGAAGTTGCTGCTGATGTAGAACTATATTATTCGGTTGGATGTTCTTCTATATCCTGTCATATTGGTTTGCTAACACTTCCAGTATAACAATGAAACAAACAGAGCATTGTGCTATTCCAAGCCAAACATTCATCTCTTCTTGGCACTGCCTCAACAAGGCCTGTCAACACTCTATGTGAGCTGGCCAAAGCTCATTAATGGCAGTAGGAATGGATGTGTGTTTAGTATGGAAAAGAACTTCCCCATCTATTAAAAAAGAAGAAAAAAAAGTGATAACTTGTCCATTGAAAAATGATGTCTTTTTAAATAATCAGACCCCCATCCCTGTCCCCACTCCACAAAACCCTCTCTTCAATATTTATATTTAATTGCTTACAGGTGCAATCCTATCCAGGGGTGGACAACATGTGGCCCTCCAGATGTTTTGGCCTACAAGTCCCATAATCAACCACCATTGACTCTGCTGGCTAGTGTAAATGGGCCCTAAACATCTAGAGGGCCACAAATTGCTATACACAGTTCTCTTGCAAGTAAATCCCACTGAACTCAATGGGGCTTACTTCTGAGTAGACATGCCACAGAGTAAACATGCCTAGTTTCGTATAAATCATGCTAGACCCAGTCAGAAAGGGGTGGCACATAAAGCCAGTTCTGTGGTCAGTCATGTGAAGAATGTATATAGACCACCATTTAGCTGGCCCTGATCCTTCCCTACAAGGTGACATCCTTGGGAAAAGGGATTAACCACAAGCTGGTGGAAGGGAGGTTTTGATATCATCATTGGCACTAGAGTGTATAAACCTAAAAGGATGATCTCTCTAGCTGGGCATCTATTTTGCTCCTAGGTTTTCTTACCCTCCCCCTCCTGATTATTTTCCTATAACCTTGTTCATAACCTAACTTGTCCCAATTAAAAGTCCCATCATGAAGTAGCCCCCTCCCCAATATAAATTTGTTCAAACTCCAGGCTATATTGGTAACCAGCGGTAACTCACTGGTAGAGCACCTGCTTTGTATGCAGAAGGTCCCAGGTTCGATCACTAGCATCTCCAGGTAGGACTTGGAAAGAATCCTGCTCGAAACCCTGGAGAGCCGCTGCCAGTCAGTGTCAACAGTACTAGCCTAGATGGAGCAAGGGTCTCTGACTTGGTATATGGCAGCTTCCTTTGTTCCAGAAGTTTCCTTGCTAAAAAATTAAAATATTAAGAAATTGGACTGTCTAGCCCACGATTGCCGACTCTTGACGGGTCACAGCGCTTCAGTGTCTTGGGCAGAGGGTCTCTTCTGGTCTGGACACTGGAGTTCATTTTAATGAGAGAAGCCAGGGATGGAATTTGGGGCCTTCAGCATCCAAGGCACGTCCTCTACACGAAGCTAGGCCCTGGGGAGCAAATGAACAAAGCCTACATTAAATGTGCTTGCTGACAGCCTGCTATGTTGTCACCCGCTGTACAGCGCCCATGGTGTAACCCAGCTGCATTCAGCCGAATGCCATTTCCCCCACTGACCTCAATGAGGGTTTGGTCACCCATAACATTTAAAGTAGACAAGAATCCATTGGGACCCTTTTCTCCCTATCCCAAGAGGCATCGATGGCTACCCACGTGCAGAGTTGAAACTGCCATCACAATGACAGCCAATGTAGGAAAGGGTGCCGGGGAGGGAGAAGCTTCAGACGTTTCCCCATTAAGGTAATTTCCCCAGGATCTGACTCATTCACAGGACTGTCCTTGTGGATTTCTAAATCGAATGCAACTAGTGATCATGTAGCACACGGACAGGCAACCTGCCACCCTTCAGCTGTGTTGGACTACAGCTCCCATAATCCCTGACCATCAGCCATGCTGGCTGAGGCTTATGGGAGTTATAGGTGAAAACCTCTGTAGGGCACCAGGGTGCCTACCCACCTGCAGCAGATGTGGGCATGCTGGAACATGTGACCAGGATCCTACAAGGAATGGGGGGCTTTGGCCACAGAGCCCCTCTCACAGTTCTCACTTGCCTACTCCTCTCATAGAAGCCAATTACTCCAATTGATATCTATAGGATATATTTACAAGAATACAGCCAGGGAAGTTGTTTAGGTGGGGCCACAACCTGCCCTGCTCCATCGGCATACAGGCCTGTGGCTTATGCTGGCTCAGCTTGTCTGAGTGTGGAAAGCTAAGCAGGGTCAAGCCTGGTTACCGTATTACTTGGATGGGAGACCCCTCCTCTAGTTTCCTGCATTGAGCAGGGGGTTGGACTCAATAGCCTTGTAGGCTCCTTCCAACTCTATGAAATCTATGAAATCTATGACACTGTGAGCAAAGCTGCCTCCCCATTTGTAGCCACAGACTATGTGGGATTGTGTCTCAGCCCCTTGGCAATTGTGCTATAGGGTCTCACAGGGCATTATCCCATCACCAGTGCTTAAGAATCTATATGAAGCCACTGAGTGTAGTCATTACAGGATTTGGGCTGAGGTGTCATCAGTACGTGGCTGACACCCAGCATTTTTTCCTCTGTTACATCTCAGTCAGGTGTGGCCATGCACAGCCTGGACTGGTGCCTGGATTCAGTGGTGGGCTGGATGAGGCCCAAGAAACAGAAATTGAATCCTGGTAAGACGGAGGCTCTGTGGGTAGGCAGTTCTCTGATCTGGGAGTTGGGTAATTTACCTGTCCTGGATATGGTTGCACTCTACAGGGATTGGTACATAGTCTGGGGGTGTTCTTTTATTCACCTGTCACTGGAGGCCCAAGTGTTTAGGTGGCAAAGAGTGCCTATTACCAGCTTTGTTGGTACAACAGCTATGACCATTCCTGGACAGGGATAGTCTGGCCACAGTGGTACATGCATTGGTAACCTCAAGATTGGACTATTGTAATGCGCTTTTGGGGGTGCCCTTGAGGTTCAGAAGCCGCAGCTAGGGCAGAATGTGGCAGCTAGATTACTCCTATGATTCCCGTGCTGAAAGCTCTGCACTGGCTATGCATGTGTACTCAGAAGTAAGTCCTATTACGCTCAATGGGACTTACAGGAAAGTGTGTATAGGATTACATCCTAAAGTACAAAAATCCTTTCTATAAAACTCAAATCGGAACAGCACAACACAAGCAAAAGAGTTACTGCCACTTAGTTTCAGTGTCACCAGGGAGCCTGTTTCATGTTTTATACCAAAGGAAAGCACTCTGCAACATTTAGAAACAAAAGTCAAAGTTATATAGTGCATCAGTTGTGGATTTGGAAAGAGCAGGAAAAAGATAGCCTCAAAGCGATCTCATACCTTTTATGGCAGGGGTGAGAATTGTACAGCCTTCCAGATGTTGTTGGACTGCAACTCCCAGCTGCCCTCACCAGCTGAGCCAATGGTGAAGAATGCTGGGAGTTGCAGTCCAACAACATCTAGAGGGCCACACAATTCCCACCCCTGTTTTATGTAAATCAAATATTGACCACATTTGGCACAGAGAAAAGTGCATGGACAAACAGAACTGCTTGCAGGGCAATCTCTTTCTTTTTGTTTTAAAATTGTCAGGATTGGTACAAATTCAACAGGTGAAGCTTACCCACCCCACACCCCCAAACATGGTGCTTCAGAGGGAAGGGGAAGTTTCTTGCATTTCCTTCTGACACTGTATCTCACCTGTTAGAGGCACAGAGTCAGCTCTGTTAGGAAATAAAATCTTTGGCAATATAAAGATAGGAATCATGTGATAAATTCCCCCATTCACCTCTCCCTCGGTCCAGGCCAGTAGGTGCAGCCTCCACCTCCTTTTCTTTTCACCCAGCTAATCCCTTTCCCACAGCAACCTGCAGCAGATAGAGCATGCGTGCACACACATCCTCACCTGGCAGTAGAGGCAGCAGGTAGAGCATGCATGCAAGCGCGCACACACATCCTTGTCTGGCGTCCCAGCTTAGCAGCATCTGTTCCCTCCCTGCTTACTGTGGCTGTTCGAGCCTAAGCAGAGAGCTACTCTTAAAGGGGTCATGGGCAAAATTACAGCTAAGCTAAAACTGCAAGCTTAGCTGCAATTTTGCCCATGGCCCCTTTAAGAGCACTTTGAAGTAGCTTGTAGTTGTGGGAGGCAGGGGAATTTGGGACTCTGCATGACAAAGTGGGAAGCCTTGAGGGCTTAAGGGTTTTCGTGAGGGTCCTGGCAATTGGAGACTATGGAGTGTTTCCACCAACAATTAAATGTGTATTTTTTTGCTCAGTTATTTTCCTGACTGCTTGCGTTGCCAGCTACTCTTAGTTATTTTAATGGGACATTTTATTGTTTTATCATTGTTTTATTGATTGGTTTTTTAATTGTATTTTGTGATGATTTTACTTTGTGAACTCTTTGGGCTTATTTATTTTTAAATGAGAATGGTATATTTTTTTTCTGAAATAAATAAATAGTCGGGCTTACTTCTGAGTAGGCATGCATAGGTTTGTGTTATTGGGATATTATAGGGCCAATTTACATTATGCTCTCAATAAGGAAAATCATGTAATGCAGGCCCCTGGTGCCTGTAGTGGTCTCTGTTTCCAGAAGCCAGTATAGGCAATTGTGGCTTGAGACTCATGCAAGAAGAAGCGCTACCTTCGCCCTTTGAGCAGCACCTTGCTTTTCCTTGCCAGAGAAAACAAGAGAACTGACACACTGCTTCTCTGGCAAATGTTCTGCTGTGCTCTTTCCACTCCCACCTACAGTCAAGTGCAGCCGCCACTAGAGAGAACAACAGAAAAAGAAAACTGGTGTAGCAATTTCCTTGTTCTCCTCGCAAGGAAAAACTCTGCGTTTTTACAAGGGTGAGTCCAGAGTGGTGGCAGCTCTCTCCTTAAATTCAACAACAACTATAATATTTGAATTATGAGGTGGTTGTTGTGGTTGTTGTTGTGACAATGCTTGTTTTCTATTTATCTGCTTTTCTGTGTTGAAGCTTATTAGAACTAAATCAATGCATGTTGTCAAGTTTTTTCTTGGCAGCCATGCAAGCTTGAAACACACATTTCCCCCTCATGCAGTTGCCCAACTCCTGGCAGCTGAGCCTAAAAGATAAACTTCAAATATTGCAAGATGTGTTGTGGGAACTGGCAGTGCTGTGGCTGTGCTTGGTATGTGGCAGTCTAAAGTTTTCTGTTCATCAAATAGATGAGTCAAATTCATGCATTTTACTGAGAAAAGAGAATATGAATGGCGTAACTGGATGAAACAATTTTGGAGCATGAGTCCCAAGTTCAAGTCTAAATCCAAATCTTTACACCGACATGGGCTTGAGATATTAAAATGGTCAGGAGTTACTGAGAAGACAAATATGTGCATTTTAAAAAATATATAAAAGGCATGGGATCCAGTCAAAATTAAGCACTTGACAGTGCAACCCTATAACCTGTCTACTCAAAAGTAAGTCCCATTGGGTTTAATGGGGATTACTCCCAGGAAACTGGGTACAGGATTGCAGCAGCCTCAGTTTCTTATTGATTTCCATGGAAAAAAATGAAGTGTGTGCTTAGCTCTCTTCCACTGAAATTAGTGGGGGAAAGTGCTCAGTTTTGGCTGGATCATGCCCATTAGTTTATTGTGTCAGAATGTGACACAATAAACTAATTGTGTCACATTCTGACACATTGTGTCAGAATGTGGACTAAGGTGTCTATTCACCCTTGTTTTTGTTTTGCACCAAGATGAAACTGAATGGATTTTATTTGTACAAAGTAACAGTGTTATCACCAAGATCCTCTCTGGCCCTTGAGCACAGATGGTGTCCCCTACTATACATTTGTTTTCTTGAACAATTCCTTTCACAGGAAGTCCTGTAAGGAATTGCAAAGAAGAGATAAGCTGCAGGAATGCCATGCTCTCTGAAGCTATTCAGGAGCTCTTAACTGCTGAGAATGGCCAATGTGGTCTCTTGCAGGGATGCCAATACCTGACACCAACAGTGTTCTGACCTCTGCCTTTAACAGCAAAAAGACATTTGGCAGTTGTCATGCCTTTTGTTATAGTGTTTTAGTAGTAGAGGTGATACTTACCAAACTGTTCTCTGAAACACAGCTATCAAAAGCACAGCAGCCCCCCCCCCCCCCCGGGCCAGGAATTGACAAGATATCAATTGTCGATTGTCCTGTAGGCTACTTTTTACCTAGCCAATGGCAGAGGAGGGTTGGCTACTCCAGTTGGCTCAAGTCCAGGGCTGGCTCCAGATCTGAGCCTTGGAAGGAGCAGGGCCCAGTTTGAGGGGGCCCTTGGCAGAGGTGTGCTCCCACCTGCCTTGATAGGCCTCTGCCTGTGCGCTTCCCTTGATAGGCCTTCCTTGATAGGCCTCTGCCTGTGCAGTAGCAGCAATGGCAGGCAGCTATAAACATTCCCCACAATGCCCTGAAGGAATGCTACAAGGGGGGCATTATGGGAAATCTAAAATGCAACATGGGTAAAGAAACTCACTTCCTCTGAAACGCCGAAAGGACATTGTGACTCAAGCTTCACCATGAAGAGAGGGACCAGAGCAGGACCGACCCTGAGGTGAATCCCCCGCCTCAGGCAGCAGAGCGAGAGGAACGGCAAATGGCACGCTCCCGCCGCCGCCACCTGCCAGGAGGACCTGCTGCATGCTACCACTGCCTCACTCCGGTGAGGCGGCACTGCAACAGGTGCTCCAGAGAGCTGTGGCAAACGTCACAATAGAAAGACAGAGCTAGCAGAGCTCTCCGGAGCTGCCACCAGCCTGGCATTCTCCTGGGGCAACCCTCCCACAATGCCTCATTTTAAAGAAGGACCCCTCAGAGCCAAGCATTTGGGCCTGGCCAGCTCTCTGAAGAACCGTTCCAGTGGTGTTTTCGGCCGACCTGGCTCTTCAGAGTGCCTGCTCGCCGCTCACTGTGAGAGGATCTGCAGAGCAAGTGGCAGCAGCAGTGGGGTAGACGGATGGGAGACGAGGTGGCAGCGATGGGGGGGGGCAGGCAAGGAGATGAGGCAGCGGAGGGAGGGAGGGAGGGAGGGAGACAGACGTGGAAGCAAAGGGGGGGTGAGTAGGGAGGGAGGTGTGGCGGCAGTGGTGTGCATGGCAACGGGAGAGCTTGCAACGGTGCTGGACGAGATCTTAGAATTCTACTTGTTGTGGGCCTCAGAAACCTGCTATTTCTTTCACCAAGAAAAGGCAAAGCCTCAGCCTTCCTTTGTGACCCGCTAAAACCCACATAGCAACAATAACATACTATTGGATCCAGATTTAAGCTGGATCAACTGCTCTTGTAGAAGTCGACTTCCCCACCTCTTCCATTCCATGGCAGCTACTCCAGCCTCCTGAAAATGTAACACAGAGAGTCAGGATCCTGCTGAATGGAGTGAACTGTGCTGTGTGTGTGTGTGCTGTGTGTGTGTGTGTGGAATCCTGCAAAGTCAGCTGGAGGGACCTTCCACAAGTGGAGCCCTTCCTCTCAAGGAAAGACCCTTCCTCTTGCGGAAGGTAGATCCTGGACCCAACCCTGTAACAAACACTGCTGAAAGCTTTCTTTCTAAAGACTACTGTCCATTTTGTATTGACAGGCTATACACATCTGTGCTAATATATTATTCACGATGCTTATTGACTATATGATACGTATAGACATTTCATATTTGCTGAAAGACCAGGAGTTAAAAACAACAACTACCATCCTCTGGTTCCAGCAATCTGCTGAACAAATTTCAGTCACTTGGATTGAGTCTGAATTTTCCATGCAGACAAATGTTGTACCTACTAATGAAATTTCATTAACATTTAAATTTGGGAAAGGTCAATGGAGCTTGATAGTTCAGGGGCCAATCCACACCTAAGGTTTATTGCCGTACTATATCGCTGCCGTGACTTGTGGGGCACACGACACATGCAGCTTTCAGTCCCGGTCGTGCTAGTCTTGCGTAATCGTTCCTTGTTTCTTCCGGAATTTCCCAGACTAGGTTTATCACTTTTTTTTTCCAGTTATTGCAGTTCACTGTCACAGTGCGCGCCTAGTGTGTGCTCCCTTTCACACACAAGGTGAAAGGGAGAAACGTGCTAAGCGAAAAGCACGTCAAATGAATCCTTTGCAGGACCATCTTCTATCTGGTAACCTGTGTCCTCACTGTGGGAAGCTGTGTGGATCTAGAATTGGCCTCCACAGTCACTTACGGACCCATCGCTAGAGTCTACACAATCTTCTTTAGAATTTCCTCCTTTTATCCCGGAAGACAATCTTACTCGGTCACGAGTGATCGCCTGATGATGATGAGTGTGTGCTAAACTGCAGCTGTCATTGTTCAGCCAAGGCGTGGCCACAAAAGTGTCATCCCTGGAGTTAGCCAATTGTTTCCAAGGGGTGGGGGAAATGCGGCATTAAGTGTGTCTCCCAAACTGGTGGGGAACAGAGGTATCTGCCATTTGTTGTTGTGCGGCAGTTCAACTTCTTCCTCGGAAGCTTGTTGATGGGGGGGGGGGTTTGTAAATGTCCCTGTGCACCTCCAAGCAGAAGAAATATCAAACTGCTCGAGGGGTGGGGAACATCCCACGTTTGTCTCCCCAACCTGTGTTGGGGGTTCGGCGAAGCAGAGATTGCTTTCCTGCCTCTCTCCCCTCACGGCTTCTCTGCCTGCTGGCTTCACCCCAGCTCCTTCTTTTTTCCCTTGTTTTAACAGCCGCTTTCTCCCACCCCTGCCCAAAAAACAAGAAGGTGCAAGTTGGACAAAAGGCATGTCTACTCAGAAGTAAATCACATTCTCTTCACTGGCCTTGCTTCCAGGTAAATCACATTTATTTCAATGGAGATTGTGCTTGGGAACCTTAGCAGTGGGCGGAGGGGATAGGGGGCAGAAGGCTGCTTTGGGAAATTGGTTTCACCTCAAGGGAAGATGGCGGAAGACAGTCTCCTCCCTTCTCCTTCTCCTTCTCCTTTGTGTGGCTGCATGGGGCAGGATAAGTTTTTTTTAAAAAAACAACAACAGCCAATCTCGCTGCTTCGCATGTTCGCTCCGCTGCACCTTCACACAGCTGATTAACCAAAACAAAACAAAACAAAACAAAACCCTTTCTCTTAAAGGGCCATTTCCTCTGTGTGTTCAAGGCAACGCCCAGTTCTACCGCCACGGAGTTAGATGTGGGATGGCAAACTGGGATGACTGCAATACATTTAACAAGAGAGTGCCCTGCGAGTAGTGACTGCGGAAGGTGAATATAGCAGTACCGTTCTGCTAACTGACAATATACAGTGTAATGTAGATCCGGCCCAGGCTGCACTACTAAGGTTACAGAAACCCAGCGGTCCTAAATGCAGACGTCAGGTTTCAGCGAATGTGTGTTTCCAAAACAAAACAGTGTGTTGGCCTGGGGTACACTTACATTAGCTGTTGTTTACACTGATGGTGCAAAGTACACAGGGGCTCATATGGAAGATGTCTCTCAAAGAACCATGACCACGAATATTTACAACCCCATCCAATGTGGGTGCCTGTAACCCTCCGAACTCAGAGGATTACGAGCATCCAATGGAAGGTGGGAAGAGCCGTGATGGCTAGGATTGCCTCCGTGGTCCCCTTGCCCTCCAAAACATTTAGATGGCTGATTTCAGCCGTCTAAATGTTTTTCCTCTTCTCACGAGGAGGAGAGGCTGAGGCACCACTTGGATTCTTCATACGATAGCGGTGCCTCGCTCCTCCCGCCCCAGTCCTGGGAACAACACTCCCCCCCCATGCTGGAACCAAAGACAGCCTTCTGTCTTTGGTTCCAAGATGGCGCAGAAAGGACCGCTCTGGCTGCGAGGTGGGGGGAAGGGCGCTCCATGGGTGGACTCTCCACTGCAATTTAAAAAAAAAAAAAAAAATTATTTTTAAATTTTTATTTACTTTTCAAAACAAAATGTAACAAAATACAAGAATAACACAAAAATATAATGTAAACTATATACAATAAATCATAAAGTGCACCCCCCACCCTCCAAGGGACCACTTTATATACTTCCATCCCCTTGATCAAATGAATTCCAAATTCCAAAAATATAACATATCCTGACAAGGCATGCTCCCCTTCCCCTTTATTAATACATAGTCTAATAATTGATTCCATATATCCATAAAGTTATTCTTCTTTAATTGTCCTTTTTTGCATTTGATACTACAAGTTAGTTTATCGTTTAAGGCTATATCCCAAACTTCCTTATACCAGTCAGTTATTAGGAAAACATGTTGTTCTCTCCATTTTCTCGCTATCATTAGCCTAGCCACAGTTAACAAGTTTACAATTAATTCCTTTGTATTTTGGTCGCAAATAAGTTTCTCCGTTATTGATAACAAAGCTAGTTCTGGACAGACGTCTAAGTTAATACCAATAATTTCCGATATTTCTGTAAAAACCTCTCGCCAAAAAACAGTACATTTTTACAACTCCACCACATATGAGCATATGTCCCTTTTTCCTGACATCCTCTCCAACAAAATGCAGAACAATTATTATCTATTCTATTTAATCTTACTGGAGTTAAGTACCATCTCCAAATTAGTTTATAGAAATTCTCCTTTATCCTAATTGACATCACTTTCACAATCCGTCTATCCCATACGTTGTTCCAACCCACCTTCAAGGTCACCTCTTCAAATTCATTATCCAAAACTGCTTTTAGCTGGTCATCTTGTTCTTGTCCACTGCAGCCTCGGAAGGGATTTCTGAGGTCACAGCGGGGAGTCTGACCAATCCTATGGCCACACAGGCAAGCTCAGAGGGCCATAGGATTGTGCCCTTAGTGTATTACATCTTGAATTTGTCTCCCAAATATAGTAAAGATCTCACAAAATTGATAGAATATGCTCCCTGCATGTAGCCCCAAGTCACAAATGGTCTGTTGCATTCTGGACCAGGTGAAGTTTCCACTAGAGGTGTGCACTGACCAGCTTCAACTTGGACCCTGCTTCGGAAAATGGCCCAGACTGATTCAGAGCTGGTTTGCACGGATTGATTCAGAGCTGGTCTGCTATGACTCAGTACTTTTTTAAAAAATTTATTTATTTATTTAGAGTTTCAAATAATATACAACAAAAACCATACCAACATACAAATAACAACTACAGTGTCCCCTTCACCATACAGGACCAAAGAATATTCATCCTTTATATTCCCCTATTACTCAATATTCCCAAAAAACATCATATCTTGACAAGGCATGCTCCCTTTTCCCTTGACTAACACAAGACAAAATCTAAAAATGGCCCCCAAATTTCCTTAAAATTATTTCTCTTTAATTGTCCCTTTTTGCATTTAATACAGCAAGTTAACTTATCATTTACAGCAATGTCCCATACCTCCTTGTACCAATCAACAATTGAAAAAAAACATGTTGGACTTTCCATTTCCTTGCTATCATTAATCTCCCAGCTGTTAACAAGTTTACAATAACCAACATAAACGCTCAGATTACAAACCACTGTTAATTATGTGGCGAGTTTCAGGGCCGGCATCAAGGGTAAGTATGGTTGGGCACCTGCGGAGGGCCCACACCTCAGCAGAGGTCAACTGCCAAGAGCCCCCTGGACTTGCTCCTCCTCTTCTCCATTGCAACCTGCTTGTTCACCTGCCTCTCACTCTGGCCCAGACAATGGTGGTCTGGGGTGTTGAGGAGGAGGAGCAGTAGATGCCACTGCCTGCTTGTTCACTGGCCCACCACCTGCCAAGCATGCAAATGGTAGTAATGATGAGACAGAGGATGAGGAGCAATAGCAGCTGGTGACAATAGTGGTGAGAAGGTAGATTAACTGAGGGAGGAGACCCATTGAAAGTGCCTTGCTAAAGGGCCCTCAAAAACCTGGAGCTGGCACTGATTAGTTTACTGGGCTGTGTGAGTGGCCACCTTCGTGCACATGGCAGACAAGGTAAGAAAATAAGAAGAGCTGTGCTGGATCAAACCAAAGGCCTATCTAGTCCAGCATTGTGTTCCTACAGTGGCCAAGTGGATGCCTATGGGAAGCCCACTAGTAGGACATGAGTGCAACAGCACCCTCCTGCTCATGTTCCCCAGCAACTGGTATTGAGAGGCATACAGCCTCTGGTACTGGAGGTAATATACAGCCATCATGAGTAGTAGCCATTGATAACCTTATCGTCCATGAATTTGTCTTATTCCCTTCTAAAGCCAACCAGGACCAAGCTGGTGGCTGTCACTGCACTGTATGCATAATTCCTTCTTGTTTCCTTTTGCTTTCAGCCACTCTTCCTCTTTTTCCGTTTGCCTTCAGCTGCCTCTTTTCCTTCCTCTCCTGCTCACTGTTTTTCCTCTTGCTCCGCTCCAATAACCTTTTTTTAAACCGACACCCCCCCATGCTCTTTCCTCCCCATTCCATACCCTTCCCCTTTGTACAGCTCACATTCCATGGCTCATTGAAGCCGGCATTATACTACTTCGAAGGACATGACAGAAGACTATCTCTGCACATGAGAAGGTGATGTGAACACAAACTACTGCCATTAAAAAATGAAAGATGTCTCCATAACACATTATTTATTTATTTATTTAATCAGTTTATATACCACTAACCAAAAATAGCTCTCAGTGGTTCACAAAATCAAAAATTAAAATACATCATAATAAATACGAAGCCTCATTATGGAAAACCAAAACTAAAACCACAGTAAGTACTAAACAAGCTAACTGAGTAGCAAAACCATTCAGGAAAGGTTTGGATAAAGAGATGGGTCTTTAACAGGCACCTAAAACACACCACAGTTGGTGCCTCCTGAATATAAGGGTGGGGGCATTCCATAAAGTGGGTGCCACCACGAAGAAGGACCATTTCCAGTTTGCCACTGTTAGAAAAGTGGACATGGTATATTTACAAAGTGTAAATATAAAGTTCCATCATACACATGTAATCAACAAGGCTGTATATAGCACACATCGTTAGATGTATTAATCTCTCTGCTCTCCTAACCTTGCCCATCTGCCAGTTGCTATTTTAGCCAGAGAACCTTGAAGAGTTGTGTCGCTTCTTTGTTTAGTTGTATGTCTGGCACCGCCATATCTTCTCCTTGGCCAGAGTCTCATCCCTGATGTGTATTCTCAGGTGCCAACTCCAGATGTACAAATGAAAGAAGAGTTTCTTCGATTAATAAGGGGTACCAAGAATAGCAAATTCATGAGACACCTAATATCTCGGGTGCCCTAAAGGTCATGAGAAGCATCAACCTAGCCAAGGGAAGAAGGGATAGATAGCCTTATATGTAACTAAAGACAGATACTTACCGTACTATGTTCAAAGAAATGTCTCTGATTGGTTGTTGCCATGTTCAAATGAATGTACGTGATTGGTTAGCATGTTTAAGTGAACACATTTGATTTGCTGAAAATGAATGAACCAATGAGTGCAAAAGCATAAAAAGACCTGCATGTTTCCTTTTCCCTTTGTTCAGCCTCTGATCCTGGCGCGAGCCACAGGGCTGAGCCTTTTTGCAAAAATAAAACTTTAAAAACTCACTTCTGGTGTGCTGCTTCCCTTTCCTCGAGTATTGGCCCTCCGGGAGAGGACCCTGAGCATATTTTTGCAACACCACCAGATGGCAATCTGCAGGTCTCAATACAACCAGCAAGGCCTCCCCCGACGAAGGTGATCCACCAGGTAACTTGGTCCCATAATTTATTTATACCCCGCCTTTTTTCCTGCAAGGAACCCAAGGTGGCTTACATAGTCCTCCTTCTCTCCATTTTATCCTCACAACAACCCTGTGAGGTAGGTTAGGCTGAGAGTCAGTGACTGACCCAAAGTCACCCAGCGAGTTTCATGGCAGAGCGGGGACTAGAACCTGGATCTCCTGAGTCCCAGTCCAACACTCTAACCACTACACCACACTGGCTCTCAATATTCCAACAGCAAGACCCTGAACTTGGCTTGGTAGCTAATAGGTAGCCAGTGCCGTTGCTTCAACACCAGTGTAATAAGTGCTCAGCCAGGCGCCCCACTCAGCATTCTGGCCCCCACATTCTGCACCAGCTGCAGCTTCCGGAACAAGCACAAGGGTAGCCCCACATAAAACGCATTACAGTAATCTAAAAGTGAGGTCACCTGTGCATGGACTACAGTGGCCAGGCTATCCCTGTCCAGGAAAGGGCACAGTTGACATACCAACCGAAGCTGGTAATAGGCACTCCTCACCACAGAAGTTACTTGGGCTTCCACTGGCAATGATGAATCCAGCAGCACCCCTGGAGTTATCTCCATAGTATGCCTGCTGAAATATTGATAATACTTAAGCCAAGTGCAAGCAGCAGTCTTCAGGCAATGAATCAGGAAACTGAACAGTTTTAATAAAAAAATTCAAACGTTCCAAATGCTCATTTCAAATCCAAAAGTAAACAGAAGTACAGAGGAAATGTACGCTGCTTACTGTTCAGAGCAAACCCTGGATCTTAACTCATGCTCTGCTTGTTGTCTGAAACTAGATGTACCTTTGACTTGTATTTGGAAATGGCCAGAGCTCAGTGTTAAAAGCACATACTTTGCAAGCAGAATGTCCTAGGATCAGTTTCCAGCACCTCCAGTTAAAAGCATCTCAAGACTGAAAAACACCCCTTCCTGAGCCGCTGCCAGTCAGAGAAATCAATACTGAACTTGATGGACCAATGTTCTGGCTCGATATAAGCCAGTTTCATAATCATCCACTGACAATATGAGCAATGGTGTAGAACAGCGCTACTGTACTGAACATGTTCTAGGAGGAAAAGGAACAAATCTCCCTGTTTCAGTGAAGAATGATGTGAAAAGATATGAGGATGGAAAGCAAATTTCCTCGCCGCCCCCCAGTTCAAAAGATTAGGATCCAAGAGCTGAAAAGATGAGGATCTGAGAGGCAATGAGGGCCTTGATTGTCACTCCCAGAACTGTACAAAAATTTAGCCTCAATAGTAAACAGCATATGATACAAATATTAGGCACTGTAAGCAATGCACAAGATTGAAATAGGGGAAGGGAGGGAGAGGAGGATGCAGATGGAAATCTGAAAGCATAGCCACACATCTTACAGACAGTTCAATTGCCTTAGAATAAGCCACCTCACAAAATGTAATTTTAATACAAGAGCAGTGAAGTATCAGCATCCAATAGAAGGCAAGTTCAACTGCAGTGCAGATGTGGTCCAAGTTATCCGGCTCCAACACTGAAAAGAGGCTACAGACTAGGAGTGGGGAGAAACAATGAGGTAAAGAGGTTGGGGGTGGGTGGGGGGAGAAATAGCGAGGCTAGAGGCTGGGGGTGGAAAGAAACCGCAAGATAAAGGGGTGAGTGGGAGAGAAAGAGCAAAGCTAGTGGGGGGAAAGGGAGAGAAAGAAGAGGGCTAGGGACAGGGAAGGGAGAGAAATAGCGAGGAGGAAAGGGCTTGAGGGAGAGAAATAGTGAGGCTAGAGCAGGGCTCTCCAACCGTGGGTCCCCAGATGTTGCTGGCCTACAGCTCCCAGCATACCCAGCCAGCATGGCTAATGGCAAGGGATTCTGGGAGCTGTAGTCCAGCAACATCTGGGGACCCACGGTTGGAGAGCCCTGGGCTAGAGGCTGGGAGTGGGGAGAGAGAGAGCAAAGGGGAAAGATATGTGTGGATGGAAGAAGATTGGGCGGGCCAGGAAGCAGGCTCCTTCCATTCTCCTCACCCTCCCAGCCTCTAGTCTTGCTATTTCTCCCCCTCCCACCCACCTCTTGACTAGCCAGGCCTCCACGGCAGCCATTATGTGACAAGCCACATCCTCCATGGGAGCCATTTTGTGGTGGTGCCCACAGCAGTTTCTCAAATTCCCAAAGGTTGCCAGGGGTCCAAAAAGGCTGGGGACCCCTGACTTACAGGTTCCTGGCTGTGCGAGTTGAGAATTGCCCAATGACATACGGTAGCAACTAGAATTAAAACAGATGCTTTGAAAACTGGTACTGCAACAGAGTCACTTGACCCAAGCATTAGAGGACATTTTCTATATAAAATTAACCAATGTCCCCCCCCTCTCCCCCGGGATCCTTTTTGTGCCTGATGTGGACTTTTCACTTAGTACATAACCCTGCAATAGGTATGGAGGTCACGTAGGCTCAGAGACACTGCTGGGCCCAGGCCCATGGAACTCTTCCCCAGAGCCCCACGTCTCCATTGGTGACAATGGAAGGCTTGTTTCTCAGTTTAATTCCCATGGCCACTTAACTCTTCACCAAAAAAAAGAAAAGGGGGGGGGGGAAGGGAAATGCAAATGCATCACCAGAAAAGAGGCCAAGAGGTGTCACAGATTTGCATAAAAATTGCCTATAGTAATTGGTATTTACAGATGCAAATTTAGAAAGGATGGCCACCTAATTTAGATATAATACATCTCATGATAGTGTGGAAGACTGTGACCAGGTGACACCTGTGTGCCTTGCTCCGTCTGCTGTCCAGGTGCTGTGGGTGGGCCACTTCAGAGCCTTTGCCCTGCTCTCTCTTCTAAGGCTTCTTTGTCTGTATCGTTAAACTGGACTTGGACTGGTCAGCCTTTCAAACAGAGGTTGCCTTTACAAAGAAGACTATATTCTGGCGGCCCTTGAAATAGAGGGCTGTCCTCTGCTAAGTAGGACACATGACTACCCTGGTTCAGGGCCGGTGCAAGGCAGTTTGGTGCCCTAGGCAAGATCAGATAGTAGCGCCCCCCCCTTCCCACTTGAGCCCTCCCTCCAGCCCTATGCCCATTATGAAATAAAATTCCCTCCCTGGGAACTGCCGAGCCCCATAGAAAAACTTTGTGGACTTTGAGACTTTTCCTTTGTGTTCACGCGGAAAGCAAAGGGGCAACATCAGCCCAGCTATGCCAGGAACTCCCAAGGGCCTTCTCCTACTCCATATATATGTAAAAGCCTGTCTCCTCCTGCGGGCAGCACAAGGGATATGAAAAAAGGATGTGAGAGAGGTGTGGTGGCGCTACCTGTGAGGAATAGACACAAAAGGGCATCTTGCAGCCTGTCCTACCTCGCAGGGTGGAGGTGCAGAGACACCGGTTTGACTCATACATCTTCTGGGTTGCGCGGGGGGGGGGATGCATGTAGTAGAGACATAGCAAAGAGAGACCCCGTGGATCATCTGGTTCAAATTTAGGAGGGGCTTTACGAAACTTGCTGCTTCCCCTCCTCTCTCTATCACTTTGTTGCAATATTTCTTTATCAGAATAATGTATATTATCGTGTCTTTCCCTTTACCAGCCTAGTGTTCAAGACAGACAACAATATTCAGAGTACAGTAAAGCAAACATCAACAGCTCAGGGCACAATCCTAAACACGCTGAGGCAGAGAAAAGCCCCGCAACTCCCAGCATTCCCCAGCCAGCATGGCTGGCTGTTGGAATGCTGGGAGTTGTGGGGCTTTTTTCTGCCTCAACGTGCGTAGGATTGCGCATGGCTGGCTGGGGAATGCTGGGAGTTGTAGGACTCCCCCCCCCCCCCGTCCAAACACGTGTAGGATTGCATCCTAAAAGCATGTAAAACCAAAACACAGAAACAGCATGGTAAATAATTAAAACATTGGAACCCCAGCTAGCTTAAAATACCTTTCCCTCCCTCTCTGGTTGCTGGAAATAACTGCTTTCAGGGGACGTTGAGCTGAGGAACCTGAGGCGCGCGAAGGAGGTGTTTGCAGGTGCCTCCTTCCCGCTGCCCACCAGCCTCCCATCATTGGCCCCTGCCCGCCTCCGCCTCCTCCAGCCTGTCGCCTTCTCGTCCTCTTTTGATGCTGGTTGTGAGGAGGAGCCTGCCTGCTGCTGCTCCTGGTAACGGCGGTGAGGCTTGGAGACCGAGCCCTGAGGTGGAGGAGAGAGAGGGAGGGGTGCCCTTCCCCGCCACAGGACATGATTGGTAAAACCAGGGCTTTTTTTCTGGTGGAACTCACAGGAACTGAGTTCCAGCACCTTTTCTTCTATTAATTTCATTACAATTTAATTGCCATCTACTCCCGAGGAAACATAATCCAAGAGTTCCGGTACCTTTTTCTCCAGAAAAAAAGCACTGGGTAAAACAAACCAATCATACACATGTTAGCGCTGTATTTTTTTTCCAAGGCGTTTCTGGCGCCCCCTTTAGCCCGGCGCCCTAGGCAGCTGCCTAGTTCGCCTAATGGTAGCACCGGCCCTGCCCTGGTTTGGCACTGTGGTACAGAAGAGGGAATACAGGAAACTGTCCCTGGGTTAAAGCATGTCCTCTTTCTTCCAGGCTATACCTGCACTAACAGCAAGAAAATTGCTTTGCAGATTGCACAGTCGGTCATCCAGTCAATGCTGTGGGCTAATGGGTGGGGGCACCCAGTGGGCAGGAAAGGCCTGAATTCCAGAGATCCAGCAGTGGCTGGTGGTTCCAATATCAGTGGGGTGGTATATCCACTCCAGGTTTCAGTCTGAACTTTAAAGGAGCTATCCATGGTGCTGAACCTATTTTGGGGCTAGGGTACAGCACCATGGATAGCTCCTTAAAAGTTCAGGCTAACACCCAGAGTAGATACACTGCCCCACTGACATTGGAACCACCAGCCTCCACTGCCAGATGTTGTGCTTATTCACACACCCCCCAAAATCCCATGCAGATGTGCCCTTACAATTGAGCTAAATTTACACTCACCACAGGGGAGGATGCTAAACCCTACAGAACATTTCCATCCTACCTCTCTGAGCACTTCCCCAGTGTGCCCTTCGATGTGCTGGTCTGCAACTGGCTGGATTAGGGCTGTGCACGGCCCCTCCGATCTAATTCCGATTATGACCTGTCTAATCGGGATTGGGCCCGATTACGATTCCGTCTGATCTGTATCTATCCCGATCTGATCATGATTATGATTACGCGGAATCGATTAGTGTAACGGAATTGATTCCGTCTAGTTTTTCCCATAGACTTGCATTGGGGGGAAAAACATCTTTCACTTCTTCATAGTAAAAGATAGAAACATGAAACCTGGTGAGATTGTGGATGTTCTCGAGCTGCTTATGTCCCCCAAATTTCAGACACCTGGGTCTTGTGGTTCCCCTGCAGCCCTCTCCCCCAAAACAGGAGATCTTTCACAGGGAACTTTTTTGGACTCTGTCGGCTGCTATACTAAGCCGCTGCACTAATCGTTCCTTTTGGCATGCAAATTTCCCCAGCCACCTGAAGAACACATCTCTATGGGCAGTCAGGTTAGCAGCAACAGGGGCACAGCGTAGTGATGTAACCGTTCGCCAAAATAGGCCCCGCTCACGCCCACGCGAGGCTCGCACAGGCCTACCTCTGTCCAGCGGCGGCTTGCCTCTCTGTGGTGAGCCGCCCGTGCTGCCTGCACTGGTCCTGTCACATCACTTCCAGCACTTCCAGCGTGCCAGTCAGTGGCAGCTCGAGCGGCGCGGAGGACGCTCCGCGCCGCTCGGAAGAATCACGGTGGCGGAGAGGCGAGCCCCCCCCACAGATATGTGAACACTGCTGGCACAGTGTGAAGAAGCCAGGAACAGCAATGATGCAGGAAAGCTGACAAGCATCATAAAGAAATCAAGCTGGGACACAGACTAATTTGGGACTTTGCCACAGTGCCACAGACTACTGGCAGGACTTTGTGTCAGATATAATAATAATAATAATAATAATTATTATTATTATTATTATTATTATTATTATTATTTAAAAAATACCTGTTCCTAATATTTCTCAAAGTGGCCAGACCAAGATATAGAGAGCACTGCTTGGGCCCCCAAAAGCCACTGGTGCTGAGCACTGGTGTGCAGAAAAATAGTTTAATTGCTTTTGAACTGAAATGCAACTTCTAAACAAATGATATCTGGCTTGGTTGGGATGCCCAGCGAGCCAAATCTGGAAAGTTAGAAAATTTCAGGGCTATGTTTTCCAACCGCCCAAGTAGAACCTCCCTGGTTCAGCACTTGATTCTGACAGGGGATTGTCATCCCATTCTGTCCTTGCCCTATAGGGCAGAAGAGCCTAGCCCTGCGAGATTTTGATTTTTCTGTTGTGCACATTCAGGGCAAGGGAAATGTGTTGGCGGCAAGTTGTCCCAAGCTTTTCTTCAGGGTAAAAGTAGATGAAATGCGAGGGATTTAAAACCCCAGATTTCATGCTTGCTACACAGAGACTTCATTTGCATGATCACCGTAGCCCACTGTGGCTTATTAGCCGTGGTGGGTTGCGGCTCCTGGCACCAAGTTTCCAGTTAAAGACGCCACAGTGGCTCCTCGTTATGTGCAAATCTGGCAAGGGCGGGTTCTTGTGGTGGTGAACAACCCATGCAGAACCCAAGGGCTGTTTTAGGATTATGGGTGGCTTGTCAAACACCCCAACAACCCACCCTCACCAGGTTTGCATGTAATGAGAAGCTACAGTGCCCCCCCCACCCCCGTCACAGCATGACTTTTCAAAATGGCAGCAACCACCGCAAGGAAAACCCGCTCTGGGAAATTCACCCACAGTGGCTTCTTGTTACATGAAAATCAGGCCACTGAACTGAGCCACAATGGCAACGGAGTAGAAACAGGATTCAGATAGTGAGTTCTGCTAAATTCTGGAGGGGCTGCTGTAGGAAGGAAGGGACAAGGAAATCCACTTCCACCAGCTATACTATTCTACTAGTTTTTCATCATCATCATCATCATCATCATCATCATCATCATCATCATCTGTGGCTACCCCAGTCACATCCAGTTTGGCCCAAAGTTTGGAGTGATGGGAAGTAGAGGGAACCCACGGAGAAAATTAGGCTGTACTGATTGAAGTGAGATTTAGGGCTGGTTCACATGACATGAGAGCCACGGGGGAACGGAAGTCCCCCGCAGTTCCTGTGTCGTACGAACGCCGGCTGGGGGCGCCCCCGCAGGACGGCCGTGCCCGGGAAGCACGGAAAGTCACCATGGGTGGTAGAGGGGTGAGCCCCTACTGTGTGTGGTCGCCCTGCCGTGCGGACGGCGGACGGCCGTCCTGCAGGGGCCTCGCACAGAGGCGGCAGCCCAGAGCGGCCAGAGCTGCAGTTGCTCCGGCCTGTCGGGGCAAACAGCCCCGCTGGGCATCCCGAGCTGCTGCCTCCTAGCGCCGGGAGGCCCGCGCTGCGGCGACTGCCGGCTCCACTGCGGTCCGCCGACACATGCGGGGCACAGGTCGTTTGTAGCACCCCACCAGACCCTGCGGACAGCCCCGTGGCGCCTCCCCCGCTCGCCGCCCGGGTCGTATGAACCGGCCCGCTGAGACTCTGGATGGAGTTCTCAGCAGTAAGGAATCTAGAGGAAAAGGAAGGGGTAGGCTACATTCATGAAGGAGGTACAATTAAAAGAAAAAGGAAAAAAAGGGGGGGGGAAGAAAACACCTAGTGGGAAAGAAATCAAAATGAGAAAGGGTGCCAAAGATGAAGCAATTAGTAAAACCCAGAGGCATCATGTTAGATATAAGCTGAAATAAGATAGAATTCTTTTTTTAAAAAAATAACCTTTTGTATTTGGATACGATCACTTCATGTATTGAGAAATGAAAGTATTATTTGGTCAGAGGAGAGAGACAGAAAGCAGGAGAAAAAAAGCTTTTAAAGAAACGCTATAAATATATTGATTTATGGTAAAGTGCCTTTATTTCTTCCCTTTTGGAATTGCGCTATTTTCCAGACTGATTTACCTGTCCCTAGGAAGTTACCACTTGACTACTGTGTTATTATTATTATTTTTAAAAAATTCATTACACAGGGCAAATCCCCATTCCATTACAAATCCCTTCGCATAGTAATTATGGAACATTTGTGGTATGTCTGAACTGGCGACTGAATGGAGAGCTTTTTGTTCCACAGCAGAGCAAATGTAGATTCGGAGGTCCCTGCTTTGAATGCTCCCCTGCAAAAGCATTTGATAGAAGCCCTCCCAGCATGCCAGAGCCTATGAATATGTGTTTTGTATTATTCATTCCTCACTTTCGTTTAAGCCGTGCAATAGATGCCCAAGAAACCCCATTAATCCTTTCAGAGCTAGCTCTTGTAAGTTACCTTAATTATGGAACAATTTCAATCAGACATAGTTACCGATCCATTTAGATAAAATTGGGCATATTTCTACTTCTGACCTCCACAGGAATAACTACTGATGGAAGCTGGAGACAGTGGCGCTGCCAAGCCGGTTGCTCTCTGGAGCACTCAAAGGAAAAGTGAAGGAGGCAAACATATAAGTACAGAGCCCCACATCAACACAAGAAGCACTCGAGTCAGAAGGAATGGCACTTGGAAGTGCTGATTTTTCTGATGATTTGCCACGAAAGCCAAGGCATGCATTGGAGGTCTGCTTCTCGCTCTGAACCTCTTTTTAAAGAATGCAAAATTGTGGAGAAAGCCAACCTAAGCCCCCTTTCTGACACACACACACTCACCAAGGTGGGGGGAAGGAGACCGGGGGGGGGGGGGGAGACAGCCAGTCTCCACAGAGACCAAAGGGGACAAACAACATCTGCATAGAATCACCCCAGGGGGGAAGACAGGAAGCATCGCCAGGTTCGTCAATGCTCTCGTATATCAGCCCCATCTACATAAGACTTGAATACCTCCCCAGAGCAGACACTTCGGCACCCATAAGAAAGGACCACTCAACACCACAGGATGGGACCATTAAGCAAGTGGCTTCAAAGGGACCCCACCCCATGGGGGGAAGGCGTCACCCCACCTGACCCAAAAGGCCGCCCCTCAGGGAGGGTGGCAACCCACCTGATTACGGAGGGAGGGGCTACCTGAAACACCAAGGTATAAAGCACCCTGCGCAAGGGAACTGAGTTGTTGGACCTGATCAGCAATCTTGCCCCATGCCTGGGGTAAGGGAACGAAGGATCGGCAACCCCGGGTAGCAGCACCCGGCGTGCTCCAGCTAGCTGAAATCACTGGCCGCTAGGGTTGACCGGACCCCCGGGAAACCAAGCTGAAATCACTGGCCATTTGGGTAGACCGGACCTCCGCCGGGAACCCAGCTAGCTGCTTGGGTAGACCGGACCTCCGCCGGGAACCCAGCTAGCAGCGTGCGATTGACCGGGCCTCTGCTGGAGCCCGAGCCGAACTAACTAGCTGAGAGCCCTGAAATCACGGTGTCCTTGAGACTTCTTGCTTGCTACTTTGTACCGTACTGATAAGCTGTATTGCTGGCGTGTGTCTGGGTTTGTGAAGGTAATTTTGTAAATAAACTTGTTTTATAAAAGATACTTTTGTGGCTATAAGTTATCCCTTTGTTTCACCTGAGTTTATTTTTCTGGCAGGGGCTGTGTTGCCCTGTTGATCTGAGCGGGGAGCAGCTTTGAGGAGTGGAGTGTAAATATATATATAAATATGAACATGTGGGGTCTCGCCTCTTCCCTCTCCTATTTATGGGGGTGGGGGGAGGTGAACCTGGGAGCCTGCCTCCTCTCCTGTCTATTTGCTCCCCTGAGTTTGAAATAGGAAGCCGTTGAGTTTTTAAAAAGGTGGTCGAGCTGGTTTGTTTAATAAATAAATAAATAAAAAACATCTTTCCATGCTCAGTGGGGCTTCCTCCCAGGTAAGTGTGCATAACATTGCAGCCTAAATCATCTTGAACAACTCACTATCTCCAGCTAGGTACAGCTAGGCCTGGAGCTTGGGGCCAAAGTCCAGGGCCCCACAACTGGGGCGGGGGGAGGGGAGGCAAATGATCACATGATGGAGGGCAGTGCACCTGGGCCAGCGTGGACATGCCAGGCCCCACAGGAGCTGATGCTGGTTGCCTCAGCGTCCTTCTTATTTTTAAGCACATTTTATAAACAGGGGGGTGGTCATCCAGGCATGAACATGATTACAGATGCTCATTTTATTATTTTACCTTTAAAAGTATATTATCCTTTTCTTCAACAAAACGGTGCTTATTTCCAACTAAATGTGTTTAGCATCAGGGCAGCAGAAGCAAACTCTGTTCTGATCCAGTAGTCCTGATGGTGCCATGATTTAAGTTGAGTTTAAAATGCAAAAATGCACATACTCAGAGTATTCCCTTTTCTTCTTCTTCTTTTTTTTTAATCAGGGCTGGCAAATGGTTTTTGTTTGTTGTTTGCTCTAACATACCCGGAATATAGAAGCAGTGGTCAAGCGTGGAATGGCAGGGGTGGGTGGAGGAGAAGAGCAACGTTAATGGCATACTTGTCAACTGAAGTAACACACTGTTTTGCCACAGGTTCCTCAAAAGGGATTGGCAAAGGTTCTTTGAAGGATTTTCAGACCATAATAAATACTCCTCCAGGAAGTTAAAGCCAAACATCTTTATTGCAAAGCTGAGCATGAAATACAACAATGCTATGCCTGGTGGAAATCCCACCCCTTAATAGCTACACAGCACTGTATTATTTCCAACCAACCTGAATGCTAGTTCCAGCAGCTCTCCGCCTGGGTATCAGCTTTCAGCGTTGGGGCTTCAGGGCTCTCTGAACAGCTTCCTCTGCTCCTCCTTGCTCCTTCCAATTCTTCAGCACTCCACCACTACACAACCAACCAACCAACCACCACCCTTCAGTCTGCATTTGCTATCTTATATACAATTCTAGCACCAAACTCCATGGGCTACAGACCTTGTATTTAAATGATAGCACCTGTGCTGTTGTGCAGTGTCATTCTTCTGGCCAGCAGCCAGGTCACACGTTACTGGAGATTGCATCAGCCTGTCGGCTGACAACTCCTGGCTAGCAGCCAACTCACATGCTAGCAATTCAAGCAAGGTCATGCCTTGCTATTACAGAGCATACTACAGAGTATAGTGTAATACAGAGCATAATACAGAGCATCGAGGCAGGACTGTTGTGCAACACTGGCACTGCACTCCTCGCCATCTTCCGCAATTCCCATTACACACACATAACAGTCTAAAGGGCCCCCAGCAAGACCATTAAATCCAAGGTCTAAAAGCAGCTAGTTGTACCACTACCCCCAGCCTCAGTTCCTGATTTGTAAAATGGGCCTACCTTACAAGGGACTTGGGGTACAACCCAGCCAAAGTGTAGTACGTTTAATGCATACATACGTTTACTGTATCATCTAGTTTTGGCCCTTAGTGAGAACTCCAGGCCCTCTCTCCACAATGTTGTTAGATACACCCCACTTCTCTGTATGGTGTGGAAGCTTCAAGGACAGTGCTTACCTGGACCTGATTTCCTTTGGATGAAGGGTTGGATCCAGATTCAAGCTGGTTCCACTGTGCTGATGAAAGTGGACTTCCCCGCCCCCTCCTTCCCACAGCAGCCCCCCTCCAGCCCCCCAGAAAATGCTACAAAGAGAGCCAGGAGACCCTGCTGAATAGGGTGAGCTGTGTTGTGTGTGGGGGGAGGGGGATCCCTAAGAATCAGACAGAGGGACCTTCCACAAGATCTGCCTTCTTCTTGCACAAAGTCCCTTCTTTTTTTATATATATAAATTTTATTTAATTTTCCCCAAACAAAATATAACAAAATACAACCATAACACAAAGTCCCTTCCTGTGGTGTAAGGCAGAAGGGGATCCAGCCCCATGACTCAAAAGGAAGACTCACGACTAATATACAGGCCTGTGGCTTATGCTGGCTCAGCTTGTCTGAGTGTGGAAAGCTAAGCAGGGTCAGGCCTAGTTATTACCTGGATGGGAGACCCCTCCTCTAGTCTAGTTTCCTGCATTGAGCAGGGGGTTGGACTCGATAGGCTCCTTCCACTATATGATCTGTGAAATCTATGACATGTTGCAATATTTGAGTTTAAGATAAGCACAGCTGGAAGTACACTGTGTAATACTCCAACAGCAAACCTTCTGCTCTACATCAGATCCTTGAGAGGCACCCAGCCCCCCAAGGTGTCTTTTGCCTCCAGAACGCAAAAGTCTCTCTCTCTCTCTCTGTCTCAAATGGCACTTTCTCTTTTGTCCCTTTTCATGGACCCACCTGTGTGATACAGTATGGCAAGTAGAAAAGGGAGGCTCCCATTTGGAAAATAAAGAATTTAATTTAAAACTGGAAGCAACCATTATAAAATGACAATTTTCATAGCCAAGGTTAATAATCAACTAAACAGTTCAGTTAATAGCCATTGGGGCCAGCCCAAGACATTTTGCTGCCTGAGAAAGAACAGCAAATGGTGCCACCACCTTCCTGCTGCTGTCCAAGTCAAGGTGCATAATACCCAAGACTGTCCAAGTTATTTTGGCACCTGACACAGAAAATCCCACAAATGCATATACTGTAATAATAAATTAAATAACTAACCATTTTCAGCCCTTTCTTGACACCCAGATCAGTTGCCTGAAGCATCCACTTCACTCTACTTCATGGTAGGGCAGGCCATGAGGGAACCATCTCTCCTAAGTCTATATGCTGTCACAGGTACATTTCACTGTTTGTTTCTTTGTTTGTTTGTTTTAAACCGAAGCTGCTATCCATCCCTGCCCAGATTCCATTGCTGGCCTCAAGAGCTGTGACTGCTGCTCTTCTGTTTCCTCATCTCAGTCCATCCACTGAGAATAATCAGCATCCACTAGCGGTGGCACAAGATGTCCTGCCACCTGAGGCACGAGGACACACACTGCCATCCTCCAAGAATGAGACACAGGTGGGCGTTCTCTCCAGAGAGGCATCTGAGCCTCTCAAAGTATGGCATTTGGGCTTGGGCACTTCTCCAGAGAGGCTGCCCACTGGATATCTCATTCATTCATTATATTTATACCCCGCCTTTTTTCCTGTAAGGAACCGAAGGCGGCTTACATAATCCTCCTCCTCTCCATTTTATCCTCACAACAGCCCTGTGAGGTAGGTTAGGCGGAGAGTCAGTGACTGACCCAAAGTCACCCAGTGAGCTTCATGGCAGAGTAGAACCTGGATCTCCCGAGTCCCAGTCCAACACTCAAACCACTACACCACACTGCCTCTCCCAGAGGACTCTGCCAGAATGAGATATCCGGTGGGCTCTCCAGGCTGGCCGGCCTGATCTCTCACTTTGGAAGAGTCCTCAAAGTGAGGGATTGAGCAGGCAGTCAGGTGGCCTCTCCAGAGAGCTGCCAGCCCGATCTCTCACTTTAGGAGTGGGCTCAGACAGAGTGAGAGATGGGGAGAACTGCTCCTTCCCCAAGGAGCCCTCCTGCTTGCTGCCCTCCTGTTGTGGCATTTGCCACAGCAGGCGGGCAGGGCTCGTGCAGTGGCTGCAGCGGCAGAGGCCTTCCCAGCAGGCAGTGGGGCAATATGCTGCCCCTCCCCATCTGTTGCCTGAGCAGGGGATCCACCCTGTCTCATGGGAGACTGGCATCCGCTATGGCTGATTGAATGTATTTATTTATAACATTTCTAGGCCACCTTTAACATCAAAAGCCTCGTCAGGTGGCTTACATGATAAAATCCCATACAATAAAATCCTATCCAAGGATAAAACAACAAACATTAATGAAATCAACAAACACCAGCCATAAAACATCTAGCAGGGACAATCCCATGAAACAAAGGACTGGTTCACATGTAATGTGGGTGAATTTCCCCCGTGGGGATTCTTGTTATGGTGGTGGCTGCCATTTTGAATATTTGGGGCATGGCGGGGGCACACCATAGCTTCTTATATGTGAACCTGATGAGGAGGGGTTGTTCTGGGGGTTAACAAGCCACCCACAACCCCAAAACAGCCGATGAGTTCTGGGTGGCTTGTCAACCACCACCCCACCAACCCACCGTTGCTGGGTTTGCATGTAATGAGAAGCTATGGTGCGCCCCCGCCACACCCTGAATATTCAGAATGGCAGCCGCTGCCACAACAAGAAATCCCAAGGGGAAATTCACCCATGGTGGCTTCACATTACGCATGAACCAGGTCATACTCCGAGAAAGGCCAGAGGAAAAAAGTAAGTTTTTCCAAAAAGCTTGCAATGATGAGGCCTGGTGGACACAAGTTGGCAACCCATTCCAGAGGTGTGGGGCCAGTGTGGAAAAAGGCCCTTTCTCATGTTCTGGCCCATTTCACCGCTCTCAAAGGTACACAAGTGAGAAGGTCCTTTGTTGCTGATCTTTAAGCACAGGCAGGCTGATGACCGAAGGGTGTGGTTCGCACATCATGATGGGCAATTCCTAGGTTGCTTAACCCAGGAATTGCAGGAGGAGCGGAGCATGTGAGCCACCTGCGTGCCACCTCTGATTTCAATTAACAACCCAGGAGTGCCCCATTCCTGGGTTGTTTCGTGATTTCCAAACCTGGAAACTCTGGGTTGTTTATGGTTAAACAACCCAGAGTTAACCCAACAATTACCAATGGTTTATTCTTGATTTAATTCTGGGTTGTTTAACCCAAAGTTTCTGGGTTTGGACATCACAAAAAAATGAGCCCAGGAATGGTGTGTTCCTGGGTTGTTAATTGTTAATTGGAAATGGCCCATGTGCTCTGCTCCTCCCACAATTCTTGGGTTAAACAACCCAGGTTAAACAAACCAGGAATTGCCCGTCATGATGTGTGAACCGGGTCACTGACTCCGCCACTCCCTAAGGCAGTGTTTCTCAACCTTGGGTCCCCAGATGTTTTTGGCCTACAACTCCCAGCATGCCCCAGCCAGCATAGCTGGCTGGGGCATGCTGGGAGTTGTAGGCCAAAAACATCTGGGGACCCAAGGTTGAGAAACACTGCCCTAAGGTAATGTCCATGTTCAGCCTGGCTATGCCCTCTCATCTGCAAGCCTTAGCAGATCCACCTGCATTAACTGCACTCTCCAGTCCTCCTTCACCTGACTGCCCCATTCCAATTGTCACTGGCAGCCATGCACAGAATGTTCAGTGCCTCTAAGTTCTTGCAGGTGTCTCTGACGGTCAAAACAGCATCACTTTAAATGTGTGTCTATCAGCTATTTCCCCCCCCCCGCCCATTTTTACTCTAGAGTAGGTGCACTGATCTGGACTGGGACCCTAGCATGGGGAATAGGGGGGGTCAGGCCCTCTGGGTCTACTCTAGAGTAAAAATGAAAAGAAAAAAAAAAAGCCATACCTGCCAGACTGTGTGTTTAAAGTAATGTCTGTTTTTTGTCCAAGTCCATGGAAATATATTACATGCTCCTAGCATGCTCCCTTCCTTAGGCTGGAGAGGGGAATGAGTAATCCTCTCTCACCATCCCCTCGCTCTTCTAGGCCATTTACCAATGGAGGTGGCTGTCATGCTTTGCCACCATTAAGGAGCTTTAAGGAATCCTTCTAGCCCCATTAACTCTCCTGTCCAAACGGCTAAACCTAAGATGCCTAAAACCTAATACCTAAGCATTTCTTTGCTAAACTAGGAACCAAAAGTGTCATTTCTTTCCTGCATTGAGCAGGGGGTTGGACTCGATAGCCTTGTAGGCTGTTGGACTGGGACTCGGGAGATCCGGGTTCTAGTCCCCGCTCAGCCATGAAACTCACTGGGTGACTTTGGGCCAGTCACTGACTCTCTGCCTGACCTACCTCACAGGGTTGTTGTGAGGATAAAATGGAGAGGAGGAGGAAGATTGTGTAAGCCGCCTTGGGTTCCTTGCAGGAAAAAAGGTGGGGTATAAATATAATAAATAAAAAAAAATCTATGAATCTATGAATTTTCAGTGCTTTGCTGCTACCTCCAATCCATGCAATGCAGAAGTCTGTATTTCACTATTTACATATACACTCATTATTATGTCACTGGGCTCATTTTGTCACACTTGTAGCTCACTCTTCCTCCATAGTGTTCTTATATAGTATTCCTCTGCCATGATAATTTCACTGACCATTTTGCACCTGAGGCAAAATATCTATGTTTCCCTGTTCCAGATTGAAGCTCCTTTAAACAAACAAACAAACAGACATCCTGTAATAGGAATTGGAGGCAGGAAAATGGGACCTTTGACATGGCTTTTGGGAACATCTGATTTATGACAGTACTTATGAGTCCTATCAAGGCTGTGCATGCTGCTTCTTATTTTACTATATAGGGCAGGACCAGTCACGTAACAAGACTAATTTTGTTCATCTGGAGAGAGCAATTGACCAACTGAGGTGCTGTCCTGCTTCGCAATCCCTGGACAAGCCAGGATGCAAAGGTTGCCACATTAAGTGTTTTATTAATCGCTAGAGAGAACCAGCACTCTATAAACATGCGCAACTCGTTGGCAGGAAGGCAAGTTACAGCTGTCCTGGGACCACAGTAATTTATGCTTCTTTCATTTAATGTAGAATGTGCCCTTTCCATAAAGCCTCAGAGGACTTTGAATTTTTTTAAAAAAACTTTCTCTAGACCTAAAAGGATGTGGATTCCTCTTGCCTCCTCCCTCCTGTTGTCTGAAGCACCAGATTAAGTTGGTGTGCCACTGCTATCTTTTGCCAGTAAAAAGACAACCGATGTGAAGCATATGAAGGCTACACATCTATGGGACCAATGTAGGGAAGCTACACATGCACCCCTAGCTGCTATTCTTCTCTCTGTGTGGTCTGGAGCAAGTACAAAGAGCACTGCCATGTGTTATTATAGTAATATGCTTCAGTGCACTATGTCAGATAAAACCTCTGCTTTAGACATACATGTGAAGATGCTCTGAGGTTCATAATGCAGATGCACTTTTGATTTCATTGCCACCTGATGCAAGTGGCAGACACCCCTCCATTGATATGCACCCATGCACAAGCCCCCTCCTTGTTTCTCTCCTTTCTCATCAGCTCCCCAACACCTGGTATCCTCCCCTTCCATTGGCCATAGGCACTTACACTTTCTCTTCCTTCAGAACCTGATGAAGAGTCTCCAAGAAGACTTTGGAGTCCTAGAGTGCCCACTAAGTTATCTCAAAAATGACTCTGGAGTTCTAGAGTGCCCACTAAGGTATCTCCGAGATGACTCTGGAGTCCTAGAGTGCCCACTAAGGTATCTCCAGATGACTCTGGAGTCCTGGAGTGCCCACTAAGGTACCTCGAGTGTTCTATCATCCAGTGCAAGCTCATGCCACCCTAGAAAACTCTTAGTCTTCAGTCTGTTTGATGCAGGGGCCATCTTGAAGATTCTTCCCCACCCAGGCGGTGAAGAGTTCTGATGATACTAGCAGCAATGTGGACAGTGGTGGGGAATAATGCAAGAGATGGGGGCAGGAATTGTCCACCCACCAAAACCTTCCCACCCACCAAAACCGCACCCTCTGTTGATTGAAGGGAAGCCCCTCAACCCCCAAATTCTGTCAACATCTTAAAGCAGGACTCTGGCATCTTCTACAAAATGGCACCCTCCAGAAATGTCACCGGGTGTTCTAGGCTACCAGCAGCAGAGGTGTTGCTGGGTACTTTAAAAATTTGGGGTCTGATCTTTGTATTGGCACCAATGAAATATTCTTTCTAAGCTGAATTGCCATGCGACAGAGGGATTTTGAAGGGCCACAGTGTGCAGGAAGGGGAGGATTAATGTTTCACTCCCCAACTGCGATACTCCTAGAAATCCCCCCCTGCCCGTCATCCATGGCAATTAAGCTAAGGAGGAAAAAACCACCCATTGGCACCAACAGAATTATTTTTTCTAAGCTTAATTGCCATACAGGGGGGATTGGGGGGAAGCATTGCAGAATGTGGGGTGGGGCAGGTTAACCCTTCTCTTTCCAGCTGTGATTCCCCTTGAAAACTGCGCCCTGCATGGCAATTAAACTGTGAAAAAAACCAACAACTTTCCATTGCCACTAACGGACATTTAGGGCTCTGGGGAACAGATCCAGGGCCCTTGGAAATAGATTTGGGTCCAGGGCCCCATGGGCCCAGGCCTGGCAATGCACCAGCTTTGGCTGGGTAACCCAATCCACACTCCCTGAACATAGAACTAGACTGTTAAGAGACTCTTGAACATAGACTCTTGAACATAGACTCTTGAACATAGAATCTTTAATATAGAACAGGGCTCTCCAACCTTGGGTCCCCAGAGGTTGCTGGACTACAGCTCCCAGAATCCATTGCCATTAGCCATGCTGGCTGGGTATGCTGTGAGCTGTACGTCAGCAACATCTGGGAGCCCAAGGCTGAAGAGCCCTGATATAAAGCTTTTCTAGCAGAAGTGGAGCAAGAAGGCAGCAGAGTGGCAGCTAGGGCAGAATTTGCTGCCATCCCAAATTTGCCACCTCCTCATGGTTGGGCCAGCTCTGCCTGGAAGTGAATTTTCAATAGTTACATGCAGAGAATTCTTCTGCACATCTAGACGTCCCAAGCAAAAGTACACAGTGATGCTGCTTTTAAAACCTGTACTTATGCAGCAAAGCTCAGTGTTCTTTAAAAACAAAGGCACAGAATGGTTCTTTTAAAAAACAAAGAAAAGAAACAAAAGAAACAAAAACCACAAGTAAAGAATTGCATATCACAGACTATACAAAAACGTTTCTATTTCCAAGCATTCAAATAATAGAACTAGTGCAAAGTATTATCCGGCATGTCACAGCACTTCTACAAGGAGCAGAAGGTTCTATGTCAGTTATATTACAAACCATCTGGCCTTGCCTCAGGCATGAGTTTGATAACCAAGGCAATGGTGAGTGTGTGTGTGTGTGTGAGAAAGAAATTTCAGCAAGGAAATAGAAAGTCAATTATAAACAGGTTATCACTTGGACTTGCATCCCTTTTAATCTTTCAGCTTATAGGTGTTTTAATACTTTCACTGTTACACGGTTCAGGCCAAACTGCACTAGGGATTGCTGGGGGCAGCCAGTCACATACATCTAGGGAGGCCGTTTGTGAATGACCAAAAAGGGGGGACAAAAGTGGACACCTGTTTGCATAAATCTGCATGTGCTGATGTATATGTATAGATGCACATTTAGAAATTATTATTATTATTATTATTATTATTATTATTATTATTATTATATAGATAGAAATGCAGTACATCTCACCATGGTGCGGAAGACTGTGACCAGGTGACCTGTGTGCCTTGCTGAGTCTGCTGTCCTGATGGGCAGCTTCAAGGCCCAGCTCTTCCTTCTGATGGTTCTTTATACTGGACTTGGACCGGGCAGCCCTTCAAACAGAGGACACCTTCAAAACAGAGGACAATCCTCTGGCAGCCCTTCAAATAGAGGACTGTCCTCTGTAAAAAGAGGACGTATGGCCACCCTGCATACATCTCACCCCAAATGCACTATCTTATTCATTTCAGTAGCCATAGTGAACTCGTTTGCCAAGTGTTGATCCTTATGTAGCCAAAACAGTACCATCCGGGCACAAGAAGGGGAGATCAGGAGGCTTGGTGGAACCCCAAGGTTTGCAGAAGTACCAAATGTCTTTAGGGGGGAATCCTAAGGGGAGGAGGGGAACCCCTGAAGCAGCCCAAAGAAGACTGAGCAGGCTCAGTGGCAATGGAATGCCACTGAGCCTGTTGGGAGGTGACAGAAAATTCGGAGGTGGGAGGGGGAGAATGGAATGGAGTGTCATGGAGAAGGACATGGCTGGCTTGCTGAAATCCTGAACAGGAGCACTGCACATTGCAACATTTTGCTGCAGGTCCCACTAGTGCAGGGCTCTCCAACCGTGGGTCCCCAGAAGTTGCTGAACTACAGCTCCCAGAATCCCTTGCCATTAGCCATGCTGGCTGGGTATGCTGGGAACTGTAGGCCAGCAACATCTGGGGACCCAAGGTTGGAGAGCCCTGCACTAGCGGAACCCCACATGAGGACCTAGTGTGGACCTCAGGGTACTTCCTCCTGCTCTATGCCCCTTCCACCAACTTAACCCTAACATTTATCTCTCCACAAGTCTCTGCCCTTCAAAGGTCATCTAGCTCCTAGCTGTGGGACCATCCCATCCTTCCTTTTCTAGGTCTGAGTCAAGATTAGCTGTGGGTGTCACATAAATTCATACTCTGCGAGGGTTCGCACAGCAAATTAGTAGTCGATTAGTCATTGAGAAGTTGGCAGGCTCTTCCAAACATCCATTTACAAAACAAAAATGAAGACCAAAAATACACCACCACCACCACAACCACCACAACCACCAAAACAGGTTTATCGTGAATGACAGGGGAGAGGCACTTCAAAAGGGAAGGAATAGAAAGAACACAGACAGAATCTGCCAGGCTGTGTTCTCCTAATGTCATTTTGCTGCCCTCTTCCTCTTTTTATTCTCACAAAGGCAAACAGCTGTGATTCTAGGTTTAAAGGTGCCTGGACATCAGAGCCAGCCCAAGATGTTTTGCTACCTAAAGCCGAGCACCAAACGGCATCCCCTATTAACAGGGATGGGGACTCGGACTCGAGGACTCGACTCGTGAGTCGGACTGAGTCCCCCCTCTGACTCGACTCGGACTCGAGTCCCAATATTTTTAATGGGACTCGAGACTCGACTCGGGACTCGAGACCAAGGACTCTTCAACATCCCTGGGCTGTGCCAGAAGGAGTGGAGAGGAGCGTGATTACCGGCGAAGAGCGCATGGAAGCGAGGTGTGCTGCTGCTCGGCCACTATGGACGGCTACCAGGAGTGCAGCCCCAACAGTGTGTCAAGATTTATTTTGATTGATGTGTTGCGTACTTGGGAGAGGCAGAAGAAGGACCTGAGATTACTCTGTGTGGCTGCTCTGAGTGTGTTTCTGGTTCCAGCAAGTTCATCACCAGTGGAGCGGGTGTTCAGTGAGGGTGGAATTGTGATGAGATCTCACCGTTCCAGAATGGGGCCCAAACATTTAGAAAAAATCATGTTCCTCAAATGCAACATGGATAAGTTTTAGGAAGTACAGCAAGTTTATTTTTTAAAATCATTTTTCTAAAATGCAACCTTTCAGACATTTTGGGTTTGGCCTCCTCTGCCTGCCTGGTCTCTTCTTGACCAGTTCAACAGTTGAATTGACCAAGAGAAAGGCCTCTGCCTGCCTGCTTTGGGGTTCCCTGCCTCCTCTGCCTGCCTAGTTATTTTGGGTGTTTCTGCCTGGTCTGTTCTTGCCAAAATCAGTTACAGAGTTTTGAAATAAAAAGGCACACTTGTGCCTAAAATTTATTTAAACCACACATCTGAAGTAGCCTTATTTTGTTGGGAAAAACCCCCATTGATTTTAATAGGGACTCGTGGAGTCAGCTTTGGGAGTGACTCGTGACTTGTGACTCGTGAGTCACCATTTTGGACCAAGGACTCGGACTCGGACTCGAGACTCGGGTCCAAAGACTCGTGACTTGACTCGTGACTCGAGACCAAGGACTCTTCAACATCCCTGCCTATTAACAAGGTCCAATGCCGGCCCGGCCCAGCCCTACCATTAGGCAAAGTGAGGTGGCTGCCTTAGACAGCAGACACTGGCGGCGGCAGTATCAGCAGCCTCTGTGCCCCACTGGATATTCCTCCTGAGCCCCCTAGCAGGGATAAGATCAAGATTGTATGCCTGAGGGCAGGGACTGTCTAATATTAATCTTTGTAAGCCACTCTGGGAGCCTTTTCTGGCTGAAGAGCGGGGGTAAAAATGCTGTAAATAAATAAATAACAAATAAATTGCGCAAGTAGTTCCTCATGTGTAAATGCAGAAAAATGGCGGTGGGGTGGGCGGAAGCATGCATAAATCCATGCAAAAATAAAAAATAAATATTCTTCCTTATAGCAAATAATCATCTCTGGCCCTGGCTCAGTTCTTCGGGTTTTGGTGGGCCCATCTCTTCAGCCCGATGGGCAGAGGAGGCAAGTGGCAAACTAGCGTGCAGGGCCGGTGCTACCATTAGGCCAACTAGGCAGCCGCCTAGGGCGCAGGGCTAAAGGGGGCGCCGGGCTAAAGGGGGCGCCAGAAACGCCTTGAAAAAAAAATACAGCACTCTCAAGTGGGAAGGGGGGGGCGCTAAATATCTGATCTTGCCTAGGGCACCAAACTGCCTTGCACCGGTCCTGCTAGCGTGGATCATATTTGCTCTACCTTCTGACCTGGGATGGATCTACCCTTGGCATTGTAATGCCGGACTGACTCACTGGCGTGTCACGTGACGATCACCCCCAAACCATCCTCCTTGTGCTTATTTCTGCCATTATATCCTGGATTTCTTCAGTTATATCACAATGTTTTTATATTTGGCATTTCCCCCAGCAGTTTATATTTCAGTGTGTGCTAAACTTGTGGTATTGTTCTTGGGGGGGGGGGGGGGGCTACATGCAAGAAGAAGTGTCCTATTGGGCAAAACGGCAGCAACTCTGAGAAGGGGATAAGCCCGTTTCCCTCACCGTCCCCACAGCTTCTTTCTCTGACTTGCCCAGTAAACTGGAGAGTAAATGCAATGCTGCTTCCCCGCTCCGCTCCCCTCCCCCATCCTTTGACAAAATAACATTTCCAGTGTCTTTTCAAATCCTCTTGCCTCAAGGAACAACTAGCTGAAAAGGTAGCCGAGCCCATACGCATGTCTACTCAGAAGTAAATCACGTTATCTTCAAGGCGCTTACTCAGAAGTAAACCACATTGACTTCAGTGGCGCTTACTCTTGGGAAAGCCAGCACGGGAGAGGGGGCCGCGCTGGCTTTCAGGAATTGCTTTTGGGTGGAGGAGGGGAATGGGGGTGCTGATCCAGCTGGCTTCACCGCATTGGGGGTGGGAGGACGGCAGCAGGCACTGGCAGCAACACCGCAGCTTCCCCACATCCCCTTCTCCTTCTCCATGATTTTTGATGAGAGAGGGCAGGAGGGGCTGTCATTTTTTTCCCCTTTAAAAAAAATATATCTGTTTGCTCCTTTGCACCTACGCATAGCTAATGGATCTAAAACACACACACACACACACACACACACACACACACACACACAAATCAACCTTAAAGGGCCATTTCCCTGCACACATCACCTTTCCAACTCCTCCTACTTCCCCCACAACTGCATCTGTGTGTGGCACAAGATCACGTTTTCAACACAGTGGAAACTGCGCTGTATTCATTAGCATGTGCCCCAACAGTGGTGAATGCGCTTTGCACAAATACCACAACAGAGCTCCCTGATCAAACGGAAGGGGCTCTAGTGTAGATTCCCCCCCCCCCATGAAGTAATGCACCTTTAAAGCTAATTCTGTTCATGTTCAGAGGTACTCTGGACCTTGACTTGGGTGCCATTTGTTGCTCTGCCTCAGGCAGCAAAATGTGTTGGGCTGTCCGTGATCCAATGCTTTAAAAAGTCTCAGTGCGCCGTTCAGACAACCGTTCCTGTCTTCATCTGCCCCCTTATATTGCAGTGCATGAAGCAGCCCACTTTACTTCACCCTTGCTGCTTCACCCTTGCAGAACACATTCCAGGTCAGGGCCGGTGCTACCATTAGGCCAACTAGGCGGCTGCCTAGGGCACTGGGCTAAAGGGGGCGCCAGGAGCATAGGGCTGGAGGGAGGGAGGGCTCAAGTGGGAAGGGGGGGCGCTAAATATCTGATCTTGCCTAGGGCACCAAACTGCCTTGCACTGGTCCTGTTCCAGGTGAACTCCATGACTTCTCCTCCCACAACCTGCTGTCTCATTCTCCTCCCCCTCTTCTGTGGCTGAGAACTGTGCCTTAAATGTGCAGGTGCTTGTGTAGTACTCATCCAACTGCACTGCCTCAGAATGCACAGGGAGGGTTGCTTGTTGTCTGAACGCAGTTGATATAACAAACCATGGTGAACAACCCACAGTTGACAGCCCAGCAACAAACCATGGATTCTCTTCATGGGTTGTTTGTGGTTAACATGCCATGGCTTGTTAGCGCAGTTGGGTTCAGACAACATGATAATTCACGTTTCAACAACAACCCATGGTTCAATGACAACCCACACTCAACCCATACTATGCTGACTCAGCTTGTCTGAGCGTGGAAAGCTAAGCAGGGTCAGGCCTGGTTATTACTTGGATGGGAGACCCCTCCTCTAGTTTCCTGCATTGAGCAGGGGGTTGGACTCGATAGCCTTGTAGGCTCCTTGCAACTCTATCTATGAAATCTATGAAACCCTTGAGTGTTGGTTAGCGTGTTGTGTGAACCCAGTCAGTTGGGGTTTTGGACCTTTTGAGCTCCTGTAGTTTGCTGCAGTAGCTTGTAGGAGGAGCTTGTAGGAGGAGTTTTGCCAGACTTTGTTATGTAGCAATGTTTGCAAGCCTGCTTGATCTATACATGTTTTTGCCTGCTACCCAAAACAACAGCAACCTCAAACCAGGGAGCCCTGATACATGACAAGCTTCAAGCAGAGACACAGAGACAAAAATACACGGTACAGCCAGCATACTGTCTAGGATATGAACCCAGTACCTCTCATACCCTATATGAAAAGCATACCAGCCTTCTGGTGCCCTCCCAGCCTTCTGGGAGTGACGGGAGTTTAGTCCAACACACCTGGAGGGCCCCAGGTTGGGGAAGACTGCCTTAGATCAACAATCCAGACGTGTGAAAGGACGATTCCACGTGTGTCTTTACAATTTTGAATTGCATTTCATTCCTGTTGCTCCTTCAGTCAATACTGAAGGTGTTGGCATACAAATAAGTAAGATCATTCTAACCTTGTAGAATGGGATAAGATAGGGTACTGCCACCCTCATTTTGGGGAGCAGTTGCATTTCTTGATTGCACAAATCACATCCACAGTAATCACATAGAATCATAGAATCAAAGAAAAGTAGAGTTGGAAGGAGCCTACAAGGCCATCGAGTCCAACCCCCTGCTCAATGCAGGAATCCAGGTCGAAGCATCCCTGACAGATGGCGGTCCAGTTGCACCTTGAATGCCTCCAGATTGGGAGAGACCACCACCTCCCTAGGTAGTTGGTTCCATTGTCTTATTGCTCTGACAGTCAGGAAATTTTTCCTGATGTTTAGGTGGAATCTAGGTTCCTGTAACTTGCGCCCATTATTCCGTGTCCTGCAAACTGGGATGATCGAGAAGAGATCCTGGCCCTCCTCTGTGTGACAACCCTTCAAGTACTGGAAGAGTGCGATCATATCTCCCCTCAGTCTCCTCTTCTGAAGGCTAAACATGCCCAGCTCTTTCAGTCTCTCCCCATAGGGCCTGTCCAGCACTGCCCAGCCATGATTACCACTGGCTCAGGACAGATTTTTCATGATCACTCTCACCCTAATTAAGTGATTCGGAAGCAAATCCCTCTTTAGCTAGCATGATCCTGAGCATGGCAGGGTGCTTAAAGTGGATGAGGAGTAAGTTAAGGACATTATTTAAGGAAGGTATTCTGTTCATTCTAAGCAGGGGAAAGCATCTGAATTTTAAAAGAACACATGTTACCTGATTTAGATGTTTCCGATACTACAATCAATAGATGCGGACATGCACATCAACATTGGAATAAAGTGGGGAATAAAGGTTTGTTGTTATGAAGACATCACGTATTCTCCATTCACTTCTTTGAGACCCAGTGTGGAAATATCACACCGTATTTTGAAGCTAATAAACTTGCTGCTACACAATCCTTACACTGCTCCTTAAGTCTCCAAGAGATTTCATAGACAAGCTCTACTAGGATGTGAGAAAAAGAGAGGGTGATCAAGAAAAGCTCCCCCCCCCCCCAGATAGCACCAGGTGTTGTCTGGGTGCTGCCGCCTACAATGGTGTGATGGGTGGCTACCAGGGAAAGAGCCTTCTCTGTTGTGGCCCCCCATCTGTGGCATGCTCTTCCCAGGGAGATCCACTGGGCATCCTCACTGAATAGGTTTAGACACCAGGTCAAGACCTTCCTCTTCCAGTAGGCATTTAATCTTTAATCTGTTGCTCTGGTTATTACCTTCACTGCTGGCTGTTTAATATTTTAAGGCAATCTCATGCACATTTAGAAAAAAAATTCTACAACTCCCAGTATCCCTCAGCCAGCCAGCTGTAGGACTTTTTTTTTTCTGTCTAAGCATTCATAGGATTGCACCCTAAATATTTTTTATATTTTAATCTTATGCCTTTTTAAAATATTTTCATTGTTGTAATTATTATTTTGGTTGTTATTTTATTGATTTTGTTTTGTTTTAATTGTAAACTGCTTCAAGGGCATCCGCTATTTGGGTGGCCTATAAATTTAGGACACAATCCTATGCATGTTCAGACAGAAAAAAAGTCCTACAACTCCCAGCATTCCCCAACCAGCAGCTAGCTGGAGAATGCTGGGAGTTGTAGGACTTTTTTCTGTCTAAACATGCACAGGATTGTGCCAATAATAATAATAATAATAATAATAATAATAATAATAATAATAATAATAATAAAGGAACCTGTCCTTAGAGCTTTGTGTTTGGTTTTTAGAAAACAACAACACATTCAAAGAGGCTGGGCAACCCCAATCAGACTGTAGTGACTCCTGCCTTCTAGCCAACATGGATCAGTTGACACTGGCCAGCCAGAGCACTAGGAACGAAGCAACGCCAATGCTTTTACCCAGCCACCACAAGCTTTAACTCTTACTGAATGGTTTTAAACCATTGTATTAAATGGTTGAACTGAATGGGTATTAATTAAACTTGGTATTTCATGGGGTTGTTGTTGTTGTTGTTGTTGTCTTCTAATGCTATATAAGAGCCCATTTATCACCCCACCAACATCAGTAGTCCTCACAGAAGTCCTGTTTGATGCGCCAGGAGTTTTAACAGACTGAGTCTGTGTCAATTAGTATACAGACCGTGTGTATGCCTATGCCTTGGTCCACTGGCTGAATGTAGGAGGTAGGGCTCCCATACACAATATCATGCACACACACACCCCTCAAGTGAGTCATTCCAGAGGCAGTGCTACCTGGGTTTGGCTTCCTTTGCGGCAGAGGCCATTAAGGACCTCTGGGCCCAGATTGAGGCGAGTGCAACTTGGCTGGCAAAAGAAGACCTCCCTGCTTGCTCCTCCCTATGGCACCGCTTCCAGCCCCTAAAAATGCCACACAGAGGGTCAGGGGACCCTATTGAATCGGGTAAGTTGTGGTGTGGGAGGAGGGGGGATCCCCCCCAAAATCAGGTAGAGGCACCTTCCGTGAGCGGGAGCCCTTCTGTCCATGGAAAGCAGATCCTGTATCCATCCCATGGTGTTTTGTAATTCTTGGTTTGTTTATCGATATACAAGCAAAGCAAAGGTGGTGGCCAGCAATGGCCACACTCCTGCCTGGCAACAAACCCGCTACCTCCTATCAGATCTCTAGAGACAGGCACACTGTACTCCAAGATGTTTCCAGCCTTCAGCTCACAGCCCCTCCTCTCTCTCTAAGGCAGGGGTGCAGAATCTCAGGCCCAGGGGCCAGATCCAGCCCTCTGTGGTTCCCCAGGAGGCCACCCTCTTTCCTCCAACCACCGATAGTTTGGCGGCTCCCCAGCTCTCATGCAGTTGTTTTCTCCACTTGAAAAGGTGGAAATGCTTCTCCTAAAGCTTAGTTATGGGAAGTGAGAGCTTTAAGCTAAAATATGCTGGTATGTTTTGGTATGTTTAGCCATGCCCCTTTTGCCTTCATGAGTTGCCCCCACACTGCTGGAATGCGGCCTCCTCCAGAGAGCTTTTCCACAATGGAATTTGGCACCCAGGCTGAAAGGGGTTCTCTACTCCTGCTCTAAGGGGTAACCTGATGCCCTTCATTTGTTTTAGGTAGCTGACTGCTCCCATAATCCCTGACCACTGGCCCTGCTGGCTGGGCCCTTTTGGAGTTACGGTAGTCCAAAACATCTGGAGGGCACGTTGCCTACTAATTGCTGTTCCTTCACACACAGCAATACCTTCATCAGCCCCCTCCCCTTAGCTGGAGAAGGAGGAGTGGGTCTGCCACATTCTCAAGCTCTGGTTTCCCCCTCACTTCCCCCCCCCACACACACCCCTCCAACTATTCCAGAGACACTTCTGTATATCTCCCACTAGTTCCCATTAACAAAGCCTCCACCAGCCATTCTAGGCCATTAAGAAGTAATCTCCTTCACTCTTCTTAACAGTATCAGAGCTCTCCTGTCTGCAAGGGCTGCCCTTCCACTGAATTGAATGGGATGCGCCACAGGATGCAAGAACTAGTACGGTATATATCACAGTGCATCAGAAGCAATGGATTAGCAGATACAGCAGCTGCTGTATGGAAATCAATTTCTGCATTCAGAGCAGGTTGTCCACCAGAGGAAAGGTTGCTGCAGAGGAATATCCAGCACACGACACGCACAATATTTTTGCCTGCACTAAGAGGCCTTCTAACAGATTTAAAAAAAAAAAAAAAAAAAAAGGCTACCCTCCAAAGATGATCAGGAAAACTGTTTTATTTCTTTGCCGAAGCACTCTAATTCCTAGTCATGCCTAATGCATTTGGAGTATAACCATCTTTCTCAAAGGCTGGTTCCTTACAAACAGTTTCAAAAGTGTAAATCGGACGACGTGACTAAAAAATTGACACAGCAAGGGTGATGCACAGTTGCCGCTTCCCCTCTGCTGTCCTTCCACTGGCAGCCAAAGACCTCTTTATTCAAGCAGGCCTTCGGTGTATAAGCTGGTCTGTTGGGTTGGAGGCAGTTTTTACTCTGTTATTGTTGATTTTTTAATTGTTTTAAAATTTTGTTTAACGTATTTGTTTTATTATTGTTTTTATCAAGTTTTATTAGTGACTGTAAGCTGCTTTGAGTGCCATTTTTGGTAGAGAGGCAGGGTAGCAGTCAAATAAATAAATAATAAGTAATAGAGCCACATCATTCATGCATAGATGGCAGGTTGGGGCTGCTTTCTTCCTCTCCTTTCTCCTCCTCCTCCTCCTCCAGCAGGAGGAGGGGATCCAAAACTATTGTATCTTTGCCATTGGTTTGCTTCAGCTTTGGTTTTGTAGATGCTGTGTATACCTGGATTCCTGGCAGGTACATTCATAGAAACAACCTCAATTTATTCAACACGATCTAATTCCTGCCTTTGGCTATTAAAAACTTCTGTTGCCAATCTTAGCATTCTGCTCGTTTAGCAATTTGATTACACCCTAAAATGCAATGGACTTATTAGCTGTCAAACTGCTTGGTTTATTTTCACCTTGAGGGAGCAGTCCTAAACTGAGGAACAGTGGCAGCTGAGGAGCCATTGGAAGGAAGCTGTGGGCCTTTCTCTGGGAAGGAAGAGCAGGAGACCTGCCAGCAGAGGTCTCCTTTTCTGCCCACAGTGCTCCTATAGTGGTGCCCGCCCCCCTAAACAGCACATATTGGAAGTGTGTCAGGGGAGTGAGGCAGCCACGGATTTACAGGATCCTAAACCCTCTTATTACCTGGACATCTCCCCCCAGGGGGCGGAGGTAAAATATCCCAGCCTAGAACTGGCATAGTTAATTAATTCCCATTGATCTCAAGAAGGAGGAGGAGGAGGAGGAGGAGGAGGAGGAGGAATGGGGGGGGATGTAAGGGCGAGAAACCCATCCACCCTGGCTGCAGTGAGCTGGTAGGGCTTTGGATTGGGTGGTAGATTCACTGTGGATTTCCCCCCCCCCCCTTTAATATTTCTGTGCTTTGCACACTTTCCTGGGAGTAATCCCAATTGAACCCAATGGGATTTACTTTTGAAAAAACATGCATAGGATTGCACAGTTAATGTAGTATTAGGGGAGTATATACGGTATCTGCCATACACACATAGGTGTCTAATCCCTCACTGAGTTTCCTGATAAGGTCCTGCCTTCAAAGATACTTCTGGCAATCAGTTACCTGACTGATGGAAGTAGGTATTATTAAAATAATGATGGTGATGGTGATGATGGAAATATTTTTTTAGAAGCATTGTTGGTTTCTCTTCTGTAACTTTCATCACTGTATTGTCACTACAGAAGGGAAAACAAAAGATGGGTTTGCATTGGTGTCTTGCTATGAATGGCTTGCCCTATGGAGCAGCCTCCCTTCAATTGTGTATCTGTTCCAAACAGTTATAGTGACATTTACTCATGTGCATGCAAACTGAGCTTCAGGGCCTGTGCCTGAAGAGACTCAACTGCTCAACTTCACAGTTCACCCTCTACACTATTCCCCTTTAGGCTGCCTAAATATCTGTTGTTCCATGCTGACGCAATTTTTTTTGTTCTTTTTCCTCAGGAGAAATGGTCATGACATGGCAGGTGTCATTCAGGGAGGAGCCAAGAGATTGTTTCTCATGGTTGCCTGCTTATGGAAAGTTTGCCTCCAACTCGATACCTCTTGCCAAACACAAGACAAAGTCATGCACACTTCCTGCTTGTTGTCCTTGGACAGCCATTCTCAAAGCAATGATGCTGGAATCAAGGAGAGACCAGACTGAACTGAGAAGAGATATGACCATCCTTATTGCATAACTACATATTGCACACAAATGCAATCCCTTAAGGAACATCCCCCCCCCAATATGTACCTACCCAACCCTTAAGGTCATCAAGTGAGGCCCTTGTCCAAGTTCCCCTCTCCGTCTGATGTACAGAGGGTGGCAATGAAACAGAGGGCCTTTTCTGTGGTGGCCCCACTGGTTATGGAATGTTCTGCCTAGAAAGGTGTCTACTGTAACATCTTTTCGGTACCTGGCAAACATCTTGTTCACCCAGGCTTTTAAAACATTTTTCAATATTACTGAATATTTCAAACATTGGAAACATTTTATAAAAAATCATGTTTATTATTTTAAAATCTGACATTAATTAATTCAATGGGAAAGACGAGGGGCGTCCAAAGCCCCCATGAATTGTGACTTCAAGGCACACCAGCTGACTTCAGGTGGTGGCTCCTGATGGAGCCAGCTGTGCTCATCCCTAGCTTGTCTGTGAAGCCTCAGGACATAAGAATGTAAGAAGAGCCCTGCTGGATCAGAGACCAAGGGTCCATTCATACAGTGGCCAACCAGCTGCCCACGGGAAACCCACAAGCAGGACATGAGTGCAACAACAGCACCCTGGACAAATTCAGCCTGGAGGCTTGGGATTTCCCACCCCTGCTTTAATCTTTCCTTTGGCAGCAAGCATTTCATCATTTTTATATTTAACCCTGTGGGATTGCTGTAGCTCTCCATAGGTGTTTTTATTCTGTAAGCTGGTATTGTGTTGCCTTATGGCAGGGATGGGGGGGGAACCTTCCACGTGTGGAGGTTTCCCATCTGGCCCACAGAGGCTTGGATTCCCTCCAAGAGCCCTGCCTCTCTTCCCCTCTCCAAGCCCCCTCCCTGGAGGCTACCGAGGGCTTGGGGAGGGGTGCAGGGAGATAAATCCCCCCCTGTTGTCTCTGCCCAGTGGTATATTCTATGCATTTGCACGGCGTGTGCAGTGAGCCCCCCATAGAGGAAGGTGGTCTGAAGCTGCTGACACTGAGGCCTCTAACATTGTGAGAGAGCCTGGGAAGACACACACGATTTGATATGCTTACACTCATGGAGAATATGCTCAGTTTAACTTGGCTTCCTTTCCATCTATGTGGGGAAACAAAGGCACAAGAGGGCTTAACTCAGCCCTGGTTGAGAGACTCTGAGGAAGAAAGAATTTTCTATTATGACAGGGGCTGGAGTGTGTATACTTAAAGTAACGCAATGCCTGCCAGAAGATTCTATACTTTTTAATATAGCATACACAGTACATATTTACACTGGCTCCGTTCCTACCAACTGAATTGTTTGCCTGTAATGGTCATGATTTCATTTCTTCAGTGTGGGATACTTTTACTGCCTTCCCGGTTCAGTGTTTTCTTCAAAGGAGCTGGGGTGTGCGTGTTAGTAAAGTGTTGTTTGTAACCCTGGGCAATAGGATCACACCCTCTATTGTGTGGGCCCAGAATGCAAAAGCTGATAGTTCAGGCAGTATTGTCTGGATGAATATAGGCCAACAGCCCACCGTGGGTTAGTGTGGCGTGCGGACCCAGACATTGTGAAGCAAGCTGGAATCAGGATCCCAGTTATCTGTCCAAAGGAAGCAGAATGGAAGTCCAGAAAGAGAGGGGAAACAGAGCTTTTGAAGACAGTAGGCAGCCAGGACAAGATGCAAGATGTCTCAGTGGATGAGTAAAGTGAGGAAGCTCATGAGATAACAGCAGAACCCACCCACCCAACCAGCCCTCTGGTGTTTGGACAAGGTCTCTGAAAGGTCCACGGATCAGCAAGAAATAATTGCCGCCATGGGGAAAGGGGACAAGCTCTTCAGCTGTGGAAGAACAGACTCATTTACAAGATAATAATAGTGATATGTTTGCTTGGCTAAAAAAGAAATAGCAGTAGGGCTAGGGATCAAAAAGTCATAGATTTCATAGTTCATAGAGTTGGAAGGAGCCTACAAGGCTATCGAGTCCAAACCCCTGCTGAATGCAGGAAACTAGAGGAGGGGTCTCCCATCCAAGTCATAACCAGGCCTGACCCTGCGTAGCTTTCCACACTCAGACAAGCTGAGCCAGCATAAGCCACAGGCCTGTTCAAGATCTGTCATCCCACTGGAGATGCTAACCGGGCTTGGAAAATTATTTCCTATTTGCAATCTGCTGTAACCCTCATGTACATCTGACAGCTAGCATTGGAGACCAGTGGAGGGGTGGGGGAGGCAACTGACCAATGCAGGAGAAAATTTTATCTATTTATTTATTTATTTATTATATTTATACCCCGCCTTTTTTCCTGCAAGGAACCCAAGGTGGCTTACATAATCCTCCTCCTCCTCTCCATTTTATCCTCACAACAACCCTGTGAGGTAGGTTAGGCTGAGAGTCAGTGACTGGCCCAAAGTGAGTTTCATGGCTGAGCGGGGACTAGAACCCGGATCTCCCGAGTCCCAGTCCAACACTCCCACCACTACGCCACACTAGCCTTAAAAGGTGCTTTAGGGGCAGGTATTCTTATTTCAGTGTAAGGAAAGCGCCAAAGGGGAGGGCATTGACAAGAGGGGGGATCATACGGGTACGCTTGGCTAAATGGCAGACAGCAGTCTTTCGCTCTTGCGCAAGAGCCCCCCAATAATAAAAAGCTTGTGAACACGTTCCCGCGTTCATAAGGAAGGGCTTGGAGAATTATTTCCTTTTTGTGATCTGATGCGGGCAGGGGGAGTTTCCCTCATCAGCCAGCAATGGCAGCGGACCAATTGCAGAAAGGGCACTTCCTAGTGAACGCCTTTTTGCCAAAAACAGACACAATGCAGTCCACATGCTGAAGCTAAGCAGGAATGATCCGGGTCAGTGCTTGCAAGGGTGACTGCCTGGGCTGCCCACATCTGTTCTCCTGCATTCAGCAGGGGGTTGGACTCGATGGCCTTATAGGCCCCCTTCCAACTCTACCTCTTCTATGATTCTATTTTAAAAGGCTGCTTCACATTACATGTTTCACCGAAGTAATAACCTGCCCATAACGCTCCTGCTCTCCTGCAGCCGCCAGCCACTCCCCCCCCCCCCCGCCGCCAGTCGTTTGTGCTTGTTGCTTCCCTCCACTGGTCTCCATTCCGAGCTGTCAGATGTACATGAGGGTTACAGAAGCAGTGAGCAGGATTGCAAAATATATATATATATATATATATGGCAAAATCCCTGGCAGGGCAGCAAAACGGAGGGGGAAATTGCACACACCTCTCATGGCACAGCAGTAAAACGGAGAGAGAAATTGTGCAAATGTCAAGGCAGAGCAGTACAACAGAGGGAGAAATTATGGATACGTAATTCATGGCAGAGCAGTGGGACAGAGGGGACATTTGCACAAGTTTCATGGCAGGAATTCCCCGCGTTCATACGGGCTTGGAAAATTGTTTTCTTCTTGTGATCTGATGCAGGGTGGGGACGGGGGAGCTTCCCTCATCAGCTGTCAACTGCAGCAGACCAATTGCAGAAAAGGTGCTGCTGAGGTAGGGAACAAGGATTTGTGCCACAAAGACCCCTGAGATATGTGCCAGCGGCCTGAGGACTGAGAGGGACTGAGGGGGAAACAAGCTACAGGAAGCTGCTGGGTAGGTGATTGTCTGTCAGGACAGGAGACAATTAGGCATCCTCCGCTGCTTCTTCTCAGGGTGGCTTAGTGTGATGGGAAAACACACCCAGCGAAGCTTTCTGGAGCTTCCTAATCTGGCTGGAGGAAGAGAGATAACAACAGCAACTTGGCTTGCTCTCGATTGGAACACTATTATAGCCAACGCTTTCTTTTTGCCAATTTTGAATCCCTTGCCTATATCCACCAAAGAATTTTCTGCTTTTCTCAGGATCCTAGGATACTTTGGGTGACCTCCTTCTGGCAACAACATCACACACACACACACACACACACGCACGCACGCACGTGCGCGCACACACACACACACACACGTCCCATTCTTTGACAACAAGCGGCTGCCAGCTAGGCAACCAAAAAGCCCACGCAGAGCAGTCTGCATTCACGTTGCAAGCTTCAATGCATCCTCTGTGCGATTGCGTGTGTTTTATCTCAAGGCAGTGCACATGGAGTGCTGGATGGTGGCCATGGTTTTTAAAATATTCCTTTCCTTTTCTCTCCCAGACAAATTGTGCTCTGCTCATTTTCTTTCATTTCCTCGACATGCCTTTGCTCTGCTTCCCCTGAGCCCACTTTGGCAAGAATGGGGAGGAGGGCTGTTTTTTTTTTAAAGTGTGATATCACCCTGTAGCTTTGATGTCAGAGACTGATTTCTTCCCCCACTGTTGGGCCACCCACTGATTCCAATCAGCATAAGTGGGGAGAAACATCTTTCTGTTTCAGCCAGGCAGTTCACCCCTCTCATCCTCCTGCTGCTGCTGTATGTACAAGCCAGGGTGAGCATGCCCGCTTGAGTGTGCCAGAACAAAAATGTGCTAAAATGCTACTGCTGTCCAGTTCTTTGCATGCTGCTAGGAGTGCACTGAGCTGGTGCTTTCCCAAGGAGGGTAGAACCACTGCTGTTCTTCTAAGTGCCGTTCTCAGCTGCCCAGGAAAAACGGGTAAGGAAGAGAATAATTGGACTGCATCCCATGTTGGATTACCACTTCAGTTTCTCACCCTGCCCCTGTCTGCCAGGCTCTGCTCCAAATGCCTGTGCCAGTTGGATGTGGGTTTGTTCCCAAGAAAGGAGCAGATGCCTGGACCTCACGGTTTTTTAAAGATGGATTAAGAACATAAGAAGAGCCATGCTGGATCAGACCAAGGGTCCTTCTAGTCCAGCATTCTGTTCACACAGTGGCCAACCAGTTGCCCACGGGATCCCACAAGCAGGACATGAGTGCAACAGCACCCTCCCACCCATGTTCCCCAGCAACTGGTGTACATAGGCATATACTGCCTCTGATACTGGAGGTAGCATATAGCCATCAGGACTAGTAGCCACTGAGAGCCTTCTCCTCCAGGAATTTGTCCAATCCCCCTTTAAAGCCATCCAAATTGGTGGCCCTCATTATATTTTGTGAAAGTAAATTCCATCGTTTAACTATGAACTGTGTGAAGAAGAACTTCCTTTCATCTGTCCTGAATCTCCAGCCAGTCAGCTTCATGGGATGACCCCGCGTTCTAGTATTACTACCTGGTCCTGGTGACTTCCTGGAGCTTCCTGCCATAAGGAAGAGACTTCTGTTCCAAGGGAATGCCAGCTGTGGATTCCACACTCGCCTTACAAGGCACAAGGTGTTTGCTGCAATGTCTGTGCAGGGTGGTTTTGGAAGCTGCTGAGGATCTACCCACAGTCATCTGCACTTGGCTGAGCAAGTCTATAGAAATCTGATGGCTGGGAACTAAATGGAGAGGAAATTTGTGCGCCTGCAATAACTGCTCTGCAGGTGTGCAGATCTTCCCTCCATTCGCCGCCTTGCCCTTAAATTGGCACAAATTTCCTCTCCATTTACTTCCCAGCTATTAAATGTGTGTATATTTCCCAGTCCAAAAAAAAAAAAAAAAGCACAAATATTCCCAACAGTTTTTTAAAAAAAACAACACACACCTTAGAGGTGGCAGAATGGGATGGAACAAATGGAGTGCCAGCACCAACAGTACTTACACACACCCAGTGTAAAACAAGTGTGGCATGCAGCCTTCACCAGCTCCACTTCTCCTTCATGTTATGATTGTGGAGGTCTTCTTGTGGCTGCCTTTTTTTTAAAGAAGCAAAACAAGGATGGCACAAGAAGAGAAATTACGAGACCAAAAAAAGAAGCGGGGGGGGGGAGAAAGAGAAGGGAAGAGAAAGCACCACCTAACATTATGGAGTAGTAAATACTATAGTACTCAGTGCTGCTCCAAATGAAGCGAGGAATTTTTCCACAGGGAGTACCCTCCGGATTGGAATGCTGAGTTTTTATATGAAGCGTGTTTGTTTCTGCAGTTACTGATGACTACAATGGGCGAGTCAATCACTTGTCAGAGAGAGCTCATTACAGCTGGTGTAGACAAGAAATGGGTAGTCAATAGCACAGCACACTGTTCTCGGCAGGGTACATGGCCTGGGAGAACTAAATCTTTTATTGGCTCTGTGTGCTAGCATTCTTTCCTCTAATAATGATGGAAGACTGACTACTGGCATTCAAAGGCCATGCAGGAAGAGAACCATGCTGCCCACTTGTGTAGGATTGCCCTCAGTCTCTTTCAGGGCTGCTTAGTCCAGGGCTCATCCTTGGAACCCCTGGGGAGGAACCACCAGTGTACGGTCAGTCTGAGATGTCAGACTTAGATGATGTGCCTGGGAAGACACTCGATGAAGAAGAGATGGAGGGGGCAACTGTCAGAACACTACACAGCTTCTACAACAGGGTTGCAGAACTACTTTCAGCCCATGGGCTGAATTCCATTGCAGAGAAGTTCTCGGGGGCCACATTCCGGTGGTGGCTGGAGCCAAAGGCAAAGGGGGCAAGGCCCCATATACCAACAATACCAGCATATTTTAGCTTACAGCTCTTGCTTCCAGGAACTGAGCCTTAGAAGAGGCGTTTAAACCTTTTAGAATGGGGGGAAAAACAGACAAAGGCCATGAAACCACCAAATGAGTGGTGGTCGGGGGGGCAGGGGAAAGAGGCATAGCCCTCTGGGGAACCCCAGAGGACTAGATTGGGACCTCAGGTGGGCCAGATTTGTCCCTTGAGCCTGAGGTTCTGCACCCTGCTCTACAAGAGGCGTTCAGTTGAATGGGACTTAATCCTCTACGAGTTTGTCTAGGTCTAGGGTAAAAAGCAGCAGCAGCAGCAGCAGCAACAACAACCATCCCTGAGTTTCACGGCTCATGGGATGCAGGTAGACCTTGGATCTCCCACTTCCCCAGCCAAACCCAACACACTGCCCACTATGCTCCACTGGCTCTCTTAAAAGAATACCCTCATCACAATAACAACCTCTCTTCTGATTTCCAGGGGAAATCCACACACATTGATCAGAGGGATTAAGATGAGATGTTTTTCCTAAAACTGGCCTGTGCCAGCTAGTGTTTTGGCCCTCCTGGCTTGCCATACCAGCAAGTCCCTAAATTAAGCTTTCTGCAAGTAGTATCAAGTACAAAAAAAGAAGGGATGACACCATGTTTTTCCTTAAACTTGGCAGTTGCTTGTGGACACCAGTATCATCCATTCCCCCCTGCGTTCAGTAGGATGGATTCTTCAAAGAACGACCCTTTGAGCTCTGCAGTACACAGCTGGCCCTCCTGCAAGCTTGTTTGGAAAGATGAAAAGTGCAGCTGGGGTTCTTTCTTGCCCTGGAAATTAACAGCAGTGGAACTCAACTACCTGTGGATCTCCTGATAGGGCAGTGTCATCTCGTTTGCATTGTGGAGTGAACTTCCAAAATTGTAGAGGGGTTGCTTGTTTTTAAACATCAAACTTTGTTTCCAGTCTTTTATTGAAACAGTGATCCTGTAGTAGGTACTAACGGCCTCCACGGCAGGCACGTAATCGAATCCTGTATGACCACAGCCATGTCATACACAGCTGCAGAAATGAGATTGCCCCTTTTCAAAGTTAATCCTGCTCAGCAACACAGCTTCCCTTTCCTCCACCCGCCCCCCTTTTGCAATGGGCACGGAAGCTCAGCTATTTTGACATTTCTGGCTGCGAATCCTGCCCTCGGCAAACACATTTTGATGCCGATACAAGGCCTCTTGGCTGCCAGTGCTCATACCCATCTGTTCAGATGGCATCTTGCCCGTACACAAGATGGTATGCTATTTTTACCAAAGCAGAGGTGCCAAACGGACCAGATGTTCTCAGCCGCAAAGTGAAATGGAATCATTTGGGAGCTTTATGAAGTACCATCTCACTGGGGCAATGCCAGAAAGAAGTCCCTCTTCTTACATTCCAATCCATCCCACCTTAATCCCATCACCAGTTTCACCACCACCGCCATTTTAAAATATTGTGCTTCGATTTCACTTGTTAGAGTGAGAGTGCCTATTATGCTGCCACCAGCCTGACAACTGGTACAACAGGGATCTTCAGCACACAGTTGCATGCACTGTTGCGCATAAAGGTTCACCTGTGTCTATAGGAAGGCTGGGTTTCTGAGCCCACCCACCAATTGTATTCATGGCTTGTCTGGCCTTCATGGGGGCTACGTGAGAACTAGGTTAACATCTCAGAGGCACAAGTCAGCAGCTGTGTTAGGATCTGCAACTCAAGACATTAATTTCTCCCTTCACATTTTCTCCTTGCAGTGTAAGTTTGATGTGACAATGGATGGTAATAATTGGCTCCCTGTGTGTGTGTGTGTGGGGAGGGACATTGATGAGAATCCCAGGTCAGCTCATTATATGGGAGAAAAGGGCTGACAGGGTCCTTGTTACGCTCCCTTTGGGAAGGGCCAGCCCTACCATTCAGCATAGTGAAGCAGTTGCCCCAGGCAGCAGATTCTGCTAGGCAGCAGCAAGGAGAGACCCATGTGCCATGTGGCCTGCTCTGTACCCTGTAAGAGAGCCTGCTGCCTCAGGTGCAATGGAGGATGCTGCCCCATCATCAGTGTTGAAGGCGGAGTCACGCCAGTCCAGTAGGCCTTTGTATGTGGGATGAGAGGAGGGGCATCTTTGCCTTAGGCAACAAATGTCTTAAGCCGGCCCTGCATTTGGGGGATTAAGGCCAGAAATTTTTACAGGCCTTGCTATGGTTAGAGGGTTGCTCTAGGACCAGGTAGACCCAGGTTCAAATCCCCAGGAAGCTTACTGTGTGACTTTGAATCAGCCGTATATACCAGATCATATTTATCAACTGAGCCCAGTAGAGATATTTCTAAAATTTGGTCAACAGTATTAAATAAATAAATATTGTCTCCACTGACGTGCAGTGGCTCTCCAGGGTCTCATCTTTGCCATCACCTGCTACCCGATTCTTTTAACTGGAGACACCAGGGGTTGAACCTGGGACCGGCTGCTGCATGCAAACCATGTGCTCTGTCACAGAGCCACGGCCCCTCCCAAGAGAATGCAACCTCTGGGCCAGTCGCTCTCAGCCTAACTTAGTTCACCGGGTCGTTGTGAGGATATAATTGAGGAGGGAGAGAACCTTGTATGCTGCATTGAGCTCACTGGTGGAAAGGTGGGATTGAAAAAAAAAAAGTGAAACCAATTTCACTTCAGAAAAAGAGTGCAGCCTATGGAGACCATGCCAGGCTTTGTAGTGAGGGAAGGGTCAGCAAGTAAGGAGAAAATGGAATCTATTCCTGGGGTCCCCAAGCTGGTGCCTATGGGCACCAATGTACACATGGACGCTTCTCTTGGTGTCTACCAGGTTCTCTGCCTCTCCTGAGATTTACTTTTTTAAATTAAAAAAAAAAAAATAACTGCTGCTGCAACACAATGTGCCAGCCTCCAGCACCGTCTTTATTTGCAAGAATGCCTCTGGCTCTGGGCCCCATGTTTCTGAGCCTCACCAGTTTGCCTCCTGTGACCTGGGTGTTGGAGCAGAAAAATGTGGGTTAAAAAGAGTGTTTTTGTGTTTTGGAGCTCAGACTTCTACTTAGGTTTTTGGGCAAGTTCTTTTTCTTTTAGTCTCACCAGTTTGCCTTCTGGGAAATTCGTGTTTTGTGACCAGCCATGCCCACTATGGGAGCTATTTTGTGAATGGGCAATCCCCACATGGCAGCCATTTTGTGAGAGTGCCCACAACACTCTTGACATTCCAAATGTGCCCACTGACCCAAAGAGGTTGGGGACCACAGTCTATTCAAAAGAGTATGCCTATCTGCTGTTGCTGAGAACTTACAGCAATACAGCAAGCATTACGGCTGGAAAGAACTAGCACACCAGATTTTCAAATCTGGTTCCATGTATTCAGGGGATTCAGTTCAAGGGCCATTGATTGAGTGCTCTGGGCACAAGCACAGGGAAGCATGTTTTCCCTCAAACTTTGCTGGATTTTGTTATTATTATTTTCGCCTTTAGCTCCTATCCAATATTTTTTGCCATTTCTCTTCAGTTGTGTTTACAATCAACTTCCTATACTGATGTATAGGAACATCAGATGAGATACTTTTGCAATTTGCTAGCCTGAAATGATAATTGTATGGTTTTGTTTGTTTTTTGTTCTCGTTTTTGTTGTTGTTGTTGTTGTTCTCATTCAGTTTATTTATCGAAGCGATCTAAATTTACGCACTTTTTCTTGTTCACTATGCGCCGATTCCTTGTTAGTTTGTTCTGAGATAATAACACAGACTTGGTATTACTGATCTGTTCCTGGATGTTCAGATGGTTTGCCCAGCTTCAGCTGGTGTTCCTGTTACATCCCTTCCTGGAGAAGATGGACCTGGCCATAGGAATGCATGGCTTAGTTACTTCCCTGCAATACTGTGACAGTTCAACAGTGCCCCCAGAGTATCTGGTAAATTGGCACCATGCCAGGATGCCTGAATAGGCCTATCTCTTCTCTTTCTTTCTCAATATGCACCCAAAAACTTTTTAAAGAATAGGCTAACCGTTTCAGACTGACTCGGTCTTTTGAGATGTAAGTTTAGAGGCCTTAGGAAGATGGGTCCAGCCACTAAGTAATTTTCTGATTTGCTGGCTAGACCACCAATATCAGAAATGGAAGCTACTGCATGACTGGACAAAACAACAATCAGTCCCTGCTAAGGGGCTGGCTTTTATTGAACTCAGATACCCATAAAAGTAAGAGTTTCTCACTCCTTGAGAGCCTTCCATATACCATCTAACTAGAAGCCAAGATTATGCTCTGGAACCCAGGACTCTACTCAAGTAGCTGGCATATAACTAGCTAAATTAGATAGACTTTTTGATTTTATTTGGAATTCTCTCTGTGTGTGTGTGTGTGTGTGTGTGTGTGTGTGTGTGTGTGTGTGTGTCTGCCTGCCTGCCTGTTGCCCTCTCTGGGAGGGCACCTTGCTATGTACTCAGCTCACTGCATAGCCATCTCAGCTGGACACAAGGAGAAAAAGTGCTCAGCATATTAATCAGTACTTTGCAAGAGCAGGCGTGTGTGTGTGTGTGTGTGTGTGTGTGTGTGTGTGTGTGTGTGAGAGAGAGAGAGAGAGAGAGAGAGAGAGAGAGAGAGAGAGAGAGAGAGATTGTTGCCTTCCCTTGATTTTTAAACCATTTTTCCTTTCTCCCAAAATAAACACCTTTTTATATATATTGCACTATTGGTTGTGTTATTTTAAAAGAGAATTCTCACTATACTCTTCCCCATGTGAAGGACTGCATGGTTACAAAACTAACATTTGTGTTTTTAGGATTTTCATAAGGTTTTGGTTGAGTCCTTTGTTTCTGGGCTTTGGGCAAGAAAATGCAAGCCACCTTCCTTTTGATTTTTTCTTAGGGTTGGGCTGAAAGGAGGGGTCCTTGGCAATAAGACTCAGAAACTCCCCAAGCTGCTGAGCAGACTGGGGTGTATTAGAAGGTTCCTCCTGGTTGGTGGCAGCCTATCAGTAATTCTTTTAGGGGGAACCCTTGTAAAGAAGGGGCCCACCAGTAGGGGAAGTCAACCTCCGTCCTTCCCAGTTCATAACAAATACACTCTATGTGAGTCTGCCCTTGAAGAGTGTTCAGGTACAAAATGTTGCAGCCAGATTGCTTTCTGGTGTGCACTTTGTAGAACATGTTACACCGGACTTATGTCAGCTGTACCAGCTTCAAATTGGTGCCTGGGCCCAGTTCAAGGTGCTGGTTCTTACCTATAAAGCCCTAAATGGCTTGGCGACAGGATATCTGAAAGATCACTGTCTCCCGTATGTACCTTATGTTATGTTATTTATTGAGTTGGCTTGAATTTATGATCTTCATCTCAAGCCATGTTGTATGTTCCACCACCAAAAGAGATTAGGTGGGTGGAATGCAAAATAGGGCCTTTTCTGTCGTAGCACCATGAGTGTGGCACACCCTCCCTAGGATGGTTAGCAGATCTCAAAAGCAAACAACAACAATGAGGAGTTTTATAAAGCTGTAAAAGCCAAAAACAAAAAAGACAGCTGTACCTATATCTTGTTCCCAGCCTTTTTCAAAATTGGTCTCTCTGTCAAGGGAAATTCTTCACTTGTTTCTAAGACTTCCTGAACAATTATTCAGAACTACCTTACCTCTGGCTTACCCAAGGAAGAAATCCCTTCCTAGGGAGGTTGGATTTCCCCTTCATTGTTCAGTGTTTGGTGGACAGTAATGGCATTTATGTTCCATTAAAGGTTTAATGGTTTCTAAATAAGGGAAGGACAGCTGGTTTTCCTTCTGTGGGAGTTTTATTGTTCTGTTTTAATCCTTGCTATTGTTTCAATTGTTTTAATAATTGTTTTCTACATCTACCTGGGGGGCCTTAAGGCTGAAAGGTGGTTTATATATATTTTTAATAAAAATAAATGAACAAACAAATTTAGGATGATGACAGACATAATGTTTTCAGAGCAGTGGTGCTCACTGGAAGTATCCTTACCATGTCCAATCCAAAGGTATTTTTCTTTCCCAGAGAGAGCTTTGAAAAACCAGTTCTGCAAGTTGGTTCAGTTTGAATTAGGGAGAGGTAGCCGTGGAAGCTGATGATCAGCTATTATCTGGAATAACACGACCAACATATCTCTCCTGTCCTGCAGACACACAGACTCAGTTCGCACAACACAACATGCAGCCACCCGTTTTGAACATGCAACCTCCAATCGCGGGGTTGTGATGGCATGTCCTGCAAACCCAGCCATTGCTGGTCAATCGAGGGTTAAACAACCCACACTCAATTCTCAATTAGTAGTTGGGTTGCATATTCAAAATGGTGGCTGTGTACGCACCCCCACATGCATTGTGGTTAATCATTGGTTAATTAACCCATGATAAGCCACCATGCTGTGCAAACTGGCCCCTACACTCCCCAAGTCCTGGTTGTTTTAATTGGCTTTTTCTTAATAAGCTGAAGGATTGATGCACTTTGTTTATTTATTTAAAGGTGGACAGCTCACGTGAAGCAAAGTGCAAAGGGGATGAGCAAGAAGGATGTCTGTACTTGCTGGCATGTCTGTTTGTCATATTATTATTATTTTTTATCATATTTCACCTGATAATGCAGGTGAAGGACCTATTGTGACTGCTGTTTGAATACTACATCTGTCTTTACCCTTGAAGCAGGCGGAGGCAAACAGCTTAAATGCCCCAACAGTAAAATCCACTGTTCCAGGGAGAGGCATCCCCCCCCCCAGGCACTTTCCTGAGCTCAAACCTAGCTCTCTCTATGCCTCCCTCTGTCCCTTAAAACTCTAACTTCAGTCTGACTCCTTACATACTGAGGGCCAAAAAAGACATTAGTTTAAATCCGTATTTAGCAGCTGTGGTTTTTTCCCCCCATTTTATTCTACAGTAGGTGAAGGGGGTGATCCAGATTGGGACTCTAGCATAGGGGTAGGGGGCTTTTAAGATCTGGATCAGGCCCCTTGCACCTACTTTAGAGAGGGGGGGAGTTGCTGCCATTATAGAGACAATGTGGCGTAGTGGTGAGAGTGTTGGATTGGGGCTCAGGAGATCCGGGTTCTAGTCCCCGGTCGGCCATGAAGCTCACTGGGTGACTTTGGGCCAGTCGCTGACTCTCAGCCTAACCTACCTCACAGGGTTGTTGTGAGGATAAAATGGAGAGGAGGAGGAGGACTATGTAAGCCGCCTTGGGTTCCTTGCAGGAAAAAAGGCGGGGTACAAATATAATAAATAAATAAATAAATATACCAGTGGCCCTTAGATTACAGTATCCTTAGCACAACTTGGGGAAACTTGTGCTCCCTGCCCCATTCAGAAGACTTGAGGAAGATCCAGCTATGGATTTCTATTAGCCAGCAATCTAAAAAAGAAAAAAAAGAAAAAAGGAAGGTATAGACCAGGGATGGGAAACTGGTGGCCCTTCAAATGTTTTGATCTACAAGTCCCCTCACCCCTGACCATTGGCTATCCTGACTAAGGCTGATGGGAGTTGTAGGGCAGAACATCTGCAGGGCCACAGGTTGCCCACTCCTGGTTTAGACAGACCTGGCCAACTTTCTGAAGTCCTTCAGGCCCCAGTAACCCTTTCCTGTTCAACCTCCCCCCCCCTATCTCACAACACCATTTATTCTCAGCAGTTGAAGGCTGCGGTCCTGCCAGTTCCTCCTGTATCCAGTGCCGCTGGTGGAAGTTGTGCTGCTTTCCCCCTAATTCTGAGGAAATGAGTCTTAAAAACTGAACATTCCCAAGAGATTATTCTCCACCTCACTTCTGTTCAAGCTGTTTCCCATTACCTCATGCTCTTGTTTGCTTTCACCTGCAGTTGGGCTATTAAGGGAAGGGGCTGCAAGAAAGAATATGGCAGGCATTTCCCAGGCACCTGTCCCATCCTTTCCCGAGAGATCGTAAAGCACTTCGTAGACTGAGAAATGGAAGAGAAACGTTGCACGGTGGTAATCCAATAATGCCGCTCTTCCATTCACAGAGAAGCAGACGTATTTTGTTTTCTTCCAAAGTGGCTCTTCAACCATCTTGCCACTGTGGGCTGCACAGAAGTAAATGCGTTGGTGTAGTGCTTCAAAGGCAGGCCTTTTGTAGTCTTTGTTCTTGCACCTCATTCCTTTTTGCTACCAGAGAGAGTCTGCTCCAAAAGTCTTGTTTTCTGTTCTTCTCCACCCCGCCCCCAGCAGCTCTTTGCGGCTGTATCTTTGTGGAATGACATTGGCCGGTGTCACCGTTACCTCACTGTCTAGAAGTAGGTTCACGTAGCTGGGGCAAGCAGGTTTCCCTCTCCTTAGAGCCACATATTAACTGAGACGGGGGGGGGGGACAGCTCCCCCCAAGAGAGAATTTTACCACTTCGGAGGCTGACAGCCAAGTACACTGGTTTCCTGTGTTTATGAAAATAAAGTACAAGACACACTTTAAAAAAATAATAATCATGGAGTGTTTAAAATAAGCGACGCACTGTTTTCATATGGGACACGGGGAACGGGGGGGTGGGTGGGGAGAGAAAATGTTAGCTCATGCATTTTGCATAGTGATTGGCAAATTATCAGATCACTGCTCCAAAAGTTCGCAAATGCTGCCTGCTGGCCAAATGTGATAAAAATGCAGGTTTTGCTCCCAGGAGCTCCAGAGAGACAGTTTAACAGAGTTCAGAATCACTGGGAGCAGCTCACTACAGCTCTGCATAAGCACTGAGCTGTTTAATTAGAATTGCACAGATGCAGTTGACTCGTCAAGTCAATCACAGGAATCAGTACGGTTGTCGTGGCGTTCTGCGAGAGATGCTTTGCTTGGTTTGGCTTAATTCTGTAAAGCTTCAGTTTAGTCCTTTTGGGAACAAGCCGGACTCCCACTGTACCAAAGCCACAGGATGTAGGGATGGGGTTCATGCCAGGCAGATTGAGGGAGGGAGTGGGACAATTTGAGAGGGAAGAGCCATTCAGGCAGTGGCCAGCCATGTTTTCTCAGCCACTGACCCAAGAATAAGGGAGCTTGATGATGCTACTAAACCTAGGGTAGCCACTTACGTATTGCCAGAAAAAAGGACAAAGGAGGGCAGTGATTTGCATAACATTTGCACATGTTGATTTTTCTGTGTATAGATGAAATTTAGAAATGATTGCTATAATTTAATTAGATACACAATACATGTCACCATACCCAAGTGACCTCTGTGCCTGCTCAATGTGTTGCTGTCCAGGTGTCCAGGTTGCTCGAATATATAGGTACCTGCCCGGGCCATAAGATTGCCCTCAGCGGTCTTTCTTCAGGAGCCCCTGCCAAAGGAGGTGAGGTGGGTGGCTACTAAGAAGAGGGCCTTTTCTGCTGTGGCACCCAGGTTGTGGAATGAACTTCCCAGAGAGGCTCACTTGGCGCCTATGTTGCCCTCTTTCTTGCACCAGGTGAAGACTTTCTTATTTCCCCAGATATTTTAGCCTTTCACTTTATGTTATTTTAAATCTGTTACTGTATTTTAAATCTTTGAATTGCTGCTAGGTTTTATCTTATTTAAAAAAAAACTTTTATTTGATACTGTAGTTTTTTAAGCTTTTAAACTTTTATATTGTATCGTATGTTGTATTTTATGGTTTTAATTGTTTTGAACCACCCAGAGAGCTTCGGCTATTGGGCGGCATAGAAATGTAATAAATAAATGAATAAATCTGTTGAAGAGCAACTTCAAGGCCTCTGCTCTGCTGCTCTCCCTAATTATGCTTCTTTATCTTTAAACCCAGCTTGGGGTGGGCAGCCCTTCGGATAAAAGGACACCTTCAAACAGAGGATTGTCCTCTGACAGCCCTTTCAATAGATGGCTGTTCTCTTTAAAGTAGGACACCTGGCCACCCTAAAGTGGCCTGAAACAGGCCTCCAACTAGGAGTTGCGACTATAGCTTACTTGGGAGGAGAGGCTTACTTGCAAGCAAGGTCTACTTCTGAGTATCAAGGTGAGGTATTCGGCATATGAAATTGGCATGTCCTGGAGGGCTGCCCATGAATCAGGAGAGAGAGGCTGAGAAAGAAGAATCAGAGTGTGATTTCACACGACACAACAACCCACCCTGCGAATAAGCTACACAAGAACAAGCCATGGTGTGCCTGACAGGTGATCAGGCTTACTGGGGGCAGTTCCCCCCCTCATTACTCCACCCTGGTCCTCCAGCTGGTATCCCAGGATCCTGCACAGCAGAACCTGTCTTGTCTCCCCCTCCCAGCTTCATTCACGACCCTGTTTTCGTTCATGTTTTCCTTTTCTTTCCCCAGAGCCCTGTGCTGCTGCCAATGACAGCTGCTCCACTGATGTCCAAATGGCACTTAGGAGCAACCGTCACTGGCTCGTTACCCTTTTTGGTAACTGTCAGGGCAATGGTAACAAACTGGAGGGTCCCACTGCTAAGGGGGAGATATACTCACCACACCCCCTTTCAGGGCAAAAACCCCTTCACCATTTTGCTTTTCAACTGACAGCTCACCAATTGACAGCTGTCAAGTATGTGCAAAGTAGCCTATATTCAGCCATTCTTGGTCAATGTCCATGGATAGTACCTATTGCACTTTGACAGCAGGCACTTAGCAGGACATTGGCCAGGCAAGACTCCACATGTTGGGGATCTGTAAGTGCAGACCTGCCAAAGACCAGGAATAAAATTAAAAAGGAAATTATGGTCAGAATCGCGCACATTTCTGCCACACACACAAAAGAAAAAAGCGGGTAACAAGCCAGTGACAGTCACTCCAAAGTGAGCATCAGTGGAGCAGCTGTCACTGGCAGAGACATACTGCCAAGAACAGCAAGGGTTTTTTGCTGCTTTTGCTGAGCAGTTTGCTCGTCACTTCCCACAACCCACAATGGGATCGGTCTCCCAGGTTTGAACAACATGACAACCAATTGTGGTTTCAACAACCCCTAGAACAAACCATGGGTTGTTAGGGTGGTTTGTTCCCCCAAAACAAGCCATTCTGCAGGAAGTGGTTCAGATGACACGACAACCCACTGTGGTTTGTTACCCATGATGGGTTGTCGTGTTGTGCGAACCAGTCAGTTTCTTTGAGCTGTTCTCACAGCAAACATGGAAGCCAGGAGGACAAAGACTAAGTGTTTATTAGCTTCTTTGCCTCCTTCTGAGACCATAGGGAACTGCCGAGGCAGGCCAGAAATGGTGGGCGGAAGCACACAAGCTCCCCACAATGTTCTGGATTGCTTTGTATTATACCATGCAGAAAAACTGAGATGCAAGGATGGCCAGCAATGCTACTGCAGACTTTTTAAATTATTATTTTAAGCCCATTAATATAGGGTGGCCACTTATTAATTTCTGAAAAAGAGGACAAAAGAGGAAATCTGCATAAAATTTGCATATGATATGCTAATTTATATGCAGGTGCACATTTAGAAATTATTGTTATAATTTAATTAGAAAGACAGTACATCTCAGCATGGTGTGGGAGACTGTAGCCAGATGACCTACAGTATGTGCCTTGCTCGGACTTCTGTGCAGGTGCACCTGATGGGCAACTTCAAGGCCCAACTCTTCCTTCTGATGGTTCTTTATACCGGACTTGGACATGGCAGCCCTCCAAGTAGAGGTTAGACCTTCAAATAGACCTTCTCAGGGTTCTTTATTTTTAAGCTGGCACTGTATCAACTCCATCTGATACGGCAGCTGCGCCCCTACCTTCCTAATCATCTGCTCCCATCAGTGGTTCATGCCTTGGTCTCCTCTCGCCTAGACTACTGTAATGCGCTCTACGTGGGGTTACCCTGGAAGATGGTTCGGAAGCTACAGCTGGTACAGAACACGGTGGCTCGCCTGGTTAAAGGCAGCCACTGGCAGGATCACATCACTCCAGTGCTCAAGGAGCTGCACTGGCTACCAGTTGCTTGCCGAGCCGAATTCAAGGTGTTGTTTTTGACCTTTAAAACTCTATATGGCTCCGGTCCAGTTTATCTCAAGGAGCGTCTCCAGCAACACCAAGTAGGCCACTCAACAAGATCTGCCACAGACAGCCTTCTCCTTGTCCCTTCAGCCGGAGCAGCTAGACTGGTGGGGACGAGGAAGAGGGCCTTTTCTGTGGCGGCCCCCATACTGTGGAACTCTCTCCCTAGTGACCTCCCCCATGCCCCCTCTCTGCTGAGCTTCTGCCGCTCACTAAAAACATGGCTATTCAGGCGGGAATATGGGGTGGGTTAAGATTTTAAAATTTTATACTGTTTTAAATGTATTTTATATTTTATTATGTTGTACATCGCCCAGAGTGGCCGGTTTGCCGGCCAGATGGGCGATTCATAAATACAACAAATAAGTAAACCAGATTTGAACTGGATAGCCCTTCAAACAGAGGACTGCCCTCTGTAAAACTCTACTACAGCTATGTTTGGCTGTAAAGATGGTATTGCTCCATTTTATTGGGGTAAGACAAAAGCCGAGACGACAAATCCTTCTGCATATAACTGGCCCACCAGGAGGTACCTGCAATTATTAATGCCACTCAGCTACAGAGATCCAGATCATTTGTGAGTGACTGACAAACACACATGGGATGTAATACAAATATTGAGATGGCTCTGATCTACCCAAGCAGAGCCTCCCCCAGTGAGGCTGCAGAGCATTCCTAACACTGAAGATAACCAGGCCATCTCTTTTCAGAGCTCCGTGTGTGCACCAGTGCTTCTGGATCTGGACTGGAACAGTTGTCTTGTCGTCACGCCTCCATACATCAGAATAGGCTTAATTTGCCAGCTCATCCTATTGATTTGTAAATCAACTCAAACGTTACAAGACACCATGAAGTCTCCAGTGGGGTCTTCATCCAAAGGGAACAAAACTCAGGTCAATGCTGCACCCCTGGAACTTCCCACCGCTCAGAAAATTGGGGTGCATGTAACAATAATGTTATGGGACTGGGGTTGGGCTGGATGTCCTCTCAGGGTCCCTTTCAGGCTTGTGATTTTGGATTGTGACAGTGGAGTCCACCAAACTGGTCAAACCAGTAGTTCTGATAGAGACTATGTTAATGGCCATGGAAGACTAATTATTTATTTATATTTATATCCTGCCCTTTTCCTGCAAGGAACCCAAGGCAGCTTACATGGTCCTCTCTCCACCCACCCCATTTTATCCTCACAGCAACCCTGTGAGGTAGGTTAGGCTGAGAGTCGGTGACGGAGACCCCCTCCTCTAGTTTCCTGCATTGTGCAGGGGGTTGGGCTCGATAGCGTTGTAGGCTCCTTCCGACTCTATGATCTATGAAACTCTATGACCCAAAGTCACCCAGTGAGCTTCTTGGCCAAGTGGGGACTAGAACCCAGAACTCCTGAGTCCCAGTCCAACACTCTCACCACTACGCCACAGTGACACGACTGGACTAGTACTGACTAGTCAAGTCCCTTCCCTTTGTTAAGGAGATTAGCTTTAGCAAAAGCTAAGGAAACAGGCAGAGACTCCTTCTAGAAGGGGGGCATGTTTTTTCTTCCTCCACCTTCTCTCCTCCCTTCTCTTCGAAATGTCATCAATCATACAGCCCTGTCTGTATAAATGCAAACAGCCTGTAGTTTCTGAAGCTGGAATATAGACAGGGAACAGGGAGAGAGAGCTGGAGTTTGTGGAATGCTGGGAGGTGCCGTCCAACTAGAGAAGTGAAGGCCTGGAGCGAGAGAGAGAGGGAAAAAAAACTTGACAAAATGAGAGGGTAACCATTTTTTTTTTTTTAAAGTCCCCCACATTTCCCACCAGGGATTTTTTTGTTTTTTTTAAATTGGAGCGGGGGTGTTTTCCCAACAGATTTTCCTGATTCTTTCCCATTTTCATTTTCTTTCCCCCCCCAGGCCTTCATATCTCTAGATCCAACACATCTGGAGGGCAGCAGGTTGGTATAAGTTGTTCCTTCACATTCTTAGTCTGAAGCATCCCTGCATTCACCCCACCCACATCTGCATAAATCTAAACAATGAAGAAGATGCCCATACAGAACTGTAAGGATGCTGCAAGTGCTGTCAACCATGCACTGTCAGTGTCAGCATTAAGAAAACGCCTTCAGTCACATCCTATTGGTGTGTGCTTCTCTCTTGCTGTCTCCCACAGTCTTCCATGTTCAGGTGACTCCTGGCCAGTTGCATTAAAGATATTTAATTCACTTAGACAGAACTTGATGCTTCTTTTAAGTGAAAAATGGAGGGATTCTCTCTCCCCTTGCAATAGCATCCAGAAAGGTAGAACAGCCCACCACCACTTCTTATTCTCATTACAGGAGAAACATCAATAATGCACAAGTTTTTGTGACAACCCATTTTTCAATCAGATAATCTTTTCCTGCTTTCCTCCTCCATCTCCTGCAACAGCTGGTTAGAAATAGAAGACATCTGTCCAATTTTTCAATTAAGTACCGTGGCAGTTTCTGCCATATCAACCTCTTCCTCCTGGGAGGTGATCCTCATAAAATGGCCAAAGTCATCTCATTGTCTCTCCCTGGTTATCTGCTTTGTGATAATGTCTCCAAAACAAAGGTGGCAGTAATTGAGCAGCTGATGGTTGCTTATTGACCCATGGTTATAAAAGTCTCTGTGTTGCTTTGTGACCACCACTGTTCTTCTATCTGCTTGTTGATCCACATTTTCTAGTTAATCTGTAAATTTGTTAGGAGGCTCGAGCACACACACTGCTTTTTTATGTGCTTGTATAATTCTTTTTGTTAGATTCTGCAAGATATTACTGCTAGAAAAAGAACAGGATTGCCCAGAAGCTGGGATAATTAGAAGGTTTTGAAAATCGAGATTTGGACTCAATCATAGATTTAGACAAATGGGCTCGAGGCTCCTGAGTTTAAACCCTAAAACCAGAGGCATTTAATTATCTACATCAAGAAAAATCTGTATGAATAAGCTAAAGTCTATATTCATGAAGAAGATGGGGAACTTCCATTATCACTCTCCTCCTTGAATCCAAGTGAAAAAATCAGTTAGATTTAAGTACACAGCAAAACCTACGTATTTTGCTGTGTACTTCAGGTGCGGTGTTAAGGTCAGGACCGCTGGATGGTCAACCACTGATCTGACTGCTGACTCTATAAAATAACTGGGAGGCTGGCATGCTGCAAAGCGATGTGTCAGCCTCCAACGCCATCTTTATTGCAGGTTCCATGCCTAGTCTTCAGTGGAGGGGCCAAACCATTGTTCCCAATTGTTCTTTCTAAGATCCATTTGAAAACTGCCAGAAGTTCCCCTATACCCCACACCCTCGACTGCTCTTTCAACTTCTTTTGTCTATGCCAGCAGCCTTCCCCAACCCGGTGTCCTCCAGATGTTTTGGACTTCAACTCCCATCAGCCTTACCCAGCATGGCCAATAGTCAGGAAGGCTAGTCTTTGCTAAACATACCCGGTTCCTTAATCCTTCCAACTAGGATGAATGAATATATATCTAGCCCTATATAGTCCAGAATGGAGTATGTTGTATAATGTCCCCAACCAAGCGTATTGCTCCTCTCGCTTCCATGGCAAGTTGCTTTCAATAGAGCTGGAGCTGCCATTGTTTGTCCCTTTGCCTTCTCGCTCTTGTGAGTAGAATATGGGTTTTTATAGTGTGTAGGTAAACGGGCCCAAATGAAGAGACTGGCAGATACACTACACAAAGCCAATCAGAAAACTGCACGCACATAATCTCTCTCTCTCTCTCTCTCTCTCTCTCTCTCTCTCTCTCACACACACACACACACTCTCACACCTTCCCCCTGCAACTTCCAAGAATAAACATCTATTTGAACCACATACCTCTCCACAATCACAATCTAACTGCATGAGGCTTGCAATCCCAAACACACGCTTATCTGAAAGCAAATCCCATGTTTAGGATCAAGCTTTTAATACAGGTCTACCTTTCACCCCACACGGGATGCAGCTGCAATTAATTTATTAATTGTAAGGTTAGGGAGTAAGGATAAAATCCCCCAGAGAAGGGGGAAAGACAAGAGAAACAGGAATAAAACCTACGTAATCCCCAAACAGACAGAGCTAACAATGTAAATAATGTAAAGGCTTTTAAAATTGGCATATAGGGAGGTTTCCTCTTCTTTGTGATGAAGAAGATATTTCTTTTTACATCTGGTTTGCATTTTTCTCTTGGATTCTGCCAGGAACAATTCCAAAAAACAGAACACAGAGCTGAGTCCTATGCATGTGTACATTCCTAGAGGATTCTTTCACTGATCTTCATAGCCCTAATGGTAATAGTTGTCCTTCTCAACATCTTTTTTTAAAATGAGCTTTTGTTGCTCAGTGCAAAAACATATGGCCTGATTAACTTTGCAACATTGCCGCTGCCATCATATCAAGCAATCCACATTTAGAAAATAATTACAGTGAATATGACAAGAAAAATGTTCCATTGTAGAAAATGTTTTCCTAATTGTTCTAACCCTATTATCTTCCCAAAGGGATTTGTCTGGAAAGCCTTATTAATGACTGTGTAACAGACTCTGATGTCAGGCTTTACATTTTCAAGCACCAAAAAGGCCACCATATTTGTCCGTGTAACTTCACGCTTGCCGATGTGGTGGGACAGAAAGCCTTAAGAGCAGACTGCTGTAAATCTGCTGGCCCAGTCTACAAGCCTCTTGTACAAGGCAAGAAGTAGATAACATTGCTATTAGCCATCATTGCTAAATGAAATATGTCCGGGTGTTTTGTTTTGTCTTTTTGAAACTTACTGCTTGTTTGTTGATAGATTTGGATATAGTTTTAGGCAATCATCCCAATGACTTCCTTAATTTTGATTCATCCATAGTCCAAATTGATTTTGAACGCTATTTGGATGCCTGTCGTGGCCTGCCAGATGCAACCAGGAGACAAACACAATGTTGTCATAGCACCAAATCCCTTCTTTTGTGTCTGTTGTTGAGGAAGCAACGCATTTCAAAAGCTACTGGTTTTTGGATAACCAAGAACAGAATATTTGCGCAATGAATGCGATAGGCAACTCAGCATGATTTATAGCACCAGTGGGAACTTTTGCTAGTATGCAGTTGGATTCTGTGTGCCGATGTTCTTGTCAAGGCATCAACATCTCTCTCTCTCTCTCTCTCTCTCTCTCTCTCTCTCTCTCTCTCTCTCTCTCCAGAAACCAATCCTTTTGCAAGTGGCTATTTATAAGGTTGTGTAAATATTTTATGGAGAGAACTTTTCAGCTGCTCTCTCTTTAATCTCATTCTTAAGGGAGCAAGGGGGAGAAAAGGAAAAAACTACCAATCACTAGACCAGAACACACATTGGTAGGCATAGATAAAATAAAGGTGTGGCTTATTATAGCTACCACCCTAATTTGAAACTGTTATCAAGTCATTTTATCAAAACCATTTTGAGTCCTGCTGTCTTTTAAGTTATCTTCATAAGATCTTGTCATTTGTACAAATGACCTCGCCTATTCATATGAGGAGTAGGGACTGACCAAGTCATGTGATCAACTCTTCCTGAAGCTGTAGGCAAAAAAACCTTATGGCAAGTTGCAGCCTTCCTTCCATTATTTACAACTTTATAATTCTTGTACTAGTTTTCAGGCAGTTGAATACAAGCCAAAATGGACAACAGCCTAAACATCTCCATACAACCTCAGAATATTTTTATTGCTCTTGCCAGATCTGCCCACAAATGAGCATGGCTCTACATAAGAATCCAAGAAATTATGAATTCACCCTTTGGGGCCCTTGATAAGGAAGAAGGGCAGGGTATAAATCTTTTAAACAAACAAACGAATGAATGCTAATCAACTATGTGCCTTGGCCAGAACAAAAAACTGAATCTTTTTAACTAGTTCTCTTCTGAGCAGACTACTTAAAACATGTATCCTGACGCTCTTCTTCTAGAGGGTTTCGCCATGCATTTGAAACTCAGAAGAACAAGTTTAAACTATTTCCTCAAAACCATTAGTACACCAATCCATAACAAAATGTTTTGCTTTTGCTAAAGATCTGCAGTGCAGTGCAATGTTTCTTTATTCCACACACATCTACATGATCCCTTTCCTTGAGATAACTTCTTGAATTCACTTCAACTTCTGATCTGTTTCTATGACCAAGAGATTAATCAGAGGTTGAAGTGAGCTGAAAGAGAGTCAAGAATCCTTGGTGATATCAGGTACTTCCGATCCAACTCTTTCATTTTGGAATAATGTGGACAAACACAGAATTCTTATTTCTGACTGGTGGAATGCACAGCTTCCTATAGCTGTTTTCCCGAAACTTCTGATAGGTAAAATGCTTCCCCACCACCACCACCACCACCACCACCACCACCACCACCTCCTAAATTAAAAATAGAAGCACACTTCATGTACACCAGGAAGGGTAAGAATTACTTGCCTTCAGATGAGAAATACCCAGAGAAAAGCTGTGTCCTGTGAATGAGCCAAGATAGTCAGCAAGAGTGAATCACCTAGAAGTGTGTTGTTCATATAAGGAACAACAATGTGCGGCTTTCATGCAGAAGATGGAGTCCTCTGTTGGTGCAGGGCTAGCACCAATGGGTGGGAACTACAAGGAAGCAGATTTCAGCAAAATCTCCGGAGAAATTTCCTAATGGTGTGAGCGGTTTAACAGTGAGACAAACTGCACTGGGAGGAGGTGGGCTTTCCTTCACTAGCGGTATTTTAGCAGAGGCTGGGCGGCCATCTGTCAGGGATGCTGAAGGTGCATCCTGCATCGCAGCTCCTCCATTGAGCAGAAGGTCAGACTAGATGGCCTCCAAGGTACCTTCCCACTCTATGTTTATGTGATAACAGCCTTTGTCTCGTGATGTTTGCTACTGAGGTTGCAACTCAAAGGTGTCGAACACTGAAGATTCACCTCAACCAGTTAAGCAGTTAAGATGTAGCACGTGGGCAGAGACTTGTGGAGTAGAACATGAGCAGGTACTACATTCTGACTTTTTAATTTGTATACATATCCATCACCCTTTGTCATTAGGGTAACCTTTTTTCTCCCCCCCCCTTTTTTGACATTGGAACAACATCATTAAAAAGGAACTTGTCTTTTACCACGTTTGGTTACATGATTAATTCCCCTCGTATTAACCTCAAATGAGCCCATTAAAAGATTTCGTGTCCCCCCCAAAAGTGCTGCTCATTACACTATCATTTTAAGTAATTAAATCAGAATAAATGGCTGTGTGAAGATATTTTAATGTAATGTCTAATTATATCTGACCTAGACGCTGAACTATAATCATTAACTACATGAACTGTGTAATGTTCCGAAGACTCTTTAATAATTTATATGCTGTGGATTTTGCTGCAAGCTGGAGTCACTGGATGGCATGCACCTGCATCTCCCTGGTATCAAACAATGGGGCCTACCTGTCAAATTAGTTCATAGCACACTGTGTCTGATTGATTTCTTAATCTAGTACTTGATTTCCACATCTCCTGACTTTAGTACTGAATTACATGGTGTTTTTCAGTCTTTGGTGAGCTTCAGGTTCTTCCATGGAGCTTTTCTGGAGTCACCTGGGCTCATTTTGCATTTTGTTCACTCCTGCTCAATCCTTATGTTACATCAATCTCTGGATTACATAGGTTAATGTGCAGGGAAGATCATTAGGGTGAAATTGTAAGAACATAAGAAGAGCCATGTTGGATCAGACCAAGGGTCCATCTAGTCCAGCATTTTGTTCACACAGTGGCTAGCCGGCTGCCCATGGAAAACCCACAAGCAGGACATGACTGCAACAGCACCCTCCTACCCATGTTCCCCAGCAACTGGTATGTACAGGCATACTGCTCCTGACACTAAAGTTAGCATATACCCAGTAGGTCTAGTAGCCATTGATAGCCTTATTCTCCAAGAATTTGTCTAATTCTCTTTTAAATTGGTGGCCATCAGTACATCTTGTGGTAGTAAATTACATAGTTTAACTATGTGCTATGTGAAGAAGAGCTTCCTTTTATCTGTCCTGAATCTCCCACTGTCAGTCAGCATGGGATAAGCCCGGGTTCTAGTATTATGAGAGAGGGAGAACAATGTCTCCCCATCCACTTTATCCGCACCATGCATAAAATTGTACACCTCTATCATATCTCCCCTTACTCACATTTTTTCTAAGATAAATAGCCCGAGATTGCAAGCTTTCCTCACAGGGGAGTTGCTCCAGCCCCTTGATCAATTTGGTTGCCCTTTTTTCATAGAATCATAGAATAGTAGAGTTGGAAGGGCCCTATAAGGCCATCAAGTCCAGCCCCCTGCTCAATGCAGGAATCCAAGTCAAAGCATCCCTGACAGATGGCTGTCCAGCTGCACCTTGAATGCCTCCAGTGTGGGAGAGGCCACAACTTCCTTAGGTAGTTGGTTCGATTATCATATTGCTCTAACAGTCAGGAAATTTTTCCTGATGTCCAGGGGGAATCTGGCTTCCTGTAATTTGAGACTATTATTGTGTGTCCTGCAATCTGGGATGATGGAGAAGAGTTTCTGGCCTTCCTCTGTGTGACAACCTTTCAAGTACTTGAAGAGTGCTATCATATCTCCCCAGTCTTCTCTTCTGAAGGCTAAACATGCCCAGTTCCTTCAGTCTCTCCTCATGGGGCTTTGTTTCCAGTCTCCTGATCATCTTTGTTGCCCTCCTCTGAACCCTTTCCAGTTTGTTTACATCCTTCTTAAAGTATGGTGCCCAGAACTGGATGCAGTACTCAAGATGAGACCTAACCAGTTTTGCATCTTTTCTAACTCTACAAGATCTTTTTTTAGATGCGGTGTCTAGAACTGTACACAGTATTCGTGTGGTCGCACCATAGATTTATATAAGTGCAGTATAATATTGGCAGTTTTATTTTGATTCCTTTCCTAATTATGCCTAACATGGAATTTGCCTTTTTCACAGCAGCCACACACTGGGTCGACCCTTTCGTTGGGCTGTCAATCACACAATCATGCAGAATTCAGCATGTAGCAAAGTGCCGTATGCCTGCCTCACCACATGCCTAGCTTACAACGCAGCCCACATTTTTACCATGACACTACAAAGTTTCCAAAAATTGGTTTAGTGTCACTCTGGTAGATATGGATGAATCTGCAAGCTGGGCACATGGTGAGATATTCACACACATGCTGGATTCTGCATCTCATCCCATATTCTCAGTACTGTATACTATTTCGGTCATGTGAATTGGACCATGTGCAGAACTGATCACTATCTGATCATGCTTTGGCTCTTTTTGATGACATGATGAGGAAAGAAGATGCATGCTGTCAGTGCAACATCCCCAAGTGAAACTTCCTAGGACAATAGCCTAATTTGGGCACCAAAGCTTAATGATGATTATGCTGATTTATGCAACCTGGCTCCTAGCCATTATAAACATATTCAAGTATAGTCAACACTGTTAGGAACAATGTTTAACAAAACATCATTATAGGCTTCCAATTTATTATTGACTTATTTATATAATAACAAATATTGTGATATTTTGCTTTAAATGATGTTTCATCAGTAAAGAGCCAGAGACCTATATATTCTGTTTAATTACACATTTCCTGGTGGCACAGCCTAGAAATGATCCAGATGCCATGCATGGGGGTTGGGATCATTCATCCCCATCATTGCTCCTCAGTAAACATAAATATATAAATACGATTATTTGACATGGTTTTATACTCACAATTAGTTGGTCGGGTTTCGGTTTTTGTTTTCTTTTTATGTGGGTTTTTGTTTGTTTGTTTGTGGGGTTTTTTAAGGTATTTTAGTTTATAGAAGGTTGCTGGGGAATACATCTATTTAATACTCTTTGTAAAAATAGTAATCCTCTGCTTTTGTACATCAGAGTGAAAAGGATACAAACAAATGCTAAATGCTAAAGCAACATGTAAAAATTGCTAGTGCCACCTATTGGTGCAAAATTGTAGACTATGAAGTGATTAAGGGCGCAATCCTATGATGTTTAGACAAAAAAAAAATCCTACAACTCCCAGAATTCCCCAGCCAGCATGGGGAATTCCCCATGCATGGCTGGCTGGGGAATACTGGGAATTGTAGGACTTTTTTTCTGTCTAAACATGCATAGGATTGCATTTTAATTTATCATCTGCATAATTATTCCCTAATTGACCACAGGCGTTAGTAGACCAGAATTTATTATTCATTTTAATTGTTTTAAGTTATATTTCAGTCAGTGTTGTTTTTATGTCTCTTTGGTTTTCCTCCCCGTTTTAATATTTTTGGCTTGGTTAGCAAGCATGGGCTTGCAGCCAAATGAACATATACCACTTGGATTTGTGCGTTTGTGAAAGATATCAGCATGCAAGTTTAGATTAATGCAAATCAGGGTATGCCTATGCAGAAACAAGGAACGTGCAAAAGTGTAAAATCAGTTTGATTTCAATAACTCTCCTTATCATAAAAACAGTTTCTGAAACATAAATCTGTATACACACCAAAAAAATAAATAAATCACAACTTCAATATATCTTTTGTGGTTATTGGCCAGTATCCAAAGATGGAAGATACATATGCAGGAAAGAAACTCTTGCACACTTTGAACATTGCTTTGATTTCTCACCACATTTTTTTTCTGCTGCAAAAAAGAGAAGCTGTTTCTTAAAATCAAAATAAGTGTATCTTTTCAGCAATGGCAACTCAGGTGCAAAATGAAAAAAAAAAATGAAGCAAAGTTCTAGGTACATGCAGTTCTCTCCCACGTGTGCCCTTCGTTGGATCCTGGCCATTGTTTTTAACTATGGCAATACTGGTTGATTAACACTGGTAAAGGCCAGCAGTTGTGAACTTTTGCCATTTGAAGTTCACTTTATCGAAATGCCTGTGTAGCTTTCCTTTAAAGTCTAGAGAGCACAATGATCTGGTATTTAATTGCTTTTATTTCTTCTTCTGCTGGAAAGAACCATTTTTATGCTGCTTTCTATTGTTTTGATATTGTATTTTAATACTGTATTTTATTCTTTCCATTTTGGTGAGCCACCAGCATCACGGGTAGGCATGGTAGGACACCAAGCAGGGCCCCACTGACAAGAACCCCCTGGTGTTGCTCCTCCTCTTCACCTCCTTATTCACCTGCTTCTGGCCCAGACAATAGTGATGGTGACAGGGCCGGTGCTACCATTAGGCCAACTAGGCAGCCGCCTAGGGCGCAGGGCTAAAGGGGGCGCCAGAAACGCCTTGAAAAAAAATACAGTGCTCTCAAGTGGGAAGGGGGGGCGCGCTAAATATCTGATCTGCACCGGTCCTGGATGGTGAGAAGGAGGAGCAGTAAATGCCATTGCCTACTTGCTCACTAGCTCTCTGCCTGTCAAGCTAGCAAGTGGTAGTAATGATGAGCAGAGGAAGAGGAACAATAGCAGCCTGTGACAATGGTGCTAAGAAAGTAGGCTCATTGAGGGAGGGGCCCCCCATTGAGGGTGGGCCCTCAAAAACCTGGAGCTGGCACTGTTCCGTACGAGTTTTCTTCTCAAACATTGATTTGGTTATTCACTGATTTGGCTATTCACTCATTGCTTCTCTCTGTAGAATATGGATTGGCTTACATCAGCACTGTCTGCAACCCATGAACCTACCCGTACACTACACTCATCATCTAAGGCCCTCCTGCAGGTAGCTTGGAGGTTGGCAACAAGGAAGAGGACCTTCTTGGTGGTGTTGAACCCCCCCCCCATTATGGAGAGGCCTCCCTGGCACCAACATTATTATCTCTTCAGCACTAGGTTAAGACCTTCCTCTGTTCCCAGGCATGTGGCAGCATATGATAGGTTCTTAATCAGGTCATGGGATATTGTTTGGATAGGTCCATGTGTATGGGTGTGTCTGCTATCAGTTGATGTGTTTGTAGCAAACCTGTTTTTATATTATGCACAATATTGTATTTTTATCATTGTATTTTTAAGGTTTTTAATCTTTGTAAACCACCCAGAGAGCTTTGGCTATTGGGCAGTATAGAAATGTAATAAATGAAATGAAACCCAACCGCATGGTGATCTCTTTTATGTGGCCACTTACCAATGCAGAATGAGAGTCTGCCCACCTGTGTGTCATACGGGTTCTAACTGCCCAACCGCACCAACAATTCAATCCAATTTCCGAATTCACAATCCCTCCCCACCACCCCACTTGCTCATAAAAATCCCGCTAGTGATAGAAAAAACTTGGAGTGAAACTGTAGGGCTGGGGAAGCACGTCCACAGGCCACCGACAAGTCTGCATCAGAATCTGAAAATCAGCCCTAGTCAACTGTTCTTCATTACAGCCATTTGGTTGCATAGCCCCTCTAAATAATTGTAGCTACGATCAATCAGAAAGCAGCACAGCACTTATACTGGCACCATGCCCAATGTTCTTAAGGGATTTTATAGCCTGTATCACAGAACAGGCCTATTATTAGCATTAGGTGTAATACTCCCAAGAAACATGCAGATGGAAGTTTTGTTGTGATGGACTAAAAGCTTTGAAGACTGGCTTGCTTTTAGGCTGCCGTCCTATACCCACTTACCTGGGCGTAAGCTCCAGTGAACTCAATCAAGCTTACTTCTGAGTAGATATGATATATGATTGCACTGTGACTTATTGGTACGAAACTTTTCTTCTCATAACATATCATTAAATGATTTTGTTGTCGTTTTAGACCAGTGATTCTCAACCTTTTTTGCCCCATGCACCCTTTTCACCATATGTCAGAATGTCACTCCCCCCTTTCCAAGATTGTCTGACTGCTGCTAGTGGCAAGAGGGTCCTGATGGCACAATAATCAAATTGTTGTGATTTAATTTCATTGGCCTACATCTCATAGATTTCATAGATCATAGAGCTGGAAGGAGCCTACAAGTCTATCGAGTCCAAGCCCCTGCTCAATGCAGGAAACTAGAGGAGGGGTCTCCCATCCAAGTCATAACCAGGCCTGACCCTGCTTAGCTTTCCACACTCAGACAAGCTGAGCCAGTGTGAGCCACAGGCCTGGTTCTCCATGGTAACTTACCGTAATCAAAGGAGTTGCCTCTACAACACGATCCCCCTTTTTCCAGGTTCGTAAGTATATACATGTGACTTTGCATCCATGGGTGAGTGCAATAACATACAATAACATTCTACTTACCTTCAAAGATGCCTCCATCACCGTTGTGACTACCCTCCATTTGGAATCCTGAGGTGGTTACAAGCAAAATCCAAAATCTGGACCAGCTCATTATGGTTTCAGGGCCAGGCCTCCTTGTGGCACAACCCCTCCCAGTGCCAATGCCACCTCTAGATAAGTTTTTGGGAAGAGAAGGGGTGGGGATTACAGGGAATTACAGGGTTGGAGGGACGCTAGGCACTGCTGTGCTCCAGATGATACAATTGGGGCCCAACATTTTGTTGCTTTATTGGTTGTTGTTTTTAATACTGATTTTATAGCATTGTTGTTGTTTTTTTTACGACTTGCTGTGTCTGTACACTGCTTTGAATATATTTTATGGAGAAAAGTGGGATAGAGGCAAAATAAGTGAACAAATCAATAAGATTCAGAATGGGCTCAGAAATAACACTGTTTGGTCTCTGTTTTGTTATTGTTCTTGCACAATTCATTTTAGCTGGGTGCATTTTATTTATTTATTTATTTATTTATTTATTGAATTTCTATACATCCCCATGGCCAAAACTCTCTGGGCAGTCGATAAAAGATTAAAACCTTAATAATAATAATAATAATAATAATAATAATAATACAAGTGGTGTAGTGGTGAGAGTGCTGGACTGGGACTCGGGAGATCCGGGTTCTAGTCCCCGCTTGGCCATGAAACTCACTGGGTGACTTTGGGCCAGTCATTGACTCTCAGCCTAACCTACCTCACAGGGTTGTTGTGAGGATAAAATGGAGAGGAGGAGGATGTAAGCCGCCTTGGGTTCCTTTCAGGAAAAAAGGTGGGGTATAAATATAATAAATAAAAAATAAATAATAAAAATAAAACATAATATCAAAACCATTTACATAGAAAAACAATCAACAATAAAAAATAAATCCCAGGACCAGTTAAAAGCTTATCATCTGCTGTCAGATGCCTGGGAGTGGAGGATCTAGAGCTGAGTGAGGGGCTTTCCCATCACAGCTGCTAAACAGGGTGCCTGTCTTTTAAACTGGATTGAATATCCAAGGAGTCGTGGTGATCTTGAGTGTCCTGGGACTGGCATCTTTAATGAAATCAGATATTCCAACCTCATGGCTTAGCAGGATTTCATTTGTACCAGAAAACCTGAGTATTCATAACACTGCTGTTTGGTAATGAGGAAATGAGGTGCTCTAAAAGACATTTTGAAAAGGCCAAAAAGATGAATAAGGTGAGGGCTATAACTGACAAGCAGAATGGCAAATATAAAGTAGTGGTTATATGTTTAAGGACACAATCCTAAGTGTGTTCAGACAGGAAAAAGTCATACAAGTCACAGCACGCCCCAGCCAGCCATGCTGACTGAGGAATGCTGGGACTTGTAGAACTTTTTTTTTATTATTTTGGTCTAAACACACATAGGATTGTGCCCTAAGTGACTTTACTTATATGACTAAGCTTCACTACTGGCACTGATACACAATACATACCATACTGATACCCATGCCTCTGACTGACACCATAGCCAACGGTGTCAGGGATGATGGAACCACTCACCCACAGGATTCAAGCTCCGTTATTCAGTCTCTGATTCAAGCACAGTATTCTTCATCTGAGTGGAAGTTCCACTTAGCCACGATGGCTTGGAAAGATCCTCCCCAAAAATCTCTCCCAGGCTAATTGTTACTTGCTGATTTGAGCCAGCTTGCATGGCTCACCTGGGGAGGCTCTTTATCTGCCCAGCCCAGCTGTGGGGTGGCAGCACCCTGGTGGCAGCAACTCCAAAGGCAAGGTCGCTCCTTTGGGGCGAGCCACTTTGGGGGGGGGTGCAAGGGCAAGGGCCACCTCCCTAACATTGGGTTGATTGGCTTTTTTGGTTCTTGTGTGGGCCAGGGGAGGTTGTTTTTTTTCTCTGGTCATGTGCCTGGAAGAGAGGATTTGGGGTTAAGTGGGGGGACCTGAGGGGGCTCCAATTAATGTGGTTATGATCGAGGGAGATATGGCATTGGGAGGAGGGCTAGCCTGGTTAGGGGAACACAGCCCAGACAATTAATGGCTGTGCCATGTTCCAGCCTTCCCCCCACCCACAGGTTTCAGCCTGCCCACGACGGATCTCCAGATGCTGCTTTTAAATGCCAGATTGGTTCAAAATAAGACCTCCCTTATCATCCATGACTTAATAGTAGATGAGGCGACTGATCTGGCATGCATACGCAAGACCAGGGTTGGGGAGCAAGGAGGAGTTAGTCTCTCCCAGCTCTGCCCACTGGTTGTACTCGGTTCAGCATCTAGGTGGACTGGAGGGCGAGTTGCTGTGGACTATAGGAATTTCATCTCCCTCTGCAGGCTCTCTCTGTAGGCTCTCCCTGTCCATTTGACGACTGGTCTGGAGTGTTTGCACCTTGTGTTGGGTCAGCGGGACAGGTTGAGGATTCTGTTGGTGTACTGCCCACCCTGCTGCTCAACAGTCTCCCTATCTGAGCTGACAGAGGTGGTCTAGGTGTGCTGTAAAGGTCCCCCAGACTATTGGTTCTGGGGAATGTCAATATTCCTGCTCAGGGCACCTTGTCTGGGGCAGCTCAGGACTTCATGGTCTCCATGACAACCATGGGACTGCCCCAGCAGGTCATTGGCCCAAACTTACGTAGCAGGGCACACTCTAGGATTGGTTTTCTCAACTGGACATGGAGATGATGGTCTGAATCAGTCCCCTTGTCATGATCAGATCATCGCCTGATGAGGTTTAGACTTACGGCAGCTTTTCCCCTCTGCAAGGGTGGGGGACCTATTAAGATGTTTTGTCCCCAGTGGCTAATGGATCCGGTCATCCGGATGGTTTTTCCAGGGGGCTCCGGGGAGGTTTCTGCCCGATAAGGCTGGCTCTCCTGTCTAATGCCTTCTTGATCTGTGGAATGCAGAAATGACCTGGGGGGGGGGTAGACACGATTTCTCCTGAGTACCCTCTCCAGCCTAGAGTTCATACTGCTCCATGGTATGCTCCAGAGCTGAGAGCGATGAAGCAAAATAGGTGATGGCTTGAGTGCAGATGAAGAAAAACTCCTAGTGAATGCAATTGAACACTGATGTGTTCATGTATATTTAGGGGCAGTGAAGGTGACAAAGAAACAACATCTTGCTGCCTCTATTGAATCCCCGATGTGCCTCCCAGTGGAGCTTTCCAGGGCCGCCCAGGGTCTATTACACGCTGGCCCTAAGGACACTGTCAATCCATCTGAAGCCCACTGTAATACATTTGCTAGGCACTTCCAGGATAAAATTTCTTGCATCTGCCAGGACTTAGACTCCAGTGTTACCGCAGGTGAATCAGGTGAAGTATCTAGAGCACAGCCTTGTCCAGTTTTCTTGGATGAGTTTCAGTTGGTACAGCTCAGGGATGTTGACAAGGCACTTGGACAGCTTTGTGCAACCACTTCTGTATTGGATCCTTGCCCCTCTTGGCTTATAAAAACTGGCAGGGAGGGAACAGTCGGCTGGGCCAGGGAGGTGATTAACACCTCCTTGCAAGAGGTAGTGGTCCCAGGCTGCCTGAAAGTGGCGGTGGTGAGACCACCCCTGAAGAAACCTTCCCTGGACCCAGAAAATCTTAACAACTTAAGGCCAGTGGCAAATGTTCCTTTCCTGGGCAAGATCCTTGAGTGGGTGGCTGCCAACCAGCTCCAGACACTCTTGGATGAGACTGATTATCTGGATCCATTTCAATCAGGGTTCAAGCCAGGTTTTGGCATGGAAACAGCCTTGGTCACCCTGTATGATGACCTATGTCAGGAGAGAGACAAGGGGAGTATGACCTTGTTGATTCTCCTTGATCTCTCAGCGGCTTTCAATACCATTGACCATGGTATCCTTCTGGGACAAGTGTCTGAATTGGGAGTGGGAGGTACTGCATTGCAGTGGTTTCACTCCTACTTGGATGGTTGGCTCCAGAAGTTGGTGCTTATGCTCAGCCCCATGGATTCTCCAGTATGGGGATCTGCAGGGGTTGGTTTTGTCCCCCCATGCTATTCAACAGCTACAGAAAACCATTGAACGGGGTCATCCAGAGTTCTGGAGAGCACTGTCATCAGTATGCTGATGACACACGGTTCTATTTCTCCTTTTCACTTTCATCAGGTTTGGGTGAAGATGTGCTAGATCAGTGCCTGGCTGTGACAATGGACTGGACGAGAGCTAATAAACTGAAACTCAATCCAGACAACAAGACTGAGATGCTGTTAGTGGGTGGTTCTTCTAACCGGATGGAGGGTGCTCAACCTGTTCTGGATGGGGTTGCACTCCCCCTGAAGGAGGAGGTTAGTAGCATAGGGGTTCTCCTGGAACCATCTTTGTCACTTGAAGCTCAGGCAGGGCCGGTGCTACCATTAGGTCAACTAGGCAGCTGCCTAGGGCGCAGGGCTAAAGGGGGCGCTAGAAACACCTTGAAAAAAAAATACAGCACTCTCAAGTGGGAAGGGGGCGCTAAATATCTGATCTTGCTTAGGGCACCAAACTGCCTTGCACCGGTCCTGGGCTCAGGTAGCCTCAGTGGCACAGAGTGCCTCTGCTAACTTTGGTTGGTAACTAGCTATATCCCTATCTGGACAGGGATAACATGACTTCAGTTGTCTATTCTCTGGTAACCTCCAAGTTAGATCACTGCAATGCACTCTACATGAGGCTTCCTTTGAAGACAGTTCAGAAGCTACAGTTCATGCAAAATCCAATGGCCAGATTGATAACAGGGACAAGAAGGTCCAAACATATAAGACCAATTCTGGCCTGCTCGCACTGGCTGCCTGTATTTTTCTGAGCCCAATTTAAGGTGCTGGTTTTGACATATAAAGCCTTACATGGCTTGGGACCACAATACTTGATGGAATGCCTCTCCCAGCATGAACCTATCCATACACTATGTTCATCATCTAAGGCCCTCCTCCAGGTGCCTCCTCCAAGGGAGGCTCAGAAGGTGGCAACAAGGGAGAGGGTCTTCTTGGTGGTGGCCCCCCAATTATGGAATGATGTCCCCAACATTGTTATCTTTTCAGTGCCAGGTTAAGACCTGCCTCTTCCCTCAGGCATTTGGCAGCAAATGATGAGGTTTCAATCATGTCCTGGATTTTTCTTATTGTTGATTGTTTAAAAGTGTTTTAGATATATGTGCATCTCTCTGTGTGCTGCCTGTTCATACATTTGTATGTGAATGGTTTTTATAATGTATTGTTCAGATTTCAATCTTTGTAAACCACCCAGAGACCTTTGGCTATTGATCAGTATAGAAATGAAATGAAATTTGTCTAATATTCTTTGAAAGTAATCTAAGCAGGTGTCATCAGCACATCTTGTTTTAGTGAGTACCATAAGTTAAATATTAGTTGTTTGAAATAGCCTTTCCTTATGAGAGAAGGAGAAATTTCTATACATCATCTCCCTACAATTCAGGATTCTATAAACCTCTATCATAGCTTCTTTGTCGTTATTGTTTTCCAAACTAAATGGAAAAGTGGTCTCACTTCTTTCTCCCCAAAGAAGATTAGAGATCTGCAGCAACACACTTACAGGAAGCCAAGAAAATTAAGCCCCCTTTGCCTTTTCAGTATTCTTCTACTTCTTTTTGGCTGCTCATTGTCCCATCTCAGCCATGCTTGGTAACAGTTTAGCTTTGGGCAGCTAAGAAACTTGTCCTGGGAGTCTCAAGTTAATTGCATCAGACAAATAAGTGGCTCTGTACTGAATTTTCATGAGCTTTGTTTTTTTATTGAGAAAGTTGCGATTTCAGGAGGCATGACAATATTTCAAGGGGAGGTGACTACTTTTCACAGTTGTTCCTGCCTCTTCACATCCATTGTTCATCCTGCCACTTCAGGGCAGGTGGTGAGGGCAGATATGGTAGAGGGAAGGCGTGCTTATTGCCCAGGTGACTGGGATGGTACTCTTTGCCTTGCCATGCCGCACTGGCAATTCTGTTGTGTGCCTGCACTGCCCTGACATCTTTTCATCCTGATCTAGCTGTCATTGTGTAGAGTTACATGTCACTACTTGGGACAGAATGTGGATGTGCATTCAGCAGCGCACACATCCAAATGCACATCCTGTTACAAGTAATGCCGCACAGGTGGGTGGCATCAGCACTGATACATGTGCACAGGAATGTGAGTGCCCTCTATCTGCACTGCATTCATTTCCATGGGATGTGAATTTCATAGACTTTCATAGAGCATTCCCAACCACGTAAGAAGAGCCCTGCTGGATCAGACCAAGGGTCCATCGAGTCCAGCATTCTGTTCACACAGTGGCCAACCAGCTGCCCGTGGGAAATCCACAAGCAGGACATGAGTGCAACAGCACCCTCCTGCCCATGTTCCCCAGCAACTGGGGTACATAGGCACAATGCCTGTGATACTGGATACTGCCCCAACTTGTCAAATAGGCAAAAATGGATTAGAGGGAGAGGGAATATCAGCCTGGGCAAGAGGCATGCCTTCTGTTTTTCCTTGCAAATAGATTTGCATACTTTGGAAAGGGATGCAAACAAACAAACAAACAAAAGAGCCACTGAACAAAAGAGTGTGTTTTACCGGGGGCTCACAAGGCACCATACAAACTTCTTTTAAAAATACATCATGCTATCGAAAACCATCAAATTAAAACCATGTTACAGTCCCTTAAAGATGAACAGTAGCAATTAATCCATAGCAAGGCAATTAATAAAATTGTGGATTGAAACTACAATGTCTTAAGAGTTCTCTTAAAACCAACGATGATGGAGTGGCAAGTATTTTGTGGGGAAGGGCATTCCACAGGTATGAGGCCACCCCCACCCCCCAAAAAGCCCATGTCCCTGGTAGATGTCAATCTACCATCTCTTATTGATGGGCCAGTGAGCCAGGGCCTCAAAGGCTGGTCTCAAAGCCTGGGCAGACTCATATGGGTGCAGGCTATCCTTTAGATAACCTGATCCCAAACCGTTTAGGGCTTTAAAGTCCAGAACCAGCACTTTAAATTGGTTCTAGAAATAAACAGGCAACCAGTGCAGCCGGTACAGAATTGGTTTAGGGCGCAATCCCATGGGGATGCCCACAACAACCCTCTGAAACTCAGAGGATTACAGGCATGCTATGGAGAGCAAGAGGAGCACGGAGGCGAAGGTCACCTTCGCGCTCCTCTCTCTCTCTGCAAAGCACTTATTACACAGCCATCTAAATGTGGCACTTTGCAGGGATGGGGACTCGGACTCGAGGACTCGACTCGTGAGTCGGACTGAGTCCCCCTTCTGACTCGACTCGGACTCGAGTCCCAATATTTTTAATGGGACTCGAGACTCGACTCGGGACTCGAGACCAAGGACTCTTCAACATCCCTGGGCTGTGCCAGAAGGAGTGGAGAGGAGCGTGATTACCGGCGAAGAGCGCATGGAAGCGAGGTGTGCCGCTGCTTGGCCACTATGGACGGCTACCAGTGTGTCAAGATTTATTTTGATTGATGTGTTGCGTACTTGGGAGAGGCAGAAGAAGGACCTGAGATTACTCTGTGTGGCTGCTCTGAGTGTGTTTCTGGTTCCAGCAAGCTCATCCCCAGTGGAGCGGGTGTTCAGTGAGGGTGGAATTGTGATGAGATCTCTCCGTTCCAGAATGGGGGCCAAACATTTAGAAAAAATCATGTTCCTCAAATGCAACATGGATAAGTTTTAGGAAGTACAGCAAGTTTATTTTTTAAAATCATTTTTCTAAAATGCAACCTTTCAGACATTTTGGGTTTGGCTGCCTCTGCCTGCCTGTTTGGGGTTCTGCCTGCCTGGTCTCTTCTTCATAGAATCATAGAAAAGTAGAGTTGGAAGGGGCCCACAAGGCCATTGAGTCCAACCCCCTGCTCAATGCAGGAATCTAGGTCAAAGCATCTCTGACAGATGTCTGTCCAGCTGCACCTTGAATGCCTCCAGAGTGGGAGAGCCCACCACCTCCCTAGGTAGTTGATTCCATTGTCTTATTGCTCTGACAGTCAGGAAATTTTTCCTGATGTTTAGGTGGGATCTAGGTTCCTGTAACTTGAGCCCATTATTCCGTGTCCTGCAAACTGGGATGAACGAGAAGAGATCTTTGCCCTCCTCTGTGTGACATCCCTTCAAATACTGGAAGAGTGCGATCATATCTCCCCTCAGTCTCCTCTTCTGAAGGCTAAACATGCCCAGTTCTTTCAGTCTCTCCTCATAGGGCCTTGTTTCCAGTCCCTTTATCATCCTTGTTGCCCTCCTCTGAACCCTCTCCAGTTTGTCTATGTCCTTCTTAAAGTGAGGTGCCCAGAACTGGACGCAGTACTCAAGATGAGGCCTAACCAGTGCCGAGTAAAGGGGAATTATCACTTCCCGCGATTTGGAAGCTATACTTCTATTAATACAGCCCAAAATTGCATTTGCCTTCTTTGCAGCCACGTCGCATTGCTGGCTCATATTCAGTTTGTGATCTACCACAATTCCAAGATCCTTCTCACTTGTAGTATTGTTGAGCCAAGTGTCCCCCATTCTGTAACTCTGCATTTGGTTTCCTCTCCCTAGGTGCAGCACTTGGCATTTATCCCTGTTAAATTTCATTCTGTTGTTTTCGGCCCAGCGCTCCAGCCTATCGAGGTCACTTTGAATTTTGTTTCTGTCTTCCAGAGTATTAGCTGTTCCACCCAACTTTGTGTCATCTGCAAATTTGATAAGCATTCCCTGTACCTCCTGATCCAAGTCATTAATAAAAATGTTGAAGAGCACCGGCCCAGGACCGAGCCCTGTGGTACCCCGCTCGTTACCTCTCCCCAGTTTGAGAAGGAACCATTGATAAGCACTCTTTGAGTCCGATTCTTTAGCCAATTGTGGATCCACCTGATAGTTGTTCCATCTAGCCCACTCTTAGCTAGCTTACTAATCAGGATATCATGAGGCACTTTGTCGAAAGCTTTGCTGAAGTCCAGGTATATAATGTCCACAGCATTCCCACAGTCCACAAGGGAGGTTACCCGATCAAAAAATGAGATCAGATTAGTCTGACAGGATTTGTTCTTGACAAATCCATGCTGGCTTCTAGTAATCACTGCATTGTTTTCAAGGTGCTTGCAGACTGACTTCTTTATAATTTGCTCAAAAATCTTCCCGGGGATTGATGTCAGACTGACTGGCCTATAGTTCCCAGGTTCCTCCTTCTTGCCCTTTTTGAAGATGGGAACAACATTTGCCCTCCTCCAGTCGTCTGGCACTTCACCTGTCCTCCATGATTTCTCAAAGATAATAGACAGTGGTTCTGAGAGTTCTTCTGCCAGTTCCTTTATTACTCTAGGATGCAGCTCATCAGGCCCTGGAGATTTAAACTCGTTCAGAGTAATCAGGTGCTCCTTGACCATTTGCCTATCAATCTCAAGCTGCAATTCTGCCCCTTCAGTCTGCACTTCAGGTTTGCCAGGGGGGTCATAGACCCTCTTTTGGGAGAAGACCGAGCCGAAGTAGGAATTGAACACTTCTGCCTTTTCTTTGTCTTCTGTTATCAATTTGCCATCCTCATTGCGTAGTTGAACCACCAGTTCTTTCTTCTGTCTTTTACTGTGGATGTATCTGAAGAAAGCTTTTTTGTTGCTTTTAGCATTCCTCGCTAACCTTAGCTCATTCTCAGCTTTAGCCTTCCTGACACTATTCCTGCAGTTCTGTGCTACCTGCCTGTACTCTTCCCCTGTAGCCTGTCCTTCCTTCCACTTCCTATACGTGTCCTTTTTTGTTTTCAGGTCATCTTTGAGTTTATTGTGAAGCCACATTGGCTTCTTCTGTTGCCCTCTGCCTTTTCTCCTTGTGGGAATTGTTTGCAATTGTGCCTTTAAAATTTCCTTTTTTAAAAACTCCCACCCCTCCTGGGCTCCCTTTCTCGTGAGAGTCACTTGCCATGGGATCTTACTAATCATTGTTCTGAGTTTGTTAAAATTGGCTTTCCTAAAATCCAGGGTACGTGTTTGGCTACACTCAGCTTTTGCTTCTGTTAGAATCAAGAACTCAAGTATAACATGGTCACTTTCCCCCAGAGTTCCCAAAACTGCCACTTTATCCACTAACTCGTCTCTGTTGGTTAGAATCAGGTCAAGGATAGCCGATCCTCTAGTTCCTTCCTCCACTTTCTGTAGGAGGAAGTTATCAGCAGCACAGCTCAGGAATTTCTTGGAGGGGCCATGTTTGGCTGAATAAGTCTCCCAACAGATATCAGGGAAATTGAAGTCCCCCATTACTACCACATCGTGCCTCCTTGAAACAATGGCAATTTGCTTTTCAAAAGTTCCATCCTCGTCTTCTCCTTGATTGGGTGGTCGGTAGTAGACTCCAACCGCCATGTTCGCTTTATTCTTTGCCCCCTTTATTTAACCCAGATGCTCTCAATGGGGCTGCCAAGCTCCTCTTCCTGTATCTCTGTGCAGAGATACGTATTTTAACATACAGTGCAACTCCACCTCCCTTTCTGTTGCTTCTGTTCCTTTTGAACAAGTTATACCCTTCAATTGCTGTATTCCAGTCATGGGAGTCATCCCACCAGGTTTCAGTTATCCCTATCAAGTCGTACTTGCCCTCATGTATCAAGAGTTCAAGTTCGTCTTGTTTATTGCCCATACTCCTGGCATTAGTATAGAGACATTGAAGATTATGTGCTTTATAGTCCGACTTTCCCCCTACATTTTGTGGTAGACTATCAATGGGCACCGCTGGAGCTGTTCTCTCCATTGTGGCATAGAGGCCTTCTTCCATTGGTACCCCCGAGTTTATGTCTCCCTCCCCTGTTGGATTCAGTTTAAAGCCCTCCTGATTAAGTTCCTCATGCTGTGGCCAAACACATTCTTCCCAGTCCTTGTGAGGTGCAACCCATCCTTTGCCAGCAGTCCATCTTCCAGGAAGTGTAGCCCGTGGTCCCAAAATCCAAATCCCTCACGTCGGCTCCACCTTCGTAGCCAGTCATTCACTCGGAGTATTTTTCTTTCCCTTTCTATGCCTCTTCCAAGTACTGGAAGGATGGATGAGAAAACTATCTGGGCCCCGAAGTTCTTGAGTTCCCTTCCCAGCTCTTCAAAGTCTGCCGTGATTTCTTTGTAACTCCGCTTGCCAGTATCATTTGTACCCACGTGGAAGAGAAGAAAGGGGTATGTGTCGGTGGGCTGCATGAGCCTCGGCAGCTGCTCTGTCACATCCTTAATCCGTGCCCCAGGGAGACAGCACACCTGGCGAGTCCATGGGTCTTCGCGACATACTTTGGCTTCGATCCCCCGCAGGAGGGAGTCTCCCACTACGAGTACTCTTCTCTTCCTCTTGCTGTAGGCCTTGGTTTGATTGCCTCCACTTGACTGACCCTCAGCCTCTTGCTCGCTGTCACGTTGGGTGCCCGATAATCCGTCCTCTGCAGGCTGTCCTCTGCTCTCGTCCTCAAGTACATGGAAGCGGTTCCATAGCTCCACTGCTTCCACAGGCGCAGAGTGTCTTGTAGTTCTTCTGCTCCTAACAGTCACCCTTTTCCAGGGGGTTCCCCCTGCGTTATTTTCCCTTGCCTCCGCAGTCTCCGACTCCGCCTCTTCCTGCCGTTGCCCTTCTGGCTCCTGTACTGTGCTTTGGTGCTGTAGATCCACCGTTCTGTCTAAGAACTCCTCACTTTCTCTTATGCTCCTGAGGGTTGACACTTGCTGCTCCAGTCCTCTGACCTTTTCTTCCAACAGCGTGACCAGCTTGCACTTGTTGCACGTGTAGGCCATGTCGATCTCCGGCAGGAAAACAAACATTGCACACCCCTTGCAGGTCACCACCACTGCTGAGTCCTTTCCTTCCATAGTGCTCTGTTTCTGTCTTCCACCCCCTTGACCTCCCCTGCCGAACTCCGCTGCCAAACTCCTGTTTGCTCTCCCTGTTCGCTCGCTCTCTGGGAGCCTGCTTGCCTTTTCACAGTCCCAAAAACAGCTGGAGCCTCTCTCCTGTTGTGCTCCTGCTCAGCTGGGAGTCAGGACTTGACCTGTTCCACAGTTGAATTGTCCAAGAGAAAGGCCTCTGCCTGCCTGCTTTGGGGTTCCCTGCCTCCTCTGCCTGCCTGGTTATTTTGGGTTTGTCTGCCTGGTCTGTTCTTGCCAAAATCAGTTGCAGAGTTTTGAAATAAAAAGGCACACTTATGCCTAGAATTTATTTAAGCCACACATCTGAAGTAGCCTTATTTTGTTGGGGGGAAACCCCATTGATTTTAATAGGGACTCGTGGAGTCAGCTTTGGGAGTGACTCGGGACTCGGGAGTCACCATTTTGGACCAAGGACTCGGACTCGAGACTCGGGTCCAAAGACTCGTGACTCGACTCGTGACTCGAGACCAAGGACTCTTCAACATCCCTGGCACTTTGGAGTGGGAGGGAAGGAGGCTGAGGTGCCTCCAGAAAACGTCGTATCTTGGTGGCGCGGGTCTCCTCCCCTCCCCGCCCCCCAGAATGCCCTCTAAAGTCTAAACCTCATCTCTGAGGTTACTCTTATGACCTCGAAGAAGCAGCCAGTGCAGTTCTTTCTGCTCCGGCTGCAAACGGGGGGAGGGGAATCCAAGCACAGATCCCCAGCTATGAGGTTGGAGTGATTTTCCGACCTCGCGGCTGGGAATCCGAAAAAAATCCTACGGCCGTCTAGACATTGTCTAGCAGCCATAGGATTGTACTGTCACTGTGTGTTTTTTTATTTATTTATTTATTTTATTTAAAATATTTCTTGGCTGCCTTTCAGGGCAGCAGGAGCCCTCCCAAGGCTGCATACAGCAATAAAACGCATAATAAAAACCGATGTAGTATATGTAAAAATAAAATAAAAACATTAAAAACACAAGAAAAACAGCAACAACTGCAAAACATTCTAAAAGACAGCACACACCAGCATAAAATAAAAGTTGCGACAGACAACTGTAGACACAACCCAGTCCAATAAAACATAACCAGAGCAAGGCCTGTTCTGATTGCCTGGCTCCCAGACAAGCATTCTATCTGCCGCATTTAGCACCAATTGAAGTTCTTGAACCATCTTTAGGGACAGCCCCACATAGAGCGCTTTACGGTAATCCAGTGTAGGTTTAGAGCATCAGAGCATAGATTTCATAGATCATAGAGTTGGAAAGAGCCTACAAGGCCATCGAGTCCAACCCCCTGCTTAATGCAGGAAACTAGAGGAGGGGTCTCCCATCCAAGTCATAACCAGGCCTGACCCTGCTTAGCTTTCCATGTTCAGACAAGCTGAGCCAGCGTGAGCCACAGGCCTGTATAGATTAGTTGCAATTTAGTTACAGCTTTTCCCTGGCAGGGCAGGGGTTTCTTATTAATCTGATGATATGGGAAGTTAATGGAAGGAGAATCCAGGCTTGCATGTGTCACTTAGGCATGGTCCACTTTCTCCAGATAATGCTGCAGCTGGCAAACCAACCAAAGTTAGTAAAAAACACTTAACATGCCACACCACAACAATAACCTGCACCTCCACTGAGAGTGCCAAGTCCAGGAGAATATATCCATGAAAAATGCACCCACCACCACCATTTTGGCTCAGCACTACTAAAAAGTCATTGTGGTCAAAAGAGTGGGATACACAAATATAGCTTTTCTACATGAGGCTGTTAATCACTGTATCTACTTTCAATTTCGTCGCAGAATTGAAATCCAGGCAAGTCTACACAGCGAGCTTTTCCTTTCCTGCTTTTCTGTTACATAACCTCTAGGTGGAGCTGTGCTATAGTGGAATAGCGCAAATACACAAGTAGAAACAGCGTGTTCAGAAATAATACCCTATTTTCCCCATTCTAAAAAAAATCCAGGAAAGTGCTCTGGAAAAAAAAAAAATGAAACTGGAGGATCATGATGTCATCTAAAGAACCATAAACAACCATGAGTAAGTAATCACGAGTGCACAATAAATGCCTCATGTAGAAAAGCTCATAGTTTAGGAGACATCTCCAAATAATCCTGAAATATTCAAAGATGCATGCACAGATGCAGATGTATTCCAGTCTTTTCAAAAGGCTCTGAAGAACCTGAGAATTTGCTTCTGATAACATCCAACAGCAGCATTATAGAGAGTCTGTTCATTTATTCTGGAGCTTGAGTATTCTTGGGAGGGCAATTCTCTGAAATGTTCCTGCTATTTGTATTTAAAGGGTCATAAGTGCCTTAGGAATGGCTGATGACCCAACAATCAATCCAAATGATCTGAAATGTCAAGATTAAAAAAAAAGACTCTCAAAGAATCTTTGGCTACTAAGAATCTGTTTAGTGCTGAACACGAAAGTTTTAGGATCCATAAATAAAAGGTTATCTTCCTCCTAATAAATGCTCTAAACATAACTGGGAGAAATACCAAACTGGTCATTCAGTCATAAACAAACATCCTTCATCTTAAAACTCCCCAGCTTATGCAGTTTAGCTGATTCATCGTCACCTTGCACAATACACAATTTACTCCTAACCACAGAAGATTTCATATAACAGGTACCGCCATATGTTAGTGTCTTGTTAACATTTGTGGGAGGGGGATTCTCTGACCTTTTGAGAATTTTTGTTGTTGTTTTGGAACGCCATCCTTAGTAAGTGGTGTAGCAAATAACTCCTTTCTGTGATATTTATCTCACACACACACACACACACACACACATTCACATGGTTTTGGGGGAGAAATAATGCATTGTCCTGGCTATTCATCAGCCTACGAAGGAAGCTTTTTACTTATCATGGTTGTTCCTCCTGTAACATGATTCAGAATGTGGAAGAAGCAATGTGGTTAGCCTTGTCTGCTAAAATTAAGGCTAAGGGCATATCTATATCACATGCTTGTGGTTTAATAAAAACCAAAGGATGATTGCTCTCAATAACTAGCCTTTGAATGGCTGGGAAATACCTAAAAGTGGATACCTCTTCCCCCACCTCCTGGTTGCGGGTGTTGTAATCTCGTCTGTGAAGGAAACAAAAAAGACAAACTGCAGATTGAGGCAGAAATGAAGTAAGGCACTGAAACACACAAAGAGAAAGGTGAATTTGGGCTCTGGAAGGATCTTAGTGTGTTGGTTGTCTTCCTAGAGATCTGATGAGGGAGCAGTGGACTTTGTCTATCTGTTGGGGTGTTTAAGCTGTGCTTCCGCTGATGCTCAACCTGTATATTTGTAAATAAACACAAATATCACAAAATGCCAATAAACTTCCAGTGACCTCCTTCCAAACAGAACCAAACCTGGGCTGGTACTGTGCTCCTGTAACTTCTCACCACTTGTAGAAATGGGATGAATGTGACAGTAAAATGGGGGTTTCAGTCATTGTGTGTACAGTTTTTGTCCCAACAACCCAAGGTACAACCTGAAACCTACATAGCCCTTAGGTAGGAGAGCCTAATCCAATGAAGTTTGCCAAATCCTCCTACACTCCATCAAGCCGCTTTGCTTGACATTCAGCCTGATGAAGAGTTCTGGAGAAAGCCTGCTCATTATTTTATGATGTTTTGCTTGCTGCTAATAAAGGTATTGCCCAACTGTGGATTTTGATTCTCCCCCCACCTTCCCTGGTTTAATAGTCATTTCTTCAGGCAGGGAACATTGGCAGATGAAGTTCTCTGAGGGTTGGATCTCTAAAAGAGAATTCTCAGCACCCTCCAGAAACTACAAGTCCCCAGGATTCTTTGGGAGAAGCCTTAAGAAACTGCTATAAAACTGATACACTTTTGTAGTGTAGATTTGTCCTCAACTGGTGATTCCTATTGCAGCAGAGTTGAAATTGGGTATTGCTCACGTTGTTGCATCTCAATTTCCCCTTTATCAGAAGTTACGGGGGGGGGGGGCTTTCTCCTTCTGTATAATTCTGTATAATTCTGTTAATAAACCTCAAACTCTGCAGATGTAAAGCAGTCCACCTCTCACTCTATCCCAGGATGTAGTAACACTTCATCAGGATTTGAGGAGATGAATATAATTGGGTGTCATCATAGAATCATAGAATCATAGAATCATAGAAAAGTAGAGTTGGAAGGGGCCTACAAGGCCATCGAGTCCAACCCCCTGCTCAATGCAGGAATACAGGTCAAAGCATCTCTGACAGATGTCTGTCCAGCCGCACCTTGAATGCCTCCAGACTGGGAGAGCCCACCACCTCCCTAGGTAGTTGATTCCATTGTCTTATTGCTCTGACAGTCAGGAAATTTTTCCTGATGTTTAGGTGGAATCTAGGTTCCTGTAACTTGAGCCCATTATTCCGTGTCCTGCAAACTGGAATGAACGAGAAGAGATCTTTGCCCTCCTCTGTGTGACATCCCTTCAAATACTGGAAGAGTGCGATCATATCTCCCCTCAGTCTCCTCTTCTGAAGGCTAAACATGCCCAGTTCTTTCAGTCTCTCCTCATAGGGCCTTGTTTCCAGTCCCTTTATCATCCTTGTTGCCCTCCTCTGAACCCTCTCCAGTTTGTCTATGTCCTTGTTAAAATGAGGTGCCCAGAACTGGACACAGTACTCAAGATGAGGCCTAACCAGATTAAATCAGATTATTGGTGACCCAGTACTCCAAATCCGTGACTTCCTATCACTTATCTGTCAAGGTATCTCTATTTCTACCTCCTAATCTTCTCAAAACCTTCTTCAGGAGGCATTTCCTGGACAGTCATACCTTCATATTTTCTGTATCTTCTACCAATCAATCTACCTCTGTTTAAAAAAACCAAGCCTATGTTTCTTTCAGCAGTCGGTCCCCCTGACTTCACTAATCCATAGTAGGTGTGGTTAGCATGGTAGGTTAACACTGTAAGTCCTCTCTGGCCTAGACTATGGCAGCTCAGCATTTTGTAAAACATCTAGTACATTGCTGGCATTAAATCAATCTCTGTCTCGCCTTGCATTGGCACACAGACATTTTTGCACATGATGAGAAAAATCAAAATTTCTCTCCCATGCTCTAGTTTCAAAAAAGACACAGAGAATGGAAGATTGGAGGCAGAGAAATCGTGCTCCCTCTGGAACTTGCTGCCTGAGACGGCTGCTTTGCTTCATGGTGAGTCAAGTGTTTACATCAGGGCTCTCCAACCTTGGGTCCCCAGATGTTGCTGGCCTACAGCTCCCAGCATACCCAGCCAGCATGGCTAATGGCAAGATTCATATATGCAACAGGTAGACGCCAACGTGGCGATCCACTGATTAGACATTTTGTGGTGGTGCCCACCCACAACAGTTTCTCAAATTCCCAAATGTGCCCACAGGTCCAAAAAGGTTGGGGACCACTGGCTTATTCCGAAACGTGTGAAGCATAACCTTGAGAGGCATATCTATTACAGTTATTATGCCGAGCTTAGTGGTCCTCCAAACTTGCCAATGATGAACATTTGTTTTAAAGCAGGTTGTAGCTGAGCTCACCAAATATTAAATGGCATGAGACACTGCACTGGATGCCAATGTGCTTAAGGTATTAGTGATGACATTTAAAGCCCTAAACAGCTTGGGACCATGATATCTGAGGGCACACCTCTACATGTATACATTTGCCCAAATATTAAAATCTGCTGAGGGGGCCCCATTGAGTGAGGTACATTATGCGGAGACGTTAGAGCAGGGCTCTCCAACCTTGGGTCCCCAGACGTTGCTAGATTACAGCTCCCAGCATACCCAGACAGCATGGCCAATGGCAAGGGATTCTGGGAGCTGTAGTCCAGCAACATCTGGGGACCCAAGGTTGGAGAGCCCTGTGTTAGAGAGTGCCTTCTCAGCTGTGATGCTGAGGTTATGGAATGTCCTCCCTCCAGAGGCCCAGCTGGCACCAACTCTGGCCTTATTTTGGCATCAAGTCAAGTCCTGGCTTTTCACCCAAGCTTTTGGGTTTTAGTGACCATAACTTGGTTTGCTGATTTTATACTGCACTGGGATGGCGGGGTGGGGGGAGAGTTGCTGTGGTTTTATGAGTTTATGTTACATTGTTTTTTATTGATTGTACACCAGCCTGAGGTCTTTTGATATAGAAAGGGTTAGAAATAAGTAAACAGACAGAGTTCTTCTGGTTTCTAGTTCACCAGATGAAGCAATAAAAGTTAACCCCCCAAAATGAAAATATCCTGACTAAAGACCATCCACCAAAGTAAATATTTCTCTGGTGGCCATAAAAATGGATGCCAGTACTATAAAGTTTAGGAAAGGAAGGGGTGGAACATATGATATTCCTGCCCACGAATGGGAACAAATCATGGGTAGCTACAGGTTATCTGGAACATAGTGATCTCTGTTCCTGAAAGGAGATGGCGCTCAGAAGGCAGTCACATGATGAATTCCAGGTGGTTTGCTTGGCAGTCCTGTCTCTCCACTGCAATGGGAATGCCAGTCCTTGCTTTTCTTGGCTCCACAATACATAAATATTAGCGAACACACTGAGCAGTTTCTTGCAAAGGTACTTTCAGGCGTTGCAAAAACTGTCCCAGGTCAGCTATTCTCTTGTTGTCAAATCATGCTGCTTGGAGCAGTTTTCATGACCCATTTTTTCCACTCAAAGTAGGGGGAGGAAGGGAAAGTGGATGAGAGAACCTCATGGTGAAATCAAATCGATTCTTCATTTAGATTCATAACTCAAGTTCTTCCTGGCTCCGGGTTCAAGACTGGGGAGTTAAAAACCTATTAAAAAGTTTTGTAAAAAATTACGCTAACCAACTTGGCAACAAAAAATAAGCTGTTAGTGCTATCAATATTGTGAGTACTTATTTAGCTTCATGAATACAACTGAGAAATGGCACACCCGCTTCTCAGAAGGCAGCTGAAGAAAGGAATGAGGGCAAAACACTTCTGGAAAAAAATGAGCTAGAGGAAATTAGCCTAGCACTCTTGGTCACAGAGAAGGTAAAGCTACGGTGGTTCAGAAAAGGCTTTGATCATAGGATGGATTTAGAGGAGCTCTCTTAACTATCTCCCACATACTGACTCTCAGGGCCAGTTTGAGAAGTTTTGCTGCCTGAGGCAGAACAGCAAATGGTCCCTCCGCCACTCTGGTCAAGTTCCATAGTACCCAAGGCTGGCCAAGTTAGGCACCTGAGGAGGAAAATCCCACAAACACTTCTCCCTGGGAGTAACAATACAGTAATTATGATACATTAAATATTTGCTGCCCTTTCATGACACCCAAAACCATTTTCCTGAGGTGTCCACCTCACTCCTCTCACAGTAGGACCAGCCCTGCCAGGGAACCTGCTCAAGGAGGAAGATGGTTTTGCATGTAACACAGAAGCTCCAAAAGAGCATGAGTGAGTCACGCATTCCTTTGCCATACTTCAGTTGCCTACTGAAAACAAATGCAACTCATGCATCTCCCCAGGTTTGTCCCACGCTAGGAACAAATACAGTTTCTCATGGGGAAGATGATGTCCAAGTTCTTCCTTCACATGATACCACCTTGGAAGCAAGGAAAATAACCCTCAGATTACTGGTGCTTCCAGACAGGGGGCTCCTAGTGCAACCACTTGGAAGATACTGTGCAACGATTCCATCTTTTCTTCTTTAACAGATTATCTGTGGGCAGAAAAAAGATGGAAGAAGCAGTGGGAAAACACAGGTTTACAAGTGGAAGATGTAACATCCCATGAATGAGACATGAACAGGTGGTGGTACCATAAAAGCCTCATCTGGAAGCACCCTGCCATAAAGGACAGGCTTTTGTGCCCAGAGCAAGAATAACCTCTGCCTATCAAAACATTTATGTTTCATTGTCATTCCTTTTAGGTAGTTTAAGCTATTCTCTTCTCGGCTTGGAGAGGCTTGTGATGACAGTGTTTACTTTTATGTAGGATTTGTGTAAATGGTAGATTGCTCAGCCTTTCCTTGAACTGCTACCACTAGTGGGAGGGAGGGGATGTTCAGCACTTTCTAGTTCTTTGTCACCATTCTTTCTGGTCTTACATAAATTGGTGGATTACTCTACAATTCCTTTTGGTAATGTGAATCTATCCATCTGTCCTAGAGCTGTCTTCTACACGAGGCATTTATTGTGCGCTCGTGATTCCTCACTCACTGTAGTTTTGCGGGTGCTTTACATGACGTCATCCTCCTCCAGGGCCTCTCTTGTTCTTTGCAACCGTTTCCAGGGCTTTTTTTTTAGATTAAGGAAAGTCTGGTTTTATCTATGAATGGCAGCAAGAAACCATTGTGTGTTTGAGCAATTCCACTATACTACAGCACCACCCAGTGGTTGTGTAATGGAACAAACAGAAAGGCAGAGAAAGCACACACACACACACCCGAAAAAAACAACATGTGTAAAGGAGCCAGTCTTAATCCCACAAAGAATCTGGAAGCAGAAGCCTCTGTAAAGTGGCAGCCGGGTTAAAAGCCTCACGTAGAAAAGTCCTTATTTTGGGTATTACCCTTGCTCTTCAACCTTCCGCTATCACCCAGTCTTGCAGAATCACTCACTCACCCATTGTCTCGTAATAGAGTTGGACACAGTATGTACTTCCTGTGGACAGAAGCCTTCTGATCCAGCAGAGGATTTCCACGGATGAAATGGAGGAGGAGGTGATACTGTCAGTCCCCTGCTTGCATTCCCCTACTCACCCCCCGAATCTGTTCTGGAAGGTTGCTACATTCTCCGGAACAGTAGAAGTGGTGCTGAGAGCTGTAGAGAAGGGTAATTGGCAAAAATCACCTCTCCCCCCCCCGCCCAGTTTCTGGGGAGTGCATCCTCCAGGTTGCAAAACCTCAGGCCAAATCCAGCTCTCCATGCATCCCAGTCCGGCCTTCCAGGGTTTCCCAGATGGCCCCACCTCTTTCCCACAACCACTGATCATTTGATGGCTTTCCTGGCTTTTGTGCCATTTTCTTCCCATTAAAGGTTGAAATGCCTCTCCTAAGGCCTAGTTACTGGCAGGAAGAGCTTTAAGCAGCGGAGTCTGGTGACTCCTATTTCGGTGGGGCTCCTAATCCACTGCAGATTTTATTTGGAACTGTATAGGAGCTATTCATGGTGCTCCATGGATAGCTCCTATAAAGCTCCAAATAAAACCTGCAATGGACTAGGAGCACCACCGGAATAGGAGTCACCAGGCTCCCCTGTGATATGCTGATATTTTTGGCATCTTGGCCCACCTTTTTTGCCTTTGGCCCCACCCACCACTGGAATGTGGCCCCTGAAAGCTTCTCTGAAATAGAATCTGGCCCTCAGGCTGAAAGAGGTTCTGCACCCCTGGCTCCGGCTTTGCTCCTGTTGGCGGAATGAAAAACTGGATCCAACCCATAATCATGGCCCTTTCTTTCTGTGTCTAAATTTATGTAACCTTGCAGCTTGCAACGTATTTAAATCCAACAAAATGGCCACCAAATGGGTGGCGATGTTTGTAATCTACAGCGTGTGCCAGCTTTTCCATTAGTGCTTAGACTCTAAGGCTTAGAGTTTTAAAATATTTTAAATAGGGGATCAAGCAGAAGAAGATTATTGGTGCCCTGGATGCTGATGTCACAATGGCCCTCACCTCTGCGTGGTTGGAGATATTCTTTCCCTTATGGCTGTTCCCAGGAGGATGGGGCATTTGGGAAGTTCTTCCTCTGTTTCCCCAAACACAGTATGTTACCTTCCCCTCCCAGGAGGAGCTGACTGAACAGATGCTCTCGCTGACATCTAGAAGATTATGGAAGGAACTGCTGTCAACCCATGGAGCTCTCTCCATTTATTTTATATACTCATTCCAGTCTACACCACGTAGCATTTGTGCCTGTGTTGCTGCTTAATGATGCCTTTCTTCCTGATTGCTCAATGTTCTTCCTAATACAACCTTCCTATGCAGCCATATTACTTTAACTTAACTTTTCAGTTTAGAGGCAGCCTTTTATCACACAGCACCTCCGTTAATTCTTTTCATTTCAGCCATGCCTTATGCATCTGCTTTTGATCAGTCTCTGCCCCTACCTTCCTTCTGCAGCACAGACACAAGATATATTTTAAACTCATGCACTCTGTTCCTTAGCTTCCGAATATTCTACCATTTCTGTCCTTACCAGGAACCTCATGTCCTGGTACTAATATACTAATCAATATACTAATCTTTGGCCCATTTTATCCTCTACAGCAGTGTTCTCGAACCTTGGGTCCCCAGATGTTTTTGGCCTACAACTCCCAGCATGCCCCAGCCAGCTGGGAGTTATAGGCCAAAAACATCTGGGGACCCAACTTGGAGAACACTGCTCTACAGTTCTTCTGCCATCCACTTCCCCATTTACTTTTACATCTAGTACACATTACAATATTGAGGATCCAAAAAAACTCATGCATTCTTCACATGCCTGCAGTTTTAATAATATTCAATGATTTAAAAACAACAACAACAACTGACAATGGGTCAACAACTGACCCATTGATTTCAATAGGTCTACTCTAACTGTAACTAAGTCTGGATCCAACCCAATGCGTTCACTCACTGTAGCAAGGTGGTTTCTTGAGCAGTATATTTAGAAGGGCGTGGCATTTTATAAAAACTGAGAAATACTGCTGGATGGATTACACAAAGCAAATACAATTCAATTATTTAATAATCTGCTGGTTTTTAAAAAACCCACAGTTAAAACTATCTCATGTCGGCTTAAGCTCCACAAAGCCAGGAAATTGGAAACTAAGGCTGATGCTTTAACTGATGTGTCCTGTGATCAGTGATGATGTTGTGCAATGCCACAAATTGTGCTTGCTCACAGCCTACTCTCCATGTACCCACATTTTTCCTTGGTTTTTCAGGCCCAAATCCAGATGAGGAGGATGGAGTGCCTGGGGCCAGCAAAGATGGCCAAGGGTCCTAATCTTGCCTTATGATGCATCTGAGCCTTACTATTGCTAGAGGAATCCTCCTGTGTCTTGACCCATGCCTGTTGGTTGCTTACCTTAATAGCTGACTGTTGGAAGATATGGGAAGGAGTCGGTCCTATATTGGTTAGACCGAAGTAGAGTTTTCCCCCTTTTGTGCAGCCTGGTTATTGAAACTGGTTATCAGCCTGGTTATTGAAACTGCTAAACCCTTGCTAAAAGGCTCTTAAAAGGAAATGGATTGTCCATACAAGGTTTAAAACTAATAAAGACATTTATTCGTTTACAGGCCCTTTATTGATATGCCTGTGTCCATCTTGTTGAGAGAGAGAGAGAGAGAAAGAGCAGGCCACAGAGAGGCAGGAAGTAGGGAGGAGGGGTTGTTCAATTAACCAAATGCCAAACTGGGTTAATTGAACCATCCCCTCCTCCAATGGAGATATTCTTTCCCTTATGGCTGTTCCCAGGAGGATGGGGCATTTGGTTAATTCTCTGCCAAACTGCTTGATAGAAGTCAAATTTGTTTTATGTGCCTAAGAGGCTAGTAGCCTGTTTTTCCATGCTGGCCATGGAGGAGGGAATTTCCCTCCTCTGTGGCCAGCATAGACATATAGGCTAGTAGCCTCTAAACATTTTTTTTTTGCAGGCTAGTAACTTTTATGGACTTATTTACAAGTCTGACTTAACCCTAATATTATTTCTGTGGTCCTTACAACAGCCTTCCAATTCAGTATTTGTGTCCCCATACAGATGAGGAGCTGAGGCTGAATGCACAATCCAAAAAGTTGGATTGATTGATTGATTGATTGACATTAATAGCAATGTCCTTGGCTTCTAATGGAACTTTGCTTCAGTTGGAAAGCTCCTGATCCTGCCATCCCTGTAGTTCATTAAGTTCCTGTAGCTCATAAAAACCAGGCTCTTTTTCTCATACTGAAGCTTTGCAAAACCTCGGCCAGGTTGGACGTTTCCACTGGGGGAATATGGGGTGGGGGGCAGGAAAAAAGGACAATCTGGGCTCCGCCTACTCTATCCCCGGAGCAAATGGTTAACCGCAACCACTTCAAGTCTTCTTGTGGCAGCTGAGCAGATGAGTCCAATTTAAGGATTTTACATTCCTGTCTGAAAACCGGTATTCCATGATGAACGTGGAACAGCTATTCAATTGACTCCAGACAACGGCACCATGTTTTGATCAAGGTGCACCTGCTTCCAGATCTTATACGATCAGCCCAGGTTAGTTCTGTGTTTAGCAAGTGGTGACATCTGAAAGAACATATAATTTGTAGTGCATCATTAGATGATTCTGAGCAGAATATACAGACCTAAAAAAAAATTATTAAATCTGAAAGGTGTTCACTGGGGGGGGGGGGATCATAATGCTTTTAAAATAAAGACTATATTTATGATGAAATGATGTTGCAAAGTAAAAAAAAAACACCTGAATTGTGCCTTTGGGTCATAATTAGTAACCAAAAGTTTGATCTATCATCTATCTATCTATCATCTATCTATATTCAAGGAATGAAATAAATTAATGGAAGAGTATTCAATTAGATTCAGCACTTGCAAGGGCTTAGAGACACTGGATCTATCTCCCATTTCCAGAATCCAGCCCAAATATTCTCTATGAATTTACGCAAGCCAATTCATCTTCCGGTGTCTCTACTTCCACGGACCTCCCCTACACTTTCTTCTTAAGTGGTAGACACCACCGGATTGTAAGGCAAGTCTCCCACTTGGTTTAAAACATGATATCCGGACTTTTGTCTTTATTCTGCTAACTGACATCTTCATTGTGATATCCTAAGCAATGTTTTTATCATTTAAAATAAACTGCCCGGAAGACTGAGCTGAGTTTGCAAGATGAAAGCAAAGATCGCTCCACTCTACATTTGATTTGAGGTGCTTGGAAAGTCTGTTAACGTATAAGCAAGAATGGAATGATGGACAATATAGCCCCGTTCAGGGTGTGCTCTGTGGCGGAGTGACAGGCAGAAGCCCAGGGAGGGGCCAAGCTGAACATTCCAGAGGCTCTGATTGGTTGAAGCCGAGAGCAGAGAACCCCAGGGAGTTGACAGTTAAGGGGAGTTGGTTGTCATTTGGGGAAGAGAGTGGGTTGGAGTGAGAGAGGGAGCAGAAGGTTAATAGCGTAGGTAGGGAAAGGTGGTACTGAAGAGAAGAGTTCAGACAGGAAATCTAGTACTAAGTTGTGAGAAAGCAAACGTGGAGGTGTTAGTATAGAACAATTCACAGGAGTCTCCACTTAGGGAGTGAAGGACCTTCTGTCTGAGGAAGAAGGAGAAACTCTGGACTAGTGTGAGGGACAGTTAAGTTCCCTGGTCTGATACTGTAACTTTCAAGTGACCAAGCCAAATTGATACAAAGAGCACTGTATAACATCTGCCTGCCTTTAACCTGAATCTAAGCAAAGAACAAGTTTGAATGTAACTGTTGAAAATTCCAAGTTATCTGTGCCTGAGTTGAATATCAGTTTAGAGACTTTGTTAGAACAATAAATCAACCTTTTTATTCAAAGTTCTAATTCTCCAGAGTCTGACTGGTGACAGGAAAGTAAGAAGTGAATTAACGGAGGGGCACCCTGCTTCAAGTAATCAAATAAAACAAACTGCTCTTAATAAAGACAAACGTGGGTGAACAGCTACATATAAGACCTAAGACACATAATCGGCTAACGCAACTTTAAAAGACAGCTTAAAGTCTGAAGTGACCAATACAAGGTGGCACTTGGTGAGAGCGAAGTACCTGTTAAGGGTGTGGGCTTTGGAGTTAAGGGGTCCCGTCCGCTACAGTGCCTTCTCCTCCATGCCTTCAGTGAACGTGTGGAGTGGGAGAGGTGCCTGCTGGCCCGGCTTCCAGTGTCAGCATCTCCACAGGCTCCACTCCTGACCTCTGTGTGCTTGATGGAAGGTCTGAATGGAAAACCTGAACACACACAACTGTATATGTACAGGCTCCTCCATGCGATCTGATTCTGAAGTCCTGCGCCACTGGGGCTCCAGTTTGTGTGGGGGAGCCTATGCGCACACACAGCTCTACATGCCTGGGCTTCCTATTAACTGTTCCAGTGAATGTATGGAGGTCAGGTGCAGAACCAGAGGGGATGGTGATGTTGCAGGTGGGGCGAGCTGACATGTCCCCCTCCCCCCCTCCATGCATTCAATAAACACATGGAGCACTTCTGGAAAGAGCTAGAATGAAATATCATCCTGTTCCATTAATCAGTTCTAAATGAGGGACCTCCTGTTTAACCATCTGGCAAAGTAGTAAATTAAGGGCTCAGTCCTATGCATTTTTAGACAGAAAGCACTCCCACAATTCCCAGCATTCCACAACTAGCCATGCTGGCTAGGGAATGCTGAAAGTTGTAGGACTTTTTGCTGTCTAAACACGCATAGGATTGCACCTTAAGATACTCTGCTAAACCTGAGCAGCTGATTAGCTCAAATTCAAAGTTGTTTAAAGTCTGTCCACAAGATCCCATCTTCACAATTCTTTTAGGTCTGGATTAAGAATTTGTCATTGCTTCTGTTTTGCAGAGAATGTAAGAACCCCGGCCAGAGGACCAGGGCCCCACTGTGCCATCAAAATGAAATATTTGAAACAATAATGAAATATGGAGTGTGTTTTCTGGCATGTGGTGGGGGGGGATGCATGCAGAGCAAGTTCTGAGACTTACTTGGCTTTTTAAGCACATATGGGTTTAATCAGGCCTGTCAGCAAGCTTTTCCTCTTTATTAATGTGCATGGAAACGGCATTCTCTAAAACCCAAGTGGTAGAAGAGGATATGTTTCCAAACTGATAATGCTTCACATCACACAATAAATTAGTTTTGGCTTCATAGGCTGATCTGCCAGCTGGCTGCATGTGCCAAGCTATTTTCAGAGCATTGAAAACTCCTTGCTTTTGTTCCTGTTCTACTTTCTTGTCATTTAAACCAGGGGTGGGGGAACCTGTGGCCCTCCAACCCCTGTCTACAACTCCCATCATCCCTGACCAGTGGCTAACTTGGCTGAGGCCAATGGAAGTTGATCTGTCAGGGATGCTTTGACTTGGATTCCTGCATTGAGCCTTATAGACCCCTTCCAACTCTACTTTTCTATGATTCTATTATTCTAATTTAAACAAAGGGCCTTAAGACTTATAGGATCTGAAGTGCAAACCTTTTGGATAGACTTACAGGGCCAAATGCTGTAGATAGGCAGGGCCGGTGCTACCATTAGGCCAACTAGGCAGCTGCCTAGAGCGCAGGGCTAAAGGGGGCGCCAGTCAGAAGCAGCGGCAGGAGGAGGAGAAGGAGGTGGAGGAAAGAAGAGGGGAGCTCGTGTGTGTGTGTGTGTGTGTGTGTGCGTGTGCAAAAGGGGGAGGGGGAGGCCCTGGAGATGCCTGGACTCAGCACCACCACCAGTAGCAGCAGCAGCAGCTCCCGAGAATTGAGGGACCCAGCAGCCTGGTGGGAATAGGGCAGGCTGGGGGGGGGGTGTTATTTGGGAGGGGGTGCAGGGGGAGGTGCAGATCCCCCTCCCCCAAGCCCTGGCTTGGTAACAATGTTACGGAAAAAAGGAGAGAACTTTTTCCGTTGCATTTGGATGCTTATCTCCTCCTGTTTCTGTCTTTGGTAACAATGTTGCCAGAAGAAGAAGGTGGCCAGCGCAGCCGCCAGCGCCACTTCCCGCCGTGCCGCCGAGCTCCCTACATTGCGTTTGCTTTCCCCAACCTTTGGCGCGGCTGCTGCTGCTGCTGCTGGTGCAGCAGGGAGAAGAAAAAATATGGATCCTTCTCTTCTGAAATTATTCCTCGGGCAGCGACCAAAAACAGGATCTTTCCCCCTCCTCCACCACCAGGATCTTTCCCCCTCCTCCTCCTCCTCCTCCTCCTCCTCCACCACCACCACCACCACCACCACCACCACCACCACCACCCTCTCTCCCTCCCCTTCTTTCTCTCATTCTCTTTCTGTCCTTTTTTTTTTTTTAATTGCTCGCTGCCGACTTTCCCTTCCTGTTATTTTCTAGGCACACACACGCGGGCGCAGAGACCGCCGTGGCTGCCACCTGCGTGTTTCTGGCATCTGTGCACGTCAGAGGGGGAAGCCACGCGGAGTCTCATTCCCACGTGCAGACTTTCTGCCCAGCTCAGCTCCAACCTCAGAAGTGAACCAGTGGGGGAGAAAAGCACTTAGGCGCACCAGGAGCTGCCTTGCCCTGAGTCAGACCCCCCCCCTCCATCTAGCCCAGCATTGTCTACACGGACGGGCAGCAGCGGCTCACCAGGCTTTCAGGCAGGATCCCTTCCGAGCCCTGCTGGAGATGCGGGGGGGGGCACTGAACCTGGGACCTTCTGCATGCAAAGCGGGGGCTCTACCCATGAGCCACGCCCCCCCCTACATGAAGCGAGGGAGCACAGAGGGTGGAGGCGGTTGAGCTCCTCTCACCGGCCCACTCCTTTCTGTGTATAAATAAATAATAATTGACCCTTTTGGGTGGGCGGGGCAGTCATGTGCATAAATCTGGCTGGGTGACCGGCCAGATGGGCAATTAACGGGGGGGGGGGCTAAATATCTGATCTTGCCTAGGGCACCAAACTGCCTTGCACCGACCCTGTAGATAGGTATCAGCAGCATGTTGCTTACAATGTTACACTTTGCAAGAGACACTTCGCTACACATCAGTTATGACATGACTAGACTAGGGTCTATGGATGTTACTATGGATGCTACTATAGTCTATGGATCATCTTTGTTCAGAGGAGGACAACAGAGATAACCAGGGGACTAGAAACAAGGCCCTATGAGGAGAGACTGAAGGAACTGGACATGTTTAGCCTTCAGAAGAGAAGACTGAGGGAAGATATGATAGCACTTTTCAAGTACTTGAAAGGTTGCCACACAGAGGAGGGCCAGGATCTCTTCTCGACCATCCCAGAGAGTACAGGACATGAAATAATGGGCTCAAGCTACAGGAAGTCAGATTCCAGCAGAACATCAGGGAAAACTTCCTAACTGTTAGAGCAATACAGGCAGTCCCCGGGTTAAGAACGTCCGACTTACAGACAACTCGTACTTACAAACGGACTTCCGGGTTCCCCGGCTCTACATCCTTTACGTAGAGTATAGCGTAGTATATGTAATTTATGCTATTTGCATAAATACCGTATACTACGCTATACTGTTCTGACATACGTACAAATTCGACTTGTATGTAGGGGTGGTGGGAGTTGTGATCCAACACATCTGGAGGGCACCAGCTTGGGGAAAGGCTGAGCTAACTGATCTATGCTGCAAACATTTGAGAATCATTATAGACATCTACAAAAGTTTTGCCTGAGTGGCGTTTGTTGAACATGATTGAAAAAGAGCAAAGGTAGAAACTGAAATGTGTAGATGTAGAAATCCTGGTTGAACCAGGATTACTTGGCTGCCATATTCATTATGCTGTGGCTGTCTCTTGACTTTCTTGATCTGTGATGTCTCTTGACTTTCCAGCTGCTCTTTTTTGTCAGGCCACAAAACATACCTGTCAGTTTAGTAATTGGTAGCGGGCCAGTACTCTCTACCTGGGTTGTGTTGGGGCGGGGCTAGTATTTATTGAACATGTGTGCCAATTACCAGGGTTAGTTTGTGATTCTGTGCTATTTCAATGTGGCAGAAATATGCAATTGTTCATGTTTCTACAATAATTGTTTGTAAGAATTATCTGTAGAAGTGGCATGCAAGCAAAACTCCTATCATTATGGTGGGGGGAAAGCCAACTAGCCATGAGACTCATTGGCCTTCACACATAATACTAACTGTGGAGGAAGGGGGGGCTGGCTGACCCACCACAACCCCAGCCTTTCCTACCCCAAAGGACCCAAGACCCCCAGAGATCTCAAGGTACCAGACTGCTAAGCAATCTGCTGTCTGCAATCCTACTTGAATCTCTGTTCAGGGACTTGCCCTTTGTGACTGTAACCTGGATTTAGTTGCTGGAACCACAGAGCAATCCACAAACACCATGTGGGGTAAAAAACCAAAAGAAGGTTTATTCAGGTAGCATTTTACAACAACCAATAGGGAAATGAGAGAAGCACACGAAATAGAGAGAGACACTTTGGTACAAAGTAATAGAGCTGCAAAAATAACCAAACCTACTGATTCCTTATATCTCTCAGGCACACAACTAGTTACCTGGGGGTCAGTTCTCTTCCAGGGTTGGATCCAGCACAGCCTTGCTGCCCGGGAAGACTACACACCTACCCGAAGGTCCGAGATGGGTAGCCCTCCACAAGGCTTGCCTTGCCAAAGCCCTCATTCAGCTAATTTCACCAGGAGCTACCTGGGGTCGGATCCTGAGGCCACCCGAAGGCTTGGGCCTCTGCTTGGCTTGCCGCCATTGCTCCAACAGCCAGCAACCACGCGATGACCAAAGACAAAGAACAAAAACCCACACTTTGGAATATAGCTCTTTCCCCCTCCCCTCCTCCTTCCTGTAGCTTCCCGGCTTCTAGCCAATCAAGATGAACTTCACCTGGCCAGGCAGGGGAGGGGAACTCATGACTTTTGCATTTGAAAGCCGGGTCTCCGGCTTTTCAAGACTTCCAGGCCCCACCCGATACTTTATGCACATTTCGCCTCCTCCCCGCCCCCAACCGGCCTTACTTGGTTTACACATGAGGAGGCGTGTGTACGCGTGTGAGTGTGCATGTGCAGGAACCCCTAGAGGCTCTTTTTCTCCACACTAACCCATGGTATCGACTGTTGAAATCTGGATTGTTTTAATGTGTGAACATGGCCACACTAACAAACCACGGTTTGTTAACCACAAACTCCCCAGAAAGAGAACCCATGGTTTGTTGTTGGGCTTTTTAACCATGGGTTGTTATTACGTGTAAACCCAGAAGAACCATAGATTGTTCATGGGTTGTTTTGCCCGGCTACAGAGGTGGTGGGCAAGAGCAGCCAAAAACACAGCCACTCTACATGCCAGTACTACAGCATCACAAAGTCTTTTGAGTTACAGGGAGGGAGCAGACAAAGGAGGAGGGAAACAAACAACCCAGGGATTGAGAAACAAACCATGGTTTCTTCGATCATCTGCCAGACAAACCCTGGGTAGGGCAATAAACCAAGCCCCACATTATCCCCCAGCCCTGTAAAGACTTACACACACACACAGACACACACACACTGCCATTCCTTCTGTTCTAGCAAGTCTTTGTGGTGGTGGCTGATGGCAGCAGCTGGGGCAGAAAGATCTCTCTCTCTCTCTCTCTCTCTCTCCCTCTCTCTTTGTGGCACCTAGAGTCAGACTTTGTCCTGGTTCACACGTACTGACAACCCAGAGTACGGGTTGAGTACAGGTTGAGTATGGGCTGAGTATGGGTTGTTGTTGATCATGGGTTGCCATTATGTAAAAAAAACCTGCACTATGGGTTGTTAACCACAAACAACCCAGAGTTCACAACCCAACAACAAACCATGGGTTTGTACTGTGCTTTACAACTGGTTTCCACATTCCTGGTATGTTAGAGCAAACAAAACAAAAACAAAAAACCTGATTGATTATATATATATATATATATATATATATATACATACATACATATACTCTGAGCATGTGCAGTTCTGCATTTTAAATTCACTTACGTAGATCATAGCACCATCATGGCTACAGGAATAAAAATGGAGTTTGCTTCTGCGACTATGATGTTAAACACATTCACTCAGCAATAAGCACCATTTTGATGTAGAAGGGGTTACTATATATTTAAAGTAAAAAAATAATAAAATGAGCACCTGTAACTATGCACATGCCCAGACAGCGGCGAGGGGGCTTGGCTGCATGCTGTCTTTGAAAGCAGTGGCAAGTGGTCTCTTTCCAAGCCCTGATGCCAGACCCCGGCTCGCCCCGCTGCTCCCGCTCCTGAGTGCAGGGGGGCAAGCCGGGGGGGGGAGCAACCTTTCTCGGCACAGGTGCTGATCACCTGAGCAGTGGCCATGCCAAGAAAGGGCCGGGAGCAAGCCCCGTGGTGCTGCGTTTCCTCTTGAGGAAACGCAGCGCCATGGGGCTTGTTGCCCTTGCTTGGCGGGGCCCCACAACTCAGCTGAATAGCAGCCCTGCAGAGCAAGGGCAACAAGCCCCTGACAGCTGCCGAAAAGTGCCACTTGGGCACTTTTGGGCAGCTGCCTTCCCCACTCCTCTTCCTCCAGTGCTCACACAGTGTCCCCTGGGAGATACCAGCAGGAGGACTGAGGGAGGAAGAGGGGAGAGGCGGTGCCTCCGGTCCCCCACTGCGCCCAATCATTCGTGCCTTTGTGGGCTTAAAGTGAGAACCCAGCCATTCGCGGAAATCAGCAAGGCCCATGTGCCGATATGGTTGTACTGTATTGTACTGCATTGTACTGTATAGATATTGTGGTACAATATCTGGCTTGCCTGTTAGCATCTATTAGTTAGAACACGATACGAAGGAACAGATCCGAATCAGATACAAAGGCAGTGAAAAATCCTGTGAGCCAATGCCTTATGATGCAGATCAGAAGAGTACTGGAAGCCATACAGTGGATGCAAGCTCTGAATCCAAAGCTAAATAGGGGTGGGGGGTGGGAATAAGATGCCCTGTTGTAACAATGAGGCCCCAGCTCATAAGCAGGTCTAGAATGAATGCATTCACTATGTAGGAAATCGTCTAGAACGGCACCATGCTAAGATCTGATTTCCAGCCAAGATTTTGGTCTAGTAACTTTAAGCGGGTGTTTCAGACAAGAACGAACTCTCTCTCTCTCTCTCTCTCTCTCTCTCTCTCTCTCTCTCAGCTAACTTTTAATACCAGCATTGCAGGAAGGAAATGGGCTGGGACCCAGCAGCTAGGGTTCGATCAGATCCATATGAAAGCAAGCACTTCCTTATGTACAGAAATGCTGTAATTCATCGTGCTCCAACTAGATCTTTAAAAGGAAAATAAGAGCAATATGCAAAATAAACAGATGAGGAGAAAGAAGAAAGAGCAAGTGAATTTCAGCACAAATGGACACAAGGTTTTCAGCTTGCAGAAGGTATTCTCCCCTGAGCTCCAAACGTGTCAAAATAATAGGACTGAGGTAAATGTGCAAAATCAGCTAGTTATGCCTTATCCATAAACCTTTTGCGGGGGGGGGGGAGAGCTGGGGTGCAGAAGTGACAGTAAGTACAATCGCAACTATTCAGTACAAAGTGGAGGTGAAGGGAATAAATTGGACAATACCCATTTTCAAACCTAATTGTCACCACATGGAGACTGTGTGTCAATGAAAAGTTTAGGATTGGAATGGAGTGCACAACATTGTGCCAATAATTGTCAGTTAGATCTGATGCTAGAGGTGGGCACCAACCACAAGATTCCACTCGGACTTTGATTCGGCACATTGGAAAACAGCCCAATTCTGTTTGGACCAGTTCGGAGGCTATCCGATTCAACTCAGATATTAAATCCAGTCAAGATTCAGAAACCCAAGGCTTTGTACCTCTCATTGACTATCATGGGAAATTTGAAAAAAAAATAATGGCTATACCCTTTTTGTGTGTTTGTCAGAAGTGGATGATATTTGAAGGCATAGTAGCCCCTTGCATATGCCTACCAACTATCATGGAAATATGTGCAGTGTTTTTTCTGTGCTACACACCCTTATAATTTGATTTTTTTTTAAAGAAAACTGCCAATGGCCTTTTTTTTTTTCCCTTGGCAGAATTGCATGAAATTTGTAGGGATAGTTGCCCTTTCTGAGGGAATTGATCCTGCCAACTTTCAGATGACTAAGGGCTACAAGAGAGATTATTTTAAATGTGTGTCTAGCTGCTATGTGTTTGGGTCCTTAGCATTGGAGGTAGGGGAGCTTTTAAGATCTGGACTCCTCCACCCATGCATGCTTTACAGTAAAAATGAAAATCAGGAATAACTGCTCATCATCATCAGGCAATCACTCGTGACCGAGTAAGATTGTCTTCCAGGATAAAAAAGTTACAAAAAGGAAATTTTAAAAGGAGGAAATTCTAAAGAAACAATTGTGTAGACTCTAGCGATGGGTCTACATTTACATTTAAAGTAATATCTGTTTTGGATCCTAGTGCAGGGATTTTTGTGCAAGAGCAGCCTTTACATTTTGAGGGTTTCAGAAAAGGGGGGGGATGAGCTCATCCTCCTATTTCCCTTGTGGACCACGCTTCGAAAATGACAGGTAGCATAGAGGTGACCTAAAAATTTCAGAAGGATAGATGCATCAGTTCATGTGGAAGGGGAGTTCTCATCCCCCCCCCCTATTGGGGAGTGATTCACTTCCCCTTCCCTCCCCCCATGTTTTTGGGGGCAATTTGTATTAAAATGATACACATGGTCCAACTTTCCCTAGGCAAGAAACCTCTAAGGTTTATCTTTATGCTGTTTTATTGTCTGTATTTTATATTGTATTTTACTGCATTTTATAATTGTTGTAAACTGCCCAGAGAGCTTCAGCTATTGGGTGGTATAGAAATAAATAAATAAATAAATAATGCTGTTTCAGAAGGATAGGAGCTTGAAAACCAGTTTAAGCTTTTTTCGTAGTGAAGCCTAGTGGTGTTGGAAGCATGGCCATTTCATGGTCCCACCCTTGCCCTCCCCGAAAGCGCAGTCAGCCCCACTCCCTCCCCGATCATCAGCATTTAGAGAAAGAAAGCAAAAGATGCTATTTGGGGAGACACACTGTCTGCCTTTCTCAAGCCAAATTGCAAACCAAGGCTCATGGAGGGTCCAGCTTCAGTTCTGGACTGGTCACTTTGAAGAGAGGTCCACTTTGCCTCAGGAAGCACCAGAAATGGTCTGAAGTTGGGGCTTCAGCCAAATTCCATGCACATCCCTCTATGTAACATCTTCCTAAAATACCCAAACCAGCTATTTACCAGGACCATTTTTACCTCTCTTTCTGATGGAAGATAAAATACAAGGAAGTGTAAACCAGAAGTCTCATAATGACATAAAAAGAGCCATACTAGATCAGACCAAGCGTCCATCACACCCATTAGTTACATCCCATTCAGACTACTGTAACGTGCTCTATGTGGGGCTGCCTTTGAAAACTGTTCAGATTACTTCAGCTGGTCCAGAATGCTATAGCCAGACCAAGGCTGGTTACAGGGAACATGTGACTCCCTTGTTACAACTGCTTCATTGGCTACCAGTCTGTTTCCAGGCAGAATTTAAAGTGCTACATAGCTTTTGAGACCAGGCTACCTGAAAGACTGCCTTCCCCCATACAAGCCTGCCCAGCTCTTAAGATCTTTTGGAGAGGCCTTTCTTTCGAGACCGTCACCTACAGAGGTGCGTCTGGTGGTGACCCAAGAGAGGGCCTTTTCAGTGGCTGCTCCCAGGCTGTAGAAGGCTAGGTTCGCTCCCTCTCTGCTGTCCTTCTGCTGGCAAGCAAAAGCCACCTTATTCAAGAAAGCTTTTGGCTTGTAAGTGGGTCTGTTAGTTTGGATGCTGTTTGTTTTTATTTATTTTTTATTTATTTTTATTTATTATATTTATACCCCGCCTTTTTGCAAGGAACCCAAGGTGGCTTACATAATCTTCCTCCTCCTCTCCATTTTATCCTCACAACAACCCTGTGAGGTAGGTTAGGCTGAGAGTCAGTGACTGGCCCAAAGTCACCCAGTGAGTTTCATGGCCGAGCGGGGACTAGAACCCAGATCTCCCGAGTCCCAGTCCAACACTCTCACCACTACGCTGCACTGGCTCTCAGTTTTGTAATTGTTATGTTTTGTAACAATTTTGTAATTGTTATGTTTGTATTGTATTTCAATATTGTATTTTATTGTGTTGTATGGTTTTAATCTATTTTAAATTGTTTTTGTAAGCCACCTTGAGTGCCATTTTTTGGTAGAAAGGCAGGGTATAAATCAAATCAATAAATAAATCCAGCATTCTGTTCACACAGTGGCCAACCAGCTGCCTACTTGGAGAACCCCCCAAGTAGGGCATGAGTGCAATAGCAACATCCCAGTCATGTTCCCCAGCAACTGGTGAACATAGGCATATTGCCTCTGATACTGGAGGTACAATTACCTCCTGATACAATTATCTACAGATCTACTATGAAAGATTATGTGTTGCCCACCAGCTGTACCCGGGCATTTACCAGGTCCATGGAAATGATGTTCAAACTGTGTTAATGAAATGTGTCCAAATATGTAAATTAAATTAGGCCTTCCAGTTTATGATGTATTGTTGATGTGCTAATTGCTGAGGCATACACAGATTTGACATGATAGTGTGGGGGATACAGGATAGTGTTTTGGATTATGATCATGCAGATCATAATCCACGAATCCTTGCTGAGCCATGAGCTTGGGCCACTCTCTCTCAGCCTAGCCTACCTCACAGGGTTGTTGTGAGGTTAAAAGGGTATGCTGCCCAGTGAAAGAAGGCTGGGATAAAAAAAATAATTAATTATGATAAAATAATAATTAAGAACATATCTGAACATTTAAAGGAAAAGCCAAATAAGAGGGCTTCTATTCTACTCGATACTCATTCTTTTCTTATGCAGAATTGCCACAGAAATGCAAACATTATTACTTTTTATGTCATTGATTCTTCATGATGTTTATTTCTCAACTGGATAATGTCTACTTCGGCAGGATACACCAAGTAATAACCTCAAACAACTGTCTTATTTCCTCTTTTATGGTGTGCAGATAAATGTGATATGGGGTACCTTATACCTCTCCCTGTTCTTTAGCCTATACATGCCAGTGTATGAGTCATGTTCAAACTTAATCTCTTTGATTTATTATCTAGAGTTTAATGGAGGGATATTTTATATTTCTGTTGTGTCCCCCCCTCCCTTATTTTATTCTCATTTATTCCCCCTTTATTTGATTCTTGAAAATCATTCAATATATACTTAGGACTGGAATGGATTGGATCCAAACAAAAAAGAGCTTGCTGAATGGGGTGAGTTGTGGTGTGGGAGGGTGGATCCCCCAAAATTGGGTGGAAGGACCTTCCACAAAAGGAGCCAATCCAACTCAGCCAAACCTCAGTTCTTATACCTTTCCTGAGTTCCTGGCTACATGGCTACTAGTCCTGATGGCTATATGCTACCTCCAGGATCAGAGGCAGTATGCCTATGTACACTAGTTGCTGGGGAACATGAGTAGGAGGGTGCTTTTGCACTCATGTCCTGCTTGTGGGCAGCTGACTGGTCACTGGATGTTGGACTAGATGGACCTTGGTCTGATCCAGCATGGCTCTTATGTTCTTATGAAGCTGTCTGAAATAAGTCTGATTTCTGCCTGATGGGTGTCATGGAAGCCACTGCAAGACTGGTCAAATTTTAATTTAAACTGATCACAACATCAATGGGAAGACAATTTTGTTCATTTGTGCAAATGCTGGTCATTCTAGAGATCAGGAACAGACATAGGGTTGGATCCAGACTTTGTCATGCTTAGAGTAGACCCAATGAAACCTATGGGACATGTTAGGCTATCAATGGGTCTACTTTAAGCATGACTAAGTCTGAATCCAACCCATTACATCCAGCACAACCTTATAAAGGTTTGGCACACAAATTCAGCTCCACAGTTTTCCAATATTAGCTTCTTCCACCCATCATGATATGAATTTTTGTTGGTATGTATCATGCATTCCCCCTCCCAATCTTTTTTTTTTTTAAATGAATGCAACGGCTCCTGCTGCAGCACACATTTTCCACATTCATCAGTGTCTAAAGGTGGATAGTGCTGGCTTGTTTCAACAAACCGTAGTTAACATTGGGCACATTTTGTCAGGTTTGGATGAAAAGATAATGTGGAGGAAAAGCATCAGAGTTTCCTGTACCACACACACACACACACTTACTCACGTCTAAACAAGTATAATTCCAGCTGGGGGCTGGAAAATGCAAAATGTACATAGTTCTCTGATGGCTCCTGACTCCACAGACGCAGAGTCTCAGGTGCCACAGGTATTTGCATGCAAATACATGCAAATACGGCCCAAGCACTAACAAAGAGTCCCCTCCCCTGCCTGGCCCAGATGAAGTTCATCCTGATTGGCTAAAGACACCTGGGCTACTGAAAGGAGGGGTGGGGGGGATGTTGTTCGAATGCCCGACTGCCATCTCCCAAAGCAGTTATTTTATTCCCAACTCAAGAATGGAAAGCGGAATATCAGTGGTCAATATAAGAGGTTTAAAGATGTTCTTTAAGGCTAATCTAAAAAAATGCAATATAAACATCGAAAACTGGGAAGCTCTGGCCCATGAACAATCTAAATGGAGGCTGGCCTTTCACAAAGGTTCTATGGACTTTGAAGAAGCTCGCGTGCAAGGTGAAAGGGAGAAACGTGCTAAGCGAAAAGCACGTCAAACGAATCCTTGACAGGACCATCTTCCATCTGGTAACCTGTGCCCTCACTGTGGGAAGCTGATCTAGAATTGGCCTCCACAGTCACTTACGAACCCATCGCTAGAGTCTACACAATCTTCTTTAGAATTTCCTCCTTTTATTCTGGAAGACAATCTTACTCGGTCACGAGTGATCGCATGATGATGATGATGATGATGATGATGATGATGATGATGATGATAATGGGGGAAGAATCTATACTGCCTGCCCGTGGCTTTTGGATTTCGTTGTGGTCTGCACGTGAAAAAGCGCGGGGTAGGGCTTTTGCTGAGGCAGCCCTGAAGAGGACCACCAACCCCTAAGCAAAGGAGAGTAAGTGCTTAGGTATTTATGTAGTAAAGGAACTAGCTTTTTTGTTTTATAGCTCTACTGTGTATACCAAAGTGTCTCCCCACCTTTCTCCTTCCTTCATTTCCCACCTTTTGTTGTAATCTGTTTACCTTGAATAAACTTTCCTGGTTTTACCCCACGCGGAGTGTGTGGTTCCTCTGTGGTTCAGCGCTAAATCCAGTGTATAGACAAGGGCAAGGCCCTGAGAGAATCAGGTCAAGACGGCAGAGCTAAGGCTGGCAGTTTTGCACCTTTGATCTCTGGTCTTGAGTAAAGGACCGGTTGGCAGTCCTTTCACAGATAAGATGAGGCCATGTCAAAGGAGGGGTGTGCATGAGCCCAAGGCTCACTGTAGCTCATACTGGTCACAATAAATCGTGGTTCATTGTGACATCAAAACACAGCCAATATTAGGAGCAAATTGCACAAACTGGGAGCCATACATACTGGAACAAATCTTGTGAAAATTGGCTGGTGTGAACATACCATTACAAGAGACGCACATACCCCAACCTTTTGCTTGAATAGATATTTATTTTTGGTTTTTGGCTCAGCTAACTAGTTGGCCTTGTGTATTGGTCTCACCCTGTTGCTGCCTTACTTGTTTCAAAGATGTTCTTTCCACAAACTGCTGCAGTGCTTATGAGCTGCTCTTGAGCCTTAAATGGATATTAATGGAGCAGAAAGCAAATGGAATTACCAAGTGAATACAAAAAAAAGTAAGTAAGAAAAAGATCTCATTATCCAACTTGGGAAGCCCATAGGATGTTCAAACCGCATTTCTTCTGCTTAAAATAGCAGAACCTAATCTGAAATCCCTCCTGTTTGCCAAAATATAATCTCATCCCCCCCCCCACTCCCAACACCCCCAGGATACATTGATAAGAGATGCTCGAATAGACAATTGCCAGGATTCTTCAAGGCTGGCTGATTCAGCTAATATGCTTAAAGCCAGAGTAAACAAGTGTGTTGATCTGCCTGCCTGTCACAATTAAAAGGAGAACACCCAGCAGGCTTTGAAGTCTGCTCTTGAAGGGGCACCTGCTGAGCCAGCTTCTGTATCCTAAAAGCCTCCACAATTAGCCCATGCATTTTCCGTTCCTTCACCCACCCACCCACCCACCCGCCCCGCCTCCACTCCACCATCCCAGTGCATGAGAAAACAGGATGGAATTTGACTACAGCCAGCGACACAATGGGTTCAGACAACACAATAACCCACACTCAAGGATTGAGTGGGTTGTTGTTGAACTGTGGGTTGCTGTTGAGATGCAGGTTACCATGTTGTCTGAACCCAGCTGCGCTAACAAACCATGGTTTAATTAACCATGAACAACCCACAGTTGACAATCCAACAACAAACCATGAGTTCTCTTCATGGGTAGTTCATGGTTAACAAATCACGGTGCAGCTGGATCCAGACAACACAATAACCCACATTTCAACAGCAACCCACAGTCAAAACTTGAGTGTGGGTTATCATGTTTTCCGAACCCAGCCAATCTGCTTTCCCTCTTCAGAGGCAGCAGCACTAGCTTGTTAATCCATTAATATGCCACATAAACTGTTCATTATTTTACTGGAGAGTACCTCTTAGCACAGTTGTCAAGCTGTCACACATCTCCTTATTAACATGTCCTCCATATGTTAGGTATAACCATGGTCACCTAGTTAAATCTCTCTTTTAAAAAATGCTTTTTTAAAAAAGAAAAAGCAATATGGAAGAGGTGCCTGTGCATTTTAAAGGAAATATCTGATGAAAAGCCTTTAAAAAAAAAAAAAAAAAAAACCTTTAGAAACTTACTTACGTGGCCTTCACTCTGGGCTTGCTGGTCACCTGCTTTCAAAGCAGAGCAGCCTTTCTTTTATTCTTCCCACTCCCTTTTATGAGAGTCGCTTTGGTATGGGAGAAGGAAAAGTGTGGCATATGAAACAGGGCATGCTTTAGACCAGGAATAGCTAACCTGGTGCCCTCAAGATGGGCAAAGGTGAGGGATCATGGGAGTTGTGGTCCAAAGCACCAGGTGGCCCATTCCTGCTTTAGACAATTCGCCTTCCTGTGGGAAGTCATAAAACCAAGCCCTTCCCAACATGATTCAAGAGCTGCCTTGTCCTGTAGCTTGTTGGGCGATTTGGAAGCCTGCTTCGCCTTCATCCTGCCATTCCATCCAGCTGTCTTGTTTGGCCCCAAATTTATTTTTTCCACCTCTAGATGCCTTCGTGCTCTTCTTCACATACCTGCATCTCACAGTTTTGAAGTGGTCATCATGACAGTCCTCATAGCCACGCCCCCAAGGAGAGTCCAAAAATCCAGGCAGCTGTGTTGATCCACATCAGCAAACCAGTTCTAGCAGTTTCCATCTCCACCAGGAGCAGGACTTGGGGGTCTTAATTGGTCTGAATTGCCCATTCAAGACCAAGCCACCCCAAAATAATTTGCATTGCAAGGAACAATATATTGTTGCTGGGGAAATTCAGTTCCCCCCCCCCCATCTACTGTGAAAATTAGCTCAGGTAAGCTTGGAGGGAACAGGGGAACCTGAGTGGGTGGCAGATGACATCAGTGTCCCTGTTCATAAAAATAAAAAAAAAAAGTGCCAGAGCTGTGTCCCTGTGAGCTCTGGTTCCACTATACCACTGCACCCAACCCCAGGTATGGTTGAAGCTGTACAGAAACGTACAAGACTAGTTTGATGGAAGACCATGGCCAAGATTACAAACAAAAGCATGCACCATAGCAAATGGCAGCTCTTCTGCCTCCTTCAAGTCTCAGAAAAGTTATCGTCCCTTTGCAGCCATCACTTCAGTATCTGCGTGATCATCTGCTTAGCTGCATCATCATCTCCTCCTGCTTAACTCCTCTGCCGAGCACCTAAGTGATAGCTGTCCATTTAGAACAGTCTGTCTTGGAAAGCCTTTTGCAATTTTCATCTATTGTCCATGAGAATGACTATTATTTTTACTCCCGAATGGAGCTCTGAGCGAACAAACAAATGTCTGGAAATACAGACAATTTAGCTTAGAAGAGATATCATTTACCTAGTTCAGAGGTTAATGGGCATGAAGGATTTGCAATATGCCATGGCTATTTAAAAAAGAGAGAAAATCTGGGTACTAATTTTGACACCTATTGTTCTTCATATAACAGCTCATCTGTATCAGATTTAGTAAGGGTATTACAAAGAGCATTTAAACAGGGACACACACCAACGCTAACGTCGGACATACAACCAGGGAGGGGCAGGAAGGGGGGGTGGAGGGCTGTTAGTTAGACCCAGCAATCCATATTTCTTTATCTATAACCAACATCCAAGCAATGAACTCTCCAAGAGGCTGGAACTTGGGCCATCATCTGTCCATGTCTGATCTCTTTGGTAAATATTACAGCTGCCAAGAATGAAGCAAGTGAAAAGCATTTACAGATTAGAAAGGAACACATGGCATTCACTGACCTGCTCAAATCATAAAATACATCATGGAGTAAGAAAAGAAAGGAAACCAATCATTCTCCCAGGGATGGCCCATCTGCTCTCATAAAGCTTCAGTCATTACTGCAAATAAATACATTCAGGCCAGTAACGTCTGGGATTAATTTTTGTGCTTCCTTTCCTTTCTTTCTGTTTTCAAAAAAAGGATTGTTTCTGGAGCCTTTTGGAAACTTTCCCATATAAACATGATATCAGCAACCTAAAACAGATAACACACCAGTCTCATGTGATTGAATGGTGTACTGTGGGGGTCGTGGTCATTTTTTATTCTATATGTGCAGCAAGGTTTTTAAAAGTGCAAAATGAACCAACTTCTGCAACTTGGGAACAAAAGGAAGTGATATCAACTTTGCAGTTTGCAGATTATCTAATAACATAGGCATAATTCAGATTTTTTTTTAAAAAAAATAAAAACTGCCGCTGCTGGCGTTTGTATTCTATCTCAGGCACAGATTTCTTGCCTGGGCTTGAGAATGTCATTCTGCCTCATTTTTTAAAATTGTATTCATGTGCAAAATGTATATGCCATCCCTATAAAATGCCCAAGGTGGGAACTTCTGTGACCCCCATCTGAAACAGGGGGCTAGGAGGATTGTTGTGAAGATGGCTGAGGAAAGGAGGGGTTGTAAAACACTTTGCATACTCCTTCTGGTTGTCAGACAGGGCTTCCAGCAAGAATAACACCAAGAGAGAGTCTTTCCCTTCACTCCCATACTGAGCCCACACCCTGGAAGAAAGACCCTTTGCCCTAACAAGTGAAAACTAGACATGAAAGACACCAGAAAAGAGGTGATATTCACCTCTCTGCCTTCTTTTCTGCTGAGGTTCCACTATCTTGAGTGCATGTTATCAGGGCTGGTGCTACCATTAGGCCAACTAGGCAGCTGCCTAGGGCGCAGGGTGAAAGGGGGCGCCAGAAACTCCTGGGGGGGGGGGAATACAGTGCTAAGAGTTGGAAACTGAGCCCACTTTTGAAGCAAATCGATCAAGACAAAGGAGAAAGAGAAGGCAGTTAATAATGTCCCCGTCCCCCGTCCCCCCGTGACATGGCAGGAGAGGAGAAAAGAGAGGCGGCTGGGCGGGGAAATAAAGTTTGATGTGAGCGTGCAGGCAGCGTGGAGATAGGCGGTGGCAGGCTGCGAAGCTGGCAAAGAGCTGGAAGAGAAGCGACAGGGGGACGGCAGCAAAGAGGAGATCCTCCGCACGTGAGAGGAGGAGTGGCGGCGGCGGCCGACGGGGGCCGCTGAATGAAGCCCGTGGAAAGAACTTACATGGAAGTAAACCCCCTTGATCTCGATGGAGCTGGAAACAACATGTTTAGGACTGGAGAGGAAGGGTGTGTGTGTGTGTGTGTGTGTGTGAATGCGGATCATGCATAATGGGCCTAGGGCTGGAGGGAGGGAGGGCTCAAGTGGGAAGGGGGGGGCGCTAAATATTTGATCTTGCCTAGGGCACCAAACTGCCTTGCACCGGGCCCTGCGTGTGGTGGGGAGTTGTGGTGACATGGGTGGGGATGGGAGCTGGGAGGCTTTAGGACCCTGTCAGCGGTGGCCCATGGACGGGCAGCAATGGGCCTCTAGCCAGGGGGGGGCAGGAGGGGCTGCCCCCCTAAATTTTCCCTGCCCCCTAAAAGACTTTTATAAAGAAATAATTAAAAAACAGTTTACAACTTCATCTTTAAAAGGCCTGCGAACCAGATGAACTGCCCCCTATACCTTTTTGGCAGCCCCCCTGAACCTTTAGGCTGGCTGCAGGCCCTGGCAGCAAACTGCCTACTGCTTCCGGCCGCCTTTCTCCATCTTCACCAGCCATGCCAGAGCCAGCAACAGACCTTTACAAGAAGTCGCGGCAGGGCAACGCACTGACTTCCCCTTTCTTTTTCCCAGAGAGCTGCACGTGCTCAGGACGTTCCCCCAGCAAATCCTGGGTGTGTTTTGTTGATCTTTTAATGGCGAGCACACGCGCAGATGAGTGGGATGGCTTTTTGCCAGGGGCAACCTGTTGATTGCTCCGCCAAAAACGAGAATTGGACCCCATGGATCCTCATCACCTCCCCACCCCGCCCCTTCCTCCTCATTTGCATCCTTGTCCTAGGTCGAGCTCTGACTTCAGGTGAGGAAGCTGCCATGGTGCTTTCCGCGATGGCTGCGGGGAGTGGGGGAAATCCCTGTTCAGTTTTCCCCTCCCAAGGTCGTAGCAGTGTCCACTGCAGCCTTCCCCAACCTGGTGCTCTCCAGATGATTTGGACTACAACTCCTGTCAGCCCCAGCCAGCATGGCCAAAGGTCAGGAATTCTGAGAGTTGTAGTCTAAAACATTGGGAGGGCACCAAGAGGGGAACTCTGCAATATCCTAGGGTTCAGTGGAGGCTGGTGGCTCCCATGTCAGCAGGGCTGTAATCCACCCCAGATTTTACTCTGAACTTTATAAAGGAGCTATCCATGGTACTGAACCAATTTTGGGGATAGTTCCTTAAAAGTTCGGAGTAAAATCTGGAGTGGATATACAGCCCTGCTGACATGGGAGCCCCCAGCCTCCACTGGATCCTAGGATATTGCAGAGTTCCCCTCTTGGTGCCCTCCCAATGTTTTAGACTACAACTCCCAGAATTCCTGACCTTTGGCCATACTGGCTGGGGACCATAGGATTGCTCTCTAAGAGGCACCCACTGAAGAAAAAGAAAGAAAATTAAGGCTGCAACCGTATACCCACTTACACTCAGTGTTAAAGAATGGAGATGAAATGAGCCTCCTCAGTACCATGCGTAGCCGATTGATTGATGTGACTGAAAACCAAAGTATGTGTCTTATTAAAAGACAATAGGAGAAAAATGTGGGTGTAAGAAGCACTGATAATCAAAGGCTTGATATCTTAATGTTAATACTTCCGCTGACTTCCAATATGAAAGAAAACTTTTCTACTGGCCTACGTAGGTGGCATTTTACTCAAAATGTGGAACAGAATATTCTGCTTCATTGAGTATATGAATATTAGATGTTGGAACTTCACTGAATTGGGGGAAAGGGGTTTTTATCAGTGTGAAAAAGTAAACGTGTTGGAAACATGTAAATTCACTTGCTCTGAGACATTCCTGGGATATTCTGCCATTTGAGCTGGTATTATGTTGGCTAACATTGAGGACTTAGTAGAAGCAACACATGGAGTTGGCTATAAATATTCTAGCTGTAACAATGATGTAAAATTTTTTAGAAAACTTCTAACCTAGCTTTAGAGCTGGAATTAATGTGGAAAGAAAGTCTGTAAAATCTCTTATTTGGTCAAACACAGATTTGCTGGTGCAAGCGAGTTCAGTAATGTACTCCTTTCCTCACTTATGCTATATCCTTTTCTCCATGATGTGTTAAAATATGAAACAATAATACTTTTTTTTAAAGAAAGGAATGAGGGGAAATCAATACAAATGTTTGTGACAGGAAAAAATCATCAAGAGGTATATTTTTTTGTTGTTATTATAGGATACCTTATAGGATTCATAGAATCATAGCTGGAAGGAAAAAGTCATCAAGATGTATCTTTTTTTGTTGTTATTATAGGATTCCTTATAGGATTCATAGATCATAGAGTTGGAAGGGGCCTACAAGGCCATTGAGTCCAACCCCCTGCTCAATGCAGGAAACTAGAGGAGGGGTCTCCCACCCCATCCAAGTAATAACCAGGCCTGACCCTACTTAGTTTTCCATGCTCAGACAAGCTGAGCCAGTGTGAACCACATGCCTGTATTGTTGTCTTTTTTTTTTTTTTTTTTTGCAATTTCAAGTTTTATTCATTAAGTTTTTCAGGATCCCTTCCAGATTCAGGCAACTGGAGCATCTTAATATATATTTCATGATGTTTTGAGCTCAAATATACACCAAATGCAACTTGCAAGATAATAGCAAATCTCATCTTTTTGAGAACTGGTTTACAAATGGTCTTCCAGTGCTGCCAAAAGTTTTCTTTAGTTGGCACTGGAGATGAGGAATACCTTGATGCAAGAGCTGCATTCAGAGGCAATGCTATAAGAACAGGATATAAGCCACCTACAAAGGCTCCAATTACGCCGCCTCTGACCACAGCACAAGTTGCACAATTTAGATCACCTTCCATTAAAGGTTGGTTAATTGTATTCTCGTAAATAACCAGAGTAGAGAAGAACCGTAGAAACAGCATGGGGAAAGCAGATGCAATACGAGCCTGGGTAACATTCATGACGCGCCTAAATAAGCTATTTGATATTAAGCCACACAGACTTGAATTTAATGCAAGGAAGAAAGATCCATTTTGAAATAAACTCTGATCTGCTGCTGGAAGCCGTTGAAACCTCTCTCTCAGGGTTTCAATTCTAATATTAACTTTTCTTCTGGAAGTAGGTTCAAGAAACTCTCTTCCTGCCATTTTAGTCCCGGGTCCTCAACGCCTCCCTTTAAACCTGCTCTTGGCCGTCCCAGCCTCTCCGCGCCCAAGGGGCTCTTTCCCCCGCTCCCTTCAAAGGTGCCTCGATTACCACTGCAGCCCTTCCGCACATCACGCCTGCAAGGCGCACACCCTTCCCGCGGGGGTCGCCATCTTGTCCGGTCATATGACCCTTCGCCTGCAGCCCTGCTCGATTGGCCCGTTCTCCGCGGGGACCCGCACGGGGGCTTCCGATTCTGTATTGTTGTCATTCTCTTGTGGTAAAGCTCTCTTGAGAATGTGTTCCCATGTAACCAGATTTTATACATTACCACTTTCCACCACAGTGACTTTATATATTCAGCCTATATACTACAGCTGAGAGGGATGGACTGCATTAGCCTGGTACTGACAGCAGGAGAGATTTCATCCTCAGACTTCATTTCCTCATGAAACAACAAGGGACCTCTTCTCCCTTGCTATGGCTCCATCACTGTGTTCCTCATTTCAAGGTTCCATTCAGTTGTATTGTTTATAACAGGGATGCAGAACCCCAGTTCTGGGGTCCAGTCTGGCCCTCCAGGGTTCCACAGATGGCAACACCCTCTTCCTCTGGCCCCACCTCCATCCCTTGACCACCAACCGTTTGCGGTTTTCCTGGCTTTTCTGCAGTTTCTCTCCCCCCCCCCCCAATCTAAAAGCTTGAAATGCCTCTCCTAAGGCTTAGTTACTGGCAGTAAGAGCTTTAAAATATGCTGGTATTTTGGTCTCACATCTTTTGCCTTTGTCCACACCTCCCCCTAGATTGTGGCCCCCGAGAGCTTCTCTGAAATGGAATTCGGCCCTTGGGCTGAAAGAGGGTTAACACCCCTGCTTTAAGGAGCTCAAGGAATGTATATGGTTTCTTCTCCTCCCTCCACCAATTTATCTTCACAACTACCCCGTGAGCTAGGTCAACCTGAGAAAAAGAGACTGGCCCAATGATCACTCAGTGAGTTTTATGGCTGAGTGTGGATTTGAACTCAGGTCTCCCCAACCTTAGTCCAGCCCTCTAACCATTACACCACATTGGCTCTCTCTTTTTAAAAGGAAATCTTTTAAAGGGAGCAGGCACTGCCTTTGGATGAAAGTAAACCCTGTTTCAAGATCCTTTCCCCCTGTCTGTCCCTCATTTTGACAGTTGGTGTCCCTGATTTTAAGATCCAAGGATTGAAAGTGACGATCTGTGACAAAAACCCTACATCTGATATAGCTCAACAGTGCCCCCTGGAGCAGTTGGCACCCTGCCGGGCAACCCAAATAGGCTTATCTTACCTTATTTCACATTTTTTGTCCTCAAAAATGTGACCAAAACTTTAAGTTCTTTTTTAGAATAAGCTGACTGGTTCCAACTATCTTGGACTAGTGATATGTAAGTTTACAGTTGTTAAGAAGGGGGTCCAGACACTAAGTAATTTCTGATTTGTTGGCTAAACCACTGACATCAAAGATGGAAGCTATCTCATTATTGGACAAAACAACTATCAATCTCTGCAAGGGGCTGGCCTTTACTGAACTCAGTTCCCCATAAAAGAAGGGTTAACTCACTCCTTCTAAGCCAGGGCTCTCCAACTTTGGGTCCCCAGATGTTGCTGGCCTTCAGCTCCTGGCATACCCAGCCAGCATGGCTAATGGCAAGGGATTCTGGGAGCTGTAGTCCAGCAACATCTGGGGACCCAAGGTTGGAGAGCCCTGTTCTAAGCTGTTCATATACTATCTAATTAGAAGCCGAGATGGTATCTCAGACCATCCTCTCTGCAATAAACACTGCATATGCTCTGGGACCCAAGACTATACTCAAGTAGGTAACATGTTGTTAGTTAGATTGACTTTACTGGTTTTATTTGGAATTCTGTGTATGTGTGTGCTTGTTGCATTCCCTTTGTTTCCTGCGCCCCCAAATAAGCTCCTTTTTATCTTTGGACATTTGGCTGTGTTGTTTCAGAAAGGGATTTCTCACTCAACTCTTTTCCATGTGAAAGACTGCGTGGCCACAAAGCATGTGCTTTTATGGTGTGCTTTTTTTTTAAGGGCTTTGTGAAGTTTCTGTTTTGGCAGCCTATCAGTAATTCTGTTTCCTGGGGATGCCCTTGTAAAAAAACGGGGGGGGGGGGGTCCACCAGGAGGAAACGTTTTATTTTTATTCATTATTCTCCTGCTGCAAGGAGCCCAACAAGGCTTACATGGTCCTCCACCCAGTTATCCCCCTCCCAGTCCCAAAACATGATCAGAGGAAGAAGCCACATTCTTTAGTTTTCTCACAGTCCTCTCTCTCAAGTTATGCTTCACATCAATAAGCATATTGACTGCTTAGTGCACTTTTGGTGAGAAAAAAAGGACGCAATAAAAAAAAATCCTCCTAAGCATCTATTACTGTTTATTATTTTGCCAGGATTTATGAGCTTTCTAGATACCTTACAATTGCTTTCAGTTTTTTCTTTTTCTTTCAGAGACTCTGCTCATGTTGAAGTTGCATAATAAATCTATTTTTCCCCCTTCCAAAATAAATCAATCATTCCTTCTCATCCCTTCTTCTTCACCCTGTAATGGAGCTTGGCAAAGTTAAGGTTTACATTTCTTCATGCTCAGCAGAATGCCTCAATATGCCCCTTTTAACCAGTATTTTTTACTGGACATGTTGGTTATTAGCAGCCCCCCCAGCCATCATCACCTGATTTTTTATTTATTTTCATTCAATTAAATAAGCTCCTCCTGTTTATAGTAAGCATGAACTGTAGAGGGCAGCCTTCACCAACCTGGCACCTTCCAGTTGGACTGCGACTCCACTCATTCCCAGCCAGCAAGGCCATTGGCCATGCTAGTTGGAGATGAAGGAAGTTGCTGGCTGGGGATGATGGGGGTTGTAGTCCAACACATCTGGAGAGCACTGGTTGGGGAAGGCTGGTTTAGGGTGAGCTTGTCTGAGCATGGAAAGCTAAGCAGGGTCAGGCCTGGTTGTTACTTGGATGGGAGACCCCTCCTCTAGTTTCCTGCATTGAGCAGGGGGTTGGACTCGATGGCCTTGTAGGCCCCTTCCAACTCTATGATCTATGAAATCTATGAAATGCAATTGACTTGACCACCCTTCTGCTATTTAGTTTTTACTGAAGCAGTCTCTCCAGTGGCCTGCCCAGTCACTCCCAAACCATTCAGCAGCCTTCCCCAACCAAATATTCAACTCTCACCAGCCCCAGCCAGCCAGCATGGTCAATGATCAAGAATGCTTGGAGTTGTGGTCAGGGATGTCTCAAGGGGGTTGAACCAGGCAGACGCCTTGGGCACCAAAATTCTGGGGGCACCAAATGAACCCTCTGAAGTTGGCTGGAGTGGCAGTTCTGTGGTGGTTGCAGCAGCAGTGTTGGTGGAGCCGCCGCCACCGCTGCCACTGCTGCCGCTGCCGGGAAGGCTACATACCTTACCACTCCGGCCCTCTCGAGAGGTGGGCCAATGCCCAGCTCTTAAGAGTTATCAAAGCTAAGCATCAACCTGCCTGTCAATCTGGAGATTGACAAATGCCACAGCAGAAGAGTGCCTGGCACAGCTCTCCAGTGCATCATGCGCCCACCCGGTGCCTAAGAACCCCTCAGAGCTAGGCATGGGGCAGGCAGGCTCTCTGGGAAGCCACGCCATTTGCCTCCCTGTTGCAGCAAACCCTGCAGCAGGAAAAGCAGCTGGTGCAGCTCTCCAGAGAGCATGCCAGGCCCAAATGCCTCGCTGTGAGGGGTCCTTCCTTATAGTGAGGCAGTCTGAGTGAGGTGGCCCTAGGGACCGCCTGTGCTGCCGCCGCAGCACAGGCAGTCTCCAGGGCCAGCTCACCCAGAATGCCTTGCTCACCATAAGGAAGGACCCCCCTCACAGCGAGTGAGGCATTGAGGGGGGAGTCAGGCAGCAGCTGGGGGGCATGGAGTGTGCCTGGCAGATCTGGAAAGGGAAAGAGAGGAGGCAGGCAGGCTGGTGGGTAGGTGGGCTGCAGCAGGGCCGGATTAAGAGCATTATGGGCCTGGTGCTGAGGAGGGCGCGCGGCTGAAGAGGGCGCAGAAACGCTGCGCTCCTCTTCGCTGCCGCTGCGCCGCCCCCGCCAGGCCTCCGCCTCCCCACCCGCCCTCCCTCCCTCCCGCCCGCCCGCCCGCCCGCCGCCGCGCCCTCCCGTCCCGCTCGCCGCTGCGCCTCCCCCCGCCCTCCCGCTCGCTGCCGCTGTGCCTCCCGCCGCCGCCGCCATCACCACCCCCCGACCCCCCCCCGCCACCTACCTTCTCCGCGTCGTGTCGCTTCCGGAGCCCCGCCCGCGTTGTTTTGGCGGGAGGAACCAGGGCAACAGGGCTTAAACAGCCCTGTTGCCATGGTTTCCCCGGCAAAAAACAGCGCGGGGGTCCCGTTGCGTCACTTCCTCCTGCTCCTCGGCGGCGGCAGCAGCAGCAGCAGCAGCCAGGGCAGGGGGAAGGTAGGTTGGTGGTGGCGGCGCAGGGTTGTTGTTTTTTTGCAGAGCAGGGCTGCTTTGGAGAGGGGGGGGCGCTAAATATTATTTCGCCTGGGGCGCCAAACTGCCCTGCACCGGTCCTGATTGTGGGCCTATTTTGGGGTAGGGGCCTGGAGCTGCAGCTCCAATAGCCCCTATCTTAATCCGGCCCTGGGCTGCAGCAGCACTGCTGCCAAGAGGTAGGAGGTAGAGGTGGGTGTTGGTGGCAGAACAAAATGAGGACTGAGGAGGAAGAGGGTGTTGGTGGCTACTGGTGGGGAGAGCGGCAGTGCATCTGCCTGTGGGGCACCAAAATACCGCCTTGCATGGGGCACCAAAATACTTCGAGACAATCCTGGTTGTTATCCAGAACATCTGGAGGGCAGCAGGTTGGGGAAGGCAGCCGTGCAGGCTGCGCAGTGCGCACAGATGTACCTGGAAACAGGAGAGCGTGTGGCAGGCTGCCGCAGGGTGAGTCTGCTTTCTTCCCCTCCCACCACTCTTCTGTACTGACACATGTACAGCCTCCAGATCAAAAGCTGTCAGTCACCCCCCCCCCTTTGTTTTGATCAAGATGGAGTAATCCAGAGGTAGCCTTTGCATGAAAGACGAAAGCTGCTTGTGCAGACAGAGCAGTTTAAGGGTGACGGATTGCCTTCTCAATGGAGAGATGGGAGACTCGTTCCCACATCTCCCTCCCAAACTTTCGGGGGGTTGACTTTACTTTACCAAACCAGTCTAAACCCTGCAACACATCCTAAACACATCTACAGATCTCCATCTGAAGGAAGATGGCTTTCTTTCTTTTTTCCCCCTTCTTTTTTTTTAAAAATAAATTTTACTTTAGATATTAAAAACTACATACAAAACTATAAAACACAAACACACAACTAAAAAAAAATCATAAGGTGCACCCCCCACCCGCCTAGGGACCAACTAATATACATCCATCCCCTTAATCAATTGAGTTCCACATTACAAAAATATAACATATCCTGACAAGGCATACTCCCCTTCCCCTTTATTAATACATAGTCTAATAATTGATTCCATATATCATAAAATTATTCTTCTTTAACTGTCCCTTTTTGCATTTGATACTAGGAAGATGGCTTTCTACCTCGGAGATGGGACCTTGCTTATGCATGGGGCGGTGGCAGAAGTTACATGTTTTCCAGCCACATCGTGATACTGCTCCATTTTGCTCCAATGGACTCTTTACCTACTTTAACTATATTGTATGTTTTTATTGTTGGTTTTTGTGTAGATTTTATTTATAAATTGTTGTGAACCACCCAGAGAGCTTCAGCTGTGGGGCAGTATAGAAATTAAATAAATAAATAAATACTTCACCACCCTAAAGTCAATCTCCTGCTTTGTTAATGTAAGGACTACCACATTTTGCTTTACCTCTGACTGACAAGGGACCCAAGAATTCCAATTATTGCTAGAAACATACCTGGATAATTGGTGGCATTTCTATTTTCCATGGGGGGGGGGGACACAACCAATATTTCTTTCTTCTGGAACCTGTGGTGCTGGGTATAACTCTGTGTTATACCCATCACAATTTAACCAAAGACAGAATCATAGAGCCGGAAAGGACTTCAAATGGTCATCTAGTCTGGCCACCTGTCAATGCATGAAATCCGCTATTACAGCACTTGTGATAGGTGGCCATCCACCCTCTGCTTTAAAACCTCTAATGAAGGACAGTCCACCACTTTCCGAGGCAGTCTGTTCCATTGCTGAAGAATTTGTACCACCAGCAAGTGGTACATAGATTTCATAGATCATAGAGTTGGAAGGAGCCTACTACAAGGCTATCGAGTCCAACCCCCTGCTCAATGCAGGAAACTAGAGGAAGGGTCTCCCATCCAAGTAATAACCAGGCTTGACCCTGCTTAGCTTTCCACGCTCAGACAAGTTGAGCCAGCGTAAGCCACAGTACAATATATTAATATTTAATCTGAATCTTTTTCTTGGTAATTTGAGCCCATTGGCTCAGATCCAAGGCTCTGGAGAAACAGGAAAGACAATTGCTCCATCATCTACATGACAGCCCTTCAAATATTTGAACATGGCCAGCATATCCCCTCTTTATTGTCACTTCTCCAAGCTATACTTACTCAGCTCCTTTCCGCATAGGACTTGATGGTCTCCAGGATCTTTGTCGCCCTCCTCTGGACACCTTCTGCACGCTCTCTTAAGACTATTACAAGCTTTGGGGGCTTTTCCATTTTGCCCAGCTTTTCTCCTGCTCCTAACCTTCTGTTGCTGTTGTTTTGTTTGTTCTCTTGTTTCATATCCAGAGTGTTAGGGAACTCAAAACCTTCTCATTACTCTGTACATTTCCACTGGTCCTAATAAATGTATTACCCCCCTACTGCCGCCTAGGGTATTTGTTACCACCTAGGGTATTTGTGAATAGGCGGGATATAAATTGAATAAATAAATAAAATACTGTTACTTGGGGAATTCTTCTAATGGACCAACACAACTACCTGCAATTTTAAAATGTCTTTGATTTCTTCCCTCTCCCTGAGATTTATACACACAAAAGCCATTAACAGTGCAATCCAATGTGGCTGCCCGTAACCCTCTGAACTCAGAGGTTTACAGGCATCCAGTTGAGGGCAGAAGGAGCATGGAGGGAAAGGTCACTTTCGCGCTCCTCCTGCCCTTCAAATGACTTAGACGGCTGATTTCGTCCATCTAAGTCTTTACCCCTGGAGTGTGTTGAGGAGAGGCTGAAGCACCACCAGGATACTACATATCATGGGAAGCCTGTCTCCTCTGCTCCCTGCCCCCCAGAATGCTCGCAACCTGGCTCCGAGGTTGGTCTTCCGACCTCAGAGCCGCAGCCAGCACAGTTCTTTCTGTACTGGCTGTGAGGGTGGAGGGAGGGTGCTCCATGGTCAGAATCCCAGCTCTGACCTTGGAGTGTGTTTCTGAGGTCGGAGCTGGGACTCTGACCTCTCCTATGGTCGTCTAGAGGGTGTCTAGCGGCCATAGGATTGCACCCTAAGTTGTCATTCCTTGAGAAGTTTGGAAACTGGGAATCAGATAAGAACAAGATGCTAAGTTGATTCAAATGGTATCTTGTCCTGATGACGCTCAACAAATTGTATTAGGCCTTGGAAAATGAGAGAAAACAAACAGGAGTTACAAAACCATTCTTCTTGCCTTATCTTGGAGAGATAGTTGCAGAAAGATGTCTGAATTCAGGTTGTGCTGATATCAGGATAGATATTTCTTGTGTACCTTACAGAAAGTTCACAGTTAACAACCAGAGTCTTCCAAAAGTACTTAGAAGACACTTAACAGGGAGAGGACATGCTTATTGCGCACATAGCCTGTAGGCCTCAAAAGAGCAATACTCTGACATTGAAATGTGATTCCATTTTTATGAGACTAATAAAAGGGGGTTCTTCTGTCTTCCAGGATGAAGGGATGTTCAGTCACACAATACAGAGTGCTGGAAACACTGTTAGGTAGATACTGTGACGGACAGTAGCTGGACAGAACTGGAATTGTGGGCTCAGCGAATCCAAATCGTGCAAACGCAACTCTCAAGTTCTATAACTGAACTAAAGCATGCAAATTGGACACATCTGCATGTTCTACACAGCTGCATCATTTGGTTTGGGAGGGGAGGGGAGGGGGGAAAGTGTGGGAGCAGGAAGAAGAGGGGAGGGATTTCATGAGGCTGGATAGGGCTGAAATGGCCTAGGATGTCGGCCATGAAACCGGCTTTAATTGTGACGGCTCGTTCCTTGCATATGTGTGTCTGAATATGTGTAGAGTGCTATATATACCGTCCACAAACACCAATTATTTTATTGTATTGTATTCTTATATTATTATTACTATCATCATCATTTTAACTGTTTTGATAATTTTATTCAAAGGCAGTATACAAATTTGTTAAATAAATAAATAAATAAATAAAGTGAACACGCAATCAGGCCTCATATCTGTGGCTGGGACTCAGGGTTTCTGTGTAGGCTTGAATCCTGACACCTTTTAAGAAATTAGTAGCTAGGTGTGGCATTGCTGCACCACTGGCAATGCGGGGTCAGGGTGGGGCATAATTGCAGAACTGCCAGAATAGAAACACATCATGTAGCCTAATATGTTTATAGTTATTTAGCGTGCAGTCCTATGAAGGTGTGTATGCAACCCACCCTGAAGGCCCGCCGGCCTCGTGGAAAAGCAGAGCGCTTTACTTGTGTGAGATGGAAGATTTAAAATCCTATTCCTGTGTGCAGTTGCCCATAAATCTACACGCAGAAGTCCAGACCTGTCTCTCCCACTCCACGCAGCATTCCAAGCGTATCGGATATCAGCCAGTTCAGCCTCCTCCTGCAGATCCCAGTAATAAGGAAATAACTCCGTAGACTTCACAGGTTATTTGCTCTACCTGTTTATTACTATAGCAAGTATATCCTACAGAGTTTACATCTCCTACATTACAGTCCATGTGCAGAGAACAATGCATAGCAAGCATTAATCCAGTGGAGCAAGTTGATTTCACTCCACCTCAGCTAAGACGTTACATGATTGCATTAAGTCCAGCAAGCATTAGTCGGAGCAACAGAGAGAAGAAGAAGAAAGCAATTCCATCTCTCTCAAAAAATGGCTACAGAACAGAAAGCTAACAAATCAGTACGTCACCAGAAAGTACAAACCATGTGACCAGCTCGTATTTCTTTCACACCTACTTTTCCCATGAGAAAGGGCCAGGAAGTAGAAGACAAAACATGACTTGTTTTCCAGCCATTCTGTACTTTTTCAAATGTCAACAATCAATGTGCCACAGCTGGTGTTTGTGCTACATGTCACAACATCCTATGCCTGCTAGACCCTGCCTAGGCAGCCATAGGAGAGGTCAAAGTCCCAGCTCCTACCTCGGAAACGCTCTCCAGGGTCAGAGCTGGGAGCGCCCTCCCTCTGCCCCCACAGCCAGCGCGGTTCTTTCCGCGCCAGCTGCAGCTCCAAGATTGGAAGACTGACCTTGGAGCCGGAGGTTTGTGGGTGTTCCGGAGGGCAGGGAGGGGAGAAGAGGAGAGGAGAGGCTTTGCCAAGATACGATGTATCTTGGCAGTGCCTCAGCCTGTCCTCTTCGCGAGCAGGGCCACAAGTCTTAGACAGCCAAAACCTTACTATAAACAGGTCTAAGTCTTTTGTAGGCTGGGAGAAGCACGGAGGCGACTTTTGCCTCGGTGGTCTTCCCACCCTCGATAGGATGCCCATAATCCTCTGAGTTCGGAGGGTTATGGGCAGCCACATTGGATCGCGCTGTTAGGGTCCAATCCTATGCATGTTTAGACAGAAAAAATGCCTACAACTGGGAATTGCATAGGATGGCCTCCTTAATTATCTTTCTTAGTGAGCGATTAGGTAGAATAGTGCATGTATGCTTCTACTTATATTTCCACAAGTGAAAGGACTAGAAACTTACTTTTTAAAAATGAAAACAGTCAGGAATATCCATGAGGAGGCCTGACCCTCTCAGGCTCCCTGGCGGTTATGCCCCTGAGTTGAACAAAAAGCAGACTTGAAGAAAAAGCAGACTGGGACTTTACAACACGTCCATTTAGGGCACAATCCTATGTATATTCAGACAGAAAAAAGTCCTACAAAGCCCAGCTGGCTGGGGAATGCTGGGAGTTGTAGGACTTCCCCCCCCTGTCTAAACACACATATGATTGCGCTCTTAGCCTTATTCTCTTATCACTTGCCTCTTCTGTCCTAATCACATTCTTTGCTCATATTGTCCCAAATGCGATGGACAGACCAGTTTCATCCACCCTGTCAAAAAGATAAATAGAGTGTTAAAAGAATCTGGGCTGTTTAAAAAAGAAGAAGAAGAAAAGATACTATTATTGGTATTGCCTACCTCAATTCAGAGATCACTAACAATCACGTCTGTCCACACATATGCAGAATCTATCATCTGTCATCTCTGTGCACCGAAGCATGTGAGGAGCTGAAAGAAAAGCTAACTTAATTTCCTAGCAACTGAAGGAAGCTGCTGCCATTTCCCCCGCTGTCAGCAGGAATGCTCCCAATTTATGTAGCCGACAATGAACCTTTTCAGGTGGCGTTCTTTACAGCCAGCAATTAGGGGGCAATACATCTTTGGGGCTCCTCCACTGTTCAGGAGTCCCCTCTTTCAGGACAACTTTGTATTTGGCCCCAAACCCAATGCAAACAGAGTTTCATCATGGCTGTCCCCAGCCACCACGGCACTAACCGCCTAATTATCACTGGAGAAGATAGCTGACGTTGTACATCTCTCCCATCCCCGCTATAAAGTCAGATGGTGCCAGCGTCCGCTTGCAATTTATGGCCTATTAAAAGTACTTAGTCCCATAAAATAGGCAGAAACAAAGTACCGAAGAGCACGTTAAAGGGAGAACGTGTTAAAAAGAACAGGCCCCTCAGTCATAATTAGCGGCTGCTCAAGGCAAAGCAGCAGCTGTGGAAATGTAAAGCTCATTTTACAAGTTATTCCCCAGAAGAAGCCAAATGGAGCACAAAGCTGCTGTAGGTCTATGGTGCTGAGCGAAGGGGGTAGAAGAGTCCAATTGCCAACAGCTTTCCATCACCTTCCCTCTCATGCACATAGTTATGCGAAAGCCATGCAAAGCTGCCAGAGCTCAGCTCCACGCACTCCCCAGCTGCTGAGGAATGCAGCCGCCTCTGGTGACCTTTATTTTCAAGTGGCTCAAATTAGTTCCAAAGATTATAGGCATTCGATGACATAAAAGGCCAGTTGTGCTTTTCTACTTAATGGCAGGAAAGAGTAACCAAACTAGTCAATCAAAACGACAGCTGGAGACAGAAACAATGGGTCTATTCCTAAGACAGACCATTAGGCCCTGGCTGTGTAATAGGAGTTTTAAAAGGGTGTGTGTGTGTGTGTGTGTGTGTGTGTGTTTAAACATCTGGTTTTTTAAGGCATTTTTCCATGCCTTGTGGTGGAAAGAAGCCTTGAGATAATAGATGACCACAAGGACCGGAGTGCAAATTCTGACTCAGCAACGAACAGACTTCTGTCACATGTGTGCACCCCACTTCCAAGTGGTGAGAATTTTCAGGGGCTCCAGTGCTTACCCATGTTTTAGTTTCCTTAGAAGGAGGTAACTGGAGACTTATGACAATGCTGCGATAAGAGGTTTAGTTACATATTGTGGAGAAAAAGAGCCTCTTAGGGTTCCTACACACACACTCACACGCCTGCACACACACACACACGCATGCACACCCTCATGTGTGAACCGGCTAAAGGCTGGGGGGGGGGAAGTGTGCATAGTTCCTCTGGGTGACGCCTGGAAGTCCTGAAAAGCTGTAGACCAGACTTTCAAATGCAAAAGTCATGAGTCATGAGTTCCCCTCCCTGCCTGGCCAGGTGAAGTTCATCCTGATTGGCTGGAGGCAGCAGAGCTACAGGAAGGGGGAGAGGGGGAAAAGGTATATTCCCAAAGTGTAGCCTTTGTGTCTTTGTCTTTGTCATCGCGTGGTTGCTGCCGGCTGTTGGAGCAATGGCGGCAAGCCAAGCAGAGGCCCAAGCTGGCCTCAGGATCCGACTCCAGGTAGCTCCTGGTGAAATTAGCTGGATGAGGGCTTTGGTAAAGGCAAGCCTTGTGGAGGGCTACCCATCTCGGACCTTCGGGTAGGTGAAGTAGTCCCCCCGGGCAGCAAGGCTGTGCTGGATCCAACCCTGGAAGAGAACTGACCCCCAGCTAACAGAGTGTGTGCCTGGGAGATATAAGGAATCAGGTTTTGTTATTTTTGCAGCTCTATTACTTTGTACCAAAGCATCTCTCTCCATTTTCGTGTGCTTCCCTTATTTCCCTATTTTTGTTGTAAAATGCTACCTGAAATAAACCTTCTTTGGTTTTTTACCCCACATGGTGTTTGTGGATTGCTCTGTGGTTCCAGCAACTAAATCCAGGTTACAGACAAAGGGCAAGTCCCTGAACAGAGATTCAAGTAGGATTGCAGACAGCTGAGGCTGGCAATCTGGTACCTTGAGATCTCTGGGGGTCTTGGGTCCTTTGGGGTAGGAAAGGGTGGGGTTGTGGCGGGTCAGCCAGCCCCCCCTTCCTCCACATGGTGGCAAGTGCTGGGATTCGAAACTGGACCACAGAGTGGGTGCACGTGGGCAAATAGGGAAGCTGCCTTAGAGAGACTTTGGTCCATTGGTAGAGGGTTTGTTATTTTTTTAGAGATTGAAGTGTGAGATTGAGCCTCAGAGAAAACGTTCAGATTGCTTGGCAGTCTGTGGAAGCCTAGCTGCCAGCGGGGAGCGTTGAAGGCAAGAAATCTCAACTGTGGAGTGAGTAAGCGGATCTCAACTGTGGAGTGAGTAAGCGGAGGCGGATCCTACCCATCGAGTGCAAGAAGCGGGTGAGCAGATGGCGGCTGTGTGATCCCAAAGAACCGGGGCAAAGAGAAGAAATAGTGTGTGTGCACACGCGCGTGTGTTCCAGGAGGAGGAGAGAAGACCAGAAAACCTCTCTTAAGAGACTGGTGAGCAAAACGTTGAATTTTGGGACAGCGTTTGATGAGTGATTTTTGTTGTGCTATGTGCCCCAGAGAAATTGTCAAGACTTTGGGGAGGGAGAGCACGTCCTGCCCTACATCTCTCCCACGGGAGAAGGACTCAGATTTTGAACTTAGACTGTCCAGTTGCTCGGGGGGGGCATGGTGAGTGACCAGTAAGCAGCAAGCAGAGGGGGGGCAGACATCAGAAACCCCCCCCCCAAAAAAGAGACTTTGTCCCTGTGCTGCCGAAATGGAGAGCTGAAAGGAGCAGAAGGAAAAGGGGATTTCCCTCCTAGCTGGCGGAGAAGCACAGACAGAAGAATTTCCCTCCAGGTGTCTCCAGCGAGAAGAAAAGGGGACTGAGATTGGGTGTTGATTAAAGCCAATAAAAGCTGATAAATTGTTGCTGGAGTGGGAGGGGACGGGTGATCTAAGTGTATTTGTCTTGTCGATAAATTGTTGCTGGAGGGGAGGGGACGGGTGATCCCAGTGTAAGCAATTGAACTATTGTTGTCTTGTGTCATGTGCAAAAGTCAATTTGAAATGATGATGATGATAAAAATAATGTAATGCATGTAAGCCAGAAACCTGTAAGCTTTCAAAGTGCCTCAGGGCAGGGAAGAGTTGCCAGAGAAAAATCAGTCAGAGGCGAGAGAACAAAGCAGAAGGTTAAAAGGAATTTAGAGGTGAGAAGCCCTCTAACGGCTGAAAGATTGCCAGGCTGGTGTTCTAGCCGCCTGAGTAGAGCCTCTATGGCTCAGCATTTAATTCTGAGGGAGACAGTCATCCTGTGTAAGTTTGGGTGGTGGGCTAAAAGAGCAAAGCCCAAGAGACTAGAAGATTGCCAGGCTGTGTGTTCTAGCCGCCTGAGTAGAGCCTCCATGGCTCAGCATTTAAATTCTGAGAGAAACAGTCATCCCATTCATGTCATTGGGCAGAAGGTGCCACAAGCAAGCCTTTGGGAAAAGGGGTGGTGTATTCATGTCATTGGGTGGTGGGTGCCACCCGCAAGCCTTTGGAAAAAGGGGAGGTGTATTCATGTCGTTAGGTGGAGGGTGGCAGAAGCAAGCCTTTAGAAGCAAAATTAAAGGCGACTAGAAGAGTCACATTTCAGTAAGCAATCTGCCCCCTACAGGCTTGTGTAAGAAGCAGCAACCCTAGAAAGTTTTTTAGACAGAGTGCCAGTCAGGCAACAGAAGGGTTGTGGTTCCCTTTTGAATTGTATATGATGTTTCTTGTGTATGCAAAACTGATGTAATACAAACCTGTAAACTTCTGGTTGATGGTTATTGATTGTTGTTTTGCTGTTTTGATGTTTAAGGAGCTGTGTTAAGATTGTGGTTAATGTGTTTTGATGTTTTTAGTTTTGTTTTGTTTTTGTGTGTGTGTGAATGAGAAGAGGTGTGCTAGTGGTAGAAGGCTAGCAAAGGCTTTTTCTTTTAAGTTAGTTTAAAATGAAATGAGAGGGTTGACCTCTCAGGTTTCTTTTTTTTTTTTAAAGGGAGCGTGTGGAGAAAAAGAGCCTCTGAGGGTTCCTACACACACACTCACATGCCTGCAAACACACACACGCACACACACCCTCATGTGTGAACCGGCTAAAGGCTTGGGGGGGCGAAGTGTGCATAGTTCCTCTGGGTAGCGCCCGGAAGTCCTGAAAAGCTGTAGACTGGACTTTCAAATGCAAAAGTCATGAGTCATGCGTTCCCCTCCCTGCCTGGCCAGGTGAAGTTCATCCTGATTGGCTGGAGGCAGCAGAGCTACAGGAAGGGGGGGAGGGGGAAAAGGTATATTCCCAAAGTGTAGCGTTCTGTACCAGCTGTAACTTGCAAACCATCTTCCTGGGTAACCCCACGTAGAGCGCATTACAGTAGTCTAGGCGAGAGGAGACCAAGGCATGAACCACTGACAGGAGCAGATGATTAGGAAGGTAGGGGCACAGCTGCCGTATCAGATGGGGTTGATACAGCACCACCCGGCTCACAGCTGACACTTGAGCGTTCATGGACAGCTGGGAGTCTAGAATGACTCCCAAGCTGCAGACCTGGTCCTTCAGGGGTAGATGTACCCCATTCAGCACAAGGTCAACATCCCCTAACCTCCCCTTGTCCCCCACCAGAAGTACCTCGGTCTTGTCGGGGTTCAGTTTCAGCATGTTCCCTCCCATCCAGCCACCTACTGACTCCAGGCACTTGGACAGGGTCTCAACAGCCATCCTTGGTGAGGACTTGAAGGAGAGGTAGAGCTGTGTGTCATCCGCATATTGATGATATCGCACCCCAAACCTCCTGATGATAGCTCCCAGTGGCTTTAGGTAGATGTTAAATAACATTGGGGAGAGGATGGAACCCTGTGGGACCCCACAAGTCAGCAGCCGAGGTCCGAAGCCTCCTCCCCAAGAACTACCCTCTGGTACCTTCCAGAGAGGAAGGACCGGAACCACTGCAATACAGTGCCTCCCACGCCCAACCCCTCCAGGCAGTCCAGGAGGATACCGTGGTCAACGGTATCAAAAGCCGCTGAGAGATCAAGGAGGACTAGGAAAGAGCATTCACCCCTATCCAAAGCCCTTCTCGTATCAGCCACCAAGGCGACCAAGGCCGTTTCTGTCCCATGCCCAGGCCTGAAACCCGACTGGCATGGATCTAAATAATCGGCTTCATTCAAGTGTGCCTTCAACTGAGCCCCCACCACTCGCTCAATCACCTTGCTCAGAAATGGCCAATTGGAGACTGGGCGAAAGTTGTTCAGATCTTGGGGATCCAAAGATGGCTTCTTTAAAACTGGTCTTACAACTGCGTCCTTAAGGGCAGATGGCATCACTTCCTCCTCAAGGGAGGCATTCACCACCGCCCTGATCCCCTCGCCCAGCCTCTCCCTCCAGCTCATAATGAGCCAGGGCGGGCAAGGATCAAGCAAGCCGGTGGACAGCTTCACAGATGAAAGCACCTTGTCCACTTCATCAGAAGGAAGAAGCTGGAACCGATCCCACAAACCCATTGGCCTCCTCCCGCTCACTCCCTGTGTCCACGACACATGAAATTCCACTCCTAATCTGATCAATTTTATCTGCAACATGCTTTGCTAAAGCCTCATAGGAGGCCTTAGACTGTTCCATCGGATCCGGAGCAACTGGACCGACCAGGCTCCGGACCACTTGGAACAGCCTCCTGGGGCAGCACTCCGCAGATGTGATGTAGGCAGCATCAAAATTCTTTTTTGCTGCCTTCACCGCCACCTGGTAGGCTGAAGATGCAGCTCTGACCTGTGTCCGATCATCCTCAGAGCGGGATTTACGCCATTGGCTCTCTAGCCTTCTCACCTCACGCTTCAGAGCTCGCAGTGATGGAGTAAACCGAGATGCTGTGCAAGCTCTGTTCAGGTGAAGAGGGCACTTCGGGGCCACTTGGTCTAATGCCCTGGTGATTGCAGCATTCCAATCATCCACCCGGGTCTTGACGGAGCTACCGTTTGCGTGTTCCAATTCCTCAAGCGCGTTCAGGAATCCATCCAGATCCATAAGATGCCTGGGGTGGACCATCCTAATAGGTCCGAGAAATCCAACCCCACCAGATAGTGATCTGACCATGGCAAGGGGGTGGTGGATATACCCCCAATTTTCAGATAATTTCCCCCCTCTCCAGAAACAAAAACCAACTCTAGTGCCTGACCGGCTAGATGGGTAGGTCCAGTTAATACAGGGTGCAGCTCCCAGGAAGCCATGGTCTCCATGAAGTCCCGAGGTGCCCCCATGAGGGCAGCCCCCAAATGCACATTGAAGTCCCCCAGCACCAATAGCCACAGCACACGCACATCCGAGACCACCTCTAGCACCTTGGCCAGGGACTCTGTCATGCAGTGGGGTGGTCAGTACACGAGCAGAATCCCCAGACCTTTGGACCCAACCTCCAGTACATGCACTCGATAAACTTGGTCTCCCGGAGGGGGAGTCTGGCAAGGACCAAGGACAGAAGGACTCCCGGTAAATAACAGCCACTCCCCGTCCCCGTCCCCTAACCCTTGGATGCTGGGCATTCGAAAATCCAGCCAGACACAAGGCCGCCAGAGTTGGAGCAGCGGCCTCGTCCAGCCAGGTTTCCGTAATGCATGCCAGATCCGCACCCTCATCGAGGATCAAGTCATGGATTAAAGATTGGTTTTGGGGAATGTGGGGAATGGACCTGGCATTACACAACAGCAAACGCAAGGTGGGGGGAGGAGCCACACACCCACCCCAGTTATCCCTTGGCTCTGTGCAGGCCTGGAACAAGGGATAGATATTAAGCATCGATCCCTTGTTCCCCTCAATTGGCGTGTGCTTTGCCTTGCAGTAATACCTCTAAAGGCCAAAGTGACTCAGAATAGCTGCTAATGTTCAGGTGATGTGTCTCAATGGGAGCTAAGTTGGCCCAAGAAAGCACAGGTGATGGGCGGAGATGACTCATCATCATTCCCCTCACTAGACCAAGGGGAGGGGGAAAAACAGGCCTCGTAGTAAGAAGCCACTGTGGGTGAATTTTCCTGCAGGGCTTCTTGCTATGGCCACTGCTGCCATTTTGAATATTCGGGGCACAGTGGGAGTGCACCGTAACTTCCCATTACATGTGAACCCAGCAAGGGTGGGTTGTTGTGGTAGCTGACACGACCCTAAAACAGCCCATAGGTTCTGGGTGGCTTGTCAACCACCCCAACAACCACTCTCACCAGGTTCACATATAACAACAAGCTACAGCACCCCACCCCACCCATCCCATGCCCTGATTATTCAAAATGGCAGTCGCTGCCCTGATGAAAAGCCCCGCAAGGAAATCCACCCACGGTGGCTTCTCATTATGTGTGAACCAGGCCTGTGTAAGAGTAGGAAACCAAAAGACAAGCTATAGTAGTGTCTGAAAGGGATGGAGAGCAAGCTGAGTTGCTCTCTAGAAGAACCCTATGGCACTGGGGATTCCCCTGGAAATATGAAAGGGAGTAGTGTCTGGGTGATGCTGTGAACATCCACCTTATGTCCAACTTCTTTATTTGTAAATAAATGCAAATATTACAGAATGCCACACGTCCCCTGTGACATCCTTCCAAAGGAAATGGCCCTGGGAGAGTATTGTACCCCTGAATTTTCTCACCGGTTGGAAGTGGGATGTGCATGCTTAAAATCTCTGCTTAGATGTTTGTACACAAACTGGATGGCCTCCAAAAAGCCAAGGGACTCCTGCATAGCCTACTGGACTCCAGCTCTACTTCAGGCCCTCCAGCCATGCCCTTATATCAGGCCTGTGGCTCACGCTGGCTCAGCTTGTCTGAATGTGGAAAGCTAAGCAGGGTCAGGCCTGGTTATTACTTGGATGGGAGACCCCTCCTCTAGTTTCCTGCATTCAGCAGGGGGTTGGACTCGATGGCCTTGTAGGCCCCTTCCAACTCTATGATCCTATGACCTCTCCATTTCTAGGCTGCTAGAATCACAGGCATGTTTGATCTTCCTAGCCCAGTCCATTAGGGGACTTGAAGGCCAGTTGCTAGTGACAGGTTAATAGATGCTCAAAGCCACCCTCCTGTGGGAAATAATGGCTAACTTCTTGGCAACTCCAGCTCCATGAATGTTTAGGTTTTTTATTTCATTTAACACCTCCATGATCAATATTCCAAACGGTAATCACTCACTTACCTTGCCTTACAAGTAAATTGGATTACTCTTCTGCGTGTGTGTACACACACACACAGACGCGCGCGCGCGCGCACACACACACACACACACACGTTATTGTGCCACCAGCTGCTATGTGTGGAGTACATATGCCAGAACGCAGATTGTGCTGTTCATTTACATAACAGGATTCTGTCAGGATATTTTTTCCTTGCCAGTCTATTTCTCCCTGACGGAAGCATGCTTAAGTGCTAAACCTGAGAGGCTGCTGCTTCACCTCCTTTTTTTTTGCAGTGGAAATTGATACTATGGATGGTGTATAAAAGATGAGTATGAATCAGATTTATCCCATTAGCAATGTCTAAAATTCAACGATAGCTCACTAAAAACCAGCTCCTAGGTTACATTTTCCAGACATGAGATGACTCACGTAGGTATGATCTTTTCCTATATACCGTAAGTGTATTTGCCCTGATCCAACAAGGTGAGGTTGCGCATCATGGTTTGTATCTGGTCCCTAATTAACTTTATGGGTGTGCTTAATTAACGCGGGTGCACATTCCAATCTGGAGGCACTAGTTGCATGCATGTCATTATACGAACTATTTGCAGTCAGTGTTGTTCTGGGATCCAGAATGGATGCAGCGCTAGCTTTAGATAAATCTTCATCATCACATGAAGTCATGAATCAGGTTCATTCGTGGCTATAATCACCAAGGTGATGTCTCAAAAGCTAGCACTGCCTGCATTCCGGATCTCAGAAATGCAGGCAAAAAGAGCTTCGCCAGACTTCTGCGTACCTCAGTTGCAGCCAAAGGAAAAATGCACACTTTACATCTGACAGCAACGTGGAGCGCTCCTGTGTAATTGAAGTGGCAGATATGCCAGCTTCAGAACTGAGAAACAATAGCAATGGCAGGGTAGCAAAGTATTAGGTTTTAATATCTGGAAGAAAGCAAGAAACGTACAACCTGTTATTTCGGTGCAGACCTCTTGATAACATGACTGCATGATTGCAGCGGGGGGCAACATCATGACGGTGGTGATATTAAACAAGCCTGGAATTGCAAATAGCTGCTGATTTGCCATGGCAGAAGCAGCCTTGGACGGAAGCAGCAGCTCCGCTTTAAAGTAAATTGCTTCTTCCCAAAGGCTGAACATTTGGCAAAACTTCCATGGAGATCTGAGCACACGCACATACTGTACATTACCCCTCGATGGTGTCTCCTTTCCTATTCAGTAGAATTCTGTTCATTCACCGCCTGGCATTTTCGTTTTGAGTCCATCAACAGAGTCCAGTTGTAGAAAGCAGGAATGAACTACTGGCAGCCTATGAGGGCTTGAAGCTAGCCCTCAAAAAATAATTTTACAGACTCCCAGGGGGCTTACCAAGGAGTGGTAAAAAGAACAATGAGTCTCCATGTGTACAGTCATCCACGTGTATAGTCAGCACAGGGAAAGGGACCGCAGGAAGAATTCCTGGCTAAAGTTTTAGGCAAGAATTCTTCCCAGGGTGCCTTCCCCTGTGCTGAAATAGACAGGGAACTCCATGCTTCTCTCAGCAGGGCAGCACACAAGCTCTCCTGCCCCCTGAGGCAGGAGAGCACACGCACAGTTCCGCTGCGCCTTCCCCCACTTGCACGCCACCCCTCCCCACCACCAGCACCCATGCTCTCCCCCAACCCCTGCCGCATCTCCCACCCACCACCACCATGTCCCCCATCTCTCACCCACCTCCCCAATGCTGCCGCCATCACCAACCCTGCTGCTGCTGCTGCTCTCTGAAGAGCTGCAGTAGCCATAAAAAAAAAAGAAGTGGCCAGTGTGGTTCTGCCCAGAGATGGCCAGGCTCAAATGTCTGGTTCTCGGGGTCCTTCCTCAGCGCCAGGCATTGTGGGAGGGGTGTCCCTGGAGATTGCCTGCAGTGTAGGTGAGCTCCAGGGATACCTCCTCTTACAATGCCTGGTTCTAAGGAAGGATCACTCAGAGCCAGGCATTATTGGGCCTGGCCAAGCTGGCTGACATGACTCTCTAGGGAGACTGCCCACCTACCTGCCCCTCTGAATTCTCCAGATAGGATCCTCAGCGCGAGCCAGGGGCTGGGAGGCTGGGCAGCAGGTCCAGAGAACCCCATCAGCTCCACATTCCTGCTGTGGCACCTATGGAGGGGGGGGGGCGGCTCCTGGCAGCGGGAAGGGGAGCGTGCAATTCTCCGCTCCTCTCACTCTGCTGCCTGAGGTGGCAGTTTCACCCCTCTTCATGGAAGGGCCAGCCCTGTCTCTCAGCATGGAGAAAGGCAAAATGGGCGGGGCAGGGCGATCACATCAGCAGGGCATGACCACAGCCACTGATGTCAACAGGGTGCGGCCATGCCCACGGACACCATCCAATTTGCAGAGGGCCCAGTGGGGGGCAGTTCAGACCCCCACCTAAAACCTGTTCCTCACCCCTGATATAAAAGAGGTTCTTCTCCATATCTTGACATTCTGAAACACCATTGGCATTACAAAATGGAAGCTGCACTTTAAGATTTTCACATTTTAACGAAGCAATCTCTTTTCCCCCTGCCAAGAAATTCAAGCCAACGCAGGTTTGTTGTTTCCAGTCTTTCCATCTGGTTTCTGTCTGATTACAAAGCTGTCTCATTTAGATTTCTCTGTGGTGTTTTGATTCTGTCTAGGATGATGGTGGCAATAATGGTACGCCTTTTGTCTGCGAGCCTTAATTTTAACCAGGTTACTTTTTCAGTCCTTCTGGAACTAAGCAATATTATGGTATCGTGACAGTTTTGCCATATGGCTGACTCGCAACTGCACTCCCAATGTTCCAAGATCCAAAAGAAGAGAGGGAGCTACTATGCCTGGCTTTTCGCTGAAGGAAATGACTTCAGAGCAAGATCCCGTGGTGGATTTTCCTTCTTACACGGTAAATATAGAGTAAATACCTGTAACGCAGTTCAATTAACCTATTGTTATACGGTAGAATTTCAGTGTGATAATCTTTTTTTAATGCAATTCATGCAGAAAATATTTACAAAACAACACAGTACCTCACACAACATTAAAAGAGACACACAAACACCCCAGAAATCAATACCCCCAGCATCTCCAGGTAGGGCTAGGAAAGAATCCTGCTTGAAACCCTGCCGAGTCCTTGCCAGTAAGTGTTGACAATGCTGGGCTAGATGGACCAAGAGTCTGGCTCAATACAAAGCAGCTTCCTCTGTTACTATGTTCTTAAATATATAAAAGATGTAATAACTCTTGAGTCTGTCAGTGTCCAGATTGCATCCAAAGCAAGATTTCCTGGCTGAATTTCCTTATTACAGTTGCAGAAACAAGAGTAATACCTGTAAAGCAGTGCTGTTAGTGTATTGTTATCTGGAAAATGTCAGCGTAATCCTGTCTTACACTGAAGTACTACTTAACATGAAATACTACTCTGAAAACCCATTATGAAATTCTTAGTTACGCAAAAGCACCCAAGCCCACCCTTTGCACCGATATTAAACAAATTCCTACATATTCTTACTCATGTCCGTTTCTGATTATCAAACAATGGCACAAACCAGACTAGCCATCCGGATGTATTGTTGTTGGCCTTGTTGTTGTTGTTAGGTCATCAATGTGCATGATGCTTTACAGACTTTTAGAGGACAGCTCCCTGCCTCAAGGAGCTTACAGTCTAAACAGAGGACACAGGGGAAACAGGGAAGGTGGAGGGAAACAAGGGCAGGTGTAAGCAGGGAAGCAATATGCATACAGTAATGCCTTGGATTGCAAGTAACTTGGTCTGAGAGCGTTTTGCAAGACAAGCAAAAAAAATTGAATTTTTTTTTTACTTGATAAACAAGCAAGGTCTTGCAAGACAAGTAGGGATGTAACCGCTCGCCTCGAGCAGGCGTAGCACTAGCAGGCCGAAATCGGCCCCGCTCATGCCTGCCAGAGACTCGCTTTGATATTAGAGTGTTTTGGATTACGAGCACGGTTCCGGAACGAATTATGCTTGCAATCCAAAGTATTGCTGTACAGTCAATGCCTTGGATTGAGAGCATAATTCGTTCCGAAAACATGCTTGTAATCCAAAACACTCTTATATCAAAACGAAATCCCACAAAAAAAAATTGTACAGAGATTTTTAATTTAAGCCGCACTACAGTACTTGTATTGCAAGATGTCGCTTGTATATCAAGTGTAATATGTGTGTGTGTGTGTATATATATATATATATATATATATATATATTTAAAAATTTGCTTGTCTTGCAAAACGCTCTCAAACCAAGTTACTTGCAATCCAAGGTATTACTGTATTTGTTTCAGTTGACATTGGTAGTTACAGGCTAAGTTATGGTAGAGAGTGGAGACCTGGGGACTGTGGGAAAGGCTTCATGGAAAAAGTGGGTTTTAAGGAGGGATTGGAAGGGGAGAGGTGGCAACATGTTGCTATTTGGAGAGGTAATTCGAAGCATATGGGGCAGCAAGGGAGAAGGGGCACAGTCTTTGCGGAGAGCAGGAGACCTTCAGACTGTGGAGGGTGGAGGAGTTGGAGGAACAAAGGTCATGGGCAAGGATGTATCAAGATATAAGGGTGAAGAGAGAAGGAGGGGCAAGGTCATGGAGAGCTGAGAAGGAGGTAGTGCCAGATTCAGGAGCAGACAGGAAACCAATATTAGGGATTGAAGGAGTGACATCACATGATCAGAGTGACAATTGAGGTCAATGATTTTGGCAACAGAGTGCTGGATAGCCGTGAGGGGGCCAAAGTGAGATGATGGGACAGCAAAGAGGGAAAGACTGCAGTAGTCTAAGCAAGAGATAGACAGGGTGAGGACCAGAGTCTTTACTGACGGGACACAAGAGAAGAAAGGTGGAAACTTTTTACAATGTTGTAAAGGAAGAAGCTCCACATCTCTTTATATCAAGTCATTCAGGACATTCCCTAATAATTTTATTTCTGCTTGGGAAAGTATTTTGTTTTTATTACTTGTTGCATCTTATGAAGTGCATCACTGAAATGCAGTTTGGGACTTGTAAAAAAAAAAAAATTGACAGATACAACAGACGCTAAAACTACGTACGAAATTTAAAACAAAAATTAACTGCCATGTAATTTCAATTAAAAATAAAATGGGAGAGAGAGAGACATCCCTACAAATTATGAATAAATGGGAGGGAGATATATCCCTACAAAGCAGGGGGTGAGTAGTTAGAAGGAAGAACCACCAAACCCTTCCCTAAACTGCTTTCCTTTTTTTATAGCCATTTTCTTCCCAGCAGGGATTTGTAAGTGAAAGTAGCAGTGCACCAGGGCCGTAGGCTGCAGCCAACAGGTGCTAATGTTGCTGTAGGTAGGGTGTTGCTGCTCACTTGAAGGAGTTCCTGCAGTTGAGATCTACAATGTCTCATAGGACTTCTTCTTTCTTTCTGAATCTCTGTAGGATAATGTGTAAGAGGAGGATCTATGGAAGCTCCTGCCTTGAAACGGAAGGATCATTTAAGGTGCAATCCTATACACATTTAGACAAAGAAAAGGCCTGCAACTCCCAGCGTGCCCCAGCCAGCCATGCTGGTTGGGGCATGCTGGGAGTTATAGGCCTTTCTCTGTCTAAACATGCATAGGATTGCACCCTGGAGTCTGTAACCCTACACAGGCTTATCTGGGAAGGAGCCCCACTGAACACAGTGACTGGGTTCACAGAACACGCTAAGCTTCAGTGGGTTAAGTGGCAGAGTGGCTCAGCATATTGTCTGAACCCTGCATGGTCGTGGGTCCTAGTAGGTTTAGAATGATGTCTGAATCCAGATGACAGGCTAACCCACCGAGAAGCCAAAAAGGGACAAAGCCCATTGGCAAGAGCAGCAAAAAAGTGCTGCTGTTCTTGCCAAGGGGCTAGCAAAGGGTGCTTTCCACTCCCCCCAACTTTTTTAAAAAAAAAAGTTTTTAAAAAGTAGTTAGTAGTGGGCTACAAAGTTCCAGTTTGGCACAGACACTTGTTTCAATGGACACAGTGTCCATGCCAAATTGGAACTTTGTAGCCCACTGCTAACTATTTCTTAAAAATAAAAATTAAAATTAAAGATGGGGGGGGAGTGGAAAGCACCCTTTGCTGCAGAATCATCAGGTTTGGAGGGGGGGTTCATTCATGTTCCCCTTGGCTGCCCTCACTTTCCCAAGTGTGGATATCCCAGAGGCACAAGGGCCCCCTCCTAAAGAACAACAAGATCCTGCACAAAAAAAAAGGTGTTTGGGGGGACACCCCCTCAATTCCCCCATTCCACAAAGGATCCCTGAATTTTTGGGGGGTGCTGGGAAGCCCCAACTGTCCCCTCAGTTTTGCCATTTACCCGAAGTCGATAACACCTCGGGACGTGGCAAAACCAGAGGTAAATCCCCTGTGCTGGGGGGAGGGGGGATTAGTGCAAATGACAGCTGGTGGGGGGACTCGGTGCTCCTGCGGTGTACCCTGGGATACCTGCAGGAGGACTGATGAGTGATGATGAGGGTGGCGGAGAGGGCCAGGGAACCCTGCTGTGCCCGATCATTAGTCAGCTGGGCCCGCAGGCCAATTTAAGCCCACAGAGGCTTCAGGGCCTCTGTGGGCTTAAAGCAGTGCTTCTCAAATAGTGGGGCGGGCCCCCCAGGGGGGGCGCGAGGCTCCGTAAAGGGGGGCTCGTTTGACCTCAGTTAAAAGTTTTTTTTAATATTGTGTTCCTTTAAATCCTGTGCTCCTTTAAATCTTTTCTGCTACAGTTAATAAAGCTATTCTTTGTTGTAAATTGATCCACATTTCTTTCTTTTTTTATTCTCTTATACGTTAATAAGGATACAGTGTTATGCAGAGGTGTACTTATAACAATTTTATAGACAAATGATACTATTTACAGTCGCGCGGGGTGCGCGAAATGTTTTCTTCTTCCTAGGGGGGGCATGACAGAAAATAATTGAGAAGCACTGGCTTAAAGTGTTGTGTGAACCCAGCCAGTGGGTCTTACTTCTGAAGGAACATGCATAGCACTGCGGTCAGAGTCCCTTTTAGTGTTATCACTGTTCTTATCGTTGTTTTATTGCGCTGGATCTACATTTAGGCGTGTGCAACTGGGCTGGCAGAAGTGGTCTTCTCCGCCTGCTCCTCCCTACAGCGCGTCTCCAGCCCCCTGAAAATGCTGTGCAGGGGGCAGGGATGTTGAAGAGTCCTTGGTTTCGAGTCACGAGTCTTTGGACCCGAGTCTCGAGTCCGAGTCTGAGTCCTTGGTCCAAAATGGTGACTCACAAGTCACTCCCAAAGCTGACTCCACGAGTCCCTATTATTAAAATCAATGGGGGGGTTTCCCAACAAAATAAGGCTACTTCACACTCAGAGCAGCCACACAGAGTAATCTCAGGTCCTCCTTCCTCTGCCTCTCCCAAGTACGCAACACATCAATCAAAATAAATCTTGACACACTGTTGGGGCTGCACTCCTGGTAGCCGTCCATAGTGGCCGAGCAGTGGCGCACCTCGCTTCCATGTGCTCTTTGCCGGCAATCATGCTCCTCTCCACTCCTTCTGGCACAGCCCAGGGATGTTGAAGAGTCCTTGGTCTCGAGTCCCGAGTCGAGTCTCGAGTCCCATTAAAAATATTAGGACTCGAGTCCGAGTTGAGTCAGAGGGGGGACTCAGTCCGACTCACGAGTCGAGTCCTCGAGTCCGAGTCCCCATTCCTGGCAGAGGGTTGGGGGAGCCTACTGAATAGGGTGAGCTATGCTGCCGGGGGGAGGGGGAGGGAATCCCCCAAAATCAGATGGAGACACCTTCCGTGAGCAGAGCCCTTCTATCCATGGAACTGAAGGCAGATCCTAGATCCAGCCAGTTTTACTTTTTGATTTAAAACCTTGCTATATGCCTGTTCGGGAGGGTTTACCTGAAAAGGCCGCTTACGCATCTTTTAAATAAATTTAAAAAAATTAATCCGGTGGACTAGCTGATCTATTCCCTTTGCCGACCAAGCCTCCGTACGAAAGGCTGTCCTACAAACAGAAGTGAAATCTTGAAGACGTACGACGAATGAGAAAACGCACACATTTGCTGCACAATGGCCTAATTAAGTGGAAAGGCCCGGAATGTTTTCGGTCTAATTTTCATTGAAAGCGTAAAGTGATGGCAGAATGCAGTCACGTGGTGGGGCCTTGTGTTTTGTATGGCTGAAGTAATTTTCCGTCAATTAAAATCATTTGAAGGCTAAAGTGGTTGCGTGCGGGTTTTGTACTCACTACAGTCAGTTGGGCTGCTATCCAAATTCTCTAAGGATGGTTGAAGTACCTCATTTTCCTCTGTCTAGAGTTCTCTCTGTAATGTATCCTTAAATAAGCATTTCTCAAGGCAACCGGTCACTGCTGACTCTAGGTTTCTGAGGGGCCTTGGGCAAGATATCCTCAATGGGCCCTCTCCCTCACTGAGTCTACCCTCAGTGTGAGACCCTCATTATCATTAACTCCTCCTCCTCTTTCTCATCATTGCTACCACTTGCTTGCTTGACAGGCAGAGAGTCAGTGAGCAAGCAGGCACTGGCATCTACTGCTCCTCCTTCTCACTACTACTCTTGCCTGGGCCGGAGTGAGAGGCAGGTGCAGTGGTGAAGAGCCGGAGCGACTCCAGGGGTCTCTTGTCATTGGGCCCCTGCTGGGGTGTGGGCCATCAGCAAGTGCCCAACAATGCCTACTCTTGATGCTGGCCCTGCAACCAGTTGTAGGCTGAATGATACTTTTAGCCATGAGGCATATATGCGAGATGAGTAAAGCAGACAAAAACCACAGAAATAATGATTTATGCCCAAATTTGGGGGACAATCAATCACCTCCTGCCTCACCCCCCCCCACCCCATGACTAATCAGGTAGGCACTCTGTGGAAGAGCGGTGCTGCAGGTCTCACTTCAGCCATTTTGGCACAGCCTTCTTGATGTCAGTAGAACTGCTCTGGAATAAGCAGTTTGAGAACTGAAGTCCAGATGTTGGAAATTAGGCTAAGCCGTTGAGCTCTTCTTTGGCATGGCATCATCCTTTATTTGTAATTGTTACATTATCTCATAGTAGTACATTATTACTACCACAGGACCATTAAATCTCATCATAAAACATGCAACCCAGGAAAAATATACAAGAAAATACAATCCCCCTTATCTGTCGATAATAATAACAAGTTCAAAGGAGGAGGTAGGAAAGTCTTATGTCACCTGCTTAATATAGTTAGGTCCCAGCTCAAGCAAACTTCCCAGGAGAGGGAGTTCCATGATCTGGGAACAACTAGTGAAAATTAGAGCCACATGGGTTTTATCATTGGGAGACATTTTCAATAAATGGGGCTGTTCATTTTTTGAGTTTTTACATTTTGGTATGTTCCTATAATTGAGGAATGAAAAAGAAAATATTACAGGTGGCCTTTCATTCTAACGATGAGCAGTAGCTTTTCTTTAGCAAGTCCTGTTCATATTTCCTACTCCTGATGTTTTAATTCTTAAGTAAAAGCAGTTGGGGTGCTGGCAGCTTTGCATTAGATTGGAGTAGCAGTGCTAAGGGCCAGGGCAATCCTTTCCCCTGCAACATTTTCCCAGTCTAAAACCCATTCCTCGAAGTTGCTACTAGCTCAGATGGGGGGGGCGGGGACACAGACACATGTTTTGGGACAAGTGGCAGCTTTGGAGGGGTGGGTGATTTAGACCCGGGGAAATGGCGCAGGAGGAAGTATTAACCCACACCCGGCACTCTGCTTTTATGTAAATTATTAAAAAAAAAAAAACATCAGGAAATCCAATCATGGGTAAGAATCATTGTGATGTCTCAAAAAAGGCAGCTATATATAGGTTTTGGTCATGGACAAATTTATTTAAATATAATTCATCAATCCATCATGTACAGTTCTAGTCACTACACCTCAAAAAGGATATTGTAGAGCTGGGAAAAGTGCAGAAAAGGGCAACCAAAATTATCAGGAGGCTGGAGCAACTTCCCTAGGAGGGAAGGTTTGGGTTTCATTGTTTTAGGGTAGAGGGGATACATGATAGGGGTATATAAAGTTATACATGATGTGGAGAAAGAGGATAGAGAGACGTTTTTCTCCCTCTCCCATAATACTAGAACCAGGGGTCATCCCATGAAGCTGACTGATGGGAGATTCAGGACAGATAACAGGAAGTACTTCTACACATAGTGTATTGTTACACTATAGAACTTGCTACTACAAGATGTAGTGATGACCACCAACATGGACAGCTTTAAAAGGGGTTAGACAAATTCATGGAGGATAAGGCAACCATGGAGCTATAAGGTTAGTCATAATGGCTATATATTACCTCTAGTATCAGGGGCACTATGCCTGTGTATACTGGTTGCTGGGGAACATGAGCAGGAAGGTGTTATTGCATTCATGTCCTGCTGTGACCTTCTCAGAGGCAGCTGGTTGGCCACTGTGTAAAGAGAATGCTGGTCTAGATAGGTCTTTGTTTGTTTGTTTGTTTATTCTATTTTTGAATCGCCCATCTGGCCAGTCATCCGGCTACTCTGAGCGATGTACAGTCTAATTAAATACAAGAAAAAACAGAGTGTCAGTTAGCCCTGGGGGGGCAGTCCAACTGGAGCAGCCCCTGATGTTCCCTCTGCCGGCCGCCTTCACTCCTCCTTCTTGCCCACAGGGCCCTTGTTATGATCCAGCGTGGCTCTTCTTATTTTCTTAATTTATGAAAAAGCAGGTGATTAATCAACTAAAATTCTTTTAATTGACATCTCTATTTAGACTACCTCCCTTGAACTGGGCACAGAGGGCATAGAGAGCATAGAGAGCATAGAGAGCATAGAGAGGATGTTCCAGAAGAACATCCTCAATGAACCTCAAAGGGTATGGCAGGAGAAGACAGTCCTTCATATATTGTTCATGTATCTACCCCACATCATTTTCTCAATTTCTGAAAAGACATCCATTAAAAGCAGCTCCAGGGGAAAGCATGGCACTGACAAATATATTTATGAAACAAGGATCATGAAAGTGGAGACAAATGCCTGAACACTGAACTGGATTTAGGAGTTGGGCTCAAGTCACTGCTCTTAACATGTTCCAGAAAAGTAAACTATATTACATGGTAGGCAACAGGATGACAAGGAATGTCGTAGCCCTTAGAGGCCAAATTGTGGCGAGAGCTTTCATAAGGAACGGCCTGAGGGCAGCTTCACATATTCTAAGGAAGTGGTGAGGGAGGAAGTGTGAGGGACCTGCACTTCCTCTCTCCCTACACCTTCCGGTCCTGTGCAAAGGGGAGGAGAGGTGCATTCTAGCACTACTTCCCAGATACCGAGAAATGTCCTGCAGTGGGATGCATGCCTCAACCCCGGAGGACATCTAGCAGCATCTAATTGCTTCTCTCACTGCTTCCTTGAAACATTCAAAGCTCCTCTAGACATTTCCTATGGGATCCATCCTGCTGCCATGAATCCTCCCTGGATCTAACCTAGATGAGGAGCAGCCAGGCAGACCAGAAGGGCCATCAGAAAAGGAGGGCTAGACCCAGGCACAGGCCTTGACACTGGGCCCGAACCAGAGCCAGCCTAGCTAGCAAGAGACCCCTACGCAGGGATCCCCAGAGATGACAACCCTTGAGCCTGAGGCAGGGTGGCCAAACTGTTGTAAACCGCCCAGAGAGCTTCGGCTATTGGGCGGTATTAAAATGTATAAAATAAAATAAATAAATAAATAAATATCCTCTATTACAGAAGACAGACCTCTATTTCGAGGGTTGCCATCTTCTACTTGAATGCATCCTCTGTTTCAACAGAGGTCCTGTCCAAGCCCAGTTTAAAGATGAAGAACCATCAGAACTGTTGTCCATCACCAGATTGAATAGGGAAGCACACAGGTCATCTAGTCACAGTCTTTCACACTATGGTAAGATGTATTCAATTTCTCTTTAAATTATAATATTTCTTTCTAAATTTGCGTAGAGTGGAGGCTGGTGGCTCCAATGTCAGTGGGGCTGTGTATTCACTCCAGATTTTACTCTTAATGTTTAAGGAACTATCTGTGGTGCTGAATGCTATCCCCAAAATAGGTTAGGCAACATGGATAGCTCCTTAAAAATCCAGAGTAATATCCGGGCCCCACTGACATTGGAGCCACTGGGCTCCACTGCTTGCATATCCATATGTGTGCGAGTGTGTGTGTGCTTGGTGATTCATAAGTGGCCACTCTAGCCTGAGGCACTCAAGGAACTGACCACTTCCTCCAGGGCCGGTGTCAATGGTGGGCATGTCAGGCACCTTCCAAGGCCCCACACCCCAGCAGGGCCACCCTGGATTTGCTCCTCCTCTTCACCACTGCAAGCTGCTTGCCCACCTGCCTCTCACTCTGGCCCAGACAGTGGTGGTGGTGGCGGTGGCGAGAAGGAGCGCTGGCAGCAAGCAAGTGGTGGCAGTGATGAGGACAAGGAGGAGGAGCAGCAGCAGTTGGCAACAATGCTGGTGAGAAGGTGGACTCACTCAGAGAGTGTCTTGCCCGAGGGCCCTCAAGAACTTGGAATCCACACTGACTTTCCCACCTAGGGCCTCAAGCTCTCCATCGCCAGATCTTCAGTGCAGGAAATAAGCCAGGAGGGAACTAATGGAAAGGAGGTGGAGTGCTGGGCACCAGAAGAGGAGAGGGGTCTCATAAACTCACCACTCTCCAGGAAAGAGGTGGGGCGGCCTTGTAGGCACCATATAGGCATCAAAGACCTCATTCGGACTTCAGACCTTGTTGATGCCAGGTGCTCAGTTGGAGCTCTCCGAGGTCCTGCGACTCAGGCCTGCCTTGCCTCATCATACTTCAGCTAGGCTAGAGGTCAGAAGGACAGGCAGGGCCCCTGCCTGCCGCCTGCACACTGTTGGAGCTCTGTTTCTATCCAGCAGGCAGGAGTCAGCAGTATTTCTGGCTTAGTCTGTCTGCTACCATATTATTTAGGCATTGTCTCTTATAAAGAAACCATTGCTTATGATTTAATAATTGGATTATGAATTAATACTAGATCCATGCCACATACTGTAGTAGCAATAGTATTCTCCAAGGAAGATGTAACAGAAAACACTCTGTGATCTATCATTTATTATTAAACCATGTGGCTGTGTCTTTTTCTTTTCTTCTTCGTTTTTTTGTTGTTGTTGTTCCTCCAGATGCTACCATATTCCTGATCACTAGTATCTCATTAGAACTACTGCTTAATTGGCACCCAATTACTGGTAGAGTTATTGCTGTGTGAAAAAAGAAAGAAGACATAGAAACTCTAGACATGTTTAATTTGCCTGATAATGTCAGGTTGCATTTTTACATTGATTTTTTTTTCACGAGAAGAAAACCAGGAGTTTGTCTATTGATATTCTGATCCAGGCAGGCATCCCATGATATGGGGTAAAGAATAGGAAAGAATAGGGAAATGACAGTAACAAAATAAACACATCTCCGTGATCGTACAGGCCTGTGGCTTATGCTGGCTCAGCTTGTCTGAGTGTGGAAAGCTAAGCAGGGTCAGGCCTGGTTATTACTTGGATGGGAGACCCCTCCTCTAGTTTCCTGCATTGAGCAGGGGGTTGGACTTGATAGCCTTGTAGGCCCCTTCCAACTCCATGATCTATGAAATCTATGAAATCTTTGGAGTAAGGAAAGCTGGGGATACCTTCCCTTCTCTTGCTTTACTTACTCTCACTCTGTACTTATCTACTTTTATTTATTTATGTAAGGAATTTATACCCCACTCATAAATGGTGTCAGGAGATCTAAAGAGAAATAATTCTCAAAATGGCTGAAACATATATTCTGTCCAATGCGTTTCAGGAATACAATTCCTTCTTCAGGGGGTTTCTAAAAACACACTAATATATATTGAAAGCATTACTCACAATTTAAAACATTTTAACATATATTAAAGATTACAACAAACTCTTGTCTATAACACAGCCAACTTCAGACCTATATCCTCTCATTAATTAATATGACATGTTTATAATACCTATTAGAATTATTTATTCTCACCTTGTACTTTTTTTATTTCTTTATTTATGTAAGGGATTTATACTCCATCCTTTAATGGCATCTGGGGACCTAGAGAGACTCTTTACCTGAAAGGCCTTCTCTACATAAAGCATATAACGGGAGGCCTTACCAAGGCTTCTTTTTTCCATTTTCTTTGTGGGAGTAAGACTGCCTCAGTTACACATGGCTTTTTTTCAGGGGTTTTCTTTCTCGCCTTTCTATATACAGTCATGCCTTGGATTGAGAGCATAATTCATTCCGGAACCATGCTTGTAATCCAAAACACTCTTATATCAAAGCGAGTCTCTGGCAGGCATGAGCGGGGCCGATTTCGGCCCGCTACGCCCGCTTGAGGTAAGCAGTTACATCCCTACCGGACTTGTATTGCAAGACGTCGCTTCTTGTTTATCAAGTCAAAATTTATTTTAAAAAAATAATTTGCTTGTCTTGCAAAATGCTCTCAGACCAAGTTACAGTACTTGCAATCCAAGGTATTACTGTATTCTATTAAGCAGCCACAAGGTGGTGCTGTGGTATAGCTGCAGTATACCAGATTTTCAGCAGTACATGAGGTTTTTGTTCCAGTTTAAAATGTAATAGCTGACTTTCCTTGCTCTAAAAAAAAAAGCTGTGAAAATGGCGAGAAAACATGGAAGAGGCCCTGGAGGATGATAACGTAGTGAAAAGGACCTGCAAACTTCTGTGAGTGGGGGACCACGAGCGCACAATAAATGCCTCATGTAGAAAAGCCCAAAGGCTTATGTCAACCTGGATTGGAATAATGCTACCTAGTGAAGTAACTAAGAAGCCACTAAATCTTGTATTGCCAATTTATCTATGTACAACTCCTGTTTTCAGGCACTAGAAGATGGAGGTTGGGGTGTGTGTTTTGACTTTGCTCTGCCATGGGACCTCATGACAGCTTGTTTTCTTGCAACGAATGATGATGTGAGGAAATCCTAATCCTTTCCTGATAATCAATTCAGTTTTATTGTGGAAAACTTTCCATTTAAACATGCATTCTGCCACATGTATATTTTCCTCCCTGAAACTCAATATGGTTTCCGCCCCTCTAGAGGGACAGTAGACATGATTTTTACTGCACGTCAGCTCCAAGAAAAATGCCGGGAGCAAAATCAACCCCTTTATATGGCATTTATCGATTTGGCTAAGGCCTTTGATACTGTAGACCGTACAGCTCTCTGGACTATCCTTATGAAAATTGGATGCCCCAATAAATTTGTGAATATCTTGCGACTTCTCCATGACAACATGACGGCAACGGTTTTGGACAACAACGGCTCTCATGGTGCTCCATTTAAAGTGGGATCAGGTGTTAAACAGGGATGTGTTATCGCCCCAACATTATTTGCCATTTTCATCGCCATGGTTTTACATCTTGTCGAGGGGAAACTTCCCACCGGTGTGGGAATTATATATCGAACAGATGGAAAGCTTTTTAATCTCAGCAGGCTGAAAGCAAAAAGTAAGGTAATTACAACCTCCGTTGTGGAACTTCAGTATGCTGATGATAATGTGGTCTCCGCACATTCAGAGGATGATCTCCAAACTATCCTAAATGCTTTTGCAGAAGCATACGAAAAACTTGGTCTCTCACTTAACATCAAAAAAACCAAAGTGCTTCATCAGCAAGTGCAAGCCAATCCTTTGGTGATGCCATCTATCCAGCTTGGCGGGACAATACTGGAAAATGTCGATCATTTTCTCTATCTTGGCAGCTATCTTTCTGTTACAGCTAACATCGACAGTGAAATCCAGCATCGTCTGAGCTCCGCAAGTGCCGCATTTTCTCGAATGAAACATAGAGTGTTCGAGGATCGGGATATTTGTAAGAAGACCAAAACACTGGTTTATGAAGCCATTGTATTACCAACTTTATTGTATGCCTGCGAAACATGGACTATCTATAAACGTCACTTCCACCTCCTTGAAAGGTTTCATCAACGTTGCCTCCGGAAAATCCTGCAAATTACTTGGGAAGATAGGCGAACAAATGTCAGTGTACTGGAAGAAGCAAAGACTACTAGCATTGAAAAAATGATCCTTCAACGCCAACTTCAGTGGACCGGTCATGTTGTTCGAATGCCTGACTGCCGTCTCCCAAAGCAGTTACTTTACTCCCAACTCAAGGATGGAAAGCGGAATATCGGTGGTCAATATAAGAGGTTTAAAGATGTTCATAAGGCTAATCTAAAAAAATGCAATATAAACATCGAAAACTGGGAAGCTCTGGCCCATGAACGATCTAACTGGAGGTTGGCCTTTCACAAAGGTTCCATGGACTTTGAAGAAGCCCGAGTGCAAGGTGAAAGGGAGAACCGTGCTAAGCGAAAAGCACGTCAAATGAATCCTTTACAGGACCATCTTCTATCTGGTAACCTGTGTCCTCACTGTGGGAAGCTGTGTGGATCTAGAATTGGCCTCCACAGTCACTTACGGACCCATCGCTAGAGTCTACACAATCTTCTTTAGAATCTCCTCCTTTTATCCCGGAAGACAATCTTACTCGGTCACGAGTGATCGCCTGATGATGATGATATTTTGCCCTGAACATTCACACTTGTCCAACTAATTAATGATGAGTTTAGCGTAGAAAAAGGTGAGTTAAGGCGAGACATAATTGAGGTGTACAAAATTATGCATGGTGTGCAGAGGAAGACATTTTTCTCCCCCTCTCATAATACTAGAACCCGGGATCATCCCATGAAGCTGATTGGTGGGACTCGCTTCAGGACGGATAAAAAGAAGTACGTACTTCTTCACACACTGCATACGGTAGTTAAACTATGGCATTCACTATCAAAAGATGTAGTGATGGCCACCGATTTGGATGGCTTTAAAAGGGGATTGAACAAATTCCTGGAGGAGAAGGTTATCGATGGCCACTAGTCCTGATGGCTATAGGCTACCTCCAGTATGAGAGGCAGTACACCTATGTACACCAGTTCCTGGGGAACACAACTCATCATCATCATCAGGCGATCACTCGTGACCGAGTAAGATTGTCTTCCGGGATAAAAGGAGGAAATTCTAAAGAAGATTGTGTAGACTCTAGCGATGGGTCCGTAAGTGACTGTGGAGGCCAATTCTAGATCCACACAGCTTCCCACAGTGAGGACACAGGTTACCAGATAGAAGGTGGTCCTGTAAAGGATTCATTTGACGTGCTTTTCGCTTAGCACGTTTCTCCCTTTCACCTTGCACTCGGGCTTCTTCAAAGTCCATGGAACCTTTGTGAAAGGCCAACCTCCAGTTAGATCGTTCATGGGCCAGAGCTTCCCAGTTTTCGATGTTTATATTGCATTTTTTTAGATTAGCCTTATGAACATCTTTAAACCTCTTATATTGACCACCGATATTCCGCTTTCCATCCTTGAGTTGGGAGTAAAGTAACTGCTTTGGGAGACGGCAGTCAGGCATTCGAACAACATGACCGGTCCACTGAAGTTGGCGTTGAAGGATCATTTTTTCAATGCTAGTAGTCTTTGCTTCTTCCAGTACACTGACATTTGTTCGCCTATCTTCCCAAGTAATTTGCAGGATTTTCCGGAGGCAACGTTGATGAAACCTTTCAAGGAGGTGGAAGTGACGTTTATAGATAGTCCATGTTTCGCAGGCATACAATAAAGTTGGTAATACAATGGCTTCATAAACCAGTGTTTTGGTCTTCTTACAAATATCCCGATCCTCGAACACTCTATGTTTCATTCGAGAAAATGCGGCACTTGCGGAGCTCAGACGATGCTGGATTTCACTGTCGATGTTAGCTGTAACAGAAAGATAGCTGCCAAGATAGAGAAAATGATCGACATTTTCCAGTATTGTCCCGCCAAGCTGGATAGATGGCATCACCAAAGGATTGGCTTGCACTTGCTGATGAAGCACTTTGGTTTTTTTGATGTTAAGTGAGAGACCAAGTTTTTCGTATGCTTCTGCAAAAGCATTTAGGATAGTTTGGAGATCATCCTCTGAATGTGCAGAGACCACATTATCATCAGCATACTGAAGTTCCACAACGGAGGTTGTAATTACCTTACTTTTTGCTTTCAGCCTGCTGAGATTAAAAGCTTTCCATCTGTTCGATATATAATTCCCACACCGGTGGGAAGTTTCCCCTTGACAAGATGTAAAACCATGGCGATGAAAATGGCAAATAATGTTGGGGCGATAACACATCCCTGTTTAACACCTGATCCCACTTTAAATGGAGCACCATGAGAGCCGTTGTTGTCCAAAACCGTTGCCGTCATGTTGTCATGGAGAAGTCGCAAGATATTCACAAATTTATTGGGGCATCCAATTTTCATAAGGATAGTCCAGAGAGCTGTACGATCTACAGTATCAAAGGCCTTAGCCAAATCAATAAATGCCATATAAAGGGGTTGATTTTGCTCCCGGCATTTTTCTTGGAGCTGACGTGCAGTAAAAATCATGTCTACTGTCCCTCTAGAGGGGCGGAAACCATATTGAGTTTCAGGGAGGATCTCTTCTGAAATAGATAGAAGACGGTTTGCGAGAATCCTAGCAAATATTTTACCTGCGGTTGCTAAGAGAGAAATGCCCCGATAGTTTCCACAGTCTGTTCTATCACCCTTCTTAAAGAGGGTGATAATTATGGCATCCCTGAAGTCTTCTGGGATCTCTTCTCTTATCCAGATTTTTTCGATGAGTTTATGAAGATGTTGTACAAGTTCGGGGCCCCCTTCTTTAAAGATTTCAGCAGGAATCCCATCTGGTCCACTAGCTTTGTTGTTCTTCATTTGATTAATGGCTTTTTTTACTTCATCCAAAGTGGGGAGTATTGCAAGTTCCTCTTTAATTTGTTTTTGCGGGATTTGCGAAAAAATCTCATTATCCACCTTAGATTTACGATTTAAAAGGTCATAATAATGCTCTTTCCAACGCAGTGCAATAGACTCTTTGTCTTTTAAGAGTTTGGTGCCATCTTTTGATTGTAAAGGGTTTGTACCATAGGTTTTTGGTCCATAAATGGCCCTTGTGGCCTTAAAAAAGCCCCGTGCATCATGAGATTCTGCAAGTTGTTGAATTTCTTCAGCTTTCTTTTTCCACCAAGCGTTCTTAAGTTCTCTTGTTCTTCTTTGGACCTCAGCCTTTGCGCTAGCGTAGGTTTTTTTCTTGGCAGCGCAGTTAATATCATTTTGCCATATTTGGAAGGCTTTCCTTTTTTGGTCAATTATATATTTAATCTCATTGTCATTTTCATCAAACCAATCCTGATGTTTCTTAGTTTCATATCCAATAGTTTGTTCACAAGCTGCAGTAATGGAGGTTTTCAGCTTAGACCAATGGTCCTCAATGTTGTCAGGAGGTTCCGTAGGTAGATGTTCCTTAAGAAGTGATTGAAGACGAGTTTGCTTAATAGGATCTTGAAGGACTTGGATGTTCATTTTACGCCTTGGTTTCCTTCCTTGAAGCCTACGTTGGGGAGCAATGTTGATAACCATTGTGGAACGGATTAGTCGGTGGTCTGTCCAGCAGTCGTCGGCACTCACCATGGCCCTAGTAAGAAGTACATCGCGGCGATCTCTAACACGGACAATTACATAATCCAGAAGATGCCAGTGCTTTGACCGTGGGTGCTGCCATGATGTTTTAAACTTATTCTTTTGTCGAAAGAGCGTGTTTGTGATAGTGAGATTATGCTCTGCACATATAGACAAAAGTAAGAGTCCGTTCGGGTACTTGGAGGTTTCCCACAGGCAGCTGGTTGGCCACTGTGTGAGCAGAATGCTGGATGGACTAGTCAGTGTTCTCCAACCTTAGCTGGCTGGGGCATGCAGGGAGTTGTAGGCCAAAAACAACTGGGGACCCAAAGTTGGAGAACACTGGACTAGATGGACCATGGTCTGATCCAGCATGGCTCTCCTTACAATGTAAATGTTTCTGATGAAGGAGAAGTGTTCCTCCTATTTTAAAATGTAAGCACCAACAAGCTGGTTGCTGTGTTGCCTGGGAATTTAAAGACATAGAAATTTATATCCTGCCCTTCATTAAAATTAAAATAAAAAATCCCAAGGTGTGTAACAACACCATTAAAACTTCCAACAATAGAATAAGTGTGTGTGTGTGTGTGTATGTGTGTGCATGTATGTGAACAAATTACTGAAAGTCTGTACCTTTTCACTACATCTGCAATGTACTGTGTGACTGTCAATGGAAAAGTAGTATATCCATTAAAACAAAAAACCAATTGCACATAGAAAAAACACATGACTCTTCAATCCCCATGCAGCTCTTTATGTTCTCCATGTGTCACCTTTTTAATAACACTGGCATGATTTCCTTTGTGTATACTATCTTAGAAATTATTTTTTTCCTACCAGAGAATACTGTAATATTGTTACAGAGAACACTGTAACAATGAAGGTTGAGAGAATGGCTTTGTAAGGCATATTTTTTCATAAATAAGAAATGGGGTTTAAAAGTACAAAGGAATTTTAATCAAAATCCTCCAGGAAATCAGCAGCCAGTAATACTTCAGCTTTCTTTGCTGAGGATATGGGTATGCAATTGTTTGAGGTAAGTTTGGGGAACATAAAAAAGTTTAACCAAGGGAAAATTGTGAATTCCTCGTATTAAATATTTCCTGTACACATTTTTCTTCACATTTTTTGTAATAGCCATAAAGGCAAATAAGACAATTGCTTCGCCATAGCGGACCTGTTCACTCTCCCTGAGCATGTCACACTTTTAAAAAAAAAACCCACAGAGCATTTCCATGTTTTTAAATAACCATGTTTTTATTTTTTGCAGGATACATGCATAGTTGTTATTGAGTTGCTTTGGGCAATCCACTCATCTTCTCTCAACAAATTGCTTCCATTGCAGGATAATTTCATTTCCTCAACATTCAAAACACTATATTTTGTTGTAGGGAAAATGTGATTTCCCTTCCAAGCTTGCAAGTTCATTACTATTTGGAATGCTGTGTTTAGAGTGCTAGGACTGCATGAGTGTCACACAGGAACCTACTGGCTAGTGCCAATTACATCACGGATAATGGAAATATGCAATAGCTCTCCATCCATGCCTGTACTACTGTTCAAGTTTTGGGGGCATTTAAAGCATAATTTTGTCTGTGGCAGTTATGCATCCACTTCCATTGTCACCAGAATACGAGAGAACCCAGCTCTGCTACAGTTTTAAAAGATGTTTACCATCACCAAAATTTCATGAACCTGGTGAAACTGATGGAGACAAAGGAAGGCTTTCAGGAGAGGAACCTCCTCCCCAGAAAGGAAATTAGATCAGTCCCCTGCCTCCCAAAAAACAGAAACAGCAGCATGGATGTACCTCCATGTCAGAACTTCTTTCTCAGGCAGCAACAGCAGCACCATCCATTAGATGGGGACTAGTTGTTGTGTGTATCATAGTGCTCTGATAGGGTAGTGCAAGAACATCACTTCACATCACCAGGAAAGCTGCTCCTCATATAACATTGTCTCTTGTATGAGTTCACAAAACCTGCATTCAGTAATACAGCCCCTACTGCTTGGGCATTCTGGGTAGTTACTAGTGCACTGGGTTTCTAGTGCACTGACAGGATGTTCAAGAGGATCCTTAACACGAGAATTTTGGAAGGAAGGAAGGTCTGTTGGAAGCTGCACCACCAGGGTCACCCCTGCAGTTCCACACATCAATTGTCAGCGACGACAGGTGTAAACATGATGGCTTGGATCCAGGCTTCATCATACTTAGAGTAGACCAATTGAAATAAATGGGGCTTATGTTAGTCATGACTAATTCAATTCCCACTAATTTGAATGGGTCTACTCTACTCTAAGAAAGCCTGTCTCCAGGTATTTTGGTGGCACAGCCGGCAGCGGCAGCCACTGCCACCCTCCTTGGCTCCTCCCTCTGCTGTTGCCCCCCCTCCTCCTCCTCCTCCTCCTCCTCCCCCTCCCCCCCCTACCCACTGCCATGCTCCTTCTCCTCAGCCACACTCCTTCTCTTCTGGGTAAGGTGACCCTGGAGATTGCTTATGCCATGGCAGCGCAGGCGATCTTCAATGCCACCTTACCCAGAATGCCTCACTTGCTTTGAGGAAGGACCCCCTCAAGAGGATGCATTGGGGACAGGTGAGTTCTCTGGAGAGCGGCACCAGCTGCTTTTCTGCTGCAGCATTTGCTGTATGGGGGGGGGCTTCTTCCCAGAGAGGTGAGGAGGCACCAGTGTGCTACCATCTCCATGGAGTTGTTTGGTGCCCCCAGAATTTGGGGCTCCAGGTGGATGCCTAGTTCTCCCCCGCCCTTTGAGGCATCCCTGACTCTTAAGTATGAGTAAGTCTGGATCCAATCTGATGATCAGTCTGAAAGTGATGCTGCCCAATTCAACCCCATCTCTCATATAAACTGCTGCCGCAGAGAGCGGGAGGCAGGCAGTGGAAGAGGCGGGGAGATAACTGTGGGAGCCAGGATCAGATTGAAGATGACTGGGCTTTGGGAAATGGGTAAACAGTCTAGCTGTGTAGATCAGCTAATTATCCTATCAGGAGCAGCAACTGCCCCAGCCATAACCCCTGAAGAAATGTCTGTATACATCCTGTATACAGGTGATGGACATCTTAAAGAGACAGACACTTAGATATGAGGCAATTCGAAGAATTGCAATTTGAGGAAGAGGTGGATCCTGTTTGTCCTATAATTGTCCTATAATACAAGGGTGCCAGCTGACCCTGCAGTCAGAACAGAAGCTCCACTGCATGAGATCACAAACCCCAACAGCCCTTAACATTAACCTTCTAGTTTCTAAAGAAAGCCCTGAACATTCTTTTGATAGAAAAACATGTGTATACTTATTGGTCTTATGCCGGAACTATACAGGCATATTGCAAACCCAAAATAAAATGAATGTTAGGTGCCTTATTCCATAATTTCTAAATCTGGAGTTTAATCATGTCAATTTTAATGACTTTTCTTGGGTTTTTTTTTGGGGGGGGGGCTCCTGAATTAAGGTTTTGTGAGAAGACATGTGAGTTTCCAAACCTTGGAATTTAGTGTTTGTCTATGAAACCTGAGTGTGCCCAGAGAAACCTAAATGTCGCCACTGCCTCTTCTTTCAAGGACCTCACCAAATCCAGATTTTAATTCTATACTTTTGAAGGCATAAAATTAATATTTCAAATTTTGCCAACTTTTTTTGCTTCGGTGCTAGAATAAGTTGGGCCTAATTCTCTAAAAATAGCAGATTGGTGAATGTCTCATCAACAACATTGTATTGGAACCACGGGGAAAATAACATTTCTAAAGCAGGAAGGTTAGAGATAGGCTTCACGGGCTTCACACTATCCAACGAACACTGCATGGAATGTAAACTAAATACTGGAACTCTCGAGTAGTGGCAATCATGCAAATGAAATCCCACTAACTTCATATTTTGGAGATCAGTTTCATTCAAAAATGTGCTGATTGTTAATTGAGCTATTCTAGCCTGAAGAGGAATAATGACTTCTAGTTGGGGATCCAACAATGCTGCTGCCTTCTGCCAGATGTGCTGCCTCCAATTTGCCTGTGAGGGGAAAATAGCCTGGCGTTTCCCCTTTCACAGAACATAGCTGTGATTTGGCAGCTAGCACTATGACCATGACCTCATGCCAGCTCTTGTGCCAGCCCGGAGGGTTTAACCCCAGCTAGCCAAGGGACTGGATCAGACAGGTGTTTGCCTGTTGCTACATTTAAATATAGTTGTGCATCACAGAAGAAAGCAAATCATCACCAGTCTTTTTGATGCTCAAAGTGGTAGGTGCAGCTGGACGGCCATCTGTCGGGGATGCTTTGACCTGGATTCCTGCATTGAGCAGGGGGTTGGACTCGATGGCCTTGTAGGCCCCTTCCAACTCTACTTTTCTATGATTCTATGATTCTATGAACTGGGATTTCCTGGCTATGAAAATACCACACGGTTTATTCATTTTCAAGAACTGTTCCTTAACAAGTAGAACTGGAGTAGCAGAGTGGCTAAAAGTGAGGGCCAATTGACATGTTATGCTAATCATGTAGCATGTAGTGGAGCCAGATAAGTTTTATTTACTCTCATGTAAGCATGTGGGGATTCTGCTGGTCTGCTACCCTCCCCACTGCCCTGAAGTCTCCCCACCAGAGTTGATGGAGGTGGTCTCAGTGGTGATGCTGAGGGCCCCCAGACTGGTGTGCGGGACATCAACATTCATGCCAAGGGTGCCTTGTCTGGGGCAGCTCAAGATTTCATGGCCTCCATGACAACCATGGGATGTCCCAACATGTCATTGGCCCAACACATATAGCAGGGCACACTCTAGACTTGGTTCCTTCAGTTGGCCATAGGGATGGTTTAGCCTTCAGAAGAGAAGACTGAGGGGTGATATGATAGCACTCTTCAAGTACTTGAAAGGTTGTCACTCAGAGGAGGGCCAGGATCTCTTCTTGATCATCCCAGATTGCAGGACATGGAATAATGGGCTCAAGTTACAGGATGCCAGAGATTCCACCTGACATCAGGAAAAAATTCCTGGCTGTTAGAGCAATACGACAATGAAACCAACTACCTAGGGAGGCATTCAAGATACAGCTGGACAGCCATTTGTCAGGGATGCTTTGACTTGGATTCCTGCATTGAGCAGGGGGTTGGACTTGATGGCCTTATTGGCCCCTTCCAACTCTACTATTCTATTATTCTATAGCAGTGATGGCGAACCTATGGCATGGGTGCCACAGCTGGCATGCAGGGCCCTCTCTGTGGGCACTCGAGCCATTGGTCACCAGATCGCGAAAAGACTGTCCCCTTCTGCAAAACACTAATGATCTTGTTCTTTCTCACAGTGTGGAACAGAATGATTTTATTCTAGAATTCCTGTTACAGAATTCTTTTCTACATTGTTATCACATTTAAAAGATTTTGAGGAATGATGCACAGAGCATGGCTTGGATGTAAAGCCCTAACAGTTGACCTGAGTGCTGCATGTGTTGCTCTCAAACTAATGGAGTATGAGCCAAGGTTTGACAAATTATCAGCATGCATGCAATAGCAAAAATCACATTAATTGTGCAAAAGCATGTCCAATGCAAACTTTTACCTAATGCAGTGTTTGCAGTCCAAGACATAAAGTGTTTAAAATGTGTTAAGCACGTTTAGTTTTCTTGTTTATCTTGCTCATCATCCTAGTACAGGTTGACTTTTACTTTTACTAATCCGACACCTGTAGAAGCAGGGAAAGAACCCGGGGTAAAGCTTGCCCCATACAATTTCAGTCTGGCATATAATCATATTACAAGTTGAGAATCCCTTATCCAAAAATACATGTGCCTAATTATTTAAAAAGTTTGTATAAATTCCCTTCAGGCTATGTGTACAATGTAGTACTATAATAATTTTTTGAGTTGATTTTTTTTCCAACAAAAAACTGTTTGTATCATTGAAAACTCTGTTATTGTGTTTTTCTTTTAAGACAAAAGATGTTAATTAGTTCGGACAACTGTATGAGCTGTTTTTCTAAAACTAAAACCTCGGTATTCAGGTTTAATTGCAGTGTTGGCACTTTGAAATAAATAAGTTGGTTTTGTGTTGCAGTTTGGGCACTCGGGCTCAAAAAGGTTCACCATCACTGTTCTATAGTGATCTAAAGGCAGAATATTTTGAATCGGTCCCTTTGTCATGGCCAGATCACTTCCTGTTGTGGTTTAGACCCAGGGCAGCTTTTCCCCTCTGCAAGGATGGGGGACCTATTAAGATGGTCCACCTGCAGGGGCTAGTGGATCCATTTGGTCTCCAGAGGACTTGTGGGGCAAAGTTCTGGCTGATATGGCTGGCACTCCTGTCAATGCCTTGGTTGATCTGTGGAATGCAGACATGACCCAGGTGGCTAACATGATTGCCCCTGAGCACCCTCTTCTAATTAGTAAAGCTCATACAGCTCCATGGTATACACTGGAGCCGAGAGCAATGAAACAGGCAGGGTGTAGATAGAGGGAAACTCCCAATGGATGGAATCCAGCAAAGAAACATTATATCTTTGCTTCCACTGCATCCTCTGTGTGTTGTCAGTAGAGCTTTTCAGGGATGCTGGCCCTAAGGAGGTTACGGAACCATCTGATGCCTGCTGTGACAGGTTTGTGAGGTACTTCCAGGATAAAATCTTTTGCATCCGTTGGGACTTGGAGTCTACTGTGATAGCAGGTGAATCGTGTGAGGTATCCAGGGTGCAGTCTTGTCCAGTTTTGTTGGATGAGTTTCAGTTGGTCCAGCTCGAGGACACACAACATGCTTGGACAGGTTCATGTGGCCATTTCTGTATTGGATCCTTACCCTTTGTGACTTATTAAATCTGACAGGGAGGGAACAGCTGGCTGGGCCAGGAAGGTGATTAACGCCTCCCTGCAAGAGGGAGTGGTCCCAGGCCACCTGATAGAGCAGTGGTGAGGCCACTCCTGAAGAAATCCTCTCTGGACCCAGAAGATCTCAACAACTTTAGGCGAGGGGCAAATGTTCCTTTCCTGGGCAAGGACCTTGAGCAGATGGTTGCTGACCAGCTCCAGATGCTCTTGGATGAGGCCAATTATCTAGAGCCATTTCAGTTGGAGTTCAGGCTGGGTTTTGGCATGGAAACAGCCTTGGTCACCCTGTATGATGATCTATGTCTGGAGAAAGACAGCGGAAGTGTGACCCTGTCGATTCTCCTTCATCTCTCTGTGGCTTTCAATACCATCGACCATGGTATCCTTCTGGGCTGACAGTCTTAGCTGGGAGTGGGAGGTACTAGATTGCAGTGGTTCCTCTCCTACTTGGATGACCAACTCCAGAAAGTGGAGCTTGGGTGATATCACTCAGCCCCGTGGATCCTCAAGTCTGGGGTTCCTCAGGGGTTGATTCTGCCCCCCCCCCCGCTATTTAACATCTACATGAAACCATTGAGTAGGGCTCATCCAGCATTTTGGAGTGTGATGCCAATGGCCATGGTGACTGGGATTATGGGTATTGCAGTCTATCACATCTGGAGGGCACCAGACTGGGAAAGGCTGCTGAACAACATCTGAGTCAGAGGAAGCAGTGCCAGAGAAAAAGACTGTGTTTGGGCTAACATCAATCTCAGGACCAAAACAGACATTACTTTATTTAATTTTTTTATTGTATAAATTGTTGTGAACCGCCCAGAGAGCTTCGGCTGTGGGGCGGTATAGAAATGAAATAAATAATAATAAACAATAATTACTTTAAATGCGCGTCTAACAGCTATGTCTTTTTCCATTTTTACTCTAGAGTAGACAAAGGGGCCCCAGTCCAGATTGGGACCTAGTGTGAGGGTAGGAGGACTTTTAAGATCTGGATCAGGACCCCCTGTGCCTACTCTAGATTAGGAATGAAAAGAAGCCATAGCCGCTAGACACACATTCAAACTAATGTCTGCTTTGGCCCTCAAGCCTGGCACAAGGGGAATTCTAACCAGCGCCAGAAATTAATACTGTGTCCTATAAGTGGCACAGCAGCTCATGGTATTGCTTCATAAATCCAACCCCTTTGGTGCAATTCAATGAAATCCAAACTGCAGAGGAATCTTAATTGAATTGTTAATGTCAGGATATGATTGAGTGATTGGGTGGGGAAAAGACATAAAATTAATGGTTTTGTCTGCAAGGGCTTCTCAGTGTCTTGTCACTGTGGTTCCTTTATAGGTCAGAAATCAGAGACAGACAGAATAATGGGAGAGAGAAGCAGATGAGCCTTTTGAGTGGGTTTTGCATGGGCATGGCAGGCTTGGTTTCCCTTTCTTTAGTAGTTGCCCACTTATATGAAAGTGTGGCTAGTGCCTTAGGGTGTAAATGATCATGGTGGTGATGGGGAATAGACTGACCAAGGAAACGTGAAAGACCAATAGCCCTTGGATAAATAAACCATTCTGGACTTCAGCTATGGAGCCAACAAGCTATACCTTCTTGGTGCTCCATAGACCATAGTGCTATGGACATTATTTTTTTCCCATATATACAGGATGGGGGTGGTGGTCCATGCATCCCACATGTTGTTCACCCCAGCCCTAGAACACCTTCTCTTGTCGCCACTATTTGCCTCAGTTCTTTAGACTCCCTTCCTGCAAAGGTCCATATTTGCAGATCTTCCCTACATTTTCCATAATGAAAACACACCCTCAAAGAATTTAATTCAGCTTTTGAGGAATTCCCTTGCCTTCCTTCCTAAACAACACTTTAACTCCCTTGTCATCCAACAGTCCAGTCACCTTCCTATCCTAGCAGAATACATCCTGCTTCTGTATTTCATAGATTTCATAGATCATAGAGCTGGAAGGGGCCTATAAGGCCATCGAGTCCAACCCCTTGCTCAGTGCAGGAAACTAGAGGAGGGGTCTCCCATCCAAGTCATAACCAGGCCTGACCCTGCTTAGCTTTCCACGCTCAGACAAGCTGAGCCAGCGTGAGCCACAGGCCTGTATTTAAAGGTGTTTGTTTGTGTGTTTTGAAGCTCATACAGCTCCATGGTATACACTGGAGCTGAGAGCAATGAAACAGGCAGGGTGTAGATAGAGGGAAACTCCCAATGGATGGAATCGAACACTGGTGCCCATATTCAACCATATTCAGAGACTGTGAAGGCAGCAAAGAAACATTATATCTTTGCTTCCACTGCATCCTCTGTGTGTTGTCAGTAGAGCTTTTCAGGGATGCTGGCCCTAAGGAGGTTACGGAACCATCTGATGCCTGCTGTGACAGGTTTGTGAGGTACTTCCAGGATAAAATCTTTTGCATCCATTGGGACTTGGAGTCTACTGTGATAGCAGGTGAATCGTGCTATTGTATGTTTAATTGTTGGACTTAACATTTTTAGTGATATGCTCCTCAAATCCTCCCCCCCCCTTCATCCCATTTTGTCTGCTTGAATTTGGGTGTGTGTGCGGGTTTGCATTTCTTTTTATTCTCCTTATTTGGGAAAGGCTTCCATTTTCAGAAGGAGACCGCTTGGCTCCAATAGCTTCTCTGACTGCTCGTTAACCATAGTGGCATCCTCTTGGGCTTGGTGGTACCTTTCCTGCCTTGCAGTATACATTTTAACTGAGCGTCTATTATTGTGGTTTTGAGAACCCCCCAAGCGTTCTGGAGAAACTTTTGTTTCCTTTTAACCAGCCGTCCTCGAAAGCAGACATGTCAGGAAATTGTGGTCTTGAAGGCATGGTGGCAAAACCTCACAAAGGACCTAGGACCAGGAGATGCTGTAAGATGTTGACCAAAGGGGGGGGGGGAAGCTGGACCAGCAAGGGAGCTTTGGGAACAGGACTGTGGGCCTTGGAGTCAAAAGGGCACAGGTGTTCTTAGAAGGAAACATTCTGTAAGGTGCAGATGCTCCCATCACTATCTGACCGTATGGAGGGTGTTCAGCCTGTTCTGCATGGGGTTGCACTCCCCTTGAAGGAGCAGGTCCATAGCTTGGGGGTTCTCCTTGAGCCATCTTTGTCACTTGAGGCTCAGGTGGCCTCAGTGGCACGGAGTGCCTTCTACCTGCTCTGGCTGGTGGCCCAGCTGTGCCCCTATCTGGACAGGGATAGCCTGATTTCAATAATCTACACTCTGGTAATCGCAAAGCTAGACCACTGCAATACACTTTATGTGGGGCTGCCCTTGAAGACTGTTCAGAAGCTGCAGCTCGTGCAAACTTGCAGCAGCCAGACTCATCACTGGGACCAGAAGGTCCGAACATATACCGTATTGTTCCGAGAATAGGCCACACTCCCCCCCCCCAATTTGAGTCCCTAAACTAGGGGTGCGGCCTATAATCGGGATGTTGCAAAAAAACAACATCCTGCTGGAGGGGTGTGCCCGCTCGCCTCAAGGCGGGCGTAGCGGGCCAAAACCAGGGCAACAAAGCTGAGGGGGGAAACCGCTGATGGGACTCGTAGTTCAGCCCAGCTGAGGGGACACCGCACTGGCCGGGGCCGATGGGACTCGTAGTCCATCCCCTGCGGTGGGCTGCTCCCAAGCCAGGCGCTTCCTCCGCCCCTCCCCTCCCTTTAGCGCAGCTGCTGCAGGCTGAGCTTGAGTGCCTCGAGAGGTGTGCGCCTTGGAGCTATCCACGGTGACGGGCCGCAGGGCCCACCAGAGCTGCTGCGTCTGAGGCACCAGCACCGGCGCGGCCAGGACCTTCTTCCTCCTCGGCGGCAGCAGTGTGGGCGGTGGCTCCCGCGGCGGCGGCACCTCTGCGCCCGGCCAAGACCCGCAGCGCCCCCAGAGGCCGCCGCGCCCAGGTCTCTTCTCACCGCTGCCTCGCCAACAGGCTGCACCCCGGACCGGTGCGCCCTTGCTGCTGCCGCCGCCTCCTTCCCGCCCTCCTCCTCCTCCTCTGCTTGGATGCATCGGCGGCGGCGGCAGCAGCAGTGCAGGCAGCGGGGGCGGCGGCTTGGCAGGGGCTCCCGCAGCGCCTCTGCACCTGGCCGAGACCCGCGGCGCCCCCGAAGAGGCGCTCGCTGAGGCCACCGCGCCCGGGCCTCTTCTCGGCGATGCCTCACCCGCAGGCTGCGCCCCGGCCCAGAGCGCCGCCGCCGCCGCCTCGCCGCCCTCCTCCTCCTCTGCTTGGACGCCTCTGTTTGGACGCAGGCGGCAGCAGCTCCTCCGGGCGGGGGCAGCGTCTCTATGGGTCCAGTGCCAGGCCACACAACCGGCTGCGGTCCTGCTGCAGCCGCCGCGGCCGCCCCACCTCCTTTTTCTCCCGCAGCCGCCACCACCAGCAGGATGTTGCTTTTTCCACGCTGCTCATTAAAAATTTAATTTTTAAAAAATAGCTCCAAACTTCAAGGGTGCGGCTTATAATCAGGAGCGACCTATACTCGGAACAATACAGTAACACCACCAGTTCTGAGCCGCTTGCACTGGCTGCCTGTAGTATGCTCCTGAGCCCAATTCAAAGTGCTGGTCTTAACCTTTAAAACCCTACATGGCTTGAGACCACAATACTTGATGGAACGCCTCTCCCAACCACAATCTACCTGGACACTATGTCCGACAACTGGGGCCCTCCGATTGCCACCTCTCAGGGAGGCTCGGAGTGCCACAACAAGGGGGAGGGCCTTTTCTGTAGTAGCCCCCCAACTGTGGAACAAGCTCCCCCCTGAGGCTGGCCTGGCACCAACTCTATCTTTTCAGCACCAAGTTAAGACTGCCCTCTATGTTGAGGCTTTTAACAACTCTAAATAGTGCATGGTGGGGTGGTTATTTTTAACATTTTTACTGGTCGCATTGTATTAACTTGTTTTAGCTATTTGAGTCATTGTTAAAATTTGGTTTTAAATTTTTTATAATGCTTTTATTGTTGTTGTTTTTTAATATTGTATTTTATGGTATTTTTTACTGATTGTTGTAAACTGCCCAAAGAGCTTTGGCTATTGGGCAGTATAGAAATAATAATAATAATAATAATAATAATAATAATAATAATAATAATAATAATAATAGATTTTTTAAAAATACAAAAGTATACAAATAGGCAATTTTTGAAAAATAAAAAGATTTCTTCCTCCTTATTTTATCGAGAGAAGGAGATAGTCTGGGAGCAAGCAGCTGGATGGGCATGTACATGATTACAGATACTAATCTTTATTTTTAAAATATTTATTTAAAACTATTTATTTATTTATTTACCTAATTTAGAGTATTTTGATCCCACTCCTCAGCCAAAAGTCTCCTGGAGCAGCTTACAAATAATCAGTGAAAGAAGACAGTCCCTGCTCACAAGTTTAGAATCTAAAAAGACACGACATGCAAGGAAAAAATAATAGGGAGGGATGAGGAAAAAGTTAAGGGTGCAATCCTAGGGTTTCCAAGGGAGAAGGCTCCACTACAAATTAGGTATGGTTGGCTCTGCCCCATGACCTCCTTGACACCACCCCTGTGGCTCCACCTCTGCTAACCTACTGGCATTTCAACCTTTAAGAACTGGGGAGGGACTACACAAAAGCGAAGAAACCACCAAATTATGAGTGGGACAGAGGAAGGGAGTGTGCCTACTTGGGGAAACCTAGAAGACCTGATTGAGACCTGAGGTGGGCCAGATTTGACCCTAAGGCGTACGGTTCTGTACCCCTGCTTTAGTGCCATATACTGTCTGTACGGGTATTTCATTTCATTTATTTATTACATTTCTATACCACCCAGTGGCCAAAGCTCTCTGGGCTGTTCACAAAGATTGAAACCTTTAAAATTCAGTAGAGTGATATAATATAAAGACCAGTTGCATAAAAACACTATCATATACTGCCAAATGCCTGATCTTAGCCTGGTGCCCAAAAGTTGACAAAGTTGCCATCAGATGGACTGCACTGGGGAGGGCATTCCATAATCTGGGGGCCACCACCAAGAAGGCCCTCTCTCTTCAGCAGAAGCACCTGGAGGAGAGCCTCAGATGAGGATAATTATAATGTGTTGGTAGGCTCATTCCAGGAGAGGCGCTCCATCAGGTAGTGTGGTTCTGAGCATTATAAGGCCTTAAAGGTCAAAACTAGCACTCAGAAATATACAGGCAGCCAGTGCAAGTGGGCCAGAATCTGTGTCATATGTTCAGTCCTTCTGGTTTCATATAGTATGGTCTGACGTTATGTAGATTTAGTGAGTGTAGGTAAATTCTTGACTGACAAGGCCATATGGACATCATTTCATAACATTATATAGAGTGTCCTTAAGGCATTGAAGATATTAATATTTCAGCACCGTCTCAAGCTGCCCTGTCATTCCTTCTGGCACAGCAAGACACACACATCTTTTGTATGGAAAATTATCCTTCTCTCTAGCTGCAGAAGTCGTTACCATGGAGATGTAAAATAGCATCTTTGCCTCCCAAATCTACCAAAATGTGGACTGGTATCCTAGACTTTCACAGGGCTTTTTAAAAACGCGCGCACACACACACACACACACACACACACACACACACACACCCAAGCAAGAACAACAACAAAATGCCAAGGAGACACTGTGCCAGGATAAACAAATGAAATGCAGAAGGATCTGACAGGAATTATCCTGGCTCTGTTGTGATGATTAATTTATCAGGGCTCAGGTATAAACATGTGAAACTTCAGTATCTAATTAGCCTCAAGCGCACACACATTCCGGGTTCCCAGGCCTCTTCTCTCCGCATCGCTGAAGGCTGTGCTTGAATCCACTCAGCCTTTGTGCAAATATCCTGTGTGACAAGTTTCCCTGCTGCTCAGCTATGTCCTAGCAAAAAAAAAAAGGAGGGGGGTTAGTGTGTGACACTTGCAGCAATGGACTGCACCGGAGTAACAGGGACTTAGGGGGAAGAAGCCCACCGCGCATAACTCAGTTCAGCCCTGCGGTAAATCAAAACGCACAGGATCCAACCTGGTGCCCTCCTCCAACCTACTTCAACGCCTCGCTCGGCAGCATGGCCAATGGTCAGCTGTATGACCAGTGCTAGGAGCTGTAGCCCGGAACATCTGGCAGGCACTAGGTCGAGGGAAGCTGGCATACTGGAATAGGGCGTGCTATGCGGAGCGGAGCTATATTTTGGGATTTCTAGCTTCTTTGAGCCTCTCTGTCAAAATGTTTCCCATTGCTACACAGACGCGACTAGCACCGTGCTTGTTGCGCTTCCTGGAGCCCTCTGGAGCTTTTGCTCCACTGTGGTACAGCTGTGACTCACCCGGGTCAGGGCAGGTTGATCTGGTTTTTCACAGGTTGTGGCGTCAGTGGGGTGGGTGTTTCGGAATTACAGCAGCTTGGATCCTAAGCTACAGGCAGCCCCCGGGTTACGAACGAGATCCATTCTTAAGTCTGTCTTTTAGTCGAATTTGCACGTTAAGTCGGAACAGGTACATACGGTTCCCCGGCTCTACGTCATTTATGTAGAAAACGGCATATGATACACCATTTACGTAGAGTATAGCGTAGTATACATTAAAAATGGCATTTGCGCAAATTGCAGCCGTTTTTACGTATACTACGCTCAGTGCTTTTTTTCTGGAGAACAGGGTACCGGAACTCTTGGATTACATTTCCTCGGGAGTAGATGGCGATTAAATTGTAATGCAATTAATAGAAGAAAAGGTGCTGGAACTCAGTTCCGGTGAGTTCCACCAGAAAAAAAGCCCTGACTACGCTATACTCTATATAAATGACGTAGAGCCGGGGAACCAGGAAGTCTGGCGAGCACCTCAGCTGGTGCTCGCCGGTCCGTTCGTAAGTACGAGTTGTCCGTAAGTTGGACGTTCGTCACCGGGGACTGCCTGTATGCCAGAAAAGGGGTGGGGTGCTTCTTTTGCCCATTCCCACTCCCCTTGCAGCCCCTTGCACCCTCCAAAATCTGCTCCAGAGGGGTGGGAAAGTGGGGGTGGCACAGGGAGCTGCAGAGGGGAGGAAAAATAAGTGAAAACTGATCCTTCCCACCGACAAGCAGTACCTTCCATTGGATATGAGTTTCTTCTGTGAATGGGAGGAACTCATCTGCTTGCCAATCCAGCTGCAGAAGTTATAGGATCTCCTTTTTTTTTTTTTTTTAGTTCTTGCAGAGATCCTGATTAAGCATCTATCAGAGATGCTGGTATGGAATTCCCTGTTTTACATTATAAGTGTATATGAGATCATCCATTGTCTTCTTTCTGAGTCTTTTGATTCTGAGTTTAGGAGACACCCCCTCACTGGGATGTGCTCCAACACACGCCCTTCCGTGAACCTTGAGGCAAGTGGCAGTGATGCTTTTAGCCCAACCTTATAATCAGCTTGGCAGCTGCACTCTGAGCAATCCATTGGCCCATCACACAAAACACATATCAATTGCCAAATGGCCCCTCCTTGGGTTTTTGTCTGTTCTGCACCATAATGGAGATCCTACTGCAGCCTTCCCCAACCTGGCGCCATCCAGCAGTTGTTGAACTACAACTCCCATCATCCTCAACCAGCATGGCCATGGAACCTTCCCCAGCCCGGTGCCCTCCAGATGTGTCTTACTACAGCTCCCACAACCCCCAGCCAGTATTGCCATTGGCCACGCTGGTTGGGGATGATGAGGTTTAGAGTTTGACACATCTGGAGGCCAACTGGTTTGAGAAGGCTGTTCTACTGCCTGTGCTTCCAAACAAAATGCCATGTTGAAAGGTGGTCATGGGAACTCAAAGCTGCTGAGAGAGGAAACCTGACATTTTAAAGCAGCCATCTCCAGCCTGATGCCTTCCAGATGTTTTGGACTAGAACTTCCAACATCCCTGGGCACCAGGTTGGGGAAGGCTACTTTAAAGTCATGGTTTTGAAATATATATATGAGGGGAAAGCACCACTTCACGAATCCCTCCTCTCTGAAGTCTTTGGGCAATAATATAATCTAGGCCAGAGGTTTCTGGATTGTTAGGTGAATCCTAAATGTGATGCACCCAGCTGAGAATATATGAGACACCTCAATAGTGGCCCAGGACGGCAACTAGTGAATCCCAGATGCAAAGCAATTTTCCAGCTTCAGAAGAAACATTACTTCTCTGGAAGTTCATAACATTTTTTGACACAAAATATTTTTTGCTGACTTGCCCAGATTAGAATGTGATACCTGACCTTCAGACCCAAGCACCCAACACTATAAAGGATAAATATATTTGGCATAATCTTTTCTACAACAGGAATTTTGACAGGACTGCTCATTACTACCTTCCTCTCTCAACTATCCCAGCTTCTGCTCTTGTCACATAACTCTTTATTTGATTTTTTGAAGGAATGGCTTACCAGTTTTCATTGCAGTGCAATCCTATGTACATCTACTCAGAAGTAGAATAATAGAATCATAGAAAAGTAGAGTTGGAAGGGGCCTACCAGGCCATCGAGTCCAACCGCCTGCTCAATGCAGGAATCCAGGTCAAAGCATCCCTGACAGATGGCTGTCCAGCTGCACCTTGTGCATTCAATGGGAGTATGTTCCATTGAGTTCAATGGGACATACTCCCATGTAAGTGGATATAGGATTGCAGCCTTAAATGATTTTTTTCATTTCAGTGGTAACACCCCCACACACAGGTTGTTGGGTATTTTTTGTTTTTGTTTTCAATTAACAAAAGGCTGAGGCTACAGTCTGATGGTCTGATTGCAAAGTCTTTGATTTAGTAGGGAAATATTATGACTTTTCCACCTGTGGGTGATCAATTGCCAACCAGTCAAAGAATTACAGAGAAGGTGTGTGTGTGTGTGTGTGTGTGTGTGCACACGCGCGCGCGCGCGTGCACGCGCGTGCATGAGCCAGGAAATCTATTCTTTCTAACACCAGGACTTGTCTGAGAGAGTGGGCAGTTGGGTGGGAGGAGACAGGGAGATTGAAACCTTGCCATCAAATCTGCTGGGATATAAAGTTGTCCATTTACAAATTGTGGTCATCTTGACTTTATTATATTGCCAAGTGGGTAGGGCTTTTTATAGATGGAACTGGGATTGGATAGAGTGTGAAGAGCTGGTACCACATTATGGAGAAATTATTCAAAAAGAAGCCTCTGGAAGAGTAAAACAAGAAGGTGATCAAAGATCTTTTCCTAAGAGAATCCTTCAGAGAAGTCATGTTGGGAACAGTGTGTTAAGAAATCCAGTAGTAAAGGTCAAAGGTGAATGACTCAGTTGGCCTCCCCAAAGCTTTCCTCCCTTTGATTCTTAAAAACCACTCCAGTTTTTATGTATTCGGACTCCGGGCAAATGGAACAAACTATTGTCAGATTTTATCTGGATAGGACAGAAGCCAAGGCTGAAGGAAGTGATTCTTAGCAGACCTCAGGCAAAAGGAGGTCTTACAATGCCAAATTTGGAATTATATTACGCTGCAGCTCGACTGAGATTTCTTGTAGGATGGGTGCATCCCTCCTCAGAGCACCAGTGGACACTCACAGAACAACAAGCAGTGGGCAACATCTTGATGCCTTGATATGGGTCAGACATTGTGATAGACCTACGGTAAGTGCCTCTTCAAGCATCCAGTGATTAGAGACACTATACTTGGGAACTGTGAAGGACTGCAACCAGTCCCTTGACAGTGATTCTCTCAGGGTTTCGCCCTTGGTCTATACACTGGATTAAGCACTGAACCACCGAGGAACTACACACACTGCGTGGGGTAGAACCAGGAAAGTTTATTTAAGGTAAACCGTTTACAATAAAAGGTGGGAAATGAGGGAAGGGGGGAAAGGTGGGGAGACACTTTGGTATACACAAGTAGAGCTACAAAACAACAAAACTAGTTCCTTTACTATATAAACACCCAGGCACTTACTCTTTGCCTGTGAGGTTAGTCTTCTTAGGGCCTGCCTCAGCAAAAGCCCTACTCCATGCTCCTCCATGTCCAGACAACAGCAACCAAACCCAGAAGCCACGGCTGGCAGTATCAATTCCCCCCCCACCCCTCCTTTCGGTAGCCCTGCTGTCCTTGGTCAATCAGGATGAACTTCATCTGGGCTAGGCAGGGGAGGGGTTACTCCTAGGTGTCAAAGGGGTGAACTCCTGACCATGACTAGAGTGCTTGGGGAACATTTGCATGCGAATACATGGGAGACTCTGAGGCGGCACAGGGCCATCAAAGGAAACTATGTACCGTACATTTGCAGGAGATTCTGAGGCCTATAGCCATCAGAGGAACTATGTACATTTGCATGAGCTTCGCAGCCTCCAGCTGGGATTACACTTGTTTACACTGTGTGTGGTGGAGGGTCTGCTTTTCTTCACAGGAACACTGGTGGGGGAAAATGGCTCTTGATTTGTCTCCACTAATGTCAGTGTTGCATCCTCCAGAAAAGATTTGAACCAACCGTGTTGTCTTTTATCAGTATCTTAAACTGTGTCGCTTCCTTAGCCTGAATCACATTAAGAAGGCAGCCAAGAGCCCGCTTACTTCTTTTGAATCTTTGATAGAAGCTGCTGTTACTTCAAATAAAGATTTGATATCTGTTTATAAAATCCTCCAAATGCCATTATTGGATGACAAGCCATCCTAAGTGCAGGCATGGGCATCTGACTTAGGTGAACCTTTGGAAGAAGATGATTGGCAGTGCATTTGGACTTCTTTTGCATCTTTATCAATCAACGTTAATATAAAGGAAGCACAATACAAAGTTCCTAGGAGGTGGTACATTACTCCTGCAAGGCTTCACCTGATACATCCGAATTACGGTATATTCAATATACTTGGAAGGGGTGTGGTAAGACTGCTTCATAATTCCATCTTTGGTGGGAATGTTCAACAGCAGTGTGAGAGTTTTGGAACATGGTTGCTGAATTTAGTCAGGATTTCTTCATGTTAAACCACTGCTGGTAACTCCTAAAGCTATGGTTCATCTTTTTTAACCTAATGATCCTGGATTCCCACGTAAAGACGGCAAAGTCATGTGTAGCATGTAAATGGATGTCTCCAAAGCAAGCAACTAAAGAGCAGTGGATTGATTTGAAGATGGTCCCTAAAGTCTTCCAGTGATTACCTATGGCCATTTGGAATGAACCAATGCATTTCGATGGTCATACAGAGTCCTTCTTTTTAGCACATCCCTGGTTGGCTAGAGATAAATGAATTACCAGCATTTAGCAAAGTGTGCAATTTCTATAAAACCAAATCAAAGCAAAAATATGAATCCACAATTATCTACATCTTAAAATAGCTTTAGCCTAAAGCTAGTTCTCTTCTCTTAAAAAAAAGAAAAGAAAAAAACCAGAAAAAAAACTACCCCAAAACACCTCCTCATCTTTATTGACTTACTATTTATTGAGCTAAGTACCAACTCATTATAATGTTTTATGAACTTTGTCAGCTTTTCTGCACAGCCATAAACATACAATATTTCCTGATGTGACAGGAAAGCAGGGAGAGAAGTGGCAAAATTAATTATTTTGTCTCATACAGAGAATATCCATTTAACAAGTGCAGACATGTTCTTTGTCAGCCTCTTTGAAGTAGAATGTAGAAGAAGTTGCATTTCTTTTTTCATCTTACCATTTATTCTTCTTCAGAAGGGCCCAGCTAGAGCTTGGGGGTCTATTCTGACCTATCTGCACAGAAGCTAACCTGTGTTGCCGCAAGACTGAGGAGGAGGAGGAGAAGGAGAAGGAGATGAAACACTACAATTGGATGGAAGATCAGAGCGGCTAAAAGGGGACCACATGGAAATGAAAAGTTAAACGTCTCACATCATGCAGTTTTTGTCAATCTGAACTTGGCTGCACTCAGAGAAGCCCATGATGGCTTGCAAAAAATAATAATTAAAAGCACAGAGAGCGGTTGCTGCCGATCTGCAAACTCACTTGGCCTGCCTGGGAGTTACTGAACTAAGTCAGTGGCAACTGCTGTGTCCCTCTCACTTTCCTTGCGGCAGCTTACAAAGTGACTGGGCCTGTCCTCCCGTGAGGCAGTGTGAATCCCCCACCTCAGGCAGTGGGAAAGGGCAGGAGATCCCGCACACCTGCCACCGGGAGTCCCGATGCAGTCCTATGCCCCTCAAAGTGACGCATAGGGCAGGCAGGTGCTCCGGAGAGTCCAGCTGGCTGCTCTCCTGCTGTGTCAGATGCTGCAGCAGGAAAGCATCTGTTGCACCTTTCTGGAGCAGCTGGTGCTGCCCACCCTATACCTCGCCCTGAGTAAGGTATAAGCGAGTAGCTGCTCTGCAGAGTCACGCCAGCTGCTCTCCTGCTGCAGCAAAAGCCGCAGCATGAGACCAGCCGATGCAGCTCTGCACAGAGCCCGCCCAGCTCAAATGCCTTGCTCTGAGGGGTCCTTCCTCAGAGCAAGGCATCGGTAAGGGGGTGGCCCTGGATATCACCTGTACTCAGGAACGGTGCAGGGCTGTTTGGCGCCCTAGGCCAAATTATATTTAGCGCCCCCCCTCGTGCCGTGGGGGGGCTCCGAAGCAAAGCAGCCCTGCTCTGCAACCCCCCCCCCGCGCTGCCGCCACCACCACCTACCTTCCCCCCGCCCCCGCTGCTGGCTGCTGCTGCTGCTGCCGCCGCCTCCTCCTCCAACGCTATGGGACCCCCGCGCTTTACGACGGGAAGGTAGGTAGGTGGTTGGCGGGCGGGCGCGCGGGGGGGAGGTGCGGCGGCGGCGGCGGCAGCGGCCGGCAAGCGGGCGGGCGGGGAGGCGCGGCGGAGGCGGCAGGCAGGGCAGGAGCGCGCCGGAGGCGAGGAAGGGGCGCAGAAACTCTGCACCCTCTTCCGCCACGCGCCCTAGGCAGCCGCCTGGGTCTGCCTAGCGGTAGCGCCGGCCCTGCCTGTACTGCCACGGCACAGATGGTCTCCACTGCCACCTCCCCACCAATGCCTCGCTTTGAGGTACTGAGGGAAATGTGTGTGATGGTGGCTGGCAGCAATGGCTCGTGCTCCCGCACTCCTGGCAGCAGTGTGCGGTGGCAACAGGACACATCACGCTACCACCACCCCCGGCAGTGGCGTGCAGCAATGGCTCACGCTCCCCCTCCCCCTGGCAGTGGCAGTGCCGAAGGTGTGTCTTCCTGCCTCAAGTGGCAGGAGGCCTTGCACCGGCCCTGCAGAGTGAACCACCCTTTCCAGAGGACTTGGCAGACACAAATATAGGCGCAGGGAAATATAAGTAGGGAGGGAGAGTAGTTGCCATCATCTCTCTGCCTTTCTCTATGCACCCATTGCAAATATCATAGGTGTGGTGCAATAAATAGACTGACAGATTTGGGGTGGGCTCAGATCTCTACTCAGCCATGAAGTTCCCTGAGTGACTCCAGGTCAGTCATGGGCTGTCAGCAGAACCCAGCTCACAGCATCGTTGTTGTTTGGAGAAAATCAGGTGACCCTCAGAAACGCCACTTTGAGCTCCTTGGAGAAAGGAGAAAGCTCCTTAGACAGGAGACAAATGCAAATAGGAGCAGAAGTAGTGGCATTAGTAGTACGACAGTGCTTAATTACCACTGGAATTTTAATATTGTGTGGTGTAGTGGTTAGAGTCCTTAACAGAGATGGGTGATGAGGGTTTCATTTGGTTCATTTTTGAAGGCTTTCTCAGCTGTGATGCCCCATTTATGGAACACCCTCCATTGTTATCCTTTGGATGCCAAGTTTCTCCCAGGCATTTTAGAGACTTCATTTTTAGATTTTTATGACTGTTCATATCTATCTATCTATCTATATATATATATATATATATATATGTGTGTATCCATATTTATCTAACCCTGTACTGTTTGTCATTTTGCATTGTATCGTATTCTTTTACATATTTGTTTCATTGTTCATATTGTATTGTTTGTTTGTGTTTTATGTTTTTCATGTACTTTACACTGCACGGACAACTTGGGTTATTGGGCGGTTTAAAAGTATAATCAATCTATACAAATTTGAGGAGGAGGAGGAATAAACCAGTGCTTAATTACCACTGGAATTATACCATGACATGGCAGAGAATCACTGCAGCAGAGTGGTCAGAACAGAAATTGGCGAGAAAATTCATTTGGTTCATTTTTCATAAGAACTGACCAAAATCCATTCATGTCTTCATAAATGGGATGGAAAGAAATTGAAATTACGTAAACAAATGTGAAAATGGGAGAAAGCAAAACTGACACATTTGCCCACCCCTGCTTATGAACTATGACTGGGGAGACCTAGGTTCAAATCCATATTCAGCCATGGAACCCGCCGGGTGACCTTGGGCTAGTAATTTTCTCTCAGCCTAGCTTAGTTACCTCACATGGTTGTTGTGAGGATAAAAAGCAAGGGTGGGGGAGAGCCATGTAGCAGTGTGAGCTTCTGGGAGGAAAGGTGAGATATGAATGTACTAAAAAATAAGAACAATGACTGCATTGACTCCTCAAGATCAGGGCTCTCCAACCTTGGGTCCCCAGATGTTGCTGGCTTACAGCTCCCAGCATACCCAGCCAGGGGAAATACAGTAATACTATCTCAGGAAGAAGGTAGCTTGATACCACCAGCACACACACACCCTGCTGAGAGAGGACACAGAAGACACACCACCCAGGTAGACTGTAAGTGAGCTTTCCCGCTGTGCTTCCTACTTTCTACCTGTGGCTGCCCCAGAGAGGCTTTCTGGGGCCAGAAAATGCTGCCTCTTCACAGGACTAGACCCCTGACTTTGCACATTATCTCCAAGAGATCTTCTGCCAGCTGCAAGAGATTGCTTCAGCTCTTGTGGGCCCACCAAAGGGGCTCACCTCTTTGCGGGAGCCATTTCATGGGTGGTGAGGGGCAGTGCCTTCCTTCTTTCCTCCCCTCTGTCTATTTGTCCTCTTGTGCATATATAGCGGTATTAGACATACAATTATTGCCTGTTGGTGGGAGAAATGTGTTTTAATGTGTTTCAAGCTGCCTTGAGTGCCATTTTTTTTTTTTTAGAAAGGCAGGGTACAAATAACATAATGTAAACATAATGTACATAACTGCCCCAACATTTCACAGATGAAAACAGGGACACACATGTGCATTTGTAAGAGGTATGGTTAAGCAACATGAAGGTGTGATCAAGAGGGCGTGGCCACTGCCAGGCAACATGAGCACATGGCCAAGAGTATGGCCAGGCAACCAAAGGGTCAAGTACAAAAGTTATTAGAGGAAACACACAAAATCTTATATATTATAATTATTACATTATTATATTATATATTAGTGGCTTTTGTAATATTTTTTAACCTTACTTAAACCCTTAATTGTTGATATCTGGTGTTATCATGGGGGCGGGGGCCAGTGCTTGCAGGGGAATCTCTTTCTTTTTGTTTTAAAATAGTCAGGATTGGCACAAATTCAACAGGTGAAGCTTACCCACCCACCCACCCCACACCCCCAAACATGGAGCTTCAGAGAGAAGGGGAAGTTTCTTGCATTTCCTTCTGACATTGTAAACTCACCTGTTAGAGGCACAGAGTCCACTCTGTTAGGAAATAAAATCTTTGGCAATATAAAGATAGGAATCATGTGATAAATTCCCTCATTCACCTCTCCCTCCCTCTGTCCAGGCCACCAGGTGCAGCCTCCTTTTCAGCAGGTAGATGCGCACACACATCCTCCCAGCGTCTGTCTCTCTGTGGAGCTGTTCGAGCCTAAAAAGAACTACACTTAAAGGGGCCATGCCATGGGCAAAATTGCAGCTAAGCTTGCAGTTTTAGCTTAGCTGCAATTTTGCCCATGGCATGGCCCCTTTAACGAAAGTTTAAAAAGTTTAAATTCGGGACTCTGCATGACAAAGTGAGAAGCCAGGACAGCTTAAGGGTTTTCGTGACATTTTCGGGGCAGTTGGGGACTATGAATGTAACATAACATAAAACATACATTTGAAATGCATTGGCTGGAGCCCTAACTTCCTTCCATGAATGGAACAAAGTTCACAGGATGGAACATGGCTGTCCCTCCCCCCCTTTTCCCCGGCCACAATCTGCTCCTGTGCACTGGAGCACCCTCGGAAATGGTGTGGAGCCAGGGAATGGAGATGGGAGTTGGTGGAAACTGCCCCCCCCTTATGTGAACAGAGGAGCATTGTAGGATCCAAGCCACTGGGTTTAAATGTGTTAAAGATGTAGCCAGCAAGAAAATGCCATCCATTGAAACTGATCGTTTCCATGGAACCTCAATGTTTTCTGATTGGAGCATCTGTTTTCAGACCATTCATCCTGTCTAACCATCCTCCACTCCCTTTACTAGTTCCCTGCACTGGCACCAGTTGTCTGAAGTCCCCAATAATTTCCTACCCTCTACCTCCCGCTTCAGTTTCAGAGATAATTTTGTATCTCTGCGGTTCATAACTGAGCATACTGTACTATCCCTTACTGAGAAGAATTAAGCTCCATCTTCTACTTAACATCCTGCTGGAAGGCTAATTTTGCATCCTTGGAAAGGGAATTAATTACATGCACAATTACTTTCCTGAGCAATGATAGGCTAAGCCTCTTGATTAGTCCCATTAATTTCAAAGGGATTTGAGTTCAAGCATAAATACACTTATGAGAAGGTGCTTCAGAGAAGACTTCTCCAATGGGATGCTTCTCCTTCAGACCATGGCTGGTTTTAAGTGGGATGCGGCAAAGTTCCATCTCAGCCCCCATACTGTTTAACATCTACATGAAGCCACTGGAGGGGGCTCATTTCCGGTGCATTCTCATAGAAAGGGCATATCAAACATATTGCGTCAATACTGCAATATGTTGCAGTATTGACGCAATATGTTGCAGTATTGACAGCTTCACTGGCTCCTGGTTTGTCTCTAGCCAAATTCAAAGTGCTGTTTTTCACCTTTAAAGCCTTGGCTTGGGACCAGGATCTCTTAAGGACCACCTTCTCTCTTATAAACCGGCCCATTCAGGTTTTTCACCTGGTCTGTTTCCCTTCATTGTCGGCAGTGAGGCAGATGGCTACGCAACGCAAGGCTTAAGGTCAGTTCGGATGCAATGTTCCAAGCTTAATAGACCACGGTTTATTAAGCTGGCAATGAGCATTTAATCAGGATCGGAAATGAGGAACAACTTTAGTTTCAGATCCTCATTAGTGAATCAGTATTAATAAACCTGTTCCTAATGTCTGTTGGGCATTATAGAAAACTGTGGTGTTTAGAGACCAAGATCAGTGGTTCATGCCTTGGTCTCCTCTCGCCTAGACTACTGTAATGCGCTCTACATGGGGTTACCCTGGAAGACGGTTCGGAAGTTGCAGCTGGTACAGAATGCAGCTGCTCGCCTGATTAAAGGCTGCCGCCGGCGTGATCACATCACTCCGGTGCTCAAAGAGTTGCACTGGCTACCAGTTGTTTGCCGAGCCAAATTCAAGGTGTTGGCGTTGACATTTAAAACCCTGTACAGCTCCGGTCCAATATATCTCAAGGAGCGCCTCCAGCAACATCAAGTAGGCCGCTCAACAAGATCTGCCACAGACGGCCTTCTCCCTGTCCCATTAGCCAGAGAAACCAGGCTGGTGGGGACTAGGAGGAAGGCCTTTTCTGTGGCAGCCCCCAATTTATGGAACTCTCTCCCCAGTGACCTCCGCCATGCCCCTTCTTTGATTAGCTTCCACCATGCATTAAAAACGTGGCTTTTCAGGCGGGAATATGGGGTGGGTTGGGATTTTTAAGTTTTGTTCTGTTTTTAATTGTGTTTTATATTGTCTGTGTGTGTGTGTGTGTGTGTGTGTGTGTCCCTTGTATTTTATTGGATTGTAAATAGCTCAGAGTGGCCAAATGTCTGGCCAGATGGGCGATTCATAAATATAATATTATAATAATAATATAATAATAATTATGTCCTGCTTGTGGGCATCCCATAGGCATCCGAGAACAGGGCCAGTGCAAGGCAGTTTGGTGCCCTAGGCAAGATCAGATATTTAGCGCCCCCCCTCCCACTTGAGCCCTCCCTCCCTCCAGCCCTATGCCCATTATGAAATAAAAGTCAATTGGCAAACCTCAGCATATTTACGTGGAATTAAGCCCCATGGAAATGAATAGTATCAACTTTTCAGTAGATTTGGCTGAGCGGTGGCTCAGCTGCTCCGCTTCCTTCGCCGCCCGGCTCTTGCTGCACCACCTTGGACCCGCCCATGGCTCTGGCGTCCTCCTTCTTGACAGGTAAGGATGGGCACGGGGATGTTGAGGGCGGGGGTGGGTGGGTCCAGGCAAATGCACATTATGCAAGGATAGTCTGTGATAAAGGGGATCTGTAGAACTTCTCCCTCATTTTCACATTTGGCAATAGAGCCTGTCTGAGAATTTAAAATGATACATTCATTTTCCACTGTGGACAGAGTGAGGGAAAAGTATTAATTTTGATCTTTTGATCAAAAGATCACCTCACGATACAGTTGAAACATAAATATTACATCTAGACAGCCAAATATCACAGCCAGCCAGCCCCTCCCCCAAATTCTGTCTTTACATACCAGCAGGAAAAGATCAATAGAGCATACATACACCCACCACAGAACACAGTTCACCCAATTACATACTACATCAAACATACCAGTTAAAAACATTAATTCACGTTGCCCAGTATTTTTAAACGCAGAAAAAATGTACAAGCATTACAAGCCTGAACCTAAGACTGATTTTAAATTCCAACCTGTACAAACTGTAAGGCTGCAATCCTATACACAATTACCTGGGAGTAAGTCCCATTGAACTCAATGGAGTTTACTTCTGAGTAGACATGTATAGGATTGCACTGTAAAAATAGCAGCAGCAGCAGCAAAAGAAAAAGAATGAAAGTTAATGACTTATAAATACGATTTTGGGGGCTGCTTGTATCTGAGGTGAGCTGAGGTGGTGTCTGTGTCTGGCCAGCAAGCACAACGCACACAGTCTCACAGAAACAGTATTCTATAAAAAGATTATGATTGTGATCTCGTTGTAGTTACTTGCTCTCCTCTCTTTGCTAAGCTCGAGAAGAAAAGAGCCTGTTCCTTCAGAACCGGATGCTCAACCCAACAACAACACAACAGCACAACAGACAGCAGGATTGGCTGGTGAGCAAGTTTGAGGTCATGTAAGGAGCCGCAATGGAAGCAGCAGTCACAGGACTCCCCCCTTCCCTCAATGGCCATGGGGATTGGGTTAAGCTACATACGCTTCATGGATTTGAGAAGCTACATAAATAATCACCCCAAACACATATCATTCAACAAGTGTGTCTTCCTCTGTTTCTCACCCTTCTCTTCTTCTCCTTCTCAAACAATTAGTCTGCCCAGACATGTTATATACACAGTGGAACAGAGAAAAGCTGCTGCTGCTCTCTGTAACTGTCTGTGATTTTGCAGATGTCTGACTGGCTGAGGGCTGACTCCCCTTTGCCGCTATAGCCATGAGATGAAGGGAGGGAGAACAACCAATCAGTTTTCACTCTCCAGCTCACAGCCAGAGGGCACTCTTCAGAAATGCAGGCTTTTGGCAGCCCTGGCCCCTCCCTGAAAAATCTTCTTTTTCCCTACTGGTATTTGCATGGGGGGACGGGGGGACGACGACGACAAACAGTAGTTCCTGGGGGAGTGATCTGAGCATGTGCAATTTGATTCATGGATTCTCCAACCTGGTGCCCTCCAGATGTTTTGGACTTCAACTCCCAACAGCCCCAGCTAGCACCTGGAGGGCAACAGGTGGTCCATCCACTCCACCACATTGGCTTGGTTTGTGAGTGCCAAGATAAGTAAAACAACTGGCCTCAAATGCTGGTGGAGTATGGAACAAAACACACACACACACACACACACACACACACAGTTGGGCACAATGTGACATTGTCTCAAAGGGTAAACTACTTCCGGCTCAATAGCTATTATAAAGATAGCACAACAAAGCTCTTAGAAGAAGCCAAGACTGTATAACAGGGGTGCAGAACCTCAGGCTTGAGGGCCAAATCCAGTTTCCTGCAGCCCCAGACAGGCCCACTAGGGTCCCCCCCAATAGTCATGCTCCCTTCCCCTGGCCACACCCCCTTTCCCCTGACCATCAATCGTTTGGTGGTCTCCCTGCTTTTGTGCAGCTTTCCCCCCATCCTAAAAGTTTGAAATGCCTCTCCTAACGCTCAGTTTCCAGTGGCAAGAGCTTTAAGCTAAAACATGCTGGGGTGTGGGGGTTGAATTTTTGGGCCCACCCCCTTTGCCTTTGGTCCCACCTTTTTTGCCTTCAGCCCCGCCCACCACTGGAATGTGGCCCCCCAAATGGAATTTGGCCCTCAGGCTCAAAGATGTTGAACACCCCTGCTGTGATAAGGCAGACTGTAAAGGGGGGGGGAAGGCAAAAATCAATTTATTTCCTCAAAGTACACTTCTGCTTTTGAGCTGAATCCAACCAATATGAGCACACACACAAAAATTTTTTTTTTAAATCAGCTTCTGTTGTTGTCTGTGGAACACCTTATCAATGCCCTGGTGAGAGTTATTACATCTGCAGCTGCGTTTAATTAAATGGTTCCACTTATTTACACGGCATCAATCAATAAGCCCCGCATTGAAAAAAAATAAAATGTCTTTGCCATTGATTAATGCCACATTGTGACTAAATGACATCTATTATCAATCCCTCTCCTGCAGGGTTAGTTTACACATATGGGGGATTAATATAATTATAATAACTGTTGTCATCTTGCAATCTATCACAGTCTCAGTGCCACCTAGCACAAAAGAGAGTTTGTGTGGTAAGTTTCTAATTGGCACAGCCTTGGCAGTTTTTAAAGCTTCCAGGTTTCTGTGGGCTCTGTAACCAAGAACAATAGAGGCTACACTTTGATCATAGATCATAGGATCATAGAGTTGGAAGGAGCCTACAAGGCTATCGAGTCCAATATCCAACCCCCTGCTCAATGCAGGAAACTAGAGGAGGGATCTCCCGTCCAAGTAATAACCAGGCCTGACCCTGCTTAGCTTTCCACGCTCAGACAAGCTGAGCCAGCATGAGCCATCTTACACAATACTAGAGATGAAGAGACCTCGGCCGGGGTCTCTTCTAGTTCCCGAACTAGGCGCCTTCCAGATGTGTTGCACTACCACACCCACCACGGCCAAATGGGTGGTGGCAGTTGTAGTCTGACACATCTGGAAGGCGCCAGGATGGGGAAGGCTGATCTAGTTCAACCCTCTGCACTAAGACATCATTTTGTTATGGACTAGGGAAGAAAGTTGTGGTCAAATGTGCAACTAGAGGAGTAACATCAGGGGACATGATGCCAAAATGCAGGACTGAGAACAAACAAAAACAGGTCATTGGGATACCAGTGAGCATGGGGGAGCCCCCAGGTTTGCAGATGTACAAACAAATATTTAGGGAGGGGACCTAATGGGGACAGGGAGAAACACACACCCCCAAAAAAGCCCAATGAGGAGTATGCATGCTCAGTGGCCACGGAAGGTTGACTGACAGCTGGCAGGTGGAGGATGGCAATGGGGGAGAATGGAATGGAGTGGTTGGACTCGGGAACTGTAGAGTTCCACACTGCAACATTTTGTTGCAGGTCCCATTTGTTAGGACTAATAGGAATCTGTGTATCACACACACACACACACACACACACACAGAGTGTCTCCCAGGTTTTGTGCACTGAATCAGCAAACTTGGATGACTTGTTAAAAAAAAAAAAACCCACCCACACTCCATTGGGAAAAACACTTATAGGCATATTGTTTTCTTGTGTGACGACCTCTTCCTGTCCCATTTAACTTGTATTTATTTACTATATTTATTTAATATATATCCCTCCTTTCTGCCAAAGAATGGTGCTCAAGGCAGCTAACAGGGGCATTGCTAGGCACTTAAAAGATCTGGGGCCCAGCCTTTCTGTTGGTACCAATGGCAATTTTTCTAAGCTTAACTGTTGCACTCATGTCCTGCCGGTGGGTTTCCCGTGGGCAGCTGGTTGGCCGCTGTGTGAACAGAATGCTGGACTCGATGGACCCTTGGTCTGATCCAGGATGGCTCTTCTTATGTTCTTATCCCCTCTTGAAAATTGCCCCCTGCATGGCAGTTAAGCTGAGGCACAAAACCTTCCTTCGTCACCAACAGATACTGAGGTCTCTGGAGAATAGATTTGGGACTGGGGCCTCACAGACCCATGCCTACGGGCTGCGCCCCTGGTGGCTAACAATAAAATCAGAGATAAAACAAAATCTTAATTAAAACTGTGCATAAAACAAATAAATTAAAAGCACAATTAAAACACCACCATCAAAGAAATAAGCAGCACCTTAAAATAAGCGAACTTAAAAGCCCCTTCAGCAGCAAACCAGTTTATATGCCAAAGGCCTGCCTGAAGGAAACATATTCACCTGGCAGTTGTGCATATGCTTATTGTCAGTCCTGCCTGTCTCTTGACACACACAAAACACAGTGTGGCGCATCCATGTATGCGGGCGCTGCTTCCTGCTGGAGATTCACCTCAGGCATCTGTCTGAGCACATACCAGGTCAGACCCAACCCCTTCCATGCAGATGCATCCACAAGGCACATAGGAATCCCAGCTCTTATGAACTGGGTCTCAGCGTCAAAGTTCCATTTCAGAAATATCTGGGATTCTGGCACAGGGCCCTTTTTAGATGCGGGTGTTTGGGGCTTTTTGACCATATATATATGGGGAGAGAGAGAGAGAGAGAGAGAGAGAGAGAGAGAGAGAGAGAGCAGCAATTGGCAGAATATGGCTATGCTAATGACAGTTTAAAGGGCTCTGGGATAATTGACATTTTAATAGCTAATTGTAGTTTTCCATTGTGTCAGCCGGGGTAATGGGAGCATCTGAAGTGTGTGATGACTTTAATCACCAGTACACTTCTCTGGTGATTAAAGTCACTCTCCCTTTCAGGCCTGCAACTTGTTGCAACATACCCAGGGCATTATTAGCATGCCTTTATACCCCTGCTTTTCTCTCAATGTTCAGTTCAAATGCTAATGAATACCCCCCAGGCCTTTGAAAAACATAAATGGCACTGGATAACCTTTTAATTAAAAATCGACTTTACACAGTTCAGGTAATAGATCCAAGGCTGGCTGGCTTGCTTTATTTATTTATTTATTTATTCTGTTCACTGGCCCATCATCTTGAGGAATTTCATTTTTCTTGCATTATTACCTTGTGATATACTCCCTACGTATTGACCAGGGACAGTCTCTATTTTCTGCAAAGCCAGCCTTAGCAAATGCTAACCTGTTGGGCCTTGTGGAGAGATACTGAGAACTTATTTTTTTGTTGCCATGTCATTGTGCACATGTAAGGCCCACCCTCTAGAAGTTGAATCGCTGCTTTTCAGGCTGGAGATGCATCTTGACTCTAAGGCAGTGTTTCTCAACCTTGGGTCCCCAGATGTTTTTGGCCTACAACTCCCAGCATGCCCCAGCCAGCATAGCTGGCTGGGGCATGCTGGGAGTTGTAGGCCAAAAACATCTGGGGACCCAAGGTTGAGAAACACTGCTCTAAGGCAACACATACAAGCTGCCAGTGCACCCGTTCCTTTCCATCTATCCCTACTGAAGTGGTCACCCCTTATCGGTGACCACTTCACTACCATAACCACCAATCCAAAGAAATGTTAAACAAGAAACTAATTAATTGGTAGGGGGCAATTTTAATGGGGGGGGTTGAGTTTGCAAGTTAAAGATGTGCTTGTTTATTCTTTGAGGTTCATTTGGCTCTGGTGTGCTTCTCCAGCGAGGAATGAAAAAGAAAATAAGATTGAAGGTGGCTTTTCCTACCACTCACAAAGCAGTGGTAGCTTTTTGTTTATTATATCGCAATATTGCAGGATCATTACTTTTTCCAAGTGGAGAGAAAGAAGTCCAAGGATACTGTTCCTCTGGTTGCGAATGTACTGGAGACATGTGACTGTAAATGTTTGCTTTATTTGCAAATATACAAACAGAGCATACCTGAAGGCAAACAAGTCTCTCTCACACACAGAGACACACACACACAGCTGGGGACCACCTTTTCCAAGCTCTGATGGGTATCTTATTTCAAACACAGAGTAATCCCCCAGCTATCAGAGAGACCATCTCCCTAACCATTGGCTGCCACTGATGGAAACATCAACTAACCTTCCTGGACTAATTAACCAGCAATCTGTCTACAAAAGAAATGGTCTACAAGTAGCTGTAACAGCAGCATATTATCTTACACTTCCTTCAGTATCTCAAAACAGTTCCTGCATTGAGTTTTGTGTGATGTCCTGATTAATTTAATGTAATTAATCAGTCAAGTGATTGGTTTTAAGGCAGATGATGAATCAGCTAAAATTCCTAGTTAACAGCTGTATAAATTAGTACATGCAAGGAAATGTGGGGGGGGGGATAAGCTAGTGCCTAAAAATTTGCAGAACATGATATCTCTCCAGAGCAAGGAACAGAACCTAGATTCCTGTAAAAGTTAATTTCCCAGGCACAGACTATTTCAGTCTTCAAAGGGTATCCTTGAACTCTTGCAGGTCAAAATGTGCTGTGCTCCATCCTGCTTCCCATCTCTTGCACAAATTACATTATTAGAATGCATTTAACGGCCTATGTTACTATTCCTTATCTAATTTTACAACTGAGAGAGAAATGCATCTTTCAAAGGGGTAGTGGGAGAAAGAAAACTAGATTTTTCTGCTAGTATTTAGTAGGAGAAAGGGTGAATGAATGGACAACTAAGATCTCAGAGTATTCCATAGTGCCCTCTAGCGACATGAAAGTGTATTTGCAGAATATTATTTTAATGACTTGGAAAGCATTGACAACTGTGATCCAGTTTGCAGTGAGTGTGGAGGATGAAACCACAGAACTGCGTGTGTATCAAAAATTTCTGAAAGATAAACTGAAATCAAATCAAGTTAGTGATGAAGCAAGCCAGTAAAAGTGTTTAACTTGTCTCCTTCTTAGATAATGGTGAGCAGGTGTGCCCTGCTCCATACTGTACCATATTCAGTTGGTAACAATTATTTGAACTGTATGCTGGACTACCGGACCAAATGTTCAGTAATAAGAGTTACTTTACTACGGTTGCCCTGGAAATAAAGAACAGCTATTGTGTTGTGAGGAAATGTGAGCTATAAGGGATACTTACTATGTTTGCCATTGGTCTTCCTTTCAAGGAACCCAACACAGTGTACATGTGGCTGTCCCATCTTATTTGGAAGCAAGTTGAGAGAGAGAGAGAGAGAGAGAGTCAAAATAAGCCAGTGAGCTTCATAGCTAAGTAAGGATTTGAACCCAAGTCTCCGTAGGCCTAAGTGTACACTCTCTAGTCACTGCATCACACTGGGCGTGTTTCGCTGTGTTGCCATGGGATGTGCTGGTCTGCAAAAAAGGAAGGCACTGATGAAAAAAAAGTAATGTCCTTTAAAAGTAAAAGAGACTGGACAGCCCTTACATTTGTGCCACTCTCATCTCAGTAGTTTTAGGTAGTATGTACTTTCTTCTGGTCCATAGTTCAGTGGTAGAGAACCTGCATTGCATGCAGAAGGTCCCAGGTTCAGTCCCAGGCAAGAGCTGGGAAAGAGCCCTGCTTATAGAATCATAGAAAAGTAGAGTTGGAAGGGGCCTACAAGGCCATCGAGTCCAACCCCCTGCTCAATGCAGGAATCCAGGTCAAAGCATCCCTGACAGATGGCTGTCCAGCTGCACCTTGAATGCCTCCAGAGTGGGAGAGCCCACCACCTCCCTAGGTAGTTGATTCCATTGTCTTATTGCTCTGACAGTCAGGAAATTTTTCCTGATGTTTAGGTGGAATCTGGGTTCCCGTAACTTGAGCCCATTATTCCGTGTCCTGCAAACTGGGATGATCGAGAAGAGATCCTGGCCCTCCTCTGTGTGACATCCCTTCAAGTACTGGAAGAGTGCGATCATATCTCCCCTCAGTCTCCTCTTCTGAAGGCTAAACATGCCCAGTTCAAACCCTTCAAACCCTAGAGAGCCACTGCCAGTCAGTGTAGCAGTGTAGCAGGCAATGACTGGGTTCAGGCAACACAATAACCCACACTGGAGGGTCGAGTATGGGTTGTCATTGAACCATGGGCTGTCGTTGAAACATGGGTTATCGTGTTGTCTGAGCCCAGGTGCATTAACAACACATGAAGAGAACCCACAGTTTGTTGTTGGGTTGTGAACTATGGGTTGCTCACCATGGCTGGTGTATCATCTTGGCTGGGTTCAGACAACACGATAACCCACGTTTTAACGACAACCCACACTCAACCCCTGAGTGTGGGTTATTGTGTTGTCTGAACCCAGTCACTATCATGCCAGATCTATCAATGGTCTGACTCTCTACATAAAGCAGCTCCCTATGTTCCCCTGTCTTCATTTCATAGCTGAGATTTACAGCAGCAACAGGGTATGCTTGGTAACCGTGTAGGGCAGGGGTGGGCAACCTAGCGCCCTCCAGATGTTTTGGACTTTCATCAGCCCCAGCCAGCATGGCCAACCGTCAGGAATGATGGGAGCTGTAGTCCCCTGGTGTAAGGAAAGCCATTGGCATTTTTAATTTCTCTACAACTGTTCCTGCCCTGTTTGGAACTCTAGAGAAGCCCAGTGCAAGGAACAAGTTAGATACGGTACATTTTGTACATAGAGGCAGCCTCAGATAACGAACTCAGAAGAGACCTCTCCTCAGCTGATTCCAAGCTTTGTAGTACCCTTTCATAGATCATAGAGTTGGAAGGAGCCTACAAGGCTATCGAGTCCAACCCCCTGCTCAATGCAGGAAACTAGAGGAGGGGTCTCCCATCCAAGTCATAACCAGGCCTGACCCTGCTTAGCTTTCCACACTCAGACAAGCTGAGCCAGCGTGAGCCACAGGCCTGTATCGTGGTCAATCCATCCCTTTTCACAACCCTCTGACACACCCCTTCCAGGATCCTTTTCTATGAAGAAAAAAGTCCTGTAGAGCTTTAGGTGCTTTCTCGCTCGGATTTGGGTATTACGATCTGGGCTTTATAAACAGACTGCTCTTTAGGGTGAAAAGGCAAAAGTGCACGGGGTGGAGGGGAATCATAGCTCTGTAAAAAGAGAGATAAGAGAACAAGAGACTTATTGCCACATTTCCCCCCCCTAGAAATGTGTAGACAGTGTCAGTATGATTTTTTTTTTTTTTTAATGGATGATAGGGGAAGACTGTCACTGACATTACTACCTGTCACACTTGTGTAAAGCTGTCAAGCAGCAGGTGGGCAGCTGAGAGAGCCCTGGAAAAGATGTCTTTATTAGCTCTCTCTCTCTCTCTCTCTCTCTCTCTCTCTCTCTCAGCAGCAGTAAGCTGTGCTTGCAGTGATGGGGCAAGCCGGCTGTTTTGGTTCAAGCTGAACGTGCAGTCTGCCGGGAATAATGTTTTTGACAGTCTCAAGTGTTTTATGTCTCCTGAATTAGGTGTGATCAGGCTCTAATCTTCCACGGTTTCTCTGTCATTTGAAACGTGCGGCAACTGATCCTTTTACATTAGCACAGCCAGTGCAGTGCATAGCCTGAAAGTAGATTACTGTCTGCTTTTGGACCTGCTTTTTCAAAGTTTTTCAAGCCATGATGGTTCAAATGCAAAACTGCACGTGCTCAGAGTATCTTTAAAAAAAAAAAAAAAAAAAAATTGGCAGAGTTTTGTTCTAATATAAAAGGAATGGAGAAGCAATGGAATGGCAGTTGCAGGGTGAAGAGACATTTTAGTTGTGTGCATCACAACTGAAGAATTACACATGGCCTTCTAAAGGGGATGGGGGGGGGGGTTGGCATAGGACCATTACGTCCAGGCTTTAAAATGACCTAGCTGCTCCACTGCAGAAAGCATGACTGCTGCCTGTGTGTACACCACAGTTTCCAGCAGAGTGTGGGTGACACGCACATGTGCTTACACATGTTTTTATACACCCGAGTACATGTGTTGGGAAACCCTCACTGGGCCAGGGTTTCCAGAGCAGTGTATGTTGTCTACACTGCTGCAGAAAATAGTGCACTAACGCTGAAATACACACACAGCAGTTGTGTTTGCCACATGCCAAGTATAGCTGCTATCAGTCGCAAGTATAGCTGCTATCAGAGAGAGAGAGAGAGGACTGGAGGTGCCCCCGCGGGACAGCCGCGGGCGGGACCCACGGAAAGTGACCACGGTCAGTAGCGGGGTAAGTCCCTACTGCGCGCGGTCACCGTGCCGTCGGAACAGCGGGCGGCCGTCCCGCGGGGTCCCCACAGAGACGGCAGCCCAGAGCGGCCTGAGCTGAGGCCAGCGATGAGGCCGCTCCATCCCCCGCACGGCAGTACGGCAGGCAGGAAATTAAAGGGGCAGCAGCATACGATGCAGGCAGCGCTGCTGACCCTGCCCCCAACCCAGGAGAGGCAGAGATGGGGTGGGGCGGGGGCCGAGGGCTGAGCAGCCCTAATAGCAACGTGCACTGGGGGAGCCGCCAAAGGGGGGCCAGGGCCGATGGGAGGAAAGGGGAGAGGGCAAGCTGCCACCACCGTCCAGGGTTGGCGGCTGCGAGCGGGCGCGCGCAGGCACGGGCCGTCCGGGCGTGCCTCACCCGGTGGGTGTGGCTCCACAACCCCCGTGGGCCACCAGCACCATGAGCGCCCCTGCCCCCCTTCCCTCTGCCCCCCCTTCCCTCTGCCCCAGCTGCTGTGGGTAGGGGGCGGCCCCCTCCCCCCACCAGTTCCGTGGCGGTGTGCCGGGGGGGGGGCATGGGGCTGCGTGCTGGAACCATTCTGCGCCTGGCAGCCACACCTGCCTGGCCCTGGTACTGCAGCTGCCCGCCCGCCGGCTCCCTGCGAGCAAGTGCGCTCCTGCCCTCCCAGGCTGCTGCCGGGGCTGCTGCTCCTCCGGCGGCTCCTGCCCGCTAGCGCTGGGAGGCTCACGCAGCAGCGCGGGGAGTTCCGTCTCCACCGGGGCCCGCCCACGCGCGCGGGGCGCCGGTCGTGTGCGGTGCCCCGCCGGACCCCGCGGACGGCCCCGTGGTTCCTCCCCTGCCGGCAGCCTGGGTCGTGTGAACCGGCCCAGAGAGAGAGAGAGATCGAGAGATCATACAGCACTGGTATGGAAAAAGTCACACAAATGCCTCGCCATATTAGAACTGCTTTCACACCATATTTGGTGCCCAACCATATCTGAGAGACTGCCTCCTGCTCCCTTTGATCTTTGCGGGAAGTCCTTTTGGTGGTTCCACCTGCTCCTTGGATTAATCTGGCAGCTACTCAGGAAGAGGCATTAAGGGCGCAATCCTGTGCATGTTTACGCAGAGAAAAGGCGTACAACTCCCAGTATGCCCCGGCCAGCCATGGCTGGCCGGGGCATGCTGAGAGTTATAGGCCTTATCTCTGCCTAAACATGCATAGAATTGCTCCTTCAGGCTGCAGTCCTACACCCACTTTCCTGGGAGTGAGTCCCATTGAACGCAATGGCATTTATTTTTGAGTAGACATGTGCAGGATTGGCATGTGTAGGATTAGTGTCATTGCCCTCGCCCTCTGGAATACTCTAACTCGGGGATTAAAGTATGTGCCAACAACTGTGAGTTCTAAGTGGTTCTTTTCACCCTGACTTTTTAAGATTAGTGTAAAGAGAAAGCCAGGTCAGGTACAGCACATGCACACCCCACTTGCAGCAGCAGCTCAGGTATCCACCTTTAACCTTGTTTACCGCACTTGTTTTCCAGCCCTTCAATGAGGCTCACAATGGGACACATCTGCATACCCCCGGGCAGCTTCCCCTCCCCTGGCAGCCAAATGAGCTGTGAAGCATCCCCAAACAGGTTATTCCTGACTCAGTTCAAGCAATCAGGAAGGGAGGGGATGCAGGAGCGAGGGGGAGCCAAGAAGAGGGTATAAAGAAAGGGGCCTGTGGCGGGAAAAGTTGTTGGTCGTGGGCAGCAAGCTGCGCGGAGGTCCAGGGCTTCGGTCTGACCTCAGGATCCAGCCCCGGGCAGCTCCCGGTGAAACTAGCTGAATTCGCCTAGCCGCTGAGCTACACGGCTGTCGAGGAATCAGGGTCATTCCAGGTAAACCTTGTGTGTACTGTTGCTGCAACTCGCTCTATACCCATGTCAATTGCAGGCGCGTGCTTTGCGTACTGCCTTTGTGTATGTTTTGATATGCTCCATTAAATTCTGTTTACCTATAAACAGTGTAGTGGCTCCCATTCATAAGACTGCTTCTTTCACTGTCCTAGCATTAAAATTGGCCACAGCTTTTGCCTAGGTGCCGCGGACCGCGCATAAAGGGCTAACCCCACTCCGGTTAACCCCTTGGTACCCGAACCCGTGCAAAGGACCGGCTTTGGTCCTTTTCACAATTAGTTTTTGTTGAACAAGTATTATTGGTTATTCTTTTAGATATGTATATGCTGAAATGGGTATTTTTTATTATTCTCATATTGTATTTTATTGTGTTTGTGATTGTGTCTTTTACTGCACAACACTTCAGTAACTTTCTTTGTTAAGTGGTACATAGATTTATCAAATAAATAGAAAATAAATAATATTCCACATGAAAATCACAATAGCAGCGGCTGTGCTATCTGGGGAAAGCATTTCACAAAAATACAAAGTATATAATTTCAGTACTGTAAATCAACAATCCCTGCAAAAAAAAATATACAAATGAATTGTGCATTAAAAGAAAAACGAGTGCATTTTATTGCACTGATTGTATGGACCACTACCCACACACATGCTGCCATATCTTCAGAGCTCACTCTTCCAAAAAACAGTTAACATCCTGCCAGTTGGAAAAGAAACAGAGAAAGATTTGGTCTACACATGCCGGAGAATAAAATGGACAGAGAAGAGGTAGAATTCTGGACTGTACTACTTCAAGACTGTGGGAGATACTATATCTGAATTTTCCCAATGCTTAAAACACACACACACACTGCAAGTAAAAACTAAGAACATAAGTGTGGAGGAAGAGGGGGCTGGCTGACCCGCCACAACCCCACCCTTTCCTACCCCAAAGGACCCAAGACCCCCAGAGATCTCAAGGTACCAGATTGCCAGCCTCAGCTGTCTGCAATCCTACTTGAATCTCTCTTCAGGGACATGCCCTTTGTCTGTAACCTGGATTTAGATACTGAACCAAGCAGAGCAACCACAAACACCATGTGGGGTAAAACCAAGAAAGGTTTATTCAGGTAGCATTTTTCAACAAGAATAGGGAAATGAGAGAAGCACAAAATAGAGAGGCACTTTGGTACACAGAGTAAAGCTACAAAATAACAAACCTGATTCTTTATATCTCCCAGGCACACACTCTGTTATACCTGGGGGTCAGTTCTCTTCCAGGGTTGGATTCAGCACAGCCTTGCCGCCCGGGAGGACTACTTCACCTACCCGAAGGTCCGAGATGGGTAGCCCTCCACAAGGCCTGCCTTGCCAAAGCCCTCATTCAGCTAATTTCACCAGGAGCTACCTGGGGTCGGATCCTGAGGCCGCCTGAAGGCTTGAACCTCTGCTTGGCTTGCTGCCATTGCTCCACAGCCAGCAACCACGCGACGAACAAAGACAAAGAACAAAACCCACACGTTGGGAAATATAGCTCTTTCCCCCTCCCCTCCTCCTTCCTGTAGCTCTGCTGCCTCTTAGCCAATCAGGATGAGCTTCACCTGGCCAGGCAGGGAGGGGAACTCATGACCCATGACATTTGCATTTGAAAGCTGGGTCACTGTAGACTTTGGGACGCCCACACCCCGCCCCCCACAGCCTTTAGCCGGTTCACACATGAGGGTGTGTGTGTGTGTGTGTGTGCATGTAGGAACCCCCAAAGGCTCTTTCCTTCATAATAAGGGATAAAGGGTTATCTCCAGCCCTGTCCATGCTAAGTTAGTTTTCTGCTTCCAGGGTACCTTTTTATCTACGGGTGCATTCAAATATGTGATCCCCTCCTGTAGTGAAGTTGTATGGATTCTCTGGATTCTCCCATTTCATTGGACTGTATGAATACACCAGGCCAAAGAGGTTTTTTTTGGAAGCAAGGAGATAATGCTTCAAGTTGGCCAGGTAATTCTCCACTTCAAGGCTCTATTATTAACAGAAAAGCATTACAAACTGATAATTTACTGTTATCAGGCAGTGGGACTAGTTAAGGTGCATTGTTATATAGGGTTTCAGCAAGCAGAGGAAAAGGAAGGGAGAAATGCTGTTAACATATAGGAGTCAGATACAGCTTAAGTTTTTAAAGTCATTCATCTGAGATGCTGTCTTGATCATTTTCCGCCTCTTGCAATGCAAGATCAAATTTTGGCAGCATTCTGAGAATGCGGGCACTCAGAAAATTTCCAGTGAATTCAATCATGCTAACATTTGTAGATGCTGTCACTTCACTGTCAGATTGTGCTGAACCTGTTGCCACTACATGATACATATCAGAAATTCAGTCTATTCAGATAATTTCTGTTCTCATTCTGGGCTATACAATTACATATTATAGCAAATGAGGTACAGAATGGAATTACATATACAGTAATACCTTGGATTGCAAGTAACTTGGTTTGAGAGCATTTTGCAAGACAAGCAAATTTTTAAATATTTATTTATTTATTTATTACTTGATATACAAGCGACGTCTTGCAATACAAGTACTGTAGTACGGCTTAAATTAAAAATCTCTGTACAAATTTTTTTGGGGGGATTTCGTTTTGATATAAGAGTGTTTTGGATTACAAGCACGTTTCCGGAACGAATTATGCTCTCAATCCAAGGCATGACTGTATTTATTTCTGAAACATATATACCCCAGCCTTCAGTGGCAAATCAGCAATGCACTGGAATCTCCAATATTAATATGTTGTTAAATGGTTTATTTATTTATTATCATTTATTTACCACCTTATCTGCTAAAAAGCAGTCAAGGCGGTATACAACAATTTAAAACAATAAAACCATGCAACAATAAAAACAAGAAATTAAAACCAATACAAACATTAAAATATTAAAAACTACACATTTTAAAAGGCTAAATTGAAAGGATGCATCCTTTACACCCTTTCTAAAGACCAAGAGAGTGGGGGCCAACTGTAGTTCTTGAGGGGATGCATCCTTATAGTTTAGGGGAAACACAGGAGAAAGCCCTTTCACACACGCCCAACAAACAGGCCTTTGCAGGATATGGTACCCCCAAAAGGGCCTCTCCTGACAATCTTAGTACTTGGGCAGGTTCATAGAGAGACAGGTAGCCCCTTAGATAGCCAGTTCCTAAGCCGTTTAGGGCTTAAAAGGTTAAGACCAACACATTGAATTGAGCCTGGAAAGCAATTGGCAACCAGTGCAGGTCTTTCAAGACAGGTATAATATGGTCCCGATACTGTGCACCAGTTAGCAGCCTAGCTGCCACATTTTGCACCAATTGAAACTTCCAGACACATGGGTAGCCCCACGTAGGGTACATTGTAATGGTCTAAATGTGATGTAACCAAGGCATGGATAACTGTTGCCAAGTCAGACTGATTCGGGAAGGGTCACAGCTGACACTCCAAGTGTAATTGTGCAAACACACTCCTTGCTACCACTGCCACCTGAAAATCCAGGGACAATGTACGATCAAGAAGTACTCCCAAGCTATGGACCTGATCCTTCAGGGGGAGCGCAACCCCTTCCAGAACAGGTTGAGGTCCAGTCCCCGAGACAGGCTTTCTACTGACCAACAACACCTCCATCTTGTCTGGGTTTAACTTCAGCTTGTTCACCCTCATCCCGCCCATTATTGAACCCAAGCAGCATTCAGGGGTTTCAACTGCTTCCTTGGTGTCAGGTGACAAAGAGCAATAGAGTTGGGTGTCATCAGCATATTGGTGGCACCTTACTCCAAAGCTCCAAATGACCTCTTGCAGCGGTTTCCTGCACTGTAGATATTAATCAACATGGGGGACAAGATAGAACCCTGTGGGACACCATATGCCAATGGCCATAGAGTCAAACCATAATCCCCCTGCACCCATCTCCAGCATACGTGCTAACAGGAAGGACCAGAACCACTGCAAAATAGCACCCCCAAGGCCCAATTCCTCCAGACAGTCCAGAAGGATACCATGGCCAATGGTATTGAAAGCCGCCGAGAGGTCCAAGAGAACAAATAGGGCCATGCTCCTCCCCTCCAGTTCCCAGTGTAGGTCATCCACCAAGGTGATTAAGAGCACAATCCTATCGATTGCGCCCTCGATGCTTGTAAGCCTCTGAACTCTGAAGCTTACAAGCATCCAGTGCAGAGCAGGGGAAGCAGCAGAGGAGATCTCCACCTCCCCACTCCTCCCGCTCTGCAGTTCAGCTAGACGGCCGATTTGGGCTGTCTAGTTGTGGCTCTTCGGAGGGGGAAGGAAGGAGGCTGGAGCACCGTCAGGATGCCAGTCTCCTTCCCCACCGCCCCCCAGGGATGGGGACTCGGACTCCAGGACTCGACTCGTGAGTCGGACTGAGTCCCCCCTCTGACTCGAGTCCCACTCGAGTCCCAATATTTTTAATGGGACTCGAGACTCGACTCGGGACTCGAGACCAAGGACTCTTCAACATCCCTGGGCTGTGCCAGAAGGAGTGGAGAGAAGTGCGATCGCCGGCGAAGATTTTATTTTTTAAAATCATTTTCCTAAAATGCAACCTTTCAGACATTTTGGGTTTGGCTGCCTCTGCCTGCCTGCTTTGGGGTTCCCTGCCTCCTCTGCCTGCCTGGTTATTTTGGGTTTGGCTGCCTGGTCTGTTCTTGTCAAAATCAGTTGCAGAGTTTTGAAATAAAAAGGCACACTTGTGCCTAGAATTTATTTAAGCCACACATCTGAAGTAGCCTTATTTTGTTGGGGGAAACCCCCATTGATTTTAATAGGGACTCGTGGAGTCAGCTTTGGGAGTGACTCGGGACTAGGGAGTCACCATTTTGGACCAAGGACTCGGACTCGGACTCGAGACTCGGGTCCAAAGACTCGTGACTCGACTCATGACTCGAGACCAAGGACTCTTCAACATCCCTGCCGCCCCCTTTCCCCCATCTCCGAGGTCAATTTTCTGACCTTGGAGAAGCAGCCAGAGCAGTTCTTTCCGCAGAGCATGGAACCCCAGCTCCGAGGTCAGAGTTCTGTTTCTGACCTCAGATCTGGGAATCTGAAGTATCCTACGGCCCGCAGACAATGTCTAGGGGGCCATAGGATCATTCTATAAAGCAGCCTCAAAAAATGACAACCGCTGGGATTGCTGCAGTCCTGTTGTTACTCACTCCCCACTTTCCTGAGAGACAAAAAGCTCTAAAGTCAGCATTAGTGGATTTTGTTTCCTTTGGATTTAAAAGCACCAGAGACTTAAGGCATCTTTATAATATTTGCTGTATTTATAAATACACTAATGATGCAATTCTAAAAAACACACTTACTAGGAAGTAAGCCCCGTTGAACACAGTGGGACTTCCTTCCTTCCAAGAATACATGCACAGGATTACACTGTAAGAGCGCATAAGTAGAAGCAAACAAGCACCGCACGTGTACAAGATGACAAAAGCACTCCTACCTGGAAACTGCTAATCTGAAAGCCACCACTCAATGCAAGAACTTCAAAAGGAGACTCCTGCCTGAAATTAGAGTCTTTCCACCCCACCTCCCTCGTGAGCTCATGTGGCGGGAGCAGGATCATGCCCACCACTGCCCATGCCCCCTGTCCTGACACACCTTCTGGCCATGCCTTTAGCAACTGCACATTCATTGTTCATGAGAAAGGGACCCATATGCATCCACCGGAGGAGGGCTGTGTGAAGCCCTCTGTTGCTGAATAGGATAGGAATTTATCATCAGGTTTGATTGTATTCATTTAGCACTCAATTGGAGCCAAGGTGTTCTGTCCCACTACAGGTATAGCAAAGCTAGGAAGACTGTGTTAGCACCAGTTACCGCTGTTGTGAATGGTTACTATGCATACCTTGTTACATTTTAGTTTTGCACAGAAATATTACAGATAGTTTACACCTTTTTTCTGTTTACAATATATTGGTTACATACTGTAGATATATCTTCCAACTGAGGGTAACACTTCATGCATCTGATGAAGTGGGCTGTAGTCCATGAATGTTCATCCTATAATAAATATGTTTGCCTTACAGGTAGCACATGTTTCTTTGTTGTTTTTGCTGCCACAGACTAACTCCACTACCCATCTGGAAATAATAACAATATGTATCCAACATATTGAGCTTGCTCAGCTTGTAGTTTGGAGAAGGTTCCCCACCCCCACCCCCACCCCACAGCCTCTGTGTGTGTGTGTGTGTGTGTGTGTGTACTGAATTAACAATTTGCAATTTATAGGACATAAAAAGAGAAATTGCCTTCAATTGCAGAATCAATAAACGGGCTGTTCATTGGATTGCTAATCAATGTTCTCAAAGGGCACTTGGAATCTCCACTAATTTTCTTAAGCACTTGTAAATGCACTTAGAGTGTTGTAAATTATCATCTCCATGGAAAGGAAATTAGCCCAAGCAATACATTGACTATTCTAAAAGTGATTTTTATATGAAGAAAGAAGATACACCATATTTGGGGCTTTGTAGAGAAAAGCAGCAAGATGGAAAAGTCTGTATCTGTGCTGCTGTCTATGTATGTTTTGTCTCTGCTTGCATTTTAAAATCACCTCCTTTCTGATTCTGAGAATAAATCTCACCTGAAGAAAGCATGGGGCCACTTACTATGAAAAGTCTAGCTGAGCAATTAAAGGGAAGAGAATGTGTAAACATGCTGGGAGTCTGTGGTTAATAGTCCAATTCTTTCTTCAGCTCTCCCCTCCTAGAGATCAGAGGACTCTTTCCACCAGTGCAGTGGCCCAGTTTGTGGCATTGTGCCACAACCCCTACAAGGAAACTCAGTTGTGCAAGAAGAGTGCAAGAGCCTGGGTGGAGACAGTGGTTCTGGTGGCTGAAATACAGCCAGCCAGTATGCCATAAAGTTACTGTTATTCATCTCATATATAGCACTTCCTCTCATATACAGCACCTGGTTTGTTGTTTCAAAAACCCTTCCAGGTGGGTCACTATTATCATCATTTTATAGAAGGAGAAATGAGGCTGAGTGTCCCCAAAGTAACCCAGAAGAAAGTAGGGCCAACTTGGAACATGCCTGTCTCGCTAGCTCCAACCCCTACATTCTTTCCACTGGATCCCAAAGTCCAGCTTCTTTGGCCCTGAAGTCCTCAGGCCCTACATCCCAAACAAACTGCTCACTCCACTAGTTCTCATCGTGATTTTTCAGATCGTCAAAGAACATCTTGACTATTCCGTGCCTCTGCCAGTGTGGCGTAGTGGTGAGAGTGTTGGACTGGGATTCGGGAGATCCGAGTTCTATTCCCTGTTCGGCCATGAAGATCACCGGGTGACTTTGGACCAGTCACGGTCTCTCAGCTTAACCTACCTCACAGGGTTCAATTTATTTATTACGGTCATAGACCAGCAGGAAAACAAGTAAAACAACAGATTAAAATAGTTATTAAAATATTAATAGTAAAAAACAATTAAAACACAATTAAAAAGCTATTAAAATTAAAACAGTCAAACACAATGGGGCACAGTTACAATTTGCAGAACAGTAGGTTAAAATATCTATTAGTATTAAAAACAATTAAACACAATTACAATATTTATAAAATATTTATAAAAACAATCCAATTTAAGCAGGAATACAAGTCGCATATCAAAAATACAGAATGTCATAAATATGTCAATAATATAGTCTCTTTCAGAAGCATGCTATCCTTGATTTACCATCATCTTCCTACATCGGATAGCAGATGCACAAAAGCGTGCTACGTTATAAGTGACTTGGGGATTCCAATCTGATAATAAATATTTTAGATAGAATGCCTCAGATCTTCCTGGTTTTTTGGAAAGAATAGGGGTAATAAAGTCTCTTCGGAGGTCACAATAAAAAGAACAGTGAAATAATACGTGAACTTCCGTTTCCACTCTTCCCAAATTGCATGGGCATAGCCGCTCTTGAACAGGAACCTTATTATATCTGCCTTCCAAGGGTTGTTGTGAGGATAAAATTGAGAGGAGGATGAGGATTATGTAAGCTGCCTTGGGTTCCTTGCAGGGAAAAAGGCGAGGTATAAATATAATTAATTAATTAATTAATTAATAATCCAGTGATGGCTATGGAGAGAGGCCTTCTCAGTGGCTTCCCCACACGCAGGGTTCCACAATCTTGCTTGCCATGCTCAGCATGGCGAGTGATGATCAGCCAGCCTTTGGTGAACTTGATGAGCAAAGCTTCCTCTGAATCCTGTGCGGTGGGTATTACGAGAAAAATACGAGTTGAAATCGTATTTCTAGAAATCGTAGTTCATTCACTCCGTTTGATTCATGCTGAACCTTTCATCTAATGAACTACGTACTTTCTTTTTTTTTCACCTCTGTCCTTTAAACTACATCTTTACCTTCATGACTTCGTGTTTTAAAAGTCAGCAACAAACAAGTTTTTTAAGGTTTCCACCTGCATCTTAGCGTCTTTATCTCTCAAATAGGATTAAGAGAGAAACCAGTGCTCAGCAGCCTTCCCCAACCTGGTGCTCTGCGGATGTGCTGGACTGCAATAGCACCTTCCTGTCCTGCTCATGTTCCTCAGCAACTGGTATACAGAGGCATGCTGCTGCCTCTGATACTAGAGCTAATATATAGCCTTCATGGGCAACAAGGATGATAAAGGGACTGGAAACAAGGCCCTATGAGGAGAGACTGAAAGAACTGGGCATGTTTAGCCTTCAGAAGAGGAGACTGAGGGGAGATATGATAGCACTCTTCCAGTACTTGAAGGGTTGTCATACAGAGGAGGGCCAGGATCTCTTCTCGATCATCCCAGTTTGCAGGACACAGAATAATGGGCTCAAGTTACAGGAACCCAGATTCCGCCTGGACATCAGGAAAAATTTCCTGACTGTCAGAGCAAAAAGACAATGGAACCAGCTCTAGGGAGGTGGTGGGCTCTCCCAATCTGGAGGCATTCGAGGTGCAGCTGGACAGCCATCTGTCAGGGATGCTTCGACCTGGATTCCTGCATTGAGCAGGGGGTTGGACTCCATTGCCTTGTAGGCCCCTTCCAACTCTACTTTTCTATGATTCTATGTCTTGGAGCCATTGATAACCTTATCCTCCATTAATCTGCCCTTCTCAGCCCCAAAGTTGGATAGAAGCCTAGGGTTTGTTTTGGATCTTCACTTGTGGGCACAAGCACAGAGCCAAAGTAAGCCTCCACACACACCCCTCCTGCTCCAAGCTGAAGGCAGGAAGGAGGAGCTCATTTTCGCATTGCACAGAATCCCCTCCCCTTCTCCCAACCCTAAGGTTGAGCTAGAGAGGGAAGCAGGGGATTGTCCCTGAGCTCACACTGCATTTTATTTATTTATACCCTGCCTTTTTTCCTGCAAGTAACCCAAGGTGGCTTACATAATCCTGCTCTTCCTCTCCATTTTATCCTCACAACAACCCTGTGAGGTAGGTTAGGCTGAGAGTCAGTGACTGGCCCAAAGTCACCCAGTGAGTTTCATGGCTGAGCGGGGACTAGAACCCGGATCTCCCGAGTCCCAGTCCAACACTCTCACCAGCATGAGACCAGGGATAAGAGTGTGCTTTGGGCACGGTCCTGGCAAGCACAGGCTTTTGACTGACCACCAAAGCCAGCCAAAATGTGTGGACCCCTGCTCAGACTTATGGTACTCCCTTATACTTATGATAGTAAGTATTTATGTAGTGCCATAACATGTACACAGGGCTTTATAGCAGTGGTTTTGAAACTTTTTACATTCAGGAAACCTAACATCATTGTCTGCCGTGGCACTGCTGTGTATTCTGAAGCATGCTAGAGGACAGCCCACACACACACACACACACACACACACACACCTCAGTTCACATGGGGTGCTGCCCAGGCCTGTTAGACATTTCTGGATTGAAAGTGTACCCTAAGATACCCAACATTCCCCTGAGGCTGCACATTGCTTGCAGAAGAAGATGGATCATCTGTCTTTCAAGGAAGGTTGGGCACCATTCCTGAACTTCTAATTAGGACCAGCCCTGCCATTAGGCCCAGTGAGGCAGCCACCCCAGACAGCAGATGCAAGGGCCTGGGGAGTGTTGGAGGAGGACAGAGCTGTGTGTGGCCTAAGCCAGCCTGCTTCCTTCAAGTGTGCTGGAGGACACTGTTGCGTTGCCAGTACTGAAATTAGATTCAACCCAATGTCAGTGGGGCAGTGTATCCACCCTGGGTTTTAGTCTGGACTTTTAAGGAACTATCCATGGTGCTGATGTGAGAATTTGACTGGGTTCAAAGCTTACCCAGCAAGTGACTCCCAGTCTCACAGACAGAAACAGGAAATAACAGTAGATTATAAAGATTAAGTTTATTTGTAAAACCCAATTACATGGGATTAAGGCAATCAATGCAGGCTTCTCTTACGCAGAAGAGATTACTCTGTCTCACTACATCATTGCAGATACAAAGTAGTTCAGTAGTGCAGTGAAGCTCCCAAGTCCAAGACCCAAGTGGTCTCAAGTGAGAAGATGTGTGAATGAAGATGAAGTTGAAGAAGTGGCCAGTCAACAAGTGTCTACCTATATTTATAGCAAGACCCTGTACCTATAAATAGGATATTACACTTAAATAACCTGTTGTACATAACATGTTGTCTTCAATTGTCCCATGATTCTGACTCATAGACTCCTTGTGACTATCTGGTGACTTTCTGTACTCCATGTCAGGAGACTTCTCATCTTGCACAACATACCAAAACCCAGCTTGTCTGAGTGTGGAAAGCTAAGCAGGGTCAAGCCTGGTTGTTACTTGGATGGGAGACCCCTCCTCTAGTTTCCTGCATTGAGCAGGGGGTTGGACTCGATGGCCTTGTAGGTCCCTTCCAACTCTATGATCTATGAAATCTATGAAATAACAGCTGAAACCCAACCCGCCCCGATAGGTTCAGCGCCATGGATAGCTCCTTTAAAGTTCAGACTGAAACCCGGAATGGATACACCACCCCAATGACATTGGAGTCACCAGCCTCCACTGGATTCAACTGCTCACTCCATGTACAGAAATCTAGATGGCTTCTGCACATAGAATGGGATGTGTAGGGGGGGGGGCGAACCGCAATCTTGACCTTTGCCTCAGGCAGCAAAATGTCTTGGTCAGCCCTGCTTCTAACCTACTGATCCGTCATCCGAAAAACTGTAGAATTCCCCAGAACACAGTTTGAAAATTACTGCTTTTCATCATAAGCAACCACACAAAAAAAGCTCCCTGCCCCATGGAGCTTACAATCTAGAAGTTTTTAAGTAAAGGGAGAACAGAAGAAAGGGAAGGATGAAGAAAGCAAGAATAGGGGTGAATGTGAGGTAACAGTGCAGTCCTATGCACACTTACCTGGGAGTAAGGCTCCTTGAACAGTTCGATCGGGCACACATGGGCATTGCAATGTGGGTGAGGAAGCATAGCAGATCTCATTTGCTAAAGCAGGCAACCCAATTTAGCCATCATCCAGCAGTCAGTGCCCCAGAGATACCCTTGCTGAGGGTGTTGCTGAGGCTCTTATGTGCCATGTAAAAAATTGAGAACCTATTTCCACAACCCTTTTTTTTCCAAGACCCTATTTTTGTAGAAAATCTGGCTCTAGTTCAGAAAGATGAAATCTGACACTCTAGCACCAGCTGTTAAATTGAACTACAGCTACTGTAACACTAATCCCAGCATCAGCCATGGCAAAAACTGTACTACTATCTCTAGCACTTCTTTCAAACCTTCAATGGATATTTTTTTTTAAAAGGAATAATTTAAGGCAATTTTTTTAAAAAAAATAAATCTAATTTCTACAATTAAAGAAACTGAATTAAATCAAAACAATTAACCTACTTACCTGTATTAACTGGCAATTTTTTGTTTGTTTATTTATTTTGTCCTTTCACATTCTCATTAATGTAAAATATGCCCAAGCCCAGAACAGGATTTCTCTGCTTTATATCCCTATGCAATTACCACCAGAGAGCAACCTTGTATACTTTTTTAGATGTTAGCAGAGCTGAGCTGAAAAGAAACAATCTAGATGAGATTTCTTTCCCCTAGGCAACAGAATCAACAATAATTGTCACTTGTCTTTCCATCACATTAGCAGACAAAACACACTTACACAGCTCTATCCATTTCTCTCCAAAGTGGTGCTTTCCAATGATTAACAATATGAAGAAACGTTACATCCAAATCTCATGAAGGTGCTGTTAGAAGGCATTTCCTCTGCAGTGGAAAAGTACATCGCTCATTTTTAGCATAACAAGTGGTAGTAGAACAAGTGGGACCTGCAACAAAATATTGCAGCGTGAAGTGCTCCTGACCTGGTCAGTGCTCCAATCAGTCAGCCATGCCCTCTTCCAGGTTCTGCACTCATCTCTGAATGAAGCATGAATGGGAGCTCTTCTTCGGTTCCAGCTGTTCCAGTTATTTAATCTTTGCTACTGTTTTTATGCTGCTTTTATACCTTATACTGTTTATTTGTTTTATTCTATGGTTCTTTAATTTGCTTTTATTCTTGTCGCAAAGCACCCTAAGAACTTGGTTATACGGCAGCATGTAAAAAGTTAAAACAATGAAATACAGTAATAAAATAAAGAAAATACACCAGGCCCATTTATTTAATTCTTTATCATGAACTGAGGCTAAAACAAGGGCATAACTGCTTTACAGGAGCTGAATCCTAGAGAGATAAATCTGTAGCAACTTGCAGTTCTTCAGCTCTGCTGTTGCGCTTAAGCCATGGCTGGCTGCAGTGAAACCTAAACTAGAAACCTAAAGCTAACTTTGAAATGAGGCTCTCAGGGAAGCAGGGCATCATTCCAGAGGAGAAGGAAACTGTGGAGGAAGGGGGGGCTGGCTGACCCGCCACACCCCCACCCTTTCCTACCTGAAAGGAACCAAGACCCCCAGAGATCTCAAGATACCAGATTGCCAGCCTCAGCTGTCTGCAATCCTACTTGAATCTCTGTTCAGGGACTTGCCTTTCTGACTGTAACCTGGATTTAGTTACTGAAGCCACAGAGTGACTACAAAACCCATGTGGGGTAAAACCAAGAAAGGTTTATTCTGGTAGCACTTTACAACAAAAGGGTGGGAAATGAGAGAAGCACAAAATAGAGAGACACTTTAGTACACAGTAAAGCTGCAACATAACAAAACCTACTTCTTTAATATCTCTCAGGCACACACTCTGTTACCTGAGGGTCAGTTCTCTTCCAGGGTTAGATCCAGCACAGCCTTGCTGCCCGATGGAGATTACCACATCTACCTGAAGGTCCGAGATGGGTCGCCTCCCACAAGGCTTGCCTTTACCAGAGCCCTCATTCAGCTAATTTCACCAGGAGCTACCTGGGGTCGGATCCTGAGGGGGGGGGAAGGCTTGGGCCTCTCCTTGGCGCGCCGCCATTGCTCCAACAGCCGGGCAGCCACGCAATGACCAAAGACAAAGACTAAAACTCACACGTTGGGAAGTATAGCTCTTTTTTCCCCCTCCCCTCCTCCTTCCTGTAGCTTTGCTGCTTTCAGCCAATCATGATGCACTTCACCTGGCCAAGGGAGACTCATGACTCACTGGGCTTGAACTACATTTACATTTGAAAGCCGTAAACTGGACTTTCAGGACTTCTAGGCGCCATCGCCTCCTCCCAGCCTTTAGCCAGTTCACACATGAGTGTGTGTGTGTGTGTGCATGTAGGAACCCCCAAAGGCTCTTTTCTTCACAGAAACCATCCTCAAGAAGGGGCCCACACCTTAGGTCAGCCTTCCCCAACCTGGTGTCCTCCAGATGTTTCAGACTTCAACTCCCATGAGCCCCAGTCATCAAGGCCAAATGGTAGCTCAGGAATGTTGGGAGTTGTAATTTAAAACATCTGGAGGATACTAAGTGAAGGAAAGCTGCCTTGGGTGATTAACTGGTTTCTTCTTGCTGATGATATGCATCTAGGGCAGGGCTTTCCAACCTTGGGTCCCTAGATGTTGCTGTCCTACAGCTCCCAGCATACCCAGCCAGCATGGCTAATGGCAAGGGATTCTGGGAGCTGTAGTCCAGCAACATCTGGGGACCCAAGGTTGAAGAGCCCTGATCTAGGGGGTGGAGGGGCTCCTAGTAGTGGGCAATCCAAATATTAAAAATATGGAGAGATTTGTTAGTGAACAACCCACACTGTGTAGTTTATTTGTAGGGTGGTTTAGCATGATGTGCAAACATGGCCAGTGTGATGTAGTGGTTAGAGTATTGGACTGGGACTTGGGAGACCCAGGTTCCAGTCCCCATTCAGCCATGAAGCTCATGGGGTGACTTTTGGCCAGTCAATGATTCTGAGCCTAACCTACCTCACAGAGTTGTTATGAGGATTAAATGGAGAGAAAGAAGACCATGTAAGCTGCCTTGGGTCCCTTGCAGCAGGAAAAAAGCCAGTATATAAATGTAATAATAATTTTTTAAAAAATATATCAATGGCTACTAGTCACAATAGCTATATCAAACCCCAAGGTTCAGTCCCAGTTGCTGGGATGCAGTGGTGCCATCAGGGCAGGATTTGGGAGCAGAAGTCTATTCAGCAGAATGAACAGGAGGGCCCCCAGACACAGCAGGGCTGGCTTACCACATTTTGAAGTAGTAATATACATGATCATCTAAGGGGGTCGGCATGTCCATTAAGTCCAGAGTCTTTTAGGGCATAATCCTATGCATGTTTAGACAGAAAAAAGTCCTACAACTCCCAGAATTTCCTACCCAGCATGGCTGGCTGGGGCATGCTGGGAGTTGTTGGACTTTTTTCTGTCTAAACATGCATAGGATTGTGCCCTAAAACTATCTAACTGCACCACTGCTGGGAAGTAACAACAGGAGAGGTGGACCTTTGTTATGATCCAGCAAAACTCTTAGGATACTGTCACTGTTTTGTTTGCTTTTTGTTTTCATGGCCAGCCATTTTCACCGGGACAAATGCTCAGTGAAATACATACTTGAATGAATTGAGGACTTTCAGCAATGGGGATGGGAATGGCCTCCATTACTTGAAATATGAGTCCAATTTGATTGCAATGTTAAGCACACTTACTTGGAAATGAAGGCCAATTCATAGGGCCTTGAGGCATGGAGGCAACTGTTGCCATGTTGTCTCTATCTGGGTCAGCAGCTCAGATTCAAGTGTGCTTGCCATAAAGAAGCCTTATGAACGCTCTGCCATAAGCACAAGCAGGGCTTTTTTTCTGGTGGAACTCACCGGAACTGAGTTCCAGCACCTTTTCTTCTATTAATTGCATTACAATTTAATCGCCATCTACTCCCGAGGAAATGTAATCCAAGAGTTCCGGTACCTTTTTCTCCAGAAAAAAAGCACTGAGCACAAGCCACAATTCAGCTTGCTGCTGCAAAGTGCAAACAGCTCCAAAGTAGGCTGCGTGGTGGAGAGATGAGTCACAGCTCATGATCGAGTACTCATACAACTACATTGCCCTGAGCATACTTGAACCCAGGCTCTCAGCCAAGACAGGGTGGAGTGGGGATTGGGAAAGAGCCAGCCACCCAATTTAAGTCAAATGTCACATGAATTGGTCCCAAATTCTGTTGAAAACAGTTACTTCCAAATAATAGCCATGATCCAGCCCAGCTCTGGTACATACCGGTAGTCTACATAGAGATCAGGTACAGATGGCTTACATGCTAAAAGCTCCAGGATCAGGTGGGCAGAACTCTGTGCATTGCCCCAATCCAGCTCCTAATAGCTAACGTGTGTTTTAATTATGTAATTAAAACACACTTTTCAATCAGTATTCCCATGGCAGCTCAGTCACAACATGATGAAAACAACACCAAAAGCAATGCGCAACCAAAACAGCATTTTTCAACAGTAGCCATCACTCCAAGAGAAGCTCAGAACTGATCTTAAAAACATGGAAAGCTCAAGGAAAGAAAAAACAATTTAAGCTGGCATCTAAAAGATGTCAGTTTGGGTGCCAGGAAAGCTAATAAGGGGCGGGAACTGTGTGCCATCCCCAAAAAGGCCATCTTCCTGGTAGCCATCCACTGCATCTTAGAAGGCATAGGCAGGGTAGTCAACGATGAATCACCAAAAAGAGGTCAAAATAGGATGTTAATTTGCATATAGTTTGCATATGCTGATTTATTTGTATCGATACAAATGTATACATTATATTATTATTATTATTAATAATAATAATAATAATAATAATAATAATAATAATAATTTAAATTGGAATACAGTACATCTCACCATAGTGTGCAAGGCTGTGACCAGTGTGCCTGCCTGCTCGGTCTGCTGCCCAGGTGCTGACTGTGGATGAGCAACAGTTCTTCTGGTTCTTTAACTTTAAACCGGAATTGGACAGGACTGCCCTTTCAGTAGAGGACACCTTCACATAGAACAGGGCTCTCCAGCCTTGGGTCCCCAGATGTTGCTGGCCTACAGCTCCCAGCATACCAAGCCAGCATGGCTAATGGCAAGAGATTCTGGGAGCTGTAGTCCAGCAATATCTGGGGATGCAAGGTTGGAGAGCCCTGACATAGAGGGTGGTCCTCTGGCAGCCCTTCAAACAGAGGGCTGTTACACGGCCATCCCAAAATCTGAGCACCCCGATTTTGGCCACTAATGCTAATCTTAGTAAATCAGCCAGGACTATATGGAAGTAGGAGATCCTTCAACTGTACTGCATCCCCAAGCTGGCAGAGTGAAGCAAGGCCTCGACAAAACAAAAGACAGCTGCACCAAGGTTATAGAACTTTGGTTATTGGGTGGATTAAATGATGATGATTATCATCATCACCATCATCATCACCATCATTAATCATAATCATAATCATAATCATAATCATAATCATAATCATAATAGTTCCTGATGAATTCCGAGATCCTTCTCTTAATCAAGAGCAACTGAAACATATAATACATATAAATCTTAGGAAAATAACAATTGAAATACATATTTCAAATTGAAAACATGCCAATAATTATAAACAATTACATAAACGATGACTCTTACAAATTAATATATGAGGACAATTGAAACATAGAATACAAATGAATCTTTTGATCCTTCCTGCTGTTTTTGAAGCAAGGCCTCCCCCACCTGGGCATACCCTGTCATGGGCTCTTTGCCCTCATGCATCTAAAAAAGTATTTATTTAAAACATTTACATACTGCCCTTCACACTATGAGGACAGATGGAAGGAACTGGGCATGTTTCGCCTTCAAAAGAGAAGACTGAGGGGAGATATGATCGCACTCTTCAAGTACTTGAAAGGTTGTCACACAGAGGAGGGCCAGGATCTCTTCTCGATCATCGCAAATTGCAGGACACGAAATAATGGGCTCAAGCTACAGGAAGCCAGATTCCGCCTGGACATCAGGAAAAATTCCCTGACTGTTAGAGCAATACGGCAATGTAACCAACTACCTAGGGAGGTCGTGGGCTCTCCCACTCTGGAGCAGGGATGTTGAAGAGTCCTTGGTCTCGAGTCACGAGTCGAGTCACGAGTCTTTGGACCCGAGTCTCGAGTCCGAGTCTGAGTCCTTGGTCCAAAATGGTGACTCCCGAGTCCCAAGTCCCGAGTCACTCCCAAAGCTGACTCCACGAGTCCCTATTAAAATCAATGGGGTTTTTCCCCAACAAAATAAGGCTACTTCAGATGTGTGGCTTAAGTGTGCCTTTTTATCTCAAAACTCTGCAACTGATTTTGGCAAGAACAGACCAGGCAGACAAACCCAAAATAACCAGGCAGGCAGAGGAGGCAGGGAACCCCAAAGCAGGCAGGCAGAGGCAGCCAAACCCAAAATGTCTGAAAGGTTGCATTTTAGGAAAATGATTTTAAAAAATAAAATCTTCGCCGGCAATGGCACTTCTCTCCACTCCTGGCACAGCCCAGGGATGTTGACGAGTCCTTGGTCTCGAGTCCCGAGTCGAGTCTCGAGTCCCATTAAAAATATTGGGACTCGAGTCCGAGTCGAGTCAGAGGGGGGACTCAGTCCGACTCACGAGTCGAGTCCTCGAGTCCGAGTCCCCATCCCTGCTCTGGAGGCATTCAAGGTGCAGCTGGACAGACATCTGTCAGGGATGCTTTGACTTGGTTTCCTGCATTGAGCAAGGGGTTGGACTCGATGGCCTTGTAGGCCCCTTCCAACTCTACTATTCTATGATTCTATGATTCTATTCCGCAGGGGCTGTCCAGAAGGAGCAACTTGCCCCAGGTCCCCCAAAACAAGAGACTCAGCTCCTCTGCCTCAGCTCCTCTGCCTACCACGGCACCTGCCACATGGCTCACCAGAGCCCCACACATGCATGGGTCCTTGTAGGGGACAGCAGCAGGTCCCCCCCACACCACACTGACCCCAGGCTCCAAACCCTCTGGACAACCCTGCAGTTCAGGTTTCAGTACAATGTACAATTTCAAATGATTTCACAATAAAACCATAATAAATCAGCAATTAAACATTGACACCCTTAAACAAAACGAAAAGCAACAGCAGATTAAAATGGCTGAGGAAAAAAGTTATTTACCTGTTGCCCAAAAGACTGTAACATAGGTGTCAGGCAGTACGCCCTCTTTAGGGGAGGGCATTCCATAACTGGAGTGTCACAGCTGGGAAAGCTCTCACTCTCTCCTATAGTTGTAAAACAAATCTTCGATCCGAGAGGCACTGAGCAAAGGACCGAGAAGAAGGTCCTATCTAGAAGATGTTTGGGGCAGGGATGGGGACTCGGACTCGAGGACTCGACTCGTGAGTCGGACTGAGTCCCCCCTCTGACTCGACTCGGACTCGAGTCCCAATATTTTTAATGGGACTCGAGACTCGACTCGGGACTCGAGACCAAGGACTCTTCAACATCCCTGGGCTGTGCCAGAAGGAGTGGAGAGGAGCGTGATTGCCGGCGAAGAGTGCATGGAAGCGAGGTGTGCCGCTGCTCGGCCACTATGGACGGCTACCAGGAGTGCAGCCCCAACAGTATGTCAAGATTTATTTTGATTGATGTGTTGCGTACTTGGGAGAGGCAGAAGAAGGACCTGAGATTACTCTGTGTGGCTGCTCTGAGTGTGTTTCTGGTTCCAGCGAGTTCATCACCAGTGGAGCGGGTGTTCAGTGAGGGTGGAATTGTGATGAGAGATCTCACCGTTCCAGAATGGGGGCCAAACATTTAGAAAAAATCATGTTCCTCAAATGCAACATGGATAAGTTTGAGGAAGTACAGCAAGTTTATTTTTTAAAATCATTTTTCTAAAATGCAACCTTTCAGACATTTTGGGTTTGGCTGCCTCTGCATGCCTGTCTGGGGTTCCCAGCCTCCTCTGCCTGCCTGGTCTCTTCTTGACCAGTTCAACAGTTAAATTGTCCAAGACAAAGGCCTCTGGCTGCCTGCTTTGGGGTTCCCTGCCTCCTCTGCCTGCCTGGTTATTTTGGGTTTTTCTGCCTGGTGTGTTCTTGCCAAAATCAGTTGCAGAGTTTTGAAATAAAAAGGCACACTTGTGCCTAGAATTTATTTAAACCACATATCTGAAGTAGCTTTATTTTGTTGGGAAAAAACCCCATTGATTTTAGTAGGGACTCGTGGAGTCAGCTTTGGGAGTGACTCGTGACTCGTGACTCGTGAGTCACCATTTTGGACCAAGGACTCGGACTCGGACTCGAGACTCGGGTCCAAAGACTCGTGACTCGACTCGTGACTCGACTCGTGACTCGAGACCAAGGACTCTTCAACATCCCTGGTTTGGGGTATGCTATTCTGGGAACGATGGGGCAATTGAAAGGGGTATGGGTACCACCAGTATCATCAGCTAAGGGCGCAACCCTATGCATGTTTAGACAGAAACGTTCTACAAATCCCAGCATTCCCCATGCTGACTGGGGAATGCCGGGAGTTGTAGGACTTTTTTCTGTCTAAGCATGCATAGGGTTGCACCCTAAATGGCTGTGCTAGTTCTTGGCCCATTCTTGGATACTCAGTATCCCATGCAGAGAGGGCAAGAGATTGCTAAATGATTTAAGCCTGGGATGTTTATCAAATAGGTTCCTTTTCTGATGTTAGTGTAGATAAGCTCTTCTTGCATACTGAGTCATGCAAGGTGATTCACTCTGAGCTCTGACTCACACGTGACATGCAGTAAGCGGCATATTGGTAGCCATTCAAAAATGTGCTTGTGTGAAGAATATTATTTCACAAGGCCACCCATTTATGTAAACAGCTCCATCATGCTGTCCCAGCCATTCCCACCATGTCCTTGCAACCCCTCTCATTTGGTCATTTGGGACTGCATGGTGAAAGGGGCCTAGGGTGACCATGTCTCCCCTTTTACAAAAGTCAGCCCTCTGTTTGAACAGCTGCCAGAAGACCTGTCCTCTATTTTGAAGTTGTCCTCTATTTGAGGGGCTGTCTGGTCCAAGTCCAGTTTAAAAATAAAGAACCAGCAGAAGGAAGATCCCGGCCTTGAAGTTGCCCATCAGGAGCACCTGGACAGCAGACTGAACAGGCAGGCACACAGGTCTCCTTGTCAGAGTCTTCCACACTATCGTGAGACGTATTATATTTCTATTTTAATTATCATTAGTATTTCTAAATTTGCATCTATACATGTAAATCATCATATGCAAATTTTGTGCATATTTGTCCTCTGTTTTGGGTAATGCATGTCCTCTTTTTTGGCAATTCACAAGTGGCCACCCTATGCCAGAATCACATGGGCACCTTTACTTGCTGATTAGTGGCACGTGGGCGTATATAGTACAGATGCAGATGACCAGTTGACCACACGCCTCCACCTGCCATGTGTTAAAAAATTCTCCATAGGCCTGGTAGGACAATACAAATATAACCGGCCTACCAAGTGCTTATGTGTACCCCGTGGTAAGTTTCCACTTGACAAATGGTAATATTTATTTATTTATTTATTCATTCTTTCATTTCATTGCTTACGCTAGCTCAGCTTGTCTGAGTGTGGAAAGTTAAGCAGGGTCAGGCCTAGTTATTACTTGGATGGGAGACCCCTCCTCTAGTCTCCTGCATTGAGCAGCGGGTTCAACTCGATAGCCTTGTAGGCTCCTTCCAACTCCATGATCTATGAAATCTATAATCTATTTCTATACCACCCGATAGCCGAAGCTCTCCGGGCGGTTTACAACAGTGCCTAAACAAGGCCATAATACAATAAAAATGATAAAAGTATCTAACAATTAAAAATTTAAAGCAGTTTGAAAAATTTAAAAACAATTCAGCAGCAAAACACTATTTAATACAGTATGGACCTGTTAAAAACACCTGACATGAGTGTCCCCAACAAGCCATTAGAATAAAATGGAGAGGAGGAGGAGGAGGATTATGTAAGCCGCCTTGGGTTCCTTGCAGGAAAAAAGGCGGGGTATAAATATAATAAATAAATAAAATAAAAATATAAATAAATAAATAAATAAGCCTAGACATCCTTAAACGCCTCAACATAGAGGGCTGTCTTAGCCTGGCACTGAAAAGAGGACGAAGTCGGCGCCAGGTGGGCCTCAGTGGGGATATCATCCAGGGATGTTGAGGAGTCCTTGGCTTCGAGTCACGAGTCGAGTCATGAGTCTTTGGACCCGAGTCTCGAGTCCGAGTCTGCCGAGTCCTTGGTCCAAAATGGTGACTCACGAGTCACTCCCAAAGCTGACTCCACGAGTCCCTATTAAAATCAATGGGGGGGGGGTTCCCAACAAAATAAGGCTACTTCAGAGGTGTGGCTTAAATAAATTCTAGGCACAACAAGTGTGCCTTTTTATTTCAAAACTCTGCCACTGATTTTGGCAAGAACAGACCGGGCAGACAAACCCAAAATGTCTGAAAGGCTGCATTTTAGGGAAATGATTTTAAAAAATAAACATGCTGTACTTCCTAAAACCTATCCATGTTGCATTTGAGGAACACGATTTTGGAACACGAGTCCTTGGTCTCAAGTCCCGAGTCGAGTCTCGAGTCCCATTAAAAATATTGGGACTCGAGTCCGACTCGAGTCAGAGGGGGGACTCAGTCCGACTCACGAGTCGAGTCCTCAAGTCCGAGTCCCCATCCCTGATATCATTCCACAGTTGGGGGACAACCAGTGAGAAGGCACTCCCCTCTTGTTGCTGCCCTCCAAGCCTCCCTCAGAGGAGCCACTTGGAGGAAGGCCTCAGATGTTGAACTTACTGGTAATAACCAGTAGCTACTTGGAACATGCTGGTACGACAGAAACCAGGCTCTTTCATAGATTCACAGATCATAGAGTTGGAAGGGGCCTACAAGGCCCTCGAGTCCAACCCCCTGCTCAATGCAGGAAACTAGAGGAGGGGTCTCCCATCCAAGTAATAACCAGGCCTGACCCTGCTTAGCTTTCCACGCTCAGACAAGCTGAGCCAGCATGAGCCACAGGCCTGTATAGATTAGTTGCAATTTAGTTACAGCTTTTCCCTGGCAGGGCAGGGGTTTCTTATTCATCTGATGATATGGGAAGTTAATGAAAGGTGAATCCAGGAATTTTTAACCTTTCCCTTTTAGGAACATAGGAAGCTGCCCAGTACTGAGTCAGACCTTTGGTCCATCTAGCCCAGTATTGTCAACACTGATTGGCAGTGGGTCTCCAGGGTTCCAGGCAGGAATTTTTCCAGCCCTATCTGGAGATGCCAGCAGGGGACTGAACCTGAAATCTCCTGCATGCAAAGCATGCGCTCTACCACTGAGCTATTTTCATTTCCCCCTTTTGTTTCCCCCTGCATTTTCCTCCCTGCAGGCAAGCGGCTTTACTCCTAATTCCCCAGGGGGGCGGGGAAAATGTCTGTAGTCTCTTTGTAGGTCGAACAAATGTCAGTGTACTGGAAGAAGCAAAGACTACTAGCATTGAAAAAATGATCCTTCAACGCCAACTTCAGTGGTCCGGTCATGTTGTTCGAATGCCTGACTGCCGTCTCCCAAAGCAGTTACTTTACTCCCAACTCAAGGATGGAAAGCGGAATATCGGTGGTCAATATAAGAGGTTTAAAGATGTTCATAAGGCTAATCTAAAAAAATGCAATATAAACATCGAAAACTGGGAAGCTCTGGCCCATGAACGATCTAACTGGAGGTTGGCCTTTCACAAAGGTTCCATGGACTTTGAAGAAGCCCGAGTGCAAGGTGAAAGGGAGAAATGTGCTAAGCGAAAAGCACGTCAAACGAATCCTTGACAGGACCATCTTCCATCTGGTAACCTGTGTCCTCACTATGGGAAGCTGTGTGGATCTAGAATTGGCCTCCACAGTCACTTACGGACCCATTGCCAGAGTCTACACAATCTTCTTTAGAATTTCCTCCTTTTATCCCGGAACCTTTGTGAAAGGCCAACCTCCATTTTGATCGTTCATGGGCCAGAGCTTCCCAGTTTTCGATGTTTATATTGCATTTTTTTTAAATTGGCCTTAAGAACATCTTTAAACCTCTTATATTGACTCCACTGCAAATCCCATTGGTCAATCTATGTGTATTCAAAGAAAGAAACAGCTAGAAGAAATACCTCTCTCTTGCAGGAAACAAATTTAAGGACTATTTATATCCCTTTTCACATGTCATGCACATGCAGGGCTGGCCCTACCAACAGACAGTGTAAGGCGGTCGCCTCAGGCAGCAGATGCTGGGTGGTGCGGAGGGGGCAGCAGTGGCAGCCCCCTGGCCATTCCCCTCTGTTGGAAAACAGGGCTGTGTATTTCCAGGCAACCTGCCATGCACCCCCTAAGCTAGCTTGCTGCCCTCAGGTGAGGTGGAAGATGCTGCCCCATCACCAGTGTTGAAGTAAGATTCAGCCACCAGTCTTGTCAGCTTCTGGAGGTGGAAGGGAGGGGGGGCGCTATCTTGTCTTTCATCTCAAGGAGATGAACCCCCGCTAGCCAGCCCCCTGTTGTTCGTGTAGCTACCCCTTTTCAGGCACCAACACTAGATGGGCGGGCATTGAGGGGGCAGTCCTTCTCCTTCTCCTTATGAAAGCCCTATACTCACAAAGTGTGAAAGAGGTTAGTGCACTGGCAGCATGATGTTGCCAATGGAAAGGACGACGTATGCTAACATTTAAGCAAATACAAATTTTCAACTGAAAGACTACTGATGTCGTGTCTTCTGCTAGATCAGGAAGTTGAACCTCTTTCAGACCAAGGGCCAAATTCCATTTCTGAAGATGCTCTCGGGGGGGGGGGTCTGCATTCCAGCGGTGGGCGGGGCCAAAGACAAAAGGGGCGGTGCCAAAAATACCAGCTTATTTTGGCTTAACGCTTTTTCTGCTAGTAACTAAGCCTTACGAGAAGCATTTCGACCTTTTAGAATGGAGAAAGTCGCCAAACCATCCATGGTCAGGGGAAAGGCGGCGGGGCCAGGGGAAGGAGGCGTTGTCATCTTGTTGCAGGCGTTGTCCCCAGAAGGCTGGATTGGGAACCCCAGCATGGCCAGATTTGCCCTACAGTCTGAGGTTCTCTACACTCCTGTGCTCGATGATGATGATGATGATGATGATGATGATGATGATGATGATGATGATGATGATGTCTTAAGTTTTAATATAGTATTTGGTCTAGCAACAGAATTTGCCTTTGCCCCTCAAACAAATCTAGCCTTCGGATATATTAAACATCAACAAGTAAAGATAGTTGGGTTATCTTTGCAAATCTCCCCAACAGTCAACACACAACTGGCATGGCAGGGGAAATAAGCCACAGTGACTTATGCCCCCTGCCCCAGGCCACAAACTCACCATGTTTGATCTAAGTCAGTCTTGCTGGACCTGGTGCCCACCAGATGTTTTGGGCTTTGACTCTCATCAGACCCAGCCAGCATGGCTAATGGTCAGGAATGCTAGTTACAGCCCAAAACATCTGGGGGGGCACCAAGTTGGGGGAGGCTGGTCTAAGTTGTCCTTTTAAAAAAACTTTTCTCAGACAAAATGATGTACAAGCAATATTGCAGACCATTTAGAGCTTTGTGGGTTTTTCTTAGGACCCTGTAAATCCCAGTTTTCATCTTATATTAAAACAAGAGGAGAGAAAATGAATGGCATAACCTTCAAGATTTCAAGACATTGCTAGAAGAAATCTATTTTAATACATAAGCACGAGTCTTTCCAGTGTTGTCTTTAGGGCCAAACAACTTTTGTCTGTTCCCGTTCTAGGGCAATCAGCTCCTAAGGCAATGCAGCAATGAAAGTGGTTGCCAGATTTTTAAGCAAATGCAAGTCGAATACCAAATCCTGTAGAATTTTACATGGAACTCTTGACTCCAGGCTCTCCTGCTGCTGAGATGTGGCTTCTATTTGGATTTCCATTGTTTTCTTTATCAAAAGGTTTGTTTTGACATGCATATCTCACACCATGCTCATGGTATTTGAGAGAAACTCCTGGCACTGCTTGGTTCAGATAATCCCTGTTCCAACCCTTTCCAAGGCTAAATGCAGAGCAGGTTCATGGAAACAGCCCACGTTCATAAATCAAAACAAAAGGCATTGTTTGGCACTGCTAACTTGCAATTCTGAAAAGCTTTTCATTTAGCACTTGAGAAAGTGACCAGAAAATATAACTCCAAGATCTATGAATGGATTTGGTTAGCCCACTCCACAAATCCCTTCCCAATGCATGTGATGATTCCACACTCTCCTCAGCTATTCATCTGGCTTTTAATGATTCATCCCCTGATTTACCAATACTGGGAGTGAAGCTATTCTGAATAAAGGTTAGGAGATGACATTCTCACTAACATTATCTTTTTTTTTTTGGTATTTGCATCACTGGACAATTTAAAGTGAAGCAGATTTAAGCCTCATGTGTGCCTATGTACTTAGGAGGTGACGGTGCTGGCTCCAGGCTTTGAAGGACCCTTGGGCAAGATGGTCTCAGTGAGACCCCTCTCTGAGTGGCCCACCTCCCCCTCGTTACTGTTGCCACTGCCCATTCATTTGTTGTTTCCTTTGGGCCCAACTGGTACCCTCTCCCAGATGGAGTGAAGACAAGGTGTGAGAGGTTACTGTTCCTCGTTCTGATTCCCCTCACTTTCCGCTTGTTCACAATGGGCAGGTAAACAGGGAGCGACAGGAAGGAGGAGAAGGAGCAGGGTCAGGAGGCTCCAGCAATTGGCGGTGGGTCCCCTACTGGGGTGTGCACCTTGGCAGGTGCCCAATGATGCTGACCTCTGACGCTGGAAAGTCATGGTTCAAAATCAAAACTTCATATTCTTCTTAACCTATTGTACATTTTTTATGTTTATAAATGTTTCCTTTGAGTTCAGCAGACTTCTGTAGCCTTTCACAATACTAGTGGTTTCCATTCTGCTAGTGGAAGACCAACATTGAATCCAGCCCTCCATATACATCGTTGGCAATGTTGGACAACTTTCTACTATAAATCTTTTTTTTTTTAAAGACTAATTTGCTGGGGGAAGAGGTATTGGCAGTGACTAATACTGCTTCCCCTTTCAGGGTTCATTTAATAGAAACTTTTTCATCTGTTTAGAACCAGACTTCCCAAACACCTCTTGCTTGCACAGGGCCTGTGTCAGATTTACAACAATGCTGAGCACCCTAGAGCTCAGGTTGTGTCGTTCATGACTCTCTTTAAAAGCACGGGCACGAAGCTTCTGCAGAGAAGAAAAAGGGCGAAGGAGTTTAGAATAGCCCTCTCTCATACCTGCTGGGCACACCTTCCGTGTGTTACAAAGGGGAAGCCAAAGCAGAAGGAAGCTATAAGAAGTGAACAGCAGCATGCCTGAGAAAATGGACTTTGGCATTGTGGAAGGAAACCGTGATCTACACATCCCTTCTAGCACCAGGACCTCATGTTTCTCAAATCTCCACAAAGCAAGGCAATTATCTGTGGCCTCCCGCTCCCTCATGAAACACACATATGAGGGATACTTTATTAAATCCTAAACTTCCATCTGTTGCTAATAAGACCTCTTCTGCAGCTAAATTTGAGCAATTTAGTGATTACTGACAGGAGAAAATTGTCTCTCTGTTAGCATTCCACGGTCACTTCTCCAGCTGTTAAAGTACAGGCAGACTTTTCACTTCTGTTGCTTTGATGGTTTTCATTAAGCCTCTTTTATTTGTACTTCAGTTAAAATATTTCAGCAAGTCATTCTTTACCAGCTGGTCTTTGGATTCCTGGCTTGCCATTATGTCCACAAGTGACTAGCAGGGATGTTGAAGAGTCCTTGGTCTCGAGTCACGAGTCGAGTCACGAGTCTTTGGACCCGAGTCTCGAGTCCGAGTCCGAGTCCTTGGTCCAAAATGGTGACTCACGAGTCACGAGTCACTCCCAAAGTTGACTCCACGAGTCCCTATTAAAATCAATGGGGGGTTTTCCCAACAAAATAAGGCTACTTCAGATGTGTGGCTAAAATAAATTCTAGGCACAAGTGTGCCTTTTTATTTCAAAACTCTGCCACTGATTTTGGCAAGAACAGACCAGGCAGACAAACCCAAAATAACCAGGCAGGCAGAGGAGGCTGGGAACCCCAGACAGGCAGGCAGAGGCCCCCATTCTGGAACGGTGAGGTCTCATCACAATTCCACCCTCACTGAACACCCGTTCCACCGGTGATGAACTTGCTGGAACCAGAAACACACTCAGAGCAGCCACACAGAGTAATCTCAGGTCCTTCTTCTGCCTCTCCCAAGTACGCAACACATCAATCAAAATAAATCTTGACACACTGTTGGGGCTGCACTCCTGGTAGCTGTCCATAGTGGCCGAGCAGCGGCACACCTCGCTTCCATGCGCTCTTCGCCGGTAATCACGCTCCGCTCCACTCCTTCTGGCACAGCCCAGGGATGTTGAAGAGTCCTTGGTCTCGAGTCCCGAGTCGAGTCTCGAGTCCCATTAAAAATATTGGGACTCGAGTCCGAGTCGAGTCAGAGGGGGGACTCAGTCAGACTCACGAGTCGAGTCCTCGAGTCCGAGTCCCCATCCCTGGTGACTAGATTGCCTCAAATTTCCCTACAATAATAATGCATCTGTCCTTGGATCCTCTTTACCGTAGAGGACCTGACAGTGACTCTGTGTTGTGCAAATGTGCCAACTTAATGGGCCACCTGCTACTGTGGCTGTAATTCTCTGGGCCATGTTTCTGGCCCCAACTATAGTGATCCCTCAGAACCTGCAGATGAGCATCCACCAAATCTTCCCAAAGGAAATGTTACTGGGACAGAACTCCCCATCATCCAGTATTCTCATTCTTAGCTGTTAGTATCCTGACAATCCTTTATATCCCAGAGGAATAGGAAGACACAACCATATGTGTGATGGGGAGGAGGAGGAGGAGGAGGAGGAGGAGGAGGAGGAGGAGGAGGAGGAGGAGGAGGAGGAGGAGGGAGAAAAGGCATTTCTGTCCTAATGAGCCACAGCTGAGGCATCAGAAAAGAAATGATAATTTCTTATTAATTACTTATTATATCAGTTTCTATGCCGCCATTGAACAGAAATTCCCTGGGCAGTTTACATAAAACAAAAACACAAAAAATACAACTCAGAACAACCATAAAACATTAAAAGGAAAAGAGTTCTTTAAAGCCAGTTAGCAAGTCTAAAATTAAGTCTAAACAGCCTGGGAATTTATTTATTTTTAAGTGTTTGGTTGGTGCCAAAAGGGCAACAAAGTTGGTGCCAGGCAGACTGCTCTGGAAAGCATGTTTCACAACCCGGGTGCCACCACCGAGAAGGCCCTCTCTCTGGTAGTCACCTGCCTCACCTTAGATGGCAGTGGCACCTACATAAGACCCTCTACTGAAGATCATTCAGAAATCTATCCATGTCTATCTTGAAGGTGAGTATATTTGCTGCCCACAAGTGTTCCAGAGAGACTATTCCAGAAAAGTAGTCATTTTAGTCTGTTGTAGCAAAACAATAAAGAGTAACAGATTTATTATTCCAGAATCTGGTGCATCTGATTGTTTAGCAGTGCAATCTTATACATGTTTATCAGAAGTAAGCACCACTGAGTCTAGTGGGGTTCACTTTCAGATAAGTTGATATATGACTGCAGCATTAATAACTTTGTTTTTTATATCCAATGTAGATTTGTTAGTGACTGGGTTCAGGCAACACAATAACCCACACTCAAAGGTTGAGTATGGGTTGTAGTTGAACCGTGGGTTGTTGTTGAAATGTAGGTTATAGTGTTGTCTGAACCCAGCTGTGCTACCAAACCATGGTTTGTTAACCATGAAGAACCCACAAAGAGAACCCATGGTTTGTTGTTGGATTGTGAACTGTGGGTTGTTCGTGGTTAACAAACCATAGTTTGTTAGCACAGCTGGGTTCAGACAACACAATAACCCACATTTCAACAACCCACAGTTCAACAACAACTCACACTCAACCCATACTCAACCCTTGAGTGTGGGTTATCATGCTGTCTGAACTCAGCCAATGTCCAATTTGTAGCTATTAGTTTTGTAAACTATGAACAGCTCTTCTTTCTCAACTGTGGCACCTTTTCTGTGCTGTTTTTCTCTTGAAATCTATTTTTCCCTAAGCCAAATAGGCTGCACTCTTCTAAGCTTTGCTTATAAATCATAATTCGAAGACGCTGGGAGCACAACTCAGTGGAGGGTGCCACAGTGGTATAATAGTTACACAACTATAGTTACACAATAGTTACACAACTAAGGGGATCTTAGGGGCATGAAGCTTGGGGTTATTTTATTTTAAATTTTTTTTGTAAAAGTACATTAATTAATTTTAATTAATTTAAATGTCTCTGTGTGTTCGAAGCCTGCAATACCGCTGTCAGTCAACACGCATAGCTTTTGAAGCCAGGAGGAAGTAGACTGAGGGACAGTTATAAGCCTTCACCCTCCCCTGCTGTGGGGCAGGCCCCCCTCAGGTGAATGGAGTGTGCAGACCCCTCCCTCAGCAGGCTGTAGGGGTGCATCATGGCAAGGGCAAAAGTGCTGTGCTCAACTCTAACAGCTGCGTAACTTTCCTTGAAGTCTGTGCTGTTTCAGACTACGGGCTATTTTTCCAACCTGTGTGAAACTCAGTCTGTTTGCTGGTTAAAACTCGCTAGAGATTAGTGCTGCATTCTTGCCATTATTCTGCGAGAAAGAGAGGGGGAGCGTAACCCTACATGTATCAAGAACATAAATTAAAAGCCCAACCAAGCATTTTCCCTGTTTTTCATAGTAATCGCCAAAAGTGTTCTTTTTACCACAGATGTTGTATCCATATGGTTTATATTCTCCCTGCCTACTCTCTTCATTTTCTGCAGATCCTTAGGCAGCCAAAAAATCCGCCACTAATACTATAGATTAGTGTTGGGTTATCACAGTAGAATTTAATGTTGTGTGGAACCAAGACAGTGCTACCTCTGGCAATGTTCTGCAATTATCTTAACAAGAGGCTTCCCCAAAACCTGCTTCATTGAGCCTGTGAAAGGGATAGCATTTAAAAAGTCCTCCTAAGGTCTAGTTCTCATTGAGGTGGTAAACATGTACTGGGCTGTACAATTTCCAGACCAGTGCCAGGTTTGAGGGGGACCTGGGCAAAATGCGCTCTGCCTTTCTATAGGGAGAGGTCATCGCTCAGGGGTAGGGTACATGCTTTGCATGCAGAATGTCCCAGGTGAATAAACGATCAGGTAGCAGGTGATGTGAAAAGACTTCTCAGGTGACAGGAAAGATCTCTGCCTGAGACCCTGGAGAGATGCTGATGATCAAATTGCATAAATACTGGGCTAGATGAACCAATGGTTAGATTCAATAAAAGGCAACTTCATAAAGTTCATAATTATTTTTGTGAAGGAGCTTTCAGTCACAGGAGGCCCAGCTTCTGCAATCTGAAGTGGCACAGCCACTCAGTGAAAACCAGGCCTAGGGAATTGGTTAACTAGTTTCTTCCTTTCAACAAAAACAACCCCATACATAACAACAGAATGTGCTCCTGGAAAACACAGTTCTAGAAAGACATACACCCGTGAAAACATTAGTCAGGGTTATGTTAGAAAAGTGGACATGGTATATTTACAAAGTGAAAGAAAAAAGTTCCATCATACACATGCAATCAACAAAGCTGTATATAGCACACATTGTTAGATTTATTAATCTCTCTGCTCTCCTAACCTTGCCCATCTGCCAATTGCTATTTTAGCCAGAGAACCTTGAAGAGCTGTGTCGCTTCTTGGTTTAGTTGTATGTCTGGCGCCGCCATATCTTCTCTTCTCCTTGGCTTGAGTCTCATCCCTGATGTGTATTCTCAGGTGCAAATTCCCGATGTACAAATGAAAGAAGAGTTTCTTCGATTAATAAGGGGTACCAAGAGTAGCAAATTCATGAGACATCTGATATCTCGGGTGCCCTAAAGGTCATGAGAAGCATCAACCTAGCCAAGGGAGGAAGGGATAGATAGCCTTATATGTAACTAAAGACAGATACTTACCGTACTATGTTCAAAGAAATGTCTCTGATTGGTTGTTGCCATGTTCAAATTAATGTACGTGATTGGTTAGCATGTTTAAGCGAACACATTTGATTTGCTGAAAATGAATGAACCAATGAGTGTAAAAGCATAAAAAGACCTGCATGTTTCCTTTTCCCTTTGTTCAGCTTCTGATCCTGGCGCGAACCACAGGGCTGAGCCTTTTTGCTAAAATAAAACTTTGAAAATTCACTTCTGGTGTGCTGCTTCCCTTTCCTCGAGTATTGGCTCTCCGGGAGAGGACTCTGAGCATATTTTTGCAACAGTAACATGCAAGGTAGATGAAGGGAATTCTCACATAACATTTCAAGATTCTGTTCTGCGTGGTATTCAGATACCATTAATGAAAACTAGCTTTATGAGGCTTTCAATAAATATAATAAATAAACGCATCAGTGTGGGAAGAAGTTCCAATACAAGATGGGAAGTTAGGCCCTTTAGTTGCCAGGCCGTAACTCAAGGAAATATAACATTATTTTCATCTCCTCCTACTCTGAATGACTGAAATTTCAGGACAGCCTTTTACAGGCTCTGCTACTTTGGAGGGAAGAGCACCCAAGGCTGATGCTGTTATGGAAGGCTTAGAAGACACTCTAGTCAGAAAGCTAAAGAAGAACTTTATTGTCTCTCCAAAACAAGAGCAGAACAGTAAGAGGACTAACCCTGAACAGCCCTGCACAGCCCGAGCTTGGAAGCTAAGTAGGGTCGGGCCTGGTTAGTGCTTGGATGGGTGACCACCTTGGAATACCAGGTGCTGTAGGGAGGGACCATTGCTCGGTGTGATAGAGCACATGCTTTGCATGCAGAAGGTCCCAGGTTCAATCCCCGGCCTCCTGGTAGGGCTTAGAAAGAATCCTGCCTGAAACCCTGGAGAGCCGCTGCCAGTCAGTGTCGACAATACTGGGCTAGATGGACCAAGGGTCTGACTCCGTATAAGGCAGGGATGTTGAAGAGTCCTTGGTCTCGAGTCACGAGTCGAGTCACGAGTCTTTGGACCCGAGTCTCGAGTCCGAGTCCTTGGTCCAAAATGGTGACTCCCGAGTCCCGAGTCACTCCCAAAGCTGACTCCACGAGTCCCTATTAAAATCAATGGGTTTTTTCCCCAACAAAATAAGGCTACTTACGGACCCATCGCTAGAATCTACACAATTTTCTTTAGAATTTCCTCCTTTTAAAATTTTCTTTTTGTAAATTTTTATCCTGGAAGACAATCTTACTTGGTCACGAGTGATCGCCTGATGATGATGACTACCTTAGTTTTAATGCATGGAACCAACTTTTTGAAACACACCCTCTGTTAAACTCATGTCCCACTTCAAAACCTACCAACTTAGTAAATAGAATGCTTGGAAACTAGCCTCCTCTCTCTGTAGTTGTTAGTCTTGATGTACGACATTCTGTGTTTGCAAGTAGGCATTTTCCCTTCAGGTATAATGGCATTCACCACATGAACATGCCATTCAACACTCATAGGATGCTGCTGTGCTACGTTTTTTTTACTGACAGAGACTCCAAGATCTCAGCAGGTATATTACCCGCCATCTGCTACCTCAGATCCTTTGACAAGAGACACCAGTGACTGAGTCTAGGACAGGGGTGAGCAATACACAAACCATACACCACATGTAGCCCTCCATGGCCATTTGTGCATGCCCTCCCCCCACACACACACACAAGTTGCCACTGAAGGCCCCAGGGTGTTTGGCAGGCTGGTGGGAGCCCCGTGCTGCATGGAAAGAGGGTGCATGAGAAGTCATCCCCATGTGCCCTCTTTCCCTAAAAATCACTGCAATGGGGCGAGATTAAAGCCTCCACCCCACTGCAACTATCTTTAGCAGCATCACTGCGATGGGAGGAGGCTCAGTGATATCTCTGGGATGGGGGTGAGGTGACGTTAAAGCCTCACCCCAGCAATCTGCAGTAGGATTTGGGGGCGGGCTGCATGCATGCATGCATGCATCTATGTGTGATGTGTGCATGTGTGCATACCCCTACAGCTTATGCATTCCTTGACCCAAGAGAAGTTGTCCACCTCTGTTCTAGCACCTCCTACTTACAAGGCGTGTACTCTCCCACTGAGATGTAGCACCTCTTCAAGTTGCTAAAGTGGGCAAGGAGCTCTTTTCTTTTCCAGGACCACCTCCACTGTACCTTATTCTCCCCAAGCTATGCAATAAATACAAAATGCATCTATACTCTTACTTATTTATTTATTATTTATTTATTTACAGCATTTTTACCCCACTCTTCAGCCAAAAAGGGGTCCCAGAGTGGCTTACAAAGATTAATATTAGACAGTCCCTGCCCTTAGGTTTACAATCTAGAAGACATGACACAAAAGGAAGATGGATTGGGAGGGAGGAGGAAGAAAGCAAAACTCAGGCACCAGTTCTTAGTTACAAGGTTCTTAAATATCTTTTTTTTTTTCTTTTCTCTTGCAGGGAAGGGCAAAACAAGCTCCCCGCAGCTGTTCCTTCTTTGGCCAATGTATGGGGTCAGGCTGGTCTCCTCCTTGCCATGATGTTAATTCTATTCAGGGTAAGTGCTATGTCTATACTTACCCTGCATAGACATAATCAATCTGCTTAAAAGTTTGCCACTCCACCCAAGAAGTTGTGGAACTAAAAAATAATCACATACCGGTATGTACAGAAGGAAGTCTCATTAGCAGATTATCCTATATTCCTATCATTCTTTTATCATTATGCACTGAATGCCTAGCATTTCAAAGCACCGATGATGATGTTACTCTTAATGATTAAATGCATGGTACTCCGAATGTGCTTGGAATTGATTATGCTCTGTTTGACGGTTTCATATATTTGCAATCCATTCGTTCCTTGAAGGAAAGATGAACCAGACCGTAAAATTTACTGAACTGTCACTCTAATGTGCCCTTAATTAGCAACTTATAGAGTATGTGGATTTCACAAGCAGAGATAATAACTTGCAAAGCTTGAGTTACTTTATTATATGATCTCTGGTTAAAGCATTACAGATTATTAATGTATGTAATCCAACTACTACCAACAGACCTAAAGCGTATAGTTCTCGCTAATTGCTGCCAGGAGAACAAACTTGTAAAATGACTCAGGAAATCCCCCCCCCCATATTTTAATATTTATGAAATGCAGCAAAGAGTCCCCAAGAGCTTTTCCGCCCATGATTAATAGTGTAGCTTGCTTTATAGAAGTGATAGGTTATTTATGTGTTGCAGGAAGCGGATGTTTGGATTGTAGGGCTCCATTGAGTTTTTGCATGAAGGTAGACAGACAGACAATGCCTGCTGTGCACAACATAGATGGCTTTGTGAGCAAGAGGTGGGATATCTGCCTTTCTTACATACATGTGTTGGATGCATCACATGTTTTCTCAGGGAGACGTAATTGGAGAGTCAGTGTGGCACAGTGGTCAGAGCATTGGACTGGGACTCAGGAGATCTAGGTTCTAGTCCCCGCTAGGCCACAAAGCTCGCTGGGTGACCTTGGGCCAGTCCCTGACTCAGCCTAACCTACTTCACAGGATTGTTGTGAGGATAAAACAGAGAGGAGGAGGAGGAGGAGGACCATGTACACTACCTTGGGCTCCTTGGAGGGGGAAAAAAAGGCAGGATATAAATGTAACAAATAAATAATAATAAATTATTTGTGGGAGACATGCTGATTATCAGCTAATTCAGGTGAAAATGTGCAGTTGGAAAATGTGCAATTTCTCAGTTGTGTTTGGTGGTGATACAAAACAGGGCTTTTAAAAAATCTTACTTTATTGAGCCTGTTTAGAGCCACCTCCAGTATAGATTTACTGCATTCTTACAATCTGGCTTGACTGGGTAGGCAACTATAAAATGTCCTGCAAACTCCCATCAGTGCTGGCTAGCATGGCCAATGGTCAGGGATGATGGGTGTTCTCATCCAACATCTGGATGAGCCACAGGTGCCCCAACCCTGCATTAAGGGATTTCATTCATCCTGATCAACAAGACCAATGTAATCCCAGTTAATGGGACTAAATGTGAGCTGCCAAGCCTGATTACACGGAAATAAGTCCCATTGAACTCAGTGGGAATAACTTTTGAGTTTATATTTCGAGGATCAGGCTGTAAATCATTTTAAATCCAAGTCCCTTGTCTTCTCAGGCTGATTGGCCTGTCTTATTTCCACATCACTAGGATCTCCTGTCCTGCATTGTTTTGCTATTTTATTCTGCTGCAAAGCTCACTCCTTATACCAGTGGGACCTTTGCCCCAGAATGAGTAAATAAGACCCAACAGGATAGGCTTTTACTAATATTTGCTTTCATATGTTCCTGCAAGAAAGAATTGACATCCTTGCACTGACTGGGATCCAATTTGCAATTAAAAGGAGTGAATGGGAGCAAAGTGAACAGAAGGATATTTGCATTGTTCTAAACTGCCTAGATGCATGAGCTGTAGAGTCCCCAGACAACCTGGGGATAATTCAGCACCTTTCAACTGTCACATAAAATTTCATGGAGGATGATGGCTAGCATTGTTTATCAGACATTAGCTTCACCTTTTCATCCTACTGGGGGCCATCAAATGCAGAGTTGGATTAAATTTGGCAGGTTGCATTATACATGGGAAAGCAAGAAATACCACTGTATCACAATTGATTTTCCCGGAGGAATGAGCCAACCCCTAATGGTTTGATACTGACATGATAAATACATTTTCCCAACAGTGAATTTTCATATTTCAGGGAGACACGGAGAGCTGTTATGTATACAGATGAGAGTTGTTTAAATCGTATTTATACTGTTGCTTGCAATCAAGCTCATCCAGATACCGGTAGATAGAGGAAGACATTGATCTGAGTTCATAATGAATGGTCAGGAAATCAAAGCAAAGAGTGCACTGTGGGATTTAGATCACCTTGTCATATTTAGATTACGGTACCTTTGCTGTTGTAAAACTAAAGCTAGTCAGTTTCAGGCCAAAGGTGGCAAAATGCAAGCCAAGGTATAGACCTGGTATGCACATAACAACAACCCAGAGTACAAGTTGAGTATGGGTTGTTGTTGAATTGTGGGTTGTCATTACATGCAAAACCTGCACTGTAGTTTAACTATGGGCTGTAAACTATGAACAATCCAGAGTTCACAACCCAACAACAAACAGTGGGCCAGTTTGCACAATCAAACAGCCCACGATGGGTTGTTTAAGCCATGGCTTGCCAGCTGGCATTTTACATATTTAACCCCTAACTGGGAGTTGTCGTGTCATCCAAACCCAGCCACCATGGGTTATGCGAGGGTTAAACAATGGGTTATGCGATGGTTATTCCATGGGTCTTCTTCCTGGGTTGTTTATGGTTAACAACCCATAGTTAATCATAGAATCATAGAAAAGTAGAGTTGGAAGGGGCCTACAAGGCCATCATTCAAGTCCAACCCCCTGCTCAATGCAGGAAGTTAAACCATAGTGCAGGGTTTCCACATAATGACAACCCACAATTCAACAACAACCCATACTCAACCCATACTCTGGGTTGTTGTTACATACCAGGCCGTAGTGTTGTAGATTGAGTTTGGGTTTGGATGGGAGAAACCCAACTTTATATTCTTGCTTAAGTACAAAGCTCTCTGACTAGCCCTCAGGAGTCCAACTCATCAAATTATTGTGAGACTAAAATACTCTTGAGTTAGCTGGAAAGGGGACAGAATGCAAATGTAAGAAAGGAATAATGAAAATTAACATTGTTATGGATGGCTGTTTCTTTTTGTTACGTAGATTGTTTGGCTGGTGTTTCCTCAGTGGGAGTTAATGATTGGGAGATAGCTGGCAATCTTCCTTTTGTGTTTGAATGAGATAGCTGTCAGACCTTGGAGAAGTTCACCACATCCCTGTGAAGAGAAGAGGCTAATAAAAGGGTTGTGTGAAAACATCAGCTTGCTCTTTGATATAGTCATAGACAATAGCAGAGGGGGCTGAAAGCACCCTGAGGATGCAGAACCGCTCTCTGTGAATTTGATGTGGGTAGTAGATCTGCTGCCTTGTAGGAGTGCCTACACTGCTGTTTGACTCCACATGCCCTGTTATGAGTAGATATACAGTAATCAGAACCTCTGGTTATGATTGTGGGGCTCACAAGCAAGACCACAGCAGGCCCCAGCAGGTTGGTTAAGTTTGGGTTTGTGAGAAGTGAGCACTAAGCCACTTGCTGGACTGACAGGATGAAAGAGAAGATGCAAATGAGGGCTTGGGTGGAGAGTGATTGGAGCCCTGGTGTAAATGAGGCATGAATGGGCAGTGGCTGAAGTCTTGCAATGATCAGATTAACATTGCAAGAGAAACTCCTGAAGGGACAGGAGATAAATTCCTGAAAAGAAATTGAAACCGCCCTGGGGAAAAGGATGGCCTCCAACCCAGGACAGGACTCCATCAGAGTCTTAAACTAATCAGGCGAGGGGATCCTACAAAGGCTTCCCCCTCTCAATAACATCTATCCACCTAGCAAAAGCCCCAGCCTCACACAAAGGATAAGATACCCTCAGCAATAGGCACACAAAGGAGATTAAGGTGGCGGGCACTCATCATCATCATCATCATCATCATCATCATCATCATCAAAAGGGCACTCATCATCATCATCATCATCATCATCATCATCATCATCATCATCAAAAGGAGGAAATTCTAAAGAAGATTGTGTAGACTCTAGCAATGGGTTCGTAAGTGACTGTGGAGGCCAATTCTAGATCCACACAGCTTCCCACAGTGAGGACACAGGTTACCAGATGGAAGATAGTCCTGTAAAGGATTCGTTTGACGTGCTTTTCGCCTAGCACGTTGCTCCCTTTCACCTTGCACTCGGGCTTCTTCAAAGTCCATAGAACCTTTGTGAAAGGCCAACCTCCAGTTAGATTGTTCATGGGCCAAAGCTTCCCAGTTTTCAATGTTTATATTGCATTTTTTTAGATTAGCCTTATGAACATCTTTAAACCGTTTATATTGACCACCAATATTCCGCTTTCCATCCTTGAGTTGGGAGTAAAGTAGCTGCTTTGGGAGACGGCAGTCAGACATTAGAACAACATGACCGGTCCACTGAAGTTGGTGTTGAAGGATCATTTTTTCAACGCTAGTAGTCTTTGCTTCTTCCAGTACACTGACATTTGTCCGCCTATCTTCCCAAGTAATTTGCAGGATTTTCCGGAGGCAACGTTGATGAAATCTTTCAAGGAGGTGGAAATGACGTTTATAGATAGTCCATGTTTTGCAGGCATACAATAAGGTTGGCAATACAATGGCTTCATAAACCAGTGTTTTGGTCTTCTTACAAATATCCCGATCCTCAAACACTCTATGTTTCATTCGAGAAGAATGAAAAGGAAAAAGGAGGTTATACCTTCTTCTGGAAAGGACTACCTGAGCAGAATACATGGAGTAGGCTTTGCCATCAAAAATGAGCTAGTGAACTCTTTGTCAGAAGTTCCTACTGGCATTAACGAACGCCTGATAACTCTTCGATTAAAGCTTGCCAATAACCAGCAGGTAACTATTTTGAGCGCTTATGCGCCAACGTTAGATGCTGATGAAGACATCAAGGAAAGTTTTTATACCCAGTTGGACACTCTCCTGTCAGAGATACCTAAGGAGGATAAAAATTATCCTCCTGGGTGATTTTAACGCAAGGGTTGGGCGTAAATTTGATTTATGGCCAGAAACCATTGGAAAAGACGGAGTTGGTAATAGCAACCTGAACGGACTCTTACTTTTGTCTATATGTGCAGAGCATAATCTCACTATTACAAACACGCTCTTTCGACAAACGAATAAGTTTAAAATATCATGGCAGCACCCACGGTCAAAGCACTGGCATCTTCTGGATTATGTAATTGTCCGTGTTAGAGATCGCCGCGATGTACTTCTTACTAGGGCCATGGTGAGTGCCGACGACTGCTGGACAGACCACCGACTAATCCAGTCCACTATGGTTATCAACATTGCTCCCCAACGTAGGCTTCAAGGAAGGAAACCAAGGCGTAAAATGAACATCCACGTCCTTCAAGATCCTATTAAGCAAACTCGTCTTCAATCACTTCTTAAGGAACATCCCGTCCTACAGAACCTCCTGATAACATTGAGGACCATTGGTCTAAGCTGAAAACCTCCATTACTGCAGCTTGTGAACAAACTATCGGATATGAAACTAAGAAACATCAGGATTGGTTTGATGAAAATGATAATGAGATTAAATATATAATTGACCAAAAAAGGAAAGCCTTCCAAATATGGCAAAATGACGGGCACTCAACAGCGATTAAGAACATCAGGGAAACAAAGGAGACCCTTGCCCCTCTCACTTAGCAAGGAACTCAGAGAAAGGTATAAGAACTGGGGTCTGAGTAATGGGAGTCTAGCAGGACAGTCAGGAGAGTCATCCTAAGTCCTAGCACGCTGGTGTGTTGAGACGCAGACCTCTTGCTCACCGCCTGCCTCCACGGGACTATGATTGGCAATCCACTGCAGGGATCACCAATGGACAAGGTAGTAGCTGGGACTTCTTTCTCTAATGATCCCTTTCTCTAACATCCCTCCAGCAGAAGCCTTTCCTCCACCGCTTTTTATCCACAGGCTACTAGGGCAAAAAAGGACTCTTTTCTCTCAGAATTATAGAGTGTGCTTGAAGATAGCATAAGTGTACTTTGTTGCCTGAAATCATTGGGTTTACTGTACCACCAGAAGTAAGACACTGTACCTGCTCTATATTTCATCTATATATATATATACAAGAAGAAGTCCTGACTGACTCATCAACGCCCAGCTCAAACCGTTTAACGTAGGAACGTGAAATTTGGAAGGAACATTGTTTTTATGATGTAGGCACCCACTAAGGAAGGATTTTTGGAAATTCCATCCCTAAGGGGGTGAAATAGAGGGGAGAATTTTTTAATGACTGACTGACTGCTGTGTGCGGGGCATCCATCCGGAACATTAAAAATATGTTATTATTAGTCTGTTTACAATTTATTTATATATATAAAAGAAGAAGTCCTGACTGACTGGGATAATTTGTCTGTGGGGGAAACACTCTTTTAAAATACTATTGTTGTTTATTGTGGTGTTTACGCTGGGTAGACATTGTGTACCTTTCTCACTGACCCCGAATAGAATTTATTAACTCCCTATCTCTTTCTCTCTCTGCTTCAAGCTTTCTCATTTTCATCTCTCTCTCTCTCTCTTTCCTCCTTTTCTGCCTCAAGCTCCATTTTCCTAAATTTTAATTTGTTTTCCGGTTCTGGCCAGGGGGAGTCGGTGTTCATACCACAAATACCTCTTCTACCTTCAGAATATCCGTTTGAATTCAAAAGACAGTTCCCCCTAAAGGTTTGTTTCGCCATGACCATCAACAAGTCACAGGGGCAGACTTTGCAGGTAGTGGGGATTGACCTAAGGGAAGACTGCTTCTCACATGGGCAGTTTTATGTGGCCTGTTCCAGAGTGAGCTCACCTAACTCTCTGGTCATCCTAGCACCTGAAGGGAGAACCACTAATGTAGTTTACAAAGAAGTACTGAAATAGTTTTTTTGTTGTAGGTTGCAGATGCCAAATAAGTAATTTTTAAATTTTTGGTCTGTCTCATTGTCTGTTTCTAATAACACCATGAAAAAATTCATAGACGCATATGAATGGAACAACTATCTTTGTTTCGTAGCCAATATGCCCGGACTAACATCTGCAATAAACATTGCTTATTACATTAAGACATCAACCTGTAAATTATATTTCGTCCAGTTTGGACAAAAAAACTTACGTTTCTTTTAAAAACAATTGTACCAAATCCTAAAATCCACATGAGCGAAGCCACGGGCAACAGCTAGTCTACTTTATAAATGTAAATGTTTGTACGTGTGTGTGTACGTACGTACGTACGTACGTACGAACACCTCACGTGCGTCATATTGGCTCCTACCCGGTTGGACGGATCCGCCCCAAACTTGGCACGCATACTCTCCATCACCCAAGGACAAAGACTGGTGGGTTCAAATCTCCGAAAAACCCTCGCCACGCCTGTACGGCCCAAAATAGATGAGAGCCAATGGCATCACTTGGAATGCACACAGGGGCCATTCAGGAGCGGTTATGCAAATAGCTCCAATGGCATTTAGAATGTTGGTATGCACTGGCACAGGGGCCCAATTAGAGGTGGATATGCAAATCTCTCCTATGTCCAAAAAGAATGTGCATATGAACTGCAGCCGGGGCCTACATGGGGGTGGGGGTGGGGGAATTTCGAACAAACAGTGCCTATAGGAAAATGACGACCCGGGCAACGCCATTGTGTAGTCCCGGGGGGGGGGGCACAGGGATTTCATTGTGTAGTACCGGGGGGGGGAAGCAGGGATTTCATTGTGTGGTCTGGGGGGGGGGACACAGGGAATTCATTGTTGCATAGTCCCAGGGGAGAGGGAAGCAGGGATTTCATTGTGTAGTACTGGGGGGGGGGGGACACAAGGAATTCATTGTTGCATAGTCATAGGGGGGGGAGGAGCTGGGATTTCATTGTGTAGTACCGGGGGGGGGGGAAGCTGGGATTACATTGTATAGTCCCAGGACCGCAGGGATTTCATTGCGCAGTCCCGGGGGAAAGGGAGCAGGGATTTCATTGTGTAGGCTGGGGGGAGCTGGTAGTCCCGGGGGAGCTGGGATTCCGTTATGTAGTCCCAGGGGACCTTACCTATGGAGGGATTCCAAACAGTGGGCAGCTACCTTAAGGAATTTCGAACAAATAGTGCCTATAGGAAAATGACGACCCGGGCAACGCTGGGTAAAAAAAGCTAGTCTTTAATAAAACAACTCTCTTCTTTCTGACATCAGTGTGTGTGTGTGTGTGTGTGTGTGTGTTCAGTGGTGGAGCGAAGCACGCACTTCACCGAGCTGCACGCATCTTTACCCTAGCCAAAGATCCCAAACCTTTTGCAAGAGTGTGGGGTTAGCCTCTCTTCTTTAAAGGGAATCTGTTGTAGCAGTCCTGCTTATATATTTGTAAACGAGGTAAATATTACAAAAATAAATCTCCAATCCAAAGCAAATCAAATGCAGACAGTGCTATCTTTGGAACATATCCTTGCTCAGGGAAATGAGGGCATGCAACAGTATAAATATTTTGAGTCACGAAAGAGATGCAGATGCAATCTGTGCATGTTCGCCTCATTAGGAAACACCCGGACCAGCAGATTTTTTTCTGGTCCTAGTATATTCTGCATGATTATGTGATGACAGCCATTCAACATCCGACACTTTTTTTTTTGCCACTGCAAGAGCTTTTGAGAGGAAAAACCAGAAGTTGAACGCTATTGTGCAATCTTCCAGGAGTTGAGATCTGACAGAAGATCAGATTGATCTCCCCTCCTCTAGTTTCCTGCATTGAGCAGGGGGTTGGACTTGATAGCCTTGTAGGCTCCTTCCAACTCTATGATCTATGAAATCTAAGTCTCATGCTGTCCCTCTTCCCCACCATGATTCCACCCCTTCTCCCCTCCATTATCAGAGAAAAAGGTGGGGTATAAATAGTCAGAGTCTCTGGTGTCAGGTAATATTCTGCATTCGAGCAAAGCCTACCTAGAAAGCAGATTGAATACTTCCGTTCTCCTATCTGTATTGACTGTTCTGTTTATAGTGTGAAATTCCTGTAGTCTATTAGTTCTGCTCCATTAAACTCTTTTGTAACTGACTAGCTTGTGGCTTCTACAAACAAATTCAAATAGAATCCCTACAGACCCAGTTTGCAGGACACGGAATAATGGGCTCAAGTTACAGGAACCCAGATTCCACCTAAACATCAGGACAAATTTCCTGACTGTTAGAGCAATAAGGCAATGGAATCAACTACCTAGGGAGGTGGTGGGCTCTCCCACTCTGGAGGCATTCAAGGTGCGGTTGGACAGACATCTGTCAGGGATGCTTTCACCTGGATTCCTGCATTGAGCAGGGGGTTGGACTCGATGGCCTTGTAGGCCCCTTCCAACTCTACTTTTCTATGATTCTATGATTCTATCCTATGTTAGATGGATTCTGTTATGTTGGGAATGAGCAGCCAAAACCTCAAGCCATGTATAAGTACATGACGTAATTGGGACCACAGAGTCTCTGCATCCTAGAGCAGACACTCTGTGGAATGCTACCCAGGACTCACCTGGTGCAGGATGTGGGCGTCGCCAGTAGCCTTCTCTTCCTGCCCCGGGAAACAGTCTGAGCCATGAAATTGTGTGTGCAATATGTCTGAAGATGTAGCCGAGTTGCAGTTCTGAACTTTTCCCAAGTTCAGAACAGGTCGACTACCATATGATTCCTGCACAACTGTAAATACATTCTTAAGCCTGCCTGTATCCAATCTGCAAGATCTGAGTGAGTAAACTCTGTTTTTAACCTCCAAAAGACTGTTTGTCTTATTGGTAGTGTAAGGGGGAAACCAGGTGAAGATCCAGCCTGTCCAAAAGGGACAGTCTGTATCAACTAAATGCACAGCCCTGCTTTAACCAGCAGCTCCGCATGCACACGTTTTTCGCCTGTAGTTGGGTATACTCTGCTGTGTTTGCAGAAGCAAGAGGAGAGAGATAATATATCACAATATCCTCTCCCAGGTCTTTTGGCAATCCCCAACATGTTAGATACTCAATCCTTTGTTCCTGTAGGACAGAGGTGGGTATTTCAGGTTGCACAATGGCAGCAAAAGTATTGCAAAAAAACAACAACCCGGTGGTCTGCCACCGAATTTTGGCAGGAAACCATTATGGGGCTTACAAGGGACAGATGTAGCTTGTCCTCAAGCTAAATGTATCACTTTTAAACCTCTGTAGTGGTTTGCTGCTAAAAATCAGTGGCAAACTACCAGGGTTTTTGCTGCTGAAATTTAGTGGCAAACTGCTGGGGTTTTGTGGGGGGTGGGGGTGGCCATCACACCATCAAATATCGGTGGCAGGGACCACATAAGAGGCCGAGGGGCTGTGTGTTGCCCACCTCTTCTATAAGATGAGGCTCACCCTAGACCAGCCATAGGCCAGACTATTGACCCAGCTTGTTGACCCTGCATTCACCTGATGAGGATTGCAAAACTTGTTTTCCTGGAACATTATCTGACAGGCTTCAGATATCATTTATCTTTCCTTCCCTACAGAGCCATTCTCGGGCAGTGTTACTATGTGTAGTCATCACCCTTGACTTCTGGGATCACTTGATATAAATGTATGGAGTGCTTTCTTCCTCTTAGCCATAGCTGGATAGCAGCACTGTCAAATTCATTTTGATGGAGGACTAGTGTAGAGTAGATGGCAATATGACAGTGAGTTGTTGCAAAAGCCATCAGGTGCAGTTGACAAGTGCTAAGCTTTCTTGTTTGCTTTCTTTTCTTTTTACCTTGATTCTGAAGGAGGGGGTGGATTCCACTTGAGGATACTTGAGCCTTTGGAGATATTGAGTGTAGTCCATTTAATTCAAGTGAAAAATGGAGAACAAAAATGCAGGTCAAGACCAATCAGCCACCAGCCTCCTGCAGATAAACCTATACAATTTGATGCATACAACATTATGTTTGAAGTAGCATGTCAATTGCTTGCTCCTTTTGTTTTTGATGGTTGCTGCTGCATTTGATGAGATGGCCTTGGACAGTGAGCTGAGACATGCAGGATTTCCAAGTGTGATGTGAATCAGCCTCCAGTGGGTGGCCTTAGAGCAATCACTATCTCAGTTCTTATGAAGATCAGATTTATTTCTTTGTCTCATTTGTCTCATTAAAATGTTTCCAATAGGTGACTCAATATGCACATTTTGTTCTGGAATGTGTCGTGAAAGAGACCCATTTTTATTTTTTTTAAACACAACAGCATCACTTTACTATTTGATATGCAAATGCAGAAAATCCAAACACTCATGCAAGCGTCACATATCTTTCACCAGCTTATTGTTTGAACTATTTCTTCTTTTTTTAAGAGAGCAAGAAAGGGGCAGGGAGAGGATTTTAGTGCAGAATCTTACATTTATGCTAGAATCCTGCAGCCAAAGATTTGACTGGTTATTTCAGGTCAATACGTGACCCATACCTATGCAAATGTTTCCCAGTTTTCTTTTATTTATATTTTAAAAACTGGTATCCTACCTGTTGGATAACTAAAATTGCAGTCAAAACCTATGGCTCATGTTTCACCAGGTAATTGGGTGAAATGGTTAAGATCACTGATACCTTCTAGGGTGGTTTTCCTAGAAGGTACTCATTGAATTATTAACAGCCTGAACAGGAAGTGGGCGTTGCTCCCAGCTTCTTCCTCTTTCTGTTCAGACTCGTAGTGAGTGTGGCACCACCAGGTTGTTGTCTCCACGTGGTCCTTGTAGCAGCATGTAGCCAGAGTTGCTGGTCTGAACTCCACAAGTTCAGACCCCAAGTAACTACAAATGAACTTGTAACCAACTGTAAGAAACGCTTTTAAGCCTGCCTGAATGAAACTGCATAATCTGAGTGAGTAAATGTTACTTTTAACTTTTACAAGACTGTGTCTCTGATTATTGTTCTGAGGGAGAGAAAAGGGGGCAAAACCAGGGAAATCCAGTCTGCCTTAAAGCATCCTGGATTACCAAATGCGAACTGGCTAACACTAGCCAAATCTAAGCTTCTTTTAAGCTGGAAAGGGACTCTGCTGACCTCACTAACGTGAGATAGGAAGGATATTACTCCACAATATATCCTCTCCTAGTATCTTTTTCAAGTCCAAACACTACCAAAACTGGCTGATCATAAACCTTTAAAGCCCTCAATATTCTTTGTCCAGTTTATCTTCTCATATGAGCAACCTCACCCTCCAGCCTCTGCCCGCCCACACAACATTGTCCCTCACCCGTTGTCTGTTCCCCGTCCCCTTTCCCAGGCCTTTTCTATGTCCATCCCCCCCTCCTGTCCCTTCCTGGGCAGGGGGTCTGAGGGTGGTAGCAGTGGGCATAGGCAGAGAGGAATGGAGTGGCCAAGCCTGAAAAAGAATGGGGGGGGGGATAGAGAGATTTCATAGATTTCATAGATCATAGAGTTGGAAGGAGCCTACAAGGCTATCGAGTCCAACCCCCTGCTCAATGCAGGAAACTAGAGGAGGGGTCTCCCATCCAAGTAATAACCAGGCTTGATCCTGCTTAGCTTTCCACACTCAGACAAGCTGAGCCAGCATAAGCCACAGGAAGAACCCTTTCTTTCCATTGCAACTGGGGGGGGGGGGGTTAGGCTGGTGAGAGAAAGAGAGGGATGGATGGGACAGACAGAGCAATCCTATGTACCTCTCCTCAGAAGTAAGTTCCTCTGAGTTCAATAGGACTTATTCCCATGTAAGTGTGCACAGGATTTCAGCCTTAGAAAGGAAGGAAGGAGGATAGATGAGGGAAGTCATCGTTGGTGTGTGTGTGAGTGAGAAGGTCTTTAACAAAGAGCATGGGTCTGTAACAAGAGGGGGACTGTCTCTCAGCCTTACCAGATCTTTGGGGCTCAGACACAACTTCTTTCCTTGCATTCAGTTTCGTGGACAAGTTATTTGTCCTTTGTGACTGGCCACGCCCCTACGGCAGCCATTTGTGTTGGTTCCCCGTGACAGTTTCTCACATTTCGAAATGTGCCCTAAAAGGCTGAGAACTCCTGGGCTAGGCAGTCAGAAAGGCCCAGGAGCTACAGGAAGAGGAGGAGGAGGAGGAGGAGGAGGAGGAGGAGGAGGAGAATCCTAATCCACACTATAATAGACAGATTACATCTTGGATGAGGATATTTGATATGGGAAATATTTTAAAAATGTAATGCCACCAGAATGCCACCATACATATTTAATTTAGAAAAATATGGTAGCTAATTTGATAAACACAGCATTGCACTCTTTTGCTATGTAATAGTGTTTTCAATGTACCATCCCTGCCCTGTAAAACGATTTCTAGCATTTTTTGTAAAAAGGATATCATACCTGTTCATTTAAATAGCATCTCTTCCTGCTGCCACCTGGTGGACTTTAGCAGGAACTTTTCTTGCTCTTCATTCATCAATGCCCCCTTTCATTTAGCAGAGCGTGTTAGAGCAGCTGTATAAACCAATTTGCTCCTTGGTCAGTACTTGCTGACTAAGAGACCCTGTCAGTCATAACAAGTGTGAACGAATGTTGCTGTTGGTGCCTTGGCTGCAAAGGTTTGTTTAATGATCCAACTGGGTTAGTATCTGTATTCCCAAAGTTGTACTGTGGCTTATAGTAATGAAGGGTAATTGAATTTAGTAATGACAGTTTAAATTGCCTGACTGTAGAGAAAGGTCAAGGCTGCAAAATCATCCGATTCTGGTCAGTGCGCAGCCAGCGTCTCATAAATCCCACAGGCCAAAAGCAACTCTGAAAGTTGAAGAATCGGATCTAGGTATAATGGCACACCTTTTTCCATGCCAGAACAATGCATTCTGAGAGCTCGCCTGGGTGTTAAGCCTGCCACAGGAATACTGCTGAAAAACATCTTCCCAGTGGAGAGCCCTCCCCTTGCCACTCACCATGTGGGGCAGTGCCTTGTGAGTTCACCCTCATTCACCGTGATTGGCGGCAGTGGCTCGTGGGCACAACAAAGATCACAGCATGATGAGCCAGTGTGGCATAGTGGTGTGAGAGTGTTTTGACTGGGACTCGGGAGACCCGGGTTCTAGTCCCCGCTCGGCCATGAAACTCACTTGGTGACTTTGGGCCAGTCACTGGCTCTCAGCCTAACCTACCTCACAGGGTTGTTGTGAGGATAAAATGGAGAGGAGGAGGAGGATTAGGCAAGCTGCCTGGGGTTCCCTGCAGGAAAAAAGGTGGGATATAAATATAATAAATAAATTAAATAAATAAATAAATAAATAAATAATGTATTGTGTGGTATGAGAGGTTTTACATGCCACAGGACCATAGACACAGATGGGCCTTTAGGGGCCCTACCCACTCAGGGCAATTTTAAGCCCCTTCCTGAATCTTCAGTTCTCATTAAGATATAAAAGTAACTTGCTAGCCCCTTTATTACTGAAGATCCACAGATAAGGGTACAAGCAGTATTCTACCCAATTAGTTAGTAAGAAGGGAGCCATCCTGTGTTCTCCAGGCCACCCTGGAGAGCTGCTGCCAGTACTGGGCTAGATGGACCAATGGTCTGACCTCAGTATAAGGCAGCTTCCTCTGTTCCTATGAGTTCACAGTATGTTTGCCACAATGTGTATGTAAAGTTTGAAGTGCAAAGGCACTGGGATAGCTAATTGCACTAATAAGGCAACGTTCTTACCATTTAACACAGGTGGGACGCCATCCAATGTGGCTTCCCGTAACCCTCCGAACTCAGAGGATTGTGGACCTCCAGTGGAAGGCAGGAGAAGCGTGGAGGCTAGGATTGCCTCTGCGCTCCCCTCACCCTCCAAAACATTTAGACAGCCGATTTGGGCCATCTAAATGTTTTCTTCCCCTGCTCGCAAGGAGGAGGGTCTGAGGCACCGCCTGGATTCTTCATAGGGCAGCGGGGCCTTGCCCCTCCTCTCCCCGCCCCCCGGAACGCCAGCCCAGTGCCGCCTCCAAAGATGGTCTTCGGAGCCGCAGCCAGCATGGAAAGAACTGCACTGGCTGCGAGGGCAGAGGGAGGGCCCTTCGAAGGCAGAGTCCCCTCTGCAACCTTGGAAGGCTTTTACGAGGTCGGAGTGGGGACTCTGACTTTTCCTATGGCCGGCCAGTGTCTACCGGATTGCACCCTTAAATAATAACATATTGAGCTACCTATATTTAGGGTTCCTGTACTTTTGCTTTGATTCTCTCCCTGCATTTCCACCACCACCACCCCAGCATCCTTAGGCCCCTTACCACATTTTTTTTAAAAAAATACTATAGGTCTGATTATATATGGCAGGGAAGGGGAGAAGAACCAGGGAAACTTTACTATAGGAATGCCATTGTCGGAGTCTCTCCATGCAGGATGTACAGTTACTCGCAATCTAGCTTTAAGGTTTAACAAGCTGTGAGGAGGTGGGAAATGTGGGAAAGAAGAAGTCTTTGTAAATGTGGAATAACCAACAGCCCTTTTTGGCAGGACCCTAGCCATTTAAATGGTCGGTGAAGCACTTCACACATTGTTGTTATAATGTAAGGGTGTGCCAATATGTCTTTTAAGCAGAGTATGTAGGGTCAGCCGATACAATCCACTCCTCATCCTGATCGGTCTCTGATTAAGGTTCCACTTCTGAATTAAATTGCCAGTGAAGCACAAAATCAACTTCTAATTCTGGATAACCTCTTCCCTATCCTCCTCCTCCTCTCAGATTCAAATAAAGTTGCCTTTCTTTTATAATCTAGTCACAAAGCCTGTTCTTTAAATGCTGAAGTGTCTAGTTTATTATAATGACTGGCTGAGTGAATTAAACATTTCCTTCCAGCTACTACTACTATTATCTTTAATAATAAATGTGAACCACCATCATGCACTTTTAAATGTGCCACTTTAATTGATAAGAAATCCTCCCTTCTATGTTCTCCTAAACTGTGAGGGGGCAGATATCTTCCCTAGCTTCTTTAACTGACAGTGACAAAAGAGTCACTGACAGAGAAGAGAGAGAAAACATCCCTTCAGTGCAAATAAAGAATCAGCTATTTCATTAATAGACATCATTGCAAAGTCATCTAATCACTGGGTTTCTTCATCAGTCTGTTCTTCGGTTCTTCCATATAGGTCCTTTAACACTGCTGAGGCATCGCTTTTCCACAATCAGCTGGAAGCAAAATTAAAACAATGGTTCCACGCAACACTTAATATAGTACTATATTATCCAGTGATGCCCATTCCATGGCCAAGATCCTTCTGTAAGTATTCACAAGTCACTCCTGTTTAGCAAACATTAATTAGTAGCTTCCTCCTGACAACATCTGCCTTTGTTATTACTTCCTGTTCAGAGTGGCAGCAGCATTACTGATGAATAATCTCTTAATTGCCCCTTAATTGGTTCATTTCTGTTCACCACAGAGTGGAGGGGAATTTCTTTACTGATTTTCTCTTCGATTTTTTCTTTACATTTTAAATTACAAAATAGCATAATATCACCATTTAATATGAAAAGAAAAAAGAGGAAATAAGTAAATAAAGCCTTCTCCCCACGGTGAAAAAAAGAAATTTATTGATTAAAGTGAAATTAAGATGCTCTCTGCATTAGTAATGCTGCAGCCACACTAAACAGGAAGCAATAACAGAAGCAGAAGCTGCAAGGAAGAAACTACTAATTAAAGGTTCAGTAGCACTGAATAACTTCAATAGCACTTGAAAGAATGGTGCTGCAATTGCATTTTCAAATTAGGCCTGGAAAAAGATGACAATACAGAAAACACTGAAATGTAACACATTGGCAATGACTGCATCTCGATTCTACATAAAAGTGAGTAAACTAAGAATTGCAATTCCAGACTAAACAGTTAGTGTGGAAGCATCCCATATGCATTTTCCATACATGATTATTACATTACAATACCATGGACTACAACTCCCAGCATTCCGGACCACTGGCCATGCTGCCTGGGGCTGATAGAAATTGAAGTCCAAAACATCTGGAAAGGTTGGGGAAAGCTATACAACTCTTTCCCTCCAAGAGTTTTGTAGTGACTGGCTTGAACCCATTGGTAGTTGTACCCTATAAACAACCCCTATTTAATTCACCACCACCCCTTAATTCATTTAGAAAGAGGGACAGCCCTGCTCCTTTATCTTGAGATCTGAACAGCACACAGCAATATCTAAAGATGGGAAAGGAAATGCAAGCACTTTGGTCAATGTCCCCGAATGCCAGTGTCACAATTCCAGCCCAGATAGAGTATGAGCTTTACATTGGCAAAGCAAGTAAAGTGAAAGCCCCAATATTCTCTTCTGCTCCCAAAGTATATCGATGTCCCAGATGGAGATCTGGTTTCTGGAGAACAGGAACACTTCCCAGGCCAAATAAAATGTCCACTTTAGTTAGTTATTTATTTATTTCATTGCTATACCACCCAATAGCCGAAGCTCTCCGGACAGTTTACAACAGTGCTTAAATCAAGGCCAGGATACAATAATACATTTATCATTGCTTTAGCAGAAATACTTTAGTGCAATGCATGCCCCTGATTGCAAAATGAACCAGAGACAAAATCAAGCCATATCGATACAAAAATGTCATCTAGCGGCACAACATTTCCATACTGTTGAGAGTCTAGTTTTCATCCAATGTCTGTTGTTGCAAGTCTCCTGCTGCCCACCTGATGGCCCTGGGTTCCTTGGAGTGAAAGTTTCTGAACCTGACTTCAGATTAAATGGAGAAGGGGGAGCAGATGTGGTGCTTTGAGTCATACACGCAAAGCTTTAGCTGATTTATACATTGCTAAACCTCTCAGCTGCTAGTAAGAAATAAAGGCCATACAAGGACATCAATTTTTCAGCAGAACTTCCCATTGATTTCATAAAACACTTCAATATTCATGACACCATATGGTTCTGAAGTGTTCTTTGGCTTTGCAATGTAATAAGCATCACGACAGAAAGAAGGGCAGTTTTCAAGAGGGATCCAGTTAGTGTGTAGCACCAGTAGTCACGAAGGCAGCCTGCAAATGGATTTCCAGATAGGGAATTCTGTGGATCTAGTGTAAAATGTACGTAGTAATTTCAATCTTAGTAATAAAAAAAACCCCTCTTTTCCTAGTCTGGGTGTGTGATGGGCAATTATGTTAAGCCATTCTTCCTCCCTCTTTATGCTCTGCAACCTAACACATATCCCTTCACTTGCCCCGGAAATGTACATCTCATAATTCATATAAGGTATATTTATTTGTGGCCTGCCTTTCCTTCAAAGAGCACAGGTACCATACATTACATTGTCTTGTTTTGTCCTCACAAGAGTCCTATAAGGCAGATTAAGACCATAAGAGCCCTGATGGATCAAGGCAAAGGTCCATCTAGTTGAACATCTTCCTTCCCAGAGTGGCGGGGAAAAAATGCCTCTGGGAAGCCTAGAAGCATGGGCTTGAAGCTGTCCCCTGCCATGCACCCCATCAACCAGTATTCAGTGGCATACTGGAGATTGTACATAGCCAGCATGACTAATAGCCACTGATAGATCTATCCTTCAGAAATATGCTTGATCCCCTTTAAAGCCATCTAAACTGGAGTCCACAAATTGTGGTAGCAAATTCCATTAATTAATTACGTATTGTATAAGTACGCTTTTTTTGTCTGTCCCACATCTCTTGCCAATCAAGTTCATTGGATGACCCCATTCTAGTATTATGAGAGATTTTATTTTATTTTTATTTATTATATTTATACCCCACCTTTTTCCTGCAAGGAACCCAAGGCGGCTTACATAGTCCTTCTCCTCCTCTCCATTTTATCCTCACAACAACCCTGTGGGGTAGGTTAGGCTGAGCGGCAGTGACTGGCCCAAAGTCACCCAGTGAGTTTCATGGCTGAGTGGGCGGGGACTAGAACCCGGATCTCCCGAGTCTCAGTCCAACACTCTCACCACTACGCCCACTTTCTCCATATCATGCACAGTTTTATAAACCTCTATCATTTCCCCCCTTGTCATTTTTCTACATTAAAAAGTCCCAAATGTTTTAGCCTTTCCTTGAAGGGAAGGTGCTCTAACCCCAGGTTAGGCTTTGAGTATTTCCCTCTCCAATTCTGAACACTTACTCAAATGTCAATCTTCTAACCTTATTAAACATGTAATGTCTCTCCAGGGAGATGGTGTGATTAGCTTAAAAAGTTTGTGCCCTGGAATAGTCTGATCCAGGACCGGTGCAGGGCAGTTTGGCACCCTAGGCTAGGTTATATTTAGCGCCCCCCCTCTCGTGCCGGGGGGGGCTCCGGAGCAAATGCCTGCTTGCCCAGCGCCCCACCCCCCGCCCGCCCGCCCGCCCGCCGCCTCCAGCAGCTACTTTCCCCGCTGCCAGACGGTCGCCGCCGCCGCCGCCGCCGCCGCCGCGCGCTCCTGACCCAGCCTAGCTCCGGGCGCAAAGGAAAGCCGAGCGCGACCACGAGCCCACCTGGCGCCCGCAATCCCCCCCCCGCACTGACCTGGTGGTTGCGGTGCCTTTGTCGGCGAGGCGGCCAGGCAGGGCAGGAGCGCGCCAACGGCGAGGAAGGAGCGCAGCATTTCTGCACCCTCTTCCGCCACGCGCCCTAGGCAGCCGCCTGGGTCTGCCTAGCAGTAACGCCAGCCCTGGTCTGATCCTTGCTGAAGTCCTTTCCCCTAAAAAGTCTGAAGAGTTGTGCTTGTCCTTTTTTTCTGTGCCTGAACTTGCTAAATCCTAGAAATTATATTTGATAATGTTTGTATGTTGGCTCCTATCTCAATAGTATGAATTTGTGTGGTTTTTAATAGGACACACACAGGACTATTCTATAATACATATTCAAAGCCAATCAGTCTACAGTTAAAAGAAATGCATGGCTCTTGAGATTGTTAATCTGCTGTATCTACTTTCAGTTTCGTTGCAGAATTGAGATCTGAGCTTTACACTAAGAGCTTTTCCTTTCCTGCTTTTCACAATTACTCAAGTAGGAAAATATGTTTTCATAGATTCATAGATCATAGAGTTGGAAGGCCAAGACCATCGAGTCCAACCCCCTGCTCAATGCAGGAAACTAGAGGAGGGGTCTCCCATGCCTGTATCTTTCACCTTCATAATAATACTCCATTTTCCCCTCGCTTAAAAAAAAACAAAAAAACGCAGGAAAATGCTCTGAAAAAAACAGAAGAGAAACTGCAGGGTTACAATGACATCTTGCAAGATAGCTTTCCATGGGGAGAGAGTTTTGGACATGGATGAGCATTCAGTTAAATGATAGTACAGTCAGTATTACCACACTTACTTGGGATATGTGTCTCTGTACATGTCTGAAACTTATTTCCATGGTCATAAGCCCTTCGGGAACAACAGATGACTGGGGGAATTTTGACTTGTGCTAGTAGAACCTCTTTCCTCTGTGGCCCCTGGCTCTATTCCTGCTGCAGGACAGGGGCAGTTGTCAGTCTGCTAGAACAAGCCCAGAAACTGGTATGACTACCAAATTAAAAGGAGCACAGCATTGGTAACATGGTTTTTGTTCTGGATAGTGGACCATCCTCATAAGGGGGGGGGGGGCGGACAGAGCCAAGACACAGCAATTTAATGTAGAGAAATTTAAAACCATTTGAAACAGCTAAAACAATAGCAATAAAATACCAGGACCCAAGGAAAACAACTGTTGTCTGTTGCACAAGAATGCTCTGAGTCCTTTCCTCAGAGAACCCAATACTCGAGGAGAGAGAAGCAGCACACCCGGGTGAGGTTTTTCAAAGTTTATTTCTGTACAGAGGGTCCAGCAGGGGTACATGCCCAAATCAAAGCTGAACAAAGGAAGGTAGGGCATGCAAGCCTTCTTATACCTTTTTACACTCATGGGTGGATTCACTCTCAGCAAATCAAATGCATTCGCTAAACTATGCCAACCAATTAGATACATTTCCCCGAATATGACAACAACCAATCAAATACATTTCTTTGAACATGGCGAGTCTTAATCTCTAGTTAGATAGAAGGCCACCTGGCTATTTTCTTCTTGGCTAAGATGATGTTTCTCATGACCTCTTAGGTCACCTGAGATATCAGGCCTGCTACTCTTGGTTCCTTTTATTAATCAAAGGGACTCCTCTTTTGCTTGTATTTTTGGAGTTGGCACTAAGGAATAGACTTTTGGGACCAGATAGCAACTAAAGCGAAAATATGACTATTAGCATACAATTCAGAACAAAGAAATACAATACAATCAAAGCAGGCCCTTCAAGGTTCTCTGTCTGGAATAACAAAGTAGATAAGCAAAGCCAGGTGCAGCAGAAGATGGTATGTGGGCAGAAAGCCAGTTCATCCAGCAGGGGTGCAACAGAGTTCATCAGGGCCTCTGGACTTTTACCTTAACAAGTGCCTATGGACAGCAGGGTGATCTCCCAGAGATTTTAGGGTCTTAGCCCTTGTGGACTGCTCCCTAATGTCATCCCTGCTGGCCAGAGAATGCTGGGACCTGCAGGACCTTTGTCTGTCCAAACATGCATAGGATTTGGCCTCTTATGCAGCTTTAACTCAGACTTCTATCATGCCAGGTCACACTGATCTTTAGGGTTTCAGACTAGGAGTCTCTCCCAGCTTTGGTGAAACTGGGACCCTTCCTTATAATAGAATCATAGAAAAGTAGAGTTGGAAGGGGCCTACAAGGCCATCGAGTCCAACCCCCTGCTCAGTGCAGGAATCCAGGTCAAAGCATCCCTGACAGATGATTGTCCAGTTGCACCTTGAATGCCTCCAGATTGGGAGAGCCCACCACCTCCCTAGGTAGTTGATTCCATTGTCTTATTGTTCTCTAACAGTCAGGATTTTTTTCCTGATGTTTAGGTGGAATCTAGGTTCCTGTAACTTGAGCCCATTATTCCGTGTCCTGCAAACTGGGATGATCAAGAAGAGATCCTGCCCCTCCTCTGCGTGACATCCCTTCAAGTACTGGAAGAGTGCGATCATATCTCCCCTCAGTCTCCTCTTCTGAAGGCTAAACATGCCCAGTTCTTTTAGTCTCTCCTCATAGGGCCTTGTTTCCAGTCCCTTTATCATCCTTGTTGCCCTCCTCTGAACCCTCTCCAGTTTGTCTACGTCCTTCTTAAAGTGTGGTGCCCAGAACTGGACGCAGTACTCAAGATGAGGCCTAACCAGTGCCGAGTAAAGGGGAATTATCACTTCCCACGATTTGGAAGCTATACTTCTATTAATGCAGCCCAAAATAGCATTTGCCTTCTTTGCAGCCACATCACATTGCTGGCTCATATTCAGTTTGTGATCTACCACAATTCCAAGAGCCTTCTCACTTGTAGTATTGTTGAGCCAAGTGTCCCCCATTCTGTAACTCTGCATTTGGTTTCCTCTCCCTAGGTGCAGCACTTGGCATTTATCCCTATTAATTTTCATTCTGTTATTTTCGGCCCAGCGCTCCAGCCTATCGAGGTCACTTTGAATTTTGTTTCTGTCTTCCAGAGTATTAGCTGTTCCACCCAACTTTGTGTCATCTGCAAATTTGATAAGCATTCCCTGTACCTCCTGATCCAAGTCATTAATAAAAATGTTGAAGAGCACTGGGCCCAGGACCAAGCCCTGCGGTACCCCGCTCGTTACCTCTCCCCAGTTTGAGAAGGAACCATTGATAAGCACCCTTTGAGTCCGATTCTGTAGCCAATTGTGGATCCACCTGATAGTTGTTCCATCTAGCCCACTTTTAGCTAGCTTGCTAATCAGGATATCATGAGGCACTTTGTCGAAAGCTTTGCTGAAGTCCAGATATATGATGTCCACAGCATTCCCACAGTCCACAAGGGAGGTTACCCGATTGGCTTACGATTCCCAGTATCAGAAGTCTTACTGTGTTTGGCTGGGTCCTTATTATTAAGATGGATTTCTTAAGATCCATCTTTTGCCTGTCTGCTGTCTGAAAACAGCTGGTGGAAGGAATTTGCCTCTCGCCTCTTAGCTTACTTGTTTACTTGAAAGGTGGCCTTCATTACATACTACAGAACAAAGACACAGAGAACAAAATAGATAAAAACTATATTTTGCAAGGGAACAGTGTCTGGGCCTGTTCCAGCTGGTAGGACCTTGGCAGGCTTTAGTAGCCTTGACCAGGAGATGAGTGGAACAATGGCATTGTTAATTTAAAACTAAGGCTTTACATATGGTGATGCTCTGTACCTGAGCCTGTTCAATACACGTGTCTACACTTTGTATATACACCATGTCCATTTTTCTAACAGTCTTCATTGCTTTAGGACTCAGGTGACTTTGGCTTTTGTGCATTCAAGAATTCCAGGGCAATTAGGTTTAGGATATTCCCTTTTCCATGTCAAGGAATGATAGCAGTTCAGGCACAGCTAGGCAAATGAGACAAAATGGAGACAATCTGGCAACACAGGAAAACTGTACCATGTTGGCCTTTTTGTGCCTTGCTCCATAACTTTACATAATTTCTAGAAATCCCACAAAATTGGATGAATCATCATATTGATATGAGTGCTGTTGCTTTGGTACTAATTCTGAACTTTTAGGTGGTTTTGATTTGGTAAGTTTTTTCATTTAGCTTTTGTATGTGTTCTGTCTCGAATATTATAATTAAAAGTTGGAATTAAAATGCTTAGTGGTGCCATTAACACCAGACCACCAGGCAAGTCTGTGGCCCCACAGCCCAGTGGCAGCTCAGAGGGTCCCCAAACAATGCCAGAGAGACAGCAGCACTGGAAAGCCACAGCACACTAGGAAGAGGAGCACTGCGCCCGCCGAAACTGCAGCCACACACCATTTTAATTTAAATAATTTCCCCCAGAGCAAGAGTGTCAACTACTTCAACCAATCAAATGCCACTGTGGTAAAATAATTTCAGTATATGATTTCTACGGTATATAATCACATAACTTGCAATAAATATTTCCTATGCTTTTACTTGTATGTAATCCTATGCTACTCTGTATGTAGAAAGTTCTATCTCACATAATGCTAATACAAAGGGCCTCTAAGGGGCCTCTTGATTTCTTGTGAACTGTTGAAGTAAACCTGTTTCTAACAGTTAATTGGTATTGAGATAAGGAGAAGTTACTTCAAAGATGCCTTTCACTCCCTAAAAACTCCTCAGTATACACAGGTCAATTAACTGTTATTTACTGCTTGAAAGAGAGACCAGATATTGTAAAAACATCATTATGTCACAGTAGAAAGAAAGAATGAGCTCACCTTGTAGAATTTGTTAACACGCATGCGCGAAAGTAAGACGCTTGTAGAAAGAGTATAAGAATGCTTGTATTTCTAATGGTGGATTTGTCTCACTCTGCTTTGGAGTGGAACCATACAGCGCTGTATTTGAATAAAGGAATTCTTTTTACCCGCTCTGGTTGATTTATTGGGCCATAAGTCAGCTGGAAAACGAACCAAGGAAGTGGCTTAACTTCCTTACCACACCACCTTTGAGGTTGCACTGCTAATGAGGGCACTGGAGCAAGGAAGGAGCAGGCCAAGCCTGCTTCACCCGCCCCTCTTCCTGTTCCTGTGTCCTCATAACCCCCAAAGTGGTGCCTGATTGGCCGAGGTCGCTGCCACTCTTGCTCTGTGGGAAATCATTTAAGTCAAAATGGCATGTGGCTGCAGCCTCAGCCTCAGACGGTGCAGCAGTCTGCTTCGCGGAGCCTACCAGCAGCCTTGCCTACCAAACCAGCCAGGGAGAAAGGAGAAAGTAGCAGTGGCAGGAGGGTGGGGGTGAGAGTGAAAGAGGAGAGTGTCCCCACTACCTAACAAATGGCTTTTAAAAATGGGGCAGCCAGAAGGCATTTTGCCCAGGGGCCCTCAAACCTGGCAGTGTGCCTGGAAATGTTGAAAATGAATGGAAAAAATCATATTCCCTCTCTTCCCCCCCACCCCAGTTCTACTATAGCCATTTAGCAGATGGTCAGATATATTATGGATGCCCCAATAAATTTGTGAATATCTTGCGACTTCTCCATGACAACATGACGGCAACAGTTTTGGACAACAACGGCTCTCATGGTGCTCCATTTAAAGTGGGATCAGGTGTTAAACAGGGATGTGTTATCGCCCCAACATTATTTGCCATTTTCATCGCCATGGTTTTACATCTTGTCAAGGGGAAACTTCCCACCGGTGTGGGAATTATATATCGAACAGATGGAAAGCTTTTTAATCTCAGCAGGCTGAAAGCAAAAAGTAAGGTAATTACAACCTCCGTTGTGGAACTTCAGTATGCTGATGATAATGTGGTCTCTGCACATTCAGAGGATGATCTCCAAACTATCCTAAATGCTTTTGCAGAAGCATACGAAAAACTTGGTCTCTCACTTAACATCAAAAAAACCAAAGTGCTTCATCAGCAAGTGCAAGCCAATCCTTTGGTGATGCCATCTATCCAGCTTGGCGGGACAATACTGGAAAATGTCGATCATTTTCTCTATCTTGGCAGCTATCTTTCTGTTACAGCTAACATCGACAGTGAAATCCAGCATCGTCTGAGCTCCGCAAGTGCCGCATTTTCTCGAATGAAACATAGAGTGTTCGAGGATCGGGATATTTGCAAGAAGACCAAAACACTGGTTTATGAAGCCATTGTATTACCAACTTTATTGTATGCCTGCGAAACATGGACTATCTATAAACGTCACTTCCACCTCCTTGAAAGGTTTCATCAACGTTGCCTCCGGAAAATCCTGCAAATTACTTGGGAAGATAGGCGAACAAATGTCAGTGTACTGGAAGAAGCAAAGACTACTAGCATTGAAAAAATGATCCTTCAACGCCAACTTCAGTGGACCGGTCATGTTGTTCGAATGCCTGACTGCCGTCTCCCAAAGCAGTTACTTTACTCCCAACTCAAGGATGGAAAGCGGAATATCGGTGGTCAATATAAGAGGTTTAAAGATGTTCATAAGGCTAATCTAAAAAAATGCAATATAAACATCGAAAACTGGGAAGCTCTGGCCCATGAACGATCTAAATGGAGGTTGGCCTTTCACAAAGGTTCCATGGACTTTGAAGAAGCCCGAGTGCAAGGTGAAAGGGAGAAACGTGCTAAGCGAAAAGCACGTCAAATGAATCCTTTACAGGACCATCTTCTATCTGGTAACCTGTGTCCTCACTGTGGGAAGCTGTGTGGATCTAGAATTGGCCTCCACAGTCACTTACGGACCCATCGCTAGAGTCTACACAATCTTCTTTAGAATTTCCTCCTTTTATCCCGGAAGACAATCTTACTCGGTCACGAGTGATCGCCTGATGATGGAGTCGAGAGACTCCTATTTTCTAGGTAGAGAACAAAGGCTGGGAAATAGTGTCTTCCTCAACACCGTTCAATGAGTGTAAGCAAAGCAGCTGAGGCTTGGTCATACTTTTCTCCAGCTCTCTATTTTGCTGGGCCTGAACTGAAGTCATGGGAAAGAACAGACAAAAGGATCCTTGGTGAATCAGGGCCAGTCCAATAGATTTCGCTGCCACAGGTGGAATAGCAAATGGTATCTCCTCTCCCCAAGTCAGTGTGCGTAGTACTCACAGCTGGCCAAGTTATTTTGGTATGTGAGACAAAAAAATTCACAACGGCCTCTCCCTGTAAGCGTACAACAACAACAAATTAATTAAATAACAATTTGTTGTCCTTTCGTAACACCCAAGATTAGCTGCCTGAGGCAGATGTCTCACTCTACCTAGGATCTTACTGTGCATCTTTGTCAGAAACTCATACACGTCCCAGAAGATCTCTCTTAATGGGGCATACCTTTAAGCAACTTGCTACAGCTTTTCAAAATCCTGAAGTTCATTAAAACTGAGGATATGGGGCAGATTTTGTGACACACAACACACCCTTAGAGCACAAAAGAGAAAATCAGGAGGGCTATATCTTTGATTCAGATCTTAGGTTGCTTTCTTTGTTTCAGAATCAGATTTAAAGCCTCCATCTAGCAAACTGCATCCAGATTGCAAGCTTTTCTGGCAGGCAATCTTCAGATCCTTTGAAAGGAAAAATTATGTTCACACTCTTGGCTGCGATAAGGCTGTTTGTTCATTTGCTATTTACGTTCCACTTACAAGAGAGAGGGAGGGGGTGTTTGCCTGTCTTTATAATACTCAGTGGCACTATGTTATGTGTCCCTTGAGATAAGCGGAGGAGGATTTTCTTCTGGACTCTTAACTTCTTTGCTTTGGAAGAATTGGATTGGCTAAATGATAGTAGTAACTCGAGAGGGCTAATATATGTATTTCGTGCATTTCCAGCTGAGTTGCCCGGAGCACTGTACAGTAACAGAAGCAGAACAGACACTTAAAATAACATCCACCAAACCAAAATATAACTTGCAGTTCACAGTCCAATCCAAAACAAAGAAAACAGATTAACAATTAAAACCTTGTCTAAGTCAATCCATTTGTTACTGCCTTTTTGAGCCTAGAAGGAGCTGACGAAAACCAACATTCACGGTGCTGCTTTGAATACAAAGAAGAAGTGTAAGTAACCTTTTAGTAGTAAAAGAGGTCATATTTGCCTCAATCCAACAGGAGGAAACACATGCACAAAAGGTCGCTACACATGCATTCCTCCAGGATGAGAAGACCAATCCAGAACCAGAGCTTCATGTCCAGACTGACTCTCAGTCAGCATCTCTGTGAGAGTACCAGTCATCACTTCCGAGGGCTGGGTTTGTCGGTGCGACAGGTTCCTCCTATTGGTTACAATCCCCCAAAAGATACAATAAATCAGTTAAATGCTTGATTTTGGTGGGATTTAGACATGGTTTGCTTTCTTGCACACACATGCATACGTATGTTGTTTAGGTCCAGTGTGTATCCAAACGCGACCTGGTCCAATAATATGACTATCATGCTTAGTGCCCGTTCTGTTTGAATCACAAAGTCATTTTGCCATGTTATGTTCACCTAGTTTCTTTTGGGCCTTGTTCCTGTTAGATCCCTGTTGACCTATATTCAGATGTTGGCTGGTGTGTTTGTGTGTGTGTGTGCTGTTTTACTCTAGACACATTGGCACATGTTCTCCAGTTCCATTTAGAACTTCGCTTCTTGGAGGTCATCTCATGCCTGGCTCTTAAGAGATGCAGCTATAGTATGTAGACCTCAATTTGCTTTTACTGTACTGTATTACTCAGAAGCACCCATGGCTGGCCCAAGATATTTTGTTGCCTGAGGCAAAGGACAAGATGCCCCACCCCATTCCATGTACAGTACCGGTAATTCCTTGGATTGCAAGTAACTTGGTTTGAGAGCGTTTTGCAAGACAAGCAAATTTTTAAATATTTATTTTTAAAAATTTGACTTGATATACAAGCGACGTCTTGCAATACAAGTACTGCAGTACGGCTTAAATTAAAAATCTCTGTACAAATTTTTTGGGGGGAATTTCGTTTTGATATAAGAGTATTTTGGATTACAAGCACGTTTCCGGAATGAATTATGCTCTCAATCCAAGGCATGACTATACATAAACCAAATGAAGTGGCAGTCAAATCTTACTTCAACACTGGTGAGAGGACAGTGTTTTCCGCTGCACCTGAAGACAGCAGGCTAGGTTAGGGGTTAGGCTGAGTGGCACAGACCACTATACCCTCCAGCAACTCATTGCCACTCCCACTCCCCCAGCATCTGCTACCTGAGGCAGCTGCTTCACTCTTCTTAATGATAGGGCCAGCTCTGGAAGCAGCCTTCTGTGTAAACATGACCCCAGCCGGGAGGAATCCATCAAAACTTGCTCAAGTCTTGGAGCAGAAGGAGGCACCTCCCTATCTGTAGGCTGCCTCCCTGAACATGGGCCCCACTTTTTCTTCTTTTCAAAACCCACCTTTTCCAAGAGGCTTTTGGCAACACCTTCACCATAGCCCTAGCACAGAGGGGTTGAACACCTTCACCAGAGGGGTTGAACACCTTCACCATAGCCCTAGCACAGAGGGGTTGAACCTCAGGCCAAATCCAGCCTGTTTGTGGTTCCAATAAAGCGCTCGGGGTTTCCCAGATACAGTTATCAGTCCAGCCCAAATATTGTCTACTCTAGCTTCCAGCAGCTCCCTGGGGTCTCAGGCAGAGGTCTTTCTCTGCTACCTGATCCTTTTAACCAGAGATTCCAGGAATCAAAGCTGAGATCTTCTGCTTGCAACACATGCGTTCTACCACTGAGCTGTGGTCCCTTCCCCTTTATACCTGCGTCACATCCGTCTCCCCCACCCCACTCTCAGCAACACTATAAGCAGTTTGGATGCTAATTGAGGATGGGGGGTGGCAATTCAATCAGCGCTAAAATATTTATCCTGTGAAAATGGTCAGGTAAAATTCCCTTGTGTTGCTTTTACCTACTATTTATTTATTTATTTATTATATTTATACCCCGCCTTTTTTCCTGCAAGGAACCCAAGGCGGCTTACATAATCCTCCTCCTCCTCTCCATTTTATCCTCACAACAACCCTGTGAGGTAGGTTAGGCTGAGAGTCAGTGACTGACTGGCGACTAGAACCGGGATCTCCCGAGTCCCAGTCCAACACTCTCACCACTACACCACATTACATTAAAAGTAGCAAGCATCTAAAGAATCTAAAGCCCTGCCCCAAGACAGGATTTCTACATATAAACAGCCCCCTTCCCCATATTAACTCACCTAGTGCTGACCAGTGTGCCACATGTAGGCCCAAGCTAAGTTGTCAACAACAACTAAGTTGGCTTCAAGTAACACAGATCCAAACTACAAAGGAAGGCTCACGATCCAATCAGGTTTGGGTGGGGGGATTCCTTATTTAAAACATCTGCATATCATCCAGAATCTTGCATGACAGTTGTTCTTGTGCTTAGTAAGCAATTGCTAGACTTCTCTCCCACCATAGTTTGCATGATGGTTTAGAAACAAGTCAGCATTTCAGATGTCCAATGCTAATGCTCTTCAGATGGAGACAAACACAATGAACATAAATTATAGGTCAAATGAAAACTCAATATCATTGAATGATCTGCCATCTTTATAGACATGGGCCCATAGCAATTAGGATGTCTGTGTGGCTTAAAAAAAAAACCCCAAAAAACAATAATACACTGATGGTTGCAAAATGTTCTCTGGATTAATTGGCCTTGGCAGCTTACACACTCACATGATTTTTTATTTTATTTTTTACATTTTTGCCCATCCTGACAATCATTCCATGCTGCAGGCAGTCTTTGCCTGAGCTGTCTGCCTTTATAAGCATCACATTATTCTGGCTTTTTGAACATCAGAGAGCTGCAGTTTGCCTCTCAGCATCCAGAAAGGTTTAATCTTGTCCTTATTTATGTGCCATTGTCGAGTGAAGCAGCTCCATTCTTAGGGAGGAAGGATTAAGTGGTAAGAGCAGCATTGTGGGAAGGAGGCAAGGGATGCATTTGCGTGGTATGTGCGTAAGCTGCAATGCTATCCACGTACATTTATACTACCTTTAGTACAGCTGCAGCACAATCACCAGGGCATCTAAGTGCAATGATCTCTGCAGAATTTGTGTGTGTGTGTGTGTGTGTGTGTGTGTGTGTGTGCATGCGTGCGTGCGTGCGTGCGTGCACGGGGGGGGGGTGTTTTCAAATGCAAAAGCACAGATGTTAGTGTGAAGACATACAGGAGCATAACGAGGACTAGAGAACTGCAACACAATAATTGCTTGCCACAAGGCCATTTCAGGTTAAAGAAGTAAATCCACTTCACAAATGTTTATGGGGCTTAATCCAATTCCAAGTGAAGCAAATGGCCAAACTGCCTGTCACTTTAGAGCTGCCTCAGCTACCAAAAAAATAATAATAAAGATCTTTTATCACAGGACAGCGTGCTCAGCCAATAAGATATATGGCCAAAGCAGACAGTCAGAGACATTGGACAAACATACCAGGGACCAAAACAAATCATATAGTCCACAAAGAGCTATGCTGTGAATCTAAAATGAAGATGCATTGTCAACAGTGATCATTTGGAGATACTCTGTGTTCCAAACACCTGCTCCAAAGGCTATTTTTGGTTTTCTACTAAAACGATAAAACCACTCTGAAAGTGCTATTACAGCAGCACAATCCTATGAATGCCTACTCAAAAGCAGGTTCTAGTGTGTTTAGTGGGGCTTACTCCCAGGAAAACTGGCATAGGATTACAGCCTTAGAGGATCTTTTCCTAAAGAAATGAAAGAAAACCCTAATGTAGGGTAAAATAGTATACATATAGATCACCGTTTTCAGAGTTGTATTAACCAACACACTGCATTTCATTTTAGATTGCTAGTCTGTTTTTTCTACTCTTATTGCTTATTCACACCCTTTTGGAAACCAAATGGAACAATTATTTCTAAAAGCATAGTTTCCAGAAAAGAAAAGCAGCCTTTCTGGGGGACGGGGGGGGGGGGGACGGACTAATTTAAAAACAAATAATATAATTATACTAATAATATAAAAACTGATACTAGTTTTTAAACAGGACCGGTGCAAGGCAGTTTGGTGCCCTAGGCAAGATCAGATATTCAGCGCCCCCCCCTTCCCACTTGAGAGCGCTGTATTTTTTTTCAAGGCGTTTCTGGCGCCCCCTTTAGCCCTGCGCCCTAGGCAGCTGCCTAGTTGGCCTAATGGTAGCACCGGCCTTGTTTTTAAACATAATACTCAAGAAATTTATTATTTTTTAAACCCTGGAAGATCATCATTCCATCATTTCTGCAGTGCTTCTGGAAGATACACGTTTGGGGTTTAACTGGGTCTCAACTGAGAAGAAAAACTTTCTCTGCAGGGTAGCTACTGAGAAAAAACTTATTGTTTGCCTTTATAGCGATAAAATTGCAAGTGTAACCAACTTTTCTACTATGCTAGAACATAGGAAGCTGCCTTAAATGTCCCTCTCTCCCTTCTTATGTCCCTGCCAGGTCCTTGCGGTCCTCAAGGAGCACTTCTGATGGTGCCGCATGCTCCTGTGGTTTGCCTCAGGAGTACCTGCAACAGAGCATGTTGCAACATCTGCCTTCTGGGACATGCTTCCTACAGACATTAGACAGGCTCCTTGAGTTTTGATCTTTAGAAGCCTGCATAACAGGGCTTTCCCTGAGGTGTGACCCCGCCAGTATAGTTAGAGTTTCATTGCTGACCAGTGATATTTTATTTTATTTTTATGGTGATATTTTCTTGGTTATACTATTGTTGTTAACTGCTTTGATAGTTCACTGGAAAGCAGTATATAAACATGTGTAATAATAATGAATAAAAATTATACCAATCAGATAACTGGCTCATCTAATCCAGTATTATCCAACCTGCCTGGCAGTGCTTCTCCGGGTTCTCAAGCAGAGAAACCTTTCCCATCACCTCCCACCTGAATTTCTTTTACCTGGAGATGCCAGGGATTGAACCTGGACCTACCACTTTGCTATTGTCCCTCCACCATCCAATCTGCTAGATTCCCTTTGTGACGAGTTAGTGGATGAAGTGGCAGTTTCGGGAACTCTGGGGGAAAGTGACCATGTTATACTTGAGTTCTTGATTCTAACAGAAGCAAAAGCTGAGTGTAGCCAAACACGTACCCTGGATTTTAGGAAAGCCAATTTTAACAAACTCAGAACAATGATTAGTAAGATCCCATGGCAAGTGACTCTCACGAGAAAGGGAGCCCAGGAGGGGTGGGAGTTTTTAAAAAAGGAAATTTTAAAGGCACAATTGCAAACAATTCCCACAAGGAGAAAAGGCAGAGGGCAACAGAAGAAGCCAATGTGGCTTCACAATAAACTCAAAGATGACCTGAAAACAAAAAAGGACACGTATAGGAAGTGGAAGGAAGGACAGGCTACAGGGGAAGAGTACAGGCAGGTAGCACAGAACTGCAGGAATAGTGTCAGGAAGGCTAAAGCTGAGAATGAGCTAAGGTTAGCGAGGAATGCTAAAAGCAACAAAAAAGCTTTCTTCAGATACATGCACAGTAAAAGACAGAAGAAAGAACTGGTGGTTCAACTACGCAATGAGGATGGCAAATTGATAACAGAAGACAAAGAAAAGGCAGAAGTGTTCAATTCCTACTTCGGCTCGGTCTTCTCCCAAAAGAGGGTCTATGACCCCCCTGGCAAACCTGAAGTGCAGACTGAAGGGGCAGAATTGCAGCTTGAGATTGATAGACAAATGGTCAAGGAGCACCTGATTACTCTGAACGAGTTTAAATCTCCAGGGCCTGATGAGCTGCATCCTAGAGTAATAAAGGAACTGGCAGAAGAACTCTCAGAACCACTGTCTATTATCTTTGAGAAATCATGGAGGACAGGTGAAGTGCCAGACGACTGGAGGAGGGCAAATGTTGTTCCCATCTTCAAAAAGGGCAAGAAGGAGGAACCTGGGAATTATAGGCCAGTCAGTCTGACATCAATCCCCGGGAAGATTTTTGAGCAGATTATAAAGAAGTCAGTCTGCAAGCACCTTGAAAACAATGCAGTGATTACTAGAAGCCAGCATGGATTTGTCAAGAACAAATCCTGTCAGACTAATCTGATCTCATTTTTTGATCGGGTAACCTCCCTTGTGGACTGTGGGAATGCTGTGGACATTATATATCTGGACTTCAGCAAAGCTTTCGACAAAGTGCCTCATGATATCCTGATTAGTAAGCTAGCTAAGAGTGGGCTAGATGGAACAACTATCAGGTGGATCCACAATTGGCTACAGAATCGGACTCAAAGAGTGCTTATCAATGGTTCCTTCTCAAACTGGGGAGAGGTAACGAGCGGGGTACCACAGGGCTCGGTCCTGGGCCCAGTGCTCTTCAACATTTTTATTAATGACTTGGATCAGGAGGTACAGGGAATGCTTATCAAATTTGCAGATGACACAAAGTTGGGTGGAACAGCTAATACTCTGGAAGACAGAAACAAAATTCAAAGTGACCTCGATAGGCTGGAGCGCTGGGCCGAAAACAACAGAATGAAATTTAATAGGGATAAATGCCAAGTGCTGCACCTAGGGAGAGGAAACCAAATGCAGAGTTACAGAATGGGGGACACTTGGCTCAACAATACTACAAGTGAGAAGGATCTTGGAATTGTGGTAGATCACAAACTGAATATGAGTCAGCAATGCGATGTGGCTGCAAAGAAGGCAAATGCAATTTTGGGCTGTATTAATAGAAGTATAGCTTCCAAATCGCGGGAAGTGATAATTCCCCTTTACTCGGCACTGGTTAGGCCTCATCTTGAGTACTGCGTCCAGTTCTGGGCACCTCACTTTAAGAAGGACATAGACAAACTGGAGAGGGTTCAGAGGAGGGCAACAAGGATGATAAAGGGACTGGAAACAAGGCCCTATGAGGAGAGACTGAAAGACCTGGGCATGTTTAGCCTTCAGAAGAGGAGACTGAGGGGAGATATGATCGCACTCTTCCAGTATTTGAAGGGATGTCACACAGAGGAGGGCAAAGATCTCTTCTCATTCATCCCAGTTTGCAGGACACGGAATAATGGGCTCAAGTTACAGGAACCTAGATTCCACCTAAACATCAGGAAAAATTTCCTGACTGTCAGAGCAATAAGACAATGGAATCAACTACCTAGGGAGGTCGTGGGCTCTCCCACTCTGGAGGCATTCAAGGTGCAGCTGGACAGCCATCTGTCAGAGATGCTTTGACCTAGATTCCTGCATTGAGCAGGGGGTTGGACTCGATGGCCTTGTAGGCCCCTTCCAACTCTACTTTTCTATGATTCTATGATTCTATGACCTGATACTAACCCTAAAAGGTGTGATCCTCAAATGAGCCTCCCCTTCTGTTGATCTGTGCTGGAAAGGTCCTGCTTATTATGACAGCTCTGGATGTTATAACATCCAGAAGAAAGCTATCACAATACAAGATATTCATGCTTTTGCTTCCTGCTGCTTGCTGTATCACCTAGAAAGGGACTGTGTGCATTTCAGAGCAGAGGAGAGGCTCAGAAACAGCTGTAGAAAAAAACCAAACATGAAACAAGATTAGGCTCCCCATACATTTTGAGAAAATCTCTTTATCAAGGGGATCTATGAATTATACACTCTAAATATATATATAGAATTGCAAAATTGCATGCTCTAGAGCAGGGCTCTCCAACCTTGGGTCCCCAGATGTTGCTGGACTACAGCTCCCAGAATCCCTTGCCATTGGCCATGCTGGCTGGGTATGCTGGGAGCTGTAGTCCAGCAACATCTGGGGACCCAAGGTTGGAGAGCCCTGCTCTAGAGTCTAAAAGGACTACACCAAAATTAATAAACTTTATCTGACCAATTCTACAACACTCAACCATAATATACTACATGTAAACACAACAGGCAGTATCTAAGTTGACACTAGCGTGAATCTAAATTATGTTGCGTTAGTGTAAGTGACCTTTAGCACAACTCCAATAGCATTCGCTGGTGTAATGGGTTTTCAGGGGAACTATATCATTGTCAGTATATATTGCATAAAACCTTTGAAACAGTATCACAGTCCTATCAGAGTTGTTACTTCAAATTTCCTTTATGATAAAACTCAAAACCGCCTTCAACACTTCTTTAAAAAAAACCTATTTGGGACAACTTCTCTTTCAGATCACCTAAGCAGACTAAAATATAACCGTCTCAAGAGGATATATATATAAGGTTCTCCTCTAACCCAGGAGTCTAACTACAGGCAGATAACATAGGCTTCAGATCATATTAACAGGTTTCCCTTTCAGATGTGGCAGCATATTTATCTGAACCCTCCTTTAGAGCCCCCTTCATCTAGGAAGAACCAGCCAGTAATTTTGGCAAGAGAGCCACACCTTTTCTGTATGAGCTCTAATAATTTGGAATGCTTTGTCCTGCCAGATACAACCTGCAAACCTTCAGAAAAGCTGGAAAATGTAAAATGTTCCTGTTTTGTGACATAGTTTGGTTTATGGCAGGGATGGGGACTCGGACTCCAGGACTCGACTCGTGAGTCGGACTGAGTCCCCCCTCTGACTCAAGTCCCAATATTTTTAATGGGACTCGAGACTCGACTCGGGACTCGAGACCAAGGACTCCTCAACATCCCTGGGCTGTGCCAGAAGGAGTGGAGAGAAGTGCGATCGCCAGCGAAGATTTTTTTTAAAATCATTTTCCTAAAATGCAACCTTTCAGACATTTTGGGTTTGGCTGCCTCTGCCTGCCTGTTTGGGGGTTCCCTGCCTCCTCTGCCTGCCTGGTTATTTTGGGTTTGGCTGCCTGGTCTGTTCTTGTCAAAATCAGTTGCAGAGTTTTGAAATAAAAAGGCACACTTCTTGTGCCTAGAATTTATTTAAGCCACACATCTGAAGTAGCCTTATTTGAGGGGGGGGGCAAAACCCAATTGATTTTAACAGGGACTCATGGAGTCAGCTTTGGGAGTGACTCGGGACTCGGGAGTCACCATTTTGGACCAAGGACTCGGACTCGAGACTCGGGTCCAAAGACTCATGACTCGACTCGTGACTCGAGACCAAGGACTCTTCAACATCCCTGGTTTATGATTTTACTGGATTGAGCTACTGTACTCTTTTCTCTCTCTCTCTTACATCTCATGAGATATGTGTTTAGCCTTATTTTGGATTTAAAAAAAAAAAGTTGCCCTTTTTAGCATGTGTTAGCCCCCTTTTATATAGAGAAGGGAAGCTACACATCTTAAAGAAATAAATACAGCATATAGGTGCTTCATCTTCCAATCCAACCCTTCTGATAACCCTTAGATAACCCTTCAGCGGCATCTAAAAATTGATGTATGTTGCCTGGTGGCAAACTTTATAGCTCATTTTAGATGTTGTTACTTGGTTACTACAAAACTTCAACTGATGTATGTCAATTTATCTTTACATAATACTGTTTTCTGTATTTCATTTTACCAGATAGTGTTCCTTGTTCTTAGCAGCCTTATGCTACAATGTTATACACATTTACCTGGGAGTAATTACGTTTAATGGGGTTTACATCTGAGTAGACATGCATGGGCTAGTGCTGTTAGGGTGCATTCATGCTCTCCATTAAGGCTGCGACCCTAAGCACACTTACTTGGAAGTAAGTGGGACTTCCGAGAAAATACGCATAGGATGATCAAGTTTCATATCTCACTGACTTCCGTGGAACATGGACATGAGTAACTGAAAAGTAAATATAAATGGGTAGCATTAGATTATTAGTAGTGCAACTTTTTGCAAGTAGAAAATGTGGGAACTCCCTTAAGGAAACAAAAAAACATTCTCAGAAATGTGGATTTCTAAACATTATTAGAAACAAAACAAAAACATTAATATTGAATTGTCTATAAAAGGTAAAAGCTGTAGAAATGAACATTCCCTGAGTCATTTAAAGTGTTTTTTCCAGATTAAGATATGTGAAGTTGTGTCCTGACTGAGAAAGAAAATGTTTGAAGCATGTCAAGCAATTTTCCAATAATAACAAACTGATATTTTGAAACATTTTTTTAGTTTGGGGGGGGGGGTTGGCACTGCCACTCCCTTATCTCGTCCCTTATAGAACACCTAGAGACAGCCTGTGTCTCTGCCTTCAATCCTAAATTCACTACCCACAGAAGTCTGACATTTTCAGGAGCTGAACAGTATAGTACAGTCATAAAGAACTGTGCTGTTAATTTGTTTGGACAGAGTTGTGGGAACAGATTATGAATAAATCACAAAATCATTAGTGGCACTGAGATATCTGTTTAATTATGTTGATTAGGCCTTCTTTCTTCCAAGCCTCAGCTTTGCAATACACACTGTGTTTCCAACATGCTTTGTTCTTTCCCTTCAGCTCGGTTGGTACAGGCTTACTGCTTACCAATGTGGCAATCTAACCCTGCTGTGCTCTTGGACAAACTCCTTATTAATTAGCTCCATGTTTAAAGAGCCACTTACATTAGCTTTTGATTCATCATCAGTCAGATAGGAACCACGGTTCCCATATTTGCCTTAATTCTTTTCTGAAAATCTGTTGGGAAGCAAGCAACAAAAGGGCCATTGAGTAGAGGTGTGCACCAGTCCCCAGACGTGACTTTGACCATGATTTGGCACTTCAGAAAACAGTCCAATTTTGCTCAGACCAGTTCAGAGGCCATCCACTTTGACTTGGGTACCAAACCCGAACCTTCAGAAACCCGAGGCTTTGTGCCTCCCATTGACTATCATGGGAAATCAAAAAATGCTGTATTTTTTCCTCTCTCTCCCTTTCAGAATTGGATGATATTTGCAGTATAGTAGCCCCTTAGGAGGGGGTTGCACCTGCCAAATGTCAGAAAAATAGGTGGTTTTTGTTGGAGGATATGGAAAGGAGTCAGTCCTATACTGGTTAGGACAAAGCAGAGTTTCCCCCCTTATAACCACAGCCTGGTTATTGAAACTGGTTATCACCACATGGGTTGCTAAACCCTGGTAAAAGGCTCTTTAAAGGAAAGGACTGTCCAAACAAGATTTAAAACTAATATTTATTAGTTTTACTTACAGTCCATTTATTCATATGGGTGTGTCCATTGTGTTGGAGAGGGAGAGAGAGGGGGACACAGAGAGGCCGGAAGTGGGGAGGAGGGGTTACAAAACATGTACCCTGGGGATTGTTCAATTAACCCTTTCCTCCCACTCTAACTAGTGGTTACATTACCTCGTTGATTTAAGCAGACAATATTACAATTTCCATCAGTTTTATGCTACGTGCCTTTATATTTTGATTTTTTTTTAAAGGGAACTGCCAATAACTTTTTTATTGCTGGGCAGACTTGGATGAGATTTGCAGGGATAATTTCCCCTTCTGAGGGGATTGAGACTGCCATGTTTCAGATGAATAGGTACATGGTTTTTGTGAAAAAGCAGCCTTGACATTTTGAGGGTGTTCCTTGTATACCATTGTTCTGAAAATGACAGACGGCCTATAGGTGACCCTAAGTAAGAAACATGCAAAGTTTCAGAAAAATAGATGCAGCAGTTCGTGTGGAAGGTAGTAATTTCCCTCCCCTTCCCTTCCCCTAAGGTTTTCAGGCAATTTGTATGAAAATGGCACAAATCCTAGAGGTTTCCCCAGGCAAGAAACCTGCAAAGTTTCAGAAGGATAGGTGCAGGAGCTAAGGAGTTATGATGGCTGAAGCCAGAGTTTAAGGTTTTTTTCATAGTGAAGCCTGGTGGCACTGGAAGATGACCAACTCAGGGTTCCGTTCTTGTCTTCTCTTAAAACACAGAGATTTGGAGCCCTTGGTAAAAGTGTGCCCTAGTATTAGAAAGTGGACCTGTCAGTCACTCAACCACATTCCCTCCCTTCTCCCTCCACCCCATCAGTGTTTTAGAGAAACAAAAACAAAAGGTACTATTTGGAGAGGAGACAGAATGTCTGCATCTCCAAACAAGAATGGATAATGAAGCCTCATTCTGGCTCAGCTTTGGTTCTGGTGGCTTTTGAGGGAAGCCTGTTTCACTGTGGGGAGCACCAGAAATGGGCCAAAAGGGGGCAATCCTGCTTGGGCTTTGGGCTTCATCCAGATCCAATGCACACCCCTGTGATGTAGTTCAGGAGTTTAAGACATTTTAACTTCATCTTGACTTTACTGGTGGACACAATCATGGGAACTGTGGAAAGGAGGAAGCCACATGAGGTTCAAAGTATCAGATGACTAAGCAAGTTGGATGAACAGGGACCTCACCACTCTGGTGCATCTCCACATTAATATGACATCTAGGGTGTTAGCCCAGTTGTTCTTCACAATCTAAAAGAGAAAGGAAGAAAGGGGGAAGAGCTTTAGAGACAAGGCACAGAGTACAAGATACTATTAAAAATATCTAAGCTATTTTTCTGTACACATCCCAATAATTTCTATGCTCCGGGGCACAATCCATCTTCATCTTCCCCAACCTTCTCCAACATAGTGTTTTCCAGATGTTTTAGACTATAACTCCTGCCAGCCCAAGTAAACATGACCAATGGTCTGGGATGATAGACTGGGAGCTCTAGTCCAAACCATTTGGAGGACACCTGTGGTAGAAGGCTGATCTGCCCAGTCTGCCCCCTTCCTTTCCTCTTCCCTCCCAACCTTATGATGGCCTAAGGCAGGGCTCTCCAACCTTGGGTCCCCAGATGTTGCTGGACTACAGCTCCCAGAATCCCTTGCCATTAGCCATGCTGGCTGGGTATGCTGGGAGCTGTAGGCCAGCAACATCTGGGGACCCAAGGTTGGAGAGCCCTGGCCTAAGGTGAGGAGGCAGGACTAGCAGAAAGAAGCCTATCACCAGTCACAGAGCAGGCCCAGTTACCATGATGATGCAGGGGTTGGGGCAGCCACTGTATTACCCTAGGGGCCTGGTCCAGCCAAGGCACCTCACTTTAGATAGGTGGATAATCAGGAAGAAACAAAACCACTTGTGTGAAAGATGACATACAGTTTACTGGATACAATGTTGAAATATGGATGGAGATTATCTATCAAACAAGCAAAAGAAAAGCTTGCACAGCCATTACTTGCACACACACACACAAAAGGGAAGGGTGTGCCAGGAGGATGAGTTCAGCAAATGTCATATCATATAACCAGAGTGGCCAAAGGCTAATAGCAGCATTAGAGAAGGAGTTTTCCTGTTCCACTTCCTTGGGGAAAGAGGAATAAAAGTTGCCTGATCTGCATCATTTCGGTCCTCCTTACCCAAAGGCTTACCAAAGGGATAAAGTCCTAAGGTGATTCAAGGCAAGCAGGCTGGCTTGCACAGTTCCACCAAATAAGATAGCGCCCTCCATTCCTATGCAGTGTGAGTGAAGCCAAGCAGCAAGCGAGCCACCCTTTTTACCTGCCTTTCATTCAGCTTCCTAGGTCCCATCCTGGCCTTCAAAAATAAAACAACTTCAGTAGAGCCTGGAGCTCAAAGAAGAGGGAGAAGGTGCATGCTATGGTAGGGAAGGAAGTCCTCCCTGGTCTCACAAGGGAATTCAGGTTGGTGTGGGAGAGAGAGGAAGGAGCGGACAGACACCAAACTCAAAAGGGGGCTTATAAACAATGTCTGTGGGAGAACAATTTGAAATTGTAAAGATCTGATGGTATCCATAGTAATCATTGCTGTATCTTAAGGTATGCTGTTAAGTTAAACATTCTTAAGTTTAAGTAAAAGGCGAGGGGGGGGGACTGTGTTGGTCAATTTATTAACACAGCCAGTTTCAGAAGCCCGTGCAGGACAGGCTATTGCAGAGTAAATGAACACACTGACAGGGGTAGCCAACCTGGTGTCCTCCAGATGTTTTAGACTACAGTTCCCATCAGCCACATACAGCATGGCTAATGGGCCAGGATTACAGGAGTTGTAGCCCAGAACATCTGGAAGGCACCAGGTTGCCCACCAAAGGAATACAGCATAAGAACATAAGAAGAGCCATGCTGGATCGGACCAAGGGCCCATCTAGTCCAGCATTCTGTTCACACAGTGGCCAACCAGCTGCCCACGGGATCCCACAAGCAGGACATGAGTGCAAACAGCACCCTCCTGCCCATGTTTCCCAGCAACTGGTGTACATAGGCATACTGCCTCTGATACCGGAGGTAGCATATATAGCCATCAGGAGTAGTAGCCATTGATAGCCTTCTCCTCCATGAATTTATCCAGTCCCCTTTACAGCTGGCCAAATTGGTGACCATCACTACATCTTGTGAAAGTGAATTCCATAGTTTAACTACGTATGCGCTGTAGAAGAGGGAATTTCAGTAGGAGTAGCTTGTCACTATTTTTGTCTGTGAAATGTTGGATGATATGCACAATCCTGTGCATAATCCTGTGCCTTTCCCATGTATCGTTGCTCATGCATAACTTCCATTGGCACCCATTCAGGACTCGGTAGAAGGCTGCAGCCATGGTTACTATATTTTTCAACCATTTGTTCAATTTTTTTATTTCCTCCCCGCCCCCCTTTAATGGTATATAATATAAATACAAGATGATATTGCCTCTGGTAATTATGAAACAAGCCATTGGGCAAGACAGAGCATATTTCTAGCTGTGATATAAGCAGAGAATCTTTGAGGGGTATTAATGACCTTGAGTATCAAAGCTGAAGGAGTGAAACAAATTTATGGGGTTATTCTGCAGCTCCTGCCATTAAAATATAAAAGTGAACCAATAAATCAGCCAAATCATTGCAAGGAAATTGAATATTGTGGACAGAGATTAGCAGAACTATGCTGGAATTGAGGGTCTTCTGCTTATTGCTTAGAATGATAATGAGAATATGGGATGTGAAGAGGCCTAAACTGTCCTTGAAATATCATTATCACTTATTTGAAAAGACTTTTTCCATTTGTATGATTCCATCTAATGTATACTGACTTGAAGAGGCACCCCTAGGCTTAATCCTGAAACTTGCCGAGGATCTGCATAGGATTGCACTCTAAGAGTAGCAAAAGGATCACTAGTTCAAACTAAACTAATGGGCAACTAAATGACAACTGGGATTCAAAGTAACTGTAAACTGAGGGACACTGGGAGGTTTTAATGCTAGTACTGGCAGGCTCTCCTCTTCCTGATCATCACCTGGGTTACAAGATACACCTGATAACTCCTTCTCTTGAGTAGGCCCCTCCTTCTGAGTAGACTTCTGGTCCTGCAGTGCAGTCTCCTCGCAGCCAGGCAATCACTCCTTCTCTGGTTCTGTAACTTCCATTGGGCCAACCTTCATTTTAGCATCAGGGGACCAGGTGGGTGAAGGGGTATTGCCTAACAATGCTGGGGAAAATAGGACTCTGTATGTACACTAAGTATTACTATATGGGACAGATTGGATATAATGTTCCTAGCTTCCTAAACCATGAAGCCCTCCTCTCTTCATGCACCAGTTTTGGTACAGAAATCCCATTTTTTTAAAAACCAGAATTCCCGGTTACAGCTAATGTCAGTTTACTAACCAGGATATTCTTGGCTTAATATCCTGATCTGTAAACTCACATTAAATCAGAGTTTCCAGTTTAAGGGGGACGATGGTTTAAACAAACCAGGATCTACATGCAGGATCTCTATGGTGCATGAAGGGAGAGGCAGTGAAGCAGTGTACAGACCTAACACTTGTAAACCAGCATTTATAAAGCTGGAAACATTCCATCTAAACCAGCCCTATGTATAGATTCATAGATCATAGAGTTGGAAGGAGCCTACAAGGCTATCGAGTCCAACCCCCTGCTCAATGCAGGAAACTAGAGGAGGGGTCTCCCATCCAAGTAATAACCAGGCCTGACCCTGCTTAGCTTTCCACACTCAGACAAGCTGAGCCAGCATGAGCCACAGGCCTGTTTTACAAGCTTAAACTTGTTTTGCTATTGTTCAGTGTTGTCAGATTATAAAGCAGAGAGCCTGATGCTATGAGCATTCTTGTCATACATAAAAAGAAAACATACATTTTTATTAAATTCTGATGAATAATGAGGCATAAATTCATTTCCAGATTTGCTGTATGATACTAATTTCCATCCAAGACAGAGAGAAGATATACAGCATTCCCCAGTGGCTCATGTATTCAGGCTGTTACAGAGGCAGAGCCAAGAATGGGGGATGCCTCTAAAGAGCCTGAGCCTAATTAAAAAGCACAGCCAAACATATTATCTAGGGTGAGCCATGGAAAATCTGAAAGAGACTTTCTCAGTGAGAGAAAGTCAAAGGCAATTTCCTGATCCCCCAATCCTGAACATATTCTAGTGTTTCTGTTCACTTGCTCTCATGTACTCTCCTTCTTTGTAAAGTGGCACAACAATATCATTAGGATTGTAGCTAGTTTGGTAGTGTAGCAGATATACTAAGGATAGGGACATGTGGATTTAAAATACTGCTGGGCCATGACGCCCACTGGGTGGCCTTATGCCAATCTCCAGCCCAACTAAACAGTGCTGTTGTGAGGATAAACATGTAGGAACCATGTATGCTGGCCTGAGCATCTTGGAGGTGGAGTGGGATGAAAATGTAATGAACAGCCAGAGGATATGTAAAAATGGGATTTTAGGTTTGTGTAAACCACGCTGTATGTTTTTTTAAAAAAATATTTATTTATGACATTTATATCCCATCTTTCTTCCATTGTGGAACTCAAGGTGGCTACATGCAGCTCCAAGGTGGTCTCCCCTCCAAGCACTGACCAGACCCAGGCCTGCTTAGCTTCAGCATGGTGGCTGCCTCATGTGCCTTTAGACCAGTGTTCTCCAACCTTGGGTCCCCAGATGGCATGCTGGGAGTTGTAGGCCAAAAACATCTGGGGACCCAAGGTTGAAGAACACTGCTTTAGACCATACCCAGCTGCCAATCTTGACCAGTGTACATGATTATAGCTGGGAAATGTATATAACCAGCACAGTGATTGGACAGTGGTGGCGGTGGTGGTGAAAATATGCATGGAGGGAATTGCACATGTCCACACTCACCAGGTCTGGCCCTAGGTTTGAGGGGACTTTGGCCAAAGTGTCCACTGCTGGGGGGGGGTCCTCTATCAGTAGGCTCTGATGGGCTTATGTGGCTGTGGTGGCCGTACTCCAAGCAGTGCTGGGTGGCTGGGTCAGTCTTTAAATTTCCTACGATGCCCCAGAACAAATCTAGGGGCATTGTGGGAAATTAAAAGGGTGGCTAAATTCAGCTGCCTTTCATTTCTCAGAGTGGTGAGCCAGAAAAAAAATTAAGTGGAGCCAAGGACACCAGGTGCTACTACTACTGCTGGGCTGCCGGCACTCCCACTCCGGCTGCTTCAGCACAATTGGATGGCCCACATGGCATGCCTGCTCTGGTCACCATCATTAACATGGTGACATGAGCAGTCCATGGCACGAACCAGGAATTTCACTCAGTTCCATTGCCTGCCTGCCATCTAGGATGTGGCAGGTGCTGGTCGGTGGAGGCACAATGCCACTGGGGCTGCCCATTAAAGGTTAGCTTGCCCAGGGTTCCCCCAAATGTGGATCCGGACCTACATCTCACACACACAAGACCATCAACCCACCAGCCTACCGCAGACCAACACAGGCAGACAAAGTGGGCCACAAGCAGTTCAGCCAAGTTCTTAAAGAAAATATTTCCACATGACTTTAGCAAGTGAGCAATTGCATGAAGCAATGAAGTGTGACCAAAAAACAAAAACAAAATCTAGGTCAGCAGCTAGTCTGATGTGAAGAAAAGCTCTTCCCAGACTCATATTTTATTGCCAAACCCTGAAATACGATCTCTTATTTCCCAATGGAAATTTTGGGAGTGGGAGATCTGTAGCCAATTTAACTTGGGGTAAAATTCATTTCTAAATAGCACATAGAGTGAGGAGGTATTTCACCTGTACATTTATTGAATTAACTTATAAGATACTAGAAAGCAATGGCTTGAAGTGGGGTGTGTGTGTTCCTAGATCACCCCTACAAACCACCCACTTCTAAAAACCTTTAGACCAAAAGCTCAGCATTAATGCGTAGTATGCCTACATTCTTTGTGGGGGTAAGTTGGAGAAAAATGAAGCTTGTGGTTAGTTCTTATGGGTAATTCCAAATGTGGAATCCACAGTTGGGCAATATACTTATTAGGACCAACTAAAATGCCACAGAAGAGTGTGCAAGCTTTCAAGTTCTCCAGAACTCTTCATCAGTCTAGATCAGGGGTGCAGAAAATCTTGCGGCCTGAGGGCCCAAGTTCCATTTTGGAGAAGCTCTCGGGGGCCACATTCCAGTGGTGGGCAGGGCCAAAGGCAAAATGGGTGGGCCAGAAAACCAAAAATACCTGCATATTTTAGTTTAAATCCTTACCGTCAGTAACTAAGCCTTAGGAGAAGCATTTCAACCTTTTAGAATGCGGGGGGGGGGGGGCGGCTGCACAAAAGCCAGGAAACCACCAAATAATCAGTGGTTGGGGAAAGAGGGTGTGACCTGGGAAAGGGGGCTGGCCTTGTGGGGACCCCCGGTAGGCTAGATTGGGACCCCCAAACTGCAGACAATATACTCAACAAACACTGAGCCACCAAGTTTAGGTTTGTACCCAATTCAGCTCAGCGTCCGCTGTGAGTGCCCGGCTTGCCTGCACACAGCCCTGAGCACATACTCGGAGACATTCATTTCTGATTACTTCAGATTATGAAAACAGGCTCCAGGGCTGTGACCCGATGGCTAGAAGCTTTTAATGAAACAGACACGGGAAAGGTAAAATAAATACAACTCGGGGTAGAAATATAATGCATACTAGTTCAATTGGTCCTTAGCGTAACCTTTCTTGGAGTCAAAAGAGACTCAGAAACGACGGTTTATGTAAACATATGCACCGAATTAGATCAAAAATAGGTACAGTAGTTACGTAATTTGCACTGCACCATTTGTAAAGTAATACCTTTCCAATCAAGACTAGAGTGTATTATTGGTTGCCATGGTTGGTCCTAATAAAGGGGTTTAATTTTTGGATTGCCCATGTGAATTTTATACACACGGCACTTACTTTAGCAGCTGCTCCAAGCTAGTCATCTCCAGGAACAAGCAAGCCACATTTCCCCAATGTAAACATTACCATTTGCAATGCAAAATCAAATCAAAGGGGCAACTGAGGTTTAGAGAGCTATTATCAGCCCAGCATCCCTAACTGACAGCACTAACAGTTGCCTGCTGAAAGGACCAGCTGCTGGCAAGAGGACATGCATTGCGGTTGACTATTGAAAGAGGAACTAGCAGGCCAGCAATGTTCCCTGCTGCCTTGCCTGAATCAACTTCAGAATGGTACCTGCTCCCCTACAGGCTGTAGAAAGAGGAAAGAGGAAAGCAGATCCCCAGTCAGTTTGTCACTTTCCTCTCATCAGTCCCCCTCCCTATTGCTGCTTATTGAGCTGAGCTGATGGCTTTCTGAAGGTTAGCAAAGCTAAGAACTTACCAGATCAGTGTGCCACTCCTATACTTGCAATCACATGTATTATCTGTATGGTTGAGCTAGTCCTGCTAAATGGGAAAGAAATAATGGCTCAGTTTGCACGCAACGGCAACTCAGGGTTTGTTTAATCCCTGGGTAACTGTGAACAAGCCAACGTGCTAGTTCATGCTGCTCAATTGCTCCAGCTTGGCTCCTCCTGCCAGTGGGAGTGGCTAAACAATCCAGGGATCCTGGGTTCTAACACTGGCTTGTCGGGGGAGAGAGAAGCCAGACTTCTGAGTTTAGAAATCATGTTAAACAATCCAGGTATGGAGCATCCCTGAGTTGTTTAGCTGCTCTGGCTGGCAGTGGGGGCAATTGGACTGTGTGAAGTAGCACACTGGCTCATTTGAATAAACCCTGGGTTTCTGTCGCATGTGAAGTGGGCCAATGGCTGGAACATTTCGTTGTATCCAGAAGCAACACAAAGGGCATGTATTTTTGTACAGAGACCACAGGCACAAACAAGAAGTTATAAAAGGAAAGGTGAACTGTGGACTCTAGCCAATCATGCAAAGGTATACATATTTGGCTTAGTTTTTATTAAAGTAGACTCCTTTGTAATATTCTTCTCCTCACATGATGTCATAAGCACTATCCCTAGATACTTACAATATTGTGCAACCACCCTGCACTCACTCCCACAATTGAACTACTTCTAGGGTAGCCACTTACACATTGCTAAAAAGAGAGGATATGCATCGCCAAAAGAGGACAGTGATTTCCATAACATTTGCATATGTTAATTTTATATGTATAGATGAACATTTAGACATTCTTATTATGATTTAAATAGAAATACAATGCATGTCAGCATGACCAGGTGACCTGTGTGCCTGCTCAGTGTGTTGCTGTCCACGTGCTCACTGTTGATGAGCAACTCCAAGACCCCTGCAATTCACCCTTCTTAATGGTTCTTTATCTTTAAACCAGACTTGGACTGGACAGCTCTTCAAGTAGAACTTTCCTGCAAACAGAGGACTGTCCTCTGACAGCCCTTCAAATAGAGGACATGGCCACCCTATCTACTTCTAGAGGGAAGAAATACTGCCATTTGAGTGCCCAGGAGATATGATCCCCCCAAAAAACAGTCTTACTGCCTTGGGGAAAGATGTCTGGATTCTACAATAACATGATTGCCTGTGAAGGCCCTGGGTACACTGATAATTGAAGTGTTTCTCTCTTGATAAATGCTTGACTACCTCTAAGCAGTTACTAGTTGATTAGAATTAAATGAAAATATTCCAGGAGGTAACAACAGCATGCTCTTAGTACAAATAGAGGACAGACACCAACTATCCCAGAGGAATATAATACCATGGGGCAAATGTCGCCAAAATGCATAAGAAAGAATCCTATGGGAATGCCTTAGACATTTTCAAATTAGTATTGAGTTTGTGGTGGCCAGCACATGCTTAAATATTCAGATCAGGTGTCATCATAATTGTTGGAGATATGTAACATTTGACAGCTTTTGGTAATGAAATAATAATCGTCTTGTATATCTGCGATGAAAACAGATTCAAGGCTTTTGAGCTCTTAATTGTGCGCCACACTACATTAGAGCCAGATGCTTTGACTTTCTTCACGTTTCAGAGATATGAAATTCAAAGCAATATGCCAGGCGCTCTAGAAATCAGCTGGTGTAATGAACCAGCAAATTAGACTCTTCTATCTCTTTATTTAACATGTTGTCCAATGAATTTATTAGAGTTCATTACAAAGGTGCAACTATCTAGCAACGCTGCAAAATTCATTTGCGATTAGAGCTAATGATTTTGGAAATGGGTTTTTGTATTTCAGTCAGATAAAACCCATTATTTATTATTAGATGTATGTCTCCTCGGTGCTAATGAAACAGTGTCTTTCTCCCCTCATTTCTATTGTTGATTGTGCAGCCCTTTAAAGGAGAAACTCATAAAGTCATTATACATGTCTTGCCAATACTCTCAGTACTGTAGATATGTGTGCATATCAGAAGTATGCTATGATAAATCCCTTCTGAATCTAACTTTCCTATAATTTATACCATGTAATAATTCCGAGAATATGCAAAGCTTATGATTATTTATTATCCTTTTCAATAGAAATGACACACTGCTGAAAAATTACAAAACAGAAATGAATATTTGAAAATACAACATTTATGCACCAACTTGCACTCTAAATGAACTCCTGTTAGTTTTAGTCTGGAGTGGATTCATCACCTCTGGCTCTGTGCTCAGACCACCTGGTTGTGGTCATCTGCCAACTGTAGCATAACGCTTCAGAGTTTGAATCATAGCCGATGTTCTTACAACAGGAAACCTGGCTTCAAATCCTTTCTCGGGCATAAAAATCATTGAGAAGTTGTGGACCTTTAATTATCTAACAGCCTCCCTTCCTTGTGATTTGTCTGGGGAATAAAATGGGGGGGGGTGTTTGTTGGAGATATATGATTGATTGATTGATTTCATAGATTTCATAGATCATAGAGTTGGAAGGAGCCTACAAGGCTATCGAGTCCACCCCCCTGCTCAATGCAGGAAACTAGAGGAGGGGTCTCCCATCCAAGTAATAACCAGGCTTGACCCTACTTAGAAGTTGAACCAAGAATTCAACACTGAACAGCCTGAGACCAGGATATCTTAAAAACCAACTTCTTCCGTACAAACCTGCCTGGATGCAACTGAGGTCCTGCCAAGCTCCCCCACTGCCACCTACAGTAGGGATGTATGAGAAATTCATTTCAGTCCATTTTTTATCAGGATTTACCCAGTTTGTACCTTCTGGACTGAACACAGACTCAGACACAGTCTCTGGTTGAAGTCCATACATTTCTGAACTTGCAATAATGTGATTTGCAGACACACACACACACACACACACACACACACACAAATGCTCTTGACAGCATGCATGCTTTTGAAAAATGTTCATGAAAAAAATGTGTACTTTTGAAAACTGCGCAGCAATATGCTTTAATCAATGGGAGAAGAATTCGTACATTCCAAAGATGCACCCAACTGATGTGTACATTTGGGAAAATATGCACAGATTCTCATGCAAAAAGAAAAAACAAACACACCTCGCAATCTGATATGGAATTAACTTGTAATGAGCTTCAAGATGGAATTCAGGGAACTTCGGGAAGCTCTGATTTTGCTGATTCATGCATCCCTAAGTACAATCAGTGAAGATGTGTAACCGGAATGTTTAGATTGCAGAAACTAGATGGTGGAATGCCATTTCCCCCCCCAAAAAAAAGTCTACAAGAAGTCGATATCTGTTGCTGACCTTTCATCTGGAGCCAAACCAAGGTTTTCATTAAACACTTTGGGCTGATGTAAAGTGGCCTAAAGGGGGGAGGGGAATTATTTTTGGCTGCTGTTATTAGTTTTAATAAAATGTTATGTTTTATTTTAATTGATTATATGGTTTTAAACTATGTTGTTGTTGTCGTCGTATGCCGCCTTGTGCATTTTAAATAAAGGCCATCTATAAATGCATGAATGAATTCCTGGCTCCTATCAAAATAGGTAGAAAGGACAACATTCAATTGGGCAGGAACTATGACACCAGCCCTAGGCAAATGGTTTTGAGACAGACACTATTAGAATAGTGTGAGCAAAAGCTACAGGGAAGTGGTTCCCTTGACATTACAGTAAAATGTCAATCAGCTTCCTAGAGAAAGAAGACTTCTGAAGCCCAGTTGACACCACCTGTGCTCCATGAGGGCCTCTTCTCCATGGCTTCTCCTGCTACTCCTGTAACCAGTGTATCTCAGAATGACATGGCCAGAACCAGTGCCATGGTTTCTTCCCACCCAAATGTCAAGAACAACATTCACATAGGAAGGTCCTATGGTCTTAGCTCCAGCAGTGTGGTTCTGAGATATTGGAGAAGAATGGGAAAGAGGCTCCAACACTGCTAAGGTAAAATGTGAAGTGGCCTATGCTCATAACTGCAAGACTAGAGCTGACTGATTCATGGAAAGACTTGATCTTGGTTTCTCAGCACTAGTATATTTATTGGTACAAATAAGCTTTTAAAAGTTTATCAAAAGTAGCCAGAAGATGTAATCATAAGTACTGTCATCTAGTGTCTGGGGATAGCATGTGTTATATATTCACTTTGAAGATATCCATGAGCTGGAGCAAAGGCTCTAAGGGAGCTATTAACCCACCAAAGGTCTGGGAGGAGGCTGAGGGCTTATATCAGAGATGGGGAAACACTGATCCGTGGGCCTAATTTGGCCCATGGAGGCTTCTCAGGTTGCCCTCTGTGGGAGTGGGGGTTGCTGTGGAATCCCAGTCCTCCTCCAAAGAGGTCGTCCCTGGGCTCAGGTCAGCCGGGGGCTTGACAGAAGAGCTCACATCTGCAGCTGCAAGCCAAAAAGACTTACCGGTATGCATAACCATGCAGAAACTTGAATTGTTCTGAGTTTTCCTCTTGGAAGCTACTGCTACAGAACCTCCTGACTCCTCTTTAAACTTTCCCAAGTGCTGTTTAAAGGAAAATAGTCGGGAGTGGAAAAGAATAGCACAAACAGAGCAACAAACACCATTTGCATTTAAACCGCTCTCATGTCAAATACCCATAGTGCTTTATAAGCTTGGAAGAGTTTAGAGAGCAGTTTGAGGGTTCGGTGGGGTTGGATTTTGTGGAGGAGCATCTGAAAAATACAGATTTATTTTTGATGCACGCAGCTAGGATTGCACTCCACATCAATTTAGGGACTCTATAGTTTGTGAAAGACATGCTTGAACTCCTGAAATATTTGATTTTCACACAAGTGAGTTATTTGATTTTCACACAAGTGAGCTTTGTTTTGATGCAGCTTGCACCAGTCTTCAGTCTCTAATTGAGTAGGATAAGTTTGAGATGACGTTGGCATGTTTTCCTTCTCTTTTTCTATTTTATCACTGAGCTATCATCACTGACTAGATACTGGAAAAGAAGTTTATACTGCAGAACAATTGGTACCAAATTATATTCTCCATAATGCAAGGAATGTGGTGTGTGTGATTCTCATGAAACAGATTTATTCTGAAGTAAAGAGTGCAGCAAATGTATGTTTTCTGCTGATAAATTGAACAGACCCGACAGGAAAGTCAGAATAGGGTACATGTACTTATTCCCAGTCTACCGTTTTTTCTTCAATTATATGCAGTCGTCAAAAGGTGCAAAGCATGAACAGAAATTCCTTAAACTGCCTATAAGGTATTTTTATGCCGTCTCCACTTCTGGGAGGTGAAATGTTCCAGAGGCTGTGACTGGGTATAGCTTCCTTTGGATGAGAGAGCACTGAAGATTTATGGTGTTGTCTTTGAAACATCTGCTTTATTTACAAATATACAAGCAGAACTTATAGGGAACAAGCAGACTCCTAAAAATAGGAAGCTGATCCAGAGAGCAGCTTGTGCAATCTCTCACCCCCAGCGCTGCACTCCCAGGTCCAGCAAATTCCAGCTAGAAATTCTCAGTTCTTAGTTGATCTGTCTTTTTCTAGGGGAGTTCAGATGTGCCCTCTCACACACTGAAATAACTCATGGGTGGTAGAGGCTAGCCCTACCCCTCACTGCCAGTATGCTGGAGAAATGTGTCCTCCTTGTTGTCCATGTTTTCAGTCAGCATGAGAGGGAGTTGTGTGCACATACCAATAGATCAGGGCTCTCCTACCTTGGGTCCCCAGGTGTTGCTGGCCTACAGCTCCCAGCATACCCAGCCAGCATGGCTAATGGCAAGGGATTCTGGGAGCTGTGGTCCAGCAACATCTGGGGACCCAAGGTTGGAGAGTCCTGCAATAGAGCTCTTCCAAGTGAGGAGAGACTCTGATTGGGCCAGAGCTCTCCCCCTCACCCCAGTGTGTTGAGCTGTATGCATGTAAACATGTAGAGCCCCTTCTGACATACGATGAGTGATATTCAACCTGTTCTGGTGAGGGTTGTACTCCCCCTAAAGGATCAGGTTCATAGATTGGGGGTGCTCTTAGATCCAGCACTGTCATTGGAGGCACAGCTAGCCTCAGTGGAACAGAGCACCTTTCATCAGCTTAGGCTAATATACCAACTACAATCCTATCTGGACAAAGATAGCCTAGCTACAGTTATCCACACACACTGGTAGCCTCTCATTTGGATTAATGCAATGCATTATAGGTGGGGCTGCCTTTGAAAATGTTCCAGAAACTTCAGCTGGTCCAAAATAGGGCAGTGAGATTGTTAATGGGGTCTGGCCAATATGATCATATTACACCAGTGCTTTATGATCTGCACTGGCTGCCAGTCCATTTCAGTGTCAAATTCAAAGGGCTGGTATTAACTTACAAAGCCCTAAACAGCTTGGGGCCAGCTTGGATCATCTCCTTCCATATATACCTGCCTGGAACCTAAGAACATCCTTGGAGGCCCTTTTCCAGATGCCCCCTGCCAAATGAAGTGAGGCAGGTGGCTACTAAGGAGAGGTCCTTTTCAGTGGTGGCAACCCGGTTGTGAAATGACCTCCCCAGAGAGGCTCACCTGGCACCTATCTTGTAGTCTTTTTGGTGCCAGGTGAAGAGACCTTTTTATTTTCTCAGGCTTTTTAGCCCTTCAGTTTTAAAAATTGTGTCAGGGCATGTTTAGATCTTTGCACTGCTGCTTGCTTTTATCTTGGTTATTACTTTGGTTTTATTCTGTTTAAAATGTATGGCTTTATAGTAAGTTTTACTATGTTATTGTATTTTATGGTTTATTTTATTTGTCTTGTAAACTGCCCAGAGAGCTTCGGTTAATGGGTGGTATAGAAACTCAATAAATTTAAAAATAAATAAATGCTCTGTATATATGGATGGTGAGGCACATAGCCATTGGGTACAGCAGAGGTTCCATGTACTCCTCACACATTCACACATGGTGGAGTCATCTGGATCCCCCTTACTGCTCACTCTAAACTGCCAATTGCTTTTTCTCTCTGTGTGTCTCTCTGCCTCCTTTCTGTAGCTGGAGAGTGACCTTTTTCAAGCTCTCTGATAGGTATCTCATTCCAAACACTGGAAAGAGCTCTCCAGCTGGCAAGAGAACATTTCCTAACCATTCACTCCCATTGATGAAAAATCAGTCAAACCATCCTGGACTATTAACCAGAAATCCACTTAATAAAGGAATGATTAGCTAGTAACCATAACAGTATTGCACAAGACAAAAAAAAAAAAAAAGAGGAGGGGAAATAAATAACACTGATGGCTTATATCATGAAGAGTAATATGTGTAATGGCATTATATGCATTTAATTATGGAGTTATACGATTAGTGTGGTTAAGGGTAAAGTGAAAATGTTCAGCATAATTTACACTGATTTCATTTTGCATCAAAGATCAGTTTACCAGAACCAATGTTTTAATACTAGGTTTTATGTTTCTTCAGAATTTATTCTTAAATATTCAATTAAGGAACTATGAGAATGCCATCAGAGATAATTATAACAAGATTTATATGCTGCAAACTTGCACAAGTGACCATACAGTTCATTCCCGTTATAGGGCTGTGCATGTAACTTCACATAGAATCTGGCTGGAATTGCCCAAAATACATTGGCCAGATACAAAATCCTTCCCAAATACATTCAGAAAAGCTTCCAAGCTTCCTAGGCTTCCATCTCTCCTCTATTCCCAACCTCCAAAGAAAAAGGGAAGGGGGGATGGTAGTGGTGTCTCTCAATCAGCCACACACACACACTGGGGGGGGGGGGAGTTTGGTATTTTTTAGCATTCTTGTTTTGTAATGCTGTGGACAAACACAACTGGGTATGGTAACAGCCTGCTTAGTCTTCTCTAAAGGAATATCCACCTGGAGGCTGTTCTGGGTTTTCAGGCAGGCTTGTGCCATACCTAGACCCTGCACGCATTGATGGAAGGCAAGTTCTGACAAAAATGTTCAGAACTACCGTACACAGAGAAATCATTCTGAAAGCCATATCGTGAGTTTAAAAAATGTGTGGAATGGCACCCTAAAGAACTAGGGGGAAAGACTGTAGTGTACATTGTGGGGAGTGGGAAGCCAGTCACTGTGTCCCAACCAGATGCGAGGATCCAGAGGACATGAAATTATAGTTGCTTTAAATAAGATGTTTTGAGATTCTCTTAAGGTCGTTGCCAGCTTTAAATAAGCTAGCTGGAAACCCGCCTGAAACATCACTGGAATACTGCAGGGAATGACCTAGGGAGATGTAAAACTATGTACTCAAGGCCAAACCACAGCAAGCCAGCTATAGGCCTGGAAGTTCCTGTCCTTGGAATTGCCTACACTCTCATCTAGATCATAACAATCTATCAAATAGAACACATTGTGTTGAACAGAACAACTGCTTTGAAAACATTCATTTCAGTTTTAATTCATTGGGTTGGATCAAAAGCCACCTTTGGGGGAAAAATTGAAGGTCATGATAGAAATCCTTAAAATAAAATAAATACAGGTTCCCTTCAATGAACAGTTCTTCCAATGGAAAGAGTCTTCCACAAACTGAAGGAGACCTTCCTTCAGAGGAAGCCTATTTCCATTCACAGAAAGGAACCTTTTGATCTCATAGAATCATAGAAAAGTAGAGTTGGAGGGGGCCTACAAGGCCATCGAGTCCAACCCCCTGCTCAATGCAGGAATCCGTCAAAGCATCCCTGACAGCTGTCCAGCTGCACCTTGAAAGCCTCCAGAGTGGGAGAGCCCACCACCTCCCTAGGTAGTTGGTTCCCTTGTCTTATTGCTCTAACAGTCAGGAATTTTTTTCTGATGTTTAGGTGGAATCTGGGTTCCTGTAAACTTGAGCCCAATATTCCGTGTCCTGCAAACTGGGATGATCGAGAAGAGATCCTGGCCCTCCTCTTTGTGACAACCCTTCAAGTACTGGAAGAGTGCTATCATATCTCCCCTCAGTCTCCTCCTCTGAAGGCTAAACATGCCCAGTTCTTTCAGTCTCTCCTCATAGGGCCTTGTTTCCAGTCCCTTTATCATCTTTGTTGCCCTCCTCTGAACCCCCTCCAGTTTGTCTACATCCTTCAATCTATTTGTGAATTGAAATATTTAAACATAATCCCTATTATAATATAGTTGTAAACATATAAGAGAGGTCCCCTTATGAATCAGTAACTGGATAGTGAACAGAAAGCAGAGAGTAGGAATAAATAGTAAACTCTCTCCGTTGAATTTACATGTTCATAAATGATCTGGAATTAGGAGTGAGCAGTGAGGTGGCCAAGTTTGCTGATGGCACCTTAGGGTTGTTAAAACAAAAAGGGGCTGCAAAGAGCTCCAAAAGGATTTCTCCAAACTGGGAGAATGGTAAGTGTGGTTCAATGTAATCAAAATGGAAAATGTGGTTCAATGTAAGCAAATGTAAAGTGATGCATATTGGTGCAAGAAATCCCAACCATCTATATGCTGATGGGATCTGAGCTAGGGATGACTGACCATGAAAGAGATCTTGGGGTTGTGGTGGACAGCTCGATGAAAATGTCAACTCAGTGTGCAGCTGCTGTGAAAAAGGCAAATTCCCTGTTAGGTATTATTAGAAAGGTAATGGAAATAAAATTGCCAATATCATACTGTCTTTATACATATCTATGGTGTGACCACATTTGGAATACTATGTACAGTCCTAGTCAGAGCACCTAAAAAAGGAGTGGACGGTTCGATCGTGCAAACCAGCCCATTGTCTCTTCTGCCCTCCAAACATACCCAACTCCTTCAAACATTCCTAACAGGACTTGGTCTGGCTCCTCATTATCTTTGTCCCCCTCCTTTGTCACAGTCCACTGTGGCTTATTTAAGCCACGGTGGGCTGTGGTGTGCTCCAGCAGCCTTTTGAATATTCAGCGCCCATCATGTCATGCAAACCTGGGCAGCAGCAGTTGTGCGAGGGTTAAACAACCCTTGCATGACCCAACAACAGACCATGGGTTATGCGAAGGTTGTCTAACCCTCACATAATCCCTGCTGCCCAGGTTCGCACAACACAACAAGCCTCAGCCAGGCATTGAATATTCAAATCCTGCTTGGCACACACCACAGCCCTTGAAATAAGCCACGGTTGGTTATTTTAATCATGTGAACCACGTTAATATGATAGCCCTCTACAAATATTTGAAGGTCTCTTACATAGATGACGGAGCACATTTGTTTTCTGTTGCTTCTGAGGGTAGCACCCAACCCACTGAGTTCAAATTACAAAAAAGGATTTTGACTAAATATTGGAAAGAACTTCCCGATGGTGCAAGCTGTTCAGCAGTGGAACAGACTGCCTCAGAAGGTGGTCAACTGTCCTTTGTTAAAGGTTTTTAAAGAGAGGGTGGATGGTCACCTCTCAGGGATGCTGTGGATTTCCTATATCGGCAGGCAGTTGGACTAGTGGACTTTTGAGGTCCCTTCCAATTCTATGATTCTGTGATTCAGTTGAAGTCATGAATTATGCTGTATGAAGCCTTAGAATGTATAGGAGCTTGAGTTGAAAGAGAGTTTTAAAAACTCAGTTTTTTGGCACCTGCTCTTAAATCAAATGAGGTAGTAGTGAACCCACACTAACCTCCAATACACAACTTTTTAATATTTATTTGTAGTAAAAGTAGACTTACTCTTATCAGGATAAAAAGAATCCATTTATTGACCTCACTTCAAAATGACTCCAACCAAGCTGTGTTATGACTTGAAAGCATTCATGTTGTATCATCCATGGAACTGAAGTTGCCCCAGTGTTATAATACATGAAGGTCTTAGAATTCAAGGACCTTCAATGATTTGATTGCAGCTGTCACTCAGAGAGAACATGGCACACTCGCTGAATATTCCTTCCTCCAGAGGCACAAGCCCCTATGGCAAGCCGCCAGCAACAGAAAGAGAGAAAGATGAAGATGTAGTTATTATTAGCAGAAGGTTGCAGACTTCATTGGTTATCTAGGCCAAGCTCATGGCTTAGAAACAATGAGACTAAAGCAAAGGGTAATAGTTAGCTACTGCAAGTCTGCAACAACCTTCCTTTATATACCGCTTGAGTGACTGCTTCAGAGTCATAAAGTTCTCCCTAGAATTGTCACCTTGCTTGAATGCTGATATTTTAGTAATAATGCAAACAGCAGTTGGAGGGGGATGATTTTCATTTGGAAAGTGGCAAGGAGGAAAAGTTTAAATCCCTCCATACCACAACCTTGATCCATATGGGACAGGGGGGAGCTCCATGGCTCTGATCTTTAAAAGCATTAAGAGATGGAGACCAATTTATGATTCATTACATGTTGTAATATGCAGTTTGACCCTTATGTACCCACAGCCTAACTGAGTAATCACTCTTCATTCTGTTCTTCATTTATATTTCTTGCTCCTGATAGCAGAAAACTGAAATAGCAAGAAAGCTCTCCTGGTATATTTTTTGATGCTGTATAAATTATTAACTATAAGACATTCTATGTGTGGGATTTAAGCATGTTTAGCTTATTAATATGAGGAAAGGATAAATGAATATGATATATAGGAGCTCAAAGAAGCACTGCTCTTGTTCCCACTGAAGATGTTACAATTTCCACCTGGAGGATCATTTCAATGGGTGATTCCCCATGCCTGAATATCCATGAAAACATGATGAATGTGTATTCTACCCAACTCGATTCCCTGCAAGTTCTGCACTTGGTTGTTGTAAACCACAAATATTCATATTTTTTGTTGTTTCAAATGTTCAGTGTTTTCCCTCTTAAACTCCCTTTTCTATATACCATGTTCATTTATCCTTTCCTCATATTAATAAGCTAAACATGCTTAAACCCCACACATAGAATGTCACTACATATTTAACTTTAAATAATTAGCCATGCATATAACGCACAGTTCAGCTTCTTTTGTGCATATTACATAACTACTGTTTGGCAGTGAATAAACTAACTATTCCACGCAAAGTTACCCAACACCCCCACCCAAAAAAAAAACCTGACCGCATGCATCTGGCTGTCTTTTTACAGTTGCATACAATTATTTGTTGGTCTCATATATGTCATTCTGAACCTTAATCATCTGGAGAAGAATACTGGGGCAGTTTCAGCTAATCAACATCAATTCATGCTGGTGAAGTGCTGGAAGAAGCACAACCCCAGGCATACAGTTTAGACAACGAAACTCATCCCTATAAATCCACGTCTGGGTAATTACCCTAATTATATAGACAAGCTCTTTTTCAGAATGCTGATTAGATGGACATGCTAAGCTTCATTAGCTATCAGAGGTAACAGTCACTTGACATTAGATTAGCAAAACACCAAGCGCATCGTTTAAATTTTTGTCACAAGCAAGTAGATGAAGTTTTAAAAGACTGGAAAGTTTACTACTACTGGGTTGGCAATGGATGAATAATTTATGTACCTGGATGCCAAAGGAATTGATACAGTATCTGAACATAAGCAGAAAATACCTGATCAACATTTTTATATGTGTTCTATCCATCAGATATGACTTCCCAACTTCTAACCCACCTTCCAATCTTTTCAGTGGATATTGTTTTTCACTGAGGTTGTATATCAGCAGTATCTTGTTAAATTACACCCAGTGTTTTTTTGAACGGTGTGTTCATATGAATGGAAAATGTCACTTCCCTTTATCCTGCACATAAAGGGATTTCAAAAGAACACAGAGAAGTGCCTGGACTTCCATTTAACAATTCACAATTTTGGAACCATATTTCCAAAATAAAATGTAAGGAATAAATCAAGAACAACAACATATACTTGATGGGGGAATCGGCCAGAAAATGACACCTAGCTATATTTAAATTTCAAAAGAAAAAAGTTCCCCAGAAGCAAGAAAATTAGTTTAAAGGAAATTGAAAGGTGCATTTAGGAGGATCAGGTCTCTTCAGGAAACATAGATGTTATTTAAAACAACTAGGAGCATGTATAAAATGTATACTGCAAATTAGAAAAGGCATGACCATGTCCGAAGGGATGCCAGGGTGCTTGAACAGCAAAGTCAAGAAGTGTGTAAAACTCAAGTAGATTTCCTTTGGTAGGAGTCTTACTCAAATAAAGAACATAAATAGGGCACAATCTCTGCTCTGGCAAACCAAATCTAAATTTATACTATGGCAAGCCAAGCAGAATTGAAGGGCAGATTTTAAAGATTATTGTTTATTATTATTATTATTATTATTATTATTATTATTATTATTATTATTATTATTATATAACCTACCTCACAGGGTTGTTGTGAGGATAAAATGGAGAGGAGGAGGATCATGTAAGCTGCCTTGGGTTCCTTTCTAGAGGAAAAGGAGTGGGGTATAAATGTAATAAATAAATAAGTTTTTTTAAGTGGCAAATACTGCTAACGAGAGATGAAGTTCTAAACTTTATTGACAAAGTGAAAATTAATAAATCACCAGGCCCAGATGATATCCATCCTAGAGTTCTTAAAGAACTCAAATATGAAATTGCTGATATTCTAACAAAAATATGTAACATGTCCCTAAGATTAGCCTCTGTACCAGAGGACTGGAGAAAGTCCAATGTAACACCAAGTTTTTAAAAGGGATCCGGGGGGGGGGGGGATCCAGGAAATTACAGGCTGGTTAGCTTAATGTCTGTTCCGGGAAATTGATTGAAAGTATTATTCAAAATAAAATTAGTAATAGAAGGAAAAGCCCTGGAGAAAAAGAATCAACATGGCTTCCACAAAGGTAAGCCCTGTCTCACTAAACTTTTAGAATTCTTTGGGAGTGTTAATAAACATGTGGACAGGGGTGATCCAGTAGGCATTGTTTACTTAGACTGGGTAAGCAACAGTGGTGACTCATCATTGCTTGTCGGGCATGTTGTTCGAACCCAGGTCATTGTGACTCACCATTGTGACTTATCATTGTTCTGAATGGTCTGTTCTACGGTTTGTTTGTAGCACGATGGCTTGTTGTGTCATCTGAACTCGGACAACACAACCCATCGTGGCACAAGCCCTAGAACAAGTGAGCCACTTGGCAAGCGCAAACAGTGCCGCTCTTGCAAAGCGGCTGGCCACAGAGTGCGGCTGACAGATGCCCCCAAAGTGCCCAAACAGTGCTACAAGCCATACAAGGCAGCTGTCAGAGGCTTCCTCTGCCCCGCCGCAGAGCGGATCGGGCACCCCCGCCCTCCTCCTCCAGAGTAGACCTCTGGAAGAGGAGGCAGGAGGCGATGATCTGCTCCATTCAGCTGCTCGGCATGCTGAGCAGCTGCGGAGATCAGAGCACAGCCTCCTCCCTGAAAGTGCCAAGCAGCCGTGGGGACGAAGGCGCTCCCGCAGTCACTGACGCTGCCGTCCTGATGAGTGTAGGAAGCGCCCTCCCTCTCCCCCCTTTGCTTCCCCCGGAGAACCCAGGAAAGAAAACGGCAGAGAGTGCAGGGGCTTCCTGCTGCCCCGGAGGGGTTTACTTGCTGGAGGCGGGGACTGCATCACCACCTCTGGCAGGTAAACCTCTCCAGCGGGGCAGCAGGAAGTGCCTGCCCACTCTGCCCTTCGCTTTCCCCACCAGGGAAAGCAAAGGGTGGAGTGGAAGGGGGCACTTCCTGCCACCCTGCTCCGCCACCAGAGTGGTTTCCCTGCCATAGCTGGGGACGCAGTCCCTGGCTGCAGCAGGGAAACCTCTCGGGGAGCAGGGTGAAGTCTGCTCCTGTTACTGGCACAGCCACCGCACCAGTAACAGGAGCAAGCCCTGCCCTACTCTTCCTCCCGAGAGCGAGACGTTTGCTGGCCTGGCTGTAGCCGGTCCCTGGCTGCTGAGGGCAAGCCTCTCGGGGAGTGGGGTGGAGGCTCCCCCCTCCCCCTCCTCATTGCACTTCAGGGCATGAGCCCAGTTTGCGCAACGGGGAGTCTTTGACAGCCGCCATGAGCTGAAATTGGCTCAAGATCACGGCTGTCAAAGAGAGGAGCCTCATTCCTCCCCGCGGTGTACCATAGGATATCGCTCGGAGGAATGAGGGGAAAAGAGGAGAGGGGAGAGCACAAAGCAACAACGATGAGCGTATAATCGTCTGTCGGGCTCATAATTGTTGCTTTGTGCGATCCGGCAAACAATCATGGTAACGTACCACGATTGTTGCCTGACTGTGCGAACCTGCCCTTAGACTTCCGAAAGGCTTTTGACAAAGTCCCTCACCAAATACTCCGAAGCAAATTTAGCATTCATGGAATAAAAGGAGGGGTCCTCTTATGGATCCGTAACTGATTAAAGATCAGAAAGCATTGAATAGGAATAAATAGTAAATTCTCCCAATGGAGGGATGTAAACAGTGGGGTCCCACAGGGATCTGTATCGGGACCAATGCTTTTCAACGTGTTCATAAATGATCTGGAATTAGAAGTGAGCAGTGAAGTGGTCAAGTTTGCTGATGACACCAAATTATTTAGGGTGGTTAAAACAAAAAGGGATTGCAAGGAGCTCCCAAACTGGGAGATTGGGCATCAAAATGGCAAATGCAGTTCAGTGTAAGCAAGTGTAAAGTGATGCATGTTGGGGCAAAAAATCCAACTTCAAGTATAAGCCGATGAGATCTGAGCTAGTGGTGACTGACCAAGAAAAAGATCTTGGGGTTATGAAGGACAGCTCGATGAAAATGTCAACCCAGTGTGCCGCTGCTGTGAAAAAGGTAAATTCCACATTGGGCATGATTAGGAAAGGAATTGAAAATAACACTGCCAATATCATACTGCCCTTATACAAATATATGGTGCGACACTTAGAATACAGTCATGCCTTGGATTGAGAGCATGATTCATTCCGGAAGCGTGCTTGTAATCCAAAACACTCTTATATCAAAACGAAATCCCCCCCAAAAAAATTGTACAGAGATATTTAATTTAAGCCATACTACAGTACTTGTATTGCAAGACACCGCTTGTATATCAAGTAAAAAAAAATTAAATAAATATTTAAAAATTTGCTTGTCTTGCAAAACGCTCTCAAACCAAGTTACTTGCAATCCAGGGTATTACTGTACTTTGCATTTATTGGTTTTGTATCTTTCATTTATCTCTTCGTTGTTTTGATGTCTATTGTTTCTTGTATTTCCCCTCTGTTACTTTTGGTCTTTATTAAACAGTAATAAATTGTTTTGCCTCCCACACTTGCATGTTCCTTGCCTCCAAATCCAGAAAGAACCTCTTGCCCCTTGGCGAGACACTCTTTTAAAGTCATCCAAATTGGTGGCCATCACTACATCTTGTGGAAGTGAATTCAATACTGTAACAATGAACAGATCCTTACGCCCCTTCTGCTGTCAGAAACCTCTGGGACTCCTGCTTTCGGCCAAGTCTGCATGGCACTGTCTGTAGCTCAGTCTGTGCTGAGGTTCATCAAGGGAGGGGGCTTCTGAGATTTATATAGGTATAAATCTACATAGTTTCACCTGGCACCTTAATTCTCTAGAAGGGGGAGATGATTAATCATCTTGGAAGGGAAGCCAAGGCCCAATATGCGCCAGATGTGTCCAAGGCTGACCGATAAGCCTTGCACCTGGTCATTGTTCCAAGGACGAAGCTCCTGGCCTCCCAATTTAGCTCCCATGCCAGGTGCTAATCTAAACACCCCCTGACACCGTGATTTAAGCAGATGAACACTGAAGTGAAAGACAAGACAACAGAACTTTACCGGGGCAGAAAAGAATTGAGGAAGGAATTTCAGGCTTGGTCTGCCATTGAACGCGAATGCACAATGGAGAGACTGTGGCACACCACTAAGCTCCTCGGGATACAATGATCTTCCGCGATGCCACTACAAAGGGAATTGGACAAATTCATGGAAGATAAAGTTATCAATGGCTATTAGTCCTGCTGGCTATATCCTACCTCCAGTATCAGAGGAGGTATGCCTAAGTACACCAGACCAGTTGCTGGAGAACATGGGCAAGAGAGTACTGTTGCACTCGTGTCCTGCTTGTGGGTTTCCTGTGGGCAGCTGGCTGGTCACTAGAACAGATATTGTTGGATGACTTTCCGTTTGTAGGACCCAAAGATATGGAAAATGTTCTTGGTGAAGTTTGCCCAAGCACCTGTTTGCTCAACTCTTGCCCCTCATGGCTTATTACATCCAGTAGAGCAGAGATGACTGGCTGGGTTGGAGAGGTTATAGATTCTTCCCTATGGGACAGAGTGGTCCCAGCCTCCTTAAAGGAGGCAGTAGTGAGACCACTTCTGGGGGGGAAACATTATTGGACCTGGAAGATCTGAATAACTATAGGCCAACAACAACAACTTTATTGTATCACAGCAATTTGCCATTATACACGGTCAGAGCTTAGTTAATAGATCTTCAGAAATTAAATAATTTCCCTTATAACCTTAAGTTTTTACAGTATACATTTGTAAAACATTTACAAGGAATTTGGATGTTCTATAGGATATATACTTGTCAATATTAGACAACAGGAAACATACCTTTGCAAATGATTACCTTCCCTTCAATGGTTTCATCAATGGAGAAATATATTTAATTCTAAGATCATTATAAATTGAACACTCTAAGAGTACGTGAGTTATATCTTCAACTGATACTTGAATTGCAATCACATACTCTATCCTTCTTAGGAACCCCTTTAAGACAGATTCCTTCTTAGGAATCCCTTTAAGTCAGCCAAAGGAAAAACATTTAATCTTGCCTGAGTAAAGGCTACCCTCATTTTAATGTTTGGCAAGTCTACCAAATATTTTGGGAGGGATAAATATGATGGAATAAAAAGAGGCATAAAAAGTGTTTGATTGACAGACCATAATCCCAGCAATCTGGGACGGCATCTCAGTGTCCTTAAGTCTTTGAATCAATATCACTTTGGCTCTATCATATCCTTGAGTTAAAAGAAAAGAAGTAGAGAACCCCAGACTCATAACAGCCAATTGCATATTTTGCTTCCATGAGTTTTGGCCCATCTCTTCTAATAACACCAAAATAAATTCTGACACCCGCTTAAAAATGATTTTTAACCAAAAAAGCAAGGCTAATCTGAGGGCTTCAGCCTTTATGGTCATAACACCCAGTTCTGCACGAACCAATTCTAGTTTTGTAGCTATAGCTAGAATAACTATAGGCCAGTGGCTAACATCCCTGTTCTGGGCAAGGTGATTAAGCAGGTGGTGGGTGATCAGATCCAGTCATTCTTGGATGAAACATTTTTTTTTTTTAATCCATTTCATTTGGGGGTATGGCCTGGTTTTGGCACAGAAACTGCCTTGGTCACCCTGTAGGATTACCATTGACAGGAGAAAGACAGGAGGAGTACAACCCTCAGTGGCTTTTGATTACCATCAACCATGGTATCCTTCTGAAGAGGCTGTCTGAGTTGGGTGTGGGTGGTACAGCTTTGCAGTGGTTCTGCTCACACTTGGATGGCTGTTTCCAGAAGGTGGTGCTGAGGGACTTTGGCTCGACTCCATGACCTTTATGCTTGGGGGCCCCACAAGGCTCCATCTTGTCCCCCATGCTATTTAACATCTACATAAAACCACTGAATAAGGTCACTCAGCAATTTAGAGTAGTGTCATCAGCATGCTGATGACACACAGCTCTCTCGCTCGCTCACTCTCTCTCTCTCTCATCAGATCCAGATGAGGCAGTGGAAGTGCTTAATCAGTGCCTGGCTGTGGTGATGGACTGGATGAGGGCCAAGAAACTGAAGCTCAATCCAGACAAGACAGAGATACTGCTGGTGGGTGGTTTGACTGTCCAGGTGAATAGTGTTCAATATGTTTTGGCATGGGTTGCACTCTCCCTAAAAGATCAGGTCCATAACATAGGGGTGCTTGTAGATCCAACATTGTCACTAGAGGCACAAGTGTCTTCTGTGGCTTGGAGCATCTTTTACCAGGTTAGCTATGACCCTCCCTGGATAGTGACAGCCTGACTTCAGTGATGCATGCCCTGGTAACCTCCTGGTTGGATTACTACAATGTGTTGTATGTGGGGCTGCCTTTGAAGACAGTCCAGAAACTTCAGTTAGTATAAAATATGGCAGCTAGGCTAATGATCAGAAGTGGGCATTATGACCATATTACATCAATACTGTACCATCTTCACTGGTTCCCAGTTCATTTCTGGGCCCAATTTTAGGTGCTGGTGTTAACCTACAGAGCCCATCACAGCTTGGGGCCACAGTATCTAAAGAACCATCTCTTCCCATATGTTTCTGCCCAACCCTAAAATAATCATCCCAGGCCCTGCTCCGAGTGCCCCCACACATTTAGACTGGTGGGTGGCTACTCATGAGCAGGCCTTTTATGTGGTGGCCCCCAAATTGTGGAATACCCTCCCTAGAGAGGTTCACTTTGAAGTGGGAATAAGGTGGGAAGAAAACTGAGGCAGAAAAAAGATTCCCCCCCCCTCCTGGGAATAGACTGCTTGAAGATAGACCCCCCTTCTGAGAACAGACTGCTTACATGGCAATAAATTACTGTTGCGCCGTACTTTAAGGAACTAGTCAGATAAGACTGCCCGCTCAGCAACATGTAAGAATAGCACAGGAAACACCTTGCAGGCATGCCAAGGAGCAAGTGACAAATAACTGATGACGTATATTCTATAATATGCTTTACTATATAGAGAACTAATTGCTTCTGTATCGGGGTTCAGTTTGGCGATTCATTCCCCTGAACCGGTTGCTAGCAAATAAACTGTTTTCCAAGCCCGAGGTGGTCCGAGTCCTTCCTATTCTCTGGAGAAGGGTGATTTTTCTGCAACAACTTGGCACCTACTTTGTTGACTTTTCAGTACCAGCCAAATGCCTTTTTATTCTCTCAGGCCTTTTAAACTGCTGCTTGCTTTATTTTTATTTTTTTATATGTGTACTGTGGAGGAAGAGGGGGGGCTGGCTGGCCCGCCAGACTCCCACCCTTTCCTACTCAAAAGGAAACCCAGCACTTGCCACCATGTGGCCCGGAAGGGGGGGCTGGCTGACCCGCCACCACCCCACCCTTGCCTGCTGGCAAAGGAACCAAGACCCCCAGAGATCTCAAGGTACCAGATTGCCAGCCTCAGCTGCCTGCAACTCTACTTGAATCTCTGTTCAGGGACTTGCCTTTAATTCTGTAACCTGGATTTAGATACTGAACTCACAGAGCACTACAAAACCCATGTGGGGTGAAACCAAGACAAGGTTTATTGCTGGTAGCAATTTACAACAAGATTAGGGAAATGAGAGAAGCACACAAATTAGAGAGACACTTTAGTACACAGTAAAGCTGCAAAATAACAAAACCTGATTCCTTAAAATCTCTCAAGCACACACCTGTTACCTGAGGGTGTCTTCTTCAAAGGGTTAGATCCAGCACAGCCTTGCCGCCCGATAGAGAATTACCACACCTACCTGAAGGTCCAAGATGGGTAAACTCCTACAAGGCTTGCTTTTCTAGACCCTTCAAACTAGCCAATTTTACCAGGGGCTGCCTGGGGTCGATTCTTGAGGGAGGGCCCCCCCTAAAGGCTCGGGGCCCTCGCTGGCACGCTGCCATGGCTCCAACCGCCAGGCACGCTACCAAAAAGACTGACCAAGAACAAAGGCTTCACGTGGGGAAAAAGCTCTTCCCCCTCCCCTTTCCTGTAGCCTTCGTGCTTCAGCCAATCAATTTGAACTTCACCTGGCCATGCAGGGGGAGGGAAACTGGCCAGGCAGGGGAAAGGGAACTCGTGAGCCATGGCTTGAACTATGCATATGAATGCCCTCAGCCTGGCTCCTCCAGACGCCAGGCCCCATCTCATGTTCCATGCACCTTTCGCTTCCTCCCTGCCCCCACCTGGTTTACTCATGAGGAGGCGTGTGTGTGTGTGTGTTCCCCCAAAGGCTCGTTTCTCCACATGTACATCTTTGTTTTTAATTTTATCTCTTTTAAATGCTGGATGTTCATTGCTGCTTTTAAAAATAATACTTTTAAATGTGTTTTATTATCAGGCTGTCATGTGGTGGAATGGGGCCAGAGTCACATTAGAAAGAGTTTTCCCCGAGCACACTATTTCAGCTAAATTCCCCCAAGTATTTGTGTTCCCAAAGGGCTTATTCCCTAAACACAAATGAGTAGTTTGCAGATGTGTTTAGAGACATATGTTGTGAATATCATCATATGAAAAAGAAGTATTTCTAAAAGGCCTTCTGTGTTTCTTTCTAACAAATAACTGCAAAAATATGCAGTCAGCTAAATACAAAAATATTGGTTTGGCCACAATTTTAAATATATATATACTTTTGTTCCCCAGTCCCCACCTGTTTATAGACAATAAAATGCATGTTGTCATACATAAATGTCCTTCAGATGGATTCAAGGATAGTGCTATATAGGGAGAAAAAACTGTGTAAAGAGTTTTGTGCATTGTGAGAAAATGTAAACATTCTTCCTATCATTATACAACATTACAGTTTGGGGCACTGCTTCACAATTTAACTTTCACTAGATTACTGCCTGAAATGTTTCCCCTACCTTAGCCTTGATCTGTTTGAAAATACAAAGAAAAAGCCAGGTTATGTTCAAATTGATTTTCAGGAGAGAAAAAATGACTTGTATTTTCTTTTATTGTTTTAAAATGAACACATGTTGATGGGGGAAGCTCAAGGCCATTTGCAGATGGAAAGGAAAACTACAATAAATAAAATGAAACCACTTAGAGCCAAACCACACATGATGTGGGAAATCTATTATCTGGTCTCCCAATTTTTTTTTCTTTTTTAGCATTCCATGGGCAGAACCAGATATGTGGGGGGGGGGGGGGGAAATGCCCCTCCAGACAAGTAGCTTGCTCCAGCCCCAATACTGTCTTTCTTTCAGAAGTCTAACATGTGGGACAAAGCTTCCCTGCCCCCAGGAATGGACTTTGCCACTTCTGCCCCCTGCCCCTGCCCCAATATATTTTTTATGGTGCCACCAATGTGGGGCTCCAGTTTTGATTTGGAAAGCAGCACTGTGTATCACACATACTTCCTGAAGCTATTAGCCCTGCAACCTGGGTTTCTTTCCCCACTATAACAATAGGAATTTATCTTCTCAAGAAAGCCAAAAACATTTCGGCCCGTGGGCCTTCTTCAGTGGCAGGTGTGGTCCAAATATACGTAGTTAGATCCACTTTTTTAACTACAGCAATAAAACAGTGCTCACTGCCTGTTCTGCATCTTTGAGATCCCAACATGGATCTAACTCCTGTTGTTATTATTATCCAGTTCATGAGCTTCCAGCTACAAACTTACTGAATCATCTTACCATTATCTTATGTTTCTGGAATATGCCATGATTTTATGTTCCATGCTTTGTCTATGGAGCACATGCAGTGCTCTAACTGAATTTATTGTGAATATTTGATTTGCATATTGTATTTTATTGTTTACAATTTTGTCTTTTAATTTTTGGGCAATATACCAACATTTTAAACAAACTGTTGAGCTCAGTATTTGTAATTTACGGTACTCAATCCAGACAAGACGGAGGTGCTGTTTGTGGGCGGATCATCTGTCCGGAGGGATGATACTCAACCTGTCCTAGCCGGGGTTGCACTCCCCCTAAAGGACAGGGTTCATAGTTTGGGGGTGCTCCTGGACTCCGAACTGTCGCTGGAGTCACAAGTGGACTCAGTGACAAGGAGCTCCTTTTATCAGCTTAGGCTGATTTACCAACTACGACCCTATCTGGACAGGCAGAGCCTAGCAACAATGATCCATGCTCTGGTAACCTCTCATTTGGACTACTGTAATACGCTCTACGTGGGGCTGCCTTTGAAAACGGTCCGGAGACTTCAATTGGTTCAAAACAGGGCAGTGAGGATGCTAAGGGGACTGGCCAACAAGAATATATTACGCCAGTCCTCTACGATTTACATTGGCTACCAATTGAAGTCTGGGCCTGATTCAAAGTGATTACATTAACATTTAAAGCCCAAAAGAGGCTAGAAGGGTGGCTACTGGGGGAAGGGCCTTCTCAGTTGTGGCACCCCATCTATTGTAATCAGCTTCCCAAGGAGGTGCACCTGGCGCCTACCATCTATTCTTTCAGGTGCCAGGTTAAGACCTTTTTATTTGCCCAATATTTTAATGGTTGCTTTTATTCCTTTTATTGTCACCACTGTACCTCTGGATCGAATTTATTTTGGCTGCTCGTTTTAATTGTGTTATATTTTAATATGTTTGTGTTTTTATACTATTTTTGTTGTTATTTTTGTGTTGTGTTTTGTAAACCACCCAGGGAGCCTTTTGGCTGATGGGCAGTGAATAAATATATTAAATAAATAAACACATTTTACTTATCAGGGTATATACGCATTTCTTCCCATTTCTGGTTTGCGCTTTTTAACATTGCCAAGAAATGATGTGGTAGTTAAACCAAACTGCATGAGAGTCACTTGACAAAAAAGGCTTCCTACACAGAAAAGTGCCTACATGACCATGTCAATGGCAATCCTACCATTAATGTAACAGTATGAAGCAGCTCTAAGTGAATGCTGAAGGTGCACAAAGTTGATACTTGTGTCTGATACTGCTATCATCTTACCTATTTTGTCTCTCACATTTTCTGTGATCAACATGTCAACAAGACCTAAAAGCAGCTATTATAAATCTAAGCATTTAATTACTTTGATGAAAGGAGGAAGCATAGTTTATGGTAACTTCTTGAAAGCTCATTTATCCTCTCAATACTGTAAGAAGGGAGGAGAGCTTATATTGTTATGCTCCTGCACCTGGTTCTGGGGGGGGGGAGAAGTTTCAGGGGCTCCAGCACTTAGATTTCCATTTCCCAAGAAGGAAGGAGGACAAAGGCTTGTGGTGTTTTCTTCATGAAAGGTTTATTTACATTGAGCTCAAGATGAGGGTCCATAACGTTCCAGGTCCAACAGACCTCTACAGCTGCCTAGGGATTTGCTCCAGAGATCCCAAGTCAGTTGTGTTCTCCCTCTTCCATCCAAACTCTCCAGCTTGATTTCCTGCTAGGCCTCACTTGGCCCCTTCCCTCGGCCTAGTAGAACAAAAGCTACCAGTTCAAGAGCTATGGGGGAGGAGGGGAGAATCCTGAATCACTTTGTAATCAATGGCACTGAGTTACAAGGGATCCCTGAAAGGGAATGTAGACTGACCCCAAGCACATAACAATATATAAAAGCGAAATTATTCATACAGAAGTTTCCAGTTTCAACCCTAGCATATTCAGTTAAAGAATCTCATGTAACAGAGCTGCGAAAGGCCTCTGCTTGTGAACGCGAAGATCCGCTGCCACTAACTGTAGACAATAGTGGGCTAGATGGAGCAGTGGCCCAACTCAATATAAAGCAAGTTCGCATTTACAAATGGAATGGAAGCCCCACAACAAAAATAGTTACAAGTTACAGCGAACATACACTTCAACTAGTTCATTCAATTTATGTTTCAGCAAGCATGACATTTCATATGGAAAGAGAGAGAGAGACATGAGAGTCACACAACCACCTTTGTGTAATTGTTGTGTAACTTGAGAGTTGTAGTACTTGATAAGAAATAGAGATGAACTTGCTTTTCAGTGCTGAAGGGCAATGAAAGTATAGAGAGCTGATTCTAAAACAAAATTGCTGAAATATGTCACCTAAGCTCTACTTATATCTTCTGCTACACCAATTCAAGCATATATTGCCTCTCATTTTCCTGTATTTCTCCTCCCACCCACCACAGTTGGCACAAGATCATTTAGACTTCCAATTTTATTCCCTTTTTCTTATTTGCCACTTCCAGCCTTCTTCCATAACACTCCCTGCACCTCGAATGTCTCCCATTTTTCTATCCACTAGACCAAATCCTCTTTCTTCTGCAAAATCTTTTCTACACCATATAAGCTCACATATGAATTATTCTGTTCATCCTTTCTAGTCCTTTATCAGGCCTGGTCCTTTCCCTTCATTTTGCCCTGTGGATGTTAACTGCTCACTGAGCAAAGTGAGCCCTATATACACAGTCTCCCTAGCCCTGTATATCTTGTATAGCATCTACTATGCCAAGCCAACCCTGATTCAGTAAGCCAAAAGGAGCCACCAGCTGCTGAAAACCTTGTTTTTGCAGTATCAGGCAGGTGGCAGAAACAGGAGCGTTACTGAGTCCTCATGGTCTGCTATACAAGGCTGATGGAATGTGTTCAGACTGGTGGGTCACATGTTGAGCAGGGCTGTTCTGTACCGTCAGTGCTAAAACATGTAAAGCACAATGTCTGAGAGTCTTTACTTCATAAATTGCATCACAACGTAATTTTGGATATTTTATTTTCCCTTGCAAATCATTTTGATATATCAGTGCTGAAGTGAGAAATCACATTACAATGTATTTTACATCTTTGGTTATGAGGCTGCCAGAGTAGTAACTTTGGGAAAGACCTCTAACTGGGAAAGTGAATATACACATCAATGTTCTTTCCAGGGATGTTGAAGAGTCCTTGGTCTCAAGTCATGAGTCGAGTCACGAGTCTTTGGATCCGAGTCTTGAGTCCGAGTCCAAGTCCTTGGTCCAAAATGGTGACTCACGAGTCCAGAGTCCCTCCCAAAGCTGACTCCACGAGTCCGTATTAAAATCAATGGGGGGGGGGGTTCCCAACAAAATAAGGCTACTTCAGATGTGTGGCTTAAATAAATTCTAGGCACAAGTGTGCCTTCTTTATTTCAAAACTCTGTAACTGATTTTAACAAGAACAGACCAGGAAGACAAACCCAAAATAACCAGGCAGGCAGAGGAGGCAGGGAACCCCAAACAGGCAGGCAGAGGCAGCTAAACCCAAAATGTCTGAAAGGTTGCATTTTAGGAAAATGATTTTAAAAAATAAAATCTTCGCCGGCGATCACACTTCTCTCCACTCCTTCTGGCACAGCCCAGGGATGTTGAAGAGTCCTTGGTCTCGAGTTCCGAGTCGAGTCTCAAGTCCCGTTAAAAATATTGGGACTCGAGTCAGAGGGGGGACTCAGTCCGACTCACGAGTCGAGTCCTGGAGTCCGAGTCCCCATCCCTGGGTCTTTCCAACATCTCAGTCTTCAAGGCAGAAGACTCCCTTTAAAAATGGGTATAACGTGATGGGATTTGAAGATGAAATCTAGAATTTTGTCCTCAATGTGCATACAAAATTGTATCCTGCTATCTCAATATTCAATTAATGTTTAATTTTACAAAGAAACAAACAAATGGAATACTGAACAGGCAATATTAGGTATCAGACACTAACAATCTACTTCAAACTTATACAGGCAGCTTTAGAAAAGTTTTCTTCCTATTGTCTGCAGCTCAGAATATATTGATCAACCCTGAGAAAATTTAAGCCTTTCTTCTTCTTCTTTTTGCTAACCTAGAAAACAAATTAAATCATTGGTTAATATACAAGATTTCTGAACAAAAGGTTCATAAATGCATTTAGCAAATGCATTTAGTCATTTCTTTTATAGGAAATGATCCTTTTAGAGAACTAATGTACTCATATAACTATTCTTCACTAATCTATACCCTTTGTTGTGCACTATCACTTAAAAAGCCCAATTAATTTTTAAGTGCCTACTCACACACAATTAACTTTCAGTAAAATTGAAGGTTAGAATAGATATATATATACAAGGAACTGCATTGAAAAGCTAAAAATAGGTAGCGGATATATAAAATAAGCTGAGGTTTTAAAAACTATCAATATCTTATTTTGTTACATGTAAAGCATGTTATTTTGTTACATGTAAACCATGTTACATGTTATTTAGAATAGTACTTTGGCTTCTTTCATTTATTTTGGTGATGGAAAAATTCATCAACCTCACATATAAATCACATAGATTTCTGGCTTAAGTACTAAAAGAGTGGGGAAGAGGAGACTTCAGAATGCTAGGTAAAGACTACTATGTCATCATATCCAAGCAAATTTGTGAAATTTAGATCAAACACATTTAATGCTGGAAATCACCAGAATGATAACCAAAAAACCCTGAAGACCATTTCTTATTAAACAGTCCTGTGCAGTGTAGCCCCCTTTGGGATGTCTGGAGGACAGACCATTTTGGCTCTTACCTGAATCCCAGTCCAGGACTATATAGCCAGCACGGCGACAGATCTAAGAAACCAATCACTCACCTATGGATCACTTCATTATTGGACTTCATCCCCTGGTTTAGAGATTTAAACTCTTGCTTTCTCCCCTCTTTCCCCCCACCCTGTTAAATAAATCCTAGGTCGTGTTTTTCTGTTAAGTTGCTCATTAATTATTTCCCTTACCTCGTTTCCAGGGAACTGGAGCCTTCTGAGCCCACTCTTTTGAAGCCCTGGGGTTCTTTTCCTGTCACCCATACTACGAATGTTTGAGCCCCAGATCCACACCTAAGGTTTATTGCAGTACTGAATCACTGCTGCTGTGACTTATGGGGTACATGACGCACACACTTTTCAGTGCTGGTTGTGCTAGTCCTGCATAATCGTTCTTTGTTTCTTCCAGAATTTCATGGACTAGGTTTATCATGGGGGGGGGGGTTTCAGTTATTGTGGTTCACTGTCACAGCACACGGCTAGTGTGTGCTAAACTGGTGCTGTTGTTGCCCGTCCAAGGTGTGGCCACAAAAGTGTTGTCACTGGAGTTAGCCAATAGTTTTCGAGGGGCGGGGGAAATGCGGCGTTACGTGTGTCTTCCAAACTAGTGGGGAAGACAGGTATCTGCCATTTGTTGTTCCTTGTTGTGCAGTGGTTTGACCTCTTCCCCGGAAGCTTGTTAATTTTTTGTTTGTTTGTTTGTAAACATTCCTGTGTACGTCTGCACCTCTGAGCAGGCTGCTTCGGGCAATTGCATTTGGGTACTTTTAAAAAAACAATTTTGCTCCTGCGTACATGCACACATCCACATAGATGGCAGACCAGAAACAAAAAAATACCCTTCTTGTTAAATTTCTGTTTCCCCTGCATGTGAAAGGCAGTACCCCCAGGATAACCGCCATGGAGTTTGAGAGGGGACAGTTGTGAGAGGCTTCCCCCCCCCTTTTTTCAACAAAGAACAGGAAGCTATAAATTAGCCAAAAGGCTCAGGAGTACATCACATTCTCTCTGATGCCCTAACTCCCAAGTGAATCACATTGATTTAACAGGAGCCTTGTGCTCAGGAAACTCAGAATGGAGAAACAGTGCTTTGGGAAATTGCATTTGGGTGGAGGGTAGGGGCATGCTGATCCTGCTGGCTTCACCCCGACCCTGTGAGAGGGTGGCGGCGGCGGCATCATCCTTCTTCTTTTTTGTGAGGGGCTAGAAAAGCTTTTTCCTTTCTCTTTTTAAAGATTGCTCCTGTGCTTGTTTGCAACTGCGCAGAGATGACAAAGCAAAATAATATTTTTTTAAAAACCTGTTCAAGGTAGTGGTGGGCGATCCGCCCACCACCCAACTCGCGGCACACTCAGCAAGCGATGCCACTGCACCTGCCAAGCCAGGCCAAAAGCGAGTGCCAGCTGAGGTGCTTGCTGGACTTCTGGGTTCCCAGTGCTACGTTGTTTATGTAAAAAATGGTGTAAGATATGTGAAAAGCAGCCGCAATTTGTGTAACTTGCACAAATCGCAGCTGTTTTTAACATCTCTTATGCCATTTTCTACATAAACAATGTAGCGCCGGGAACCCGGAAGTTGTTTCCCAGCTTGGCTAGCAAGAACGTGAGTCGAGCTAGGGAAGCAGGTAGGTCAAGCGGAGCTCGGGGGGCTTGAGCCCAGTGAGTTCGCTGGACTTCCACCCCCCCAATCGAGCTCCGCACACATCCCTAGAAGGCAATGCCCAGTTCTACTGCTACGGAGTTAGGTGTGGGGTGGCAAACCGGGATGGGTGCAGTACATTTAACAAGAGTGTGCCCTGTGAGTAGTGACTGTGGAATGTGAATATAGCAGTACCGTTCTGCTAACTTGACGATATACAGTGTAATGTAGATCCACCCCAGGCCCTGTAGTTCCCACCACAACAGGGAATTACTGGAAGGGAAACTGGGGTTAAATTACATTGACAATTCTAGAAAAAACAAGACATATTCTTGACAATGCTGGACATATTCATATGAGAAAATATTGCCATATTTAGAGGAGATTAAGGTCTACAGCTGAACTTCCTGTGCTGTTTATAGTATAAAAGTGAAGGAAGTGGTATAACGTTGTTGTTATAACAACTTTCTGCACGTGTTGTTGTTTTTGCATCAGTTGTTTTGGCAACATTTGTTTTTGTACATTGTGCCTAAGGCTTAATTTGTGCCAAGGATTCTGTCCAGGTGCAGAATGCATTTTTTTCTCACTGATAAGTAATTAATGAAAAGAACCTCCGGTCGTACATCAGGTGTTTTGAGGCCTGAACCCAAGTATCACTTCTACAAATTTAGCACCGGCTGTGTCATTGGTTCTGACCCTGTGATTCTCTCAATTTGTTCTGTGGACTACGAGGGATTTAGTGTAAGCAACAGCACAGTTGCTCAGTGGTTTGTTAGGACTGGATGTGCTGAGTCAGTACATCCAAGTCTGGGGCGGGGGGGGGGGGGGACACACACAAAGTGATCATGTCCTTAAAAGGTACAAATTTAATTCCAAATATGGTCCAGCACATAGAGGATCTATCAATATGGAAAGTATGATCCCTGCCCAATCCAAAATCCAAAACTTCAATATCTGTAACAATAATACAGAATTACCTCAGGAACATAAATTATAATTTATTTCAGTGTGGGAAACAGTTCTATATGTGCAATGGAGACTTACAATCTTCAAGAGGAGTTGTCCTAAATATTGAAATAAATTTAGAAACCTTTGCTCATGCAGGAGCTTCAAAGCCCCACACCCAGCTGATATAGGCTAGTAAGTTGCTCTATTGTGATAGTCTTCATTAAGTTACATTGTATTAATATAGCAAAAAAATCCACTTATTAAAGGTTAAATGTTCATAGCAGCTGGAGGTACACTCATAAAATAGTAAATTATCATACCACCTTGGAGGTGAAATGCCACTTACAAAGATGAAAGTTTCAGAATTTGGCCCTGTATGAAAAGCTAGAAATAAAGCAAAATACAACCACACAGAATATTGCAGATTCTGTAGTGAGGCACAGATAGGATTACTAAACAGGTTTAGGCCTGTTTAGGATTACTGTTTAAACAGTACATGCAACATGTGATTGAGCCCATGCACACAGTAAAGGATATGAAATAGTTTGTTTATCTATTGTGACTCTGAGGGAGCCTCCTTTCCCCTAATCAGATAAGAAACCCTGGTATACCATTAATATCACTATTTTCCAAGACTACATTGGGCAGGTGGTCTCCCTTTGAGCCCAAAGACTAAGGGCGTGTTCGCACGACACGGGAACCACGAGGAAGCAGAAGTCCCCCGTGGTTCCCGTGTCATGCGAACGCTGAATGGGAGTGCCCCCGTGGGACGGCCGCGTGCGGGACACACACAAAGTGACCATGGTTGGTAGAGGGGTAAGCCCCTACCGCGTGTGGCCACCCTGCCATGCGAACAGCGGGCGGCCGTCCCGCGGGGGCCGAGCCCAGAGCAGCCGGAGCTGCCGACGCTCCAGCCTGTAGGGGCAAACTGCGGTGTGGGGACTGCCGGCTCCACCGGGGTCTGCCCGTGCGCACGGGGCGCAGGTCATCTGCGGCGCCCCGCCGGACCCCGCGGATCGCCCCGTGGTGCCTCCCCCACCCGCAGCCTGGGTCGTGCGAACACGCCCTAAGAGTTTTCAATTATTTTAATGGGTGGAACTGTGTGCCAGATGCAAGAGATAGCAGAAATCCACTCAGGAGAGAAATATTCTGTCCCATCATCAAATTCAAAGGGCTCTGTCATCTCTCCTGATTTTTATCTTTTTTCTTTTTCCTGATATTATTTGGGCTGATTCGCACATTGATTCCTAACTGGAGGGTGTGTGTATTTGAGTCCTTCTCCATCTAGTTTGGAATCCCAAAAAAGGGAACAGACTTATACCAGTGGCCCATACAGGCAGGTAGGACTGAAGAGGCTTGTAGGACTGGGCCAATACTCCTTCAGATGAGAAAGAAGAGGAGAAACTGTCATTACATGCCAATGTTGAAAGCCTAAAGGTTTAATTTAAAGATTGTTTTCAAACTACGGTAAGTCTTTTTCAAAAGCATACATATTTCATATGAGATTTTTAAAAATTTAAACCCAGAAACAAAAATAAATTGAAATTTTCACTCTCAAACAAGCTCTGCTACAGGGAATTTACAATAGCACCACCACGTCACCAGTTCAGATCTGTCTCAAATTGGCAGGGACTGAATGCCAGAGACACGTAATTTGCTTCAGTTTTCTCCAGGGATGCATGTCTTCATTCAAAGATGTCATATTTACCACTTGTAGCCATTCTCAGCTTGAAGGCCAAATACTAGATTAGCATAAACTGCCCTACTACCTCTAGAGCTCCGCTGAAGAAATTTGTAAGGAAGTGCAGTAATACTTGCATGACGATTCCACACTTGTTTTACTCGATAATATATTACCGTATGCCTTTAGCTTTGGCTATCTTGAACAGTTTGTGTTTAAAAACTGCAAAGCAATTATTACAAATATTTTTTAAAGGTTTTATTGATGCTCTATGGCAGTGATGGCGAACCTATGGCACGGGTGCCACAGCTGGCACGCAGGGACCTCTCTGTGGGCACTCAAGCCATTGGTCACCAGATTGCAAAAAGACTGTCCCCTTCTGCAAAACACTAATGATTTTGTTCTTTCTCACAGTGTGGAACAGAATGATTTTATTCTAGAATTCCTGTTACAGAATTCTTTTCTACATCGTTATCACATTTAAAAGATTTTGAAGAATGATGCACAGAGCATGGCTTGGATGTAAAGCCCTAACAGTTGACCTGAGTGCTGCATGTGTTGCTCTCAAACTAACGGAGTATGAGCCAAGGTTTGACAAATTATCAGCATGCATGCAATAGCAAAAATCACATGAATTGTGCAAAAGCATGCCCAATGCAAACTTTTACCTAATGCAGTGTTTGCAGTCCAAGACATAAAGTGTTTAAAATGTGTTAAGCACGTTTAGTTTTCTTGTTTATCTTGCTCATCCTAGTACAGGTTGACTTTTACTTTTACTAATCCGACACCTGTAGAAGCAGGGAAAGGACCCGGGGTAAAGCTTGCCCCATACAATTTCAGTCTGGCATATAATCATATTACAAGTTGAGAATCCCTTATCCAAAAATACATGTGCCTAATTATTTAAAAAGTTTGTATAAATTCCCTTCAGGCTATGTGTACAATGTAATACTATAATAATTTTTTGAGTTGATTTTTTCCCCCAACAAAAAACTGTTTGTATCATTGAAAGCTGTTATTGTGTTTTTCTTTTAAGACAAAAGATGTTAATTAGTTCGGACAACTGTATGTTGTTTTTCTAAAACTAAAACCTCGGTATTCAGGTTTAATTGCAGTGTTGGCACTTTGAAATAAATAAGTTGGTTTTGTGTTGCAGTTTGGGCACTCGGGCTCAAAAAGGTTCGCCATCACTGCTCTATGGGACAGTTATGTATTTTTCCTCCTTTTGAGTTTAGGTCCAGCTGTTTTGTTAAATACCCACAAAGGAGAATATGTTTTGGCTTCAAATAGGCTATTTTGTTTTTTGTTTTTATTTTTGTTTTATAAATTTTATTTAAATTTTTAAACAATACAAATAGGCTATTTTGAATCCTGAAGAATGAAAAACTACTTCTTAAAAATATATTGGGCACAACCAAGTCAAACTTAAGCACTTTTAAGCCTGTTGATTTATTTTCAGAGGATTTCTATACTGCTCTTCATTTTAAAAAACAAACAATCTGATTTTTCAAGATAAAATCTTGATAAAATACAATAAAGTCAATCATTAAAACAATAAAACAGTGATAAAAAATGATATCTCTCTCTTTTTTAAAAAATATTTTATTTTAAAATTTTTGAACAATACAAAGAAAATAACACACACATATAACTAATATAGTGCTCCTATCACCATGGGACCAAATAATACAATAACTCTATAATTGTTCATTATTCCAAAAATACAACATATCTTGACAGGGTACACTCCCTTTCCCCCTTTTTAACACATATTCCAAAAATAAACCCCAAATATCCTTAAAAATATTTTTCTTTAATTGACCCCTTTTGCATTTGATATTACAAGTCAACATATCATTCAATGCCATATCCCATACTTCTTTATACCAATCGGTAATAGTGAAAACTTGCTGAATTTTCCATTTCCTTGCTATCATTAATCTACCTGCCGTTAACAAATTTATAATTAATTATTTAACGTTTTGAGGACCGGTCACCTTTTCCGTTATTGATAGCAAAGCTAGTTTAGGACAAACCTCTAGATCAGCTCCAACAATTTCTGATATTTCCTCAAAAATCATTTTCCAAAAATCCATTACATTTTTACAACTCCACCACATGTGAGCATATGTACCCAGCTCCTGACATCCTCGCTAACACATTGGAGAACATTTGTTATCTATTCTATTTAATCTCACCGGAGTCAAATACCATCTCCAAATTAGCTTATAAAAATTCTCTTTGATTCTTATAAACATATTTTTCAATATTTGCCTGTCCCAAATCTTGTTCCACTCATCCTTTGATGTTTCCTCTTCAAACTCTGTATCCCAAACTATTTTAAGATTTTCTGCTTGCTCTTCTGATTTCTGCAACATTTTATATAACATCTTTGTAAGACCCCTAGCTGATGCATTTCCTTCTATAAGTTCTCTAGTCATAACCAACTGCTCAAATGCGGTGAAATCTCTTTCATGCTCATGTCTCCTCTTCCATTTCTTACCCCATTGTACTAGCTGAATTAAATTTAACCACGAAATTCTTCCTGCCCCAACCCTATCAATTATTTGCTGTCTTGTCTCCATTTTTTCCAGCCAATCCATTAATCTTATCACCCTTTTCTCTTTAAAAATTCGTCTAAATGTCTAACATTCTCTGGAAAATCCTCCATAACCACCACTGGAGTAAGCGGGGATATACCTGGTAAAAATATTTCCTTATTTCTACCCCAAATTTCTAACATATTTTTAAAAAGGGATTTTCTAATCTTTTTGTCATAATATGTCCTTGTTTTGTAAATAAAAATTTCTCCACCCTATTACCCAATTCAAATGCTTCTATTTCCCACCACATAAAATCCAAGATGCTAAATTATTGACAGCAATTTTAGCTAGAAGAATGAATAGTTTTCTAACTAAGTATATAGGGTTAGATCAATGTGGTTTCATTCAAGGAAGACAAATGGCAGACTTAACAAGAAGGGTTCTGAATATAATATATTTAATAAAGAAAAATAATTTGAAAGCTGGGGTTCTTGCACTGGATATTTTTAAAGCCTTTGATTGTGTGGAATGGCCTGCATTAAAGATGTTAATAAAAACTATGCGGTTTGGAGAAAAGTTTATAGGTATTACTAATCAATTATATACTCATAATGTTACGTCGGTTAATTGGGATAAATCGGAGATAATGACATTTAATTATAGTAAACTGCAGGAAAGGGGATTTAAACAAAGGAAAGTTGATATAAAGATAAAAAAAATAATTAAATATTTAGGTATTGATATATTAAAAGATATGGATAAAATAGGGGAATGAAATTTTAAAAAATTAAAAGAAGTAGTTAAAAATAAAATAGAGGATTATAAAAAATTGGGATTATCGTGGTTTGGTAGGATAGCTTTGATTAAAATGAAGATTTTACCGAAGTTTAATTTTTTTATTTAGAATGATACCATATAAGATATCAGAGAAAGAAATTAAAGATTGGCAAGTAATGGTAAATAGCTATTGCAATGGGGGGAAAGATCAAGGATTACTAAGAATAAATGGTATAAAGCTCAAAAAATAGGGGGACTTGGGCTCAAAAAAATGATATCTCATTAAAATAACCGGGGTAGCTGACACTAGCAGCCAGGGGAATGCCTGGGCAAATATATGTGTTTTAACTTGGTGGCAGAAATACTCCACACTAGGAGCCCACCTGATCTGGAAGACAGAAACAAAATTCAAAGTGACCTCGATAGGCTGGAGCGCTGGGCCGAAAACAACAGAATGAAATTTAATAGGAATAAATGCCAAGTGCTGCACCTAGGGAGAGGAAACCAAATGCAGAGTTACAGAATGGGGGACACTTGGCTCAACAATACTACAAGTGAGAAGGATCTTGGAATTGTGGTAGATCACAAACTGAATATGAGCCAGCAATGCGATGTGGCTGCAAAGAAGGCAAATGCTATTTTGGGCTGCATTAATAGAAGTATAACTTCCAAATCGCGGGAAGTGATAATTCCTCTTTACTCAGCACTGGTTAGGCCTCATCTTGAGTACTGCGTCCAGTTCTGGGCACCACACTTTAAGAAGGACGTAGACAAACTGGAGAGGTTTCAGAGGAGGGCAACAAGGATGATAAAGGGACTGGAAACAAGGCCCTATGAGGAGAGACTGAAAGAACTGGGCATGTTTAGCCTTCAGAAAAGGAGACTGAGGGGAGATATGATCACACTCTTCCAGTACTTGAAGGGGTGTCACACAGAGGAGGGCCAGGAACTCTTCTCTATCATCCCAGTTTGCAGGACACGGAATAATGGGCTCAAGTTACAGGAACCTAGATTATTCCACCTAAACATGTTAGAGCAATAAGACAATGGAATCAACTACCTAGGGAGGTGGTGGGCTCTCCCAATCTGGAGGCATTCAAGGTGCAGCTGCACCGCCATCTGTCAGGGATGCTTTGACCTGGATTCCTGCATTGAGCAGGGGGTTGGACTCGATGGCCTTGTAGGCCCATTCCAACTCTACTTTTCTATGATTCTATGATTCTATGATCTCACTGAGAAGATCATTCAGCATGGTGGGCAGCACAGAGAAGGCCCTCCACTGCACCATTGCCAAAGGAGCCTCAGTAGGCATCGTGTGGCATAGTGGTGGGAGTGCTGGACTGGGACTTGGGAGATCCGGGTTCTAGTCCCTGCTTGGCCATGAAACTCACTGGGTGACTTTGGGCCAGTCACTGACTCTCAGCCTCACCTACCTTGTAGGCTTCTTCCAACTCTATGATCTATGAGATCTACCTCACAGGGTTGTTGTGAGGATAAAATAGAGAGGAGGAGGAGGATTGTGTAAGCCACCTTGGGTTCCTTGCAGGGAAAAAGGTGGGATATAAATATAATAAATGAAATGAATGAATGACAAGGCTTCCCCTCAGAACACAGGCTGGGATGGCCTATACAGGAGAAGGCAGTCTCTCACAGGGATGTTGAAGAGTCCTTGGTCCCGAGTCGAGTCCCGAGTCGAGTCCCAAGTCTTTGGACCCGAGTCTAGAGTTGAGTCTAGAGTCCGAGGTCCAAAATGGTGACTCGAGTCGAGTCCCGAGTCCCGAGTCCCTCCCAAAGCGGCGGCCCATGGAGGGAGCAGGAGGGTCTCCGCGAGAGGAAGAAGAGCTGCCCTTCCTCCCGCGGAGACCCTCCTGACTCCCCTCCATGGGGCCGCTGGCCCGCACTGCACCTCCACCTCCGCCGACCCCTCACCTCAACCGCTGCCGCCGCCCCTCCACCTCGCCACCGCCGCCGCCCTCACATCGGCCTCTGCCACCGCTGCTGCCGGCTGCCCCCTCGCTTGCCGCTTGCCCTACACCTCCTCCTACCTTTCTCCTGCCGCCGCTGCTCTCGCCTCTGCCGGCCCAGCCGCCGCCCTCACGCTCCTCCTCCTCCGCCTCCGATGCCGCTCTCGCCTCTGCCGCCGCCGCCACCGCCCTCACCTCCTCCTCCTCCTCCTCCGCCGCCTCCGCCGCCGCCGTCGACCTCGTCGCCATCGCCGTAGCACACAGCACGCCGCGTCACGCCGCTAGCGACGGCGCTCTGTTTTTGAACCACAGCAACCCCGCCAAAAACAGAGCGGCGGCGCTGGCAGCGTGACGCGGCGTGCTGTGTGCTACGGCGATGGCGACGAGGTCGACAGCGGCGGCAGAGGCGAGAGCGGCGGCGAAGGCAGAGGAGGAGGAGGAGGAGGTGAAGGTGAGGGCGGCGGCGGCAGAGGCGAGAGCGGCGGCGGAGGAGGAGGAGGAGGAGGAGGTGAGGGCAGCGGCGGCGGCAGAGGCGAGAGCGGCGGCGGAGGCGGAGGAGTCCTTGGGCTCGAGTCCCGAGTCGAGTCTCGAGTCCCACATAAATTATTGGGACTCGAGTGGGACTCGAGTCAGAGGGGGGACTCAGTCGGACTCACGAGTCGAGTCCCCGAGTCCGAGTCCCCATCCCTGGTCTCTCAGATAACCTGGTCCTGAGCTGTTTAAGGCCTTATAATCCAGCAGTAACACCTTGAACAATTGGTAGCTAATTGTAGCCAGTGCAGCGCTTTCAGCACAAGAGTTGTATGTGCATGGTAGGAAGCTCCACTGAGCAATCTAGCCACCGCATTCTGCACTAGCTGCAGCTTCTGAACCAATCTCAAGGGCAGCCCCACATTAAAACACATTGCATCCTGAGGTTACCAATGCATGGTTCACTGTGGCCAGAGTATCTATCCCTATCTAGGAATATCATAGCTGTCATACCAGCCAAAGCTGATAACAGGCACACTTTACCACCAAGGCCACTTGTGCCTGTTATTAATAGTCAATAAACAAAAAAACCTACAGTTTACAAAACAATGTTAAGGCTATACAGCTTTCAGCCAAGCACCAAAAAGCAGGTGAGCTAAAGCTCACAAGCCTTAACACCACATCCTCCCTAAGGAGGTAGAAAGTGCAAGTAAAATTCTCATCCTCCCAAAGCAGATAAATCACGTGGACAGAATGGAGAATATGATATGCAGAGCTGGCTGTGGGGTTGTAAACAACTGATGACAAACAACTTAGGGCCACCTACTTCTCTCTTTTTAAGTGCAGCCTTCCTCAACTTGGTGCCCTCCAGATGTGTTGGCCTGTGACTCCCATCATTTCCAGCCAGCATGTCTATTGGCATGCTCTTTTCCAGAATTAGGATAGAACATCTGTGACCCACCAAGGAACTCCAAAACAGGTGCAACACTTTAAATAGACTGTCTTAAACCAAATGAGGAGACAACTAATGAATACCTAATCAAGGTAGTTCTAAAATGGTCCATTTAAAGCAGTGTTCTCCAACCTTGGGTCCCCAGATGTTTTTGGCATAGCAGCATGACCTTGTCTTTCTCCTTCTCAGCCACTGATAATATGAGGTAAATGGCAGATTCCTCCCACCCTCAACATTTCAAATAATTATTATGGTTAGTCCCACTAACTATCATTGTATGTACAAGAATACAAATCCTTCATTTTTTTCTGGTTAAAATTTTCTGGTCTCTTCAGGAAGTGTGACTACAGAATAATCGCCAACGTTTTTTTCAAAGTCATTTTTGACAGAGGGAGGGGCTTTTTGCTTTTTGTCTTTAAACTGCTCTTTCTCTCTCAAAATTTCACCAATCATTCTGAAATTTTCAGGGTATATACAATCAACACTTCTTTCTGGTACCTGAAAATTTCGATTTTATAAAGGTTAGAATGACCCAGCCACCCTGATCATTATTTAACAGGGCAAAATGCTCAATTTACTTACATGCCTTAACATTACCATCATTACTGTGACAGTAATAAGCCTGCAAAAAGTTAAATATTAAGATTTTCCACACACATATAAACTGACAGTTTCAGTGCATCTATGCACATTTGCATTAACTGTGAGTCCAGAGAACATTATTTCCTCTCTTTTAAATTACCTTATCTAATTTGTTTAAGAGTACATGATGGATGAGTGAATTTGAAACTTCTATTTAGTGAGCACTTTTAAGTACCATTTATTATCTCTGACTGCAACTTTATGATGAAATCATAAACATCAAAGAGACATTTTGGAATGGAAATAATCCCTCTTTAAAGAGCATCCAACAAACAAATTGGACAATTCCTGACCAGAAATGGACTAAACAGGAGCTGATTTTCAAGAATTTGTAGTGTTTTATTTGTTCACCCTCAGATGCGTTTAAGGTTACTTCTGATGAAGAATTAGAGTATTTTTAAGAAATCAGGTATACATGTGGGGAGAAAGGAGTCTATCTTCAATTTTCCAACGGCAGAATCTGAAACATCTAAAAGAAAGAGACACAAGTGTATGACAGACGTAGAGCAAAGAAGAAAAAGGTTAAAAGGTCAGTCCCCTGCCTAGAAAGTTTATAATCCACATTACTCAGGAATAGAAAGGTCAAGGATTGACAAATGAGTAGCACATAGGGATGAGATATGTGTCACAAACTTTAACTGTCCGGTATCACCTTCAAAGAGCCAGTGTGGGGTAGTGGTGAGAGTGTTGGACTGGGACTCGGGAGATCTGGGTTCTAGTCCCTTCTTGGCCATGAAACTCACTGGGTGACTTTGGGCCAGTCACTGACTCTCAGCCTAACCTACTTCACAGGGTTGTTGTGAGGATAAAATGGAGAAGAGGAGGATTATGTAAGCCACCTTGGGTTCCTTGCAGGAAAAAAGGCAGGGTATAAATATAATAAATTAATTAATTAACAACCTGAGCGTGAAAACCTAAACGCTGTTTTAGAAGAAGACCACTTATTACTTCTATAGCACTTTTCAGTGTGCAAAATAGTTAATCTCATTCAGCCTCACAGCTGGTAAAATGCCCAAGACCACTCTGTACACTTGCACGTGAGTACATTATTCTGCCATCCATGTCTTTTGTTTCTCTTTCAACCTGATTGGCGGGTACAGCCCTGTGTCACAGTCCTCTTTGGGAACGTTTGCGTCCATTGCTGGGACTGTGTGTGAATACATCCATCCATGTGCCTGTGTCTTTCCATATTGGAACATACATCAGTCACCCTTTGGATGGCCAGTTTTGGGAGGGGTTACCTCACATCTTTCCTTTGGCAGACTCTTGTGTTCATTCATATCTGTAGCTTTCTGTGTGAGTGAATCTCTGTGCTACTGTTTGGACGTCCACTTGAGAGTATCTCTTCTGTGCGATGAGGTGTGTGTGTGTTTGTGTATTTATGGCTGTGTGTGTGTGTGTTTTCCTGTCCCTCTCCCCCGAAGGCAGCGTTGCCGGGGTAGCTGGATGGGTGACTCATCCTGCCTCTGAATGGCAGCCCTGAGCTTTATAACGGCTGGAGCGGCCCCAGCTCTAGCTCTGCTCCTCCTCGCCGTTGCTGCTGCCCTGAGGGAAACCCCGACCGAGGCTTAACGCACAGAAAACTGCAGACGCAGCCCCGGGGAGAGAAAGAGGAAGCCATGAGGAGCCTGCGCTGTGCTCCCCTCCTCTTTCTGCTGCTCTCAGCGGGAGACTCTGCGGTCATCACCGGGGTGAGAGGGGCAGCCTCTCGGGGCAGGGAAGCTCTTGCAGACACCCTTGCAGACACACATAAACAAGGAATGGCGGGACACGAGTTCTTTCCGACCGTGCCGGCGAGCGGGGGGCGCGCGCGCGCGCGCGTGTCTGCCCTCTTGAGTGTGTGTGCAGGTTATTTTGGCGGGAAACTCGGGAGTGGCTCAAAGCACCACCCGCAACTGTGTCAGGAGGACAGGGCTGAATAGCGGTCTGGGTGTGTGAATGAACGCATAGCTCACATGGGCATCTCGGTAGGGGCAGCCACTGATGCTCGGTTCTTTGCTTGTGGTGGAGGGTCGTGTGTGTGTGAGAGAGCGAGAGTACGTTCGCGTTGTGGGTAGAGATGGTACACTGTAGGGAGGTAGGCTATCGTGGGTTTTTGTTTTGTATGGAACACCTACGAATGGTTGGATCTGGCTGGGTCGGAGTCGACCTCCTTCCTTGTGGGTGGGGATGGGGTGCTGCTAGGGACGCGGGCGTTGCCAAGGCAGGGTTGCAGCAGGGGCGGAGATCTGAAGAAAGGCAGTGGGGTGGGTTTTGACTTGTGGGAGGAGAGGACAGGTGATGGAGGCGATGATGGAGTGTGTGTGTGTGTGTGTGTGTGTGTGTGTGTGTGTGTGTGTGTGTGTGTTATGAGTGGAAGCGCTGGGAGGCGTTTTGCCTAATTGCAAGTTGCTGGAGGTTTGGGGGGGGGAGTTGAGGAAGTTGTTTGATCCTGAGGCGGCCGGAGATCCGTCTGTGCGCGCGCCTAGAACTGTTGCGGGAGAGGCAGAATCTGTCCCAGAGATCTGAAGGGGTCTCTCTCTGCAGCCGTCACTGGCGGAGGGGAGAGCGGGAGGCGCGCTCATGGCAGCGGCCTCGGTTACTTAAAGATAACTTGCAGTGCAATCCTGTACATGTCTACTCAGAAGTAAGTCCCATTGAGTTCAGTGGGGGAGGGGGGGAGGGTACTCCCAGATAAATGGCCATAGGATTGCAGCCTTAAGAATCTCTTCTCCCACACGGTCAGGCGGAGGGGGCTACTGCTTTCCATAGCCTGGCAAGCAGCAGAGCTATTATATATTTTTTTTTTAACGCCTACTGTGTTTCCAAGGCTCGGGTGAGTTGGTGGGAGGGAGTTTGGAAAGACGTTGCCCCTACTGTGCTGTCCTCCTAACCAGGATCCGAAAGCCAGTTTCATCCAATTCGTACCCAGTTTGGAAGTGGATGCATGAGTGAGCCAAGGTGGGAGCTTGGGGCTGCAGGAACCCTAAAAACAGTAGAGAGTAAGCCCCGCTGAACAGAGTGGAACGTCTAAGTAGATATAGGATTGGACTGTTAATTTCTTAGCCTGTCTCTTTGAATGAAGAAATTCCTTTCTGAGGTGAAACATCTCCTGGATTTGATTTTAATTCCTTGGGTCCCCAAATCTACCTTCTGTGCCAGATTTAATTCCTTAGGCAGGCTGGAAAGGTTCACTGAGCTTTGGGAGATATTCTAATGCTGGAGAATTCCTCTGCTCTCCCGCACCCTGCTTTTCAAAGAAACATCTGAATTGATTCACACTTGCCTTACTGATAAACTTTTAAAGTAATCAATTCTGTGCAAAACTGGGGAACGGAAATAAGAGCCTGAGCTTCACTTTTGTAAGGTTGCTTTTTCTTTCCAGAGCTCCAAGCATGTATTCATCTGTGTACACAGAGACTGGAAATCAAACTGATATTTTATACACTAGCCACATTTTTCTGCAGGTTAGATAAATAGGCTACAATACTTTTAGCCTTTTAAATATGCCCCTTCTCCTCCTCCTAAAGACTCATAGTCCTAAAAGAGAAAGAAAGAATAATAATAATAATAATAATAATAATAATAGAAACAGCTTAAAGTCTCTCCAAACATATTTTAAACAATTGGCTATATTAACCACTTTTTCTTTTTCTACATCTTTTGTCTGTTCTATATTGGATCCATTGTGCCTTTGATCTTTAATCAAGGAACCATTTACAATTTCATTGTACATACTCCACACACACACACACACACACACACACAATTTGCTTGTATTGTTTAGTTAGGTGCTCATTTTCAAGGTCAAGCTGGTGGAAGGAAAGAGAAGGAGGAGGAGGAGAATGGAAGCAAACAACTTGGAGGACAGGACATACACTGCAGTCAGTGCCTCAGATGGCATATACCATTAGCATGATGGGCAAAAAAAGGTAGTACAACCCATGCCACATAGATTCCGTCTCACTATCTATCATATTACACCAATGCCAATGGTGTGTCTCTTCAAAAGTGCTTAATGTGACATTATCCTCTACTGCTTGGCAGTTGGCTGGCACTTGTGGCCAGTCTCAGTAAAAACAAAGGATTACCATGACAATCTCATACCTGGTTCTTCCAACCAATGTTGTTGTACCATTGTAGGACTCTTTTTAATTTTACTAATGTTAATGTCATCTCAAGGAAATTTGCTAAATTAGCAACTCTGTATTTATTCAGGAAGGGCACAATCCAGTCTATGTTCTCCTGCACAAGAGGGAATCCAGTGGTAGAGGGGAACTGGCAGGAGGAAGTTTTGCACATGGGAGTAGCATGTGCACAAAGCAAGAAGTTGACAGGGAACTAGATTGTGTCCTAGAGTAGGATTCTTCCCCGTCACCCTTATTAATGAAAGAATAGAAGAAACACCTGTAATTTTAGAGTAATATCTGTGTTTGGAGCAAATAGCCCTTTACTTCCTAGGGTCAACTGCAGAAATGTTAGCCCTTTAAATATACATTATTCAACAGCAACATTTGCTAAATACTTAATAAAGCCAGACAGTGTATGTGTGCTACTTTCTCAGTGTAGTATTCTTAATGCTTATTCAATCAACCTATGGCCTAAACAGGGGAAAAATAAATGGTGGTCCCACTATATTTTCTGGTAAAATACTAATATTAAATGTGTTATTTTTCATTAACCCATGCCACACTGGGTTAATGTGTGCTCTTTTCACTTCAGACAGGAGAAGGGCTGTGAGAATGACAATGACAGGCCTACACCTGATATTAAATGTGTTGCCTGCTGCATCATGTGAGGGTTTAAAAATTTTTAATAGTAAGTAGGAGGGGGGTTTCCACTTTTAATTAGGATTACAGTGCACCCATCACTTTCCTCCCTGCCACAAACTTGACAAAATTGCCTCCATGTACTGTAATTAGCAAAAGAAAAAAGTTGCCATTGGCATCAATGGGAGCTTTTTTTTCTGTTGCTAATTGCAGCACAGGGTGAATTTTTATTACTCGCTCAGCTAGAGAGGGAAGAGTTAAACCCCCCTCCCCAAGTGATGTGGTCTCAATTAAAAATGGAACCACCCCTCATGCTTACTATTATATAAAAGAAAACTTCACAGTATGCTACAGGTGATGCATTTCAAGTTGTGTATAGTTAGGGAAGTCCTCCAAGCACTGTCACTGTGAGAGGACTTCTGAGAACATCTTGAGAAGATGTGTAAAAGGCCTGCTCTGTGATCTTGAGAAAAAATTCACCTGAGGTAAGGGGAAGAAGAAATGGAGCAACTGTTATCCAAGGCATTCTAGAAAAGGAAGAGACAGTTTTAGGAAGTGGAAAGGGTAAGATGAAGAAAGTGGTAACATCAAGAGAAGGGCTTTTGATCCACCGCTTTTGATCTTCCCAAAGCACCTAGCTGGCCAGTATTTCAAAACAAAAAACAAAATCAATGGCAACAATCCATTGAGTATGATCTTGTTTCGTTAACCAAAAAAAACCAATGTAAAGTACAGCAATTCTTGGTACATGCAGGGCATAATAGAGGGATAAACTCTGTGCTGCAACTTGAGCTAGTAAATAAATGGAAACTTCTACACAATTAAGAGGATATCTAAAATAGAGAAATGTGAAGATAAACTAAAATCCTATTAATATTTTAACATCCAGCAATTTATATTTTGTGGGACATTTCTTAGGAATTGGTGCTGCCTTTCATGTAAACCATGGTAAGACTTAGGTATGCCTTATCTTTGAATTTTATAGAAAGATATGTTCCTGAATTTTAATATTGCTATAGCCTACTCTGAACAGTTTTTTCACCTTAAACTACAGATATTTGGTAAATGCATGCAGCTATATCAATTTTGTTATTCAAATTATGTAATATTTATGCAGTTGAGTATAGTATAATTATATTCATAATGAAACCTTCTAAACTGAACATTTGTTTCAGTGGACAGTAATGTTTCCCTGAGAGCCATTATCTGCTCTTAAACTCTTTCTTATGAGTCTGCTTATTTATTATGCCATTGTTCAGGAGAATCTTATGGTATTTAGCAATCTTAGAACTTTAAATAAAAGAGGATCCAAAATATACTGATTTTAGTAATCTGACAGTGGGATCCTCTACCAGCCTACTCAGAAGTAAGTCCCATTGCGTTCAATGGGGCTTACAACCAGATAATGGTTGTAATGGGGCTTACAACCAGAATTGCTGCCTGAATGTATTCATTGATTTCACTGAGGTTATTCACTGAGGTTATTTTCACGAAGTGGACAAAGTCTACCAAAGCTTATGCCAGTATAAATTTAAGGTCTTTAAGGTGCCACAAGAGTCTTTTTTTTTTTTTTTTTTTACCTGCAACAGACTAACTGGCTATTCCTCTGAAAAAACTAATTTGATGTCCTTACTGTTCAACTGACTCGCATTACCTCCATTTTCAAGTGACGTTTTTTCCCACTGTAAAGTTTGGCTTAAGATATTTTGAAGCTTTAGTTCAGGTTTTGGAGGCACCTTGGGCAAGACACCCTCAATGAGCCCCCTCCCTTAGTGAGTCTGTCTTCTTAACACCATTGTCACCAGCTGCTATTGCTCCTCATCTTCTTTCTTATCATTGCTACCACTTGTTTGTTTGATAGGCAAGAGAGCCAGTAATCAAGTAGACAGTGGCATCTGCTGCTGCTCCTCCTCCTCCTCACCACTGTTGTCTGGTCCAGAGTGAGAGGCAGCTGAACAAGCAGATTGCAATGGTGAAGAGGAGGAGCAACTCCAGGTGCAGGGATGGGGACTCGGACTCGGGGACTCGACTCGTGAGTCCGACTGAGTCCCCCCTCTGACTCGAGTCCCACTCGAGTCCCAATAATTTATGTGGGACTCGAGACTCGACTCGGGACTCGAGCTCAACGACTCCTCTTCCTCCGCCGCCGCTCTCGCCTCTGCCGTCGCCGCCGCCCTCACCTCCTCCTCCGCCGCCGCCGACCTCGTCGCCATCGCTGTGGTTCAAAAACAGAGCGACGGCGCTGGCGGCGTGACGTGGCATGCTGCGTCACGCCGCTAGCGACGGCGCTCTGTTTTTGAACCACAGCAACCCCGCCAAAAACAGAGCGACGGCGCTGGCGGCGTGCTGTGTGCTACGGCGATGGCAACGAGGTCGGCGGAGGAGGAGGAGGTGAGGGCGGCGGCAGAGGTGAGGGCGGCGGCAGCGGCGGCGGTGAGGTGAGGGTGGCGGAGGTGGAGGTGAGGGCGGTGGCGGCAGCGGTGGCAGAGGCGAGGTGAGGGCGGCGGCGTTGGCGAGGTGAGGGCGGCGGCAGCGGTGAGGTGAGGGCGGCGGAGGTGGAGGTGAGGGAGGCGGCGGCGAGGGCAGCGGCGGCGGCAGCGGTGGCAGAGGCGAGGGCGGCGGCGTTGGCGAGGTGAGGGCGGCGGCAGCGGTGAGGTGAGGGCGGCGGAGGTGGAGGTGAGGGCGGCAGCGGCAGCGACCCATGGAGGGAGCAGGAGGGTCTCCGCGGGAGGAAGGGCAGCTCTTCTTCCTCTCGCGGAGACCCTCCTGCTCCCTCCATGGGCCGCCGCTTTGGGAGGGACTCGGGACTCGACTCGAGTCACCATTTTGGACCTCGGACTCTAGACTCGGGTCCAAAGACTCGGGACTCGACTCGGGACTCGGGACCAAGGACTCTTCAACATCCCTGTCCAGGTGGCTCTTGTCAGTGGGCCTCTGCTGGGGTGTGGGCCATTGGCAGCTGCCCGACCATGCCTACCCTTGACGCCAGGCCTTACTTCACTTAGTATACAGAGAAACACAATTCAATAAATTGTTCCAATTGTACCTTCAGAGAGTTAAGGTTGCTATAAAAATATCAAAAATTAAAAGAGCATTCCATCTATTAGAAAGAAAAAAGTACTTTTTCAGTTGGTGGGCCAACTTAGTAAGTTTTCTCTCAGGAATCCCCCCACCCCATTAGTGGTTTAAGGCATTCTGGTGGAAATATCTTGCCTCTACCCTAACAAGGAGAACTTTTATAGTTAAGATCACAAACGGCTGGCAGGTTGTCACATGCCATAATATTTTTTTTAATTTGCATAATTGGTTTGGATAGCAATGTACTCTACCTAACACCAGACTCACTTCATGAAAATGCCATCTGCTATGCTTTTCTATGACATAAGAGCTAGTTGACAACCTGTTACCATGGCTTTTTTAAAAAAGTAAAATAATCACTGACCTATCACTTCATTCTATCTGGCTTTAATACTAATAGAAAATAATATAGTTGCCTGGATCCAGCTGAGACATAACTAAATAAGTTCTACTTGACTTGAGCTGAATCCAGGCCACAAGTTACCTTTACTTAAACTAAGGAAAAAGTATTTGAACACTGACAGCATATGACATTTGATATGTGATTTCCACTTGTCAAAAATTAAATAGTTAAAAGATTGCCAAACAAGTCTAAATCACTATAGTTTAAGAATATAATGTAAATTACCCAAAGTAGATTTTAAGATCCTGGTAGTTGTTCAGATTTCTGTTTCCAACATTGCAGTTTCCTTGTGTAAGCAAAGCCTTTTTAAAATACAAGCTTTTAGATATATGAGATTTAATGGAACAGCCTAGGATATTTTTAGTAATTTTGTTTATCTAATACTGTGTGTCTATTTATTACATTTAAGGCTTGTGACAGAGATCTGCAGTGTGGTGGAGGCATGTGCTGTGCTGTGAGTCTCTGGGTTCGAAGCCTTCGAATGTGTACTCCAATGGGCAGCTTGGGAGAAGACTGTCATCCTTTGAGTCATAAAGTTAGTACGTTATTCTGGTACCGTGTGTGATACTGTAACTGACAGGGTAGAAGGAAATAGGAATATATTTTGTTGTAAGTCAAACTGCATAAAATATTATCCATTGCAAAAGTGCAGAAACATATACAATACCCAGGAAGTTGTCTTTTTATGGAAATAGCATCATAAGTACATACGCAAATAAATATATTACTGTCAGTACTATTCTGTAAAAGATCTACGGGTTGAAAAAGGTGCAGTGTTGTTCTCTTGCATTATAGAACATGATCAGTTTTTTACATTTAAAAGTGTATTTACTCTTGTCTCCTTTAAGTGACTTGTGATAATTCACATTTATGCTATTGATTTCTGGAGCTATTACTCATTTGAGTAGGCAAACGTTACATAATCGAAGTTCTTCATTTCCTTCTTCCAGACAGAAAAGACAGACTGCTTCTTCTCTTTTAAATATTATCTGTATAAAATAAAATTTGAAAGACCACACTGCTTATATACTAGAGCTTTTATTCTAAGCTTGATGACCTTCCTATTCATCCTGCTCCTAATTACCACTCTACTGAGTCATGTTTTCACAATCTGTCACTGCTGTGTGACACAAACATGATGAAAACTTCCTCTTCTAATACCTGAAGGTATACACTGTTAGGCAAAGGGATTAGGTCTGAGACTGCTACAACCCGCTGAACAGGTTCCTTTTAATTCTTTGTTAATTTCAAGAAATTCCTGAAATCACAAAGGTATCACAAATACCTTTGTGATTTGCAAAGGTTCTCACTACTATCCCATGTGGGAATCATGGGTGGTTCTTTGTGGGATTGTGCCTGTGTCATCCTTTGAGTCATAAAGTTAGTACTTTCCATAAACCTCTGGGTCTGAGAAGGCACTATCATCTTTCATCTGACCTAAGCATTTTGTTCCCATTCCATGAGATGAGGTGCAGAGCCAGTGCCTTCCAGCCCAGTTCCTTTTCAGTCTGCTGTTGAAGCACCAGCTGGAAGGGGTGTCTCCAATGACATTTTCTTGAAACTCTTGGCATTGCTTTGTGCCATTTCTATCTTCAGATGTCGCGCCATTTACAATTCTCTAAAATTAGTCTTCGCAATTCAATAGCCTTGAAGCTAAAATGGCTAATATGTTCAGGATTTCATTTGCCTTTAAATACGGTATTATCCATAGAGGTTATGAGACTATTCAAAGTGTCAAATGCTGTAGTTCACCATTTGTCTGCTGGTCAGGTACAAAGTAGACATCTTCAGTTTCTATTTTTCCACACTCTCACACCACTGTATTTAAACTTGATCTGCAAGGACAAGCCTAATTTGAAAGGTAATTTTGTCTTCATACTAGATAAGCCTTTGGTGCCCTTTGTTAAATCACACATGGATAGCTTGTAAGGTGGACCACCAACTGATATAAGCTGATCAGAGATTGCTAAAGGCATATTGCTTAAATCAGAACATGGTTTAAATTTTAGTCTTTCAGATAACACTGTGAGTTCTTCATTTAGTCTTGCTGCCACCTCTAGAGATATTTCTTTCCAATAAAATATTATTTGTATTCCTTTTTTTAAATAAAAAGTTTTCTTCATACAAGAAGAAAATGCATTGACTTTTGAGAATAGCTGACACAAATAAATGTTCTTGTGTAAAGGGGCTGGATACATAATTCTCTGCAATGTGGCTTTTGTAAGAACACCATGAAACACCATTATTTGGTTCTTAACTGAAGTGTTTGCAGTGGATATATAATTTGGGGTAGGCATAATACTTTGAAACACACCAGAACTGGAAAAGAGGGTCCACAGATCTGCTTAGGCATAGATTCAGGCCTGTATTGCTGTTTGTCTCTCCAACATTGTTCCTGATGCCTAGCAAAACAGAGTAGAGGAAAAACAACAATAAGGCATTGGGGAGAGGGATTCTGTGTTATAAATGGCACTATCCCATTCTTTGGATTTGACTTGTCACATGCTAAGAAATTTGGTCTCCACTGACATAGACCGGGTTTGCACGATTGGGGAAGGAAAATAAGCCACTGTAGCTTATTGCGCACCACCAAATTACCAAGTTGCACACCACCAAAATACCATAATTACCTTCGCCAGGCACAGTTTGTCATGTCATCTGAACCCAACAAGGGTGGGGAGTGGGGGCAGTTTAGAAACAACCCTGCAACCGTAGAACATGGTTCCAGGGTGGTTTGTAAGTCCCCCACACATACTGGGTTCGGATGACATGACAAACCACACCCAATAAGGGTAATTATGGTAATTCAGCAGTGCACAACCAGCACATGTAGGGTGGGAAAATAAGCTTATTTTCCTTCCCCGATCGTGTGAACCTGCCCATCGTGTGAACCTTCCCCCATCGTGTGAAGGCCAATCCGATTGTCTACATTCCCCCTTAAAATAACCTCGTTTGCACATCACGCTAAGCCACGGTGGGTTGCTACTATGAGTAGTTGCCGGGTAGCTTAGTGTGTCATCTGAACCCGGAGTAGTTTTTCCATCATGGGTTGTTTTTCACAAACCAGCTATCCTGAGAACCCATGGCTTGTAGTTGGGTTGTTTATGGTGGTTTATTCTCAGGGTGGCTTGTCCTGATGTCCAAACTTGGCGGGGTGATTTTATTGTGGGTTGTTGGGAACGACTAGAGAGCTGCCTTGCAAGAGTGGTGAAAACTCTGCTGCTCCTGGCAGACTTGCTAGTGCTGCCACCATTCTCCCTCATCCCTTCTCAGCATTCCCTACCTCAGGATGGATTTTTAATTTTTTTTCCCCATAGGAATATTGAAGAAAGGACACTGGAGAAAGTCCTGAATGCATTCACATTTTTAATTTTTCCCCAGTCCTGCACAAGTGCACAGTAGTGAATGTCCAGTGCTAGAAATTTGCATAATTTCCCCCTGCATTTTACTGCTCTGCCATGGAATTTGCATATTTTTAGTGATCTGACTCACTTGTCTACCTTGAAATATGTGTATCTCTACCCACTCAGTCCCTGTTCTGCCTTGAAATGTGCATATCTGTAGTAATCCTGCTCACTGCTCTGTAACACTCATGTTCATTTGACAGCTAGGAATGGAGAGCAGTGGAAGGAAGCAATCAGGAGGAAGTGATGGGTGGGGTGGGAGCCAAAAGCAACTGGTAGCTGCAGGAGAGGAGCTTTAGGGGTCAGTATTACTACTTCATTTGAATATGAAGCAGCCTTTTTTTTCTTTAAAGGTGTTTGCTAGCAGGGAAGCAGCAACTGGAGGATGAAATTGACAACAGGGAAAATGGCTATTCTGGGCTCAATAGCAGACAGGTAGTCTTGCGGTCCTGCATACCTGTGCAAGACACGCAAAACAATTTCTTATGTTTGCAAGTGCATTCCCATGTTCAAAGGGCTCAGAAACTTTAATTCTTTTGGCAATCTAATGCGGGGAGGAGGGAGTTTCCCTCATCAGCCAGAAATCCCAGTGGACCAATTGCAGAAAAGGTGCTGACATAGGGAACGAGGATTTCTGCCACAAAGGCTTCTGGAATATGTGCCGGCAGCAGCCTGGAGGACTGAGGGAGAAACAAGCCACAGCAAGCCATCAAGTGGGCAATCGTCTGTCCAGAGTAAAAGACAAACCACCCACCATTGTTTATTCTCAGGGTGGCTTAGCGTGACATGCAAACTTGCCCCACTATGGACCTAATTATGAGTCTCACTGATAATTTTTAAAAGGCGTCAGCTCAAATTATTTCTTATGTATTTGTGTAGTTTACAGCATAACAGAACCTAATTCTGACTGGAGTTGCTGAGTTGGGCTGAAAGTAAGGCATAGCTCTGAACTGTAAATAATAAACTCAATTTCTGACATGCTCCAAGAAACATTTCTGAAGAGAATAATTATTTCTTTTGCTTACCTGGATACAGCATTCAATGTTTGGTTGTACCAAAGGAAACAGATTCAATAGGACCAACTTGGGAACTGGGCACTAACCTAATTGCTGCACGGGCAGGATTCATTTTACTTAGACCATCTCCAACATATTTTTGTCATGCATAGGTATGACAAATACAGATGTCCCTATTGGAAGGTGCAATCTGAAGCAAGGTAGCATATGTAGGGTACCTATAACTTTATTAGACTTTAAGTTAGGCATTTATAAAAAGTGATGCTTCCTTAATAATCTATATTATATTATTTATTTATTATATTTATACCCTGCCTTTTTTCCTGCAAGGAACCCAAGGCGGCTTACATAATCCTCCTCCTCCGTTTTATCATCACAACAGCCCTGTGAGGTAGGTTAGGCTGAGAGTCCGTGACCAGCCCAAAGTCACCCAGTGAGTTTCATGGCCGAGCGGGGACTAGAACCCGGATCTCCCGAGTCCCAGTCCAACACCTACCACTATGCCACACTGGCTCTCTTACAGCTCTTTTGTGGTGGAAATTTAGTGCAGAGTGGATCGGTGCCACAGTATGTAGTTAACAATAAACATCAATATAGAAAAATAGTGCAGTAGACCTGAAAGAAGATAAAATATGTTGTTTTGAATCCCCATGAACCAGTTTGATACCAGTGTAGAAATTTTAGTGTTGACTGTGGGTGCTGGAACTACTTATGGCTGAGTTTTCTTCTTGTCTCAATTTCTTTTAACTTTTAATATTTGTTTCCAGATTCCATTCTGGGGAAGGAGAATGCATCACAGCTGTCCATGCCTACCTAACTTGGCTTGTGTCCGGATTTCCCCCAGCAAATACAAATGTTTACCGGAGTTCAAAAATGAAGATGTGTTTTTTTAGCAGAAGCATGGTGAAGAATTCTGTATCATTACCTATTTTGTGTATTAAGAACCTTACTTGTTATTGTAATGAAATTGTTTGCCAGAGGAAATTTTCTAACATACTTTCTTGCCTTGTAAACATTACTATTATTAAGATACCATCATTAATAGCAGCCAAGATGTTTTCAGCTAGACAATTCTGGGGAGTTCTATTTTATTTCTAACAGCACAAGAGAAAATGAGCTGAAGTTAGGGTGGCCAAGTTTCCTACCTGGCAGAGGACAGTTTTGGAAAGCTGGAAGAAGATAGTCTTCTATTTGAAAGTGTCCTCTATTTGATGGGCTGTCCAATTCAAGTCTGATTTAAAGTCAAAGAATCATAACGAAGGAGAGCAGGGGCCTTGAAGTTGCCCAGCAGCAGCACCTGGACAGCAGACTGAACAGGCACACAAGTTGCTTGATCAGTCTTCTACACTATGGTGAGATGTATTGTATTTCTATTTAAGTTATAGTTATTGTTTCTAAATTTGTGCCTATAGATATACATTTGCATATACAAATGGTTATGCAAATTGGTGTCCTCTTTTGTGCTCTCTTTTGGTGTTACAATGCCTCTTTTTTACCAATGTGTAAGTGGCCACCCTTCCTGTAGCTGGTGACCTGCCAGGCTGCATTCATACTATCAGCCATGTATGGCAGACCGCTAGAGAGCCAATAAATCTCCTGTTTTTGCTGCCTGCAAACACAGGCAGGATCAAGAAACTGGAAGGCCCCAATGCATGGTGGGTGGGCTACATTTGGCTAGGTGGGTCACAAATTATGTGGGCCTGGGCTGCACTTAAGAAATATTATGGTTAACTCCTCTCTTATAATGTCTGGTCTTAAGGTTCCTCAGCTCGGGCATCTAGGACATTAAACACCCAGAATTACCAAGTCAGTTTACATAAACAGGGTATTTTCTGCATCTACTAAGCTTGATTAAAAGTATTTTGTACACCTGTACAGAATACAAGACAATTGTTTCTAGTATTTCAGTTGCACATTTGTTGTAACCATTGTACCACTTTTAGATTAGATGTTTTACCTTCTTTAATGCTGACAAATCTGCACCACAGTGCTTAAATTTTTAAAAGTCTATTTAAAAAATCAAACTAGTATCCGAGTATGAGAACAGAAATAATTGTTTGAGTTTTATCTGGCATAAATTAGCAACTTGTCTGAAACTATATGAAAGTCTTTTGAAGTACCTGACTTCTTGTTATGTAAATATATTGATATTGCCATACAATAATTCTGTATCAGAATAATGGCAGTATGACATTTTATTTATTTAAAATTATATTATTTTTGCACAGTGGTCTTTGATTTTTATTCCATGAAAGATATTGTTACCTACCAACACCCATTAAGAAAAATTGTATTAATAGTACAAAAATATGCACTAATTATGGTTTCTAAGGAGGCTCGCTAGCAAATTTGACACAAGAACCTCTTATATAGTTCAAAAGGCAGTTTCTTAAAGTTGACATGAGTTTCCTAGGCATATGCCTTTGAGAGTCAAAGGTTCATGAAAAATGGTAAAACTTCATGGAGGTATTTTAATTCTTTTCTTAGCTCTGCTTTTTGCGTTTGGTCAGACAAATAAACAAAAATTAACATGATAATTCTATGCATGTTTATTCAGAAGTAAATCCCACTGAGTGCAATAGGACTGACTCTAAACTAAGTGTGTACAGTATAACAGCTTTTCCCAACTTGGTGCCTTCCAGATCTTTTGTACTACAATTCCCATCATCTCCAGCTGACATGACCGATGGGCAGTGACAGTGGGAGTAATAGTCCAAAACATCTGGAAGGCACTAGGTTGGATAAGAAAGTTATATACTATATACACTATGCAGTTATAAGATGTTCCATTTAAGGGAGATCACTAAGGGCCAACTTATACAATTAGCATAATCAAATGGAAAAGCTTTGGACCATACCATTTTAGGCTGCTGGTGGAGGGATGCATGTTTGAATGTTTAAAAAAAACAATCCAGGATCTGCCTTCTGTGGACAGACTTTGCTCATGGAAGGTGCCTCTGCTCGATTTTGGAGGGTCTCCCCTCCATCCTGCGCCACAGCCCACCCTATTCAGCAGGGCCTCCTGACTCTGTGTGTAGAATTTTCAGGGGCCTGGAGGGGGTGGGAAAGTCTGTTTCCACCAGCTCAGTTGCACACACCTTACTCTGGATCCAATGCTCTGTATGTAGAAAAGCAACAAGTCAGGGAAAAGGTTAAGCAAAACCATTACAAAGCAGTTTTCTTTGTGCATGGCTGTATTTGTTGTGGGGTAATCCAGCTTAATACTAGATTTGATTATATAAACTAAACAAAACGGAAGATCAGTCATAACTTGGCTCCGATTTCTCATGTCAATATATTTGAAGGCAAACAAAGTATGTCATGGTCAGTCCATCTTTACTAACAGAAAGTTCACTCAGCCTAAGGAGGACTCTGCTGGAAATCCCTGGGTACTAGAAGTCAACTTCAGACCAAATATAGTAGGAAGACTGAAGATTCCAGAACCTGTCCTGGACAACCAACAATAGTAGCATCAGACAGGGACTTCTAGAAACTTGCACTTTTGTCATTTTTTCCATCAGTTCTGAAACAGTCCCAAAGTGATTTTGTTATAACACATCAGGCTTAACTGTTTATCTTCCCTTGAAGTATCTATATTAATCACCCCGGTGCTTGAAGAAATGTGTTCCCCAAATAAAACTGTGTATTAGATTCTTGTGTGGTAGTTCTTTGATTAACTCCCCCCCCCCCAAATGTATGGATTTATGAAATAATGTAATGCAGCATGGTAAGGATTTTCTTCAGCTTCTGAGATGTATGTTGTTTTCAATATCATGTGAAGAGACCCAGAAGCACCAGCCTACAATAAACCTTATAAAGTGGAACAGCACTAAATTTGTTTTGGATTCATGGAGCGATGGAAGAGAGAGTTTAGCCATGTGCATTATTTCACATAAATCATATTTTGTCAAGACTGAAATTTGCCAGGCCTTTCATTAACTGGCAAGCTATTTTTCAGAGAGCCTTTTCTTGTTGACTACAAAGTCTTCACTCACCCACAGAACACATCAGTTGAAGATATCAAGAAGAAAGTACTGCCCTTGCAGCAAAAACTATTACAAAAATAAGGTCACTTTATGTGTAGCTCCTCAACAATGAAAAACATTTGCATGTGTTAATCAGGTGCAAATATGTTTTCCATTCTTAGGGACCACAACCAATCATGGGTTCCTCATTGGCTGGGGAATGCTGGGAGTTGTAGGACTTTTTTCTGTCTAAATATACATAGGATTGCATCCTAAGGTCTTGATCTCAAGCCATTTCTGGCATAGGTCAGAAATAGCATCATGGATTTTGCCTAGAAAGAAACAAGAAGCCAGAGGAAATTCTGGTACACTGGTAGAATTGCTAGGTTTTTTTACTCTCCCTCTAGCACAATATATCATGCAAACAAGAGTGATATTTGCCAATACACACACCAACCATAATATGTAATGTGAGTACATATCCGTTAAATAGCAAGTCTGGAAATAAAAGGCCAAGAGAGGTTTTCCCATTTTCAAGCCATAATGTTTCCATTCATACTACAATTCCATTTTGAAATATTTCCCTTTTGTCCTTACACCTAAATAGTTGTCTGATATGAAATTAGTTGGGGTCTATTTTAAAATTTCACCTTGCAATTTTGGTAGTCGAAGAACATATTTGCCTTGTCAGTTTTGTTCATTTATTTGCTGTTGCATATATTATCTTGAAAATAGGACTTCAGCAGGGTGAAGTTGTATGTAGGAAGCTGTCCCGTTAATTATTTTAAATCTTGTGCACACAGTGACAAATGCCCAGCTGACACACCTTTCTTTCTTAGTAATGTTTTTATTTGAGAGTGTCCTTACTGAACCAGCGGGTATGTAATGATCAGGCTTAGATATTCAATCACCCTCTCAGCTTAGTCTGAAATACAGAAATCTTCATTATAGGATATGTCCCCAGTGTGCCTCATAATGGGACACTTGGCTAATTAGCCTTCTCAGCATAATGAGACATAGCAATATACATATTTTTCCAAGTATGACCACATTCTAAAGCCTATTGCTTGTGTGAATGCATAAACACACACTTTCAAAATATGCGTACACTGCACAGATGGGTGCTTCGAAGAAACAGAAGGTGCCAAGAATCCCTTGATTTAAACAAGATGTCTCAAGAACTTGATCTTGACAATATGGAACATTTTTCCAGCGGGAGTTTTTAGCATCACAAAAACAGGAAAAGGACAGAAAAAGATTTTATATCCATAACATTATGAATTACAGAGGAACAAAGGTGGTGCCCGTCTTTAGGAAATTATTTGATAACACTAACAGAAATTAAAAGGAAAATTGTGTGTAAGCACATGTAGAGATTTGGATCTGTCTTTTGTATTGGTGTAGATGAGCTATTTGGGAAGTGTGATCACTCCGAGAAAACATCCTTTGGAGGAGCAATATACACCTTGTGAATACCTTGACAGAAACATTCCTTGACTGGAACTAAATATTTCATTATTCTGTACTCTCTTCTAGTGTATCAGTGGCCACTCACTCATGGTCTCAAAAGAAGGGAGCAGAATTGGAAACACGGAAGGGCTACATTGGCAGACAGCATTTGGAGGACTCTTCTTGGCCAATCTGTCCCCCTAAAAGGTGCTGTCAGGTAGAAGGGGATGGAGACAGTCTCTGCCAGAGACCTTGGAGAGCTGCTGCCAATCAAAGTAGACAATACTGAGCAAGATGAACTAATGGTCTGACTCAGTATAAGGCATATGTCTTCCAGTTGCAACCTAGAGACAAAAGAGGTGTAGAAAAGTAGTATTGGAGGGACAGGGCAACAGAAATTGCCAGGTAGGTCACTTTTACAAGGAAGAAGTACAGGTCTGTCATCCCTCACTCCCATTTAAGTGATCCTTCTGGAAAACTACTTGGTGATGAGGGGTCTACATTATCAACCAATAAGAAGCAGCTGCAACCACCAAACCCAGCTTGAAAAGCACTGCAATCAATTGCAAAACAAACCCTTCCTTTGATTTACTTCTGCCTGTGGAGCTGCTCAACTGCTTCCTTTCCATCATCCTTCTTCTAGAGCTTGGGTGACAAGCAGGAACAGACTGAGCACTTTGATGAAGTGAACTAATACTACACTAAATCACTCCATTTTCTTTGACTGTCACAGAGCACCACGACTTCAAGTCTTAAAATCTTTTTCCTAGCACGGAAGGATAGTGATTTCTCCCACATACAAATGACAATTTGTTCAAATACCAGTTGTTCAAGTGACAGAGAGAAGTAAGGGTAATATTTATCCTGTATGATCCATGAATCTTAAAAAAAACAAAAAAAAAACAAGCATGCGTACACACACACACACACACACACAGCTTTTTAGCATAAAGGAATATGTGATTCATTGATAAGATGGCATAAGCTTATGCAATCTAGAGTGCAATCCTAAGGGTGACCAGCCCAAATGATGGAATTCTCCAATCTTGCAAGCTCCGAGCTATCAAAAGCCATGCTGGGCTCTTGTTGGCAGGGTGGAATTTTTTTGTTCTCCCCCGCCCCTCTATGGGGCTTTTTACAAAGAAAAAAAGTCCCTTCCACTGCAAGGGTTTTTTTTTATCCGTTTAGCTTTTCTATGGCCAATTTCCAGTGGTAAGGAAATTACCTTGTATATAAAGGAGTATAGATGGTTGCCACTATTCTGGATTTATTTCCCTACTGCTGTCCAGTCTAGCCTCAGAGTTAGTCTTAATTCTTCTCCATGTCAGGATGTGGCTGGGGTCTGAGAGGCATGTGGATCCTTTGAATCCATACCCTCTCCCTCCCCACTTACCACCACACTCCCAACATGCCTCTTCCCCCTCCCCTCTCCAAGCTTGGAGCTTCAACTTTGATGGGTGGAGCCACCAGGGCTTTTTTTCTGGTGGAACTCACCGGAACTGAGTTCCAGCACCTTTTCTTCTATTAATTGCATTACAATTTAATCGCCATCTACTCCCGAGGAAATGTAATCCAAGAGTTCCGGTACCCTTTTCTCCAGAAAAAAAGCACTGGGAGCTACCACAAAAAAAGGGAAGCAGGAAGAGGAACTCTGAGATCAGATCACCCCATCTGAGGTTGGAGCTCTGTTTATGACTTCAGAGGGTGATTTCCAATCAATCCTGTGGCCCCTGGGATGCCATCCCGGGAACCATAGGATTGCTCTCCTAGATATGTAATGCTATCTGATCCTAGATACTTAATCAATTTTCTAATCGCCGCTTGTCCATTGTGCATCATGTGCAAATACAGTGTGTTTTCTGAAAAGGAAGTACACATTTTATGACCAAACTGTTTGTTGCGCTAATGTAGCTAAAATATGCACAGGCACAATTGTGCAAAAACAACACAGGATGCAAAACAGAAATGAGCCAGTTCCCACTGCTACACAAACACATAGCAGATATATTATTCATATTAGGATTATAATAGAAATCTAAAGCCTCAACATTTGCCCCAGTGGGCAGTAAAAGTTAAAAACATTTTTTAAAAATTTCAAAAAAAAAAAAAAAAGAAGCTCATATTTATCTGTAACATCAATATTTAGGTTATGCAGACACTTCATCAACAGAATAAAGGACGGAAAGATGCTTAAATTACAAGTCCATCATCAAAATAGTAGTTTATGAGTTACCATAAGAATATAAGAGCCATGCTGGATCAGACCAAGGGTCCATCTAGTCCAGCATTCTGTTCACACAGAGGCTGCCCAGGGGATCCCACAAGCAGGACATGAGTGCAACAGCACCTTCCCACCCAGAGGCATACTGCCTCTGATACTGGGTACTCTGTACTATGAAGAACAAAGCCTTATTAAAAACACAGCGAGCTGCTATGGATCTCATCACAGAACTACAGCATTACCTAGTGATTGCGAAATCTGAACAACAGGAGAGGGTTCTCACAATAATGTAAAAAATAATTTGTGCAAGCCATTATTGTTAGATAAGTGCTACATTAAAATAGCTTGACCCCATGGCCTAGATATACAATTTATTCAACTGTTTCCTGTTTACAAGAAGTGTGGCACTCAGCCAGAAAATACCCTACACATTTTCAGAGGCAGAGAGGCGGATAGTATGAGACACGTTTAAACAGATGCAAAGATGAAGACAAGCATATGTAGGCCTTTTCTCCAGAGAGATACATTCTTTAATGTTAATTCATTCTTTTAACATTTTCTTCTACAGCTGGGTTACTGTGGCCGCAAACCTATACACATCTGCCTGGGTGCATAAAATGGTTACCGCATATCTCTCCTAGCACAGAAAGGAGGAAGGGTTGTAAATGGCAATAGAAGTCCATCCCACTGTCGTTTCTCCAAATAAATATGCATAGAATTGTGCTATAAGTTATAGCACCTTTCCCCAAGTTGATGCTCTCCAGATGTGTTGGACTGGAACTCCCATTATCCTAGTCAGCTTCTTGATCCTTTTAATTGGAGATGCAAGGGATTGAACTTGGGTCTTTCTGTATTCAAGCATGTGCTCTGTCACTGAGGTATGGTCCCTTCCTCCATAGAAGATGGCCACAAACCAAATGAGGTCCTCCTCTATGCTCTCTTCCACTGCATGACTCAAATAGCCCTGTTGTGATGATTTTTGACATCCCCCCACCTCCCAAGGCACTGTAGCTGCACAGCGAATAAGCTTTTTTGATCAGCAACACGCAGCACAACAAACATATGATTTAAGCATTCTCCCACTTGGCTTCATGTGTAGGATCATTTTTACAGTACTCTCTCTCTCTCTCTCTCTCTCTCACACACACACACACACACACACACACACACCACTGCTGTTAGATAATGTGGTGCATAAAACAGCTTTTCTATGGCCAATATGCTCACTAACACCAGTGGTAAGGAAATTACCTTGTATATAAAGGAGTATAGATGGTTGCCACTATTCTGGATTTATTTCCCTACTGCTGTCCAGTCCTTTGGATCAGTGGTTGTGGAGTATATACTCATCACATTTTTATCTCTAATAAACAGGTTTTGTAGGGGTTTGTTATCATTTCAAAACCCTGCGAAACCTTTTTGATTACAGGTGACAGTGGGACAAAACGAACGTGTGTATACCATGAGAGGTGATGCTTTCAGTTCTCTTTTAAAATAATCATCTTATAATCAGCCTTCATTTTTGTGTTTGAGCTTCCTACAACCCCATCCCCCTATCTAAAAGATACTTTTGTTTTTACTCTACATGATACAACAATTACAAGTCTGTGATCCTTTCATAACCTAACCTAGGGTTCAATCCTATACATGTTTAGATAGGAAAAAAGGCCTACAACATGCCCCAGCCATTCACAAAGGTAAATGGCACTAAAATGGCTTAAATGGTTTGTGGATCAAGCTGGCCCTATCAATAGTCATAATGTCTAAACTGTCTCCAGATCGCATAAAAATACTTTGGCAGAATAACCGTAAAAATTCTTATTTAAATTTCAGCCCTGCTTTCTGTATGTTCTTGGATTGTACAAAGTCTCAGCTGTCAAGGGTAGTACCTGGAAGACATTTAAACCCTTTCATAATAATGGCCTATATTACAGGATTGTTGTAAGGAGACAATGTGTATGCACACACTTTTGTGGTGTGTGGATCTGGATCTTTATTGTTTTGCCATCTAACTGCATTAAGCATACTAAAGATGGCTTTACTGAAAGACAACTCAAATTTGTCAAGAAATCCATTTTTCTTCTGTGTTGTAGCAGCCTATACAGTTCCATTCTCTAAGGCTGAGCCTGCACATATTTGTCAGGTCACCTGGGTGTGTTATCTTGTGCTGTCCTTGGCTTCAAGGCCAAAGCAGAACCCTCACTAATTGGGCTGAATGAATTCAGCCGAGCATTGATGAGAACTTTCTGCCCCCCAGAAAATCTGGGCATGTTCTTTTCAGCTAGTTCGAGATTGGCTAATAGGAATCATCTTAGATTTGCTAAAGGCTTTTGGGTATAAAACCAAGGGTAGGGAGAAGATGCCTGTGTCTTTTGCTTGCCTTAGTTTTGCCCTATCCAATGTTTGCTTTGGAGGGTTCACTTTCTGATGTCCTGTTCTATTGAAGATGCCTGCTACTGGTACACATAGACAGGTTTAGTCAGTTTTGCCCAGTATTGTTTCCAAACATTGCTCTGGTTCTTTTGTATGTTATTCCCAGGGCTTTTTTTCTGGTGGAACTCACCGGAACTGAGTTCCAGCACCTTTTCTTCTATTAATTGCATTACAATTTAATCGCCATCTACTCCCGAGGAAATATAATCCAAGAGTTCCGGTACCTTTTTCTCTAGAAAAAAAGCACTGGTTATTCCCGTTCCCTTTTTCTTGTAAATAAACTTACCACCTATCATATTTGAATGTGTGTGCCTTATTCCAGTTGGCCTTGGTACCAAGTCCTAAGCTTTCCTCTTGGTTATTGCTACTGTTTAAGGTTTCATACAGGGTGCCGGCCTGGGCCCTTGTTTTGTAAGCCTTAGGGGTGTCCTGTAAGGTCTGGATGCCCCCTGGCTCAGGCTGAGTTGGACGTAAGGGGTGGTAGCAGCCTACCTTGCTGGGTTGGTGTTCAGTCCGAGAAACATTTTGTCCCTGCCTACACTGCCGGGAGTTTGGGTACCCCCCTTCCTCCCTTCACATTGTCTTTCTGCAAACAGCCTATGTTGCTGAATTATCAAAAGAGTTAATCTATTGTGCCCTTTACGCAATAAGCCATATGAGAGCCACTTTCCCACAAGCGGTTCCTGGGCAGGTGGGATAGTTCAATGACCCAACAGTGGGGATTGATCATGTGGGTGTTTTTCTCGAAAATGGCCTCTTCTCCCTGCTTCAGATGGGGTGCAGGTTCTGTGATTGGAAGCTGCACTATCAGCCCTCAAGCACATGAGGCCGAGTCATTTAAAATGTTAGCCGAGAGGTGCAGGAGCTGCTTGCGGGAAAGTTGCTCCAACATAGCAAGGGTAATGTGTTAAGGAACTTCATGTCAAACCTCTTTCTATTACTCTTGAACCCCCAAGAAGGTCTGCCATGCCCCATCATTGCAGGCTTTTAAGAAGAACCTGAACATTTACTATTTATCCTGGCTTTCCCGATTGTTATCAGACTAGGTTGTAGCTGCAATTGTCTGTTGTAAGTTTTGTTATGCTGGTATTTGATAATTATTTTTTAGAATATTTGCTGCTGTTGCTGTTTTTATTGTGTTTTTTACTGGTTTTTTTTTTAAATTGCTGCATCAGTTTTTATTATGTGTTTTATTGTTGTATTTTTTATTTTATTTATTTATTATATTTATACCCTGCCTTTTTTCCTGCAAGGAACCCAAGGCGTCTTACATAATCTTCCTCCTCTCCATTTTATCCTCACAACAACCCTGTGAGGTAGGTTAGGCTGAGAGTCAGTGACTGGCCCAAAGTCACCCAATGAGTTTCATGGCCGAGCAGGGACTAGAACCCGGATCTCCCAAGTCCCAGTCCAACACTCTCACCAATACGCCACACTGGCTCTGGAGGGGCTACTGCCCTGAAAAGTGGCCAAGACATATTTTAAATAAATAAGAAATATTGGAACAAGAGTCTACCCGGTAGGGAAGCCAGCCAATTCCACTGCTATAGGGTGTTTCACTCGGAACACTAAAAAGCAGCTGTATAAAGGCTAGATATTGTCGCTTGGAGTTCAGTTCCATTTTCTTCCATCCGAGTCACTTCCAAGCAAGTGGACTAGTAGCAGCAGCTTTTCAGATCTGAACTATGTCAACAAAACCTATCATTCATCCTCCTTAATTTTGGGGGGTGGGGGGTGTCACCTTTAAAAATACACAGTAGTCTCTTCAGTGGTAGATTAAGGGTGCAATCTTATGCATGTTTAAACAAAACAAAACAAAAGTCCTACCACTTCCAGCATTCCCTAGCTGGCAGGGGGATGCTGGGAGTTGTAGGACTTTTTTCCCTGTCTAAACATGTATAGGATTGCACCCTAAGCAGGGATGTTGAAGAGTCCTTGGTCTCGAGTCACGAGTCGAGTCACAAGTCTTTGGACCCGAGTCTCGAGTCCAAGTCCGAGTCCTTGGTCCAAAATGGTGACTCACGAGTCACGAGTCACTCCCAAAACTGACTCCACGAGTCCCTATTAAAATCAATGGGGTTTCCCCCCAACAAAATAAGGCTACTTCAGATGTGTGGCTTAAATAAATTCTAGGCACAAGTGTGCCTTTTTATTTCAAAACTCTGCAACTGATTTTGGCAAGAACAGACCAGGCAGACAAACCCAAAATAACCAGGCAGGCAGAGGAGGCAGGGAACCCCAAAGCAGGCAGGCAGAGGCCTTTGTCTTGGACAATTCAACTGTTGAACAGGATCTAGAAGAGACCAGGCAGGCAGAGGAGGCTGGGAACCCCAGACAGGGAGGCAGAGGCAGCCAAACCCAAAATGTCTGACCCTAACCCAAACCCCCCACAACAACACATCAATCAAAATAAATCTCAACACATCGTTGGGGCTGTGCTCCTGGTAGCTGTCCATAGTGGCTGAGCAGCGGCGCGCCTCGCTTCCATGCGCTCTTCACCGGTGATCACGCTCCTTCTGGCACAGCCAGAAGACTCGTCAACAGCCCAGGGATGTTGACGAGTCCTTGGTCTCGAGTCCCGAGTCGAGTCTCGAGTCCCATTAAAAATATTGGGACTCGAGTCCGAGTCGAGTCAGAGGGGGGACTCAGTCCGACTCACGAGTCGAGTCCTCGAGTCCGAGTCCCCATCCCTGACCCTAAGTGTGCTGAAATATACAGAGCAAAGATCCTGCAGCAGCTTGATGTTTCCCACTTTGGGATTACATCTGACAGAAATGTCTTTGTAGTATTATTTTAGTGGAATTTAGGACTGGAATCTTAGTCGTCATAGAGTCACTGCTACACAACTACACCCACTCTAGAGCAGATAGTGAGAGTCCAGGGGGGGGGATTTATATTTTTCCATTTCTCCTCCCAAAGCCTGACATAGAAAACAAAATTCAGGCCCTCACCACTGATGGGGTACCATGGAGGAGAACCCACCACCACCAGTCCCCAAAATGTATGCCTCATTGGGGAATCAGCTGAGGTAAATAATTAGGCAAAGCCTCCCGTGCTAGACACCAGATGAACAGAGATGCTGCTTAGAAAGTCGCAGCACTTCCTGAGCAAGGAAGCAACAAGTGAGAAATGGCCTCGGCAGTCTTTCTGTTCCTGCAGGGCCATTGTGCCTGGAACAACTGCAGCTGGGGATTCAGTGAGGGTGAATTACTGTGTGCTGTGATTCCTGTGAATCATGCATTCAGAAAGATCCGAGTTTGGAGACAATCAGAAAGCAGTGAGACTTCCTGCTGCTTTGAGACATCTTGCGTCTTTCTGGAAAAGCTGCCATCCTTTTCCTCAGGGAGCTTGGAGCTTATCCTCACAAAGCCGCCCTGGGCCTTAAACTCAGTGTGACATCAGAAGACCCTGACTCCTCTTCCTAGGGATGGGGCTGCGGTGAGAACACATTTTGGCTGGCTACAGGGGTCAGCCAAAACTTGTGGATGCTGACCAGTTCCAATTAGATAAAAATATGCTTGAGTTACACTATTATTTTCAAGGATATATTATTTACTGGGACAGTGTGATATAAATCTAACACATAAGATATATAATAAGGATCAGCAATTTTGTCTATTTAAAGTCACTACATAACTGGCCGTGCATAATAATGATGAAATGACATTGCATTCATCTATATTATGCTATCAATATCATTGTAAGGTGTAGTGGTGCAGCTAGTGCTAGTCCAGGTCACCACAGCCCCGGGGGGGGGGGTCAAAAATAACCATCCAGAGGGTCAAAGGTGATAGGGGCAGTGGCAAACAGGCCCCGCATCCGCGACAACTTGGCCATGCGGGGGCTGACACTGCTTGCACAGTATCCTTTCTTCTATTTTTAAAAACATTTTATAGTCAGGGGGTTGTTAACCAGGCGTGCACATGGTCACAGATGTTCATTTTATTACTTTTACTTTTAAAATATATTATCCTTTTCTACACCAAAATGGTTCTTATTCCCAAGTATATGTGTGCTTTATAACTGAAGTAATATATGACCAACTAAGGGGCCCCCTGTAAGCCCACTAAGTCCAAGGTCCAACATTATCTAATTGCACCACTAATAAGGTGTAACTAAATATCCAATCGTATTGCTGCTCCTTAATTACAATACAGGGATATTTATTTTCTGAGGTTTTTCTTCAAATAATATGGATCTTCTTCCTCTTCTGCATAACATTGTTGAGGTCTACATATGGTTTCTAAGCCCAGATAATAAAACTTACTTTTGTTTCTACAGTGTTGTTTCTTTAAAAATCACACACAACTACAACAAGGGGGAAAGGCATGAATTGTGTCAAAAAAACAGGAGAGAAGATGTTCTCAAGTGCCAGAAAAAGCTTTAATAAGCCGAATGCATTTCGGAAATATATTTCATTCCTCCGTGGCCACTCATCTTTCTATGCATATTATTTTGAAAAATCTTACTGATACCGTCTCTGTTTCAAACTATTGGACTATTTTTGTTTCTTTTTCACATTTTATTTTTTGCCAGTTTTCCAAACTAGCTGAACTACAGTATACCTAGGGTGCAATCTTTCACCCACTTACCTGGAGCATACCGTAAGTGCCACTGGACACATTGGACTAACTTCCAGTAAACCCACACAGGAACAGGCTGCAGAGCAGCTACCATGCATACAGCAGCTTGCAGCTTCATCTCTATCATGGGGCATATTTGAAATTGTTGTGATCATAAAGCAAAAGCATTTATACTTGCCCAAATATACCAAACAATACAATTTCATGGGCTGATTTACACACAATGACTTGGATGCAAACTTCCCCTGAATGAACTCAGCTCACTGGATACTTGTGCTGGCAAAAGGGAGGAGACAATTTTCACCAGTTTTGCTTTCCCACTGCACCCTCTAAAATCTGCGCTGGATTGTTGGGGTACTCTCCAGAACAGCATGAAAGATGGTGCTGAAGGCTTTAAACGGAAATCAGCAAAAGTCACCTTCCCTCCCTCTTCTGCCAATGGGCACCTCCACTGGATCGGAATCCCTTACGTGAATGGAAGGCATAGTTCTGTGAATGGAAGAATATATATTTATATTCTTTAAGCAGTAAAGTCAATTTACGTTTGAGAAGAAAGTAAATAGTGCATTTATTTCAATTTTGCCCCCTACCACAAAACATATTTTTTTTACCATGACTGCAACATTTACAGAAATTTTTGCATCTCTGTTCTTGAGAGATTCAGATAGGAGTACGTACTCTCTTTTGGTCACCTTGTTGTGACCTACAGCAGAAACATTAACATCTACTATAGCACTAACCTCCTCGTTGTTGCTTTTAAAAACCAAATCTGAGAGATGCACTCTACTTCTGTATTTCCAAAAGTGAACTCAGCAAAAGTAGTTAAAGTAACAACTGTTAGCTCAGTTTTATTCTTAGAAACTTTTCACTGCATAATCTGCAGGGTTTTTAAAAAAAAAAATCCCAGGACATTAAAAATTTAAAAATGATCTCTGATATAACAGGGCAAGGCAGATAAGCGGCTATGCAATTATGTGCAGGAACTGCTTTGTCTACTAAAATTAGTGATCCAAAATTATCTAGAGACTCTTCTGACATTAACAGACGAAGAGCCATTTTTAAATAGAAATTAATTTTAGCAGATGTGTGTGGTTAGTTGTTCTATTTATGCCCTTAGATATACCATGAACTGCACAGATACCTTTTAGAAACACGCAGTCCTTTTTATGATATGTAACAGCCCAATCCTGGATATGCTTACTAAGATGTAGGTCCTATTGTGTTAAATGGGGCCTACTCCCAAGTAAGTACACAGCCTCTGGATTGAGGCCAGAATCTAAGAGCAAATGAGAATTCTGTTGTTCTGCTCATACTATACTGTAGGCAAGCCACACTTTAACAGAGGCAATAGCAGATAACAAAAGCATAACCCAGCCAGTCTAAAGCCATTTCATGTACGAAAATTGAACAGTGTTTTATTAAAACAGTCAAAATGTACAAGTATTATCCAGTTTGTAGATAACATCTTATAAAGCCAGTAAAGTATGAAAGTCAGTGTAATTTAAAAACCTGATACTGACAGTTTTTGAAGTTGGTATGTGATCATTCTGCTTTTAAAATTATCATTTTTCAAAGGGGTCCAAGATACTAACAAAGGAACAGTGCAACAAGAAAATGTAACTTAGTTCTACGTTACAGCAAGTGAACCTAATTCTCTTTAGGTCAATAGGAAATGACCTAATAACTTGAGTACGATTAGGATGTAGGTTAGGATTGCATCCCATTTCTATGTCAGGCAAAGTTAGAACGTTGCTGCTTTATGTACTAAAATAAAATTAACCCCAAAGCTCCCCACCAAGAACTGACTTCTAAACACAGTACAGTTTCTCTTTCTTGGTTACCCTTTAAAAACAAACACTGTAATACAATATTTTGAGGTCATCAAAAATAACTTCAGTATAAAATTTCACCTTGGCCTTTTATCAAATCTTATATCAGGAATAAAATTGCTTAGCTTTTATCAAAACTGGTAGGGTTTTTAAAAAGAACAAAAAACCTAACACAAAATTATGGCCTTTTTATCCATGTCAGAATTGTTTGTAGAAATGCTCGAAGCAGCCAAGAAATTTGGAGCCATGTGTTATTACCCACCCACCCCACCCACGCACAAAATGTCCCCTCTCACATACATAAATAAATGCCCTCTTAGAACCTAAGGGTGGGGGAGATATCAAGGTGTCTCCTTCAAGTGCATATGCTAAAAAAAAAAAAAAAAAGCGTAGAGATTATTAATTTGTTTGTGTAAATAGGAAGATAAAACTACATCCCAAAATTCTTCAGGTCACACAGAATGGTGCCTTGGGTATTCTGTATGCTTTGGCAGCAGAGAAAGCGAGCTCGGAAGCAGACTCTGAGCTCCTTGTTGAAAATGAAGCACAGGATGGGGTTGACGCTTGCCTGGGCAAAGGTCATCCAGACAGAGGTGGTCAGGTAGACCTGGGGGATAGTGCTGGCCTTGATGAAGACACGCAAGTAACAGGCCACAATGTAGGGGGACCAGAGAAGCAAGAAGAGCAGGGTGATCATGTAGAACATCTTGCAGATCCGCTTCTCTGTCTTGAACTCCTCCAGGACCAGCAGCCTCTTGATCTGGCTGTGGGTCGCGTTCTGTCTGATGCCCACCAAGGTAGGAGGGGTGGGCCCCCGGCCAAAACCAGCAGTCCAGTTAGCCGCAGCCTGGCCAGTGGCCCCAGGCCCATGGAAGGTCCAGTTCTGGCTAATGGCTGGCACCAACTGCGCCGGCTTCATCTTGCGGTGGCTGTGAATGAAGAAGAGGAGCTTGACGTAAACCAAATGGGTGGCCGCGATGACGGTGGCCAGCATGAGCATGAAGCCCAGCGTGTCATTGGCCTTGACGTAACGGTGCTCGAAGGTGCACTGCTCCTCCTCCCGGATGAACTTGTAGGTGCCCACGTCAAAGACGGGCGGGAAGGCCATGGCCATGGAGAGGGTCCACACCATGCACACCACGGCCAGGCAGGTCCAGCCCGTCATGCGCTTGGCGTAGAAGCGGTGATGGGCAATGGCCATGTAGCGCGTCACGCCCACGCAGAAGAGCAGGAAGGCGGCGTGGAAGCAGAAGAGCACAGCCAGGAAGGCCAGCACCTTGCAGCTGAGCGGGCTGTGCGGCCAGGCACCGGCCCCGCTGTGCACCGAGAGCATGACGAAGGGAAAGCAGGCCAGGGAGCGCAGGCCATCGGCCAGGCACAGGTCCAGCAGCAGGTAGTAGGGGGCCCGGTGCAGGTGACGGTCCTTGAGGATGAGCCAGGCGAAGAGCACATTGCCAGCCAGGCTGAGGCAGAGGATCAAGCCCAACGTGGTGAGCTTGAGGCCAGAGGCGCTGAGCAGGCCGCCCGGGGCTGGCAGGTGGGGGCTGCTGCTGCTGCTGCTGCTGCTGCTGCTGCTACTTGCCAGCTCGCTGGCGTTCGCCATCTAGCGAGGCTGAGGATGGTTGCCCACCTGCTCCCCGACACTCGTGCACGAACACCGCCGAGAGAGAGAGGAGGAGGAGGAGGAGGAGGAGACCGGGCTTCTCCCTCAGCAGCTACCACCGTCTCCTCGCCCTGCCTGCTGTGACCGCCACACGGTGCTCTCGCCTAGAAGGCAGGCAGGCAGGCAGGCGCCGTCGCTGGAGCCCACTCCGCCGGCATCCACGCCACCCGGCAGAGCCCGCTCGCTTCTCGGCGCGCTGGAGGGCGAGCTCCGCCGCCCCGCCCGCTCGCCCGCGCTCTCTCCCTCGCCTCCCCTCCCCTCCCGGGTCTCGCCTCGCGCCCGACCGGCGGCGCCGTCTTCCTCCCGCAGAGCCGCGGCGAGCTCAGGCTGTGCGTGCGCCCGGCGCCCCCATTCCGGCATGCTGCGCTCAGCCGAGCCGAGCCGAGCCACCTCCGCCTCGCCGCCGGCGGGCTTTCCCTCCCGGTCGCGCCAGGCTCTTGGGCAGGCTCGTCAGGGCGCGGCCATCATCAAACTTTAAAAGGCTCCCAGGGGGGATGCAAGAAGAGAGCCGGGGAGGGCGCGGGCAGCCGGGGAGGGGCTGCCGAGCATCTCGCTTCGCCGGCCAGGGGCGCGCTGCTGCCGCCGCCGCCGCCGCCGCCGCCCCTTCAACATCGCCGATGCCTTTCCTCGCCCGCCGCCCCCTTCCTATTGTCTGCTACCTTCTGCTCGCTCTCTACCGTCTCCTACAGCAGGATTTTCGCAGGGAATGCCGGGCTTCCCTCCTCCACTTCCTCCTCCTCCTCCCCCCCATCGCCGTAGGTCTTTCCAGTGGCACCTGGGGAAGGGCGAGGGCGCCGCGATGGCTCCTGGAGGGACCAACGGTGCAGGATTCCGTGGAAGAAATACCTGGTGTTATTGGCTACGGCTGCACTTCCGGCGGGGATGCTTCTCCGGAGAGAAGTTTGCGGGGGGGGGGGGGGAGGCTGAGCCTGCGCAAAAGAAGGGGGGATGGTGGGAAAGAGACGATCTTCAGGCAACGGCAGCTGCTGCTTCTCTTTCTCTCTGTGGATTTCTCTCTGTTAAGGGCGAACCAGCGTGTGCATGGGCATTCGAGCCTCAGCATCAGAGCCTGTTTTGCAAAAATAAATGAATAAAATCATAGTAGCGGGAGGGCAACGATGGACACTCCTCAATCTAGGAGTTCAACTCGCTCCATCCACCCATGGGCCTCCGGGCAGATCAGACCACAGAGCACAGCAAGTAGTACAGCTCTGCTACTTGCTGAGCAAATTGCTCCAAAGGACTCGGGCGGCCGGGCGGCTCCAGGCTTTTGAGGGCCCTTGGGCAAGGCACCTGCAATGGCCCCCCTCCCTCAGTGAGTCTACCTTCTCGCCACGCTGTCACCAGCGGCTGTTGCTCCTCTGCCTCTTTCTCACTTGGCTTGCTTGACAGGCAGGGAGCCAGTGGGCAAGTAGACGCTGGCACCTGCTGCCGCTCCTTCTGACCATCTCCACTGCCTGGGCCAGAGCGAGAGGCAGCAGGAGAGCAAGCAGGTTGCAGTGGTGAAGAGGAGGGACTCCAGGGGGCCCTGGACACAGCCAAGCCACACCAAGGCAATACATACATGCATAAAATAAAAATCTAGCCATTTACTAGCCATTACACATCAGGGCTCCGCCACTGGAACATAGGAAGTTCTTACTGCATGTGCACTGCTTTCCTCAGAGCCTTGGAAGATGCTATTGAGTGAACCAGTGCCATGTGGAGGTTCATGGGTCCTAATTCCCCAGGTCACGGCACACATACCTCAACATCTTCCCTGCAGGAATCTTTCTTTGATGGTTGACAAATACACTAATGCAGGGGTGGGCAACTTGTGGCTCTCCAGACGTTTTGGCATACATTTCTCATGATCCCTCACCATTGGCTATGCTGGCTAGGGCTGATGGAACTTGTAGGCCAAGGCATCTGGAGGACCACAAATTGCCCACCTCTGCTCTAATGGGGTTTGAGCTCCTTCGCTTCCCTTCTTTTGCCTGCTGAAGTGCTGTAGAAGGATGGGGAAAGTATCACCTTCAGAGGCAAGTCCTCAGGGATTCCACTGCTCCAAAGGTGGCAGCTGGGTCATGGGTTTGCATTAGTGTTTGTGTTTTGAACAAAGGCAAGATGTTGGTGATGGATCATCTTAAAATTGAGCCTGGGACCTTCAGCATACAAAACATGTGGTTTACCACTGCCATATATTGCTTGAGTAGTGAGTGTCATGGTATGCCAATATGAAGGAAATGCCATAGCTCAGTGGTAAACCATGTGCTTTCTTTGTCAAAGGTCCCAGGTTCAATTCCCCATCATCTCCAGGTAGGACTAGGAAAAACTCCTGCCTGAAACCCTGGAGAGGTGTTCCTAGTCAGTAAACTGAACTAGATGGACCAATGGTCTGATTCCTGGTATACCCAGAGCCTTCAGGACAGAGAGCACCATTCACTGAATGTCAGCCAAACCAACCTCACAGGGTTGTTGTGGGGATAAAATGGAGAGCAGAGGATCATATAAGCTGCCTTGGGTTCCTTGGAGGCAAGGAGGCAGGATATAATGCAATAAAATACATAAACTTCTATTTGCTCCAAGGGCCATCCATTCTCTGTTCAATAGAAGATTCCCACTGAACCTTACCTCTGACTGGAGTTACCATACTCTGAGAAAAAGCAAGTTCAGGTTTCCCTTTATGCTCTGGGGTCAGGTCTAATTAGACAGATTGAGAAGGATATAGGACACCTTCCCTTGTTATGGGCCAAGTCAACTTCATCCACTAACTCTACTGTCTGTTTCTCTTCATCACATTGATGGACATGGCCGCTTTCATACTGTGAGATGTACTCCTACTGAGTAGGCCAGCAGTGCCCGACTAAGCCTCAGTTTCTCTCCCCCACCCCAATTTCCTGGCAAAGTCCCACTCACTGACTTCCTTTCTTTCAGCCTTCCCCAACCTGGGTCCCTCCAAATGTTTGGCCTACCAACTCCCCTCATCCCTGACCATTAGCCATGCTGGCTGGGGCTGCTGGAAGTTGTCATCCAAAATATCTGGATGCTGCACTCAGGTTGGGGAAGTCAACCTAGTTCATCACAGGGACCTTTGATTCAACAGTCCTCCACATTATTCCCAGCAAAGATACTTTATTTTCATACATTTTTTAATACCGCTTTTCATTCTAAAAATAAATAAATAAATCCCAAAGCAGTCCACAAAGCAAAATAATAATGAAATACAATAAAAACCAATCAATAAAAGAGTAATAAAACAATACAATATCTCATTAAAATAACCAAGGGTAGCTAGCAATGCTAGAGGTCAGGAAAACATGCAGGCAAACACATATTTTAGTTTTTGGTAGAAACAGTCCACACTAGGAACCTGCCTGATCCCGATGGGGAGAGCATTCCACATGGTGGACACCACAATGGAGAAGGCCCTACAGTGTGCTATGACCAACATCAGCGGACTGTGGTATGGTAAGCAAGCCCTCCCCTCAAAATGTAAAGACCCAGGAAGCCCATACTGAGAGAAGGCAGTCTCTCAGATAACCTGGTCCTGAGCTGTTTAAGGCCTAATACTCTATCAGTAACACCTTGAACAATTGGTAGCTAATTGTAGCCAGTGCAGTGCTTTCAGCACAGGAGTTGTATGTGCATGGTAGGAAGCTCCACTGAGCAATCTAGCCACCGCATTCTGCACTAGCTGCAGCTTCTGAATCAATCTCAAAGGCAGCCCCACATTAAAGCACATTGCGTCTTGAGGTTACCAGTGCATGGCTCACTGTGGCCAGACTATCCCTATCCAGGAATGGTCATAACTCTTGAACCAGCCGAAGCTGATAATAGACACACTTTATCACCAGGGCCACTTGTGCCCGTTATTAATATTCAATAAACAAAAAACCTACGGTAGCCCAAACTTGAGGTTACAGGTGTATGGATCACTGTGACCAGGATATCACTGTCGAAGATAGTCCAGATATAATTCTGGATGCCACTAGAAATCCTAGGATTGCTAAAGAAAAAAGAAAAAAAAAAAAGGATCGGAAGGAGAAAGGCCTACCTCATGTGACTTGCCCCATTGACAGAAAATGGCTACATGTAACATTTATCATGCCAAAAGTAGCCCCATGAAAGAACAGACTGAAGCTCTCTTGGAGATAGGCAGGCAAGTCAAACACACAGGGAAGCAAGAACAGCTGGCTGCCTTTCTCAGTCCTTTGTTTGTCTCTCCTTATTTACCTACCTTCCCTCTCTTTTCTTGGCTAATTGTTCCTGCCCCCCTTCCTCTCAAACCTTAGGCACAATCATTTCCTATAGGAGAGAGGATAAGCAGAGATAAACCATGGGCTGTCTGTGATGCCCTCCAGCCTTTTCTACCTGTGAGGGAGCAGAGATGTCAGGATTTCCCACTTACTCTGAACTGGAGTGCTGGGTTGGCTCTTGCATAAGAGGCCAAAATCATTTCCCATATTTTCAGGACAGAGGTGTGTTGTGTTTTTTTTAAAAAATGGCCCTTTTGCAACTAAAGAAAAATGACCACCACCACTGAGTAACGCTCACTAATCCCCAGATTAATACTATGACATTTTAACCAGTTTCCTGGCAGCACCACTGAAATAAGTAGCAAACAGTTGGTGGCAGATTATAGGCCTCAACATAATATGAGCACCATGTGTCCTCTTTTACAGAGGACAGTCCTCTGTTTGAAGGACTGCCAGATGACCAGAACCACTGTCTATTATCTTTGAGAAATCATGGAGGACAGGTGAAGTGCCAGATGACTGGAGGAGGGCAAATGTTGTTCCTATCTTCAAAAAGGCCAAGGAGGAACCTCGGAACTATATAGACCAGTCAGTCTAACGTCAATCCCTGGGAAAATTTTGGAGCAGATTATAAAAAAAGTCAGTCTGCAAGCACCTTGAAAACAATGCAGTGATTACCAGAAGCCAGCATGGATTTGTCAAGAACAAATCCTGCCAGACTAATCTGATCTCATTTTTTGATCGGGTAACCTCCCTTGTGGACTGTGGGAATGCTGTGGACATAATATATCTGGACTTCAGCAAAGCTTTCGACAAAGTGCCCCATGATATCCTTATTAGCAAACTAGCTAAAAGTGGGCTGGACAATTGGCTACAGAATCGGACTCAAAGGGTGCTTATCAATGGTTCCTTCTGAAACTGGGGAGAAGTAATGAACGGAGTACCACAGGGCTCGGTCCTGGGCCCAGTGCTATTCAACATTTTTATTAATGACTTGGATGAGGAGGTGCAGGTATGCTTATCAAATTTGCAGCTGACACAAAGTTGGTGAAACAGCTAATACTCTGGAAGACAGAAACAAAATTCAAAGCGATCTCGATAGGCTGGAGCGCTGGGCCGAAAACAACAGAATGAAATTTAATAGGGATAAATGCCAAGTGCTGCACCTAGGGAAAGGAAACCAAATGCAGAGTTACAGAATGGGGGACACTTGGCTCAACAATACTACAAGTGAGAAGGATCTTGGAATTGTTGTAGATCACAAGCTGAATATGAGCCAGCGAAGTGATGTGGCTGCAATGAAGGCAAATGCTATTTTGGGCTGCATTAATAGAAGTACGTATAGCTTCCAAATCGCGTGGTTATAATTCCCCTCTACTCAGCACTGGTTAGGCCTCATCTTGAGTACTGCGTCCAGTTCTGGGCACCACACTTTAAGAAGGATGTAGACAAACTGGAGAGGGTTCAGAGGAGGGCAACAAGGATGATAAAGGGACTGGAAACAAGGCCCTATGAGGAGAGACTGAAAGAACTGGGCATGTTTAGCCTTCAGAAGAGGAGGCTGAGGGGAGATATGATAGCACTCTTCCAGTACATAAAGGGTTGTCACAAAGAGTAGGGCCAGGATCTCTTCTCGATCATCCCAGTTTGCAGGACACAGAATAATGGGCTCAAGTTACAGGAACCCAGATTCCACCTGTTAGAGCAATAAGACAATGGAACCAACTACCTAGGGAGGTGGTGGGCTCTCCCACTCTGGAGGCATTCAAGGTGCATCTGGACAGCCATCTGTCAGGGATGCTTTGACCTGGATTCCTGCATTGAGCAGTGGTTGGACTCAATGGCCTTGTAGGCCCCTTCCAACTCTACTTTTCTATGATTCTGATTCTATGACCATTCTTGATTTGAAGGTGCCCTCTCTTTGAAGGGCTGTCCACCTGTCCAATTCCAGTTTAAAAATAAAGGACCAGAAGAACTGTTGGCCATCAACAATTAGCATCTGGACAGCAGACCGAACAGGCAAGCACACAGGTCACCTGGTCACAGTCTTCCACACTATGTTGAGCTGTACTGTATTTCTATTTAAATTATAATAACTATTTCTAAATTTGCATCTATACATATAAATTAGAATATGCAAATTTTATGCAACAGTGTTCTCTTTTTCAATGATTAATAAGTAGCCACCCTAAAGGTTTTGGAGCATATGCAAAATAACGTATAGGGCCAGATTTTTACATCTGCAGGTTATTTTTTATAGAATTCTACATTATACTAAGACGAGGCATGTTGATTTTTATTGTTGACAGGGGTTCACCACTAGTAGGAGTGGTGAACCCCTGCTGTGAACACTTAGCAGATACAAGGAGCTTAGCAGATACAAGGAGTTTGTTTTCAGAAATAATTCAAGTAATAATTCAATTTGACCTCAGTGGCAGAGCACATTGTGTGGTAAAAATTCAGTAACTAATGAGTTAAACTAACGAAATGCTTTTACTACAGTTTAGACTGACCATGAGACAGAGAAGTGAAACTAAGAATGTTGCTGTCTTGCTTATCTCCTTTGCTTGAGCTAGTGAAGAACAAGGGAGTAGAAGGCTGGGGAAGTCAGCGTGGCCTAGCTAACCTCTGTTCCAGTAATGTAAGCCTAGTGCACATGTTTCTCTCTTTGTAGTTTTCCATTTCACGGCTAGAAACTTTTGTTTAGCAAGATGCATGCATGGGAATACATCAGAAGATGCTGTATAAATTGATAAGATCTCAGAATCCATTTTGAGATGCGGCTTTGCAGTGCTACACTCCCGTGTCTCCATATTCTATAGAATAAAGCTGTTGGACCACTGCCAGACTTTTTCTCCTTCCTAATGTGCATGATTCAAACTGGGTACATTGGGATTTAGCATATTTGCTACAATTGCACACAAAAGGACCCAGGGTCAATCCCTGGTATCTCCAGACAGGGCTGAGGACTCCTGTCAGAAAATCTGGCGCTTGTCAGTGAAGACAATTTTGAGCTAGGCAGACCAATAGTAACTTGCTTCCTATGTTCCAAAATGGTCAGTTACTAGGATACGTAAAGGGCCACCTAGCCCTGTATGAACCTTCCTGGTGCTGAGGTCATTACTGGAAGCACTTGGTGGAAAGGTGACATACAAATCTTTTTAAATAAATGCATACGTTTGGGAACTGTTTTCAGAATCAGACTACACTATTACTCCAAAGGAGCTGCTGAAAGGGACTTTGGAGAAGAACTTCTTAAATATTAAATGAACAGCTAGTTCCACTTTGCTCGCCTGAAGATAAAACAATCTTAAATAGATTAAAATAATTCAATTATCATATGCAAATAATAAAGGACTTAAAGCTGTGCACAGTTCCCTTCAGTAGATAATTCTACCTGTTCTCCCAGTTTGAACACTGCATTTTGGGTGCCAACAGGCCAAGGTCTCCTCCACTTTACACCACTGCAAATGAGATACAACCCCATGAAATGTGAAAACATGAATTTTGCATAACTGACTCAGACTCCAGCCTGAAGACTCATCCAGGACAATTTAAGCTATCTTGTCATATATCCTAAATAGATTTCATTGACCTGTGGCTTTGTTAAATTTGCAATTTGAAACATTGCTAGCATTAGGAAACCAAGGAAACCCCTGGTAGCAAAATAAGAGATAATTGAATTTGCTGCTGCTGCTGCTGCTGCTGCTGCTGCTGCTGCTGCCGCTTCTGCTTACTAGTAGCACATCAAGCTGGTTTTACTCACTAAGTTTCTCATCTGCACACAGGCTTCACTTTGACAGCACATTGCCAATGGGTCAGTTAGTGCTTGCGCAGCTTTTGAGGCATTTCACACATTTTGTACAGTTACTCAAGTACGTAGATGTCATCTCTCTAGGCTGAATAATTCTTTGCCTTAAGGCTCCCAAGTAAGCAGCATTTCAGAAGGTAGCTATGGCCAGCTACCATAGCTGGTGTGTGATCCTGTTGGATAGTATTCTGAGGCCTGGGTTCAAATCATCATACAACAACCAAGAAGCCCCTGGCTGGCCTTTGCTAAGGCAACATCTCTTAAGGTGCAATCCTACTGATTGCATCCTCGATGCTCATAAGCGTCTGAACTCAGAGGCTTAGGAGCATCCAGTACGGAGTGGGAGGAGTGGCAGAGGCAATCTCCACCTCCCCGCTCCTCCCACTCTGCAATTCAGCTAGATGGCAGGGATGGGGACTCGGACTCCAGGACTCGACACGTGAGTCGGACTGAGTCCCCCCTCTGACTCGACTCGGACTCGAGTCCCAGTATTTTTAATGGGACTTGAGACTCGACTCGGGACTCGAGACCAAGGACTCGTGTTCCAAAATCATGTTCCTCAAATGCAACATGGATAGGTTTTAGGAAGTACAGCAAGTTTATTTTTTAAAATCATTTCCCTAAAATGCAACCTTTCAGACATTTTGGGTTTGTCTGCCCGGTCTGTTCTTGCCAAAATCAGTTGCAGAGTTTTGAAATAATAAGGCACACTTGTGCCTAGAATTTATTTAAGCCACACATCTGAAATAGCCTTATTTTGTTGGGGGGAAAAACGCATTGATTTTAATAGGGACTTGTGGAGTCAGCTTTGGGAGGGACTCGTGACTCGTGAGTCACCATTTTGGACCAAGGACTCGGACTCGAGACTCGGGTCCAAAGACTTGTGACTCGACTCGTGACTCGAGACCAAGGACTCTTCAACATCCCTGCTAGATGGTGGATTTCAGCTGTCTAGGTGAGGCACTTCAGAGGGGGAGAGAAGGAGGGTGGAGCACTATCAGGATGCCTCGTATCTTGGCAGCTTGTCTCCTCCTCGCTGCCCCCAAAGTGCCCCCTTTACCCCCTCTTAGAGGTCAATTTTCCAACCATGGAGAAGCAGCCTGCGTGGTTCTTACTGCGCCGGCTGCGAGGGGGCATCGGGGCATCGGGAGGCAGATCCCCAGCTCCAAGGTCAGACTCAGAGCTCTGTTTCCAACCTCAGATCTGGGAATCCAAAGTATCCTATGGCCCCCTAGATGCTGTCTCAGGGGACATAGGCTCACTCTCCCCGCCTTATTTTCCTATCTGCAAAACAGAGATGCTAGGTTTCCTGCTAAGCCATTTCCAGAAGCATAGCCATGTTAGTCTATTGCAGAAAGCAAACAAAACCCCCACAGTCTTGTGGCACCTGAAAGACTAACTATTTTATGCTGGCATAAGTTTTAGTTCACAAAAACTTATGCCAGAATAAATGTGTTAGTCTTTAAGGCTCTTTGTGTTGATAAACAAGGTTGCAAAGTATTTGACTACCAAAAGCTTTACAGTCCAGGGGTGAGCAAATATCTGGCCCTCCAAATGTTTTGGCCTCCCATCAGCCCTAGCCAGCATAGCTACCGGTAATTGTGAGGGCGGATGGGAGTTGAAGGGCAAAACATCTGGAGAGCCACAAATTGCCCAGCCCTGCAACAATGTCATTCCTATTGTCTATCACAAAATTGGAATGCTTCACAAAGGAAGCCCATGCTCTTTGCCCAGAAAACTCAAAATATTGTGCTCAGAATGAAATATGCATGTAAAATAAATGCAAATTTGTTCATTTGCATTAATATGGTCAATGTGGAGTTCCCTGCCAGTTGACATCAGGCAGGTGCCAGCATTACTGTTTTCAGTGTCTGCTAAAGACATTTTTATTTAAACAAGTTTTTCCTGAGTAAAAGACCAGACATGATTTGAATTAATTTGATTTTACATATTTTATTCTTTTGTTATGTTGATGTTTTTCCCATTGTTTACTACTTGGGCATCTTTTTTAGATGTAGGGCAGTTTATAAATATTTTGATGATGGTGATGATAATAATAGGAAGGAGAAATAATAACAGCCTTCTTCTGTCCAACCACCATTGTAATGTTACTTTGTTTTCAATGTATTGTTTTTGCTTGTTTTGTTTTTTCTTCTTATTGTTCACCACTCTAGAATCTACTTAGATGTGGAACAGTATACAAATACTGTAAATAATAATAATAATAATAATAATAATAATAATAATAATAATAATAATAATATGCATGCTTCATTCTGAACTTGGTATTTTGTGTATCATTTGGAATGTTTTTGCAAGCAGTTGTGAAGAGTTACAAGCAATGAATGTACAAGTAAGTGTAGGATTTTAGGGATAGAAAAATTTGCATGGAAGTACAGTAATACCTTGGATTGCAAGTAACTTGGTTTGAGAGCGTTTTGCAAGACAAGCACATTTTTAAATATTTATTTAATATTTTTTTTTACTTGATATACAAGCAACGTCTTGCAATACAAGTACTGTAGCATGGCTTAAATTAAAAATCTCTGTACAAATTTTTTTGGGGGGATTTCGTTTTGATATAAGAGTGTTTTGGATTACAAGCACGTTTCCGGAACGAATCATGCTCTCAATGCAAGGCATGACTGTAGTAGTAGACATGAAGGCCAAGAAGATCACTGTGAACTCCTGAGGCTACAGAATGGAGGAAAAAATGGGTAATGCTGTCCCACAACCCAACATGGCTTCCATCCTCAGTAGTTCATTGGTTTCTCATGATCTGACCTGGCTATGAATATATCTGAAGCTGCCTTATGCTGAGTCAGACCGGTGCTTCATTCATATGAACACTGCCTACTTCAGCTGGAAGCAGCTCTCTAGGGTTTCAAGTGGAGAAAGGCCCTTCCCATCATCTGCTACTTGATCCTTGTAGTTGGACCATATAATGTCTCAGAAGAATAACCTATTTTTCTAGTAGCTGAATTTGTTTCAAATTATACTCTCTGAGAAAGTGTGCCCAGTCCCGCTCCCCGCCCCAACACCGCCTGCAAACCTTCTCCACACAGCAAGAAGAACATCTGATATTTTCTCCATCTGTGAATCAGGGTTGGCTTGTCTATTCTTCTCTATAATTGAGTGGGAGCTTATTTTGACTGGAAACAACCAGACAGCAGTATCATGAATACCTCCATGCATTCCACTTGCTGAAAGTTGTAACATTCCTGTGTGGCACAAAGAAGACTAAAAAAAGAAGAAGAAAGAAATAAAAAAGGGTTTGCTCAATAGTGACAGAAGAAAGGGAAGATGGTGTGTGTGTGTGGAGGGAGAGAATAAGCCGATATTCCGCGTCATTGCTGTCTTTTGTAAGCCATGCTTTTGCACGACAGGCAACATGCCGCTCTTTCGAGACTCCTCTTTTGTGGAACAGCTCCCCTGTGACAACAGGACACAGCAGAAGCAGCAGCAAAGCAGGATGAACCATCCAGGGAGCATTCACATTGTTCAGCAGGAGCCTTTGACTGCTACCGCTCCAAATGTTGCCAGGCCAATAGATGTTGGATGGAAGTGTTGCTTTTCTAGGCATCTGGTATTATGCCTTTAGCTACTAACGTATTTATTTATTTATTTATTTATGTAAGTGTGTGTGTAGCTCCCTTTTCTTTACAAATAAATGAATAAATAAAACTCACAGTGACTTGCAACATCACAATTTTTATAAAAAGCACATCAAATGTAAAAAAAACAACAACCCAAAAATAAAAACAACAAATCAAAAGTACTGAAATCCATTGCATACCATAAAACCACAAGTAAAGCAATCCAAGCATAAATCAGGAGATGCTTTTATGTTTCCCAGATTGCCAGAACACAAATGATTATACAAATTTGGTATCCATCCCATATAACTACACAAAATAAGTAGTGAGACTGTAGCCTGACCAGGTGTTACCTTTCTTTCCCTCAGCGAGTCCACTGGCATTGAAATGACCCTTGTTAATATCATCATGGCTTCCTAACTAATGGTAATGGTATGCACATCACCTCCATGCCTTTGAAGCACTGGAGCTTGGCAAGTAGCTATCTTGAAACGGGGAAGCAGTTCAGTGTCATGTTAAGTGAGGTGTTTGCAGCTCTGCTACAAACAGTGGAGGCTGCTATCATCACACAGTGGGTGTCCTGTCAATGTGAATAAGTGCAATAGTTTTAAAACTATACCTCATTCAGGCTTCTTCTTTTTTAAGTTGCAAAAGGTGTCAGGCAGGTGTGCATCCAGGGAAGTCAGCAGGATCCGAGGCGTGTGTGGGGACATGAAACATGATGTAAAAAACTGAAAATTGAGCCATACTCAAGAAGAGTTTCACTCAAGTATCCTCTGCAATGGAGAGTGGACTGTATAGTTAACCATCTTCCTGTTTCAATCCTGCTACAATCCAGACAGCGCTCTGGAGATTTTGTTTTTGTCCTTTATAACACCCTCTAAGTAAGAAAATTAGATGGCCCTTCAAAACAGCAGTGATATACAATAGTCTTTTCCAACCTGATGCCCTCCAGAAGTGTTGTACTATCATTCCCTCATCCCGAGCCAGTGGCCATGCTGGCTGGATCTGATGGGAGTTGTAGTCCAAGGCGCCAGGTTTGGGAAGGCTGCTATACAACCTGTTTCAGATCCCACCGTTATGCTACAAACAGATACGGGTACCAATAGGTGTGTAAAAAGTATGCTATGGCAGGGGTCCCCAACACGGCATCCATGAGCATTACGGTACCCGAGGGGACCTCCAACGGTACACACAAAGCTTTTCACTCCCTGCCCCCTTCAATTTTTAATTGAATTTTTTGGGAAAATGTCAGGTTCTCCTTCCTGTCCGCTGATCAGTGGTTGGGCAGGCAGGAAGGGAAGAGTTGGTTCCTGGCTCTGCCCAGTCTTCTTCTGCCCACCCACACACTTTCCCCCTTTGTCTCTCCACTCCCAGCCTCTAGCCTCACTTTCTTCCCCCCAACCCCTTTCCTCTCTTTCTCTTCCCTCTACCCTTTCACCTTGCTGTTTCTCCCTTGCTCCCAGACTCTAACCTATTTCTCTCCTCCTACCTCTTTACCTTGCTGTTTCTCCCCCTCCCAGTCTTACTCCTTCTCTGGGGAAAGGGGTATGTGTGGATAGGATGGGCGGAGAAAGAAGAGCCATGTTACTCTCCACTTGCCATGATGTTCTTCCTGGGAGCCAAAGGATGAATGTCCCAGTGGCCCTTGGAACCCTGACCAGTGGCAGTGGCCAGAGTGTGCTTCCCTTAAGTTCTGCAGTCCCAGGGCAACTTATGGTGTGCTTCTCCTAGTTCAGCAGTGTTATAAATAGTAATATAAATTGAGATGGGTGAGCTCCCCACAGTTCACAACAGATTAGATCAGAAACAAGTTGAGCTATTTCCCCCAGAATCTGGAAATTCTCAGCTAATTTCTGAGCCATGGTGCAGAGAGTAAGGTGATGGAATTCCAACCGAAGATCTTTGATGCCCTAAATCAAAGTTACTTTATGCTCCATTGTTGAGAAGAGGGTTGACCGCAGAGTTCAGAAGGACTCCAAGGGTGTGTTTGCACGACACGGGAACCGCGGGGGATCAGAAGCCCCCCACGGTTCCCGTGTCGTGCGAACGCCAACCGGGGGCGCCCCCGCGGGATAGCTGTGTGCAGGACGCACACAAAGTGATCATGGGCGGTAGAGGGGTAAGCCCCTACCGCGTGTGGCGAACAGCGGGCGGGCGTCCCGCAGGGGCCGCACAGAGGCGGCTGCCCAGAGCGGCTGGAGCTGCGGCCGCTCCGGCCTGTAGGGGCAAACAGCCCCTCTGGGCATCCTGAGCCCCCGCCCCCTAGCGCCTGGAGGCCCGCACTGTAGTGTGGGGACTGCGGGGTCCGCCCACACGCACAGGGCATAGGTCATCTGCGGCGCCCTGCCGGACCCCGCGGACAGCCCCGTGGTGCCTCCCCCGCTTGCAGCCTGGGTCATGCGAACCGGCCCCAAGACTACACACTTGGTCTTTTAGGGGGGAGTGCAATCCCATCTAAGATCAGTTGTAAACCTCCATCCAGAGCAGTTGGTTTCCCAACCCACAGTACCTTTGTCTTGTCTGGATTAAGTTTCAGCTTGTTTACCCTCATCCACCCCAAAAAGGCCTGCAGACACTGGTTCATGAGTTCAACAGCCTCCCTGGGATGTGTAGATGGAAATAAGAGGTAGAGCTGAGTATCATCTGTTTACTGATCACATTTCAACCCAAACTTCCTGATGACTCCCCACAACGGTTTCATGTAGATGTTTAAAAGCATGGGGGACAGGATGGAACTTTGCAGCATGCCTCAGACTAATGGCTATGGGGTGGAACAAAAATCCCCCTGCACCACCTGAGATGGCTCATCCAGGAAGGACCAGAACCCTTTAAAACTGTACAGTACCTCCCAATCCCAATCCCAGAAAGATACCATAGTTGATGGTATTGAAAGCCACTGAGAGGTCCAAAAGAACCAACTGGGTTGCACTCTCCCAATGCATTTCCCAGCATAAGTCATCAACCAGGGCGACCAAGGGTGTTTCTGTCCCATAACCAAGTTTGAAACCTGATTGAAAAGGATCTAAATAATCAGTATCATCCAACACCACCTGGAGTTGTGAGGCCACCACAAGCTCTAGAATGGCAATAGTTATTCAAAACCATAGGGTCTAAATTTGCTTCCTTCAACAAGGGCCTCACCACTGCTTCTTTCCAAGCTGCAGGGACCTCACCATCCCTCAAGGAGGCATTAATCACCTTGGAGGGCCAGGTACCCAGCCCAACTCTGGCAGATTTCAGACGCCAGGATGGACAAGGATCTAAAGATCTAAAGAGCCTCCGGCCTCCAAGCAGTTTGTCCACATCCTCAGGTTGCACAAGCCGAAGGGTATCCATAACATGACTAGATGGTGCACTAGCCCCATCCATCTCAGTCTCTGTCAAAGCAATGGCATTCTAGTTGGCACGAATACAAGCAACTTTATCTGCAAAATGTCTGGCAAATTGCTCACAGCAGGTCTTTGATGGTTTGAGTTGTTGTGTTCTAAAGCCTACACCAAAGAGGTATATATTTATTTATTTTATTTTATTTATTTATTATATTTATCAATCGCCCATCTGGCCGGTCACCCGGCCACCCTGGGCGATGTACAATTAAAATACAGTAAGACACAATAAAATATAATAATTAAAACAATATTAAAAATTCTCATTAAAAACCTAACCCACCCCATATTCCCGCCTGAACAGCCATGTTTTTAATGCACGGCGGAAGCTCATCACGGAGGGGGCATGGCGAAGGTCACCAGGGAGGAAGTTCCATAATGTGGGGGCCGCCACAGAGAAGGCCCTCTTCCTAGTCCCCACCAGCCTGGCTGCTCTGGCTGATGGAATAAGGAGAAGGCCATCCGTGGCAGACCTTGTTGAGCGGCCTACTTGATGTTGCTGGAGGCGCTCCTTGAGATAAGCTGGGCCGGAGCCGTGTAGGGTTTTAAAGGTCAAAACCAACACCTTGAATTCGGCTCAGGCAAGCAACTGGTAGCCAGTGCAACTCATTAAGCACTGGCGTGATGTGATCACGCCGGCGGCTGCCCTTAATCAGGCGAGCTGCCGCGTTCTGTACCAGCTGAAGCTTCCGGACCGTCTTCAAGGGTAACCCCACGTAGAGCGCATTACAGTAGTCTAGGCGAGAGACCAAGGCATGAACCACTGATGGGAGCAGGTGATTAGGAAGGTAGGGGCGCAGCTGCCGTATCAGATGGAGTTGATACAGCGCCGCCCGGCTCACAGCTGCCACCTGAGCCTCGATGGACAGCTGGGAGTCTAGAATGACCCCCAAGCTGCGGACCTGGTCCTTCAGGGGTAGATGTACCCCATTCAGCACCAGGTCAACATCCCCTAACCTTCCCTTGTCCCCCACCAGAAGTACCTCGGTCTTGTCGGGGTTCAGCTTCAGCATGTATGCTATTATATGCCTCTGAATACCAGTTGCTGGGGAACAACACCATGACAGGGCTATTGCCCCATGTCCTCCTTGTCGACTTCCCATATGCATCTGGTTGCTCTCTCATTGTAGGGAAAAGGGTTATTTATTTATTTATTTATAGACTAGATAGGCCTTTAGCATGGCCCAGCACAGCTCTTATGTTCTTATTTATTCCTCTAATTCCGCCAAGCAGCAAGATAGCAAGAATCAATCTTCTATTACTGGAAGGAAGACACAGTAATTGGACAACTTTACAATGTTATAAGGGTAACCATTTCAAAGCACCATTTCTATCACAGCTGCTTTGTAATAGAATAGTTATATACATGATTCAGTCCACCAGTAACCCCACTGATATATTACTTAATTAGCCAATCACTTCTGTTGAATGCTAATGATAAGCCCTAAAGCCAAAATAAATTGGCAAATTTGGATACAATGCTAGTCTTGTTCAATTCAAGGCTGGTTGATCCAAAAATGTCATAAAAGTCACAGAAAGCAAAATAAACTCTTGCAGTTTGGAGTCATAGTTTTAATTCCTACATTAATTGGGAAGTGTGGTTGTTGGCAAGGTCAAACTGTGCCCATACCCCCAGCCAATCTATATGACAAACCACGTGTGGGATTCGACTCGAGCAATGTTGAATGATGCTAGGAAACACTTTTGCTTCCAAGAAAATTTCCCGGTTTAAACTCACTGAATCTCATAGGTACTACTTCACAAAATTGGGGTGGATCAAGACCCACTCAGATTGATTTTTTAAGCAGTGAGATACGAGTTGCATATTGATTGAGCCCTACAGTCAGCTTTGCCTTTGGGTATATTCTGATAAGTCTGGCTTCTCTGTGATTCTGCTAGCTTTGGTTTGAATTTAACAAGATTTTAGCCTGATGATTAATCAAAGCTCCCTGGAACCCCCCTTTCCCCCAGTCACACCTATTGGATTCCTACAACTATTTCCTTAATCGTTGAATAGCAAACAGGGGACTACTGCAAACTTACCGTAACTACTTTAAATCACAGACCTGTGCACCTATGGTAATAACAACAGACTGCAGCTAATGAGCTTGTGGAGATACAAAGACACGGTAAGCTTCTTAGTCCGGTTATAAGTAGCTTGCTGCACTTAGAAGCTCTACTACTTCTTTACTCTAAATATATTATTCCTATCAAGTTAAAGAGAAAAATCCCCTTCCTTGAGAGGTGAGCATTTTATATCTTGTAATTAATTAGGCACATCACTACTTACTCATACATACTTACAGCACAGGGCTGAGAACGTCTTATGGATGAATGTAAGAACAGACTATGCATACATTGACTTTGCAATAGAGCAGAGAATCCTCAATCCTGGACTAAAGAAAGACACATTGTACACATGGTATGCAGTTTGCAGATAGTGAAATGATAGGTCACAATCTAGGATTTAGATGGGCTTAACCGTTTTACTTTTTTTTTTTAATGGGTGGGAGGAGACTGTAGTTTAGTGGTAAAGTGCATGCATTACTTGCAGAAAACCCCAAGCCATGTTCAGTTCCTAGCAAAGCCTTCCCCAACCTGGTGCCGACCAGATGTGTTGGACTACAACTTCCACCTGGAGGGCAGCAGGTTGCAACTACAACCTTGTTGTTACAACACATCTGGAGGACACCAGGTTGGGGACGAGTGATTTGATTCAAAACATTTTTATCCCACTCTTCAGCCAAAAATGCACCCAGAGCCTTAGAAAGATTAGAAATAAGAAGACAGTTACTGCCTGGAGGCTCACGATCTAAGAGACATGACACAAAAGGGGTTTGGGAAGGAGAAGGGGGTGGGGAGAAAGCAAATTCAGGCACTTGCCTCTGGTGTAGACCATACTGGACTAGATGGACAAATAGGCAGCTCTCTTTGTTCCTAATGCTGTTGCACATTCTCTGAATGTCCGAAGTGCAGGGCATGCCATTGCCTCAGTCCAGCACAAATAACCAAGGGCTTCAGCCATGCGAAAGGGTTTATTATCTGCATTGAGGGTCAGATAGCTGCTAGGCAACCATTTGATTCAGCTGCATGGAATGCACAGCAGCTACTTGTCAGTGAGTAATAAAAGGCCTTTTAGGGCACAATCCTATTGCATGCTGGCTGAAGAGCATGCTGGGAGCTGTAGACTTTTTTTCTGTCCAAATATGAATAGGATTGTGCCCTTAATCATGCAAATAGGAATGAGGAGGAGGAGGAGGAGTGGATTGATGTAGTAGTTGGTGGTATTACAAAAACAATGAAGCCTGCACGTCGCCCAGGCATTTGTGGGATTTCTCACAGAAAGATGGTTATAGGTACACCCAGGCTATCTCCCTTTGAGCTTCCCTGTGAAGCAGTTGAGGAGATGACTTACGAACATGGTATATTACATTCCCTTGATATTTTTGCAAAAGTTAATTTTAACATCTCTTACATACAGGATCTGTAGAATTTACTGGGAGAATATGGGCATGATATACAATTCTGTCCAGCTTGGCGGGACAATACTGGAAAATGTCGATCATTTTCTCTATCTTGGCAGCTATCTTTCTGTTACAGCTAATATCGACAGTGAAATCCAGCATCGTCTGAGCTCCGCAAGTGCCGCACTTTCTCGAATGAAACATAGAGTGTTCGAGGATCGGGATATTTGTAAGAAGACCAAAACACTGGTTTATGAAGCCATTGTATTACCAACTTTATTGTATGCCTGCGAAACATGGACTATCTATAAACGTCACTTCCACCTCCTTGAAAGGTTTCATCAACGTTGCCTCCGGAAAATCCTGCAAATTACTTGGGAAGATAGGCGAACAAATGTCAGTGTACTGGAAGAAGCAAAGACTACTAGCATTGAAAAAATGATCCTTCAACGCCAACTTCAGTGGACCGGTCATGTTGTTCGAATGCCTGACTGCCGTCTCCCAAAGCAGTTACTTTACTCCCAACTCAAGGATGGAAAGCGGAATATCGGTGGTCAATATAAGAGGTTTAAAGATGTTCATAAGGCTAATCTAAAAAAATGCAATATAAACATTGAAAACTGGGAAGCTCTGGCCCATGAACGATCTAAATGGAGGTTGGCCTTTCACAAAGGTTCCATGGACTTTGAAGAAGCCCGAGTGCAAGGTGAAAGGGAGAAACGTGCTAAGCGAAAAGCATGTCAAATGAATCCTTTACAGGACCATCTTCCATCTGGCAACCTGTGTCCTCACTGTGGGAAGCTGTGTGGATCTAGAATTGGCCTCCACAGTCACTTACGGACCCATCGCTAGAGTCTACACAATCTTCTTTAGAATTTCCTCCTTTATCCCGGAAGACAATCTTACTCGGTCACGAGTGATCGCCTGATGATGATGATGATATACAAGTTTGAGATAGGATTACATACTAACACAGCGCTGGTGCTTTTGAGACTACTGGTTTATTGGACAAGTTTTCATAAAGTAAATGCCAGTGTCAGAGCTTGTTGCGTTTAGTATTCTGAAATCTGATTTGTCTACAAATGAACATTAAATTGTGGATTCAATAGATGTAAATTCTTGAAGGAAGCCGAAGCAAGAAAGCTCTAGTTCATTGTTTCCATCCATTCATAAAACGGTTGAGGCTCCCTCTAATGGCCAATTTATGTACAGTAATTGTTTTTATAAAGTGCTTTGCGGCTCACTTGCTTTGCTTGGTGGCTCACATTGTATCTTGGTTTGCTCCAAGATGAAGCTTTGGGCCAGACATAATACCAAAGCACTTAAAAGGAGACGGCCACCTGGTGTGATGGATATATGATGTACAGTGTTACAAACATTATTTAGGGTGCTGGGCTGTTAGAACCCCAGTTCCTTTTTCAGGGTGCATTTAAACCTTGGGCAGCCTGATTTTATGCAGAGATAGGCACTACTGTTATTATTTTAAATCCACCCAATTAAAAACAAAAATCTGGTGGCATGCCATGCTGAGCAATCTTATGCATGCTTACATGGAAGTAAGTCCCATTGTGTTCAATGGCGCTTACTCCCCACGTAACTGTGTTAAGATTGCAGCCTAATTAACCATTGATTTCAATGGGTTTAAGCATTCCTAAAACTGCATCAGGCTGTATATAAGAAACTAGGAACTACTGGATAAGGAATCAATAATAGAGAATTAGGAAATAGTGTTAAATGTTATATAAGAAATTAGGACCTAATGAATGAAGAAGCTGTAATTACTTTCATCCTCATCTCTGGTTAGCTGAAGTAGAGAGCAACGGCCCAAATTGCCATGAGCTGACCTGAAACACCCGTTTGCCAATCTATCATTTTTATCTGTTCAAACACTACTTAATTTATTTTAACTAGGAGAAACTAAGCCTAGTTATTTCATCATCCCAGAAGGCAGAGGCTGGTTACCCCCTAATCTTATCTGTAGCCCTACAGACACACTGTATTTTCACACACACTACAGCAAAATGATTGAAGTGTGCATACATGTATGGGTACAACTGCACAAATTCAGCATTTAGTAAGGGGGAAAAAATATAAAGACGAAACCAAGTCTGTAAAATCCTGAAAGGTAAAAGCATCTATTAAGGAAACACACTAAGGACATAATCCTATGCATTTTTAGACAGAAAAAAGCCCTACAGTTCCCAGCAGTCCCCAGACAGCATAGAGTTGAAGGACTTTTTTCTGTCTAAACATGCATAAGATTGCACTTTAAGTTTACTAGTATGACAGTGAGGGATAAAACTGAAATGAAGTGAAATGTAGTCAGAGTGCTGATCTGGGGGGCCCAAAGAATGGCAGAACATGACTGAAGAAGGAAAACCCTTAATGTAGCTCTGTCTAATGGCAATCTGGAGACATAGGAACCTCAAAATGTGTTTTAACCATTTCTTATGAAAATTACCTGAAGATTCTTGTCAACATCACTGTAAATGGGGAAGGGACCATTGCTCAGTGGTGGCACAAATAGCCTGCATGCAGAACATTCCAGGCTCAGTTCCTAGCATCTCCAGTTCTGGGGTGGGGGGGGGGGAAGAATCAGGTAGCAGGTGATGTAAAAGGCATCTTCCTAAGACCCTGAAGAGCTTCTGCCAGTCAGAGTAGATAATACAGGACTAGATGGGCAAATCTCCTGAGCTTAGTAAAATGAATCCCCTAAACTTTTTCTCCGTAACACAAACGTAGATGTGCCAGTTTCATGCCAATTTAATTCCCAAAGCATGGCAGACCTTCTTCTGATGTCTCTCTGTACTAAAACTGACACATTTAAGAGCGCTAAACTACTGTGAATATGGATCCATGGCAATTAAAAGAAACACACGAATACAGAAGCTATATGCTTACCGTAATAGGTCACATTCAACAGACGAGTTGCATCTCGCAGATCACATCACAAATATAGCCCAGTTACCTATGGCTATTTCTGTGAGAACACCTGATGTCCACGTGTAATATAAATCTAGGATGGACTCATCTGGAACTGTAAATGGATACTGCAAGTGGGTATGTAATGTACTCAGAACAGGGATGGGGACTCGGACTCGAGGACTCGACTCGTGAGTCGGACTGAGTCCCCCCTCTGACTCGACTCGGACTCAAGTCCCAATATTTTTAATGGGACTCGAGACCAAGGACTCGTCAACATCCCTGGGCTGTTGACGAGTCTTCTGGCTGTGCCAGAAGGAGCGCGATCACCGGTGAAGAGCGCATGGAAGCGAGGCGCGCCGCTGGTCAGCCACTATGGACAGCTACCAGGAGCGCAGCCCAACGATGTGTTGAGATTTATTTTGATTGATGTGTTGTTGTGGGGGGGTTGGGTTAGGGTCAGACATTTTGGGTTTGGCTGCCTCTGCCTGCCTGTTTGGGGTTCCCAGCCTCCTCTGCCTGCCTGGTCTCTTCTTGACCTGTTCAGCAGTTGAATTGTCCAAGACAAAGGCCTCTGCCTGCCTGCTTTGGGGTTCCCTGCCTCCCAAAGTTATTGCCTGCCTGGTTATTTTGGGTTTGTCTGCCTGGTCTGTTCTTGCCAAAATCAGTTGCAGAGTTTTGAAATAAAAAGGCACACTTGTGCCTAGAATTTATTTAAGCCACACATCTGAAGTAGCCTTATTTTGTTGGGGGGGAACCCCATTGATTTTAATAGGGACTCGTGGAGTCAGTTTTGGGAGTGACTCAGGACTCGTGACTCGTGAGTCACCATTTTGGACCAAGGACTCGGACTCGAGACTCGGGTCCAAAGACTCGTGACTCGACTCGTGACTCGAGACCAAGGACTCTTCAACATCCCTGACTCAGAAACGTCTAAATCAAGATTCCTAGGTCCCTCAAGTGCGGGTGATATTTCTATATACCTTTTCAGCCATGATTCTGGAAGATTATGGGGGTGGATGGAGGTCAGCCCACTTTGCGAGGCTTCAGTTGCTGTTGATGGAACCAAACCTCACAGCAGGATATAGCAGTTTTGTGATACACAACTCCATTGTGTGCTTATAAGAGCTGGCAAGTATTCCAGATTGAGTCACTCTTGAAACTTGATCCAATACACTCAGCACCTTGCAGAATTGGGTTCCCTTTTGTAATAGTAAGTGGGGAATATTACCTCAGTGTTAAGTTTATGTAAGAGATGTTGTTATTAATAAACTCATGCAATTAAAATACACAAACAACCTATTACATAGTGCATGTAGCACCCCATGCATGCCCATTATCAGTAAAACTCATTCTGTTTCCATGACAACCTGGACTGAACAGCTCAGCTGATATGGGATCTTTCCTGGTTGGAAAAGCCTTTGCCAAAACAAGAACTCTAGAACATGCCTATGCATGCATATGCGTGTGCATACAAATACATATACTATATATACGTATATATAAAAGAAGAAGTCCTGACTGACTGACTGACTGATTTTTGATTTATTTTATTTTATTTTATTTATTTATTTATTACATTTATACCCCGCCTTTTTTCCTACAAGGAACTCAAGGCGGCTTACATAATCCTCCTCCTCTTCTCCATTTTATCCTCACAACAACCCTGTGAGGTAGGTTAGGCTGAGAATCAGTGACTGGCCCAAGGTCACCCAGTGAGTTTCATGGCCGAGCGGGGACTAGAACCCGGATCGCCCGAGTCCCAGTCCAGCACTCTCACCACTACGCCACACTGGCTCTTAGTGTGGCATAGTGATTGACTGACTCAACACCCAGCTCAAACCGTTTAATTAATCTAGGAACGTGAAATTTTGAAGGAACATTGTTTTTATGACGTAGACACCCACTAAGGAAGGATTTTTGGAAATTCCGTCCCTAAGGGGGTGAAACGGGGGGAGGGGAATCACCCCACTCTCATATCTCCTATGGGCAAAACAACAAGTTATGCAAATCGACCTCACCTCATAATTGCTGCAGGAGCCAATAGGCTTCTTTTTCAATCTATATAGCCATTTTTGCTGGGACAGTTCGGTTCCTCTGCCAACAGAGTACGCAAATAGTAGTGATATGTTTAAGGAAAGTGTCTACTGTGAATACAAACTGTGTGTATGAGACAGAAACTGTGAGGGTTTCCCCCACAGCTCATGTAGTACATGCTAACCATTTGTGCTTGTTGTTGTGAGCTCATATGACATATATCACAATCTGGCCTTGCACTTTATGCGCGCACGCGCACACCCACACCCCCTCACCAAAACAACTGTCTGCGCTGACTGAAATAAACTATGAAGAGCTGAATGTGCTATAGGTGTGGAAGCAGAATCCCCTTTATGTGTTCATTATCATATGTGAAAGAACTTATATATCTGAAGAGGCAGGGGCCCTGATCACACATACAAATTCGACATGTGTACCTTACGTATATTCATAGGCTCTTTTATAGGTTTGGGAGGGGTTGTAGCTGAGTGGTAGAGCACATACTTTGTATGCAGAAGGTCTCAGGTTCAATCCCCGGCTTCTCCAGGTAGGGCTGGAAAAATTCCTGCCTGAAACCCTGGAGAGCAGCTGTCAGTCAGTGTTGACAATACTGAGCTAGATGGACCAATGATCTGACTCGGTATAAGGCAGCTTCCTATAGGTTATGACAAACACATGTAAGGGCAAGGGTGACTGCACAACAAAATCCTCACTTGGAAGCACCCATTGTCTCTGGGTGCGTATTCACAGAATAATGGAATTATAGTCTTGAAAAGAAAGCAATGGGTCATATAATACTCAAGGTGCCCCGAAGCTGTTCCGCAGGTGCCCATGCCTCCTGAAATTAAGTGGATGGCTACTGGAGAGGGGGCCTTTTCAGTGGTGGCACCCAAGCTGTGAAACTCTCCCTAGGCATGTTTGCCTGGCACTGCCATTACTATTTTTAAGAAGCAAGCAAAGACCATCCTGTTCTCTCAGCCTTTGACTTTTTAAAAATTTATTTTTATGATACCTAGTCCCTCTTTTAATTGTTTTAAAGCTTTTTAAAAAGTCTTTGGCCTGTTTTTGTTTTTATCTGCTGCTTTCATAGTTGTTTTTATTGTTGCATTGTTTAATTTTATTACTTTGGCTAGCCAGCTTAAGACATTTGCAAGGTGGAATATAAACCCTTAAATAAATAAAATTCTGTCCTGTAAAATGATATCCTATATCTAATGTATCCCCAACAGATTCTTATCCAATCTTTCTTGACAATCTCCATGGAAGATCAGTAAACAGTAGTATAACATTTTTGTTATTGGGTGCGTTAAAAATAGTGTAAGAGAACTTTTGTTATTGGGCGGTTTAAAATATAATAAATAAATAACACTGACACCAAACAAGTATTTAGAAGCAGCAGTAATACCACAATTCCATGCACATTTACTTGGGAGTAAGCCCCATTGAAGACAATGGGACTTACATACCTACATAAACATGCACAGGATTGCACTGCATGACACTTAAAGGATTTTTAGCTTGCTCTTCAGCCAAACAGTCTCCCAGAGCGGTTTACATGAGATCAGTAACAAAAAAGAGAGTAACTACCCTCAGGCTTATAATCTTTAAGACAGGACACAAAAAGTCAAAGGGATTGCAGTTCTTATGACCAGTAGGTTTCAGCAGAGCTGCTGGAGTAGCCCTGCTTCCCATCTCTCCCTCTACTGCAGCCTGATGGAATTAGGATCCCCGTATCACTCTCTAGTAAGTTGCCTTTTTAAATTCGCTGTACACTGCTCTGTGTTCAATGAATGTTCAGATGGGTTCTTGGGGCCCTGTAGCCTGGATCCTATCCAGTGCAGGAACATGACTCCCTCCCCTTATGATTGGGTTAACCGAGTGGTAAAAGTTTAATTCAGAGCCAGTGGATAATTTCTGGCTTCAAATTCCCTCAGCCTGATCTCAGTGATCAAAGCATATGCAATTATTTTTCTACATCTGTCCACCTAACAAGGATGCTGCAAAGGCAACATAATAAAAACAAACGGCTGGACCCAAGATAGGCGTGTGCAACTGGGCCGGCATAAGATTTCCCCACCCCCTCCTCCTCATGGCAGCCCCTCCCACCCCCTGAAAACACTACGAGTGTCAGTGGACCCTACTGAATGGGCTGTTGGGGTAGTAGGGCACCTTCCATGAGCCTCTTAGATCCAACCGGGATCAGCCCCCCACCCTCTTTTTAAACTAAGGCTTAAATCTTAGCCAAGAATAAATCCAAACGTGCTGTTGACTACAATTCCCATAATCCTGACTGGAGGGGGGGTTTATGGGTTTTGTAATCCAACACCTCTGGAGGACGCCTAGTGGCTGGGGAACGGTGTTGTCGCCTAGCCTCCATCTTCTTCCCAGCCTTGGCTGTGCTGAATGTGAGATTGTAAGCTCCTCGGGGGGGGGGCTGGCCTTCTTCCTCCGTCAAGCGCCATCCACATCACAGATTCCCCCCACCCAGAAGCGATAAGGCGCCTCTCCGGCGAACGCGTTGGCGTAGGATTGCTTCAGGCCTGCCGCGGCCGCTCTACGAGCCTGCTCCGCCGCCGCGGCCAGGCAGGGCCCCCTGCTGCCCGCCGGCGGTGTATGCAACAAGGCGGGCTTCCGCCGAGCGAGGCGGCTGACTCAGCCTGGGCCGAAGGCAGCGCAGGGCCATGGCGCTCAGCCCCCCCGAAAGGCAGCCGGGCCCGCCCGAGCCCCCGCTCCCGGCGCTCCCGCAGCAGCAGCAGCAGCACGACGACGACGAGGACGAGGCGGACGACGAGGCCGACCTCGACGCCCAGCAGCTGCGCGGCCTGGAGCCCGAAGCCGGCGGGATCCCGCTTCACTCGCCCTGGACCTTCTGGCTCGACAAGTGAGTGCGGCGGGCGAGACCGGATGGGGAAGGCGCGTGGGGGGGGAGAGCGTAGGCTGCCCCGGCTCGGCCCGGCGCTGGGCGTGAGGAGCCCGGCCGGGAGCGCCGGAGTCGGTGCTTGTTTCTCCAGCACCAGCACCTCGGCCTGCCGGAGGGAGCGAGAGAGGGAGAAAAGCGGGCTTGAGGGCTGGCCTTTGAGGCGGGCAGGCAGCGGCGGGAGAGGAGGGGGGGCTGGCCTTTGTTTGTCTTCTCAGCCCTTCCCCCACACTGCGAATTCTGTGCTCTCTGTCAAGGGCAAGGAGCGGGGCTTACCCTCGCCCCATAGATGACTTCACTTCATCAGCTCCGCCATCCCAAGCCTGCTCGGAGGGTCAGCCAGCCCTACTTGCCCCTCATTCGTCTCACCCTCAGGTCCTCTTTTGGACTACGTAGTTCTCTTTTTCACACCCATCCACTTACTAACTTTCCTTCTGCAGACTTTCTCCTTCATGCCACTTCCAGGAATCCAGGATAGAATCTAACTCTTGAAAACTCTTCCATGCTAGGGATTAAGATCCTTGGGGCATGTCAAGTAATAAGAGTGCTTAAGCAGGAATGTGCTTGTGCTTAAGCAGGAATTCAACAAGTGCAGCTTCCCCCCCCCCCAGCTTGGAGAGTCACAAGGTCCTTGGTGGGGTGGGGAGGGGCAACCCTACTCAATGGGAACCAAGGAAAAGCTTGCTTCTGCTAGGAAAAAAGAACCGTGCAGTTCTTGCTGTTCATGACTTATCCCACCACTTTTGCCACTAGATCTCAGTACCTGTTTCTAAGTTTTGTTGTCATGCTAAGGAGGGTTTGTTCCGCTGAGTTAACCAACCTCCTCTGATTAATCAACCTTCTCTGTTTTTCAAGACTACCTTCTGCTGTCTGGAAGATCTATCCCTAGGGCATAGATTCCCTAGGCTGAAAAAAAATATAATGTATTTTTACACACGATATTGAAATGCTTTGATGGGAAAGTATTGTTGTGCACTTCCCACTTTCCACAATGGTGAGAGAAAGTTAAGGGGGGGGGGTGCTTCCAGTTTTCATTTTCTTTGCATGAGAACACGCTAGAGACCTGTAGAGTGCCTGTAATATTTTACCTGCAAATCTACAAGCAGAAACATAACTGGAGGCAAAGAGTTACCAGTTATCAGAGAGAGGCATTGCACCCCAAGATGCCTTTTGTCTGCTCAACAGCTTCCACTTTCTCTCCCTGTTTCTTCAAAACTGCTGCTTCATGCTGACCTGATGGGGCTCTCATCCATTTAATAATCTAAGGGTGCAATCCTATGAATGATTAGACAGAGAAAAAGTCCCACAATTCCCAGCATTCCCTAGCCAGCCTTGCTGGCTGTGGAATGCTGGGAGTTGTAGGACTTCCCTCCCCCCATCTAAACATGCATAGGATTGCGCCTTAATGCTGTGTACTACAAACTGCAATACAACCAGTGATTCATGAATCCCCCTTTAACCTTCCTACTTGTCATTCTCTTTCAGTGCATGCCTGTGGATGAAGGGATTATAATAAAAGTTAGGGAACCAGCGTGGAGTGTTCTGGATTAAAACAAGATACAATGGTGTGATTGTGTGTCTGAATTGTAAGAGTGAATACATAAATTACTTCTTGTAGATTAGTTACCCATGATGTCCTTAACTACCATGTAAGCATTGTATTTCCAGTAACAGTGGTAAAAGGGCAGCTTGTTTTCTATTTTTTCAGTGCAAAGTTTACAATCCATGCTTCACAGAAAATAGAGTTGCCCCCACAAATTCAACAGGTGAGGGTTCCATGTAAAAGGTCATGACTTATACAGAGGCTTAAGCTCTTGCATCTCTTTTGGAAGTTTCTTCTCCTTCTAGTTGAATATTGCATTGCTGTTTTTATGCCATATTCCTGAATATCCTTCTACAGGGTCAAATTTTGATCTGATCTTAACTGCCCAATCTTTTCCTAACTTGTTTTTAATCTACCTTGTTAAAATAGCATTGCCTTAGAATCCATGCCTACTTCCACTTATTGCTTTTTAAAAAAAATAATTGTTCCCTTTTCCATTTTGCTACAAAAGACAAATCCCCATGGTTTATTTTATTTTCCAGCAGATTCAAAGCCATGTAGACCACTTCCCCAATGTCTGTAGACCAGTTTCCCAATGTCTGTCACACTCCAGACCCACTTCCTCAGTCATTCTAGACTCAGACTGACATGCTTGCTTGTATGCCACAAACTACAATTGGTTGTTTCTTTACTCTCACTTCTTAGAACTCCCTGATATCACAACATTTGACACTTGACTCACACACTGTCCAGTCAGAGCCCATAATAGGTGCTTGGCTTGTTTTGCTTTGCGGATCTGATTTTGTAACTTGAGAAAGAAACAAGTCCCTGGTATAAACAGCTTCCTCTGACCAATACCTATGGCCTGAAATGTTCTTATGACCCAGTTGCATTTTATTAGCACCATTTAAACTGCTAAAATGGTTTGATATTTTTTTTAAAAAGAAAGAAATATAGAGAACCAAATTAGATGTGATGGCAGCAGTTCTTTGTGTTTGAATATGGAACTGTCCCAATCTTGTACAAAGGAGTAGTTCAGCAAAACCATTCAAAAGGGCTCTGCAAGCAAACCAAAGAAGGAAGTGGGGAGATTGAAGCTCCCTGAAGCTGCAGTCCTACTCGCACTCACTTGGGAGTAAGCCTCATTGAACTCAATGGGCCTTCTGAGTAGAGTTCTGCACTGTAAGAAAGTTTACTTGCCCTCTTAATCCATTGCATCCAATTTCTATCAATTATGTCTGGAGTCCATAAATCTGTAAGCAGATGTTTTAGGAGTAGGTGATATATATTATGGTTGCATACTGTGGTAGGATGTAAAATTTAGAATTTTTGTTCTGGTTCCCTTATTGAATATGGGAAGGAATGCTAGGGAGAGAGATTTAAGTGTACAAGAAGAGGAATGCTGGGGGAACGAGAAAATGTTTAAAATCCCTGCCAGGATACCCCTTTATTTCATAAGCCTTTAGCAAAAACTATTTTATTGTTCCTTTTAAAACAAAACCATCATATTATTGGGTTTCTATGACTAATATAACATCATGTGCCTGTTTCATGTTTCAGAGTGTGATTATGGTCATAGAGCCATCAAGATTCTTAAAAGCTTGCATTTCAGTTGCTGAGGTCTCATAAAGTTAGCCTTTTAAGGCAGCTTTCAATAAATATCAAAAGTAAAATGGTAATAAGACAATATCAAAACAACTCTGGTTCAACTCGTAGAAACCCCACCAAAGCGAATGGGATTCACAAATGGGACACTTTGAAATTGCAAGTGTTTGTGCCTTCTCCAACCTAGTACTTTCTAGATGTGTTGGACTACAACTCCCATTGGCCATGCTGACTGGGGATAGTGAGATTGTAGTCCAAAACATCCAGAAGGCACCCAGTTGGAGAAGGCTGCTGTAGTGCTGTGCAGACTAATGTGCTGCAAACAGAGAATCCTGCATTCAACATGTCCTCTAAACTAGGATGCAGTACTTTAGTGGAAAAGTCTGATACTATCCTTTCCATCAAGAAATGGAGTAAGCCAGGCTGTTTTTTTAAACAGGATCATTCTGAAGGTGGATTTTCTTCCTTAGTGAGAGCAGTGACCCTAACCTGTAACCCTTGTATAGTTCTGAAGGCAGAACAATTTATCAGCTGGGCTCCCCCTTAAGTCCTTGAATTATTTTAATGATTGGAAATGTGAGTCAATGGGAGGGTGGAAATACAGGGTTGCCACTTTCAGGAAAGTCGGGGAAATGGAAATTGGTCAGGGAAATTGGTCAAAAGTCAAGGAAAGTCAGGGAAATTGCGATTAAGATATACTCTAATGGATTTTTTGAGATGCCGCTACAAGAGGACCGTCTGCACTTCAGGCAGTTGGAGTAGAGAAACGGCAGCATACAAGTGCAATGTAATGATGCATACATATTCCATAATATGATTATATGATTTTGAAAATGTTTATTGACTGATGATTGTTAACAGGAAAACAGAATAAAATGAACCTGCATGTGACAGAATTATTTTATTGTGGAGAAGCTGACTGGCTTCTTGCAACTTGGTAATTGGTGCGTTCAAACAAACTGGAATCAGTTTCAGTTGATTATGTGAATATTTTGACAGGGGTCAGCAAATTGTTGCCAGCCATTATTTCTTCCAGGCAGCTTTAAAGTCCAGTCCTGCCACAGTTTGTCTCCCAGCAAGTGTAGCTGCCAAAAATGAACATCTTAGCACTTTGCAAAACTCACTTTGCAAGCGCTAGAAAAAAAGGGGGTGGAGGGAGCACTCTTAGCAGCAGAACCTTCAGGGTTTTTGGGGGGGTTCTCATGTGCCCATGGGCTGTGCTCACTTTTCCAAGTGTGGATAATCATGGGAACATGATAACTAGGGGTGGCAATACCCCCAGTTAAATCTTTCTTCTCAACTCCTGCCATATTGATAGGAAAGGTTATAATCTATTACACCTTTTAAGGCTGCAATCCTATACCAACTTACCTGGAAGTAAATCTCATTGAACTTCCTGGCACTTACTTCTGACATGCATAGGATTGTTCTTTATAGCGCTGCTGTAAGTTTCATCATGTAGCAAGGGACTTAGAATCATGAGTTTTGAAAGGGCCAATGGATCATTCAGTCCAGACTTGCAACCTCCCCCCCCCCCCGCCTTTTCTGTGGCCTTCACCACTGTGCCCCTGAATTTGTACCAATGTCCTGCTTTTGGCCTTCCCATGGGCGTCTAGTTGGCTACTGTGGGGACAGAATGCTGGACTACATAGGCTTGTGGTCTGATCCATTGTGGTCCTTATATTCACCAACATTAAGAGTTTGCCTGCTCCTTGGAACAGGGATTTTTTAAAACAAAAGTATCGATCCATCTAACACAAATATCATTTACCGGTACTTTAAAATATTAGTTAAATACTACAATCTGTGTATTCCATACATGTTTTATAATGTTTCTTGAAGCTAATGTAGAGCCAGTGTGGTGTTGTGGTGAGAGTGTTGGACTGGGACTCAGGAGATCTGGGTTCTAGTCCCTGCTCGACCGTGAAACTCACTGGGTGACTTTGGGCCAGTCACTGACTCTCAGCCTAACCTACCTCACAGGGTTGTGAGGATAAAATGGAGAGGCGGAGGAGGATTATGTAAGCCTCTTAGGGTTCCTTGCAGGAAAAAAGATGGAGTATAAATGTAATAAATAAATAAATGTATAATACAACTGTGAGCAAGTAGCTCTATGGAAAAGAAAAAAAACAGGAAGTAGGGATGGTAGGACCAGCTTGCCAAATTCTCTGAAATTCACTTTGAAGCTCATTTCGGCTCACTCCTGCCTGTTTTCAACCTGTTTTTTGGCTCATTTGAATGGGAAAGGCATGCCTTTCAAACAGGAAACATGCACATTTTTCAAAAGTGTGCACTTTCCTTCCATTGACTAAAGCATGAAAGTGTGCATTTCAAAGTGCACATTTTCAATAAATACACATTTTTCTAACTATCACAAATTCAGGAATTTGCGGACATTACTTGAAAAAAGTGCTACTGCTTGCGTTTGCGTTCGGGGTTGCAAATGGGACATGTTCACATAATTTACGAACAGAAACAAAATTCTTGTACATCCCTAGCAGAGGTGTTCACGAACCTAGGTGGGGTCCCGGCTCTCCGCCGCCTCAACTCTCTGCGGCGGCGGCGGCCCCCCTGCCTCGATCTTCTGAGCAGCACGGAACAGTTCTCCGCGCCATATTTGCCATCTGAACCTGATGGTTTTTCTAAAAGCAATTCATTCCAACACGAAAAAATTCATGGTCGCATATGAATGGAACAACTATCTTTGTTTTGTTGCCAATACACCCTGACTAACCAACGTCTGTAATAAACATTGCTTATTACATTAAGACACCAACCTGTAAATTATATTTCGTACAGTTTGGACAAAAAACTCATGTTTCTTTTAAAAACAATTGTACCAAATCCTAAAATCCACACGAGCAAAGCTGTGGGCAACAGCTAGTAAAATATAAAGTACACACATGTTTTTAAAGAGCCTGAAAAAAATTCATGACACAAACACAGAATTCCTAGAAAACCTTTGTGGCCCATGAAATAGCCCAACATATGTTATGTGATTGTGTTACCTCTCACTGGGGGAGGTAGTTAGGGTGCCATATGTGGCTTGTATCTTATGAATAGTACTTAAAAGTATTGCAACCTGATCCCGATCCCCTCCATTAACATTAAATATGCCTGCTGTGCTTCGCACCAGCCTTTGTTCTTTGAAATGCCTTGACCCATCAGCAATGTGCAGGGGCTACAGTCATGTCGCAAAGTTGTGTTTTATAATTTCATTCATAAAATTGCAAAATTGCCCATAAGTTCTATGCCTATTCATAACAGTTACAGTATTCATTGCCCAGCATTTGCCCTGTTAATTTCGAGTGAGCAAGAGTGATGAAAGCCTTGTGGAGAAAACTATTGGTCAGCAGCAACTTTTTGGGAGTCCATGTGTTCAGTCCTCAGTGTAACTAAATTGGCTGTCTTATGATAGGTTTATTGGAACCATACAACAAAACTTTTCCAAAATATATATGCTATCTTATTATGGACCCTGATAACGGTTCTGACCTCGTAGCTTGGGTCTCAGAAAAATCCTATGGCTGTCTAGATGCTGTCCAGCGGCCATAGGGTTGCACTGTAAAAGACATTACAGTAATACCTTGGATTGCAAGTAACTTGATCTGAGAGTGTTTTGCAAGACAAGCAAAAAATTTTGACTTGATAAACGAGCAAGGTCTTGCAAGACAAGCCATAGGGATGTAACCGCTCGCCTCGAGCAGGCGTAGCGGGCCGAAATCAGCCCCGCTCACACCCGCCAGAGACTCGCTTTGATATAAGAGTGTTTTGGGTTACAAGCACGGTTCCGGAACAAATTATGCTTGCAATCCAAGGTATTACTGTACTGATTAACATTTTGTGTGTGTACTAGTTTGTCATAAGACTCAGCACTTCCTCTCTTCAGTGTGCTAAAAGAGAAATCAGATTTCTCAAGCTGCTGACATATACTAGGTGAGGCAAATTAGTTGAAAATAAGTGTTCCACCCATGCTTTAAAAATAGTTGGTTAGCTGGGGGGGGGGGTGTTCCTGCCATCTGTAAAAGTATTGAACATTTAACCTGTCAAGAGCAGTAGAACTCAGAATGAAAAACAAGTCCCCGATACAAAGATGTGCACACAGCAATGTTGCCGCGTGTCCTCGTTCATGTAGACATGTAACTTGCGTGTATACATTTAGCTTTAAAAAATAGCTAATTTACCTAAAAGTAAAAGTATCCCATGTTAATTTTTGCCTCTGTATACTGCAAGTATTTGACCTGAAATATTTAAGGGGGGAAATTAAAGCACACGGGCAGAGCAATCCTCTGACTCCTAGACAGCGCCTAGAGCAGTGTTTCTCAACCTTGGGTCCCCAGATGTTTTTGGCCTACAACTCCCAGCATGCCCCAGCCAGCATAGCTGGCTGGGGCATGCTGGGAGTTGTAGGCCAAAAACATCTGGGGACCCAAGGTTGAGAAACACTGGCCTAGAGGGCCATAGGATGCTTTGGATTCCCAGATCCGAGGTCAGAAAAGAGCTCTGACCTCAGAGGGGTCTGCACTCGGATCGCCTCCCCCCCCCCCGCAGCCCACACGGAACGAACCGCACTGGCTGCTTCTCCAAGGTCGTAAGAGTGACCTTGGAGAAGGGGTGAAGAGGGCATTCCGGCAGGGAGAAGACCAGGTCCGCCAGGATACGACGAACCTGGCGGTGCTCCGCCTCCTTCCCTCCCCATCTGAAGCGCCGCAGCTAGACTGCCGAAATCGGCCATCTAGCAGATTTGCAGGGCAGGAGGAGCAGGGAGGCGAAAGTCACCTCTGCACTCCTCCCACCCAGCATGGGATGCCCGTAATCCTGCAAATTGGGAGGCTTATGGGCATGCCCACTGGATTGTGCCCTTGTTGTTGTTTAAATGTTATACTATGTAGAATTTTTTATTGGGATACTTGTAAAAATGTAAAGACAGCAAACAGCATGTACTTCCCTTATATATTGCTTAAATTTAAGTTGGGTCGGTGGGAAACAAAGGTACTGAAAACGGTTGACACTCTGATAAAGGACTGTGGATGATATGCTGACAACCCCACAGCTATTTTAAGAAAGGTCAACTCTTTTCCACTGAGATTGTTTGGGACACGTTCAGTTTCACTGTCACTACTTATTACTAGGGATAGCCACCTGAAAAACACGAATTGCAACTTGGAAACTGCCAAGCTTGCCTAATATTATATTTTGCAATTGACATCTATTCGTTACTTATGAATTTATGAAATTGATTTTTTTTTATTTTTGCAGAAAAGCAAAGCACTGGAAAAGTTTGCATTTTTGCAAAATTTTCTGCCCCATATCACTGCATCTAGCTGCCTATGCAGAGTAGCATAGTGCAGTATCCAAAATAAAAGGTGTCATTGAGCGTGCTCAGGTTCTTTGATCTTGCCGATCTTGGTGGGAGGTAGAGATGCTTCACAATGGGGCCTGTTTCCCCACCCCAGGGTTTTGATTGGTCAGTTCAAAGGTACTGGTTAGCTGGGTGGTGGCATGGCAGTCAGGCAGGCATTTGCATGTTTTCAGCAGGCAGTGACCCTCTTTAACTGAGGAGGAAGGAAGTATAGTCTATGGCTCCTCTGCCATAGCTTTTCAGGCTGTGGCTTCCAGAATCACAATAGATTCCTGAGCCAAGGTCTCAGGGTAATGCCGATTAAAGCCATAAACTCACTAGGTGACTTTGGGCCAGTCACTCACTCTCAGCCTAACCTACCTCACAGGGTTGTTGTGAGGATAAAATGGAGAGGAGGATGAGGATTATGTAAGCCGCCTTGGGTTCCTTGCAGGGAAAAAAGGTGGGGTATAAATATAATAAATAAATAAATAAATAAATAATAACAGCAGTGAACTGTTCATGCCTGGTCATCCAACACATGGTCAGTGGCTTTGGTTTTGCCCATTTCCTGTTTGGTAGAAGGAGTCTAAATCCAGCTCCCTTCCCCATGCCCCATCCATATTACAGATTTGGGTTGGTGTTTTTTTTTTAAAAAAATAGAAATATAATGATTAACCCTGACTACAGCAAGCCTTGACTACAGCAAACATTCGAAAACTGTGTGCACAGAATCCTTGTATTTGATAAGTATATTTAAGCATTACCTTTCCATCTGTGTTGTAACGCTTGTGCAACTGTTTCCAGTAGATTGCTCCAAAATGCATTCGTTTGGTTCTTCTGCTTACGAAAGATAACATAATCTCTTTACCACTCTGAGTCTGATACGCATATCTTTTGAAGAGGGTTGTTTGCAGACACATTGTCACTGTCCATATCTATAGAACTTTCAGGGTAGAATGTACTCTGAAACTGACTTGTCCATTCTTACCACAAGCTTCAATAATAAGGCAGCTGTGTCCCCATTTTACAGAGTGAGTAGTAAAGGCATGCCTGTAGACATTTAGTTACTCTAACTGAGCAGAAATTGAATCCAAGTCAAACACTCTATCCCTTTATTACACTGGCTGCTACACATTCTTGCTTGACAAGTCTGTCCTGCTTGCTAAACATGTCCATTTCAATCCCACTGAAATGGGTTACTGGTGTATATTGGGTACACACAGTTGCATGAGAATCTATGGTTCCTAGTGGCCAAAAAGCCCATAGGATGCTGTGCAGATGAGTCATGTAACAGGGAAGCAACACGGCTTCTCTAGAAATAGCTTTGAATAATTTTAATGAGACTATCTATACTTGTAGTTAAGCATCCATGCTATATTGTACTGTCAATATGGAAATCATGCTTATATCTTTAAGATCTCTGGGCAATTTTCATTTGCAGCATTTGCATAAATGCATGAAAATATTTTCCATTGAAACAAAAGATAACATGGCTTCTGACTAAACTAGTGATTATTTAACCAGTGTGGGCTTCCATGCTTGGATTTAAATCGTTATAAAGTCATGCTAGATTTATAGAATGTTGCCATCTAGTGGTATAGATGTAACATGAATAAAAGAGACTGTTAACACCTCTGTGTGTGATGATCATAACATTAATTTAATCTGCATGAAAATGCAGGATATGTTTAAGAGATAGCCTTGTAGTAACATGAGGGTTGAGGGTTGAAATTAAACACTTTGTGTTTTTGTGTGTGTGTGGTGTTTTTTTTTTTCAGAGAGAGAGAGAGAGATTTCTGTTGAACTTCCACAGGAAAAAAAAATAGGGACAAAACAGCTCATACACCTCAAACAATTATCTCTTCCATTTTAACAGTGTTCCGCATCTTGGTGCAATCATACACAGTTAATTAATGCAGTTTGATGCATAGTTACTTATGAATCCCACTGTGTTGATATGACTTATTACTAGTAGGTAAATGTGGTTAGAATTGCAGCCTGAGGGCATTTAAATCCCATTGAATTCAGTGGGATATAAACAGCCTGTGTGAAGGATTACAATATCCATCATTTTATGAAAACACAATGGGCAGCATCCAATGGAGCCACTCCGCCTCCGCTGGTTCTGTTGCACTCATGGGACCCACTGTTTGTGCAGTGGGGCTTTGGGGCTTCTAAAAATAACCCCAGAAAATGCTTGTTGTTTCCAGATTGGAACAGGTCAGTAGAGCTCCCTTCTGTGAGCTCTGCTGACCTGCTCTATTCCAGAAATGAGCATTTGTGCTCATTTCTGGGTTATTTTTATAAGTTCCAAAGCCCCATTGCATGAGTGGTGGGTCCTGTGAATCCACGGGCACAATAGGATACTACTCTGCGGTTTGAATCTTGCTTTTTATGAATTCTGTTTTCCTTCTATCTACAAAGCCTGTGTGTTTAATCCCAATAAGCTTGAATACAATGGCAATGATCAAATATGTGTCTTTCTTCCATTGCAGAGTTGGATGATCACACAAATTTAATGAAATGTTTGCTATATTGTGTATATTTTATATTGTATTTTATTGTATTTTTTATTGATTATTGTAAACTGCCCAGAGAGTTTCGGCTAGTGGGCAGTATAGAAGAAGAAATAATAATAATAATAATAATAATAATAATAATAATAATAATAATAATAATAATAATAATATCCATTTTAATGTATTTATTTTCATAATGTAGGATCACAGGAAGCTGCCTTATACTGAGTCAGACCATTGGTCCATCTAGCCCAGTATTGTCGACACTGACTGGCAGCAGCTCTCCAGGGTTTCAGGCAGGATTCTTTCCAAGCTCTCCCTGGAGGCCGGGGATCGAACCTGGGACCTTCTGCATGCAAAGCATGTGCTCTACCACACTGAGCTATGGTCCCTCCCTACAGCACCTGGTATTCCAGGGTGGTCACCCATCCAAGTACTAACCAGGCCCAACCCTGCTTAGCTTCCGAGATCAGGCTGTTCAGGGCTGTTCAGGTGTTCTTATGTAAGTAACATTATGGCAGTCCACTCAGAATCTTGATATTTGTTTCAAAACCATAAGAAGCGCTTTTTAAAAAATTCTCAGTGTTTTTATTCTCAGATGCATTGACATGTACATATATTATATCTAATCTGTTTTCTCTTATTTTTAAGGTCCCTTCCTGGCACCACAGCAGCTGAATGTGCATCAAATTTAAAGAAAATCTACACGGTCCAAACTGTACAGGTAAAAACAAAAGCATTGCACATGAGAATTATACGTTGCAATATGCAAATTGTAATTCTCCCCGGTCTTATCTAAAGAGAGATACCAAGCGGTTTTTATTTTTGGACTTTGAGTTTAACCTTATCTAGTGGAACGCTATTTATGAAGCTAGTTGTAGTGTCAGTCTCTTTTTTAAATGGTATAAGGAATTGGTTTATAATAAGTCAGATCAGCATTCACAATACTGAGTTTCAAATGTATATTTCCAGGATTTCCAATGCTAGTTCTTATGGACATGCATTTTAACACTCAAGTCTTAACATCCAAAAGCAGATGTCAGTGGAGAATGTGTATTTGTGGGTTGGATACATTGCAGAAATATGTCTTCAGCCAATCCCTTTATAGGGTTTTGGAAATTCATGTTCCCAGCAGAAACCTATCCTTATGGGGTGGGAAAATCGGTGAGGAATCCTTCCTAGCCCTATTAAAGTCCCTGAATAAGATCAGTTAGGATCAGTGCGCAGCCTCATACATACAGTACCTCTCAGTTCAGAAATGCATCTGTTTCCACATTTTTTTTTCTTTTCTCTTATGCTCACTTTCGCCTATTTCCTTCTTTTTTTTTTAATTTTAATTTTTTTAAAAATAAAAAATAAACACACATACAAAAAGAAAATAAACCCACAAATCCATATAACTCCAAAGTGCACCCATCACCACGGGGCCAAGAAATAATTCTATCCACATAATCCATTATTAATCTATATTCCAAAAATACATTGTATCTTGACATGGCTTACTCCCTTTTCCCTTTACTAAAACATAATCTAAAAATGGTCCCCATATATCATAGAATCATAGAATCATAGAAAAGTAGAGTTGGAAGGGGCCTACAAGGCCATCGAGTCCAACCCCCTGCTCAATGCAGGAATCTAGGTCAAAGCATCTCTGACAGATGTCTGTCCAGCTGCACCTTGAATGCCTCCAGAGTGGGAGAGCCCACAACCTCCCTAGGTAGTTGATTCCATTGTCTTATTGCTCTGACAGTCAGGAAATTTTTCCTGATGTTTAGGTGGAATCTAGGTTCCTGTAATTTGAGCCCATTATTCCGTGTCCTGCAAACTGGGATGAACGAGAAGAGATCTTTGCCCTCCTCTGTGTGACATCCCTTCAAATACTGGAAGAGTGCGATCATATCTCCCCTCAGTCTCCTCTTCTGAAGGCTAAACATGCCCAGTTCTTTCAGTCTCTCCTCATAGGGCCTTGTTTCCAGTCCCTTTATCATCCTTGTTGCCCTCCTCTGAACCCTCTCCAGTTTGTCTATGTCCTTCTTAAAGTGAGGTGCCCAGAACTGGACGCAGTACTCAAGATGAGGCCTAACCAGTGCCGAGTAAAGGGGAATTATCACTTCCCGCGATTTGGAAGCTATACTTCTATTAATACAGCCCAAAATTGCATTTGCCTTCTTTGCAGCCACATCGCATTGCTGGCTCATATTCAGTTTGTGATCTACCACAATTCCAAGATCCTTCTCACTTGTAGTATTGTTGAGCCAAGTGTCCCCCATTCTGTAACTCTGCATTTGGTTTCCTCTCCCTAGGTGCAGCACTTGGCATTTATCCCTATTAAATTTCATTCTGTTGTTTTCGGCCCAGCGCTCCAGCCTATCGAGGTCACTTTGAATTTTGTTTCTGTCTTCCAGAGTATTAGCTGTTCCACCCAACTTTGTGTCATCTGCAAATTTGATAAGCATTCCCTGTACCTCCTCATCCAAGTCATTAATAAAAATGTTGAAGAGCACCGGGCCCAGGACCGAGCCCTGTGGTACCCCGCTCGTTACCTCTCCCCAGTTTGAGAAGGAACCATTGATAAGCACTCTTTGAGTCCGATTCTTTAGCCAATTGTGGATCCACCTGATAGTTGTTCCATCTAGCCCACTCTTAGCTAGCTTACTAATCAGAATATCATGAGGCACTTTGTCGAAAGCTTTGCTGAAGTCCAGGTATATAATGTCCACAGCATTCCCACAGTCCACAAGGGAGGTTACCCGATCAAAAAATGAGATCAGATTAGTCTGACAGGATTTGTTCTTGACAAATCCATGCTGGCTTCTAGTAATCACTGGATTGTTTTCAAGGTGCTTGCAGACTGACTTCTTTATAATCTGCTCAAAAATCTTCCCGGGGATTGATGTCAGACTGACTGGCCTATAGTTCCCAGGTTCCTCCTTCTTGCCCTTTTTGAAGATGGGAACAACATTTGCCCTCCTCCAGTCATCTGGCACTTCACCTGTCCTCCATGATTTCTCAAAGATAATAGACAGTGGTTCTGAGAGTTCTTCTGCCAGTTCCTTTATTACTCTAGGATGCAGCTCATCAGGCCCTGGAGATTTAAACTCGTTCAGAGTAATCAGGTGCTCCTTGACCATTTGCCTATCAATCTCAAGCTGCAATTCTACCCCTTCAGTTTGCACTTCAGGTTTGCCAGGGGGGTCATAGACCCTCTTTTGGGAGAAGACCGAGCCGAAGTAGGAATTGAACACTTCTGCCTTTTCTTTGTCTTCTGTTATCAATTTGCCATCCTCATTGCGTAGTTGAACCACCAGTTCTTTCTTCTGTCTTTTACTGTGCATGTATCTGAAGAAAGCTTTTTTGTTGCTTTTAGCATTCCTCGCTAACCTTAGCTCATTCTCAGCTTTAGCCTTCCTGACACTATTCCTGCAGTTCTGTGCTACCTGCCTGTACTCTTCCCCTGTAGCCTGTCCTTCCTTCCACTTCCTATACGTGTCCTTTTTTGTTTTCAGGTCATCTTTGAGTTTATTGTGAAACCACATTGGCTTCTTCTGTTGCCCTCTGCCTTTTTTCCTTGTGGGAATTGTTTGCAATTGTGCCTTTAAAATTTCCTTTTTTAAAAACTCCCACCCCTCCTGGGCTCCCTTTCTCGTGAGAGTCACTTGCCATGGGATCTTACTAATCATTGTTCTGAGTTTGTTAAAATTGGCTTTCCTAAAATCCAGGGTACGTGTTTGGCTACACTCAGCTTTTGCTTCCGTTAGAATCAAGAACTCAAGTATAACATGGTCACTTTCCCCCAGAGTTCCCGAAACTGCCACTTTATCCACTAACTCGTCTCTGTTGGTTAGAATCAGGTCAAGGATAGCCGATCCTCTAGTTCCTTCCTCCACTTTCTGTAGGAGGAAGTTATCCGCAGCACAGCTCAGGAATTTCTTGGAGGGGCCATGTTTGGCTGAATAAGTCTCCCAACAGATATCAGGGAAATTGAAGTCTCCCATTACTACCACATCGTGCCTCCTTGAAACAATGGCAATTTGCTTTTCAAAAGTTCCATCCTCGTCTTCTCCTTGATTGGGTGGTCGGTAGTAGACTCCAACCGCCATGTTCGTTTTATTCTTTGCCCCCTTTATTTTAACCCAGATGCTCTCAATGGGGCTGCCAAGCACCTCTTCCTGTATCTCTGTGCAGAGATACGTATTTTTAACATACAGTGCAACTCCACCTCCCTTTCTGTTGCTTCTGTTCCTTTTGAACAAGTTATACCCTTCAATTGCTGTATTCCAGTCATGGGAGTCATCCCACCAGGTTTCAGTTATCCCTATCAAGTCGTACTTGCCCTCATGTATCAAGAGTTCAAGTTCGTCTTGTTTATTGCCCATACTCTGGGCATTAGTATAGAGACATTGAAGACTATGTGCTTTATAGTCCGACTTTCCCCCTACATTTTGTGGTAGACTATCAATGGGCACCACTGGAGCTGTTCTCTCCATTGTGGCATAGAGGCCTTCTTCCATTGGTACCCCCGAGTTTATGTCTCCCTCCCCTGTTGGATTCAGTTTAAAGCCCTCCTGATTAAGTTCCTCATGCTGTGTCCAAACACATTCTTCCCAGTCCTTGTGAGGTGCAACCCATTCTTTGCCAGCAGTCCATCTTCCAGGAAGTGTAGCCCGTGGTCCCAGAATCCAAATCCCTCACGTCCTTAAAATTATTTTTCTTTAATTGTCCCTTTTTACATTTAATACTACATGTTAATTTATCATTTAAAGCAATATCCCACACCTCTTTATACCAATCTATAATTAAATCCTGATGTTGAACTTTCCATTTCCTTGCTATCAATAATCTCCCCGCCATTAACAAACTTACAATTAATTCCTTTATCTCTTGAGAGCACAGAAGTTTCTCCGTTATTGATAACAATGCTAATTTTGGACAGACCTCCAAATTAATGCCAATAATTTCTGAAATTTCTACAAAAAATTTATTCCAAAAATCCAATACGCTTTTACAACTCCACCACATATGAGCATAAGTACCAAGTTTCTGACATCCTCTCCAACACAATGGGGCACAATTACTGTCTATTTTATTTAATCTTACTGGAGTCAGATACCATCTCCAAATAGTTTTTAAAAAAATCTCTTTTATCCTTACTGACATATTTCTTAATATACGTCTGCCCCAAATATTTTTCCACCCCACGTTCGAAATCTCCTGCTCAAATTCCATATCATTTTAAGATTATCTTTTTGCACTTCAATTTTTTGAAACATTTTATATATCTCCTTTGTTAACCCTCTGGAAGAAACGTTCCCTTCTATAAGTTCTCTAGACAGCACTTTCTTTCAAATCCAGTGAGTTCCCTCTCATGCTCATTTCTCTTCTTCCATTTCTTAGTCCACTGATCTAATTGCATTAAATTTAACCACGAAATTCTACCTGGCCCAAACATTTCAATTATTTGTTGTCTAGATTCAATTTTTCCCATCCAATCCATTAATTTGATAACCTTTCCCCCCCTAAATAAGCCTTCCAAATGCTGTGCATTTTCTGGAAAGTCCTCCATTGCTACCACTGGGGTTAACGGGAATATCCCTGGTATAAAAATCTGTCTATTGCTGTTCCAAATCCCTAACATATTTTTTTCAAAAAGGAATTTTCTATTCTTTTTACCATACTGTTAGGTTTTTTTGAAAATAATTTTCCCCCATCCCAATTCCTATTTCCTGCGCTTCTAACTCTAACTACATAATATCCTTCTTAACTATATCATCCATTATATATCTTAATTGATTAGCTATATAATACCACTTAATATTAGGAAGGCCAAGCCCATCTCCTTTTTGAGATTTATACCATTTATTCTTTGTAATCCTCAGCCTTCCCCCCCCAATCACAAAAAAATATTAATTATTACTTGCCGTTCCTTAATTTCCTTCTCTGTTAAGCACATTGGTATCATTCTAAATAAAAAAAAAATCTTTGGTAAAATCTTCATTTTGATCAAATTGCCTATTTCCTTCTGTTGTATCCGAAAACAGGAAAAACGTCCCTTGCTTAAATAGTGGGGCCGTGGGCAGGGTAGAGGGGATCTCCACCCACCATATTTTCCAAGTAGTAATGCTGCCAGCTGGGCTTCACTGTAATTTGCTAACTTTGGGAGACACAATGAACATCCTGCACAGGCACATTGATTGTTTAATGCAGAACTAGTTTGCTGTAGGTATACTGGATAATTACTTTTCCTTAAAAAACAAAAACACTGTGCTTAAGAAGCCATGTTTTTAAAAGTTGGTTGCTCTTTAAGAGAACCATTTTCACATTCTTGAGGACCCTGGGTTTAATCTTTTTCCATGAAGGTAACATTGTAATAACTTCCTTTTAAAAATTTATCCATTGATTCATCATACATTATGGGCTGCAAGCTTGTGTTGACTTATAAACTCACATGTGAAAACAGTGGATACAGAATTACTACAGTATTGAAGATCTGTTGTATTCTAGTTGCTTTAAACTCGCAGTAAGGTAAAATTCATTCTGTTCATTGTTATGTGTGAATTAATACAACTGTATTCATTGATACAATCATTCCTATCTCTATCTCTCTAGATCTTCTGGAGTGTTTATAATAATATTCCTCCTGTGACAAACCTGCCTTTGAGATGTAGTTATCATTTAATGCGTGGAGAAAGACGACCACTGTGGTATGAATAGTCTCAATATTACTGTGCCTGGAAACAAACTGTTGTTTTTATTTGTAAGTTAGAACAACTAAGAAGTAATAGAAACAGAAGTGGAGAGGCAAAGGATAAAAAAGACTGGAGGTGGTTTTTTTTTTTACTATGCTTAGTAAATATAAGGAAGGAGGCAGGAGCAGGCACAGGGAACATCAGGGTTTGCTCCAGCTGGACTGCCCCCCCCCCAAACCCTGGGAGATGAGAGGGGATGCAGGGCCATGGAGAAGCCTGTGTTTTTGTGAATGGTTGTGAACCGCCCAGAGAGCTTCGGCTATTGGGCGGTATAGAAATGAAATGAATAAATAATAAATAAATATGATATATTATGTCACAGCAACCTGTGTTTGCCTCTTCAAACTTAAAAGATAGAACAGTATTTGCTAAACGTTCATGTTATGCAATATGATCTTTGTCTGTTGCATATTTTTGACTGAAAGCAGGTTTTGCAAAATTGGGCTGATTCCAGTAAAAAAAAGAAGTGATAAACTGATATGGGGTATTTTTAATGAGCACTACACAAACAAGGGCAGGCTCTAGCTACTAGTTCTACTTGCTTAATGGGAGGACTTTGGATTTGTGTTTCTTGAGTTGTAAGCTACTTTTTCATGTGGCAGGCGGGTCATTCCATGTAAAATCAACCCAAAAAAATGAAAATTTTACCTCACCATCTGCAATTTTTTTAAAAACTGGCATACTGGTAGACCAGCATGAGAAATGAACATACACCAAATTATAGGTCATTATACCTCACGGTTCAAAAGTTACAGTGTGCTCAAAAAATGCCCAAAACACGATTTTTCAGCATTTGTGACTACAGAATTGACCTAGAAAGTAAATCATGGTGTCATATGAAAGCTCTCAAACTACCCTTTTATATGATATGTAACATGAAGCATGCATGTGAAATAAAATATTCAAGGTTATAGTTTCTTTAATTTGACCTTGAATTAAAAAAAAACCAAATGGTTTTTTTTTGCTGATTTTTTTCCTCAGATAACCCATGTTTACCTTGAGTATATGTACCAATTTCCAGAACGGGGTCCCCAAACAGTTCAGAAGATGTGAATGTTCTTATACATGCACAGTACCTCCCTACAATAACTTCACCCCCTTATACACACTTAAAACAGAATTTTTTGGAGGGAAATTAAACTTAAGCCTGCCCCCTCCCTTTCGGAGCTTCCGGGGCCTTCAGGCTGAAACCAAACCAGGCATGGGTAGGCCTCAAACCTTCACAGAGATATATCTCTTTGGATGTCTACATTAAATCAAGCTTTATTCACAGATTCTGATAAGAAAGAAAAAGGCAGGCCTGAAGCCGTGACAAGTGCTGACCCCACTTCTGCTGCAATGTGTTCATGACTTTTCAAATTGTTGGATTCCTGCACACCATTTCTACAGGTAGCATAACTAAGATCTATTATTTCCCTGATGGTGCAGCAGCACAGTATAAAAACGGTAAAAACTTCAACAACTTAAGTAAGCATAAGTCAGATTTCGGTATCGATGCAGAATGGCACTTCTTTGCCACATCGCATGGAAAAGGGTCTTGTGATGGTTTGCGTGGCACTGTGAAAAGGTTAGCTGCTCGAGCAAGTTTGCAGCATCCGTATGAAAAACAAATCATGACCCCTCATCAGCTCTTTGATTGGGCAAAGGAGAACATCACACAGGTTGCATTTCAATACACCACAAGTAAAGATTATGAACTGGAAGAAAAGCTTCTGAAATATCGCTTCGAGAATTCAAGACGATTCCTGGGACACAGAAAATTCATGCTGTAATTCCATTAACAAAACACACTGTTGCTACTAAAAGATACTCATTTCAATGCAAATCCAGAAAAGAGACAGTGACTATTAAAGAAGGAGAACTGGAATTGCAAGAAAAGCTGATCCTTGTTGCCCAACAGGGCACTTCTATACACTAACAGACAAAGAGTGTCAAGCAGCAACTTCAAGACTAGAAACTACTGTTATGAAAAGCTCCTTAATTTAGGACGTTAACAAAATGTTAGCAAGTAATATTTGAACTGCATAAAATCTGATCAGCATATATAAAAGTAAAATGGAAAATCTCATCTATGCACAGTAATGGTTTTTCAAGCCCACATCTAAGTAAATCAAAATAACTATGCTAGTAAGAGTCCCATTTTGAAATCAAGTACATGTTTCCAGGGATGTTAAACGTTATTTAAAACAAAAGGAGTTTTTTGTCATTATTCAAGGTCAAACTTCTGTATATTTATTTGAAAAAAATAAAATGAACATGTTTTCCCCAAGCATACTGGTGAGTACCTTTTAAAAAGTACATATTTTAAACCTCATTCTTCTGAAAACAATAGGCCCTGCAACTTATTTTTTAATAAGCAGAACAAGTTCACCAAATCTTAAGCAATTTGCTTTCAGTTGGAAATATTCTTTGATTGATTTCATACCAGAATGACCACCTAGAGGAAGTATCATTATTCTACACAAAATGTCAGAAGTATGCTATTGTGAAAAAGAATACCTAATTCAGAGCTGCACAATTATGACAGGGTAGCTTGTACTTGTGCACAATATTTTATTCAGAACCCAAGTGATAATGCATATTTTCTTAAGATATATACAGTGAGATAGCAATTCATATGAACTATGACACATACACAGAGCGCCCCAAAAGATGTAACTCGTTTTCTGTTAAGAACCCCATTTTGAAAATTGGTACATGTATTAAGCACTGTCAGATGAAATACTAAAAGAAAAATCATGGAGAAATTTTTTTTAGTTTTTGCAGAATTCAAGGTCAAATTTTACTATTTGACCTTGAATATATATTTATTCCAAAAAACCATTTATGTTACATATCAAATGAAAGAGCATTGGAAAGGCTTTCCATCAACACCATGATTAACTTTCTAGGTTCTGTAGAACTGGAATTACTGTAATTTTAATGTTGTTCGACACACAAAAATTAACATTTTTCTTCATATTTTTGATTGCCATATCTCCAAAAGTTTTTGTCCCAGAAGTCTTAATTTTTGGAGCAGCTGATTTTCTCAGCAGACCCAACAAGTTCACCAAGTTTTTTCAAAATCGGTGACGGTCAGGTAAATTCATTGGTTGATTTTACATGGAATGACCCAGACCACTTTTGAAACTGAGAAGAGTTTCAAAAGCAATTATACGACCTTTTGTGGGGAGGGGAACTCTGTTCAAGGTAAAAAACATTCTACTGAGCATGCTCAAGGTCTTGGATGTGCTTGGAGTAGCTCACTGGATCCCATTCAATAGATGTACAGAAATAATAAAGCAAAAGAGTAAAAGCAAGCCTATGAACCTTACTGATTTGAACATATCTTCTATGAAATATGATGCTGACAGTGTGCATGTTCTAACTTGTTCAATACTATTTATTTATTTATTTATTACATTTCTATACTGCCCAATAGCCAAAGCACTCTGGGCAGTTCACAACAATTAAAACCATAAAACACAACACAATAAAATACAGTATAAATGTTTAAAACTACAGTATAAACTAAAAATAACTAAATAACAGCAGTGCAAAGATTTAACTAGAACCTAGCAGCAGTGCATAGATTTAAATTATGGTAACAGATTTAAAACAACTGAAACTGAAAGGACAAAAATGGCTGGGAAAATAAAAAGGTCTTCACCTTGTACTGAAAAGAGCACAACCAAGAGCACTAGGTGCCCAGTGAGCCTTTCTGGGAAGCTCATTCCACAACCAGGGTGCCACAGCAGAAAAGGCCCTCTTCTTAGTAGCCACCCACCTCACTTCCTTTGGTGGGGGTACCCGGAGAAGGACTTCTGAAGATTATCTTAGGGTCCGGGCAGATGTATGTGGGAAGAGACGATCCTTCAGTATTAAGGCTACAAACCTATACATATGTAACGTGAGAGTAAAGCCTATTAAATTTAGAAGACTTATTTTTAAGTAGGCATGCATAGGATTGTGCTGTAAAGCTTTAACTTTTTGATTCACTCTATTTCTGATGTTAAATAAGTACTGCCTGAGCCCTTCTATAAAGATAAAATAAACTGGTTTAATCAGCCAAAATAAATTCCGCCAAGCCTAACTGTAAATGTAGGTAGGCAGTTCTAGAATAAGAGACATCCTGAGTAAATTCAGGCACCATAAAATAATAGTGAGCATTTAGACTAAGTAACAGATTTTTTCTTTCTTTCCATGGAAAATGTTTCATCCCATGCAGTATCACTTGCCACAGGTGAAGCAGGACCAAGTTCTCTTATATTGGTATTCAGCATATGATCTTAAGTATGCCTTATTTTATTTTATTTTTGAATACTGAAAAACTTCAGGTTTTCAAGTGTTGTCTAGTCTGTGAGAAGCAGGAAAGCAAATCTCAAGTTTCCCAACCTTCCTGACAAATGTTCTGTCTCTGGGCAATACCAAACTTTTATCTGAATCCTGCTATATCCCCTCTCACCAGGTTGAGTAATGGAAGTGTGTCCAAAACCCTAGTCCTGTGCTCTTGCTGCTACTACCTCGCATGAACCTTTTTGCCCAGAATTGGATATTGGACGAACTGTGGGGATACCAAATTGCAGAAATAGCTTTGAATTTTTATGCTGAGGGATAGCAGGGATGTGCATAATCAACACTGAGAAAGTTCTGCACCAACGTTACTCAAATGCTGCAACTTCTGTAAAGCATATAAAATGAGTAAACATTTTTGTATTTGCCTAATTTATTCTGCTGGTCTTGGGAAGGGCTGAGGAACTCTACAGGCCACTGAAACCCAGCCTGTTGGCTATTAGAAATCCCACTTGGTCTTCTCTGGCTTCTGAGATTTCCTAAGCATTGCCACACACTTCAATGTCTGAAGGCTAGAAAGTTGCTTTTATTTTTTTTAATCTTTAAATGAGAAGATAAAAAAAGATCAAAACATCTTATTGTTGCTTTGAGGGTTTTATGTTTGTAAACCGCCCTGAGGGCATTTGTCAGTTAGGCGGTATCTAATACATACGATTCTAGGGAATCCTAGTCCTGTAGTCATGTAAATATTGTCAGCATACACAGATTAATCTTTTGTTTTCCTCACAAATCAGGGAAGAGGAAAGCAATGCCAAAGGAGGTGTGTGGAAAATGAAGGTCCCGAAAGACAGTACGGTATGTTGTGCTTAATGTTGTATAGTCAGGCCTACTTGAATAATGTTAAGGTGAAGTATGTGTGTGAGCACTATTTATGTATTTAATGTTGTTGTAGGATGGCTCACACTGAACTTCTAGTTGTGTGAGTTGTGGAGTGGGGGTGTGGTGTGTGTGTGTGTGTGTGTGTGTGTGTGTGTGAGTGAGAGAGAGAGAGAGAGAGAGAGAAGAGGGAGGGAGAGAAGGCTCAAGAAATGTGTCTTTTGTCATGGATAGCTCAGGATAGTTAGGGTGAGATCTGCTCATGCAACAGAACTTTCTCCTTCCTTTCTTCCCCATGCTCCCCCCCCCCCCCAATCTGTGGTGAGCTGCAGGAAAGAGGTGGAATCTGTTCCTCCACCATTCCACTGGTGGACAGACACTGTTGGAATTCATCCTGAGTGTCTTGCCTTGAGCAACATTCAGCAGTGTATGTGTCTTATGGCACAATCCTATGGGTTGTGCCCTCAGTGACCCTAAGCCCCTGAACCCAGAGGCTTACGAGCATCCTATGCAGGGCGGGAGGCATGGCAGAACCTGTCTTCGCCTCCCTGCCTTCCCGCCCTGCATTTTCACTAGATGGGCTTTTTTGCCCATCTAGCTGGGGGGGTGCGTTGGAGGGGGAGGGAAGGAGGCTGGAGAGGCGGCAGGATAACTTGTATCCTGACCTCTCCAGTCGCCCCCCACCACCACCCACCAGAACGCCCCCTTCTCTGAAGTCGAGTTCCCATCCTCAGAGAGCAGCCAACGTGGTTCTTTCCATGCTGGCTGGGAGGGAGAGGGGAGCCGGAGCTCCGGTGCCACCATCCGAGGTCGGAATGCTGTCTCCGACCTCGGATTGGGGAATCTGAAATATCCTATGACCCCCTCAGACACTGTCTAGGGGGGCATAGGATTGCTCCTTCCATCACTTTTCTGTTCTACCTGCATTAAAAAACAGTTCTTTGTCTGTCTGCCAGCCAGACAGAAGGCTAATAAAATTTTTTTGCAGGTTAATAATCTTTTGGGGCTTATTTACAAGGCTGCTTAAGAGGATTCTTGTTGATCTTGGCTGTTGTGTTAGAACATGGGGTGGAGGCAATCTCTTGAGTATCCTGGGCCCAGCTCACATATGACACTTAATATAAAAAATCCATTTAGTTTGCAGAACAGGATCTCCTCCTTTTCTGAAACTGGAATGTAATTATTCATAAGGGGTGCACAACCTGCAGCACTCAGCTGGCAGGACCTCACCCATGCTGTTGCCTGACTTCCAAGATTGCTGTTTTCCCACTGTGAGTAGTGGCGAAGAAACAGCAGTCTCAGTGGCAATCAATGTGGATGTGAGAGGCTTTGTAAGTCATAAATTTTAAGAAGCTGCCTTATACTGGGTCAAATCATGGGTCCTTCTAGCCAGTATTGTTGACGATCTCCAATGTTTCAGGCAGGATAGCCCTACCAGATGATGCCGTGGATTGAACCTGGGACCTTCTGCCTGCAAAGCATGTGCTCTACCACTGAGTTAGCTATGACTCTAACCTACCTCACAGGGTTGTTGTGAGGATAAAATGGAGAGGAGGAGGAGGAGGACTATGTAAGCCGCCTTGGGTTCCTTGTAGGAAAAAAAAGGCGGGGTATAAATATAATAAATAAATGACCCCTCCACCCCTTTTAACTCTACTCTCTAACAGTCCCTAGATCTTCAGTTGGCAGGGAGGGTGTGGGGGCGGGGTATGTGGGCCCCTTAACCCCCAGCTGGCACTGGATGCAGCCCTCAGGGCTGAAAAGGTTCTGCACCCCTGATATACATGGATAGTAAGAATGGATCTTCATAGGCTGTTCTTGGGAAGGAGAATTTTGGAGGGAAATGTAACAAATGCAGAGGACATTTTTCTGTTTCATTGGGGCTTGTTTTAATGAATATTGGAAGTTAGAGTCATACAATGGGGTAGATATTGTTACTGTAGATAATAAGGTGAAGTTATAATTAAATGCACAATCAGAGTAACACAGTGGCTATTGCAAACTGTAGATGTGATCCTTTTTGTAACAAAATCAGCTTCTTAATTTTCTTGTTTTTGGTAGTCTGCAGTTTGGAAAGAGTTATTGCTAGCTACCATCGGGGAACAGTTTGCAGACCGCTGTGCAGGAGGTAAGGAAAAAATGCTTTTTACCATTTGATTATTCTTTTTTTTTTTTAGTATGTCTTGCTCTAGTTTAAATATAAAATAGGTGCAACATTGTCCATTAAACTGAAGAATCTAAGTGCCAGTTACGCTAGCTGGCACATTCATTCCAAAGCAGATTGTCTCTTTGCCTGGTTCAGATGCTAAGAACAAGGATTCATTTCCTCAAGTGTTGTCCAAGGGACCTCTGTAAGAGGTCAAGAGAAGCATTTAAAAGTGTAAACTAGCCATGGTACTTTTGAGATGCTCATTAGCAGTGCTCACTTTGTCTGGGCTGGACACAGAGTGGGAACAAAACTGCCACAAAGAGACCCAAAGGAAGAAAAGAAACCTTCAAGAAAGAGGAGATTACCACATTGGCTGTCAGCACTATCAGTCAATATAGTAGAAAGGCTCAATTTCAACCCTGTTGTGTTGCATACTGATTTGAAAGGGGGCACTTCTCCTTAACTAAGCCAAGACAGAGGCCACTAGCAGTTCAGAAAAAAAACTAGTCCCTCTGTTAGCACCTGGCTGTGCCCCATAGGGAGACCTGTATCATGCTTTGGCAACTAGGACCCTAGACATGTCAGACCCTTTGGCTTTAAACACAGTGGCTGGGTTTGCACATAACGAGAAGCTACCACGGGGGAATTTCCTCATGGGGGTCCTCGTTGCGGTGGCAGCCACCATTTTTAATATTCCCCGGGTTTACATGTAATGACAAGCTATGGCGTATCCCTGCTGCAGCTCGAATATTCATAATGGTGGCCGCCGCCCCAAGAAAAAAACCCACAAGGAAATTCCCCTATGGTGGCTTCTCATTATGTGTGTGAACTAAGTCACTGTTAACTAATCATGCCAGTGTTATCTGCATCTCTTTAGGTATGCCTGTTCTTATTCTGAGAGCAGCTTTCCTGTCTTACCAATTTACAAATACAAATAGAGGACAAAATTGTAAATTTCATATACTGTAATAATACAATGTTTAATTGTATTATTTGTGACTTTATGGCATTTCTAAATAACAGTCCACAACTGAATCATTGTGCCATTATATATCCATCTATGTATACTATAGGTAGTGATTGGGCTGTCTAAAGATGCTTGAATGAAAACCTTTTCCTGCCCAATAGTTAAGAGCAATAGTTAGTTCTCTCAGACCTCCATGCTTCAGACAAACTTACCACTAATGAACCTACAGCCAAAAGCACGAACGTTACAGTAAGGTTGAGGTAGAGCTTGTAGCAATTAAATGAAAGGAGCATGCAAGTTTCTTTTCGGCATGCCCATTAGGCCTGATTTCCTGTTCTTGTTTGTGTTTTGATTTTGGGGGGAAAGAGTGCCATATTAATTCTAAAAATATTAAACCATTAGACATTCTAAAATCCATATCAGTGTAATTCCTTTATTAGGCCAACCAAAAGATAATCAAAAATGTGCAAGTTTTTGAGATTTTTTTCATCAGTCAAGATGAGACAGATTTGGGGAAGGGATGGCATGGGTAAGGGGGAAAAAACCTCTGATGATGGTGAAGTCAGTGACCTGGTTCGCACGATCGCAGGGTGATGAATAAGCCACCGTGGCCAGTCATGTGTTGGGGGTGAGCAGTGTAATTACCCTCGGCAGCACAGCTTCCTGTGTCACGTGAACCCGACCAGGATAGTTTGTTGCTGTGGTTAACAAGTCACCCAGAACCCATGGGCTGTTGTAGGATTCTGGGGTGGCTTGTTAACCAAAGCAACAAGCCATCCTTGTCGGGGTCACGTGACACAGGAAGCTGTGCTGCCGAGGGTAATTTTGCTCATTCCCCCAGCACACGCATGGCCATGCGAACTGGCTCAGAGCCTGCATGTTCAAAGTCCCAAGATGAGGTGTGGGAGGAGGGGATCTGCAGACCTTCAAATTAGGCTCTGCAGGTCATGTGATGGTTACAAGGTTAAACCTAGAGCTGCCCCTAGGGTTGCTGGGAAACCAGAAGTGGGGAAATGTTGGATTCCCCCAGTTTTGGAAATATAAAATCTAGCTGTTACTCAGATGTGCTTTCCATCCTGGGAGAAGCACACTGAATCCTTCCACTGATCACAGAGAGAGAAACTAGGCAGTTTAATTGATTCAGGTAACTTGTTGATGCTACGTTTTGTTTTTGGTTTTTAATACTGCTTCTTCTTCACAGGTGATGAGGTAATAGGGGTTAGTGTCAGTGTGCGTGACCGGGAAGATGTTGTTCAAGTTTGGAATGTAAATGCATCATTAGCAAGTGAAGCTACAGTTTTAGAAAAGATCTATGAACTACTGCCCCAGACATCTTTTAAAGCAGTTTTTTATAAACGTAAGTGATTTCTGCCTGCAGCGTAAGTAGAGCATAGTTTTCCTATGGTTTCATCGACAAAATGTATTTAATACTTTTGTGGTATCTTGTCTTTCAGCTCACAAAGAGCATCATGCTTTTGAAGGTGGACGTAGGAGACATTAACAGTACTGAACTCCTAAGTTGTAATTTTTATTTTTTTTTTTGAGATCCTCAAAACAAGATGGACAAAACACTTGCAAAAGCATCACAACCCCTGCTTTATTTTAGATATTTCTATTCCTCTTGAGCCGCTGGCACTCAAAACCAAGGAGAATTGCTGCCTCAGTTGCTGATCATGATGCTTCTTTTGACTTACAAACACAAACGTTACTTTTCTTTTAGTATACTTTATTTTTAAGGTAGAAGACATTACGGTTAAGTAGTTTACTGTTACCTAGTTTAACTGCACATGTGCACAGGCATGGTATGCTGCTTCCCCCCCCCCCCCCCCGACTTGCTGTACCTAGAGAAATAATAGCTTTGTGAACCATTTTTTTGTATTTGCTTTGAGACATTCCTATCATGTTAAGAACTACTCACAGATCTGTACCCAGAGAGACTGAAATTTGCACTGTTCTAATGTTTAGTGGGAGAAATCCAATAATGGAAATCCTGCTCAAGCTCCATTGAAATTATTGGTGCTTGCACAGCACCTATGCTGACTGGATTGCTTCTAGTGTCCTCTGCTTATGCACTGATAATGCCCATACTGTATTTTTTAAACAATCACTGAACGGAGCCTGTAAATTGAGAATACATTTTTCTTTTGACTGATTTTTGAATTCCAGATATATGAGCCCTTTAACAAACATTGGGCTGGTTCACACTTGATGATGGCCCACATCTTATGGCAGGTGTACAAGCAGGCTCTAAGCTGGGCAGTGCTCAAGGAGGCACACTGTTTCTGACTATGTATCCACTGTGACTTCTGTGATCATAGCAGCACTTGAGCTGCTACAATTGTGCTAATTGTAGTACGAAGACCGTCACCAGGTTTGGAGAGGTTGATCATTGATCAGTGTTTGTTTGTTTGTTGGCCACTTGAAAACACATATTTAGAAAACTTGATAATCTTTCGATAGGAAAGCATAAACCTTTTATTCTGGGGGTGGCTAATTTTATTTTGTTTTGTATAAACTCTCTAAAAGCAAAACAAAAAACCCCTTTAAAACCCTGTATGCTCTCACTTAAAATGTGAACCTTCAGAAGTTTACTTTTAGCACAGTTTTTATAAAACAGATCTCTCCTACCTACCACAGTCACTGTGATCATATCAGATGTGTTCTTCACTGTTTAAGGTCAATATCAAATGAGTAATTTTATTGTAAACATAACCCATACAACTATATGTTGTTGCAAGCTATGATGGCGCCTTAAGTAATTTTTTCAATGTAGAGAGAAGTCAATTATACATTGAAGCATGAATGTGAACGTTTTCAATATTAGGTTGTGTGATTTCCTCCCCATACTAATTTATTGGAGGTTTTGGTATGTTTTTATTACAGTACCAAAGATTTATTTAGTTCCTTGCTAGAGGGCTGTGCATTTCTATCTAGGCAGAATTACTGGATTAGTATTAGTATTTTGGAAATTGTTCTGACTGCACTGATATCAGCCCATTTAATCTTACAAAAAGCGGCCATTGGGATGCAATGCATTTATAAATAAATCAATTTCCCCTTTTTAATTTTTGTACTAGTTCATCTGTATTTATGAATTAAACTTGTGCATTTAATGAGCATTATTAAAAGTTTTATAAACCCATATGTGTCTAGTCAAGTAATCGCATTTTACTATTGAGCTGTCATCTTGTGAAACTTGTTCTCCAAAATCCCAATCCTGAAATCCATTTTTATGCAACAGTAAACATTTATCACATATCCGTATATCTTTCAAGGACTTAATAGTGCAGCATGTCTACAAATGTTTACTGAATTGTGGCTTAAGAGGCCATCAATAAAACTGCAAAAGGAACCATAAGTAGTGTTTGTCCCATTGGGAAATTGGATAGCATGATGGATTGAAATATGGAAGAGACATGAAGATCACAGGATCGTCTTGGATATATTACTATTATTCTCTAACTTTTCTTTACTGGGTTGTTGTGGAGGTTAAATAAAATAAACTTTGCTGTGTATTATGCCCTGGGCACATAGACATGGAGAGTATACACTAAAATCACAACATTTAACACTGGATATATTATGTGGTGGTGGTGGTGGGGGGGGAGAACTTAACCTTTTTGGCTTTTAAGAGAGAATAGCAATGGAGATGATCCAGCTTCCAGGAGCCTTCTCCTGCTGAATAGAATCCAACCCGCTCCTTGGTATACTGGACAGTTTGGGATGATCAAGCAGCAAGGACAACAGAGAATGCAAGTGGAGAGAGACAGGTCAAGTTTGACCAATCACAGGCTATAGGGCTCTCTTACCACTTACTCTATGACAATGGTGGGGAAAATGGAATACCTTTCCCGCATCACACCATCTGCTCAGTGCCATCCAGCAGAGCTATTCTGAGTGGTTTGAAGTCTGTTTCTGCAGACCTCAAAGTGATCTTAAGGAAACCTGAGAGACCTCTTGTCCACATTCCAGCTGCAAAAGGTGCTTAGAGCCTACCATTTGCTCTTCTTGGCTTATTACATTGTTCTTGGGGGTGACCTGCGGAGTCTGGGGAAGTTGATTAGGGTATTCTTAATAATATATTTTTTAAAAGCTTGCTGGATGCAGAGGATTATTCAATCTATCGCCTGATCTCCAAACCTCCCCTTTCTGGTGAAGTTCATGAAGTAGTTCTTCGACTCCACTCTTGGATGACAGTGGTTTGATATATGGGTCTATTTCAGCCTGGCTTCTAGCCTGATCAGCACTGAAAGGCCTTGGTCACCCTCATGAGTAACTTCATTAAAGACCAGTGTGTGTGATGCTATTTATCCTGGCTCTCAGTGGTTCCTAATACCATAAATCACAATATCCTTCTGGACTGTCCTGAGTTAGAAATTGGAGGTGGTGAGCTCCAGTTGTGGTTCTGTTCGTACCTCTCCAATTAAGATCCAGAATATTTGCCCAGAACTGTTGCTCTACCTCCTGGCATCTGTGCTGTGCAATATCATTGGGGTATTTTGTTACCCATGCCAAAAAAAATATATGGATGAGATCATTTGGAGAAAGCTATCAGTATAGCACCCAACTCCTGTCTTTCTATCAGTCTGAGACAATGGGCAGATGCACATGTCACGCCAAGCCGCCCGGCTAATAAGCCATCATGGGTTGTTTGCTGAACAACAACCCACAATTACGTCTTTGCAGCAGAACTCCGCTTGTCTCAGTCCCTATGTCAACACCCTTTCTGCAATTGTTCTGCTGCGGGTTGCTGGCTACCGAATAAAACTTCCACACACACACACACATCAGATTGACAAATGGAATTAATGTTCAGAGCCCTTAGGAATGCAGGAACATGTTCACCAGCCTTCCCCACCCCCCCCCACCCCCAGGGAATTTTGCTGTTGCACAAGACCCATTCTCCAATATTTTACCCCAACCTGCTGATATCCCTCTCTTGTCAATGTCCTAGTCAATTTCATCCTCCATTTCGAAGCTTGCCTTTTTTAAAGGTTGCTTTACACTGAAATAAGAACACCGGCTGGCAAAGCGCTTTCCCTCCAGCTGCTTTGGGCTCCCCACTGCCCTGCCTGCTTGTTGACTCCTCCGCTGCTAGCTGTCACATCTTGATATTCGTGGTTTTTAGGGGTACGGGGCTGAGGGCACCGAGAATGGATGAGGAGGGAGGATGGTGGCGGCGGCGGCGGCACGAGCAAGATCATGAGGAGTGGCAGGGGTTTTTGCCCCTTTGGCTGGGCAGCTCTCTAGCCATTCCTGGCAACCCATGATAAAATCACCCTGCCGGGTTCGGACAACACAACAAGCCACCTAAAACAAGCCATAGGTTCTCGGGGTGGCTTGTTCATGAAAAAATAAGCCACCCTGCAGAAACCATGCTGGGTTCACATGACACGGCAACCCATCCTTGCTGATAACCCATGGTGGGTAGTTGTGTCGTGCAAACAGGCACCTGGAATAGGTAATAGGATAGATGATGAGTTTAACTTCTAAATAAATATGGAGTTTTTGGCATTAATGTGCTCAATAATTCTGCCTCTTGTGTCGATACTCCACTAGTACTTCAGCTCTTACGCTCACTGTATTTTATGCTATTAGCTGTTGCTGCTGCTGCTCTTGCCACAGGCATAAAAAGAGCTTTGCCACTGTTAGTACTTCTTCCGAATGAGATGGGCCTTTTCAGTAACACAAAAGGGTTGTATATAGCTCCCCAGAGAGCAACATTACAGTTAACACAATGCCTTTTAATTGTAAATTCCTCTTAATAAGAATGAAAGGCTGTCCTCTGGGGCACTCTAATTAAAGAGGCTTCTACAGCTGTAATTACATAGAATTCTGTTGCACGCAGTTCTTCTGAAGAAATATTGGAAGATGTTAGAATTCTGAGGTAAGGGAAAAGCCAAATTTCTCATAACCTCTGGCTTTCTCCTTCCTCCCACCCAAGTGTCTAGTGTTCATTCTCTCTCTCTCTCTCTCTCTCTCTCTCTCTCTCTCTCTCTCTCTCTCTCCCCCTCTCTCTCTCTCTCTCTCTCACACACACACACACACACACACACACAGAATGATTTTTCTTTTTCTCTTCCTGATCCCTGGTCTTGCCCCTTTGTCTGAGATTAGATATTTTACTGTTTGAAAGCTCTTGTTCTCATTTTGTGGAAACCCCTCTATTGACCCAGTCTTCTTGTTCTAACAGAATTCACAACCAGGAGGTAATACCAGACACCACCACCCCAGCTGGAATCTAACTAGGGGGTCTGGCATGATCCTGGCTGTGAATTGACATTTGATATTTCATCCTTTCACATCAGCAAGGCAAAGATTCTCACCATAGTGGCACAAATTCAGTTGACACAGATGAGGTACATACAGCATATGACTCCTTGCAGGAACGGTGCAGGGCTGTTTGGTGCCCTAGGCCAAATTATATTAGGCGCCCCCCCTCGTGCCGTGGGGGGGGGCCTCCGGAGCAAAGCAGCCCTGCTCTGCAACACCCCCCGCGCGCGTGCGCGACCGCGCGACCATCCGCCAACCACCTACCTTCCCACCGCCCCCGCTGCTGGCTGCTGGTTGCTGGTGCCGCTGCCTCCTCCTCCGACGCGATGGGACCCCGTGCTTTATGACGGGAAGGTAGGTAGGTGGTTGGCGGGCGGTCGCGCGCGGCGGCGGGGGGGGTGTGGCGGCGGCGGCGGCAGCGGCGGCCAGCGGCGCGGCGCGGGCGGGAGGCGCGGCGGAGGCCAGGCAGGGCAGGAGCATGGCGGAGGCGAGGAAGGGACGCAGAGTTTGCGCCCTCTTCCGCCACGCGCCCTAGGCAGCCGCCTGGGTCTGCCTAGCGGTAGCGCCGGCCCTGACTCCTTGAGAACATAGTTAAAGGAATGGGCAAGGCATTAGTAATAAGACTGCCACAAGTGGTACCCTAGGAATACTCCAAGCAATTGGCTGTGGATACCATCCCTTACAAGAGTTAATGCCAGAGGTGATGTAATGCTAGTATAGTGTGTGTGCCTGCCTGATTCCTTTACTACTACGAGTGGTCCAATCTTATTGCGTGTGTATAGGTGAGATAATGAAGAGTCAGACGCAGGTATATATGGTTTCAAATCAGGGCCACATTTATTGAATTAAAGATCTGGGAAGTGCGAAGTGTGGTACTAACCTACTCCGGCCATTGGCTGGTGAAAACCAAGATTTGAGCGAAGCCATCCTAACTGAATCGGAGGCGGGATGCCCCGCCACCGTCCAGTTGCACTCCATGTGGAGCTGGAGGGCCTTACCAGTGTTGCCTCCCATTGGCGCCGCAAGACAGCAAATGTAGGTGAGAAAGGTAGAATCCCAAAGGCAGCCCAATCTCCCTCCTGCCAAGCCGCAAGCGGCAAGACATTAGTGAGGGAAGCCTCAGGTAACCACCAGTCACCTTGAAAGGTGCCACTGGATGATCACCAGAACCCTAAGCCCCACTGCCTAATAATTCCACACTTCCCACCACAGCGAGAGACAAGCTTTCGCTTAGTCGAATCTCCCCCACCTGCCCGATAAAAAAGTGAGCAGGGCCCTTCGCAGATCTTCAATGAACAGATCGTTACCAGCATCGGATAGGTGCACACCATCCGGCCGATAAAGCTCCCTCTGGGCCAAGGATATTGCGGGATGGGGTATACAAAACCCAATCCCACCCACGGCCCTACAGACCTCACCATTCACTTTCCTACCCACTCTGTCAAGGCCTTGGGGTCCACACCACCTCAACAGAAGCGCGGTATCATGAATGACCAGAGGATCCATACACCCGGCCAGCGCTGCCGGATACATGCAATGCCATACGACACTTGCAAGATCAGGGCCTTGCCTTTCAGCAAGCCCAAATCATTCCCCCCCCAGATGGAGCACCAGCACGTGGGGGAGGGAAGAAACCTGGTCAAACTGGAACGTGTGGAGGAGGTCCTGCCATCTCATGCCCCGGCGACCCAGCCACTGGACGTTGACTGCAGGCTCGATCCCCAAATGGGACCCGAAGCTGGACGTGGCAGCCCGTCTTGCCACCCAGTAGACCATACTGTGCCCATAAATCAATACGTGGGACAGTCCGGCCTACACTCCGGCGACCTGAAAGAGAAACAAAGTCCACACAGCAGTACAATCACGGCAGATCACACACACAGGACTGATATAACTGGAACCTCCAAGGACCCACAGCCTGGACACCGTCCTGGGAAAACCCGAATACAGCCGCCGTAGATGCGGCACCGATACAGAAGGAATGGGTCCAAAAACGCAAGTGTGCCATGCCCAAAGTTGCCAAAGCAGACTTAGTCACTGACCAAAACTGGAACCTGGTCAATGGTGACCCATCTTGATGACAAAACAAACTGCCCACTGAAGGTCCGCAGCCCAACACGAAGGCATGGGGATCCTGGACAGGACACAGCTCAACTACTGACCCAGCATGCAGCATAATGGTAATTCCCCTGCCCAACTGGTCCGTCTTAGACCTTCGCACCCGGAGCTTCGCCCACAAGGCATGCAAGGACAAGTCAGAAAATTGCAGGGCTCGTGCATACATCAAATCAGGGCCACATTTATCCTATCCACCACACTACCAGATGCAGCCTACTACAGTGCTTGGTCCATCTAGATCCACCTTCCCCAACCTGGTACCCTCCAGATGTGTTGAATTGAAGCTTCCATCATTCCCAGATAGCATGGCCAATGAATAGCTGGGAATGGTGGGAGTTGCAACCCAACACATCTGGTGAACCCAGGTTGTGAAAGGCACAACTCCCCTCCCTGCACAGTAGTCCCAATAGAAAACAGACTCCCCTAAACTGTAAACACAAAGTCTAGCATACCATGTAGTTTAGCCCTTAGTTCTCAATAAGCATGGCTTTCTTCTGTTCTTGCATCATGACATATCTAGTAAATGTATTCTATTTGAACCCACATGATCTAACATGCAAGTAAACATGAACTTTTTAACCAGAATGTTCATTTACTTAAAACAAAAAAGTTAATTGATTCAACATTTTCAGAAATGCTCTGCCCAGAAAGTGTTTTCAAGCTCACTTCCAGTAACAGCAATTGATTATTCTGTACATCTTTATATTACCTTTTTTAAAACATCTGGCTCAGGAAAGGTTGACTGCTAAGCAGGGCCGGCGCTTTCACTAGGCAAACAAGGCGGCTGCCTAGAGCGCACGGCTAAAGGGGGCGCAGAAACGCTCCGCGGCACCTCTTTAATTTTTTGCTTCAAACAGCTGTTTGGCTGGCGTGGCGCCCTGGGTGAGCCTTTTTGAGAAGCGCAGGCTCTTCGCAGCAACAGGGGAGGGGGAGGAGGAGAAATCTCCCTCGGCGGACGGACGGCAGCTTTGGGAATAACCCCCCTCCGCCTTCCAACTGCGGTTACCCGGCAACCGTTCGAGCTGAGGCAGACGTCACTGGAGACCTCCGAGAGGGCGGGGGAGAGGGAGGAATCCTTGGGAGAGGGAAGAATCCCTGGGAGAGGGAAGGGTGAAGGGAGGACCCCTGCCCTGCCGGCTGCCGCCAGTTCCCCCTTTGCAAAAAGAAATGCAGCTTCCCCCACCCCCAGGCATCACAGCGGCTCTTCTCTCCTGCTCCCTGGGCGCGTGCGCCACCAAACGCCAGGCGGCTGCGCAGAGGGAATAGCCTACGACGCTGCTTCCCCCACGCGGTGGCTCACGTGCCGCCAAACGCCAGCACCGCCGCTGCCGAGGGAATCATGCCTCCGCTGCCTGTGCCTGGCTGTGTTGCATGTTTAGATGCAACTTGCCTACTAGTCTACTCGTGTGCCACCAAACGCCAGCACCACCACCGAGGGAATCGTGCCTCTGCTGCCTGTGTGTTGCCTACGAGTCTACTCGGAAGTAAGTCCCATTGTGTCATTTTAGTAGGGTTAAATTAATCACCTAAGTTTAATAAGAGATGATGATGATGATGATGATGATAATAATAATAGAAGACAGACTGATTTAAATTTCCAGAGGGGAAGTTGTAACTCCCTTCATTGGATCATATCCTAGAATGACCTCCTGTTGCAGGCCCAAGATCATTCTAGAACATGGTGAGGGGAGGTGGTCTGAAAGGGTCCATGGCCAGACAGGTTATACACAGGCCTGGTCCAATGGACACTTAAGGCGCAATCCTATGCTTGCTTAGGCAGAGAAAAGGCCATGCTGGCTGGGGCATGCTGGGAGTTGTAGGTAAAAGTTGGTAAAAGTTTTACCAATCATATATCTTGACTTGTAGTAGATGGAATTTCATATTTTTTTCGGCATTGAAAAGTGAATAAACAATATTAAAACATTTAATAATATAGTGATGATATACCAACAGGAAGTTATCTAAAATTGATCCGAAATATCAATTTATTTTAGCGTGAATTCATGTGTATTTTATAATAACATTATAATTATAATGTTATAATTATAATAAAATAAACATTTATGTTATATATTACATGACATTTTTATTGTAATTTAATTTAGTAAGGAAATCTGTAGTGTGTTTCTGCATTGCGTTTGTAACAGAACCTTAAATGCATTTCTCATGGGCTTGATTTATTAGTCCAAATAATAGAATGTTATAAAATGTATTACAACTGTAGTGAAATTATTTTTTTTCCAGTTTATTATGCTTTCTCTCTTTACTTAAAAATACACATTTTTTTACGCTGACTCTGTATCTGAAACCTCAGATATATTGTACTGTGAATTTCACCCTTTACAGAGATATGGATAATAAAAAGCCTTCAGGGGCACAATTCCGTAAGAGAAGGACTGAAAAGGCCAAAGAGCAAGCAAAACAAGAGGGTTCTTTCCTAAAATACCTTAAAAAGCAAGAGTCATCTACAGAACTGCCAGAAGAACCTGGGACCCAAACTATTGAAGTGGAAGATTGTCCAGATGAGCAAGATAAAGAAGTCACAGTTCCACTTCCAACTAAAGAGGAAAACCAGGCAGAGATAAGTGATGATAATCAAGACAATACAGTTCAAGTCGTGCAACAAGTTGAACCAGAGCTGGATTACAGTGACCCTGCCACATGGCCCTCTGATAATATTGGAAACATTACTGCACTTCTAGTGCAAAGGGGGACACAGCAGGTTTGTGCCCATGACTTCCCAAGGGATTCACACAATAGAAGATTTTCTCAGCTCCATTACAAAAGAAGGCTTGCAAATGGGGAGGAGATGTGCCCGCCATGGTTGATGTATTCCAGATCTAGAGATGTAGTATTCTGCTTTTGCTGTAAGCTATTTATCAAGAAGGCTGGCATCTCGTCTATGCAAGACAGTGGCTGTAAAGATTGGAAAAATCTTTCTGCAATTTTGTCCTCACATGAGAGAAGTCCATCACAGCTAGAAAGCTATCAAGCTTGGAGAGAATTGGAGGTGCGGCTAGCAGAAGGCAAGACAATAGATCAGACAAATCAACAGCAAATTAAACAATAAGAGGAATATTGGAAACCGGTCTTGGAGCGCCTCATTGCATTAACAAGGGTACTTGGAATGCAAAATTTAGCATTCCGTGGATCAAATGATAAACTCTTCACATCTGGGAATGGGAACTTTCTCAAATTTGTTGAGTATTTGGCCCTCTTTGATCCCCTGATGATGGAACACTTGCGGAGGGTTACTGACAAAGAAACTTATGTACATTATCTCGGCAAAGACATCCAGAATGAATTACGGTAATACAAATTTTAGCTACTGCAATCAAGCAACAGATTACAGAAGCAGTCAAGTCAGCAAAATACTATTCGGTTATCCTTGACTGCACCCCAGATATTAGCCACACTGAACAGATGACCATGATTCTTCGTTTTGTTCACTTGAATGAAACCGAAGCACAAATCAGAGAGCATTTTCTTGGATTCATCCCAAGAGACTACAGGGGCATTCTTGGCTGAAGTTCTGTTTGAGCAGCTCAAAGATATGGGATTGAAAGTTGAAGATATGAGAGGACAAGGCTATGACAATGGCAGTAACATGAAGGGCAAGGAAAATGGAGTGCAGAAAAGGATACTGAATCTAAATCCACGTGCCTTCGTTCTTTGTACCTTGCAGTGCTCACTCACTGAATCTAGTTGTCAATGATGCAGCAAAGAGTTGCCTGGAGGCAGTGAATTTCTTTGGTTTGGTGCTGGCAAATATCCAATTTTTTCTCAGGATCTACTTGGCATTGGGGAGTCCTCAAAAGTCACATCACTGATCTCGGTGGTCTGACTGTAAAACCACTCAGTGAAACAAGGTGGGAAAGTAGAATTGATGCTCTGAAACCACTGAGATACAACCTGGACAAAGTCTATGATGCTCTGATTGAGATATCTGAAGATACAAATCAGAAGGGGTCAGCTGGAGCTATGACACGATCTGAGGCACAAACACTGGCCAATAATACAGCTAAATTTTCGTTTATAGTATCGCTTATTACCTGGTACAACATTTTGTTTGAAGTGAATGTCACTAGCAAATTTCTACAAGAGAAAACAACTGACTTGAGAGTGGGAATTAAACAGCTAGAAAACACCAAAAAGTACATTAGTACTCTCCGAAGTGAAGAGAGCTTCCAGAAAATATTGGTGGATGCAACAGAAATAGCTAAAGAGTTGGAAATTGAGCCCACTTTTGAAGCAAATCGATCGAGACAAAGGAGAAAGAGAAGGCAGTTTGATTATGAAGCCCAGGATGAGGCTGTCCAGGATCCCAAAGAGAACTACAAGGTTAACTTTTATTATGCCATTTTAGATGTGGCAACAGAATCTATAAATGAAAGGTTCCATCAGATTGAACAACACGGCTCATTATTTGGGTTCCTGTATGGCATCGTCAAGATTTCCGAACTATCCACAGAGGATATTCTTAGTGAGTGCAGGTCTTTGGAGGAGTCTCTTACTCATGGAACCAGCAAGGATATAGATACAGAGGAACTGTGTGGTGAGCTGCAAGCCATTGCCAGGAGGCTTCCCAAAACTATGCATCCCCAGGAGGTCCTGCATTTTCTATTGCAGCATAAATTGGTTGAAAGTTTCCCCAATGTTTCAGTGGCACTCAGAATACTATTAACATTACCAGTTTCAGTGGCCAATGGAGAAAGAAGTTTTTCAAAATTGAAATTAATAAAAAATTATCTGCGTTCAACAATGTGCCAAGAAAGACTGGTTGGCTTGGCAACCATTTCAATTGAATCTGAGTTAGCATCTTCTGTAGACCTTAAAGAAATGGTTTGCCAGTTTGCCAAGAAAAAGGCAAGGAAAATGAAGTTTTAAACATTAAATGTAGTTTCTGTCACACTTCAACAGGAATGTTTCTATATAGCAAATTGGTACTACATCAACATGTTTTTAATGTATGTTTGTCAATGTTTATGTTAATAAATTGTTTAGGTTTTGCCAATTGACTTTTATTTCATAATGGGCATAGGGCTGGAGGGAGGGAGGGCTCAAGTGGGGGGGGCGCTAAAATCTGATCTCGCCTAAGGGCACCAAACTGGCCTTGCACCGGCCCTGCTGCTAAGAAGTAATGAATTGTCCCACTGCATTAAGGCTGAGGCTGTTACTTTGGATCTGAAGCACCCCTGCCTTAGCAAAGAGGATTTATCTGTTTAAAGGGATGGAAGCAACCTGGGAGGGGATTTCAGAAGAGAGGAACTTGCTATTTGAGAGACAGTACATCAAGGGCCTGTATCCATTACAACTCCCACATTAACCTTCACTCATCTCCTGAATTCCATGTCTTACATATTCTTCAAAGGAAAACTCCAAAGAGATCACACGTTTCTATCAGTGCCAATTAATTAAACGTTGTCTTCATACATGGTGGGTACAAAGGAGCAGCAGCTTCCAAGGGCCATGTCAATGCACCGTTTCTGCCAACTGGAAGATGTACAGAAGAGAGCCGCCTGTGTGTGTTGTGTTCCCCCTGCCATGGGATCAACTTGAAGAGCTATGAAGGCAGGTGGGGTGGGGTGGGGGTGTGCAGACTTGTTCTAATGCAAATAACTGTGAATGCAAGAAAGAGACACAATAACTGACATAGTGAGTTACTTGTATAAACATTTTCACATGTACCTAAATGTCAAATTTATTCTTTTTTCTTTAATAATAATAAAAAAAAGTATAATGAGCAGTTTTGAGTGTGGAACAGTTCATCTTCCCCTTGTAATGATTTCTCTTAGGATGCTGCGGCAGGGAGGGAGGGAAGAAAGAGAAGAGGGAAATTAGATAAAAGAGTCAGATGAGGGATATCCAAAATTTTGATCTAAAAAATCCTCATCAATCTTAACTACACTTAACTCTGACAGATCTCCTAATTTCCTAATTTGACAAGTTAATGAAGAATGAAATTCTGTCAAAAAAATAATAATCCCATACTAGTTGAAACAGACATAAAATATGCAGCATGCCAATGTGGGAAGGTGACAGGGATTGGATTTAGTGTATGTAAAGGGCTATTCCTAAACCAAAATAAAGAGCAGCACTCCACTTAAACCCTGCCAGGCTTAAGAAGAGACAATTCAAAAACTTTTTGATTCTATAATAATATGAAACAGTCACTCCAATGGAAGTACAGGACAAAAATACAATTCTTTCTCAATCAAAACTCATGGAGTTTAAACAAGCCACCATGGTTTGCAGTACATGCCAAGTGCCTGAGGGTGCCTATTCTAGTAAACCAACCCCCATCCATGGGTTGTCATGTCATCTGAACCTGGTGAGGGTGGGTTGTTGGCATGGTTAACAAGCCACCCACAACCCTGGCTTTTTAACCATACCAACAACCCACCCATGGGTTCTGGGTGGTTTAGTAACCAGGTTCAGATGACACAATAACCTAAGAGGAGGGGGTTGTGTTACGAAACAGACGCCCATGGAGGTGTTGCATGTGCCGCAAGCCATGGAGGCTTATTTAAGCCACCATGGCTGAAAATGATTGTGCAAACCCACCCTCTGTAGCATTTTAAGGGGCTGTAGGGTCTGCCCTGGGAAGGAGTGGGTGGGAAGTCCATGTCCATGTCCATGTTGATTCAGCTGAAATCTGAGTCCAACCCAAAATCTCCATCCTTTACTTCACCTCTAATGTCCGTAAGTGGTTAACTAGCACAGGGTTTCTTGAGATTCAGTCCCTAGCATCTCCTAGGAGCAGGTGATACCTAAGACCCTGGAGAGCTGCTGCCAGTCAGAGTAGACCAAACTGGGCTAATAGTCTGACCTCGAACAAGGCACTATGTTCCTGTGCAGCTCTGTGACTGATCAATTTTCTGCCTGTTTTCAGGTTGTAGTACATTGTATGCAACCTGCCCCCCTCCGCCCCGATCGGTCTGGCTATTTCACGGTTAATGTAAGATTGCCATTGAATGGTAAAATAAGCTATCCCATTAAGATCAGTTTAGAACAATGAGCTGTTTCCAGTCCTAGACAGAAGAGCTAGGAGAAGGATAGGCTAGTTTACAGTGGAGAGTTACCTTGTGCTTGTAATAAAATCAGTTTTATTTATTTAAAATTTATATCTCGCCTATGCATCCAGAATTTCTAGGCAGCTTACAAAAAAGTGTGACTTAAAAACAGCAGCAAAACAGAGAAAGATGTACACATAAAAATCAAAATTGGTAGAACAGTGATAAAACACCACCATACAACAGTAGCACTAACATTTTATAATATTACAGATCAAACAAATGTATTAAAAGTTTCCCACCAGGAAATAATGTTTTGTGACATGATTGATGCTAAATATTTTTCAGCATCAGATGCATCACCTAGATCTGTAAAAGGTTATGCTTCCAGGAATACACAAGAGGTATCTGAGCATTGAAAAATATAAAAGGCAAGCCAGAGATGTACTATATTAATCTCAGATGAATCTACATATTGAGCAGATGGTTACAAAAAAGTGATATGCCAAAAATACCAGCCTAAGCAACATAAAAGCCCATGATAAACCATGATAAATTAGAGGCATGGTACAAAGTGGATGTTAATATCTCCATGTACTCTGAAAAAGATTACATGTTGGTCTTCGATTATTATTCTCATTATCCAAGTTAGAAAATCTGATAGTGCAGCATATTATCAATATCATGCTCTTGAAATTAATATTTTCAAGATCTGGCAAACCATATCCTTTCATGTCTGACAACGCGCCTCAATTTGCTGGATATCAGTTTTAAAAAACTAATTTTCAAAGGCCAAATTATTGCAATAAAATGGTGTTGTGCATAGTGTGGTCAGGTTAGTGAAACAGCATAAATAGACAGCATCCTGGCAATGTTTAACTTTAGGGCATCATAGTTGGTGCATAGAAAGTCTTTGTCTAAAATACCGGTCCACAGCGAACTGAGAACTTAGCTTCTAAATGTAGTAAATATGGCTCAGAAAGAGGAAAGGTAGGTACATGTATATAAAAGACAGGACAATAGTAAGCAAAAGTTGTGTTCTGACAGTGAATTACAAGAACTGCAGCTGCTGAAGTCTAATAATAAAGTGTGCATACATGATAGCACATGCTGTGGACAGAGAGCACAAGTAGTGGCTTATTCATATGTGAAGTGAGAAGACCTGATTATTATGTTTTGCAGTATAACAGAAGACGGCTATTCCATAAAGAGAGGAAAATGGGGAAAGGCAGAGTACAGGAGAGAGAAAAACACACCAGAAAGGCATCAGGAGAGGAATTCTAAGCACTGTACATATCCACCAACTGAGATTATCTAATGCAGAGAGAAAATGAGTTAGGGCTGCGTCATTCAGCAAAACTGTTAGGAATTCCACAGGCTAATGAAATATTAGGATACATATATTTTGTTATGTGTTGCTTTATTATTTAGTACGTGTTTTCCTGATTATATGCAATATCTGAAAAGAGTGCAAGTCATTTGTTTGAAATGGAAGATGTCATGGATACTAAGCTTTCTCTTTAAGAAGAGTCTTTAAGAGCCAGTGTGGCGTAGTGGTTAGAGTGTTGGACTGGGACTCGGGAGATCCGGGTTCTAGTCCCCACTTGGCCATGAAACTGACTGGGTGACTTTGGGCCAGTCACTGATTCTCAGCCTAACCTACCTCACAGGGTTGTTGTGAGGATAAAATGGAGAGGAGGAGGAGGATTATGTAAGCCGCCTTGGGTTCCTTGCAGGAAAAAAGGCGGGGTATAAATATAATAAAAAATAATTTTAAAAAAGAACAATTTGTTACAGCACAGAACTGGTTCTAGAAGTGTTAGGAGTACTAGTATGGTTTACAGCAGACAGTTCTCTATACTTGCAATAAATCCAGTTTAATTGGGAGACTGTCTCCAGTTTAATTAATCAGAGTTTAGCAGAAGATAACTTTCTCATATATTTCTCCAACTGGGATCTGGAAAGTATAACATGCTGGAGAGATACTAAGATGCATGAATATGCTGTAGGAGCCTGAACCCTTTGGACCAAAATTGTACATTGTATCAAACTAATGTGAACAGCAGCAAACTGTTGCAGTGTAGAGTTCTCCTGTTCAGGAGGTACCAACCAGCCAGCCATGCCCATTTCCAGGATTCTCCATTCCATTCTCCCATCCCCACCCACTGCCAGGTTTTCCATTTTTTCGCCTCCAACCGTCAGCCAGCATTCTGTGGGCACTGAGCATACTCAGTTCTCATTGGGGGTTTTTGGATCCCACCCTTATGATTTCCAACCCAAAGCTGGTACGAACAACTTAGACAAGGGGGATGGGCGAAGATATGTCAGCAAAGAATGATCATATATTCAACCACTACATCTGGATTTCAGTCCAGGATAAACGAAGAAATAGGAAAATTCCATCTTCACCTTGATAGGGAGATTATCAATAACAATAGTTCCTCACAATGGTTTGCTGCAATTAAAAAAGACCATCAGCTCCCAAGGTATTTAAAAACTAATACTTATCCACCCTTGAGGAAGGCCTTTACAGAGCTAAGATTTCAACCAATGCCTTCAGTTTATCTAGACAGCAGGTACATCCACATTCCTGCAGATCAGAGATTCTATATTTGTGGAAATGGTTGTGTGGAGGATCTAGTGCATTATTTATTGTGCTGCCCATTGTATACTCATCCTAGAGAACTTTCCTGTCTTCTCTTGTGTCACACAATGCAGTGGATGGCCAGTCCAGAATATAATAATCCACTTACTTTCTGATAAGCAGGAGTACATGTCACACCAAGTTGCTTCGTTTGCAATTGCAACAAAGAAAATCAGAGCAAGAACCCTGAACGAGATGGCAGTAGACTGCAAGGGAGATTCAAAGATCTGATCAACAAGTTTTAAGTCCCATTTTATACCGGAGCATTTTAAGTTCTATGTGTATTTTACTCTATCTTATGTTAGTATTTTTACTACCATTTTATAGCTTGATTATGTGGATAACCTTAGCAAAATCAGGGCCTATTATGAAAGGGAATGTTTTTAAAGCATATTTTAATTGTATTGTTTAAACGCCATGTATGTTTTCTCTTTATCATTATATTTTTCTTATTTCTCCTGTTGGATGTTGTTTTGCTTGTACTTGCAATGGCCTATGGCTAAAGCAATAAACATATGATGATGATGATTTCCAACCCTATTGGGGGAGGGTATTTTGGCAAGCATCAGGATTCCCCCAAGCTGGCAATACCACCTCTTGAGTGTGGATGGTGCCATTTTGGCTGAACAAGGATCTATAATCAAGAGAATAAGTTCATTATTAGTATAGAGTGTGGATGGTGCCATTTTGGCTGAACAAGGATCTATAATCAAGAGAATAAGTTCATTATTAGTATATACAGTACTGTACTATATAGAATAAATATACTTTCTGTCCTTTCTTTACCCAGTCCAAGTCTTACACAGATCAGCAAAGGCTTTTCTACATAGCATCTTCATGTCTTCCCCTGGTTTGAAGCTTTAGCATAAATTTGGCAGTACCTCTAAAACAGGGGTGGGCAACTTGTGGCCCTACAGATGTTTTGACCTACAACTCCCATCATCCCTCACCATTGGCTATGCTGTCTAGGGCTGATGGGAGTTGTAGGCCAAAACATCTGGAGGGCCTTGAATTGCCCACCCTTGCTCTAGAAAGAAGCATATGATGAGGTACTGTTTGAATTTGGCATGTCCTCATGACTCCATGCACCATTGTGGACTGTGCATCTCCTTCATAGCTGCCAGTTACTTGCTTCTGCTACATGGACAGGGAGGCAGGGAATTCATGACTAACAAAAAATATGTTAATCCTCCAAGAACGGTAGTTAAGAGGAGGAAATGTTCTTATGTCTCTCAAGTGAGCAGTGATCTGTATTCTTCTTGTAGAATGACACTACAGCCCCTCCTAAGCTGTTCTGCCAGAGACAAGCCAGTGAGTGGTATTTCATGGTTTACTGATACCTAATTTCCTCTATCAACCCCTCCGAACTGTCTGCTTTCTGTATCAATGTCTACAGGCACGTTATCTTTGATGAAGAGGGCTAGGAGAAATGGTTTCCGCTAGAGCTGCTGTCAATAAAACTCCATAAATCAGCGAGCCAAGGCAGGCTGAAGGCAAAGACCAACACATGAACCATCCATCACACCTCAAGTAGCATAGAACCCATTTTAACAAAAGCCTATAGAGGAAAGCTAGGATTGGATGGTAATTTAGGATGGGAGTGATGGATTTATTAAAGCATGATTTTGTGTAATAAGTCTATCAGATTCTTTTCACCTATAGCTCATCACAGGTTGTTCTGTTTTTTTAAAAAAATTATTATAACAGATATTGGACTGTGTTAACAAAGCTAACAACTTGTTCATGTAGAGCCCATTCCATTTACTAGACTGACAATTATTACATATAGCCAGGACTGGGTTTCAGTCTAACCACCGCAGGCCGGGCCTAGGTCGCACTCGCAGTGCCTCTCCCCACCAGCTGAAACCAAGCCAATGTACTGCTATTTTCTTCACACATGGATCCCTTGCTACCCTTGGCTCCGTTCTCTGCCATTTGTTTGTTGCCTCCCTCATTCTTGAAATGTAGATGTTAAACCTCTCAGACAAGGGACCTGTCTTTATTGTTGTACAGGTATGTTGCTCTGTAAAGCACTATGTACAATGATGGCTCAGTGTAAATAATAATCTATAATAATAAAAGCGGATGCCTGTAGTCCCATGTAGGGCTGAAGCGTGGAGGGGGTGTGGGCGTGCACGTAAGACCAACCTCCAGCGTCTTCGCATGCCCGGTACTCAGACTTTCATGTGTTGAACATGAAGGTCTAAGAGAGCTCGCAACCATATTCAGCTGGACATGCTTACAGAGCTCCTGTGACCAGAAACCCTGATAAGGCGGGGTTCGCAATTGCATTGAGTGTTAAGTTCAGCGTGCTTACACAGCCCTCTTCAGACCTTCATGTCTAACGGGGTAACCAGCACATGGAGCTGCTGGAGGCATGCTCCTCCACACTTTAGCCCTACACACAAGCAGGGAAATGCCTACATAGGGCTTGTGTGTCAGTACTGTGAGGCTTATTTATTTATTTATTATATTTATGAATCGCCCATCTGGCCTGAAATTTAGCATACGTACTAAGGGGATATCAGGGGTGTGCACCTCAGAGTTATTTTGTCATTTAAATGCATTAATTAATTTAAATGTGTCTGTATGTTTGGAGCCTGCAGTATGATCTTCAGTCACTAGGTGGCAGACTTCCCTAACCACAGCATGGGTTTGCAGCCCGCAGGGTTTGAGGCTGCTGGGAGTGTTCCAAGGGACCGAGTTACAGCTGCTGCTCCCGTTCCCCTGCTGTGGGGAAGCCCTTCTCCCTCACGGGAATGGACTGGACAGACCCTTCCCTCAGGGGGCTTTAATGGTGCATCATGGCAGTGGCTGTTCCTCAGATGGTACAGTTCCTGTCCCATCTGTGCACTCAGATGGGGCAGGAACAATGTGTCCAACTCTGACAGCTGCATAACTTCGCTGTATCAAACCAAGGGCTATTCCCAACCCATGTAAAACCGGGTCTGTTTGCTAGTTATGAATAATAAAACTTTTTAAATTAGTTTTTTTTGAAAAGTGAAGTACACCAAAACAAAGAAACTCTATGGGGGGGGGGGGAGAGGGATGAAGGGGAAAAATAAATTTTTCTTCCAGTGATTTAAATGGATCCATTACATTAAATATGTATGAAATATATATCCATAAGTTTCAAAAAGTATATAGTAATACAATTATCAATAGAAAATAGTTATGCATAAACATCAGAAAAAAGCAGACCAAATATCCATGTATTTATAAATACATGTGTGGAGAGAAAGTCTGACAGGACATACAACACCTAGCCCCCCAGTCACCTGCATGATCTCTGCCCGAGGCAGAGGAGCTCAGTCCTGGGTGGGAGTCCTGGGTGAGATAATTCCAGCATCTAGATAATCTTGCCCAAGCATCCTCAGTAAGCTGCCAAGTCTGGGACACACATTTACAATTGCCTCAATGTTCTTCCCCCCAAGCAGTCTCAAAGAGCTGCCAAATACCCTCAAGCACCCTTCAAGCACCCGTGAGGAGCCATGGGCCAAAGTGGCGCTGAAGAACCTCCGCACCCGCTGCTGAGCCAGGACCGGTTCATCATGCCACCAAAGGGTGGGGTTGGGGGCGAGAGAGGGTGTAAAACAGCAACTCAGGTCCCGTTGAGGTGGCTTGGGGAACAAGGTGCGAGGCTGCATGGAACGGGCCATCGGCTCAGGCCAACCCGGGAAGCTCAACCCCCAAGCAGACCGCTTGGGTACTTCGTTGTAAGTCCGGCTGAATTACTAGCGATAGGCTAAGGTAGATTCTTCTATGTTAGATAAGACTAGCGTAGGTTCTTTTTTTGTTTGATAGATTCTGCCTGTGTTTTTGCAAGCTCCATTTCCTTCATTGTGGCTGTGGATTGTAGTCCTCGACTTAATTGATTTATTGACTGAAAACTCTCCTTATCTTCCTGACCTGATTCGGTCCATTAAACTTCTGCAAACAATTGTCAGTTTCACTCTACTGCGTTCTGACTCAGTGCTTAATTATTTATTATTTATTTATTATATTTATACCCCGCCTTTTTTCCTGCAAGGAACCCAAGGTGGCTTACATAATCCTCCTCTCCTCCTCTCCATTTTATCCTCACAACAACCCTGTGAGGTAGGTTAGGCTGAGAGTCAGTGACTGGCCCAAAGTCACCCAGTGAGTTTCATGGCTGAGTGGGGACTAGAACCCAGATCTCCCAGGGTCCCAGTCCAACACTCTCACCACTACGCCACACACAATCCACCACTACGCCACACACAATCCAGTACGTTTGACCTGATTAACCCAGGAGCGCGAAAGAGTTTTTGAGCTTTCTGATTAACTGCTTAGCTCCCAGACTCGAGGAAAAGGACCAGCGGTGGTCCTTCACAACATGGATGAATAATAAAACATGAGGTGGAGTGTAATGAAGAGGCAGCACTGCTTGGGGGTGAGGGATGGGTGGGGAGACAGTCAAAAAGCAGCTCGGAGGCCTGGGAGGAATCTTTGGGTATAAGGAAGCTAAAGAAGGAAGCTAAAGAAGGAAGTGCAGTGACAACAGGAGACACACTTGGGAATGGGAAGAGATTAGGCACAGCCAAATGCAGAATGCAGGAACAGATGAAAGAGGCTATTGTGGAGGTATGGAAAGCAAGTCAGGAGAACCTAGAAGAGAAAGTTCCTCATCTATTAAGAGTGGTGGACGTGGGGGGGGGATCCAAAGGGTGCTGTAGACCCGCCTCTCCCTTTTCTGGGTCTATATAGCCAGCCACCAATGCGTAATGTGAAGTTAAAAAAAATAGCAACCCCCAAAAAATACATTAAGGAAAACAGGCTCTATTTCAAGGTAAGAGGGATGTGACTCCTGGCTTTACATTACGTTGCCACCATGAAAACAGCCTTTTGAAGCATTGTCCCTAGATTAACATGTGCTTTGAGCCAACCAGCCAATCAAATGCTGACATGTCCGCCTTGCCCCTCACACCTGCTCGCTCTTTCTCCTCCTCCCACAGCCTGCTCCCGCCTCAGGCATACCGTATTTTTCCGTGTATAAGACACCCCCATGTATAAGACGCCCCCCACTGGGCAGTTCTGCAACCGCGTGGTTCTCTCCTCGGCTTACTTCCGTGTATAAGACGACCCTCAATTTTTAGTCTAACGATTTTAGGAAAAAGTATAGTCTTATACATGGAAAAATGCTGTACTTCCCAGCTGGAGGAAGAGGAAGAGGCACCAGCATTGGTAGTGAGCAGGCAGGCAAGTGAGCGCAGACGGGCAAGACTGGCACATCAGTATCAATTACAAGATTATGTTTTCAGACAATGACAACTAAATTCAGAGAGGGAAGATTTAAAAAATATCCCCAGAGAATTTCGTCTATGTATCTGTGGAGATCAGACAGTGGAGGACACCATACATTATGTCCTACATTGTAAACTACACAAAGTCCCCAGAGTTAAACATTTAATGAGATTTCTGCTAATTTTACAGATCTGGACAAAATAAGATTTCTACTTTCAAACAGAGACAAATCCATCGTGACTAACTTGGCTAGATTTGCTGAGAAAGCGGCAAGAATTAGGGAGGCCCTTGCGGACACCGCTGGTAACTGAGTAAGGTGATAGATAACCTGGTTATATATTTTTTAATAAAAAAATTTATATCTGTAAACGTCTTCTGCTATTATGTCTTCTGCTGCTGATATGCTGAACCAGCCTTTCCCAACCTGGTGCCCGTCAGATGTTTTGGACTTCAACTCCCATCAGCCCCAGCCAGCATAGCTAATGGTCAGGAATTCTGGGAGTTGTAGTCAAAAACATATGGGGGGCACCTGGTTGGGAAAGGCTGTACGAAACACAAATGTGATTAGAAAAAGAAAGCTCACAGTGCAATCATCTCTCCTCATATATTACGTGTGATTTCAGCCTAAGAGCAAAAGCAACCATCCGCTTTATTTGGCTTTTGAGAGAGTAGCAGTTTACTGAAACAGGCCTGTGGCTCTCACTGGCTCAGCTTGTCTGAGCGTGGAAAGCTAAGCAGGGTAGGCCTGGTGATTACTTGGATGGGAGACCCCTCCTCTAGTTTCCTGCATTGAGCAGGGGGTTGGACTCGATGGCCTTGTAGGCTCCTTCCAACTCTATGATCTATGAAATCTATGAACCATAAACCTTCCTTATGGCCACGGTACTAGGTCGCCAGGACAATGAAAACATTGACCCAGTGTGCACTGCAGGCGCTGTGAAAAGGGCAAAATCCATGTTAGGGATCATTGGGAAAGGGATCAAAGATAAAACTGCCAATATCGTAATGCCTGCATGTTAATCTACCGTGCGGCCACACTTGGAATACTGTGTGCACTTCTGGTTGCCGCACCTCAGAAAGGATATTGTGGCACTGGCAAAGGCGTAGAAAAGGGAAACCAAAATAATCAAGGGGCTGGAGCAATTGCCCTACAAGAAAAGGTTACAACATCTGGGGCTTTTTAGTTAAGAAAAATGGTGAGTAAGGGGGAACACAACAGACAGTTTTATCAAAGTTATGCATGGCACAAGAACGTGGATAGAGAGAAGTTTTTTTTCTCAATTCTTTTGCTTTGCAGTAAACCAGTTTTTCTTTACAGGCACTCTGTGGTGAAAATAAATATAAGATTGACAATACATAGCACTGGGAATTTATCCACAATAAAGTAGTACCTGGAGATTATGAATCTGTTTTTATTCCTTCAGAGTCAAGGGATCTAGAGCAGCTTAAATCTAAGAGCTTTAGCTTGGCTGGGATGCACTTTTGAGGTATCTGTTGAAAGTACAGTTTGAAATCAGTATATATCCATACATTGCTGAGGGAATTAATGCATTCATTTGGTGCACCCAGCCCCACAGATATACACATGCCCTAAAGGAGACCCAGAGAAATACCAGCAAAGACTGAACATGTAGCAATCTTGTTAAACTCGCCAAAGATTTCAAAGAATATTAATGCAGGAAGGGCCCAAATCCAAAGCAGACACATTCTGCCCCCTCCCCCTAATCACCATTTTAAAATGGGAATAATAGCATTTTCAGGCATTGGAAGAGTGCAAGGGGCTTGCAACTCTCAATTTTTTAAACTTTACAGTAATACCAGTGGAGCCAGCTACAGCTGCAGTCTGTTCACTTTGCAACCTCTTCTGACAGAAGCTACTCGTGAGCACAATTTAAGTCAATGCCAATAAGTCATTTGAGGACTGCGAAATTATTCTAGCCTACACATTTTGGAAATAGCAGGTTTTGAATGGCTCCCGGCTGAGCGAGAACAGGCTTAACATAAAGACATGTTTAAACAAATCAGAATTAATAGGAAGTTACAAGGCACGGGCATCTGTAATGTACTTGACGTGTGCGGACACTCAGTTCTTGTCAAGCTGGATTCAAATGTGGACTTGCTGCCGGCGATGTGCCAAGTGGCTAAGGAGCAGAATCAGCAAAATCAAATACTATAACAGTAGCTGGGCTTTGGTGATGATTTCTCAGTGAAGTGGATACAATCTGGCCTAGTTCTCAGTGAGATAGGAAATGTCTGTCTGGGTCAAATCATTTCAAACTGCAGCTCATGTGCTCGAATGCTCCTTCACAAAATGTTTTTCCTGAACATAAAAAACTTGCACATCAGGGAGATAACAATGCTACAGCCCTTCTCCCTCACCATGAATTTTCTGGGTTGGATTCAGAATTGTTTCTCTGCCCATGGAAGGACACCACTGGCAGAACATGACTTGCATGTCTTCTCCTCCGCCACCCCACAACACCCTACACATCTTCCAAATCTTCCCCACAGGGTTGGAGGACCCTCCGGAGAAGATTTGGAGGGTGCACAGGGGACTGGGGGGGGGGAGAGGACATGGAAGCCATGGTCCACCAGCAGTATCCTTCCATAGGCAGAGGAACGATACTGGATTCAACAATATGTGTGTGGGATTTTTTTTTTTTAATGGAGCAGCATTATGTTGCTACCCTAGATTCTGATGTACCCCTTCAGTGATAACCAGGCCTTTGTTTCTTGTGAAAAGCCTTATTCGAGAATTCAAAAATTCTACTTGTAGAGGCGAGCAAAGGTGCACACTCTGGCCCCACCCCTGTACCCGTGACCTCCCTGTGTTGGTGGGAAAGATCCGCTGCACCTGAAATGTAGCCACATTCAGCTGAATGTAGTTACAGAGTTCTGCATCACTGGGTACCCTGCCCCCGCCCCCCAACATACAGAGCTCTGTAAGTGCATTCAGAGGAACAAGGTTACTGTTCGCACTGCAGAGTGTCCCGGTCAACATGGAGAGGTTGCAGGGGTGGAGTGGGTAGAGTGTGCGTCCCTGCTCCCCTCCAGAATCGAATTTCTGAACACCTGAATAGGGCTTTTGTTAAGCGATTTCATGGAGCCAGCACACCATTATTTTTACACAACTTTATTTTCCTTGCTGGCCTGTCTCTGTTCAGAACTTCAGCAGCATACTAAAGGCTTATCAACACATGCGTGTACATCACTAAATGTATTTATTTTGTTGCTCAGTGTCTGATGACTGGCAGCTGAAAGTGTGAAATGCATGGTGTGATATGAAAGTTTGGTGTGATGTGAACGTTTGGTTTGTGAGCAGTTATGGCTCAGTTCACATATGCAAATAAACCACTTGACACTACAGTCATCAAGTGATCGGTTATTATAAGTCATCAAACAGGACTGAGAACAGGAGACGTTCCTGTATCCCTTAGCAATTGCCTGCAAGCTGCAACCCTTAAGAAGGCCCACCTCAGGTCTTTGAAAAGTGTGGTCCTGTGGCCACGGTACCACTGCATGAAACAGTGGCAGCAAGGAGGAAGGCAACCAAAAAGTAAGCAGACAGTTTGAATTCCATCTCTGCAAATGAGTTGCCTGGCTTCTTCAGCAAGTCATTCAGCTTCTCAGCCTATAAAATACAGTATTTGAAATTCCAGGGGCTGTGGGCACACACAATACACAGAACGTTTAGAAACAGTGCTGTATCACAAAATCTCTTTCCATCAAGCTGAAGAAATATTTCCTTTACCAGGATTGAGAAACAAATATGGGTGGGGAACGGTAATTGCATTTCCTTTAGTCATGACTATGTTGTCACTGAAAGAGGAAATGGTCACCCTAGGAATATAGTTACATTTGAAGAAACATTTTAAATTAAAGTTCAGCTTTCTGATTTCAGGCCAGTATGTGATTGCCCTTCACTGGAATATTAGATATTTACATATATAGGCAAGTATTATATGACTTCTTTTATCTAAACAGTCACAGATATATACAGCATATTTAGGAACTTAAAAATCCAAACAGAAAGGCTTCACTGACAGAACTAGGCCTTTGTGTTCTTGGAAATTCAAGCCAATAGCAAAAGAAACTGAAGTGTCTTTCTATGGCATTTGGTATATGAAATGTCTGAAAATTGGAATCACATTTTTTTTAAATTATTCTATTAATAGTTCACACCTAGCCACTAGGTAAAACAGGATTTAATTTTAATTTGCTCTAGGGAAACCTAGGTTCTTGGCATTCATTTCTATTCTGTAATTAATTATTATCCATTTACTGAAGGGTGGAGAAAAGCCACATGGTCTCCACAGGGTTGCTGGAGAGTCTGCAGTTGCTTGCCAAAGAAGTTGGTATTTGATGTAGAAGCTGCAGCAAATGCTGCTGTTGATTTCCATGTTGTTTTGTATTTAACTGTAGGCTGGAAGGTGAGATTTTACACACTAGTAAGGAATAGGAATAATAGAGTCAATAGTGGGATATTTCTTCTCCGCAGTATCATGTGAATTAAACCGTTGTCACAGTTTTCTTAATGGGTGTATTCAAAACTTCAGATACTATAGATTAATATAATTTTACCTGGGAAAAGTCACACGTTGAATGCAGTTAAAAACAGTATATTCACTTTTATTATCTATAGGAAAGTGGAAAACTTCTAAGGAAATCGGTTACCTGAGTGCTGTTCTGGTCTTGTTCCATAATTCTCTTTCATGGCCTACATTATTTCAGTACCAGGCTTTGCTTTTTAGCTTTATGTAAACCTTTAAAGTCAGCAAGAAGATACCTATGAAATCATTAAAAAGACATAAAACAGTGGTGAGAAGCTACCATGAGATGGCACCATAACCTAATGTATGGGAAAGTCACCTACATATACACCAAAGGGTGTATACATAAATTACCAATTACCGTAGCTGTACTTGCTAACATGAATACTTCCACACTTCTAACTTTCTTCCACTCCTTCCCTCAACTCTGTTTCTGGTATTAAAGACAAATGGAGGGTATGAAGTGATAGAATATATATATATATATATATATATATATATATATGGATCTTTTCTGAAGCCTCTTGTTGTTTTCAGGTTTTGTTTTTTTTTATTAACATCACCACTGATTTGTACATCATTCTAGCATATTCTGCAACAAAACGTTTCCAAGGTATATGTAAGAATAAGCAGACACTGAATAATAATAATGTATAAATGTAAAGTGACATGTAATGCTTTGATTGGGGGCGGGGGGAGTGCAGGGCTATAAATGTTTATGGTATCACAACCTCTTACTACTTGTTTGATAAAGATTATTTTGTTGGATACAAAAACAAATAAGTTGTAAGTAGCAACTCTAACAGTGCAATCCTATATATGTCTACTCAGAAGTAAGTCCCATGATACTCAGTGCGGCTTACTCCCAAGAAAGTGTGTACACGATTGCACTGTAAATTTTAATTTTCCTAAAAGGTTGGGTCACCCAGGACATGTGTCCGCTGCAAGGGGCACAAGCTGCCAAGGAGCTATCCAACACAAGCGTCACTGAGCTCATGCTGGCTCAGCTTGTCTGAGTGTGGAAAGCTAAGCAGGGTCAGGCCTGGTTATTACTTGGATGGGAGACCCCTCCTCCAGTTTCCTGCATGGAGCAGGGGGTTGGACTCGATGGCCTTGTAGGCCCCTTCCAACTCTATGATCTATGAATCTATGAAATTAATGAGATGCACTCAGAGAACTTGTGCAGCTCCCATTCACTTTAGTAGGCTTGTGTAGAACTTTCCAGCGGATGGTGCCAATAAACTCACTTCTGTCTGGAGCTATGGTGACTAAGCAAATTTGGATTTGCAGAAGTAGAACCTGAAAGGTCACCTAGTCTATGGTTGGAATTATGGGTTGCACCTAGGATCTGCCTTCCACAAGAGAAAGGGCGGGCCTTCTGTGAGAGGAAGGGCTCTGCTCATGAAAGGCCCCTCCACCCAATTTTGGGGGATTTCCCCCTTACCCCAATACACCACACCTCACCGCATTCAGCAGGGTCTCCCGACTCTCTACGTAGCATTTTCCCTGGGCTGGAGGGGCTGCCCTGGGAAGGAGAGGGCAGAGAAGTCCACTTCTGCCAGCGCAGTTGACACAGTGTAACTCTAGAATGCAACCCAATGTCTGCACATAATTGGTTTTCTGTAGTAAAACAGGCTGTGCTATAAAGGACAAACTAGATGTGAGGTTAAATGCATCTGTGCATTTAATGAGCATTAAAAAAAAAAAAGCAAATAGCAGCCTTATTTTAAATGAAAATAGATGGTTAATAATTATTGGGATTGCAGCAGAAGGGGAGGGGGCAAAAACGCAAAGACACATTTATGGTCACATCTACTTTGGCCCTGTGACGTTGGAGGTGTGTGAATAGATCCACAATGCCTTTTTTTCTTTTTTGGGAGGCGATACTGGAGGTGTGTGTGGTTCCCCACATGGTTAAAAGCAGATAGGGGGCAGATTTGGATTGGGGGGACAAAAGGGAGGAGAAAACTTTGACCTTTTCCTCTGTGCCATGGCCCCAATCCAACATCCACCCATCCCGCTATTAGCTGCAGCGGGGAAAACATTTGGTTTAGTTACAGTAGGGCAGGGGACTAAGGGATTACGCCAAAGGCTTAACAGAAAAGGCAGCTTTTGAGAAAGGAAGGAAGAAGGAAGGAAGGAAGGAAGGAAAGAAGGAAGGAAGAGATGTGGCATTACAAAGGTGTTCTGGGATACCGTTCCTGACAAAAGGAGCAGCAAGGGAGCAAGGATGGTATTGTCCAAGGAAGCAAGATTATGCACATAATCAGATTTTTAAAGGTTAGTAGAGTAGAAAGAGTGGGAGGGTCAGTGGACCGGATTAAGGCCAGCTGGTGCCCTAAGCACAGCCCAAGAATGGTGCCCCCTCGGCCCTTTCATTGCTTAGCTGGCAAGACATTAAGACTCAATAAGTGCTGAAGGTGAAATAAGACATTAAAAACTCAGTTTTCCTCAAGGCCATCCCCTGCACCAGAACACACAACTATATTAAATATAAACTGTTTTTTAACCTACCTCACAGGGTTGTTAACCTACCTCACAGGGTTGTTGTGAGGATACAATGGAGAGGAGGAGGAGGATTATGTAAGCCGCTTTGGGTTCCTTTCAGGAAAAAAGGTGGGGTATAAATATAATAAATAAATAAAATAAATAAATTATATTTATTTAACACTAAATAGCAGCAAGCAATATAGGCCAATTACTTATAACTAGGGCAACAGAAAGGAATACAAATTTTCATCACTGCTTTATGCATTTTTTAAATAAAACTGTTATAAGAGGGAAATGCAAATGCAAAAATTTGTGGTACTCTGGTACTCTGTGGTGTCCCCCTTCCCTTGGTGCCCTAAGCACGTGCTTATATTGCTTAATGGTTAATCCAGGGCTGGGTGTGTGCGTGAGTGAATGTAGGGGGATGATGGAAACTTGGGGACATGGGAAAGGGCATCCTTAGGGCCAAACTAGATGTGACATCAGAGATGCATGCCTGTATTTCTGACATATTTTTTGTGTGTGCTAAAAGAACCCATGCCCCTCTCCCTGTTTAGATTGGGGCCACATTTTATGTGTGTGCATGCGTGCGTGGGATGGGTGTTCAACTCTTTCCCCTGATCCAATGTCCCCTCTGGCTCAGCTTGTCTGAGCGTGGAAAGCTAAGCAGGGTCAGGCCTGGTTATTACTTGGATGGGAGACCCCTCCTCTAGTTTCCTGCATTGAGCATGGGGTTGGACTCGATGGCCTCGTAGGCCCCTTCCAACTCTATGATCCTATGATATCCTATGACATCCCTCAGAGCTTCTATTAACCATAGAGGGGGCTATATGTTTTCCTTCCCCGGTCTATCCCTGCACCCGAGCCTTTCCTCTTACTTTACTGATGTCATGTAACGAATGTTAGATTGTAAGCTCTTCGAGGCAGGGACCTGTCGTCTCGTACCTTGTGAAGCACCATGCACACTGATGGCTATATCAATAATAACTAATTAAAAATGTATGCCCACCCATTCTCAGCAAGTTGGTGAAGATGACAGAATCGATGTGCTCCTGATATGGAAAAGTCTCCACATCGGGACTGGCCCCACCATCTGGCACAGTGAGGCAGGTGGCAGATGGCGGGAGCAGCATCAGCGTCCCCCTGGCCATTCTCCTCTGTTGAAGGGGAGTGCTGTGTGTGCAACATGGCCTATCCTGCTTCCCCTAAACTAGCCTCCTTCCCTCAGCAGCGGCAGAGAACCCTGTCCCGTCCTCACTTTTGAAGTAAAATTGAACTGCTGGTCCAGTTCGCTTCTGTACATGGAACTGGAGGTCTTGTAGGGTAGACGATTTATGAGAAATTCCTTGCTGGTAATCAATTAAAGAATGAACCTTCTGCTTCTATATTTGGTTTCCTCCTTCTTTCTTCAGTCATTCATCCCCAAAAAGGCTGCTCTTCTTTAACACTTCCTCCTGTATCTCTGTTTATGCTTCCTGTTTGTGGAAAACAGCTTGTCCTTGCCTTTTCCATGCTAGCTGATCACTGAGGTGACGGGCCACATCTGGCCATCTTAGTCACATTCTGTTATGTAACAGCAGCGTGCCAGACAATTGCATCAGTTGGCACCACGCAACACCCATCCGGCAGCCAAGGGAGATTGGTTCGGAGCACATTGTTGCTGAAAACGGCACTTGGCAGTGACACGGTGGATTAAAACTCAGCTAGACACTGAAGAAGAATGCTGTGATGCTGTGATAAATAGAGTTGGAAGGAGCCTACAAGGCTATCGAGTCCAACCCCCTGCTCAATGCAGGAAACTAGAGGAGGGGTCTCCCATCCAAGTAATAACCAGGCCTGACCCTGCTTAGCTTTCCACACTCAGACAAGCTGAGCCAGCGTAAGCCACAGGCCTGTATGCGGTGGGGGGCGGGGAAGCAAAGGAACTTCAGAGTTTGTTGGCTGATTGTGAACAAGTGAATGTTCACAACATTCATGAGTAATTTTAGGAACTGGAGACTCCCCCTTCCCCCCCCCCACAGAAATACAGAGAAGGAATGGACATGTTTAATGCTAATGAGCCATGATTTCTACCAAGCTGTTTATAGATTTCATAGATCATAGAGTTGGAAGGAGCCTACAAGGCTATCGAGTCCAACCCCCTGCTCAGTGCAGGAAACTAGAGGAGGGGTCTCCCATCCAAGTAATAACCAGGCCTGACCCTGCTTAGCTTTCCACACTCAGACAAGCTGAGCCAGCGTGAGCCACAGGCCTGTCCATTTGTTTCTTAGAACCTCTGCTACTGCTTTGTGAAATAAAAACCTAAAATGGAAACACCCTAGAAATATACAGACATTACCTCAAACTATACATGTACTTAAGCTTATTTTAGCTGAGGATGAGGATATTTTTTTAAAAAAACACCAACATGTTTTTCCCACATACTTGGGGTATCCTGTCCTCCCAACTATGCAGAAACTATCCTCTTTTTCCTGGGGGGGGGGCAGTTCACTTTTAGTTGGCATGATAATTGGGTTCACCCACATCCTGAAACCACAGTTCAAAAAAGCCCACTCGCCTATCCATGGGGACTAGATCTTTTGGATTTTTCCAGGATTGACTAACATAATTTGTTTGCAGCATTGCCCCCTTTCATAGAAACATAGAGTTGGAAGGGACCATGGGAGCAGGGCCGGCGCTACCGCTAGGCAGACCCAGGCGGCTGCCTAGGGCGAGTGGCGGAAGAGGGCACAGAAACGCTGCGCTCCTTCCTCGCCGCCGGCGCGCTCCTGCCCTGCCTGCCGCCTCCGCCACGCCTCCCCCCCGCTGCCGCCGCTGCCGCTACACCTCCCCCCCGCGTGCGCGCGCCCCCGCCCGCCAGCCAGCCACCTACCTTCGCGTCGCTTCTGGAGCCCCGCCGGCGTTGTTTTGGCGGGAGGAACCAGGGCAACAGGGCTTAAACAGCCCTGTTGCCCTGGTTTCCCCGGCAAAAAAAAAAGTGCGGGGGTCCCGTCGCGTCACTACCTCCTCCTCCTCCTTGGAGGAGGAGGCGGTGGCGGCAGCAGCAGCAGCAGCCAGCAGCAGGGGTGGGGAAGGTAGGTAGGTAGGTGGTGGTGGCGGCGCGGGGGGGGTGTTGCAGAGCAGGGCTTTGCTCCGGAGCCCCCCCCACGGCACGAGGGGGGGCGCTAAATATAATTTGGCCTAGGGCGCCAAACAGCCCTGCACCGGTCCTGCATGGGAGTCATCCAGTCCAAGCCCCTGTTCAATGCAGGATGCGACTACAGGATTCCCTGAGCAATGGCTGCTTAAATACAGTATTTCCAGCCCACCAGCTCCCAAGGCAATCTGTTCCAGTGATGAACAGCTCTGCCCAGATGGTGAATGAATGGATAACTTGAAGGCAGTGGGGAATTGTCTCAGTGACTTAAGTGGAGCCAGAATTCTACCAGCTGTCATCATATCAAACGATACTTGTTATGCAAAATCCAGTGGAAAATGCACTTACAAGTAAAATGAACCCTGACTGATGGTACTAAAGTGCAAACGGGGAAGAGTCACATGACCTAATTGCTTCACTGTCATTTGGAATCCAAATACAGCTGTAGTTTTGTTCAACTTGCAACTTATTCATCAAGGCACATGCCAATAAGTAAGGCATTACTATGCTTTCAGAGGCTAGCACAGGTAAATCCTGCCCCAAATGGATATTCAATCTAACAAGCACACCTATTAATGGAAAGATAGACGTCTTGGCATGCTTCCATGCAGCAATCAGATGGCTAATGCTTAATCCCTATTAACGTCAGCACTGTAGCATCTGAACATTAAAATGAGCTAAGTGTGAGGTAGTTACAATTTATTTTGAAGGCCTCTGGAAAAGTCAGGGCTGCATGTAGTCTGACAGAAAAGTCAGAAATAAAGCACAGTTATGGACTGCTTTATCTCCTCATGAGTGGGATTTTTCATAGCTGCTTGGGGGGTGGTGGTGGTTAATTATCATATTCTGTGGTGCGATGTGACCCATTCCTGTTGAACTTCAAATTTGTCCAAATTCACAATAACTTCCCCCTTTCAGCCACTATGACTCACTATGAATTGGGCTCAGTTGCCAAACGCTAAATTAATACAATACAGTGGCAGCTCATGGACAATCTTACTGGGGGGTGGGGTGGACAGTAGGTCAGCAGAGGCAGAGCCGGGGGTGGTGGTGTCACAGGGGCAGAGCCAACCATACCTAGTTTGTGACACAGTGCTCTCTGTTGCAAACCCCAGGATTGCAGCCGTAACTTTTTTCTCATCCCTCCCTATTCCTTTTTCCTTGCATGTCATGTCTTTTTGGATTGTAAGCCTATGGGCAGGGACTGCCTTCTTTTACTTATTATTTGTAAGCTGCTCCAGAGCCTTTTTGGCTGAGGAGTGGGATAATAGTACTCTAAACAAAGTAAATAGATAAATACATACATACATACATAGTTTAAAATAAATATTTTAAAAAGAAAAAAGATGAGCATCTGTAACCATCTACATGCCTAGCCGGCTGCTCCCAGGCTATATTAAGAAAAAAGGAAAAAAAGTGTGAAAGGATGCTACAGCAACCAGCAGCAACCTTGATGGGCCCCAGCATGTCCATTTCAGCATGTACTTAAGAATTGAGAATGATGAAATTAAAAGTGTGTTACTTTAGCTTAATGATGCCCCATTCCTCCACCCCTCACTTGGTGGTTGATCTCACTTGGTCATATTAGCCTTCTGTGGTTTAAGGCATCTTTGGCAAATTCTGTACGTGTCTACTTGGGAGCATATTCCCAGGCAAGCGGGTATATGCTTGCCGCCTCAACTGTAACAGCCCCAAAAAACCACTCCCCTCCCCAAAGAAAGAAAAGCGGGGGAGAGGAAGGACTGATAATTACAATGGAATTATCTCCAGGTAAAAGTACATGGGATTGCAGCCAAAGTTAAAAATAGTGAACTTTTTACATGTAATGGAACCATGACCTATAAATATAATATCTAGCCACCCCACCCCACATTCTGTCTTCACAAACCAGGGATGGGGACTCGGACTCCAGGACTCAACTCGTGACTCGAGTCAGACTCGAGTCCCAATATTTTTAATGGGACTCGAGACTCGACTCTCGAGACCAAGGATTCATGTTCCAAAATCGTGTTCCTCAAATGCAACATGGATAGGTTTTAGGAAGTACAGTCAGCAAGTTTATTTTTTAAAATCATTTTCCTAAATTCAACCATTCAGACATTTTGGGTTTGGCTGCCTCTGCCTGCCTGTCTGGGGTTCCCAGCCTCCTCTGCCTGCCTGGTCTCTTCTTAACCAGTTCCACAGTTTGAATTGTCCAAGACAAAGGCCTCTGCCTGCCTGCTTTGGGGTTCCCTGCCTCCTCTGCCTGTCTGGTTATTTTGGGTTTGTCTGCCTGGTCTGTTCTTGCCAAAATCAGTTGCAGAGTTTTGAAATAAAAAGGCACACTTGTGCCTAGAATTTATTTTAGCCACACATCTGAAGTAGCCTTATTTTGTTGGGAAAACCCCCCATTGATTTTAATAGGGACTCGTGGAGTCAGCTTTGGGAGTGACTCGTGACTCGTGAGTCACCATTTTGGACCAAGGACTCGGACTCGGACTTGAGACTCGGGTCCAAAGACTCGTGACTCGACTCGTGACTCGAGACCAAGGACTCTTCAACATCTCTGCTAGTCACTTGTGGACATAATGGCAAGCCAGGAATCCAAAGACCAGCTGGTAAAGAATGACTTGCTGAAATATTTTAACTGAAGTACAAATAAAAGAGGCTTAATGAAAACCTTATTCTTATGCTATTACCATGTATAGCTGCCAATTAATGTATAGCTGCCATATTTTCAGGGCTGACTCTTGTCATTAAATGTAAGAAGCATCAAAAAGTAACAATATGAATAGAGTTGCCTCTGAATGAGCACTTTTCTACAAGAAATTGTTTCTTAAAGGTCCTCTCCTTTCATCATAGTTTTAAAAATATTAATCTTTTAAAAATAAATAATACTTTTCATCAAATGCCATACTGATTAATGGAATATAGTTGCATCACTTCCTCCTCCATTCATGCTGAACTGATTGTTGACATGCAGTCATACTGAAAATGATGTATGTGCCATCAGTTCTGGATGGCAAATTTCTCTACTAGTCCACTGGAAATCAAGACCATGGTTAAATAATTGCAATACAGAGCATGGCACAATATAGCTGGCTGGCTACAGCAAGGCAACAATGCTGGTATCTGTTATCAACTGAGATTGAAAGTATTGATCTCAAACAATTACAAAAGACAAAATAAAAAGCAAAGGGATAATTGGCTGTTATGCTCTGCACTGATCCAGTGCTACAATTTTCAGTAATGAAATTCTACTTTGGTCTACTATTTCGTCATTAACTAATATACATCTGAAGAACATGCATTTACTAGCTGGGAGATTACAGATAAATCATCTCCATTCTTTTCAACGAGGTTTATGTGGTGTTCTAACATAACACCTATTCAAATAAATAGTGTCCAAGGGCCAGAAGTGCTTTGTGGATTTAAGGTTGCCAGCTATCCCAATTTTTTGCAAGAACAGCCCATAAATTCACCAGTTAACAATAAGTACACCCTCCGCCTAAAACTATCCTCCTAAAGATGGCACACTTCCTCATGATGACTGTTAAGAGATTCATGTACATATACACACGGGGGGGGAGGGGGGCTTGGATTAAGGGTCTTCCTTCTGCAGATAGAAGGGCTTCTTCTATCTGCGGAATCCTTCTGCTCCAGTAGAGCATTTCTACTGAAAGAACAGGGGAGGAGACCATCTTTGCTGATATCCCTCTCCCCCTGCACTTTCCTATCCCCTCTGAACATCTGGGGGCTGCAGAGGGAGGAGCAATTGGTAAAGATCGCTTCCCCCCTTCCTCTAATGCAGGGATGGGGAGACTCAGGCCTGGGTCTGGGGAATGCTGGGAGTTGTAGGAGTTTTTTTCTGCCTAAACATGCATAGGATTGTGCCTTTACCTACTGGTTTATATGGCCAAAGGAGGAGCATGGTTTGGTTAAAACTGGAAGGAATTGGGGTGCTTGTGAATTTCATGAAGGGAGCAGTCCTATGCATGTTTAGACGGGGGGCGGGAAAGTCCTACAACTGCCAGCATTGCCCAGCCAGCATACTGGAAGACTTTTTTTCTGTCTAAATGTGCATAGGATTGCACCCTAAATGACCCTACCTCTCTCTCCATAATTTGAACACTGCATTAAATACATTGGAAATGTAAAAAATGGGCGAGGGTTGTGGGAAGAGCACTTATAATATTAATCTGCGAAAACATCTTCTTCCTTCCTGTCTTATCTTTAACAAAACCACAAAACGTTCTGTCAGATACAAGTCTGCTGGGTACAGAAAACATGGCTTTGTATGTGTGCATAAGCGTAAGTAGAGATGAGACACCACCTCTTTAGTGCTTTAAAGAACACTTAATTTTCTCTTTACTTCTGTACACATTAAACAATTCTTCTGACATAAAGAAAGGACAGTTTGCAGTATGAGGGGTCATTGTCAAAATGTGCTTATCTCACTAGGGCATTTATAATATAAATTAAAGCAACAAACATTTTATAACATGTGTCCATTAAACAGTTTTAGCAGGTGATCCAAACTTTAAAAAAACCCAAAAACCTAACATGGGAAAGGAACAAAATGAAGAAGCATCCCACATTATTTCAATCAAAGCCACCAAAAGAGCATATAAAATTCTTATACGTAAAAAGGAGGGTGGCAATATTATCTTATTCCCCACTGTGCACTTCAGATTAATATAGGCAAACATTATTCAGTTCTAACATTGCAGCCATGAAACTCCTTCCTTCTCCACTTACTGGGAACAGAGAGATGAAATGCTTTACCTCCTAAAGGACACCCACCTGCTATTGTCTATTTGCCACATGTGGTAGAAACAGCAATTCAAAATACCAACTAGAGCAAAACATTTATAAAGGGACACAATATCCAAAGTGGGAAACAGGCCATCGGGTCTCCAAATATATCGGCATCCTAGTTGCAAGATCTAACCATTCCCATATTCAGAAGAGCTTTTTCAAGTACACGATTGTGAATGTACTACCCTCAGTGCTACTCGATGGTCATTTCAAGAGAATGCCACTGGAAAGTCGTGTATGCTGCTGTTGAGATGACACTGAAGCACTCACTCATGTATTGTTGTTTTGCTCCTTTTATAGAGATTTGCGAAAAGAATGAATTACCCCACTATTAGTATCTCTCTCAGGGCACTCATTCAATTTGTATGTATCCTTCCTCTTTGTTGACCAAGTTAAACTGGTGACAGCAAAGTCCGCAAATTGTTTGGCAGCTGTCATTAAAATGAGGTCTGTTTTGGAGCCCTGAATCCTAATTATTCTTAATAAATTTTAGTCTGGCGATTTCATGTGCTCAGTAGTGTGTTATATTTGATTTATTTTGTAATTGGTGCAAATTTTTAAATTATTTTTAGTTTCATAATTTTATTTCTTCTGTTGTGTTTTATGTATGATGTATTAACTGCAATGGCCTGTGGCTGATGCAAATAAATATATATTGATTGACAGGACATCAGGATCACCAGCTATTTGTGGAGGCTGGCTGCAGGTCTTCCAGGAAGCTGGGGGAAAGGGCCGAAGCTGAATCGTAGAGTCCATCCTTTGCATGCATAAGGCCTCAGATTCAATCCCCAGCCTCTCCAGGTAGGTCTGGAAAAACTCCTGCCTGAAACCCCAGAGAGCTGCTGCCAGTCAGTGTCAACAATACTGGGCTAGATGGACCAATGGTCTTACTCTGTATAAGGCAGCTTCCTATGTTCTTTCCTATGCTGCTCCTTGAACCACTTTGAAAATAGTATAGGCCTTCTTGGGCCCCCAAGTAGTTCTAGAGCAGGCCCTTCCCAACTTGGTGTCCTCCAGATGTTTTAGACTTCAACTCACATTAGCCCCAGCCAACATGGCCAATCTCAGGAATGTGGAGTGTTGTAGTCCAAAATATCTGGAGGGCACCAGGTTGGGGAAGGGGGGTTGATTTGCTCCACCCCTCCCAACTGAGATCGGTCACTGTTCTTCCTTGCCCCTATATAGCTTCCCCTTCCTCTTTGCAGACTTTGGCATGGTCTCCACCAATACTGGGAGAATTTTCCTTGGCTCAACATTTACAAGCTTTCTCAGTGTGCGTTCAGCAAAAAATGTAATGTTTTCCAAGGGTTCTCTCCTGGCTCGTAATGTTGGTGCATGTGAATAGCACCGCACACATACATATCATTGTCTCCCTGTCCTAGGGATTCACAGATTCACAGATCATAGAGTTGGAAGGGGCCTACAAGGCCATTGGGTCCAACCCCCTGCTCAATGTAGGAAACTAGAGGAGGGGTCTCCCATCCAAGTAATAACCAGGCCTGACCCTGCTTAGCTTTCCACGCTCAGACAAGCTGAGCCAGCGTGAGCCACAGGCCTGTGATCAGATTGTCGCTTGGCTCAACCCGCCCTACACCCACCTCATAGGATCAGCCATGGTGGGGAACTGCCTGGAAATTCAACACAAGCACACACACTAACAAGCTTCCTATGGCACAGTGGCCAACCAGCTGCCTGTGGGAAACCAACAAGTAGGACATGAGAGCAATAGCAGCCCCATTTAGAAGGCCATGAGCATTACTTCAGCTGTGGAAGCATGCGAAACGGTTCTTTTTCTCCCCTGCCCCCAACCACCATTCCATGTTTTACAGCTGCTTCTACATTCCTGATATTTTAGAACAACAACGAAATTGTTTCTGAGCCGATTTTAAAATAAAATGTAAAAAATCTCGAGCATGTGCAGTTTTGCATTTTAATCTCTCTTAAACCAAAGCACCATCATGACTTCAGGAATAAAAATGGAGTAGTTTGCTTCTACTGCCCTCATCATCTGCCACTCTGACTGGGTTCGCACAACACACTAAGCCTACACGGTGGCTACAGTAAACCTTAGAACAGTGTTCTCCAATGCTGGCTGGGGCATGCTGGGAGTTGTAGGCCAAAAACATCTGGGGACCCAAGGTTGGAGAACACTGCCCTAGAACAAGCCATGGCTTCGAAGGGTGGCTTCAAAACCATGGCTAAGAAACACTGACTTGGTTCACACAACACACTAAGCTACGGTGGCACCGTGGCACTGACTGGTCATTTGGGGACCTCCTAGGCTTCAGGGCCCTGGCTGCACCACTGGATGTTTAGCGACTTCATCCTGAGCAACACGTGCTTGCAGAGGACAACAAAAAAATGTCACAAAACAGGACAATGGCATAGATTTAAAAGCGGGAGGGGGGATCCTTTTGCTCTTGTCTCTAAGATGTCACTGACAAGATGCATCAGAAGACACTTAAGAACAAACAAAAAAAGCACACTGCAGATCATTTGCATTAGTAGGGGGATCAGTTCCTCAAAGCAGGGAGGGTTTTGTATCTTGTCAGAGCACTTGTTTGTTTTCTTCCTAACACAATCATTACCCTGCATTTTCCTTATTATCCATGTAAATGGCCATTGCAATTACCATGTTCCTCAACTATGAGCAATGTGCTTCTTCCTATTAACTTCATTAGCTAGCATGACAAAAAAAAATCGGGATAGCACATTAATGTGCGTTACAGCAAGTGAGCTGGGCAGTTATCAGCAGGGGGCCCTAATGGAAAGGTATTTTATTTATGTACTTAGCCTGTCAAATTAATTCCAACAAACCTGAAGGCTTTTCTTCCCGGTGTGTGTGTGTGTGTGTGTGTGAAAGAGAGAGAGAGAGAGCCATTCCCTTGCCAGAATCTTAAGAACCAGGTTCAGAGGAACCGAGTCTGCAGGTGACTAGAGAGCAACTTAAATAACATCAAATTATGTTCTGTTGATGGGTTGTTATGAAAGTGGTGCTGGGATGTGCAGCACAATTACTGCGTCGTGCAGATGTTCATATTAGGGAAGACTTACTTTGCATACGTTGAGAAACAAGCAGGTATCGTCTCGCCTTGTACAACACCAAGCAATGAGGAAAATAATATGCAGCTGCTGAGTGAGAAGGAAGTCGTCCAAGGTACTAGACGACATCATTTGGAAGGTGCTCAAAATTGTTTATTTGTCTTCCAAGAACTTTCCAGTTGTTTTGGCAGCTTTCCGGTCTCTGCTTTTGACAATCCCCAAGGAGGAGTGAATAGCAAGTGAGATGGGTTACACAAACAAGCCATGATGGAGAATTAAGCAAACTCCATATATCTCATCCTTTAAAAATGTGTACAAGCCTGTAACAAAATCTGAGACAACATTCCTCCTGGTAATTAGTGTTTCCACCGCTTGCTGCAGAAACGACATCGCTATGAAGAATTCAGGAAAAGTAATCAGCAGCACAATTAAGCAATCTACTATAATGACAGAACACAACATTAGTGCCGAGTAATCAGAAACATATTTATTTCCCCCCCTTGATTTTTTTTTTAAATTCCAAATACCCAATTATTTGCTTTGGCAGGCTTAGAATTGAAATGACCTCTGGTTAAAAAAAAAAAAATCTTCTATACAACAACATTTATGTTTTATTTCACGGAATGTAGTAAAATTAATGCTTGCTACTTAGCACAGCTTTCATTTTTGTTATACATATTTTACAGTTCTAGAGCTTCAGGCTTTGATTAGGCATCCAGATATCCATTTCCCCACCCCAGCCCCACATATGATTTAGCACTTCAGTGCTACTGCTACACTGGAATTTGGATGAAAGCAACAGCTAGACAAAAGCTACATCAAGAAAGAAGTACCAACCAGTAGTGAAGGATCTATACACATACTCCAATTTGTACTTAATCTGTGGAAACTGTACTAATTTCCTGGATGTCTAAAGGTAGGGTGGCCATGTGTCCGCTTTTACAGCGTAAATTTCAAATTACAGATTTGAAGGGCTGCCAGAAGGCATCTTCTGCCTGAAGGGCTGTCCCATACAATTCTGGTTTAAAGATAAAGAACCATAAGAACTATTACCCATCAACAGTTAGCACCTGGACAGCAGACCAAGCAGGCAGGCACACAGATCACCTGGCTACAGTCTTCTGCAGCACGGTGATATGTAGTGAATTTCTATTTTAATAATAATAATAATAATAATAATAATAATAATAACAACAACTACTACTACTACTACTACTACTACTACTACTTTCTAAATTTGCATCTTCCTCTTTCTTTGGTGATTCATAAGTGGTCACCCTATTCAAAAGTGAATCAGATGTTTTTAGGGATGTATGAGAATTTCATTTCACTTAATTTTTTACTTTAATTAATTTGCCCTGTTCACACAACTGAGTGTGAACACAAATGCAAACACATTTTTTGGGAAAAGCTCGCATGTTCCTGAACTTGTGTTTGCATTTGAAAAATGTATACTTTAAAATTAAAAAAAAAACCACTTCTTAAAAAGTGCATTTTTAAGAGGGGGAAAAAAAAAACATTTTCACACATTAGGGGGGAAAGTTCATTCTGAAATGCACGCTCTTCCTGTTTGAAAAGAAAAACAGATTATAAATGAAATCGGAATGAGGTGGACCAAGCTTCAAGCCTTGAGAACCTCGAACCTTGCTGATTCCTCCAGCCCTAGCGAAGGGGCCTAAAGTTGTTCGCCAGGAGAGGGAGGACTGTAATTTTGTTTAAGGTAAAAAAGGGACCCAGAAATCTTTGCAGGAGGGAGGGACTCAACAAGATCTGGCACAGACGGCCTTCTCCTTGTCCCTTCAGCCAGAGCTGCTAGACTGGTGGGGACGAGGAAGAGGGCCTTTTCTGTGGCGGCCCCCATACTGTGGAACTCTCCTGAGTGACCTCCGCCATGCCCCCTCTCTGCTGAGCTTCCGCCGCTCACTAAAAACATGGCTATTCAGGCGGGAATATGGGGTGGGTTAAGATTTTAAAATTTTATACTGTTTTAAATGTATTTTATATTTTATCATGTTGTACATCGCCCAGAGTGGCCGGTTTGCTGGCCAGATGGGTGATTCATAAATACAACAAATAAATAAATAAATAGTCTTGCTGAAGATTCTCTCTGCAGCCTTCAGCACCATCAGCTATGTTATCCTTCTGGATTGTCTGCATGAACATAGAACTGGAGACACCACTTTTCAGTAATTCCGTTCCTGTATCATTGGTAGATTCAAATGTTGGTGCTGGGGGATTTGACAGCAATTGTTGACACTTTGACAGCTGTGCTGTGTAGTCCCACAGATTTGGTGCGTGAGCTGAGTTTAGGTGTGCACAGGGAAGCAGTTGTGCAATTGCTTTGCTGCCCACCCAAAGTCCCAGATTTACAGATACGTGTAGATGTTCCATAATTTCAGTACAAAGAGCACTGTGGAGCAATCATACAAGCACAATCATTGTCCACTTCTTTCAACCCACATGCTACCAACCACACCTTTCAGTGTACTTTCAGGATTGTGTAAATCAACCCTGTCTGCAAAATGAAAGAAATCAGAGGTGCTTCTCATAGGTGCTCTATGAGGAATTAAAAGAATTCTCATGCCAAAATGAATGGGCTTATATTTAATTAGGTTGAACAGAAAGCATTCCTCAAGAGACTAATGACAAAACTATCTGCTGTATAAAAGCTGTAGCCATGCTTTTTTTCTGCAGGTACCCTGGACTATTCCAGATTAACACTTCAATCTGTTGAATTCCGTCAGAGGAGGGATACCCTGAGCTAGTGCTGTTTGAGCAGAAGGGAGCAAGACTTCCTCTTGCAGTGTTGCTCTTCCACTAGCACTATGGTTCTCAAAGTTTTAAGTGCCCTTCCCCTATGGTTCTGCAAGAAGTTCTTAGGAAAGACACAACATCCTTTTTAATCTCCATCCCAGGTCCTTTGTAAAGCAACTCGCTAATATTTTTTGCAGGCCTCTTTGTTTTTCATCATTATTTACCTTCAGTGAGCCTTGAGCTGCTCCCTACTTTCAGTAGGCTTGCCAAGGTAAAGTTTGAGATTCCCCTGTACTAGTGTAACTGACTGGCACTTTTCCACTCTCATTGCCTCAGCTGAGACTTTGGGCCGACTCACATGACCATACTGGAGTGCTGACAACCTGAATGGAGAAGTGATTCTATTCCATGTCCTGTATGCCAAACATGGCATCTGATTGTTTCCACTATGTACTCAACTTGCAACTCAACCCACATTTAACAAGCCACCACAATATTGCCAAAATTGGGCTTGGCAATGAGACTTCAGACTGCATTCCAGGTGGGAATTGCCCATGTGTGTACTCTGTATCACAGGTCTGAGCAATCGGAGGGTGTTCAGACCATCATGTACATAACACCCCATATGCCCACCTAAGATCGAGTGATTGCCAAACAGACATCATGATTTATTTATGAAAAGGCTAAAATTGCTTCAGCCCTGATGGCTCACAATCCACCCTGTAGGTCTGACTGCCTACGTGGATACAGCAGAGCGTGAGTTGGAAGATTTAGCCTCTGTCTCATGTGTGTATCCGGCCCATGTAGTTCACACAGAGATTCAGCTTTCTCTCCTGCACGCAGCACATTCCAAGCGTCTCGGATTACAGCCAATTCCAGCTTGCCCGTCCAGTCAGCTCAACTGTAATTAGGAATTGCCATAGAATCCACCACAGGGTTTTTACTACCTGTTTATTCTATATCAGAGTAAATACAATCTCCTAAGTTACAGTCTATATTGCAGATTATAATGCATAGCCAGTGCATAGCCAGTCCAGTCTAGCACACTTCATTACATGATTGCAATAAGTCAGAGAGAAGAGACAAGAAGAAGCACACAGAAAGCAATCCTTCTCTCTATCACGAAAGTTACAGGAATCGAAACTTAACAATCATACTACGTCATCAGAAAGTATAAACCATGTGATCAGCTCATATTTCTTTCCAACCTACTTTTCCCATGAGAATAGAATAGTAGTCTCAGACTAAACAAGATTGTTATTCTAGCCATCCTGTACCTTTCCAAATGAAAACACTTGTGCCACAGCTGTTGTTGTGTTACATGTCCCAACAATTTATCACATTTCTTCTGCCTTCATCCAACTAGCTTGGGGTGGCGGACATTGGGTTATCCCATTTTATCTTCATAGCAGCTCATCAAAGCAGATTATATCTCCAAGGCCTCCCAGTGAGCTACATGGCTGAGAGGAGATTTGAGACCAGATTCCCAGCTCACCTCCGACACTCTATCCCAGCCTTCCTCCAACTTGGTGTCCTCCAAATGTGTCAGACTGCAATGCCCATCATTCCCAGCCAGCATGGCTATTTTGCTTGATGGCTCAAATAGTTTAATCACTAAGGAAGTTGCAAAATTCTTGAATGTTGCTATTTTGATTAGGCCTTCTATGCTTGCCTGATTCGGTTTTATTGTATGTTTTTATTCTGAGTGTACAACTGAGAGCCAGTGTGGCGTAGTGGTGAGAGTGTTGGACTGGGACTCGGGAGATCCGGGTTCTAGTCCCCGCTCGGCCATGAAACTCACTGGGTGACTTTGGGCCAGTCACTGACTCTCAGCCTAACCTACCTCACAGGGTTGTTGTGAGGATAAAATGGAGAGGAGGAGGAGGATTATGTAAGCCGCCTTGGGTTCCTTGCAGGAAAAAAGGCGGGGTATAAATAAAATAAATTAAAAAAAAAATATCTTGTTTATATTGTATATATATATATATTGGTGTGGTCAGTAGACCGTAAATAAACATAATATATATATTTGCTGGCTGGGAATGATGGGCATTGCAGTCTGACACATTTGGAGGACACCAGGTTGGAGGAAGGCTGCTCTATCCACTACACTCAAGATGACTTTCACCTTTCTTTCTCTGTGTGTATAAATATGTAAGCATGTCCTCCTTCCTGGTTTGTGCCAGGGTAGCACAATATTCACATCCAGAGGTTTAGGATGCTTTTAAGATGTTTTAAAGATGTTTTTAAGATGTTTTAAGATGTTTTTAGGATGTTTTAATAGTATGTATTGTGTTGTTTTAGTTTATGTATTTTATATTTTCTGTTGTTCCCCGCCTTGATCTAGATGGAGAGGCGGGTAATAAATATTTTATTTATTTATTTATTATTATTATTATTATTATTATTATCCTGGAATATGGGGGCAGAAAGAAAAGAGGACTCGTATATGTCCCTTACTTTCTGCTACAGTTTGTTTATTTATTTATTTATTTATTATATTTATGAATCGCCCATCTGGCCAGACATCTGGCCACTGTGAGCGATGTACAGTCCAATAAAACACAAGGGGGGGGAACACACACACACACACACACAGTATAAAACACAATTAAAAACAGTACAAAACTTAAAAATCCTAACCCACCCCATATTCCCGCCTGAAAAGCCACGTTTTTTTTAATGCCTGTCGGAAGCTAATCAAAGAAGGGGCATAAGTAGGCTATATCAGCAGACAAGTCTTTAAAAATGTCGCTGCTCCAGAAAATGGATGCTTAATAGAAAATGACTTCCCAACTGCTGCACCAACACAACATCACAAACCAAGATTTTATGCCGGCGTTGCAGGCTGCTATGCTGCTGCAAATGTTTAGGATCAGATTGACAGAATCCAGCTTGAAGCTCACTGTATTGTTGCTATCATGCAAGCACCAGCTTGGCATCTTAGTTCAAACTGCACTGCCAAGCTAAAGACCGCAATGCTCAGATCACTGAAACCAACAGGATGCTCCAGAATAATTGTTAGAAGAATCACAGCCAAAATAACTCCAACGTACTCCATGGGGTATGCATGGATTAGCTATAGCATTTGGAACCTTATTTCAGTTGGCATTCTGCTGGTATAAATCAGAAAATCCACCACAGAATTTTTCATCAGATTTGATGCTTCCATTGGCTTTCTATATTATCAGATTAAAAAGGAGCAGGTTTAATGGCTACACATACAATCTTCTCATGTGACTGACAACTTGTGCACCATGCAAGACTGGATGTCATGGAGAGCAGCAAAATTACAAGAAAGAGCAGATGTGCCATTCTGCAAAATCAACGTGCATCTCTAAGGAAAGCGTGAAAGACTTCCAAGAACTCGTAAGAGTCACTTCATGTTATAATATCAGTAGAGAGTGTTAACGCATTCAGCACAAATACAGACATTGCCAGTGCTAATATGCTGCCTGATATGTATTTTAACATTATATTATAGTAGATCTCAGTAAGAATATAGGGGGTGGAAGGTGAGGATTGAAGTTACTGCTGGGAACTTTCTTTTTGTTCAGCATAAGTGCTGTACATCTCAGCAGTCGGGAAAAGCTTCTCAGCAAGATGATATTGTTACATCAGAACCACAGTGGGTTGAACACAATTCTCAATTTGCAGGCAAATGGATGTATTGTGTTGGGGTTTAGCAGTAGGAGACTGCAGAAGTATAAATTACAATCCAACAGTATTCTCTTGCCTAGATTTGTGGCTAAGCATAAGGACCTTCATCGAGGGAAAGGAGGAAGGAAGGAAGGTTCCTTATAGGGCAGTGATGGCGAACCTATGGCACGCGTGCCACAGCTGGCACGCAGGGACCTCTCTGTGGGCACTCGAGCCATTGGTCGCCAGATCGTGAAAAGACCGTCCCCTTCTGCATTCAGCGTCGGGTTTCCATAGTAACTCCTCTCCACTCATTCCTCGCTGGCCTCCACAGGCAGGCACACTCCAACATCTCCACCCCCAGAAGCGGACTGCGCAGGCACCCAGCCCTCCTTCTAACTGAAGGAGTGCCCTCCTTCAGATAGCACCATGAGGTAGGGGATAGACCAGGAACAGGGTGAGATCAGGTGATCTTGCGCACGCCCGAATCTTTGCGCGCCCGGTGAAGAGCCATGCCCTGAGACAGAGCGGGGCGTGATTAGCTAGTGCCCCCTCCTCCTTCCTGCCAAATTTAAGGCACTTTGAAATAAATAAGTTGGTTTTGTGTTGCAGTTTGGGCACTCAGGCTCAAAAAGGTTAGCCATCACTGTTATAGGGCCTCCATGTCCTTGAATGCCACTCTCAAGAATGCCCACATTCTGCTACGGTCTTATACCAGCCTCCCCCAACCTTGTGCCCTCCAGATGTTTTGGAGTACAACTCCCAGCATTCTTTACCATTGGCCATTCTGGCTGGGGCTTATGGAAGTCCAAAACATTAAGGGGGCACCTGGCTGGGGAAGGCTGCTGTAAATGTACATACATCAGTCTATCAACATATTCAGTGTTGCCTATCCCTACCACTAGGACATGTTTATAAGCAGCCACTTACTTGATTGTCTGTGGTAAGCAAGTACTGCCTCCCTGCAACCAGTCATCTATATATATAAAAGAAGGTGTCCTGACGGACTGACTGACTGACTGACTCATCAACGCCCAGCTCAAATAGTTTAATCTAGGAACATTGAAATTTTGAAGGGACATTGCTTTTATGACGTAGACTAGACACCCACTAAGGAAGGATTTTGGGAAATTCCGTCCCTAAGGGGGTGAAAAAAGGGGGCAAAACCCAGTGAATTAAGAATATTAGCAAATTGTGAACCACACACAATTCTTACTCAGTGCACTGTGATTTCTTGGTCTTTTAAAGACCAGTGGCTCTTTCTTTGCAAGGGCAGCAAGATAAACAGTTGATACCTTGAACATCTAAACTCTCACTTACATTCAGGAATGGATAAAAATAAAGTTCAGCCCTTCCCACATTTCTCTCCCATTTTATTCAGTGAATTCAGCATGGTCCCTCATCTCTACCCACTCTTCTGTAGCAGCTTACTATTCAGATATGAGCAATGTTATTCCACATCTTGGGTCAAATTCTCATATGAGCCTCATAATGATTGCCATTCTGGGGCTACACATTTATGTACCTAATGGTGCCACTTTGCTGTACATTGAGACATTTACTGAGGTTATTGAGAAGTAATTTTCTTTAATTAACACTCCCAAATGCAGCAGATGCATTTGGTGAGATTCCAGATGTCATCCTGAAGTCTTGTGTCAGCCAGGGTTCAAGGGGAAGACAAGGATCACTTTTGTTTTTAGTTCAACTGAAAGCTGACATTGAATAAGGGACCCACCCAGACAGGGATTTTTTAAAGCATCCTATGCAGACCCTTCTCACCGGAGCCTCACATTTATGGGAATTAGCCAATATAATGCCTCACAGCATTTCCTGGTAGAAACTGCAAGGCAAGTTTGTGGATTTGCCTGACATGAAGTCCTATAAAATTCTCTCTTGCCAGCTATTATGTAATGTTCATTTTGTCTTGATAGAATATGAAGACAGCCCCTAGCTCAGGAACACATCTAGCTGGGTTCAAGAAAAAATACTGAAGATTAATGTGGTCCTATTGTTTGGTCTTTATGATACACAAGTTGTGCCAGATTTATTTCATTTATTTATTAGAATATTTATATCCTGTCTTTCTAACTGTCAGGTGACGCACAAGATCAATTAAAACAATATACTATCTATGTGACAGTGAAAGAAAGAAAGAAAGAAAGAAAGAAAGAGCACAAGCTAAAAACTAGAAGTCAGATATTCACATTTACGGAGAGGGGGAGCTAAACTAAACCAAAAGTGTGGAGGACCCCTAGGAGGTCCTTTGCGCGAGTTTGGGACAGAAAGGGTTAACCGGCACAGAGGGCACCCTTCCCTGGCTGCTCTAGCCAAAGCTAAACACAACCACAACCTGAAATTGACACGGAAATAGACCAAGGCAAGGAATCTACGTTTGTTTACAACACCTTCAATGGAGCGGAACTAATAGACTACTGCAATTTCACAGTATAAACAGATGAGTCACAATGGGCATCAATGAAGCTTAGCGCAGGCAATATGCAGCGCTTTCTAGAACAGGCTTACCAGGAACAGTCACAGAACATCAGAGAACCTAACTCACTAGTCTCGGTCTCTCCTGCGGGTGATCACCGGCACCGCAGCCGGGGCTGGAGGGCTGCTTGCTGACCGAAGTCAGGACTTGATCCGCACAGAGCGTGCACCAGCTTCCAACAACCTGGTGGTCCGATGTTGGGCCAGACCCTCTTTCCCCAGACCCCTTCCCTCTCACGTGATTCATCAGGCGGATCCCGCCCCACGGAGGGGTGGTACCAGGGGGGTGTTCCTGAGGGTCATCTTGCAGCTCTTTGGGACTGCAAGATGTTTTTCACCTCTTTGGGGCGAATTGCAAATGTGCCCCTTTGTGTAAGATGGAGATGTGATCTGTCCTGGCTGTGCCGCCCTCACCCAAGGTGGGGATTATGTGGGGAGGGGGCTTACGCAGAGGAAGGAGAAATGGGAAAACAAGAAGGAACAAACAAAGTTATGACAGCATTCCTGGAGTGATGGGCGATCAGGCTTTCTCTCCACAAAAAGCATATTGGAACAAAACATATTTGGGCAACATTGAAATGCCAGGAAAGAGGGGAAGGCCTTAGTCAATCAGGCCTCCCAGACTAAGCAGTTCCACAAGCTTGGTGCTACAACTGCAGAGATCCTATCCCAACCAACTGGACCTCTGATGGCAACAGGATGTGATTGCTTCTCTTGGCAATTGTAGTGGGCAGACAGATTGATGTAGGAGAAGGCAGTCCTTCAGTTTCATAGATTTCATAGATCATAGAGTTGGAAGGAGCCTACAAGGCTATCGAGTCCAACCCCCTGCTCAATGCAGGAAACTAGATCTTGGTCTCAAACTGTTTAGGACTTTATCGTTAATATTCCAAATAGGACACCCATCTCCAAGGGGATATTGTGCAAGAATCAAAAGTATAATAGACTGAATCTGTTATCTCTCTCTCTCTCAGCTTCTCAACTCATATGAAACAACACTGAAAGTGGTTGAAATTAGAGCTTTGTTTACCATGGCCACCGAAATGGATCAACCTTAGCTCTAATAGCTCAAGGCATAATGCCTTTGGCCATTTACCTGTACAGGGCAAGCAGAGTTGATCAAAATGTCTGTGTCCTGCTTGCTGCAACCACCAACCCTCTTGCAGCTTTCCCATGTCAGGGCTGAAAACAATCATCACAGCTGCTCTGATAGCTGCTCCTCCACTGGGAGGGGGGCTGGGAACAATTCTGAGTTATGGCATAAAGTAGGGAAGGTGGGCATTTCTGCCCCCTCCACACACATACACAGAGGCATTGGGAGGGGGGAAATTATTATTATTATTATTATTTAATCACCATAATGCTCAGTAGTGCTAAAAGGGACGAACTTAGCTTGTTTGCAAGCTATATTTGTCTATTTTAGCACTCTGTAGCTGCTTCAGTGGTGTTTCCTTTGGTTAAAAAAAAAATCATTTTGGGGGTGCTGCACCCAGAGGGCAGGGAGGGCTGCATGCAGCCCATGGGCCGTGCATTGTCCACCCCTGGCAAAAAGGAACAGTTGTACCTTTGCACCAGTGGTTTGATCCTATGAGCCATTCACTGGGGTCCACAGGCTGGAGCTTGTACTGGAACAGCCCCCAAAGGGTTCAGCCCCCAAATATATCTAAATAATCAGGTCAGTGATATACAACCTGTGTGCTAATGCAGTGATTGCCAAGCTATGTCCTACCTACCAGTGGTTCCCAATGCACTTTCAGGCGGTCCATGAAACCACAACTAAAATAATAGAAGGTCATTCTAAATACATTTCCAGAACAAATTCTGCTGATTGCCCAAATTAGAACTTTACTCCTGCACTCCAGTACAAAGGTATCAAACACACAGAATGAAGGGAAAGAGAATAGTTGTTGTTGGTCGTTGTCATCAAAATTTTCTATACCCTGCTTTTCCCAAGCTATACAACTAATATTATTTTGAAAAATATGGAGTTGAAACAAATATTTGAAATGTGCAGATTTTTCCCCATTTTGTCCTTCAGATTTATTTAGGGGCCTTCATAATTATTACTTTGCATTTTTTGAATATGATTTTTAGTGCAAAATTCAACATTCAGCTGCTTTAGATTTGTTGGCATCTCATGTTTTTTGTTTTGTTTTTGAGAAGGGTTCAGGTAGGAAATTTCATAAGCTGACAACTGTAAAATACTAGTTACCATTGTATGTGGTCAGGGCAGGTGCAAGGCAGTTTGGTGCCCTAGGCAAGATCAGATATTTAGCGCCCCCCCTTCCCACCTTGAGCCCTCCAGCCCTATGCCCATTATGAAATAAATTCCTGCAACCTTGTTCATTCTGTCTGTCACTCTGATCAGAACTTTTCTTAGGAGAGCTCTCCACAAAGCTTTTTGCATTTCGCTAGAGAGATGCCTGTCTGTCTCAATACTGAATGTTCATAATCCAGGGATATGTTAAATCCCATGTCAGATATAGACACCAGTCCACCTAACACTACAGCACAGGCTGGTTGATGGCCAAGATGTATAATGCAGAAACGCTTAACAAAGAAACCGACAAGGTAGTGTGATTTAAACAAAACAAAGAAGCACTCTCTCTCTCTCTCTCTCTCTCTCTCTCCCTCACCTTCCCAAACAAGTAGGTAGAAACTACCGCACTGCAACTACTTGTGTGTGTGGATTATATAAATAATTAGGTGAAACCTTTTAATACGAAAAACATGCTGTGATCATATGGACAATCTTGAGGAATTGTTATGGAAACGTGTGTAAGAAATGCTGTGTAGCACAAGCACTGAAAATAGTGGCGGCTAATTTCTCAGAGAATGTTCTCTGTTACTTTATTCGTTGAGGTGCTTTAGCCTAAGGAATAGATGAAACAAAAACACGTGCTATGTTTTTTTTTCTTTCCGTTGAAGCAAAAGTAGTCACTTTTCCTTTTATGCGGAAGTCAAGACTTCCAATGCAGTGTTTGTCCTCTTCCCATCCCCCTACTCTAACATCCCCCTACTCTCTCTCTCTCCCCACCCCGTAGTTTAGTGTAGTATCGTACAGGCGCACGCTCCCTCGCGCACGCGCGTGTATGCGCACAGTCTTGCACGCATACATCGAGAAGTAGGAGGAGAAATGCAAACGCAAAAAAAAAGAAAACCCCCTCAAAAATCTCAGCTGCATTTCTGGCCCTTTTAAAAACTTTGTGTAAATTGGAATGAGGTCAGATTTAGAGCTTCTCATTGCACGCGGTGCTTATTATTACATTGGGTTCCAAGCCGAAGGGGTGGGGTTTGGCACGACGGAGCGTTGGATACAGCCTGCGATTGGCCTGCGAAATTACTGTGAAAGGATAAAGAGGCGCGAGGTGTGTGGCGGAGTGACAGGCAGAAGCCCAGGGAGGGGCCAACCTGAACATTCCAGAGGCTCTGATTGGTTGAAGCCGAGAGCATAGAACCCCAGGGAGTTGACAGTTAAGGGAGTTGGTTGTCAGTTGGGGAAGAGAGTGGGTTGGAGTGAGAGAGGGAGCGGGAGGTTAGTAGAGTAGGCAGGGAAAGGCGGTACTGAAGAGAAGAGTTCAGACAGGAAATCTAGTGACTAAGTTGTGAGAAAGCAAACGTGGAGGTGTTAGTATAGAACAATTCACAGGAGTCTCCACTTAGGGAGTGAAGGACCTTCTGTCTGAGGAAGAAGGAGAAACTCTGGACTAGTGTGAGGGACAGTGAAGTTCCCTGGTCTGATACTGTAACTTTCAAGTGACCAAGCCAAATTGATACAAAGAGCACTGTATAACATCTGCCTGCCTTTAACCTGAATCTAAGCAAAGAACAAGTTTGAATGTAACTGTTGAAAATTCCAAGTTATCTGTTCCTGAGTTGAATATCAGTTTAGAGACTTTGTTAGAACAATAAATCAACCTTTTTATTCAAAGTTCTAATTCTCCAGAGTCTGACTGGTGACAGGAAAGTAAGAAATGAATTAACAGAGGGGCAAGCAAACGTGGGTGAATAGCTACATATAAGACCTAAGACACATAATCGGCTAACGCAACTTAAAAGACAGCTTAAAGTCTGAAGTGACCAATACAAGGGGGCACTTGACGAGAGCGAAGTACACATCGAGGGTGTGGGCTTTGGAGCGAGGGGTCCCGTCCGCTACAAGGTGGAATTGGGGTCTGCTCTAAGCTGCAGCAAGAGAAAGTGTGTGTAAGAGGAGGACAGGCCAATTCCATAGTCCCGGTTTGTACATGTCTCTTTCCTCTCTTTGGGGCTGTGCATCCCAGGGAAGGCGAGGCAGGACTCTATACATTTATTGCACCAGTCACCGCTCTTCCTACCAGGAAGACACACATTATTAATGCTGCTTGGTTACATGAACGGGGCTTTCCCCCCCCCCCCGTTTAATTCCTTGCAGCCACAAGCGAACAAACTCCTGATCCCTCTACCACGCGTCCTAGACTGGGGACAGTTTTTGTTTTGTGGGAGGCGGGCATATTTTTAATTTTTTTAAAAATTGTTTTTGGATTTTGGTGTGCCCTTTAAAGAAACAAGAGACTTTTAGTAGTGGGTGTGCTGCTTTTTGCTCTAACCTCTTGAGTAGGGAAAGGAGGGGGGAAGCAAGGGGCGAAAAAAGCACTTGTGAACTACGGGGTGAGGAAGAGGTGGGAAAGAGCGAGCGGGCGAACTTGGATTGGCGGTTGGTGCTTTTTTTTTTCCTGGTGAAGTGTGACAGAAACTACATTTAATGTTTAAAACTTCATTTTACTTGCCTTTTTCTTGGCAAACTGGCTCCTCCCCCCATCGGTTGGCTTCAATCTCCGCCTGTGGAAGAGGATTTACAGCAGCAACTAATTGCGCCGTCGCCGGTGCTGGCGTTTGGCGGTGCGCATCCAGGGAGCAGGAGAGGAGCCACCACGGGAAGCGGCGGCGGCGGATCCCGCCCGCTGGCCGCGCCCCCTTTAGCCACGCGCTCTAGGCAGTCGCCTAGTTCGCCTAATGGAAGCACCGGCTCTGCATGTGGTGTATCTATCTAATATATAATTTCTTAAAAGACAAGTCTATTACCTGTCAGCTATCAAATATGAGTGTTTGATTCTAGAGTTAAATTCTATGTCATGAGTAAAAGATAGTTTGCTCACAAGGGCATGGTGTGACAGCACATAGATTTTCATAGATTTCATAGATCATAGAGTTGGAAGGGGCCTACAAGGCCATCGAGTCCAACCCCCTGCTCAATGCAGGAAACTAGAGGAGGGGTCTCCCATACAAGTAATAAGCAGGCCTGACCCTGCTTAGCTTTCCACGCTCAGACATGATGCAACAACCTTGCTAAAGCGAAGCAGGTCTGGGTCTGGTGAGTGCCTGAATTTTTCTCCAGAATGCAAAGTCAGCACAGGGGAATGGTTGGGCGTGGTGTAGGGCCACACTATCACTTCACAGTGGACCGTCAGTGCTCAGCGCGTGAGTGTGCATCTATAACATACTATAGAACCTTCTGCACAATTCTGTGGCAAACATGCAGTGTAGTTCCTTCATAGATGCAATTGTTTCCTGAAGATAAGACTTGGCCACGAAGCTCCCTGGGTGACTTTGGGCCAGTCACGGTCTCTCAGCCTAACCTGCCTCACAGGGTTGTTGTGAGGATAAAATGGAGAGGAGGAGGATTATGTAAGCCGCCTTGGGTTCCTTGCAGGAAAAAAGGGGGGGAATAAATAAATAAATAAATAAGAGGTCCTTGTGATTTACAATTGCATATTAGCTATGCAAGACACCTTCGTATGTCAACTAAAAAATAGAGTAGAATATCAGCTGTCAGGAATCAAATAATGGGTTGCATCCAATGCTGACTAGGGCCTCTGCTTCCGCATGGGGGGGCGCCTGCTTTTCACTGATCCCTGCAGCTGCTCCCCACTGCCCTTTCCCAAAAGCTGCTCCTGGGGATTGGGTGATTCTTTGGAACAGCATAGAACAGGGGTGTTGAACCTCTTTCGGATTTGAGGGCTGTATTCCATTTTAGAGAAGCTCTCGGGGGCCTCATTCTAGTGGTGGGTGGGGCTGAAGGCAAAGGGGTGGGGCCAAAATACCCCAAATACGTTAGCCTAAAACTCTTACTGCCAGTAATTAAGACTTACGAGAGGTGTTTCAACCTGTTATTATTAGCGGTGAAGCTAGGCCTTGACCGTGCCCCCCTCCACTTCCTAGGTGGGACCCAAATGACCACTCAAGAGTGTGGCAGGTGATGTGGGCAGCAGAAACAAACTCCATTTTATTTTTCCAGTCATTATGGTTCTAGGATTTAAGTGAGTTTAAAATGCAAAACTGCACATGCAGTTGGAAAACAGTTTTGTTGTAATGTGACAGGAATGTGGAAGCAGTTTTAAAGCATGGAATGTCAGGTTTGGGCAGGGCTGTGGCTCAGTGTGACAGAGCACATGCTTTGCACACAGAAGGTCTGAAGTTCAATTCTTAGCATCTCCTGGTAGGGCTCGAAAAACTGCCTCAAATTCTGGAGAACTGCTGCCCATCAGTGTCAACAATACTGGGCCAGATGGACCAGTATAAGGCAGCTTCCTATGTTCTCTCTACAACCCCAGAACTGTATTAGATTGGGCAATGTTTCTACATATTTTATTGTATTTCTTTGCATCTCCTTTGAGACAAAAATTAAGTTTGACACCCTTTGAAATAATAACAAAACTATTGTGTGTGTGTGTCCGTGTGTCCGTCTCCCCCCTGTAAGGATGAATATTAGTTTTCTAATCAGATCATGTGAAATACAATGTGAAAAATGGGTACTTGATCCAATTAAAAAAATTGCCCATTTGCTCAAGAAAAAAATATAGCCTGAAGGTTTTCACTGTCGATAATCCAAGAAGTTTTTTTTTTGGTATGGAAATAACTGAGGTGGTGATACTGGAATAATGACAAAAGGGGATGCCCTGCTAAACGTAAAAGTATACTTCCTGAGATTCTGCCACACACCATGTTTAAATGAAAGTGGGCAGAGAGAGACTGTGGTGGATAGGTGGGCTTAAAGTGTGTATCCAGCCAGGACTGTGCATACTACTGGCGCTGCCCCCCCTCCAGTTCAGACCTTGCCACGTTGAACCGGCAACACCTGAAAAGGGAGTTCTACTTGTGTTCACTGGCTTTATCACAATCGCTTTATCCCTTGCTTTATCAGAATTTCAGATTGCACTGAGAGTTCTACTAGAGTCAAGTGAACGTGAGTAGAATTCCCTTCCAGACCTTGATGGTTCAACATAGCAAAGTCTGAACTAAGGGGGCGGGGCCCGCATGCCTGGAGATGCAGGGAATGGGGCCAGCGTGTATAGTCCCATTCCAGTACACATTTTAAAATGTGTTTTGGAACGGGGGATTACTGTTGTGTTAAGAGTTCCTGAGGTTTAATTCTATTGCCAGAAGCTTAAATCAGGATAAAGGATTCTTATCACACAATATGGCTTACCTAGTGCAAGGGCGTTTGTGTAATCAGCAACAACTGCACTGTGAATGACCACTGTTAATAATGTGTTTGTCACTTTTTGCATTTATTTTCCTTCTGACCCCATTGTTTACCATTCCATCCTTCACCCCATCATATGTACTGTATATATGCACCTGAAACTCTTGATAACACTCCATGTGCCTGATGAAGTGGGCTATAGTCCACAAAAGCTTATGCCACAATAAATTTGTTCGTCTTTAATGTGCCATAAGACTCTGGGCAGGTTCACACGTCACAACAACCTACCCTGCGAATAAGCTACGTAGGGTGGGTTGCTTGTGAAACAACCCATGGTGCGTGCATCCAACAGATGATCAGGCTCACTGTGGGTTGTCGTCGTCCCCCCTTCCCACCCCCAGTCCCAGCTGGTATCGCAGGGGACTTGGCAGCTAAAGCCACCTTGTCTCCTTTCCCCACCATGATCATGAGCCCCTTTTTTGCTTGCCATGGCTCCCCCTCCTTTTTTTTGTTTTTGGAGAGTGCCTTTCACCCCCTTTTACGGGAGCCACTCCCTTTTACAGGAGCGTGGGATTTTGACAGCTAGCTGTCAAAACTCAGGCTTCCTTTTAAAGCGAGTTTTTTGACAGGGTTAATCAGGGTTTTTTTTTTCTACACAGAGACAGATTCCTATGTATATGCATATGCCCCTGTCAAAAAACCCTGATTAGCCTTGTGAAAAACCCCATTTTAAAAGGAAACCTGAGCTTTAACAGCTGGCAAAGCTCCCATGTTCCCATAAAAGGAAGTGACTGGCTTGCACTTTTTCACATTCCTGAGCACCCAGAGTGGCGAACCAGTGACAGCCCCTCCAATACGCCACTTGGGCACTTTGAAGGGGCTGTCACTGGCTGTCAGTTTGGAGATAGCTGTTCGTGATCTTGGGGGGAAAAGAAGGGGAAAGGGGGGGAAAAGCTGTGATGAATGAAAAAGGGTGCGCGTTCACAGCGGGGGTCATTGAGCTAGTGACGGTCACCTCAAAGTGCTGCTTAGGCACTTGTGGGGCGGCTGTCACTGGCAGGGGCCTGGGTGAGCTTAGCAAGAGCAGCAAAGGGTTTTTACTGCTCTTGCCAAGAGGCTCTCTTGCCCACGATGGGGTCGGTCACCCGGGTTCAGACAAAGCGACAACCCATCATGGGTACAACAATCCCCAGAACAAGCCATGGGTTGTCAGGGTGACTTGTTGTCCACGAACAAGCCACCCTGTGGGAAATAGTCCAGGTTCGCATGACACAACAACCCACCGTGGCCTGTCACCCAGGCTAGGGTTGTCGTGTTGTGCAAGTCCAGTCTCTTCGTTCAGTTTTGCTGCAATAGACTAACATGGCTACCCTCTGGAAATTATCCATGTGTTGTGGTCCCCTCCAACCATGTAACTACAGACCTTTCATCTTACTGTTTATGTCTATACTCGTAGGGGAAAATGCCCAATTTGCTTTCTAGTTTGCTTCATACAGTGAGCTGATTGCAAGGCGACAGTCACGACATAAAATAATTTACTTATAGTGCAATCTCTGATACATGTGCATTCACAAGTTAGTGGATATAGGATTGTAGTCATAAATAATAATGATGATGATGATGATGATGATGATATACCTTGGATTACGAGCATAATTCGTTCCGGAACCATGCTCGTAATCCAAAATACTCGTACATCAAAGCGAGTTTCCCCATGAGAAATAATGGGAACACAGATGATTCGTTCCACAACCATCTAATCACTGCTTTGCCGGCTCCCTGGCAGGGAGCCCCATGGAGGGAGCCGGCAAAGCAGTGATTAAATGGTTGTGGAATGAATCAGCGGAGTTCCCATTATTTCTAATGGGGAAACTCGCTTTGATGTGCTGGCTCCCAGGCTCCTGGCTGCGCCTCGCCTCGCCTCCACTCGCTCTGCCAGGAGTGGCCAGGAGGCGGGGGCTTCCCTCGAGGTGAGGCGTGGCCGGGCTCGGCCACCGCCTCGCGCTGCTGCACCGGCCAGCCGAGTGGCCAGGAGGCGGGGACTTCCCTCGAGGAATGTGATGCGACGGGACCGCTGGAGGCGTGGGCAGCTCGCCGCGGAGAGACAAACCGCCGCTTGCAAAGGTAGGAAGCGGCGGGAGCACGGAGCAGCTCCACGCATCTCCCTGCGAGGGAGCCGGAAAAGCACTTGCCGGCTCCCTGGCAGGAAGATGCAGCGTGGGTGCCTTGCGCTGCCGTGCCGTTTCCCTGCCTGGGAGCCGGCATAGCAGTGTGCGAGGCGCCAGCGAGGCGCTTCACCTCGAGGGAAGCCCCTGCCTCCTGGGCACTCAGCCGGCCGGCGCAGCAGCGCGAGGCAGCGGCCGAGCCCGGCTGCGTTGCGCCTTGAGGAAAGCCCCCACCTCCTGGCCACTCGCTCAGCCGGCACAGCAGCACGAGGCGGTGGCCGAGCCCGGCTGCGCCGTGCCTCGCCTCCAGGGAAGCCCCGTGGAGGCGAGTCACGGTGCAGCCGCTCGCTCAGCTGGCACCTCGCGTTGCTAGCATAAATTTAAATTTGAAAGACATCTCGCAACAGGAGCCACATGCAGTGGCAGCGGCTCGTGTTTGGAGACTTGCTCGTCTTTCAAATGTAAATTTATGCAAAATTTTTCCTAGTCTTACCTCGCAAACCGGGTTACTCGTAATCCAAGGTATTACTGTAATAATAATAATAAGAAGTAGTAGTAGTAGCAGCAGTAGCATTCTGCCTTCTGCTTTTTTGGCTGACAAAGTGATTCATGGCAATAAAACCAATCACTGCAATCAATTATGCCTAGCCTAGGCAGATTTAAAACCTAAAAACCAATTAAAACCTTTAAAACGAACTCATACCATTCAGACTGATAATATCCATTCAACAAAGTAAACCAAAAAGCAGCAATTACTCCCCCAAAACCTGCTAGATTTGTTTTCTAAAATCCATCAGAGAACATGCTCCACAGACTTCCTTAGGGGTGAGCACATTCCACAGGACAGCAGAAAAGGCCCTGTGCAGCAGAAGCAGCTATAAAGTAGGCATCAGGCCAACTTCTACAGTAAAGCAAATCCATTGCTAGAAGGAAAAGTGTTACAGGCCAAAAAAAAAAAAGTGCATTGACATTGTAGACAATTTTGTCGAACTGGATGCTGAAGCCTGTCTTTTTTTATTGCTTCTTTCAGCTACCTGCTTGAAAATTAATAATATGTAACCATGAGTGGGGTAATATTAGGGTTATCTCTCCTCTCAATCAGGAGTGATGGAAACAGAGCATATATTTATGTCTACATTTGCATATTAAATGAAAACTGAGATTGAATAGAATAGAATCCAATAGGAGGAGAATTGCTAATACGGCATTCCACTAGTAATTGACTCAAGCTGGTCATTGCTCAAGATATCATCGTGTTTGTTTACTTTGATTACATTTTGTTCTTAAATCATCATGCAGCAAGAGCGGCTCAATCACAACATGTTATTATTTGTAATTGGATTCTGTTTTGATCATGGATCATTTTATTTACACGGAACCACTACTTGAAAATTGTCAAAAGACAATATGGAGCTACTACTCAAAAATGGTCAATAGTTGGCTCATACCATTATGGTAGCAGACCATCAAGAGAATTCAATTCTGGTACTCCACTTCTGTGCTGACATCTCTGGACACAATTCAAGGTGCTGGTTTGGGGCTCTACATACTTGAATATATGTAGACTAGGAGTTGGTATTGGTAGCATAGGGTGCTATCCAATTCACTCATCCCAGCAATTGAATGCTACTGTCAGTAGGATGGGAAGGGGGCAATTCCCCCTCTCCTTCTCCTTCATGCCCTCAAATATCTGCTCTGGAGGGTCGGGAGACCCTCTTGAGCAGATTTGGGGGGACAGGTATGGGGAGCTGTAGGTGAGATGAGAGGAGGAGAAAGTCCCATCACATGAGTGGAAGTCTGCTTTCATTACATTGGATTTTGTTAATAACATTTAGGAGTAATCTCTGAGCCTGAATGTCCCACAATTCAGATTATACCTCTGCCACTGACCTTACTAGATGGCCTTAGGCCAGGGATGGGCACCTTGTGGCTAGAGACATGAAGGCCCAGAAACCCCCCCAGAAAAATTAGGGAAAAAACTGTTTTTTCTCCTGATTTCCCCCCAGGCTACTTGTGGTCCTCATGATGTTTTGGCCTACAACTCCCATCAGCCCTAGGCAGTATAGCCAGTGGGGAGGGATCATGGGAGTTGTAGGCCAAAACCTTTGGAGAGCAACAGGTTTCTCACCCCTGCCTTAGGCAAACCTACTTCTCTCAGCTTTAACCCACTATCGCATCTGCAGTATGGGGATAGTAATGGCTTATTTACATGGCTGTGGTAATGTTTATAGAAAGTATGTTAAGCATTTTTAACACTGGAAGTGGATTATATAAATTCACAATAAATTGTGTCTAGCATCTCTTTAAATGCCTTCGAATGACTATATCTGTGTTTGTGTTTATACCTGCTTTGCATGTAGAAAGGACTAGGTATAATCCTTGGCATCTCTGGTTAAAGAGAACTACCAGCAGCCAGAGTAGATAGCACTGGTCTACATAGACCATTGTTCTGATCATATACATAGATATATGTATACTGTATTTCACAGCCAACAGATTAGGTACTTCAGTGTAGATTTAAATGTTCCATTTTAAAACACACACCCAGAGGGGAGGGGAGAGAGAGAGAGAACAACTATAGTAGATTGTGTAGAAGCTGCTAATATTTTTAATTTGTTCCTGTGATCTAATCAACAACTGAAGAATGTCTGAAGGGGTTTCAGCAAGAGCAGCATTCCACCATCCTATGCCAAAATGATGCAAGGGAATTCTTGTGTATGGAGTACATTAGTTCTCTTATCAGACTTACTTCCCAGAAGATGAGGAGAGGCTGGAATATGCTCACAGATGCAATATATTATATTGTAGTTTTCTCTATGTTGTTGTTGTTGTTACTGTTATTATCCCTTCTTTCCATTCCAACAACATACCAACACCTCACCCCACAAAATTAGAGTTATATGATAGCTATTTATGGGTGGAAGATGTTTACAGGAAATCTAGGTAGGGCATGCAAGCAGAGATATTTGAAAAGAGGGAAAGAGAATGAAGCACACAGGAACCATCTTGCTAAACTAGGGGATGGATCTAGGTCTCCCAGACTGACATCAGTCTTAATCTTTGTAGGAGAAATGGAACTGTCATCAGAGGCTAAGGGTGCAATCCTATGCATTTTTACATGGAAAAAAGTCCTACAACTCCAGGCATGCCCCAGATGGCTGGGACATGCCTGGAGTTGTAGGACTTTTTTCTGTCTAAATATGCATATGATTTCACCCTAAGAAAACAAAAATAGTTTAATAACTGGAAATAGAATGTCCAGGCTGTATTTTTTAAAAATACTGGGAAACTGTGGTGCAACAGTGCTGATGGCGGCGGCGGCGGCGGCGGCGGGGGACACACAAGGCCATAATTTTGAGAGCTGCATAGCTAGCTCTATTCACTTTTTAAAAAATATCTCTCCCCCGGGTGCTGCTTTTGAACATGAGGGAAGTTTCAAAAGTGGTATATAACACTGACTGGATACTGCCCTTTGAGATTTTAAAGGTCAACATCTCTGATGCACAGATACAAACCAATGGGCACACAAGAGACTCTCTACAGCAGCCTTTCCCAATTTAGTGCCCTCCAGATGTTTTGGACGACAGCTTCCAACATTCCTGACCTTTGGCAATAGTAGCTGAGGCTGCTGGGAGTTGAAGTCCAAAATATCTGCTCTAGATCATGGCCACAGCAGTCTATAGTTTAAAGGCCACACAGGAATCATTGCAGCAGAAGCAAAAACCTTTCTGTGAAGCTAATTTTAGCTTTTTCCGATTTGCAGCATAAATAGATAGAAAGTGTGAAGATGGGACTTGCTGGAGGCTAAGCTAGGTTCATACGCCCATCCTGCAGGGTAGGCCACAGCACCAATGTATCCCCGGACTGCCGCCCACCTCCCTAGGTCCCTTACACCAATTTGGTGTAGCAGCCCAGCCTTACAGACCAAAAAGGAACACACACACATTTAAGATGGAGACTTTATTAAATCAAAGATTAAGGATTAAGCAGTGTAAGGTCTCCAATGGTCCAATACATATAAAAATAATCCCTTATAAGAAAGGGCTAAAAAGAGGGTAGAGAAAAGGGGGGTGAAGTAGGTTGTTGTGAGGAAAGGGGAATAGGAATAAAAAGGAACTCTAAAAGGATATCTAAAACAAACCCCAAAAGTCTGCAAAGAACTGCTTGAGCCAAACCAGGCCTAGCTTCCCCAGCTATCCTGCAAAATCAGCATACCTGCCCCAGATGGTAGGGATGTTACCTTTTGTCTCGTGCAGGCTGAGCAGGGCCGAACTCAGCCCCGCCCACGCGAGGCTCGTGCGGGCCTACCTGGTCCTGGAGCCGGCTCGCCTCTCCACGGTGAGCCGCCCGCACCAGCCGCTCTGGTCCCGTCGCATCATTTCCGGCGCAGCGGAAGTGACACGACCCTGCTCCGGTGCGCTGGACCCCCGCACTATGTTTTTGGAGGGGGAAACCAGGGCAACAGGGCTGTTTAAGCCCTGTTGCCCTGGTTCCCCCGGCCAAAAACATAGTGCGGGGGTCCAGCGCACTGGCCGTGCCTGGAAGAGACGCTTCGGAGGACCGTGGCTCAACCAGCGATGGCGGCACGAGTGGCGCAGAGAACGCTCCGTGCCGCTCAGAAGAGCGAGATCGGGCCAGCAGCGGCACGGAGGACCGAGCTGCGGAGAACCATGAGCCGGCTACAGGTTAGTGTAACCCCCATAGATGGAACTTCCACAGCGTCTAGCCCCAAAAGAAGAACCCCATGCCTTCCCCACCCAACTCCTTTATCCAAAACCAGGGTCCATTTTCCCGCCCAGCCTCCACCAATCCCATCTTCCTGCCTTCTGAAGGAGCCCCCCCCCGCCCTTTCCCAGCTGCGGGTACTTTCTCATGATTTCATCCCAATTAACGTCTGGCCTTGCTACACAGCTCTGCAGATACTTGTTATCTCCCAGGTGCCACTAACTATCTCGCTCTACCCAAGGACTCCCAACACATTCCAAGGGAGAGCAAGAGAACAAGGGTTAAAGAATCCAAAATCAATTAGAGGTGGGGGGAAGGGGAACCTAGCTTAGCCTCCAGCAAGTCCCATCTTCACACTTTCTATCTATTTATGCAGCAAATCGAAAAAAGCTAAAATTAGCAAACATAAATTTGCAGCTGCAATCCTATGCACACTTATATGTACACACTTATCACATTGAACAATGTGGGACGTACTTCTGTGTAACCATGCCTAGGATCAGGCTGTAATTCTCCCATTTCAGATCATGAATTGCTGTACTGCTAAATAATCAATTTTGTTTGTTATGTGCAACATTGCAATGATGGCACCAATGAGAAACACCAACAAGTGCTTTTTGGTTTAAGAAATTCAGTAACTAATAGTGCTCTAGATCATGTCTACCCAAAAGTAAGTCCCAGTAAGCCGGTTTCAGGGTTCAAAGGAGTCCACCTTGTCTCTCAAGATTTTTAAAGCCACTCATTGAGTGCATCAGGTAAGTCCCATTGAATGCAATGTGGTTTACGTATGAGTAGACATGTACAGGATTGCACTGTAGTAGAATCACGCAGGCTTACAAAGAAAGGTAGAACTACACATTAGGAGGAAAACATGGGGATCTCAAACCCACAGTTTTGCCGTAAGGCAGGAGGGGGCATTTGCAGGAGAGAAGAAGCAGAAGGTGTTTAACCCTTCTGCTACCCATTGATCCCCTCCTACATTGCCCCTCCCTGGCTGCTTTGAATAGTCTTTCACCACTTAGACTACAACAAAACTGGAAGCTAACCCAGCTGAGGAAGAAATAGCGGTGGGTGGGAAGACAAATTGGTGGGCACGGGGAAGCATCCAGTTAAGGAGTCTCCCATCTATGGATTCTCCTTTACAAATACAGTGATGCCTTGGATTGAGAGCATAATTTGTTCCAGAAACGTGCTTGTAATCCAAAACACTCGTATATCAAAACGAAATCCCCCCCCCAAATTTGTACAGTGATTTTTAATTTAAGCCGTACTACAGTACTTGTATTGCAAGACGTCGCTTGTATATCAAGTAATATATATATATATATATATATATTAAAATTTGCTTGTCTTGCAAAACGCTCTCAAACCAAGTTACTTGCAATCCAAGGTATTACTGTACTCCTTCCATATCAGCATCTGGGCAAACAAGGTTTGGGAACCTATGTTTGACAAGACAGTGTGCAGTTCTGCCTCTAGTCAGTATGTCAATTTACCACAGGGGTGCTTTCAGTGGCATGTTACTGTAAATGTTTGATCAGAAATCAGCATTTTGTACGTGTTCCCACTGGGTGTGAGGTGGCAAACACCATGGCTGGGAAACCCGATGGATTTTCAATATCGAGTGCATATACACAACCAGACTAAAACTGCAAGAAGTAATCTAGGTTAAAAAATAGTGGAAGATATTCAGGCTGTTAACCAATTAGTTGATTGACTGGCTTGTAGTGAATGACTGATCAATTAATTGTGGGTTAAAATAACTCTTCAGTTATCTATCCACAGGTGGTATTCTGAGGGCTTTTCATGTCAGATAAATTGCTTGTCTCAATCAGATAACAAAGATACCGTTATTATTTAGAAAATAATTTTAGACTAATTGCTATAGCCAAGTGTTCTATATCACGCTTCGAAAAAATAGCATTGGCAATGAACAAACTAAAACTTTGCCTTTTTAGCTGGTCATGCAGAAGAATCCATTGTTTTCAGGCCAATAAATCTCCTTTCTCCCCTTCTAAGAGCACAGGGTGAAAAACAAAACAGACCATATACCCCTGTGCCCACCCCCACCGCCAGTGCTTGTGTTCATCTAATATCAGTTTGGATTATTTTACCCTATAGATGCAGTTCATGTCTTGATATGAGAAATGATATGAACATCCAATCCAGTTCCTTGTTTTTTCTCATGGCATACAAAACAGCCGTGTTGATGGATGATGAGGATCCTCATAAAACATCTCCTAAAATCAGAACAGCTCCAAGAAAAATGGCTCATAGGATATAGGGGGTGTGGCACAGCTATGGCTTGAAAAACATTCTTACTTTAAAACTCTAACAGCTATAATTATGAAGGCGTCATCACCTCCATAATTTTTTTTTTACTAACAAGCTACAGTCATAACTTGTGTACACCCTTACCAAAATCTGCCAAGCATTGAATCACACCTGGGATTTAAGGATAGAAGGGGAAGGAGGTTCTCCCTGTTTGCCTTTGCACTTGTAAAAATACTACAGTAGTAAACAATTCAAGAGCAATTAACAATTGCATAGGAGGTAAGGCATAAATCCCACTGCTGTTATTGTCAGAGGAATTAATCATATTTTATAGAGCTGGCAGACTGGTTTAAGTCAGCATAGCAAAAACAAGGTGGCAGGTCTTTTGAACTATAAACAAAAGTTTATTCAAGGGCTCTGGCTTTTTACAGAATGCCTGTTCCTTTTCTCAAAAGAGAGGAGAAGAATCCTAACTTCTCTGTGTTCTGTAATTTTGCTCTTTATTCTTTCCTGTCCTTTTTTCCAATTGGAAACAAATGATGGAAGAAAGCAAGGTGAGAATTAAAGCAAATCGATAAAGCTACCCGCCTCTATTCTACCACACACACATTTATAACTAATCCATTTTGTTTCAGGTAGATGCATTACAGCATGATAGTTTTGCTGCTGATTTTTTTGACAATTGTGTCTACCCAGTAATAACATGATATAATGGCGTGGCTTACTAGCTGTCATTAAAGATTATTCTTCAAGTACATCTAAGTCATCTTTTCCTTTGCAAATATTTATTTGCAATGATTTTCCTCTTAATTATTTAAAATATAATGAATTAGGCATAAGTACTTTGCCATTACTGCAATTTAAAGTATAATTGCACATCAGAAGAGTCTTTTCTTTGGAATATGTGTCTGTTTACTTTTTCCACCAAAAGGTGGCATCATATTCCCATATCCTTTCTTCTGTTCTGCTCGAAAATCCCCCGTTTTAATTTGCCAAAAGAAACTTCCATTTGATTACTGATCAAGAAATTAAAATGTGCTCTATAGGAGTGCAACGTGATAGTGTTGAAAACGAACAAAATGTTAAGCTGCAGTTAAGGCTCCACTAATATATACCAAATGGACATGCAAGCCTTTATCATGTTGGTTGAACAGACACCAGTATACAAAATCCCATACGGGGCAATGTTTCAAAGTGACTTCCCCTTTTTATGGAGTTTATTGTTGCAAGCCACCACAAAGGCTGCAGTATTATACCCACTTACCTGGGAGTAAGTACCACTGAACTCAATGGGGATTACTTCTGAGTAGATAGGTATAGGATTGCACTGTAAATAAACAAAATGCAATGAAATGACCCCTAAAAGTCTAATTTAAGTTAAATGCAAAATATCGAAACTTTAGAGCCATAGTGCCCATATAGTTTTTTTCTTTACAGAAGACAAAGTAGGTATGACAGTATCTTCCTGATAGCATCTTCATTCTCAGCAATTCCCCAAACTAAGCCTCATGTTAGTGACTAGAGTAAGAACTCAATTCATACACCCCTCCGGATTGAATATCAACCATTTGCTCTAATATTACTCTATTGGATATAATGCTTTGACCCATTTCATTTTATAGTTCTCAGTCTAATTCTAAAACTTGTTTGAGTATTTTGGAATGTAAATGCAGAATGTTAATCTTCGAATTTCGTATGGCACATATGGGCATTTTACTTTTGGAATGTGCACAAAATGTAATAGCAAATTGTTATTTTGTATATCTATACCAATCGACAGAATGAAATATGCATATATAATCTGAACTAGCAGGATATTGTCATCGCCCAGTGGGTGGGATCTCCATCCTGGTTTATGAGCTTGTTGCTCCACTGTATTTTATAGTGTTATAAACTGTAATGTACACTCCCATTCAACCTAGTATGTGTCTACAACTTAACTCCCAAGGTGTACTTGTTCATCTGCTACCCACTCAAATTGATTCTAATTCACCAAAGTTTATGGGGAAACTCCCAAGGTTTGTGGATTGCGACAAAAGCCTAAAATTCACAAAAGCAAAGGAGCATACTATTCTTACATAAAATGCAGGTATTTCTATATTTCATCTCTTCCCACTTAAGCCAGCATGATTAAAAGAGGGCAATTTTTCTAGCATTGGATACGATATAGTGGGGAAAGGATATGCAATACTGTATTATGTATTGCCATTACAGAATAATTTGTCACTCTTCTGACAATATGCACAGTGCTCAGGAAAGCTAACATGTGCTTATCTTATTCATTCACCTTCTCAGCAACCAGGTAAAGTAGGTCGGGTGGCTATTACAATGGAAACTGAGGGCCTAACTACTTTACATGCCAATGTCTGTAGCAGCAAACCCTCTATTGTAGCTTATGAAGGGGGAGATGGAGTGAAGATAGCATGGGAGGTTATGAATCCTTCCACACCCCTCAAGGTTCCTCTCTTCACCATTGGTTTCCAAACAAAGGTTTGCCTTTCCAAACATATGTTTGCAACCTGGCGGAGGGGGTGGGGAGGGAGGCAATTAGTACTGGAGAAACTGTGCTTAAGCCCCTCCCCCACCCCATTCTCCATGCCAAATCCCGCTCCTAAAACTGCTTGTTGTTTCTAAGAGACTCGGAGACACTTGTCCAACACCATCAGATGAGTCCATAGTTAATGTGGATTTTGACCCAGATTACAGTGCAGCATTCTGACCACACTCACTTCCCCCCCACATTACTACAGTATCTGTTCAAAATATAGTAACTGTTATTTACACAGAACCTAAAAGTATACTAGGCATTTTACAAAGGATTTAAAGATTGCGTAATGTGGCTGGAATTTTGTTGTTCAGGCTTGCATTTATAACCTTGTTTATAAAATTGACCATGTGTTGTTTTTACGTTGAACCAGACTGAAAAGGATACCTACAAATATGTATCATTTGAATTTGAAAAGTGTCTTAAAATTATTTTAAATTGTATATTGCCCTCACAACAATACTGAGGTTGGCTATTATTACTTCAGTGTTGCTAGTTGTAAACTTAAGATTGGGAAACACGAAACAGTGACTTGCTTAAGGCGCACAACTATAGTAGATGCAGGCCTTGAACCCAAGTCCAAATTTGTCTGCTGAACCCTCACACTTCAAGGGAATAATCTATTCAACATTAGGCACATCTAACTTCAGTGGGAGAAATTTAAGAATGTTTAACTTTCCTATTGAAATAAATTTGGCTTAAAATGTGATTTAAAATGATTGCCACAAATGCTTAGATAAGTGGGAGTGCTTTTTTATAAGAGCATAGGATAGGTAAGGAGACACGCAATGCATTCATGTAATCTTAATGTATGTATTAACCAAGGGCTGGAGAAAAAAAGGTTAAAGTGTGAGCCACTAAAAAACACACACACACCATCTGGCTATAATGGAACCAGTATTTCACCCTAATAAAGTTTCCTCTAGTTGTCACTGGTTAAAATTCGTATGAATATTTTTAAAACTCCAATATATGTGTAAGAATAGACTACTGAGGTTATGAAAGTGTTTTATTAGTGATCCATTCAGAGCCCATATTTATACATAGTATAAAATGAGTGAATAAGTGGTTAGATTATGCATTACAAGGATAGTGTATTGTTTAGTGGTTAGACCACAGGTCTGAGAGTCAGGAGGAGTTCTGAATATTATTCACAGCTTTACCACTGACTCATTGTGTGAACTTAAGGCAGGTAACAACCCTTTCCATACCTTGATTTATAAATGTATGGGAAGATAGCTCTATACTGTTCGGATCCTTTGGGAAAGACCATACATAAACTAGGAACAGTATTACAAGAGAATATACACTTGTTGCTTTAAAAACTTTTAAATTGCTTGTATTAAGCAAATAAGGGCCTTACTGCTTGGATTAATGCTAAACAACAAAATTAAGCCGGAAAAGGCATTGCAGTCTTGAGGGGTTGCAGAATGCCCTTCTTCCCTGCCTGCCCTAGAAGAAAAGTCAGTTTAGCAGTATTACCACTGTAACCACAAATGCTAACAGGCTCTGTGGTGTGTGAATCTTTAGGGGGAATCATGAGTAAAGTTTTGCAACGCTGTGGATAGAGCTGGTGTGTGGGGATGACGCCAGTGCTTCTAAACTAGTAACAACCCCTTCTTTGCTTTCATCAGTTCTGTGGAAAGTAATTTCAATTCAGAGTTTGAATGCACAAACAAGTAACTTTTCTGGAGTGTTAACCCACCCAGTAGTCTTTATTTCTGAACGCACGCAGTAGCAGGTAATTTGTGTTAAACAACCGATTGGCATGCTAGCCCCTGGGCGTGTTCCTAAGAGGAACCAGAGAAGGCAAATAAACAACCAGCCACTCGCAAATGTGTTTTGTCCCAGGCGTTTTCTGGAAACCAACTATGAGAGCGCCCCCACCGCCCCCTTGTCTTTCTTTCCTCCAGAGCCTTCTAAAGTGAGCGGGTGGGGGGCGCGGCGCAGTGCCGATCTCCTTTTGAACGGGGAGGCTTTCCCCCGCATCTAGACAACAAAAACAAGAGAGAGGAGAGAGCGCCCTTAGATGGTGGACATGTCTCTTTCCTTGCACACATGGGATTGTCCTTCTGTTGAACTTTCACCTCTCGAACTCGCCTCCTTTCATTGGGTAAAGTGCAGGGGTGAGGGGGGAGGAGAAGGAGGAAAGAGAGAGAGAGAGAGAGAGAAAACAAGAGGAAGCCGGCACTTGGCTTGCAAAGCACTTGCACTTTTGAATTGCTTCCCTCCCATTCTCATCTCTGTGTAGCCTTTTGGGTTTTTTGTTTCGGTGGAGCGAGTAGAGATTTCCTTCCAAGAAACCGAAAACAATCCAACAAAGCAAGCCGAAGCCCTCCTAATTCAGATCGCCGCACATCTCTCCTTACCTTGCCCCCCACCCCGTTTGCTCTTCCCCGGGCTGTCTCCGCTTCCTCTTCTCCTTCTAGTTTTTTTTGGCTTCCCTACTCTCTTTCCCAATCTCCTCTCTTCCCCACCCGCAGATTTCCACCATCCCTGTTTGCTGCACTCCCTTCTGTCTCTTTTGCCTCCTGTTCCCCCCATCTCTCCCTCATTCTTTTCCCCGTCTCTTTTTCCCCCCCAACTGCGATGTATCTCCCCCCCCCTTTTTTTTGCACTGAGCCTTGTTTACCCAGCAGGTGGATGTGACGTCAGGGACTCATAACAGCAAAAAATAACAAAATCTCCCTCCGCGGGGTGTTATTTTTCCTCGCCCTCCTTTTTAAAAAGCTATTTTTAAAAAACAACAACAACTCCAAAGTGGTTATAACAGATCAGGCGCTCCGAGCAGAGCCGCGAGCAGCTAGCACGACGTGTGGGGGCGACTGGGGGGGACGACGAGTGGTGGAGGAAGACTATCCTTCTCTCCCTCCCTCCCTCGATTGCTGCTGCTGCTGCTACTGGGTTGCTTTGCTTTGCCTGATTGCTGCTGCTGCTGCTCTGCTCTCCCCCATTTGGAAAGCTAGTTCCCGACTCGAGCGGAGGGCTCTATTGTTATTTATTGTGTGGCTGTGTTGCACGCTGTGCCTGCTGCATGGGGCTGGCTGGCTGGCTAGAAAGGGAGAGAGAGAGGGAGAGGGAGGGAGTGAAGTGAGTGAGGAAAGGGAGGGACGGACAGACAGACAGACTCACTCACTCACCCGCCCGCAGTGGGGGGAGCCCCTTAGCTGGCACCACCAGGCCGTTTCCAGCGGGTGAGTTTGCCATTTCGCGTTTTCTCATCCACTTTTAAGTCTCCTGTTTGTTTCGAACCTCCCCGCCCCCCTCACGTCCTCTCTTCAATACCCCCTCCCCGGTTCTAACCCCCCCCCCGCCTTTCCACGTGCCTCGGCATCCTCCCCCTCTTCTTCCTCCCTCCCCCCATGCGCCCTGGCTATTTGCATAAAACACCTCCGACGCAATGGGAAGAAGCTACGGCTCCTTCACCTCTGAGGCGCTTCTTTTTTTTCTTTATGTCCCACATGGGCACCTCATTCTTCCACCTCCACCTCCCCCCCCCCCGCTCCCTTCGCTTTTCCACGCGCTGGACGTTGCACACATGACTGCAGCAAGTTGGGAGCAGCCTCGACTCTTTGCCCCTGTGTGTGTGTATATATGTATGTGTGTGTTTATATGTGTGTGAGCGCGCGCGCGCGCGCGCGTGTAGAAAGTCCCTCGGGCGGGAAAAGGGAGGGGGGGAATGTTTGGAGACGGGCAGGATTTGCTGGTGGGGCGTGTGCGCTTCCCTTGGTAACTTGGGGCACTTTGTGGTGAGGAAAAGGAGGCGGGGGGAGAACTTTTCGTCCACTTGAACAAACTTTTGCCCCATGTGCTTCTGCCTTCTCTCTTCTGCTTTCGTACAGTGAACACCCATGAATAGGCCTTTGCGACTCACACCTTTACACACGTTCACTGAACTTGAACTCGCCGGTTTTCTCTCTCTCTCTCTGTCACACACACACACACACACGGATTACAATTTCATGCGCTTCTGTGGTTTTGTTCTGCCACCAAATTTCGGCTTCCACACCCGCACCCCGTGGGTTTATATATGTATGAGTGTGGTAGCCTCAGAGGACACGTTGCCATTCGTGCTCTCCGGTACTAGTGATGCACACTAAGCGGTGCGACGATAATACACGAGTCAGACTGACCTACTGGCAATGCCCCCTTGTCCCCTGCCAAAGATAACATCACATTTCCTCAGTCTCATAAAGACACATTCAGAAGAGGAACAGACACACTCATGCACACAGGTGACAAACGCGACACTCACCACAATCGCCCTGTTAGACAACACAGCCCTGCACTTCAGTGATAGGTAATTCCACACGCGCAGTTTGGGTCGAGGCACGCAGAGACGGAAACACACGTGGAGGTAACCTCAGGTTCACAGAAAGAAAAGCCACAGCTACACACGCGCGCACAATACGCAGGGGCCGTAAGCGGCCGCCTCCCCACCCGAACCCCTTCTTGCCCACGGTGCCAGCCATAAAAGAGAACAACTTCCCGCTGCGCAAAGTCGCGCGCCCTTCCTCTTGTCCCGCACGCAAGTGGCGATCGCCGCACACTCCACAAAGGCACGCTGGAGGGAGCCCCAGACGAGCAATTTCCCAGGCGCTCGGCAAGATCCATCCACAACTACTGACAGACACAGTCCCACACACAACCGGCACCACTTACCTTGTCTCTTCCCCTCCACCCCGGTGTCAATCAGAGTCTCACACAAACACAATCGTACACCACCATCCTTTGCCCGGTGCCTGCTCTAAACTTCCCCGGTCTGACTGCACACCTCGGTTGCCGGTGCTGGTTTGCTGCTGCGCCTCCGGTGGCTGCAGCAGCAGGGCGAGCCTTCGCAGCCGGGACAAGTTTGGAAAAGTTGGAGCGCGCGCTGCAACTCTAGCTGCAACCGCTCTCCCAGCGTCGCCCCCCCCCCCAGGGCTCTTTTGCCTTCTGGATCTCCCCTCCCAATCTACCCGGTGACCCCACCGCCTGTTGTTTAGGCTTGCTGTGCCGGGTACCCCTGAAGTGACTTGGCGGCGGCGAGAACAATCCCCCGCCCCACTTCGATCTTTTTCTTCTCCTGCGTTGAGAGGTGGGAGCGCATCTTTCTTCCTCAGCCTGCAGCCAGCGGCCGGTTCCCCGCCTTGCGCGCCTCACTCGCTGCCGCCTTCTGACCTGGAGTATCTCTGAATACACATGTGCAACTTCACACACCCAGCCTGCCATAATTTGCCCCTGGTGCATTATCTCTGCAAAAAGAGCAGATCCCAGCTGAGCAGGGAGGAGGGTTGAGTAAGTGTGCGTGTGCGCGCGCGTGTGTGTCTTGAGTATCTTAGATCTTGTTACTAGATCTGATTTCCTGATTCCCTTTCTTGGAAGTGCTTTCCAAGGTTTTCTCTCCCCCCCCCCCCATCTATCCCTTAGACACAACCGCACATTTTTTTCCCTCCCTCTTCCAGTTCTTAGCCTCCCCCACCTCTTAACCAAAACCTGTTTTGTGGAGACTTGTTGAAAGTACCCTTGGTTTCTTCTCGACTATAGAGCCCAAAGTTTTGCCTCCGGAGAGCACAGGAGCAACAGCAGGCTTTTGCTTAGGAGCTGCGTACTGAGGGTGGCGATCACACAGTTGCAGAGCTTTTTCTACTGGTAAGTATAGGAGAACCAGCGGAGGCTTTAAGAAATTCCTACTCAAGCAAAATCCCCAGTATACAAAAGCCACTGAATATCATTGGTAAAAGAGATACAAACCTCCAGTTTGCCAAATCCGTAGGCTCAATTTTTTCCTCCCAAGTGAGTGAAAATGAGAGGAGGGAGGGCAAAGAGGCATAAAAATATAGTTTATCCTTGCTTTTGAGCTAAGAAAACCAGAGTTCAGGAGTTTATCAAATAATATAAGTGCTGTCATAAAATATGATGACATTTCTCTCCCCACCCCAAATCTTATCCCACTCCATTTGATAACTAATTCCAAGTCATTGTGTTCAAATGTCGTTGCTGGGCTGATTATGAAGTGTATTGATTTTGCATTGTCTTCATATGACATGGTTTATTTTCCCCCCCATTTGGTGCAAGAGGGTGTAGAAAGACCAAAATCACAGGCATAACTTTGGAAGGCAGTGGCCCAGCTTATGCTGATTTCAGTCTGGGTGGGAGTATTGCCATCCCATCCCAAAAATGACCACTGGAAAATCTGTTGGTTCTGTTTTTAAAAATGAAACAAAACATTCCCGGCTCTTTATGGTTGCTTCTGAATACCAAATCCTGGGAGAATGAGAGCTTGACTTGTGCTCTTAGAAGTTTAGGGTTTCATTTTTGGTCACTGTTATGAGAATGAGTAATGTGAACAATATTTGCATAGCATATGTATGTCTGTTACATATTTCTGAGTCTTTGGGTGCTGAGTGATAACAAAAAAAAATCAAAGCTGCATACATTTTATTTACAGTTTACTCTGCAACTATAATTTCAAATGTACTTTGTTTATCTGACTTTACAAAGCATCAGCAGACCTAATTACATTTCTGTACCATTGCAAATAACTGTAAGGTATGATGTTCATGCTATTTGTTTAGGGTATTTGCTTTTACTTTAATTGTAAAATGCAAAAGAAAAAGAAAAGGAAACCTTTCAAAATACTTTGTGTTTGTAATTTTTATGAATCAAAGTAGGCAAGTCTCTTCCAAGCCCAAAAAGGTCAGGGTTTTTTCCCCTTCCAAATACGCAGTAGTTCTGTAAAGAGCAAAGGAATTTTGAGGAAGGATTGTTGCTCTTTGACATTAAATAAGAGGACAGTAAAGAAATTTGGACTGTTTAGAAATAATGTAGAATTCAACCTCTCTTCTTTTCTTTTTTTTTTAACCTTCGCAATATGCAGAATGAAAGAAAGGGAAACTTTCCACTAACTGTTGTTCAAAATGTGTCAGCTAGAATCTCATTGCAAAAAGGTATTTCAGCTTTCACATCTTGCATTGGCAGCATTCTTTCCCCTCAGTCTTTGGATTAGTCATTGTATAAGGGGGGGGGGGAGAGAAATCACTTAAAAAAAAAAAGTAAACAATCTCCAACAAGTGAACCTTGACAACCCAGATTAAGGAAGGCACTGTAGAGATCAAACAAAGCTGCTGCTGGGCGGTTGTTAAGAGCTGCTTCACTGAAAGATCTAGACTGTTCGATCAGGCAGCAAGACTTCTATGTTCTCTTATGCAGAAATGGACCATTACAACTGATCTGCATTGCGAAACTTAAGGATAACTTGGGAGGAAAACCAATCTGTACTGTTTCAGTCCATGTTTTTGACCTGATCATTATTTGAGATACTAGTCAATGTAAGGAAAGGCATCCCCTGATTTGACAGAATTGTGCATTCATGCTGCATTGATGTACAACTTCCTTTTTTAAAAAAATCTATAACACCTTGCAGTGCAGAGTGGAATGCTTGAATTCCCAAGCATATGTAAAAAGGGGGAAGAAAAGATAATAAAGTTCAGCCCTTCAGTTATAGATTCTCTTGAGCTGTCAGCAAACAAAGACATTTTCGGGTTTCTGGAAGTGTTATTCTCATGTGGACTGGAACAGTTTCATTGTGATGTAGTTTTATGCCATTCTTTTCTTGGAGTTTTAGAAAATGAAAGTAATATTTTTTTCCAAAGTATAGACAATACCAGTCATCATGATCCTTAATGTTTTGAGTGATTTTTGTTTTAAACACACACGCACACACACCAAAGTTAAAATTATATTTTATTTTTAAAGAACACTAAGCATTTATGATAGTATTTATTGGTTTTGTATCATTTAAAGAGAGTACCATTAGACATAATAATGACAGCACAATCTTATACATGTTTACTCAGTAGTAAATTTCACTATGTTCAATGTGGCTTCACTGTCTATCGAGTGTGTTTAGAATTGAAGCCTTAAGCTGCAATCTTTACCCATTTACTGAGAGTAAACCTATCGAATGCAGTGGGACTTGCTCTTGGGTAGAGATGTATAGGATTGCATTGCAGTCTTGGTTAGGCTGTTTATTTTGTTTGAAATATTTTAAGATTTCTGTAGCTATGTTTATATGCTATTACTTGCAACCTAGTTACTTACCATTAATACTATTTTAACAAAGGTCATTTCAAAAAATGCAAAGTGGGGCAACTCCTGTTTGAAAGACTATAACAATCAGAAATATAGCAGGTAAATAACTATCAGTGAATAAAAAGCCAGTATCACTTAAATAGATCTTTATTTCAGATCTCAAAAGAAGCACATACACCTTTTGAAAGCTTAAGTTTCACAACCATCCAAACAACTTACTGCATTGATTGTTAGATTTTTAAATTATTATTGGTACCTTTATTATCTAATTAAGTACATGTTCATTAAACACATGTATGCTATTAAGCCATTTGTGGCAATATGTGACTTTTTTTAAAAAGCTATAAATATTTCCTCCTTCCCCTCCCCCAGCCTATTCACTAATAAGTCTAACAGTATTTCATTTCTCTGCTAGTAGGAAAATTAAACTCAGTCCCTTCTAGGATCTAATTTATACAGTCCTTTCAGAAGGAAAACGCAGCCCAGCATATAGGTGAAAAACTCTCATTTTAATTGGGTTTACATAATGTAGAAATATAATGACAGCGGGTAGTAATATAACTGTGGCCGCATCAAACATTGTTTTTTCTTTTACTGTAAGAAGCAATGGACAAAATAACAGTAAATGGATAACTTTTCCAAATGGAATACAGTTATGTGCTGATCTTATTGCGATTTGCTGCTTCTTTGAAATGGAAGTTATTGGGTGTAATCCAGATCCATTATAATCAATGGGAATTTCCACTGATTACAGTGGGAGGTGGATTGCACCCTCTGAATATTCTTTTGTAAAAATACATCAGCTGTCAGGTTGCACTGTTTAACTCAGTCACAAACCTGTGCATGCATACCTTTGTAAAGGATTTCAGCTAATGTGTTGTATATGTACAGGTATTCTGTGTATAATATAATTTCACCAAGCCTATCCAGTTATTTATAGGACACAATAGTGTTTCTGTCTGTAAAATGTTCCTGGAGATGCTCTAATAAAATTTAAATAGATTATAGGCTGACAGTATAATAGTATAAATTTTGTTTACGATTCTGTTGCTTTAAGGTACTTATACTAAAAGAAGCTCCTTTAACCCCAAGATTGAGTGGCATTAAGTGGTGAGAGTAGTCTTCTGAAGTGCTGCTACTGCCCTTTGCTCTTGTGATAATCTTAAATTACTATAACTTAATTGCAACTTCAAGACACTGGGCTGAAATTTTTTTATGCAGCTCAATAGGGCTTGGCATATATATAAGTAGGCTCCTGTGTGTGCATGGTTTTTGGGTTGTGTTTTTTTTTTTTTTTGTGGAAAGGCAATGATATTGGTGCAAGAGCTTTTCCTACCATTCAGAACGGATGTGTTTTTGTAGTTTAAATTAAACTCTACACAGCATCACCTTGAAGTCAGAGAAAGTTATGTTTCCTTCTCCTGTGCCTGCAATGGAGATTGTTGGCCCTTTAAAGAAGCACATAAGAGCATCAGGTTATATATATTTATATTAAAAGCTATACAGTAGAATCCACGTTAGTGAAGCTCAGGGTTTGTTATTTTAAAAATCTTGGTTATCCAAATTAATTCTTTACAGCTTCATGGCAATGTAAATAGCACTTTTTAGTTATCTGAACCTTTGATTATGCAAACATTCTGGAATTCTTCAGGATACCAGGGAAGAGGGAGTTCCAGAGTATATCTGCACTACATCATAGACCACAACTCCGTAAAAAGTTATCTCTTCTTTCATCTTACCTCAGATCATTTTCATTAAACTGAGCAACAACTTTTTTTTTTTTTAAAGTTTCAAGTCAAAGGAGAAAGACAGATGTTCAGTATTAAAGCTGTGTCATTAGGAAGACAATCAGTGCTACGTTATATCCTGCCTACCATGCACCTAATTCCATTTGTAGCAATAATACTGCAGGTGTATAGCATGAATAAAAACTGTTTTAGAGTTGCTTTATGGGCCAAATTTTCAAGGGCATACCTCATTTTGTTTATTTCAGGACGCCACAGCCCCATATCTATAGTGTGATATATGTCCATATCTCAAGTCACAGCAGCTTAGCTGATGTGCATAGAATGGATGCCAGGTTCCCTCATTTTTGTTAATTTGATCTGACATCCTAACTGCTTTTGGCCATATGTGCAGTTCTAATGAAGCACCAAGGCATCCAGTTTCCTGCATCTGGGACGAGGCCTTGAACCCAGGGCCTCGCATCTGCATAGCCATGTGCTGCAGCGATTCCAGTTGCGATCTGACTGGAGACATAAAAGACACTGACACTGAATTAGGCACTTCTTGGCTTAGGTTGCCATTATACTATAAATTCCTCATTTATTTTTGGTTATTGCTTTATCATGCGATGTCCAATAATATGTAATGTGTTACATAGTAGGAATAAAAGGAATGGCTAAGTGGTGGGATCCAGTATGTAGATTTTTAAAGCAGAGGATTATTGAAGCATATTTGCAGCAAGTTGTACAGACCCAGATCTAGACAAGAAGTTAAGCTTGGAAGCAGTTCTAAGCATGTGAGTAGTCCTGTCAACTTTAGGCAGGTTATCAGTTTAGTTGTACTGCTTGATTGGACTGGTAGTGAAGTTAAATAGTGGTATACATTGTTGAATGGTTTTCATGGGGTATAGGAGAAAATGATCGAGGCTTTAAATTTTTTTTAAAGCCCCTGCTGAAAACAGCAATATGAAAACACTGGAAGCTGTTACCTGAAACTATAGTTAGTTGGATTAGTAACTCCAGCGACAAATGAGAGGATTTTTCAAGGTATTCTGTACAGAATTTTTTAAAAAACTGAGAGATTGGAATTAAGGAAACAAATAACATGAAGCCTACATTAATTTTATTCAGTTTTCATATTTATTCAGTTCACATAGAAAGATCTTTCTGGCTCAAGTCTCTAGAACACTAGCAAAGCACAGTACAAGAAATAGTATTAATCACGTGTACTTTCACATTCCACACCCCACATGTCCACAATTACATGCTAATTACATGTAACTAAAATACAGATATTAGCCATGGCGTTCCAACTGATAATGAGAGGTAAACTCTTAGCAATATGCAGTATTATGTATGTGGGGTGTTTGTATATTATGTGCACTCAGAATAGTCTGCTTATCGCTCAGCCATGGATTATCTAATTAATTCCTAAAAGTGAAAATGATTTTCAGTTTGAAATGTTAAACAAGAAGAGTTGTAGCAGAACTATCTTCACCTGTTCTTTCTTTTTTTAAGTCTCTAATACCTGGGTCATTCTAAGTTGTTATTCTCTACTACCAGTCTTTCTGTACTGTTTAAAAATATCTCAATTTAGTGCCTTGAAATTGTAATTAAGTTGTAGTAATTTAAGATTATTGCAAGAGTGTAAAGGGCAGCAGACGCTCTTTAGAAGTCTCATCTCAATGTTAAATACTACTCAGTCATAGGGTTAAAACAGTTTCTTCAGTGTAAGTACTTAAAGGAGCTGAATCGTAAACAAAATTTATACTATATTCTGACAACTAATAATCTATTTAAATTGCATTAAAGTATGTACGTTAAATTTAATTAAAGGCAGAAGTAAGATTGAGCACTGTAAATATCTTGACAGTTCTTTTAAAATGGAATTCATATCATGAAATATTTACATTATGTCTTTTACGTTGAAATATATCTAGGAATTTTCTAACTGTAGGTTTTCTCCAAGACAGCCACTCAGTAGAACAATTTTCAAAGGAACACTAACACATGCAAAAACAATTCTCAAGTGTATTGTTTACTTTTAATAATTTGCTTTGGAACAATGGTAGTCATTGTTATGATTATTCTAGTGCTTATTTCCTCAATATATTCTAGCTTTACGGTTATTCTCGATTCCATTGTAAACCTTGAAAGTGACCACACAATGTCTTGGATATGTAGTGGGAAATATACGTATGTGAGATTCTTGGAAGCTGAATTTCTTAAGTCAGCTTTTTTTCCAGTCATTTGTTCTAACAGGAACATAGCAGACTGTTCACACTGCTCTTTTCAGATACGTAGACTTTAAAACATAAAATTATAAAGTTCATTTCATGAAAATTGTGGCTTATAATGTGTATATGTTCAACAGGCCTGATTCTGGAATATTGCAAGAGTAACTACACTGAGTTATTCACAGTGTTGCACAGGTGTGAGGGAGAGACAAGCCACCCCGTCTATGTATCTCTATCCTTTGCTATATGGTATTATCACTGATGTATTCTAAACTCATTTAGCAATGAGGAAATGGGAGATGTTTGTCATCACAATCTCAAATGTACCTGTGTGCACTCATAGGGACTTCCTTTTATAAAAGTGAAAATTGCATCACGATTCTACCCAAAAGCATGAGGGCCTTCCCAAAAGAACTTTAGGATCCCACAAAGGGCCTGCTGGGAGTATGTTAAGGCTGCTTCCTATGTTACACAGAAGTAAGGCAACAAGTGCAAGTGACTTGCAATTAGAATATCAGTTTCTGCCATACTTATTTGGACTATTAGATTCTAACCCAATATTGTCTACTCTGACTGGCGGTACTTTCAGACACAGGTTTTTCCTGGCCATGCTATCCTAGTTTAAACTGGAGATGCCAGTTATTGAAACTTGAGCTGTACAAGTGTAAAACATGTCATACTGCTGAGCTAGGGCCCCTTTCTACTTTTTGCTAGTATGAACTGGCCCATCTACAAAATAATTGAGGAAATTGATGGTCTTTACATCTTTGTAGGGAATGCACTTTGCATGTTCTTTCCATTGCATTCCATAGCATTATGTTGAGAAATTGGCATTGCAAGGTCCAAATAGTAGGATCTACTGGAAAGAGCTCAAACATGAAAGGAACATAGATGCAGAGTTTCAGCAGCGTTAATAGTCTGTATTGAGGGAGTGGCAAAAGTATGCCCAGAGCTAAAGTAGTGAGCATTTCCGATGGTCAGACACATAATCCAGGTAAGCCACAATACTAGAATTTAATTGTACTTTTGGCCTGATTTAGATGAACAGCTAATCATGTGATAAAACTGTTTTTGGACTGCAGGTATGCATGTGTGCATTGTCGGGAGGTTGCATGGATCAATGCTTCTCTCCCCTCCCCCCTTCCATGTATGATGATAGTAAATTAGCATGTTGGGCAGGGATGGGAACCTCAGGCCTGTGAGTCAAGCCCGGCCTGCCTGGGGTCCCAATATGGCTCTCCACAGGGTTCCACAGATGGCTACTGGGGGGGGGGGAGAAAGTATTAGTTGGCCCCTCTCCTTACAAGTTATTTCTTGGTTTTAGCTATGCTTCCCAATAATACTTGTTGCCAGCAATTAAGGTCAAATATCTTTACTTGGGGCTCTGTGGTACACTATCCATCTACCGGTAAGTTGTCTCCCTCTCCTGTATTTTACCAAATGAACCCATTCATTTAATTGGTAGATTAAGCATATTAGCACGTCAGTAAATGAAAGTAGTCAGACTTCCTAAGGCATCTTTGGAAAGCCTCTGTGGTTTTATGTGACCGGACGCACACTATTAGATTTAGATAGCAAGGCCAATGATGTTCATGCGTTTTAAGAGAGACATAAATGGAGAGAACGCAGCTGTAAGTAGAATGTCATGTCTCTATTAAAAAAAATGGTGATAAACGAAGATAAAATAGTATCAGGGACCAGTTAAATGTCCAGATCCTCAGAAAAACAAATAAAGAAAATCTGCTTACGTGAGGGTGCGTGGGAGGAGTAGGTTTTTTTTGTTTTTTTTTTAAATCAACTTGGGCTGGTTTTTCTGTGTCCTGACATGAACTAAAAAGGTTGTGTGAAATTTGGGGTGCTTCCAGATGGACAGGTCCTAGCCTTTCTGCGGCTATTCCGTCTTTCCTTCCTTAACGGATTTTTCACAGTAAGAAAAAGGACGGAAGAAGTGGCAGGGGAATCTGGAAGGATTACAAATAGATGATGACATTGTCGACCGACTTGACCCCCTGTAAAATTCCATGGATGAGGCAAGGTGGTTGCACATTAAAAGCCTCTTCTGGAAGCACCCTTCACCACTGTTGCTTGGCGCGTGGTGAAGAGCTCAGCCCAAATTGGCTGTTTGCATTCAATCAGTGCAAACAGAGCTGTGGTTGTGAACAAGTGCAAAGAGCCAATCTATGCTGAGTTCAAAGTGTGCTGGACAGCAGAGGTTGTATTTTGTATTGCTGAAGAGAAGAGCTGGCATTCATTTTAAAAAGTGGCTTACATCTTCAGCTGAAAGGGCTGCTAAGGCAAGAAGAGCACCTGATTTTTGGCTCTGTGCAGAGTTTGATTTTATGTATGTGTGGCCCTTATCCAAATCCTAGTCTACATGTGGAAAAGCATTAGTACAAAAAAGTGTATCTTAAATTTTAAAAGAGAGGCACTCCACTCTCAAAAATATTCAGTGTTCCTTGGCTATGTGATCATTCCTGAAGGAAAACGTCACATTTTCATCGAATGCTTGTTTGTAAATGTTCGATAGAATTTAAATTTGACTGTAGTGCTGGGTACCTCTGTGTTTCTGATCTCAATCTTGTGTATGTCTGGAATGTAGCTCTCTTAACTTAAAACAACAGCAGCAAAAATATTTCTGTTAAGAGGTCTTCAGTAAAGGCTGACACACACACACACACACCTTATTAAAAAGTGGGGAAATGTAGAAGACAAGATATATTCTTGCCACTATATCTTCCATGTAACCCTGAAAATCACAATGTAGATGTGAAATCCCTACTGTGTTGTTTTTGAAAGGACATTAAGCAATCAACTGCTATTTCTTTAGGAATTAATGCCATATTTATATATGGCATTAATTTTTATATTTAATGCCATATTTATATATGGCAGTAAAACAACTGCAGCCTGTTGTACAGTATTGTTAAGCCTAATTGCTTGGATTTAAGCTGACTTTCTTCAACAGATGACAGTACAGTGAATACTCTACACCAGTGATGGCGAACCTTTTTGAGCCCAAGTGCCCAAACGGCAACACAAAACCAACTTATTTATTTCAAAGTGCCAACACTGCAATTAAACCTGAATACCGAGGTTTTAGTTTTAGAAAAACAACTCATACAGTTGTCCGAACTAATTAACATCTTTTGTCTTAAAAGAAAAACACAATAGCAGAGCTTTCAATGATACAAACAGTTTTTTGTTGGAAAAAAAATCAACACAAAAAATTATTATAGTACTACATTGTACACATAGCCTGAAGGGAATTTATACAAACTTTTTAAATAATTAGGCACATGTATTTTTGGATAAGGGATTCTCAACTTGTAATATGATTTTATGCCAGACTGAAATTGTATGGGGCAAACTTTACTCCGGGTCCTTTCCCTGCTTCTACAGGGGTCAGATTAGTAAAAGTAAAAGTCAACCTGTACTAGGATGAGCAAGATAAACAAGAAAACTAAATGTGCTTAACACATTTTAAACACTTTATGTCTTGGACTGCAAACACTGCATTAGGTAAAAGTTTGCATTGGGCATGCTTTTGCACAATTAATGTGATTTTTGCTATTGCATGCATGCTGATAATTTGTCAAACCTTGGCTCATACTCCGTTAGTTTGAGAGCAACACATGCAGCACTCAGGTCAACTGTTAGGGCTTTACATCCAAGACATGCTGTGTGCATCATTCTTCAAAATCTTTTAAATGTGATAACAATGTAGAAAAGAATTCTGTAACAGGAATTCTAGAATAAAACCATTCTGTTCCACACTGTGAGAAAGAACAAGATCATTAGTGTTTGCAGAAGGGGACAGTCTTTTCGCGATCTGGTGACCAATGGCTCGAGTGCCCAAGAGAGGTCCCTGCGTGCCAGCTGTGGCACCCGTGCCATAGGTTTGCCATCACTGCTCTACACTCACCTGGAAGTAAATTCCATTGATTGCAGTACAGTCTACTTCCAGGTAGGTGAGTTTGGGATCAAAACAGTATACAGCCCTAGAGCATATGTACAAGGAAGTGAGTCCCATTAAATGCAGTTGGACTTGCTTCTGAGTAATTTTTTTTAAAAAATTATTCATTATATTTATACCCCACCTTTTTTCCTACAAGGAACCCAAGGCGGCTTACATAATCCTCCTCCTCCTCTCCATTTTATGCTTACAACAACCTTGCAAAGTAGGTTAGGCTGAGAGTCAGTGACTGGCCCAAAGTCACCCAGTGAGTTTCATGGCCGAGCGGGGACTAGAATCCAGGTCTCCCGAGTCCCAGTCCAACACTCTCACCACTACACCACACTGGCTCTCATGCTTAGAATCAGCTGCAGATGACCTTAAACTTCAATTTGATACACTGAACCCTTAGACACTGCATGTCTAAATAGACATGCATAAGATTGTCCTGTAAATCTTAGCTAGACTTGAACTGTTTGGGTGAATGTACAGGTAAAAGTCAATCAAGATACGCTGATTCAACTTCCGGTTTGGCTCCATCATTGGCTAATTGCCTTACTTGGTAATCTGTGATAACTGATAGCTGCAGTGAATTTATAAATCACATATGGTGAAAATATGTTAGGTTTTATAGGTGTGTTTTTTCATATAGAATGTTGGTACCAATTGCAGTGTAAGCAATGTGATATTCTGCTAAAAATTCTAAAAATTCTCCTAATCATAGATTTGTCTTTTAGGCCTCTCAGATTTGGTTTTGTAAACCTTATTTTATCAATGTGCTTTGTATTATGAAATCAAGCTTTATGTTGTGACCCTATGAGTTGCTGCACCTCAAAGGCAGTTCCTAGAATGTCATGTTGTGACCACTGCAGTAGCATCACAACTTGCAGTGGGGCAGCAGGATGTTGTACCAATGCATACACTACACACCAGATAAAGTGGAACCAGTGTTATTCACGTCCATTATATAGTGGTGAAGGAGGCAAGTCATCCTATGAACTTCCTTGGGGCCAGCAGTGTAGCAGCATGACAGATTGTGTCTATGGAAGCAAATAATGTACTCAGTAGGGCCAACTTCTAGCCAAGAGTATTCTTTTCTGAAATCACTGACCTGGTTTGCACGCAGCTAACAACCCGTGGTTAACTAACAGTGGATAGTTTGGGAGAGTGCGGGACCAATGGAGTGTGCTGGCTCCTCACTGCTTCCGGTGTGCTAAAGAACCCAGGCATGATCCTACCTCCTTCACCCTGTCTCCCTGTCCCTGGGTGGTTCTCCATGACATGCGAACATGGAACTCTGGTGGTTGAGGGAGAAACTCTGGATTGTTCTTGGGTTAAAATGCGGGGTTGTTTCTCACTCAACAACCCAGAGTTCCAGTTTTGCACATCACGGAAAGCAATACAAGGATGGGGTGTCCCTGATTCTTTAGCACATTGGAAGTGGGCAAGTGGTCGGGAGCCAATACGCTCCCCAAAACCCATGGTTTGGTAACTGTGGGTTCACTGTGTGCAAACTGGCTCAATGAGTGTGTGGCATAGTATTTCATGGAAGGAAGAGTTGCTTACAGAGGTACTAGGTGCTGAGCTTCAGTTTCATGGAATGGATCAAGGCATGTAATAGATCAAGACAGTGACAAGCAAGCAGAACTGCCTGTTTGTCACTGTCTTCTCAACGCCACACCCCTGTAGAGCATGGGTCTCAGACCCCTCCTTTGCGGATAGATTATAATTTGGAAAACATCCACAGTCATTAAGGAACAGTAATGTTCTTTTATTAATTCTGTACTCCCATGAGACAACACTTCAGGCAAAACTAGAAGGCATGTAGATACACCTTCCTATGGTCAGTGAGCGTGTGAAGGAGGTAGGATCATGCCTGCTGGCTACACGCCTGATGTGCCAACTGGACATGTTTCCGTGGTGGCCATGTGTTTGGCATTAATGCGAATAGGCCTATATGCATATAAATGTAGTTAATCAGTTCCTACTTGTGTGGCAGAGACCTATGTTGGGGGCATAGTCAGCTGGCTTGTTGGCATTGTGGAGTGTGTGTTTGCTTAAAGCCTGTTGGGTTGACCCCCTCCCCCATGATAGACCAATTCAAATTAATCAAGACTGTCAACATTCATTACTGTATTGATATAAGTAGTTAAGTGCATGGGTTTGTACTGAATGATGAGTTTCTAGTTACACTGAAAACATGAATGTAAACTACATTTTTTAATAGCATACTTATTTGGGAATAAATCCCATTAAAATTAGTGGAACTTGTTGCTTAGTAAACATTTAATAGCATCAGGATGTTAATCATCACAGTACAAGATGCTGAATTTTACATTACGACAATGGAAAGTGAAATTTGGTCCATAATGTAATCTATCTGAAACTTGATGTGGCATAGTATTTCCTGGAAGTAAGAGGAGCTTACAGAGGTACTAGTATTGAACTAGAAGTATCACAGTATACCAGCTTTGAGTGGAGTTTGCAGAATTTAAACAGAGACATTTCTGGCGACATGAATGTATAACGTATATTAGAAAATAATAAAATCAATACTCATATAATTTTGATAACATAACAATTATTTCAAACAGACCTTATTTTAAATCTAAATCTAGCGGCTATGTCTTTTTTTCATTTTTACTCTAAAGTAGGTACAGGGCCCCCAGTCTGGATCTTAACACCTCCCCCCGGACCGTAAAACTAGGGTTCCAATCCAGATTGGGCCCCCTGTGCCTACTCTACAGGAAAAATTTAAACAATATGCATTATTGTTATTTATTTCACTTCTATACCGCCCAATAGGTGAAGCTCTCTGGGTGGTTCACAGAAATTGTGGCTGCTAGATATGTATTTAAAGTAATGTCTCTTTTGGCCCTCTGTTGCTATTAAGTCAAGTTCCTTATGGGCAAAATGAAAGTCTTTCACACGGGCCCAGTTGTCACGTAATGACAATTCCTGTCTTGTTTAACCCATTAATTGTTTTCCACATGCTTGTCACTTCTACTTTCAATCTACAACCTAGGAACACCCTGTTCCAGGCTTGTTATTACAACAGCCGATCCTAGAACTCTGGGTTGTTTTGGGGTTAAACAACTTAGAGTTAACCCAAGATAGTTAACTATCTCCCATAGTTTGTTGTTGGGTAAACTTGGGGTTTTTCAACTCATGAACAACCCAGAGTCCTAGGTTCGGACATCACAACAACAGCCCAAGAATGGGGTGTTCCTGGGTTGTTGCTTGAAAGCAGAAGCAATGAGTGTGTGGGAATCAATGCACTCGCTTGCTGATGCTCAGCCCTGACAGTTCCCGGGTTAAACAAGCCATGCATTTTCTTGCATGAGAACTGGGTCAGTGGGTTGGATCCAATGCTGGCCATCCACCAGCAGAATGGAAACCACTGGTGGAGTGGATTTCTCCTTTTCCCTACAGCCCCCCCCCCCATATCTTCTCTGCAGGGCCAAGGGACCCTGCAGAGCAGATTTGGAGGCTCACTGAGGGCGCAGGGGGTAAGAACAAGGGGAAGTCCTGCTGTGTGAGTGGAAGTCCACTGGCACAATGTTTGATTTAACCTAGTGTGTTTTTGGAATAATTATAGAATTTTTAACTCTCTTAGTTTTGGAGTTATATTTGAAATCTTGAGTATGTTTTTGAAACATTGTGTTGAACATTTAGAAGGTAAAACATTTGTGTTTAAAAATACCCTTAGCCATAATATTTTGCACAGAAAACAATAAAATGAATTATGAGGAATGAAATATGCATATTGTTGTGTAATACACTTGTGTGTGGATATGAGAATCAGTGGTATAAGTAGCAGTTATTTTCTCCCAAAAAGCTGATCTCTTAAAATAAAATCCTTTTGATTTAGTAGGGGATTTTTTGTTTTGCATGGGAAATGTGTCCATGTACAGTATTTGTTTTGCCTGTAAATACAATCATTATGATAGTGCACAAAATTTGCATTTCATACACCTTGAGAACGTTAGTTTAGTTTTGCATTATGCTTTAAACATATACCTAGAGTTTAAAAATGGTATGTTGGCAAATACAAGTTATTTCTTATTGATTGTATAGAAATTGAGTACAATATATTTTTTTGGAAAAGTCTGGTTGCCTGATATAATGGATTGTTGAGTTTTGCTAAGTGCTGCACATTGGCTTTGCAGAAGAGGAAGTTTGTTACCTGTGGGCATAATCTACTGGGAACCTCTTCTGTGGAAGCTCAGTTAAAATGCATAGTGAAATTCCCTTAAGCTTTGTGTGGAAGGAGTTTGCAGGGGTTCATGCTCTATACTTTTAGGGATGTTCTTGATGCCCACTAAATCTGAGGTGGAAATGTAGAATAGCTAATCTGAGCTAAATGGGGGAGAAAAAGGTAGATGTAAGTTTCAGCCACTGTTATCAAAGTTGCTGCATAAGCTGAAGTTTATGCACTGTGATAATGCTAATGACCGACAGAATCAATGATGCATGACTAGAGGAAATCAGTGGTATAATCGGAGAAACTTATCAGCCTTTTTGTCATTAAATATTAGTGATAAATAATGCACTTCATTTTGTGTAGATAGAACATATTTAATTCTGATTGTACAGATCTTCAATTTAATAAGGGTCATGGCTGAATAAAATGCTAATGTTTGGTAACTTAGAAAAAGATAAAAATGCATGTGTTTTAGCATTATTTTCAACAGCTTTTTTACCATCCAGAAATATTTGTCTTGACCAGCTGCTGAATTTTGTAAAGGTTTTTCTTTTCTTCCTTTCTTTTTTTTTCTTTTTTCACTGTTTTTCCCATTTCTTTTTTCTTCTTTGCTTTGCTCCATCAACACAACACAACACAACACAACAGTTAATCAAGCTAACAATACTAAATGCATTTGAATAGTCCCTGAATAGTTTCCAATTCTAAATATGTGCACTGGTATAATTGATGTTGTATGTAGTTGTAAAGGTGCATCCTAAAGAGATATTTGCCAGCACAACTTGTTTTAGGGTAAATCCCTGGCCAGATAAGACTTTTTGTAGATACCTTGTGTTGGAGAGAAATCCTGCTTCTGTGAATAGTACTGTAGTGAAATGCCTGTGAACTAACAATGTTATTTATTTATTTATTTATACCATTTGATGGTCACCCAGTAACTAATAAATTACTGGGTGGTCATATATTAACAACGTATACTCTAGACCAGGGCTCTCCAACCTTGGGTCCCCAGATGTTGCTGGCCTATAGCTCCCAGCATACCCAGCCAGCTTGGCTAATGGCAAAGGATTCTGGGAGCTGTAGTCCAGCAACATCTGGGGACCCAAGGTTGGAGAGCCCTGTTCTAGATTTCTTAAAACAATAGAACAACTCTTCTAATAAAACATCAAATTAAATAAATTAGGCATCAAATTAGAGTTGCACCCTCCGATCTGCAGGTCTTGTATTGGATCATAAGAGCATCTCATGAACAATTCAAGAGGCTAGCATTCAGGCTCTGTAAGAGTAAACTGTCTATAAAATCACCTTGCCGTAGAAAAATGGTTGTGTGAACCCACTGTAGGGCCACTTCTAATGCTTTTCTGTTGTTAAGAGAGATGCAGAGAACAGGCTGTGAATGTTATTTGTCTGCTGCAAATAATCAGATGCATGTTGAGGAAGATTTGTGAGATGTGTATCTCAAACTCTCTTGGCTCAATATGTATATGTTATTAAAGAAATGCACCTAAACTCCTGTTCAGCTGTTTCCATCTTACTGTGAATAGGAGAAGCTGCCCATAACTTATAAATTCTGCACTCCTTCATTTATTCTTTCTTCATATGAAGAATCTACAGGAGGTTTTTGCTTTGTGAAAAGATGAAAACAAAAATATAATTCAGATCATAGCTAAAAGAAAATGTGGTAAATTTTCAGGGTTATATTCCATATTATTTACTTAGAGGTTGGTAAATAATTGGATTTTATCAGGAATGATCAGTTGTAAGTAGGGTATTCAACACATGAATTGTTATGCAGTTCTTTAATGTACAGCACTATAGAAGAAAGAAAAATTGCTGCATGGAAAAACTCAGATTTGTGTATATATCAGAAAATAATCAGTAGTTTTGTTTATACATTAGCTAATATGCAAAGGCAAAATTTGAGATTTACAGTGGGTTCATTTCTGTTATGAATTGAGCACATGTGAAGTTTGTGTGGTAGAGAGAGTCAAACCTAATTTAACAACTTCTGTTCTATTTCCTTTATCAGTTTTATCAGTTCCGATTTGCTTTGCTGCTGATATTCTGACTGTGTGCCGCAGCTGGGTGAATATTTCCACATGCCGAAATGTGTGAGTTTTTACATGTAGCAGGTAAAGGTTTCCACTGCTAAAGCTATCCATGTATGAACTCAAAATCTGATCTCAAGCCTACAGAGTAGAAGTTAAATCCTGGTAGCAGATCTTTCCATTGGAGAGAGCAGTATATGCATGTGCAATAGAAAGTATATAAAATGCCTATGTTCAGTCTAGGTAATTGAACTTAGTGGGACTTACTTCTGAGTAGTCATGCCTAGGATTGCACCATCAGTTTATTCGGAGAAATGATCACGGATTTTATGAGAGTTTTAATACGTGAATGTTTATGTCATGCTGGGAATGCTTGTTGAAGATCTCTGTTGGTTTTTGTTTTTTACTTACCTCTCTGCACACTAAATGCCTTCATTACATTTTTGTCCTGCCCTTCCTCCAAGGAGGGAAGCATACATCCCACCCCCTCACTCCCCCATTTGAGCCACATAACAGCTCCTGGCCCAAGGTCATGCCATGGCTGAGTGGGGATCTGAATCCAGGTTTTTCTGCTTCTAGGCCAACACACTAACCTCTATATGATATTTGCATATACTCATCCCTGCTGTGTGATTTGCTCTCAAAATTATTATTGCTGTAATAAAAGGATCTCACTTTTATTTGGAGTGAGATGACTTTTATTTTTATTTTATTTGGAGTCTCTGGTGTCAAGAGTGCTAGAATGTGAGATTGCAGGACCGGGGCCCTGGCAGTGATGAGCTCACACTGGTCTTGACATTTCACAGACTGACTAGGCCCCAAACCCTTCCAAACTATTAATGACCAGTTTCTGGTTATGAACTAGAAGGCCCACTGTATTACAGACACTGAACCCCCACATCCTGCTTATGAGAGCCCTTTGTACTAGTTTCATCCCAGGACCCTGCCTTGCAGAGCCTTTTTTCCCCCTTCTTTTTGCACTCCATGCTCAATCCCCGCAATGGTTTATTGATGTGTGTATGTGTGTTCAGGAGAGCGAAGGGTTCTGTCATTCCTACAGTATGTACAGTGTTTACTTCCAGCATACTGATAATTATAAAGGTGCACTAGGTTATAGTGTGTGGCGTAGTGGTGAGAGTGTTGGACTGGGACTCGGGAGATCCGGGTTCTAGTCCCCGCTCAGCCATGAAACTGTGTGGTCTTAGAGAGGCCTTTAGGATTCTCCACCTCAGTTTCCCAATCTTTAAAAATGCTAATAATGATCACCTACCTCACAGGGTTATCAATAAATTGAAGGTTGTGTTTAAGCACTAGATGTGATGAGTAATAGATTAGTAATGATCTTTTTTAAAATTAGCATGAAAGCCGTTTTGGGGTGTGTGTTTTTGCATAGGAGTGGTGGAGGTGGCACAGTATAATAAAACGTGTTCCTGCCATGTGTAGCTGCATACGTTGAAGGGTGTGTAATGTGCCCTTCAGGTAGGCATGATTGTAGATAACTACACAGGGTCATTTGTAATTATAACCTGTTTGTATCTAGTTATGAATTAGCTTCATGGTAATTACTTTGCGCTTTTCCTAACTTGCTTCTTTAATGAGACTTGCTTCCCTTTTCCATTCTCAGAGTGCAATTGATCCTTGTACATGTATGAGATACACTAAACACAGAGTTGGGGAGTGACAGAAAGGAAGTAGAGTCCCCTCTCACTTATTCTGTGAACAGAAGACTCCCCCCACCCCTGCAACTTTTGTGAATATGAGTAAAATGTGTATCCTCTTCCATTACTGTTACGTTTTGACTACTTCTCATCGTTACTGATAGCCTCCATTCCTAATTCTAAAACTGAGGTCGTGGTATCTTGGGAGATTGACAGGCAGTAGATAGGAGGAGGGGCAGAGAACTCTGAATTATGTGGGGAAGTGTTTTGTGTTGGCCAGTAAAATGCCTAAAGGGGTTCTAAGCACTCTTTGGCCTCACAGCCTTTAGTAGACACATCATTTACTTTTGAAATGCCTGTCAGCAGGTTGGTGCTAGTTCATCGATCCCTTCCTAGCAGCCGTCAGCAGTAGAACCAGTTCCGACTATTTTCTGTTAGGTTCTTGTCAGTCCTTCCTTCAGTAGGAAAGAGAGCCATGCCTTCCCTGCAACAAGAGGCCAAGTGTCTCCCCTTCATTGAAGGTGGGTGGGATTCCATTCAACAAAAGCTTCTGCTGCACAGTATGAACAGGTTGATTTTAGCTCCTACTGCTGTGCACGGGTGAGCATTTTAAAAGCAAAAGACTTTTTCCTACAGTAGTAAGATAAGTCCAACACTCAAGAGTGCTAGAAAGGGAGAAAAGAATTTTCTGTGTATACTTGCATTGTACAAAGGGAGAAGGCATCAGGTCCGTTCATACGCGCTATATCTAACTGGGTGGCTGTTACCTGGGGTTAAAAATGGTTGGAGGTCATACACTCATTGAAGCCAAGGAAAGAGAATTGTGTTTCTACGGATGCATGATAGGACCAGTGGAATTTTGCCGCTGAGAATACCAAAGTGCGATTCACAATATCAGTTGATAAGGCGGCAATTGTGTCTATACATATAATAAGCAGTGAAGCAGTGTCTGTACATATAATAAGCAATTCAGCAATTACTGAATTGCTTAGTTGTATGAAGTGGTTATTATTGATCTGTCTCTGTAATCACCTATATCCCAGACTACCTTCCTCCCCTTCCTCTTTGCTGTGGACTAAGATATCTACGGTACATCTTTTTATAACAGTTGGACACGAAGGTGGCTCATGATTTTTACCTCCTCCCCATTCCAAGAAACTACAGTAGTCACATTATATTGATCATATGGATCAACCATGATAAGAAACAGGGAGTGCTGGAGGTCTTCCTCTGTGTGGTGCTACTTCTCTCTACTTGTATGTTTGAGGGCAGTGAAGTGTGGAATGGCTGAATATACAAATTCTTGTAATTTCAAACACATGGAATTTGCAGAGCTCCTGGAACTGATCTTAACGGTCCGTGTATTTCTCAGGCTTATTTTTTACTATTCTGGAATCATATCTGCCCGTTTTCCTCCAAACTGATACTCTAATTTCTCAGGCGCAGTTTGTACAATACGTGAATAGAATCAAGTTTTCTTCAACTAGACAATTTGCCTCCACACCCAGAATTAAAGAGATGGCACACAGATGGTTGGATATAAACTAGAGCCACAACTTTATTTATCAAACAAAAGTTCTGGACTGATGAAAGCTGCACAGGTCTTACTAAGGTTAGCTAATAAGGGGGAGAGAACTCGGCCATGAGTCCAGAGACAGCCCACTTGCTGACCCCACCCTCTGGCCACACCTTAATGTTGAGCGGTTCTCTCCTGGGTCCCAGCCCATGAGCCCTGAGACTTTTAAGGGTGTGACCCATTCGCGCTCCTAAGGGTGCTCCTTTTTTCCACTTCCAAGTCCTAAGCCCCTAAGTGGCAGCAGGTCCTGGACCCTCTTTTGCCTTAAAGATGCAGGTGCTCACTGATCACTCATTCCCTATGCGCCCTGCTTGCACTGCTCATCCCGTTGTGACTGGGTAACCTCTTTAATGCCACCATCATCCCTAAAAGCCAATTACCCCCTCCCTAGGGATTCAGTATGGAATAGGCAAAAAACCAAACAGCTCAGGCCAATCTGGCTGTTGTGGCAAAAAATCCTACTTGGCCCCCTAGCAACCAGCATGTCCCACACTGAACCGTGCCCCAGGTGGAAGCGTGGGTGCCAACAAATAGCAAGTGTGCCAGTGACTTGGCAGGGCCAGCGTAAATAGTCAGCCCTGGGCCCTGCCCCCCCCCCCAGCCCCAATACAGAACGTTGCATGCGGCCACATGCAGGCCTGATGTGCAGGCCTCTTATCTGTGGCTGAATGCAAAGGCTGCCTTCCCCTGCTATTGCAGAGTGTGGCAGGAGAAAGAACTGGACTGAAGACTACAGGTGGGAGATCACATTTACGGTATGTATGCTTCACTGCATAGATAAACTTCCTTTGCGCAGAGAAAAATGGCATGTTAGGAAAAGTTGGGATGAAGCCAGCTAATTTTATATGTGCAGGGACTCCCCCCCCACCCCCACATGGGGAATATTGAAACATACCCCACCCCCAGCCTGAAGCGGTGCACTCCAGCAAAAGACTTGCCAGCAGATTCTTCTGGATGTGTGCAAATTGGCTCTCAAAAAGTCAGAGATGACTTCAAAAATGGCTGCCCTAATATGCAATCTGTGGCCCTCTATGGTGATTCCAACGCAGTCGCCATTGTAATCTGTTGCAGCAAAACCAACAAAAAACCACTACATCAGATACATGAACTATTATACTATTAGCAGGTTTATGTATACATGGCTGGAGAGAGAGAGAGAGAGAGAGAGAGAGAGAGAGAGAGAGAGAAATGAACAGTGAGGTCAGATGGAAATGAAATGCAAAAAATATGGTTTTGTGATAATTACATGAAAGCTTCAATGTATGCAATTATGTGCTAACACAAAAATTGATGATTGTGTTATCATAAGCTTCCTCTGTTGTGAATGATCACTGTGCTTATTTTGTATTGTTTCCATTGTTCTCTCTCTATACCTGTTTGTATATATGATCTATGAAATCTATATATCTGCCAGCTGAGGATAACACTTCATGCATCTGATGAAGTGCACTCTAGTCCTCTGTGATGACTGGCTGTTGATGCCAGATTTTGTTGCTTTAATGGCATGCACAGTTCATAATTTACTGTGCACTTTTTAAAGCAAAGCCTTAATTTCATTAATTTATGCTTTCATTGCTTTTGAAATTGGTGCAAGTGCATATTAACAGAAGGTGAACTCCAGAAGCCCTGAGGGAACTTCATTCAGATTGTGCCAGGCAGGTACAATAATGTAAGTGTTATCACCTCACTGATAATCTGGCACCCTGGGTGTTTTCACTCATGTCATAGGGATTAGAAGAGGAAAATGTCATGCATCACTTCGGCACAGATCTTAAACCATTTGTGAGAAACTGGTTAATGTCTGAAGTATATATTTCTCCTCACGCATAGCAGAATTGATTGGAGATTTATCTCTCAGCCTGATGTGCTAGTTGTCTATATGTAGAGTTTTCTTACGTAAAAGAGCACTGAAAAATGCACACCCACCAGACATGGTACTGTTCAGGGAGCTTTTGGGGGCTTCTTGGTTTAGAAAAAAGAGTTGAGGGGACATGCTAGATATTTATAGAATTATGCATGGTTTGGAGAAAGTGGATAGGGGAAAAAAGTTTTATCCCTCATAATACCTGGGGCATCCATTGAAGCTGAATGGTGGGAGATTCAGGACAGGCAAAATAAAGTACTTCTTCACACAGTGCTTAGTGAAAATTATGGAACTGGCTGCCACAAGATGTAATGACCACAACTTTGGTGACTTCAGAAGGGGATCAGACAAATTCATGGAGGGTAAGGCTATCAACGGCTACTAGTCACAGTGGCTATATACTACGTCCAGGAGCAGAGGCAGCATGCCTCTGAATAACAGTTTTTTGGGGAACCTCTGATCCATGAGCTGGATTTGGCCTGCAGGGATTCCCTGTCTGGCTGGCTAACTTTTCTCACAGGCCCCACCTAATGCTTAGTGCTAGAGAAAGCAGCCTTTCCCTAGTGCTGTGCAGGGAAAGGCAGCTCTTTCCTCTGTACACAGAGAGGCGTGGACTAATCATTCCGTGCCTCTCCACGCAGAGAAAAGAACTCAGTGACTTCCGGGGGCAAGCCTTTGGGGGAAATTGGTGGGGCTTTGGGAGGGAGGGACCCTCCTCTGACATCATCTGATCCTCCAGTGGTGTCCTAGGAGGCAGTCTGGCCCCAGAAGGCAGTACTGTTCTCCACCCCTGTGAATACGGTGTGTTCCCAAAGCATCCTAGGTGGAAATGTGGAGCTGGCTTTAAGTTTGTAGAGTTTGGTTCTGTGAACCATTTATATTGAATAATCCATAGCTTCTGGCAGAAATTAGGGAGGGAAGTCGGCAGAAAAGAAAAAGAAAAAGGATATATCCTCACTGTGGGAAAGAGGATACTGGGGTAGATAGGCTTTTGGTCTGATCCAACAGGGGTATTCATATGTTGTTAGGGAGATCACTGATCAATTTATTTTGGTGAAAATGAAACTTGTCTCTAAGATTATAAGCAAACCATAGTTTCCTGTAAAGTCTGAATTTGGGGAACTATGGTTTAAACTAAAGTTAGTGAAAACAAGCCAGGATCAAACCATGATAATAGATCCTGGCTTGTTTTCAAATCAGCTGTCTGACTTCAGATATCACAGGGATTTGTGTTTAATTTAAAAGTTTAATTTGTGTTTAATTTCCTCCATGAATGTGGAGGAAAGGGGAGTAAGAGTGTGTGAGCATAAGGTTCACCATGAGTCATTCTCATAATGGGAAACTATGGTTTCCTGTTATGTCTGCATCAAGTCTTTTGTGTCGTCTCCCAAGCTACCTTATAGAACAGTCTCTCCCATCTGTGGTCGAGAAACCATCTCATTCTCTGCCAAATACTTCTGTAAATCTGTGGGACTAGTGCTCCTTTGTGATCCCAGCATCATGCTGCTACTAGCCTCATCAAGGCCTGTCTTCTTCCTTGCCAATTTAGCTTAGATTGGAAATCCTATGGGCAGGGACTATATTGCTTCTGGGTTTTGAACACTGATTGTGCTAAATAAATACGAAGTAGTAGAAGTTGTAGTACTTATTACCATTGTTCAGAGTTGTAGTAGTAATTTTTGCCATGTGTTCCCACCGTAATAAAGGATGCCCCCTTTGAGAACCAGTGTGGTGTAGTGGTGAGAGTGTTGAACTGGGACTCGGGAGATCCGGGTTCTAGTCCCCGCTCGGCCATGAAGCTCACTGACTCTCAGCCTAACCTACCTCACAGGGTTGTTGCGAGGATAAAATGGAGAGGAGGAGGAGGATTATGTAAGCCACCTTGGGTTCTGTGCAGGAAAAAAAGGCGGGGTATAAATATAAGTAAGTAAGTAAAATAAGTAAGTAAAGCTAATAAATGCCTATGCAAGCGATTGCATTCCCACTTTTTTTCTAGCATGAAGTTCCATGCATGCATGCTACCTCCTATTCTGATAGCAGGCTTATTTTTGCATTCCAGTAAGATACTATTTTTACTTAAAATATCATTTTTTAAAAATGTGTATCTTATGCTATTATTGCTTATTTACACTAGCACTGTTTTCTTTTTTAAGAGTTGTTCAGCTGGTTTGCTAATGTTTATAATTTCATTCAATAACTAAAAAGGTATACAGCCGCTGCATGATCCTGTCTGTGCTATTTACCGTATATGATGGCTGTATTCAAGGTCAAGGTGACCCACTGCTGCAAATTGTACTAAAGGGCACTAGCCATCTTGGAGTCATTTGGAGTCCTTAGCGGGACTGTGGGCAGTGATTGACTCTTGCTTTGCCTAACCTGTTTACTTACATTGACAACACAGTGTTGTTGTTTTTTATAGCCAGGAGTGACAACTTTCTGTATTCACATTTTTATGTCTTTCTTTAAAAAACAAATCAAGTCTGAGACTTGTTTATTTCATATAGCTTTCTAATTTTATAACTTCCATATCTGTATTTAGGGGGGAAAAAACTTTGATAAGCACACAAATAAATTTGGTTTAAAAAAAAATACAGTTAGTGTTGCTTTGTTCATTGAACAAACCTATGTTTAAGCAACATTTGAGTGTTTATTATTTGTCAGATTGTGAAACAATTTGTTTTAAGAGTATGTATCTTAATTTTGATGTTGGAATATAGCCTGATTTGTTGGTGGAATATAACTAGGTTTGTAAACTTTCAGCACCTGCACTAGAATAGATGTATTTGCTTTTATTGCTAACCAGATTAGGATAACTACTCTGTTTCAAAGCAGTTCAAATCAGTCTACCCAGAGCTGGCCTGAGGCATGTTGATTCCTGAAAAGAAGGACAAGATGGTTCCCACTACCCTTTTATGAAGAAAAACTGACTAGACCAGGGGTCCTCAAACTTTTTAAACAGGGGGCCAGTTCATTGTCCCTCAGACTGTTGGGGGGGGGCGGACTATAGTTTGAAAAAAATATGAATGAATGGATCAAGTAAAAAAAAAGGACCCGGGTCCTTTTTTTTTTTTACTTGATAGGGGTGATTTTTTCCCCCCTTAAATGGAAAGTTATTTTATTTATTTATTTCATTTTTATACCGCCCAATAGCCGAAGCTCTCTGGGTGGTTTACAGCAATTAACAAGACAGTCCCTGCCCACAGGCTTACAATCTAAAAAGACACGACACACAAGGAAAAAGGAATGGGGAGGGAAGAAGAGGGAATATTAATGAATACTCCTGGCAGGGCTGGTGGTATTTACATATATAATTGCACAATTGTTTCATGCCTAACACGAATATACTTTTGTTTTTGCCATCACACAAATGAGCATACTCTGCTTCAATCCAAAGTAGCATTTTTGAAACATTAGAAATCTGACTTAGCTCATACATAAGAGGTAAAACACCACCACTAATTTTTCCATATTATGGAAAAGAATTAAAAGAATCGGCGCTTGAAGTGAAAGAGTTTTTTTAAAAGTCTGCTTCCACCGATTGGCCGCCGGGCCGGATAAAAAGGCAAGGCGGGCCGGATGTGGCCCGCGGGACTTATTTTGAAGACCCCTGGACTAGACTGTCAGTATAATCTTCCTTCAACATTGGCCATGAGACCTTCCACTGCACTTAAGGCCATCAGGCTAGCTTAAGGGGTACAGGGCATGCTGTGTGGCACACACTGCTCAGTCTGCTCCCTGCCTTTCAGCATCTGCTGCCTGAAGCAACTGTGTCATTCTGCCTAATGGTAGGGCCGGCCCTAAGTCCACCTTTGCTTCATGTCTGGCAGAAGTTTTACATACCTAGTCTGATACTGAGCCAAACTTTTATAATAATTCTCTTGGTTTGTCTGCACACATTTTCCAGGCTACTTGCCTTTTGGGCACATGGAATGGAATGGTAGAAACAGGCTGCAGTTACCCTATAGTAGATGTTCTCCTAAGGCTGAGGTATTGATTCTAGTAGCTTGGTAGTGATGGACTTCCCACTGTCTTGAGGAAAATGCAATGGTTTCCTTTGGGTATATCAACCATGGACTGGAAGAAAGATTGGTTTTCAACTGATTTCAGTGGACATTTTATCTCAGAATCCTTCCTCAATAAGCACTGCAGCACCAAACTCCAGAGTCTGCAAAGGAACACTATGCAATTTGCATAATTTCTTTAAAAGAAACCTGATGTGTTTTTCCCTTTAGAAGAAAAGCGCTTTTGAATAGAATCTTAATTGTTCCATTTGTTCAAGGTTCCCCCTCTCTTTTATTTAATCCATTTTGAGAGCTTATTTCAAGAGCTTCAAGACAAAGGCAGAAAAACAGTTAAACAAGATATAGACCTTTCTGTAGCCTCAAATTGCAACCAGAGTAAATGGATGTCCAACCCCATCCCCCTTCACTCCCACCTCCAAGTAATTACAACTTCAGCACAAAGAGCCAAATTGTTTAGTTTCCAACTGGGTTGGCTTTGCATGTTTTGAAGTTTTGTCTGCACTAACATTTTATTAATGTTACTTGATACAAGTTCAACCTAGTAATTTCTAGCATTGAACTTCAACTTTCTAGTCCAAGCAGACTTGTTAGTTAATTCATAAGACAATGGAACCAATTACCTAGGGAGGTGGTGAGCTCTCCCACTCTGGAGGCATTCAAGGTGAAGCTGGACAGCCATCTGTCAGGGATGCTGTGACCTGGATTCCTTCATTGAGCAGGGGGTTGGACTCAATGGCCTTGTTAGTTAATTGAATCATTGAAATCAAACCCCACCTCTTCCTTGTCTTTTGGGCAGGTTACTTTTCTTTTGCCATGTCTCCTATGGCAGACATTTTGTGGTGGTGCCCAGGACAGTTTCTCAAATTGCCAGATGTGCCCATGGCCCCCAAAGTTTGCCTGCCCATGATTTAAGCTTTATCCAGATGTTATTTAATGCGAGAGTAAGGATCGTGATAACACCAGCCAGTCCGAGCCTGACCCATTCTGCCCAGCTGACATCCATACAGTATGTCATGGATCAATGTATTTGCATAGGGGCCCACATGCATGGACCCAAAATCCCATTATCTGTATACCACAGAACTGGAGATTACAGATGGTGTGATTTAGGCGTACACACATAGGCGCCATGCAAAGATGATGGTCAACACTTGGACAGTGGGCAGATTAATTAGCTGGGCCAGCCAACGCAATCTAAGTAACCACTTGTCCTAGAATAGACATGTCTGTCTGGGGCTTTTGCTTTCTAGGAATGCTGGGTGGGGGGTTGTGTAGTGTTTTTTAAAAAATTGTCATTTGTTAATTTAGAAATTCATATGTTGACAGTAGTATTTCTTTTTAAAATTAATGGAGCTTATTGTGACCACCTCTTGAATTTCCTCAAGAAGTAAAAAAATAAATAACAGAAGAGTAATTACTGATAGGCATGTACAGTACGTGCTACTCTGCGACGGTGACGCTAAGTGTGATGGCCTTGCATACAGTGTGTACAATTAAAAATGGTACGATACTTTGGTGCCCTGAATGTTAAACAATTTCTAAGCAGTATAAATGTCCGGGGCGATCCATATTTTCTTAAGGATAATTTGGACAAGTTATGGAAGGTCTCGGGTTTTCTCTTGAAAGAAACACTAGAGGATATTAAGCTTCTACTCAATTAGAGCAGTTCAGAATACACTATAATTATTGAAACAAATAACAGGTATATCTGAACATGCTGTGCAAGCTGGGATTTGTTATCAGATATTGTGCAATGGTTTCCAAGCTCTTTCTGACCATATTTTTGTTTGTTTTTTGGGTGATGTGAGGGAGAAAGCTTCTTTTCTTGCGCTTGGCCAAGTGTCCTTTGTTTTTCCTTCTATTTTTAATCTCCCTGTTCATTTGCTTTTCATTATTTGTTCTGTCCTACATATCCTACCCTCTCTTCCTGCACATGCTTTGCTTTATGCTTAAGGGAAGGGAATGTGTCTTTTTTTATTGTTCTTTTTTTTTTTAAAAAAAAAAAAGCTGATTATTGTTGATAATAAAGATATTTTCCCCTTTCTTGCTGTTTTACTCTCAGGTTCTCCATGTTTTCATATAAAAATACTATTTATACATCATTTCTCCCTTAAGGGTGCAATTCTATGCTTGTCTAGCAGAACAGAGTCCTACAGTTCCCAGCATTCTCCAGCCAGGATGCTAAACATGATTGTGCCCTAAGTGTTCAAAGCACCTCACATGCACTATCCTTGGACTGATCAAACTTTACAAATAGAGACATTTGCCGTGTGTAAACCTGTAGAAATGTGTGTCTGGAAACATACAGTGGGCACACACCTGGAAGCCTTGGCCACTTGCATCTCCCTGACATATGTCCGTTGAAGGTCCCCATATGTTTAAAAGATGTGTAGCCCTTCATCACCTTCCACATAATAAAAAAACACCAGTGTACACTTAGTAAACATATCGGTGAGGTCCAAATTGGATGTTACAGGGCTGACATTCAGGTATCTTCCCTGGGCACATATAAAGGAGGGTGCTGGGTTTTTTTTAAAACAGTAACGACCATGTGGGAGAGGGCTGCTCAAACTTTCCCTCTCCCTCCCTGAACTCTGCTGTTTCAGTGAGCTGGGCATGGAGAAAAGTTGCTGGAACAATGGACTGAGGGGAGGGGAGGCATGGGAGGGGGGGGGACAGGTCAGTACCTCTCTCCCACACACTAATTTTACTGCTAAAGTAAGAACTCTCCAATTCCCCTTTATATATAGATGGACTGGACCTCTGGAAAGAACCCACCACAGACTTCTGTCAGTGTCATCATCATGTCTAGTTTTGACCTGTCTGAGTCAATTCTTACAAGTCCTTTAACAACCTGTAAATTTGGCCCATGTTATCATCCCCACATTACGTGTGTGCGTGTGCGTGCGTGTGCGTGTGCATGTTGTCTGACTTACAGCTTGCCTGAGGCAAACCAGTGAGCTTATGGCTGAGCTGAGATCTAAACCAGCCATAATGTCCAGCTCATGCTTTTAATCCCTTTGTTATATTGGCTTCAAGTTCTATATTGCTCCCAGGAGTAAAGTCTGTCTTCGTAGGTCTGTTGTTCAGTGACTTCCACATCTTCTGTACTGTCTACAGTGTTTTGGAATATGGGACCCTGTCCTCTGAATTTTGTTATCAGTATAGTTGTTTGCCTATAAGTTTAACCTATAAGGTAAAATTCCACCCATCTCTTATTTGTTTTTCTGAACTCTGATTTACAAGTGCTTAATTGTGCCACACTACCAAAAAATAAATAAAAAGCAGAATAGTAAGTGGTGAGATTATTGTTGTATTTCATCTATTAGTAATTAATACATAGCTAGTCTTGTAGATTGCAATGCCTCAGAATGTTTGATCCTGCCTGTTTGCATGTACAGTGTAAGCAAGCTATTCACTTTTACAGAAGTGTCACCACTGCCACCCAAATGGCTAATTGCAAGGCTGTGTTATATGTGTTATAAATATATTATTTACAAAATCTGACAAAACAACATGACAGATTACTGCTGTGCCTTGCTACAAAAGATTTCCTAACTTGGGTTTGGCAAAAAACAACAACACCTTACTGGGATGTTACCAAAATACCCAGTATCCTTCTGGCCTTATTTTATGTTTTTTATGACCAAAGTGGGAGCAGGTTGTTTCTTTGAAAAATTTGAAGGCTAAACCCATTTGAGTCATGTCATAATTTGTGGCTTTCATAGATAAAGTAATGTAGGAACATCATCTACTGCTTTACGATGAGAGTTGATGAGGGACTTCTTGGTGGCTTCTCCCAGACTTTGGAACTCCCTGTCAAAGGAGGTTAGGCTGGTTCTCACTCTGTTGACGTTCCAATGGCAGGCAAAGATGTTTTTATTCAAGCAGACTTTGGCATGTAAGTTGGTCTCTTGGGTTGGGATGCTTTTTTATTATTTTATTGTTGTGTTTTCAATTGTGTTTTTAATGTATTTGTTTTATGATTATATTAACAAAGTTTTTATTTCAAATTTTAATTTTTATTATCAGATAAATAAATAAATCTAAGGGTGACTTCCCACATTATCTGTTTCGGACACAGAAGTGTCCCTGCAAACTGTACCTATATTTTGAGAAGTGCATGTAACTTAGAAATACATGTTAGAAGAAATGAGCACCCCAAGGATCTTGGAGGAGTGCAGTAGTACTGTTTGAGGAAACATAAGCAAAGACTATCTCACACAGTCACCATAGTTTTTAGTGCTGCTTTCAATTTTTGTGAGGTTCGATTTTCAATAAAAAGTTGAGGTAGAGTTGTGGGAGCAAACCTGCCTTGTACTCTTTTGCACTTTTTTTCATTCCCATTTACATTCATTCTTCTCTTGATCTGTTGCTCTTTGGCATTCTTATTTAATTTAAAAGGACCTTCACCATGTGATCCTGGCCAATCAGGAATCACATAGTGAACTTGATTACTTCACAGTGCTAAGTAGATTTGGCTGCAGGGTAGACGCTACATGTTGACAATACCTGGCTCACATGTAATGACAATCCAGAATACAGGTTGAGTATGGGATGTCATTGAATCATGGGTTGTCATTACATGTGAACCCTGCACTATAGTTTAACTATGGGTTGTTAACCACAAACAACTCAAGAGTTCTCAACCCAGCAACAAACCATGGGTTCTCTTCCTGGGTTGTCTGCGATTTGTTCAATCATCTGGCAGCTAAAGTATGGGTTAACTCTCACAGTTAAATCTGGCAGTTAAAGTGTCGGTAAGGCAACCACTCATGGGTTAATTAAGCCATGGGTTGTTGTTACATGCAAACCAGGTCATTGTCTGCCAGTGCTGGGTAGCAAGGTATTTATCCCAATTCAGTGGCCTGGTCCTCACGTAAACACGAACAACCCAGGAAGAGAACCCATGGTTTGTTATTGGGTTGAAAACTCTGGGTTGTTCATGGTTAACAGTTCATGGTTAAACCATAGTGCAGGGTTCACATGTAACAACAACCCACGATTCAACAGCAACTCATACTCAACCCGTACTGTGGGTTGTTACGTGCGAACCAGGTTTCTGTGAATATCTGCCACAGAGAGAGTGCATCCATTTGCATATCCTATTGAAAGTAATGCACTGTACTGATATCCATACTTAGATGTGTATCTAAATGCACAATCCTGTTCTGACTCAGCTAAATACATGCATATGGTTCTGGGTGAGGGCCATATGCATATGCCTAAAAGGGACTGCCTTGCCTTTTCTTTCCCCATAAACACACTACCGCCTTGTTAGCAGTTTTGTACCCTTTCACAAAGTGGGTTGAAAAATAATTTTAAAAGATGTGTTTTGCAGGGGGAAGAAAATGTTCAGAAAACACACAGCCTCATTTCATCATTTTTTAAAAATTAGTTTTTTATAGAACAGTGGGTTCATGAAAATTTAGACTCTTTCACAGGGCACTTTCATGTTGAAAGTGTGCATTTGAGGAAAAAACGGATGTCCTGAGAAAAGAACTGTTTTTCACTCCTCATCCTTTACTCCCATTATCTGATTCTTTTTAGCGAACCCAGCTTCTAGAGTGCAAGCTGGGGGCTGCCACAGAATGTCTAAAAGATGGGCTAAATGCATTGCAATTTGATTCTGCCCCAAGGATCTCAGATGCTGTCATGCATTTGTCAATTCTGGGAGTGAGATACTAATGAACTCAAGTTTCCCCACTTACTGTCTCTTGTCTTAAATTATTTCTGCAGTTCAGAATCCTGTTTCTGACATTCTTTCAAAATGCAATGAAAAAGAAGCCGAAAATGCTGTAGTCTACAGACTCTGACCCCTGCTCTGTGGTTTTTGCTCTTCTTAGCTATTAATCTAGTTAAAATTGCTGCTTTTGACTGTATTCTCATTTTATAATGCAAACACTTGTTATCTTTGCCGTACGAAAGTGTAAAGATACCCAGCATGGGTCTTTGCTCAGTCTCCAAAGAAGATTATTGTTGAGATATGTGTGTGCCTGCCTGCTTATAGTTCTGAGAACGCTTGGGGGAAAGAATTGATTACTATTGGTAACTTAATTTACCACAAACCAAAGAGGCCCAAAGAGAAAGCTACTTCAAAAGCGTTCGGTTTTTACAAAAGGATACGCTCTGTGTTTCAGTTTTGTGGGATTTCAGCCATTTCCTTTTATATGGATTTGTGTGAAAGGAGTTGTGTTAAGACAGAAGGAAATGATAAGTATCAGGGTATTAAGATGTCGGGTGAGAAGGGCAATTGAGTGGCATGAAGCTGAACGATGTTCAACTCTTAACAAGTTTTCTTATAAACAGACCCCAGTTCCTCACCTCATTACAGGTTGTCAGTGCTCAAGATGTTCAGCTAACTGGGTTGGTTGGCTAATAAAAAAGAAACCCTGTTCTTGATTCTCTAACATGGTTAATAGCGTCAATTTATTTTTAGATCTACATTGTCTTAATCTCTCCCACCCCTCTTTCTTTCAGTACACATTCAATTCTATGGGCTTCTTTTTAATTTCTTGTTTAATTTTAATGGAAGTGTTGTAAGCTGACATTCCTCCAGCATGCATTACACAATTTGGCTGACAATACTGGCCTAAGGAATAACCAAATTATTATTCAGTCATGGGTTTTTAACAGCCGCAAAGCAAGTGGATGTTAACTAAATGATGCAGTTTATTCCCTTCATTCTTGCTGCCAGCTTGCCTATTACAGAAAGACTGCCAGCTTTAAGTAAAGTGGTACCCAGATGGTAGTCGCATGACGCCCACTTGGTTACAGATCCTAAGCAGGGAATAACTCGGCAGCCAGAACAAGCTGTGGGTCAATTGAGGGGGAATGCCTGTTGCTTCACAGTTTTTGCATATGTAAATCTGTTAATGTTATGTCAGTGTTGTGCGGTCTAAACACAAGCGTTGCCTTCCTCTGGGGCCCAGATGAACTTGGACAGCAGCCCAGTTAATATGAGAATCTAAGAGAAGCTTTTGAGAAGGCTGCTGCAGCCTGCTTCCTCGGTGTGAACTCATTGCTTCCTGAATGCACTCATTTTCTCCTCAGCTGAAGTTTTTGCATGCAGGAAGTTCCCCTTGATAGGCTGACTCCATAATAGGATACACAGACTCAAGATTTTATAAGGCTGGGCAAAGAGATTTAGAAGTGTGAGTTCTGCATCTATTTTTAGTTCCCCAGAACTGAAGACAATTCATTTGGCCTGGGCTGCGTCTGCTTCTCTCACACTTTCTCTGTCTGCCACACTTCTGCACTCTTTTCATCAACTACAGATGTGGCACACAGCTGTCTCAGAAAAGTCATGAACTGTGTCGTCTGCGCAGTTTAACAGCCAACATCTGCTGCAGCAGCCTGATGGAAACAGCATGGAAACAATTTTAGGGAAAGCTCTAAAGTATATTAACTTTTTGTCTATCGTTCTGGCCTTTGCAGATAATTATTTGCAAATAATACGCGTCTGTAGATGGACTATAAAAACTGGATTGCAAGTCTGATTCCCCATTACCAAATATTTTGGGGTGAAAGTTGTGGTTACCATTTTTGTTGTTGTTTACAATTATTCTTAAAAGGAAAGAGGGAAAGCAAAATTCCTCTTCAAATATCCACAAGAGACAGAAATTGTAATATGTTTAAAGGCTACAAAAGTACCTATTACATTGGTTGAGCCAACGAAAATGATCCTGAAGGTGTTGTAAAATTTATATGCCAAGTAAAAGGTATTAAATGTCTTCATTTTTTTGTGAAGGAAAACATTCTAATTTTAACAATTTTGCGAATTTATATTCCTGCCATATTACTACTTAAAACATAGAGGATCTAATTTGGCAAAATCTTATTTGTGTGAATAATCCCTTGGGGTTTTTCTGATGTGAATAACTATTTATAGGCGCAACCACTGGGATTGTATGAACTATTATATAGCCTAACCTGCACAGGCATGGTTAGCGTTCTTTCCCTTTACATAATGTGCATTTTCAGTTTATTGGATTTAGTATAAATTTTCAAAAGCACCATAAGTATTTAAGGGCCTGCACCACCCAATTCAGAAGTACCTATGGCTATATTTTCAAAAGCAAAAATGTAAATTTGGCAGTTGATTCCCCAGTGGTTCAATAGTGCTTAAGAAGTAAAATTTGAAATATGGCTTTGAAAGTTTACACTTGTGTGTTACTGGTTATGGATGTGGCTTCCTAACAACCTGATTTCACAAACCATTTATGTTGGAGTGCCATTGAGCGCCATTGATTCGTCTGCAACTAATTGAATCATCTTGTATCCAAGCATTCCATTTTAACTGCATTCGGGCGCATGCTGTAAGTCTCTTAGGTATTTTACTAATGACAACTTTATTCCTAGAGTTCAATACAAACTGATCGCAAGCATTTTTTTGTGATTTCCTCATTCATGGGGATCAGCTGAACTTCTTTATTTCTCTCTTCAAAACTAACCTGGTAAAAAAAATATTTTCATATTTCTAGGCACCAGTTAAATTTTCAATTCATCCTATTTTGAAGGTTCAAAGTAGGTACAGTACAAAATCAACACCACCCAAAGCTATAAAGGAACTATACCATAACAGGGCTTAAAATAAAAAAGAGTCTATACAAGCTAAAAACGTCTAATAGAAACACCCAACCTCATCTTTGTGAAGTTCCTCTACTCCCCTCCTATTCATAAGTGACCAGTTTGCTCTTTTGTCTTGGCCAATTAAATTATCTGTCCAGCCAGTACCACCAATTGGATGTGTTTATAAAAAAATCCCTTCCAACCAGTCTTCTGTCATCACAAACACACAACATTGTAGCACTGCCCTTTAGTAGCAGCCTTTTATAGATAAGTGCCTACAGGGCAGGTGGTCATTTTCAAGACACATGGCAATTGTGAGAATCTGGCTTAGCAAAAGCACTGGACTGCTGCTAGTGCTAAATGGAGCATGCCAGGCCTGTCTCTTCCTTGTCTTCACTAAGCAGAGCTGAGGGTCTTTTTCAAAGCTCAGGATGACGGGTGAGATCTGGTCCAGCTCAGGAAAAAACAAAGGTGCTGATATAAAATGTTTAGAACCTGAACAACCAAACTCTTTGGAATTTCCCCCCAAACTGTCAATGGCATTTCATGCATAAGTCATACCTGTTGGACATGTGGTGTGCTATTCAGAGTTTATGCACACATTACCTTTTCAGGGGCGTTTGCCACCTGTCTTGCACTGTATTCCTGGATATTGCTGACAGGCTGGCTTGCAGTTATATGTTGTTCGAATATCTGACTGCCGTCTCCCAAAGCAGTTACTTTATTCCCAACTCAAGGATGGAAAGCGGAATATTGGTGGTCAGTATAAGAGGTTTAAAGATGTTCTTAAGGCTAATCTAAAAAAATGCAATATAAACATCGAAAACTGGGAAACTCTGGCCCATGAACGATCTAAATGGAGGTTGGCCTTTCACAAAGGTTCCATGGACTTTGAAGAAGCCCGAGTGCAAGGTGAAAGGGAGAAACGTGCTAAGCGAAAAGCACGTCAAACGAATCCTTTACAGGACCATCTTCCATCTGGTAACCTGTGTCCTCACTGTGGGAAGCTGTGTGGATCTAGAATTGGCCTCCACAGTCACTTACGGACCCATCGCTAGAGTCTACCCAATTTTTTTAGAATTTCCTCCTTTTATAATTTTCTTTTTGTAATTTTATCCTGGAAGACAATCTTACTCGGGTCATGAGTGATCGCCTACTACTACAATATTAGATGTAACTGACCAAGGGATAAAACATGGTCAAGGTCCAGATCTCCACGCGTATAAAGGTTCCATTCTTCTGGGGGATTGAAGCATTTTGTGCATGCACATGACCATTTTCTATGATGTACTCTTCTCAAAGAAGAAAATGGGAAGTATGGCTCAATCAGTGTTGATTCCAGGTTTTGGAGAGGTCCTCAGCGGGCTCCCCTTCTCACTACCATCAGTTCCCACTTTCTTCCCTTCTATTTCTGGGTCACTCCATACCATCGCCTAGAGGGACATGGCAGATGAGTGAAGAAGTGGCAGCAGTAGCTGTTGCTACTTGCTCCTGTCACAGCTTTCCTACCTGAAGAAAGTGGGTGAGCAGTTAGACAACAGTGTTAAGCAGAAACAGCCAGGGAGCCGTTTCTCAGCACATTAAAAAAATAAAAATGGCAGAATCCATTTTAACAATTTTGCGAATTTATATTCCTTGCCGAGATGTGGGCCTCCGCAAGTGCCTGACAATGCTAACTCCTGATGCTATCCCTGGGCCCAGTGGGCATGGCCGGAATCACTAGATCAGGGGTAGGCAACCTGATGCCCTCTAGATGTGTTGGACTACAACTGCTATCTGCCATAGCTATGGTGACCAGTAGTCATGGCTGATGTGTGTTGTGATCCAAAACATCTGGAAGGTAACAGGTTGCCTAGCCCTGCACTAGATCATGGTAAATGTATAGATTCTTTAGCAAGTAGGAAGAGTGGCGTAGTGGCGAGAGTGTTCGAATGGGACTCAGGAGATCCGGGTTCTAGTCCCTGCTCTGCCATGAAACTCACTGGGTGACTTTGGGCCAGTCACTGACTCTCAGCCGAACCTACCTCACAGGGTTGTTGTGAGGATAAAACGGAGAGGAGGATTATGTAAGCCGCCTTGGGTTCCTTGCAGGAAAAAAGGCGGGGTATAAATATAATAAAATAAAAAATAAAATAATAAGCCTTTCTATTGTTTAGAGAAGGCTAGCTTTGCTATTTTCTAAACAACAAAAGCTCAGGCCTGCAATTCAGTACACATGTACCTGGGAATAAGGTCTGTTGAACTCTGTGGGTCTTACTACTGAGAAGACATGCATAGGATTGTGCTGTAAAGCACCTGTGAATAATTTTTGTATTGTGAATGTGATATACAATGTAGGGAAAATCAAAACGTGCAGCTAAACAATGGATTCTGCCATTTTTATTTTTTTAATGTGCTGAGAATTGATTAAAGTGACATTAATAGTTCTGAAAGTACAGTTTTGGCTGGTAGGAATATTCTCCCATTCATTGCTCTTCTCCAGCCTCAATTGTTTCACTTGCATTTCAAGTCAATGGGCTTTGTTCTCTGGAACCAGATGGATCTCAGCAAGTTTCTTTCTTCTTTTAAAAAAAATCTTTTATCTGATGCGGTGTAATCTGATCTTCAATATAGCCAGGCATCCATCTAAGTGTTTACAATGTGGAAATAAACTCAAGGTTGAGAATATGGACCAACAAGAAAAGACCAAATTCAATAAAGTGACCATAAAGCACTTTAGGAGCATCACAAAACGTTTACCACTTAGTGAAATCTCATCATTCATGCCATCACTTTAGGCTTTGGCAATAATTTCTATACTATTCCCATGTAGTTTGAGCTGAAATTCTTCGAAAATCTACAGAAAATTGCCAACATAATCGAAGTAAATCAGACCATGCATTGGGTTAAATACTGTTCATCAGTTCTGTATATTACTAGTACACTACAGATCTCCCTACCAAGGAAATAATTGAACAAATGGAATCTTATATTAGCTGAAATGAGGGTGTGTGTGTGTGTATATTTTCCTTAAGACTTAAAGCCAGATATACTTCCAAGATAATTGGTCTAATATAAAATATTTCTCTTCACTTTTACCTCAGTTGTTCTAAAACACAGTTTATTATTTGCAGCAGTATTGCTTTATTTTTCTCTTTTAAAATTATTGGTCAAGTCTCCAACTGTGGTCTAGACCTGGCATGTGGAATCATATACATTCCCCATTTGGGCTCAGGTGAAGCACTGTATAAACAGAACCCTACCGTGCACTGCCATGATTGCACCTGGTACTTACATAGGATTATAGAGTTGGAAGGGGCCTGCAAGGCCATCAAGTCCAACCCCCTGCTCAATGCAGGAAACTAGAGTACTTAGTCTGACTTAGTAAGATGAAGGCCTCGGCACCCCACCAACTGCCAAGGGTCCTGCTTGTATGTTGCAGAGTTGGAGGGGTGCATATTAGGTGCGTCCCAATCAACCCTCCAGAGGAGAAATATCAAAAGCAATAAATAGTAGAAAGATTGAAAAAATATCCACAGAGAAAAAACTGCTCTAAGACACAACTTTAAGATACAACTGGGCAGTAAAATGTATAACAAGTTAAAAGGCCTAAAGCAGGTGGTAGGCAACTTCTGGGGGCACAAGTTGCCCACCCTTGGTGAAAAGGAATAAAAAGGAATGTCCCTGGTACTGCAGAGTAGGGACCAGATTGAGGTCTCTGGGGAGGGCATTCCACAGTTGGTGGAGCTACAGTTGAAAAGGCCTGCTCACAAGTAGCCACCTTCCAAATCTCAGTAGACAAGGGCCCTCAGAGCAAGGCCTCTGACGATGATCACAGAGCACGAGTAGGAATGTATGGGGCGAGGTGTGGTTTTTCAACTTGCGACCGTAAGCAGTGAAGGGCTTTATAGGTTAAAACTAGCACTTTGAATAACCCTGGAAATGAACTGGAAGCTGGTGAAGATAATACAATACTGGTATAAAATGATTGTAACACCCAATTTCAGTCAGTGCTCTTGCTGCCATATTTTGTACTAATTGAAATTTCCAAATTGTCCTGAAAAGCAGCCCTATGTACAACAGATTACAGTAATCCAAATAGGGGGTTACCAGGGCATGGATCACTGAGGTCAGACTATCCCAAGTTCTGCCTCTAGTGACAGAGATGGGTACACAAGCAACCCAGATTTGATTCTTTAAGGGAAGTGCAACCCCTTTCAGATCAGGTTGAACACCACTACTCCAGGTAGATAATTTCCACTCCTCCCTGCATTATACTTTGTGGTGCTTTCTCTAGAAACACTTTTCACTCAGCCCAGATCTGTTACTGGAAGGGGTTGGCTCAGTGGCAGGGCAGCTGCTTTGCATGCAGAAGGGTGCAGGTTTAAGCCACGGCATATCCAGGCAGGGCTAGGAAAGGGTCGTGCCTGAAATTCTGGAGAACTGCTGCTAGTCAGTATGAGCAATACTGGGCTAGATGGACCAATGGTCTGACCCAGTATAAGGCAGCAGGATCACAGATTACATCTTCAGATTTCATTTTTTGTGTGAAAGCTTACTCTCAGTTGAGAGTAGTTGTAAGTGAAGATAGTCGTTTCTGTCCCATGGTTGTCCTAAGAGAGTTTTTAAAATATGTTTCAGCTTTGAAAAAGAGCACTCCCCTTAACAACTTGTTCCAAAAATGGCAAGCTACTTTCTAAAAACAACATTGACATTGGAAAACATGTTACCAACTTGTCTATTATTTGTGTAATTATAATTTCTGCCACAGATTTCCTGTCTGCATACATATGTGGGAAGAATTGAAATTCATCTGTAAATGCATGTTTGAAATCTGATGGATAGGTATCTATTAATTCCCTTGCTCTAGGGACCACTTCATCACTGAACATAGACCTATCCACAAGAAAACTAAACTGCCACCTCAATGATGAGTAATATCTATTATAGGATAGAAGGACTGTATGCAGAATTTGTCACTGGCACTCAAACCTGAGTCAGTATTATCCATGCCAACTTCATCACAAAATCAGGTTCCTAGGGATGTATGAGAAATTCATTTCGGTTCATTTTTAAAATCAGGATTTACTCAGTTTGCAGCTTCCAGATTGAACATGGACTTAGATGCAATGTACAGTCAAAGTCTGTATATTTCTGAGCTTGCAATGTGACTTGTGGACCAAAAGAATGCATTCTACAGTATGTGTACATTTGGAAAATGCACATGAAAAGCGGTACATTTGAAAAATGCACACGAATACGCTTTAATGGGAGAACAATATGTAAATTTCAAAGATACGCACAATTGATGCATACATTTGGAAAAATACACATGAAAATATGCACGGATTTTCTTGCGAGAAGAAAAATACAGTAGCTTGCAATCTGATACGGACTCGAGTTGGAACGAGGTTTGAGATGGAATTTGGAGAACTTGGGCTAGCTCAGGTTTTGCTGAGTCATACATCCCTAGGTGTAGTTTCCTTGTAGTTGGATGGTATAAGTTCTTTTGCAGCAGCATTCTCATTGGCTAATAGCTAGGCAAGGCTTTCAGAGCATAACCTTGTCAAATTTTGTTAAGGGTGGGTGCAGCCATATGTCCTGTCCTAATTGGTCAGTGTTCCAAACCTTTTGAAAATGGATAGGAAAAAAAGGGAAAACTACCTGGCAATCCCCCCCCCCCCCCGGTAGACAAGAGATAGGATCCCTGTGGGCCATCATAGCAACGTTTCTGATTAGCTCTGCTATGTAGAAGCAATTGGTGGCAACAGCACAGGTCAGGAGAAAGACAGAAAAGTCCCAGTATGTTTAAATGAAAATGTAAGTATGTGTGGGAGTATCTGGGGACTCTGGACTATTTGGGGGGAGGGTTGCTGTGGATAGTTTGGAGGCTAGAATCTTCCCAGGGTTGTGCCCCACTAGGCCAAAGTAACACGCAAGCCACACAGAGAGCTATGATGATGGAACCTATACAATGTAAATATTGTCCTTAAGGGTTGCCATGACGTTCTATTCAAATGAATGGAGTTTGTGTTATAGCATCACTTGGTGGATTGTATCCTACTGCAATGATCAAGGAAGGTGCTTAACAGTGCATGCCGCTGGGTGTCCCCTGTGGTGTCCTTCTTCAAGCCATCTCCTCTGTAGCAGCCAAAATGGCAAACTGCTTTTAAAACCTTGTAAAAAATTTTGGTGGTTTAGCAGTGGAAGAGGCTCTGCAGAACAAATAGCTGGAATAATGCTTTGGCACATCTGGTGTACACATGTTTTTGGATTGTGGCCTATGTCTGTAACTAACTCCCCCCCCCCCTTTTTTTTGTGTGTGTGCAACATTTTTGTTCATAGCTGCAGTCCTTCATATCCCAACTGTGTTTCTGAAGGACCTTTTAAACAACTAAGAAAAAGCCTTTATTTTATGTTGTTATTTTTAATTAAGATAACCAATTTGAATGTTCAAAAATTAATTTTTATTCAGCCTGGTTTAGGATTGTAGGCTTTGTCCATAAAAGCTAATTGTACCTAATAGAATGGAACTTCATATACGTAGAATTCATACTAAATGCATGCACATACATGTGCATATTTATATAGGCATATATGTATATGCACGTGCGTTTAACTATATGTAGCATATTTTTGTATACGTATTTTAAATTTGTATTATTAAATTATATTTTATCATGTTTTTTAATGTTGGAAGATACCCTGGGATTTTATTGAAGGGTGGGGTAAAAATTTATAAAATGAATGAATGAATGAATGAATGAATAACCTCATATTAAAGGGATTAATTAATTGTTATAGTGCTTTTTTAATAACATCTTGCCTGATGAAAAGATCTTGAGAGCTTGCACACATTTTTTATGATCCTTGAGTTGGCCTAATAAAAGTATTACACTATATGGATTTTGTAATCATTGTATACAAGATGCTGTGTAAATAGCAAGTCTCTGTATTTTTTTTTAATGTACCTTGATCCTAACCACACTAGACAGGACTCTCTTAAGCATGTATAAGCAATTTGAGCATGCACCCAATTTTTCTTCTGGCCTGCAACTCTTTTTGCCGAATTCCCTTGAGCTTTGGAAGCCCTTTTCAGGAGGTGCAGAGGGCTGCTATAAGAAGGCAAGGCCTCGGAAGCTCTGCTGGCCAGGTGACCTTTTGAATCTTGTAGAAGTATGTTCCATTCAAATAAACTAGAAGTCAACAAATTAGTGCATTTGGCCAGGATGTTACACATGCATATGTTTTTCTTCCTCATCTTTAAAACTACAATACTATAATTCTCAAGTATTTGTAGTATTGTGGAAATACGATATTAAAATAACTTTTAGTAATATTCTACAGCAGGGCTCTCCAACCTTGGGTCTCCAGATGTTGCTGGCCTACAGCTCCCAGTATACCCAGCCAGCATGGCTAATGGCAAGGGATTCTGGGAGCTGTAGTCCAGCAACATCTGGGGACCCAAGGTTGGAGAGCCCTGTTCTACAGCTTCTCTTCTAGCTCTGATAAAAATTCCATAAAATGTTTTATCAGGCAGTTCCTCTTAAAAATAGTAGCTTTCCCACCAAAAGAGTCCTTTAATAAAGTTTAGCTTGTCCATTCTGATGTTTAAAAACACTACTAGCGAAACCTTACATTTTCATCTAAAGTTGGTTTTTCCTTTACTTTAAATCTTAAAACCAAGTTGAGTGCATCTGGTTGCAGAACTGACTTCCCACCCCAGTACATCACAGAGAATCTTCCATTAAGATATTTGCATTGGGTATGAACTCAAAACAGATGCGAATCATCCTTAGTGAAGAGGTGTGGAGCTATCCCATCAAATGACTATGGGCACTGGTTCCAGAATATCAATATCTCAGAAAAGAGAACTGTACGTAAAAATCCTTTTAGGCTTTCATCACTTTGTAGGAGTGGGAGGGCACCCATCATAATAGGGATGCAAAATGTTAAAGGATGTTGAGATCAAAGGAATTTAGGGTTTTCTTTTTCTTGGCAAATGGAAAGCTTTGTAAACTTCTTTGTAAGGCCAAATAAGAAAGTAGGCTCTTTATCTTCGTATTAAGTGATCTTAGGAGGTGAATTGATGGAATTTAATACCACAGATAACATGTAGATGACCGGTGCTTTTATGGAACATTTGTTTCTGAACTGGGTCACCTCTATACACAGTCTGACTTAACATGGATGGTGATGCTGCATTCTGTCAATGGGCCAACCAACTTATCATGCTTTCTGCCTCAAAAACCATCAGTGACAAGTTTACTCAAAAGGTTAATGAAGCATACCAGAGAAACTGGCAAGTGTTGCATCCCCTATTATTCACAACAATTCCCAATCTGAGCATTTTAGGAATGTCTCAGACATGATGTTGGTGATTTATCTGAAACTGGAAATTAATTCAGTATTGAAACTTCATATATCCCTCAAAACTCTTGTTTTGAATATATTTTTGTATTCTGCATCTAAGACTTGGTCCTCTGCGAATTTGTTTCCTTGGAATTTTTTAAAACATATCCTCAGGACTGGTAGGAATGTATCTGTAAAGCAAGAACTCTGTGATTTACCAGTCACCATCCACTGAGGTGACTGGCCCAACAGGGTTTTCCACATCCAGGTATCCATCATCATGAGGCACTTTCCACCCACAAGATAGAAACACCTTTTGGTCACTGGGAAACCCTTACAGGTTTTACACCAGTTAATTAGTGTTGTAATAACATCTTTGATGCTTGGTCATATAAATACTCCTGAAAGGAATTAATGATGCTGGTTGTATGCCAAGAGTGTTACAGCCAAAGTATTTTCTTAAATAAAAAGGGTTTCCCGCTCCTGTGTGTGCGCTTAAAAATATAAAAAAAGTATTGTGCTGGATCCAGACTTAGTCATACTTAGAGTAGACCTATTGAAATCAATGGGACTTAAGTTCATCATAATTTCTCATTGATTTCAGTGGGTCTTCTCTAAGTATGGCTAAGTCTGGATCCAGCCCATTATTCCAAAGTTAATTACTGAGTTCTGTACTCCTGCAATATGCACATTGTACTGGTGCATTATTGGCTATCTTTTCAATTTTCAATTTGCCTTTTTAAATTTTTTTGTATTTGAGAACATCATTACAAATTGTACAGTATATTATGTGCAGTAGCACATGAAAAATATGCTGTTGCAAACTTTAAAGTTGCAGGATAGGGTGGGAGATGTATTAAAATAAACAGAAAACTTCCATGGATATAGTGAAAAAGATAGTTGAAATATTACCGCCCCTTTGCTTCCACTTGCTTAGAACTGCCATTACATTAAACATGAAAGGGATCTTCAGGATGTCAACCTTACTTTGGATCCTGTCTATGTGTGTGAAAAAGAAGTGGGGAAGGGGGAAGAAAAAGGGAGGTGACAGGAAAAAGGAAAAACAATAGTTGTGATATACTATAGACGTACATTTTCTCTTCTCCAAAGTCAAGGGCTTAGGCTATGCTTAGTGACCCAGTGAAAACACATTGACATGAGATATCCATTGAAAGTTGTACAGATCACGTCCCCTTTTGGGAGGGTTCTTCCCAGCTGTGCACCAGACAGAGCAGCTGGTTTCCCTAAAGTCATCACTGCAGTTAATGTCTTCTGAAACAGGCTCTGAATCCCATTATTCCCCCGACCCCAACTTCTTACCACCTTTTAAAGAAAACCATTAAGTTTTTGCAAATCAAATTGCTATGCCATAATAGGAATTCCTTTGGATTCAATGCCGTTACTCTTAGGTGCGTGCAAATTGATAGATAAGGTATGTACACCACGAACCAACAACTACTGATTCCTTTTGGGTTTCATTGTTAACATTCTCATGTTTTTAATAGAAGAGAAAACTTTTAGTAGAGATCTGTAAAATTCCTTAAAATGCTAGTCTGTCAGTTTTGTTCTTGGGGATAATGCAAATTTGATCCAGTGATAGGCACTTATTTTAAAAGAGTGCTTGTTGTGGAGGTATAGGAGCAACTTTTTTAGGCATCAGCATACAAAAATAACTAGAGAGTTGCAAGCGATTTTATTATGACTGTCCAGAATAAACTCTAAGGTTGCCTTAGGCAGCATGTGTATTCTCCATACTGAAAAGGAAGGCAGTTTCTGTGGAGAGGAAAGTGAAATTTTTGCTGTATTCACTCTGCCAATTCCTAGTAAAGAACTGCCCCACCTTTCCTCCTCCTGTTGCATCTGATACAGAGGAAGGGAAAAGGTGGGACATGTTTTGGGAGTATCTGTTGGCACAAGAGAATGTATTTAGTAAGCAGAAACAGGGTTGTTTTCATAGGCCTGTCTTATGACTTCCTACCTTGCAGGAATCTGTTCCAAATTTACACATCAACACGAACACATATTATAAATAAAAATCATAATATTTTTTCATAAAATGTAAGATGTCTCTGTAGTATGCTGGTATTTCATTGAAATTTATCTTTTAAGTTTACCCATATATGTTAAGCTGTCCGTTGTACTGTAGTTTTCTATTATTTTATTTTTTTTCCTTGCCAGCAGCAGTCAGTAGGGAGAAATTTTTGTCATCTTTTCAGTTCCATCAGGATTCCTCTGATTTTTTTCCTCCAAAAATGTGCTTTGAATTTCATTTTAGCAATATTTTGCTGGCAACTCTTTTCCCTAATTCCCCCCCCCCCCCCCGATAGTGCTCCTTTGTCAGCTATATGACAGGCATATTAAAACAAACAAACATATCCCCCCCACACACACACACACTAAACACGACAAAATGGTTCATTACATAGAAGGCAAATTGGTGATGCTAAGGGAAACAGACACAGGAAAAACATCCTCCCACACCCTTTAAAAAAAACCCAAAACACACAAACCACACACAAACACACACACACACACCACTTGGACAAAAAAAACAACAACTCACACAATAAACAAACAAGCAAACTAGCTAACACCCGCACCAAGGCAAAACACACCCCTTCGCTCTCTGCTACTCCTAGTTCCCCAGGATTCTCCCCCCAGCTTAACCTGTTGTTGCGTTTCTGAGAGTGGGTGTGCTTCAAAATGAAATGCTTGGGTGCAGCCGCCCACCATTTTAATGGAATTTCTTGGAAGTAAAGAGTGCTGGAGGCTGGCGCTTTGCTTTACAGGATCCCAGGAGTTTACAAAAAAATATTTAGAGGCATAGAAATGAAACCACCTGATTTGTCTTTATACTCAACTATTTACATAAGGGTTACTGTATCAGGTTTTCTAGCAAAAAAAAAAAAAAAAGTAACGACAAACCTGAACATAAATGAATTGCCACATGGAGATAGATGCCATAGGGAGCAATTTAAAGGGTCCTTCATGTAGTAGCTGCTTCATGGGCCTTTATATGTCAGGCACATATAAAGTATGTGACATAAACTAACCAAGGCCAATAAATTGTAAGGCGCAGCCAACTCAGCTTAACTCATGTAGTTGTTGTGATGGCTCCCTACAGCTTTTTGAATCCAAGATAACAGTGGTAATATCAGTTTTGAATCTCCTCATTCTTTGAGGGACAGGGAAAGGAGAGTGGAGGGAAAATCTTGGGTGCAGAAGGGAAGTGTTGGTTCAGCACATGTTATGATTACTCCTTTTAAGTGTTAGGAAAAGAGCTTGTGAAAAACAGATCCATAATGCTAGTGTGTATTTCCTTGCAATATTGTTGTGAAAGAGTACTAACCCTGGCACAGAATGTACCAACCCATCCCATTACCATGATATCTGATTCTGATTAAACTGAACAACAATTGCCTCAGGTATAATGCAACACTGCTTGTGATGAAGCTTGCCCACTGATCCCTATGTATCACACAGAGTCTCTTGTAGTCTAGCATCATTCTTAAATGTCTTCCAAGAAAGGATCAGGCTTTGGGAACAGGTAATCTTGAGCATTTTGATTTGTTAAGGGTGCAATTATATGCCTGTTTACACAGAAATAAGTCCTATAACTCCCCATGGCTGCCTGGGGTATGCTGGGAGTTGTAGGACTGATTTCTGTGTAAACAGGCATAGGATTGTGCCCTGAATTACTTCCCTTGGTTTACTGGATATTGCATGAAGAGAGGCATCATTGGGGGACTGTCAACTATAAGTTATCTGCAAGCCCCCTGGTCCTCAGTCAGAAGACCTGTTAGAATCTAGCATCCCCCCTTGTTACTGAAGCCCAGTCAGTTTGAAATCCATACATGCAGGGGCTTATTGAGAAAGGTAATGGTGTGTGTGTGTGTGTGTGTGTGTGTGAACATCTTAACAATGAAGTAGTATCCTGTAGTCTCTTGCTCTGCAGCTCCTTTGTTCTTCTGCTGAATTTGTTCCTCTATCCAGGGGTGCTAATAAGCTTATATTTATTTGCAGTGAGCAGAGGTAAAGCATGTGATGCAGGGCAAAGGTGATGTAGGGGGTGAGGCATGTCGTTTATTTGCAAAGAGGAAGACAGAAGGGCAAGGCATGATTTCTTGGCAAAAGTGACGCAGCGGTTACATGACCTTGCATCCTGGAGAAACAGGTGATCAAAAGGCTATTTTATAAATACCTTGTACAAACATGTTGTGTAGATGCCCATCAGTTGGTTACCATGGATAACTGAACAGGTCTGAATGAACATCGAATGAACCCTGGGCCTAACTGCATCAACCCAGACTGTTCAAACATGTCCAGCCAAGTCCTGTAAGGAGAAATATATTGGGGCAACAATGGGGCTGTTTGCGTTAAACGACAGCCTACCGTGGGTTATTTAACCCATAGTGAGGCTGCGGGGTGCATGCAGCTGGCATTTTGAATATGCAACCCCTGCTTGTGGGTTGTCGTGTTGTGTGAACCTGGCAAATGTGGATTATGCAAGGGTTAAACAACCCTCAAATAAGCTATGGTCTGTTTTAAGGTTATGTGAGGGTTGTTTAACCCTTGCACAAACCACACTCGCCAGGTTCACATGACACGACAACTGATGAGCAGGGTGTCATCCATGGGTGCTGCCTCTCATCATGGGTTAAATAACCCATGACAAATGGCAGTGTGTCATCCAAATCCTGTAAATGTATCCCAAGCCCATATTAATGATTGGGGTAAGGTTAGCCCGATACTGAGGAAAGACTTATTCATGCCTGTGGTGACATGTTACTCTAGGCAGTTTTTCATCTGCACAGACTAATCTGTTAATGATAACTGGCTGTTCTTTGGAGATTCTTTCTTTCTTTCTTTCTTTATTACATTTCTTAGCCTAAAAAGTTCACAGCAAATTAAATATTGTGTTGTGAGTTGCCAGTGAGAACCTTCCTGTTCACGTGACATGACAGTCCACCATGGCTTAATTTACCAGCAGGGAGTGTCGTGTTGTGCCAGGTGCTTGCGGGGCACAGTTTTTGCATGGCGCCCAGCTTGCTGTGGCTTGTCGTGTTGTGTGAACCCAGGCGGCAGGGCTTGTTTGAGGATTAGACAACCCTCAAATAACCTATGGGTTGTTTTAGAATTATTTGAGGGTTGTCTAACCCTTAACCAACCCCTGCTGCCTGAGTTCACACGGCATGACAAGTCGGGTGCCGAGCATGACATGGCAGCCCCATGGGTAAATTAAGCTATGGTAGATTGTCATGTCATTTGAACCAGGAGAATGTCTTAAAAGTTCAACCTCTAACCTCTGAATTATTGCACAAAGTGTGCATCTGGGGGTGGAAGGTATCCCATACCTGAGCCTGAAGCAGTTCCCAAATTTACAAGTTCATTAAGGTCATTATGCTCCTCCTCTGTAAATCTCATGATTTTTGAAGGCCTGACTCAAAGTATAGTCAACTTTCACTAAGGTCTCATGAATAGCATGTAAGCTACACACATAGCATATTAACCATAGGCTTTATGGTATGTTTCTAGTGTAGAACTTGTAAATTTGGGAACTGCTTCAGTTTCAATCTGTGTATCTTAGTAAGCCCAAAGGAAAGCTTTATAGGAAATATCCAGTTTAAGAAATGTGCTTCATTTTCACCAGTGTTTCTAGGAATATAGTGTGGTGTATTAATGCATATTTTAAATGAATAGTTATCAGTTTGGCATTCTACATAGTTTTTTCTTTCTTTCTTCCCACAGCTTTCCTTGTCATATCTTTAAATGTTGGACACATAGTTACTTTTGTTTGACAATGAGCAGGAATCTGCGTTATTGTTTTTGATTCTAACAGAATAATCCTATGAGGGATTTACTTGGATGTTGGAATGGATGAAGCATGTACTCCATAGGAAAATTCAGTGAGCAATAGCAGGCAGGAATGAAGTCGCTTTTAGATCAACAATAGAAGTACCAAACAGACACAACTAAAAAGAGAGATAAACCAATCAACTAAGAATAAGACAAGGAGATCAACATTAACAACTTGGTTTAACAAAAATCAACAATTTAGCAAGCCAGATGCTTGCTCCTGCTGTAAGACCTTTGAGTACAGTCATGTTTTGGATTGAGAGCATAATTCGTTCCAGAAACGTGCTTATAATCCAAAACACTCTTATATCAAAACGAAATCCCCCCAAAAAAATTTGTAGAGAGATTTTTAATTTAAGCCGTACTACAGTACTTGTATTGCAAGACGTCGCTTGTATATCAAGTAAAAAAAAATTAAATAAATACTTAAAAATTTGCTTGTCTTGCAAAATGCTCTCAAACCAAGTTACTTGCAATCCATGGTATTACTGTAATGGCAAAATGCCTTTGGAGGTGAGGGACTATATTGTACACATGGACCCGGGTTTTCATGATCATGAAGGGAGAAAATAAGCCATGGTGGATTTGTATAACTAACCTCGCTGGCACGGCTTGCCATGTCACGTGAACCCAGCGAGGGAGGCTTGTTGCTGTGGTTAACAAGCCACCTAGAACCCATTGGCTGTTTTAGGGTTCTGGGGTGGCGTGTTAAACACGTGCTATCAGGCCCATGGTGTCTTCAAAAGCTTCAAGAGTGTTAAGTCGATGTGAAAAGAAATCAGAAGTCAAAACTATTTAACCATAGTCGGGGTATTCCTTCATAAACAACTGGATAAGAGCTTTTAAGGAATGATCCACATTTCCTCTTCCCATGTTCCCTCTTACATTTCTTTGTATGCATTCAAAATGCTCAAGTGCTCAGGGTGGCCGGTTTGCTGGCCAGATGGGTGATAAATAAATGCAAATAATAAATAAATAAACTAGGACCAAATAATTTCATGTGCTTACTAAATTTGTTCTTTTTGTTTGTGACCATAGGTTGGCAGTCTTGCCTTCCTCATTAAACTCATTCAGAGATGCTGATGACTTTCTCTTACCTGCACTCATTCATTGCCTCTTTTGTCCATACAGTGACTGAGGAGCATGGTGATACTTGCATTTTAGCATTTTAAATCATTACTTGCAAATTAGCATATTAGAGCTAAGTCCCTTTTGTTTCCTGTGGCACATGTTAACTGGCTTAACTGTTATAATGGACTTTTGGTTCAGAAGCAGGACAAGAATATATCCTCAGCCTCTTCCCAAACAACCATAGGTGATTATCATGTTTGGTCATACGTTTGACTTAAGAAAACAACAGAAATATATCCCCCAAGGTAGTCAAAAGAAAGCAAAATAAAATAAAGCAACACCTACACATTACTTCCCACACTATCTGACTGTTTTTGCTAGGGATTCCCTAAGCTTCTCACTGAGTATTAAGGCAGGAGATGACAACGGTACCAATAGGTTTCTGCAGAAACAGATACTACACTTGATCTTAGCCAAAAGGCCGAGAAGCGATGGTTTCTGCAGAAAAATAAAACACAACAACACTGGTATGCTGCCATTCTTTGTACAATATCTGGCTTTCTTTGGTAGGAATTCCTCAAACTTTCCCAGCAAGTATTAAGGTACAGTCATCTGAAGAAACAACCTGTGCCTTCCTCAGTTTACTGAACATGTCATGCAAGTGAGAACCAGATTATTTTCCCGGAAGGGACTTTAATCTTCAATTGCCTGCTTTGCTCATCATCCAGTTGTGGTGGCTACTGTAATAGAAGATGTCCACCATGGGGTGAGAAGCAAAAGTTACTGTCATCTTGAGAGTGTACACAACCCAACCAGTCACTTGGGGTGCCAGCAGGAATCTAAGAGTTCTGCCCCAGCATTCTTTGTGAGTGACATTGTAAGGGATCCTGGGTCACACCTATCAGATAGTGGGGTTTGTATCCACTTGAGGTGATAAAATCTCTTGGAATGGCTCAGTATGGTTATGACATCAATGATCAACAAGTTTTTCAACTTGGTGGATGTGAAAATGCCAATAATGTTTGGGGTTGGCATAAGAAGGAAAAATGTGTATTAGTGAGAGCCACAGGTTATTTCAGGGTCTGGACGACACGACAAGCTGCACCCAGGTATGTGATTAGGGAAATGGTGTTTGGCATGCGCCGGGGATTAAAATAAGCCAGCCAACTGACCCATTGTGTGGCATATTCCTACTACTGTACTTCCCTTCTAAGCTACGAACAGCCAAACTAGATGTGATATTAATTCCATGATTACAATCGACATATCCTAATTTTAAAAATGTAAATACCTTCTGTGGGGTCCATCAATTAGGATCAGGAATATGGGAATGGAGTTAACTCTTTCTTCCCATGCCATGCACCCAGTGAAAATGCCATTTGCCCCACTGAAGCTGCTATGTACCACAGGAGGGGAGCTTCCATTGTTCTTCATCCTGGAGTGAATAGCAGCTTTGAGGGAGCAATTTTCATTGGGACCATGTTGTGTGTGGGTCCTGATCCTGATTGGTGCCCCCTACTGCTGCAAATTAAGAGTCACATTAATTGCAGTCATGCAATTACCATCATGTTCTAGTTTGGCCCTAACAGTTTAGCTTCTTCAAAACTTCCCTTTGGTACAGGCAAAGGAGATGTTCAACTGCTTGGGTTTCTGTTTGACTAAGACGTAAGATGGGTCAGAAGGTTGCATGCATCCCATGTGCTTGCCTGAAGAAGAAGAACTGCAAACTCAGAGGCTTGCAGTTTCATATTCCAAAGTTTGGTCCAGTATGATATATTGTCACCTCTGGTATTGTGTGTGTGTGATATTTGCTGTCCTTTAGATGGGGTAGGCATCCTGTTGCTCTCCAGATCTTTTGGAATGCCACTCCCATCAGCCCCAGTCAACATGACCAGTGGTCAGGGATTATGGGAGTTGTAGTCAAAAACATCTAGAGAGCACCAGATTGCATGCCCCGTAGTGCAAATTGTGAGTAGAGTAGAGACTCAAGACATCAAAAAACCAAATGGTGAAATTTCTAGTAATACGTTGGATTGCAAGTAACTTGGTTTGAGAGCGTTTTGCATGACAAGCAAATTTTAAAATATTTATTTAAAATTTTTTGACTTGATATACAAGCGACGTCTTGCAATACAAGTATTGTAGTACGGCTTAAATTAAAAATCTCTGTACAAATTTTTTTTGGGGGGATTTCGTTTTGATATAAGAGTGTTTTGGATTACAAGCACATTTCCGGAACGAATTATGCTCGCGATCCAAGGCATGACTGTATACCCTTATTTCGACCAGGCAGTAGGGTCTCAAGAGATATTGGAAGATTATCAGTTACTGCCGTCTCCAGAAGCAAGCTGAAGAGCCATCTGTATTAGCTTCTTGCAATAAATCAGATCTGCTCATTGATAGCAGAAACTAGGAGTTAGCAAGAATAATAAATATAAATAGAGAAACAAGCACCACCCAACAATCCTTCCCTCCCATGCAGAGACATAATAATTAGGGAGAAAGGTAGAAAATGCACATTTTTCTGGTTTAATTCAGAACCCACAGATACCAGTACAGTGACCATGCTATTAATGACAAAATAGATACTCCATTTGTTACAAGATAATACTTGTTTCCAAGTAATCTGAGGATGTTTCAGTTTTGAAAGCAACTGGTACTCTGGAGGTTATTAAATGCAATACAAATTATCTTCTTTTGCTCTTGTTTTGGATTCATGTGTGGTGAAAAACAAGTACACAAACCCTTGTGTATGCATAGCTTGTGTGCAAACAGTAAAGTATATTTGTGTTGATGTGGTAGTGCTGCTTGTGAAAGTAGTTTGCTTCTGATCTTTCTTTACAAACACTGGAAATGTTGACAAACAAGGGCTGCTTCCCATGTTACAGTTTAAACATGAGAACATTCCTATGAACCTCTTCAGTGTCTGAAAATGCCTTCCCGGAATTTTCAGATGTATGGCCATGTTAGTCTGCTACAGCAAAAAAGAATCAAGAGTCCTGTGTAGCACCTTAAAAACCAACAAATTTATTATGGCATATGTTTTCATGGACTGCAGCACACTACAGTTGCAGAGGTAGACATAGAAGTCTCAGGAGTATCTTTCATGTGTCTTTTCCAAGATTAGTTACAGATATTGCCCATACCAAGAAGGCATGTTCAAACTTGTCAATGACTCACAGGAGTGCTCCTGTGTCTTTCAATTGTACCAAAGGAAGCATCCCTAAAGAATCAGTTGCTAGCTAATAAAAGAGTGGTAAAGAGAATATTCATGGTACAAAATTCAACATTGAGACTTGAGACCTTATTAGTTTAGAAGACTCTAAGCAGCATTGTTTCAAGTATGCTACTGGCATGAGTAGCTTACCTTCTAGAACTCTTTTGGCACAAACAAATAGACCAAAAATATATATGTTTGTGTGTGGTTGGTATTCATTTTTGAAATGGATTCTTCACTCATAAGCAGTTTCTATGCACATCTTAGCTTCCCTATACTTTCTGTACCTTAGGTACTTTCAGTAAAATGAACAGTTCTTTTTTATTTTATTTAATGTCAGAATACATATCCCCACCCCTCAGGTGTGAGTGGGTGAACCTGTTCTCAGCTGAGACAATGGATGCTTAGCTAGTATAAGAATTATGGCTTTTTGCTTTATGTCTGTTCATAACAGCTTCACCATTAGTCCTCCCCACCACAATGAGATTTTTAAAATTGGTATGTTGACACAACCTTTGCTGCATATATGTCCTGCGTGCACAGTGACATATCACATGCATTTGCATGCGTACTGTTTTCCTGATTAGGGTAAATGTACCTGACATAACATAAAAACATTGTTTTGATTTAAAAAAAAGCTGGTTGTTCCATTGTCTGGCAGAAACCTCCTTCTCCTTCTCCTTTTTTTTAAACCCCCTTTATAGTCAGAGAGAAATACAATTTTCATTCAACATTGATGTTTCCTTTTCATCCTTAAAAGCTAATTTTTTTTCTTGCAGCAGTTTTGGTGGAAATTATGTATCGCTTGTGATAATTCATTTTAAAAATTCCTGAGCTGTGTGGCATACTTTCATGAAAATTCATTTAGATAAAATTAGATATTATTGTTTAATGAGGTGGCATTTCAATTTAGACCTTGCATCATGCATATACCAAGAGTTTTTTATGGAATAGTTAGGTTCATTTGAGTAATAAAGGCTGAATCATGGGGGCTTTAATTCTTAATCGCTGTGAGGATTGTTATCTGTGGGATGTGAGCTGTCTTAGTGGTATTCAATCAAGTGTCCACTTAGCCGTGACCAGAAGTAATTGCTCCCAAGTGGGTTGCACAATGACCTGTTAATACTTGCTTTGACCCTGTGACCTTGTCTGCCCCATTGTTTAGGATTTTATAGCGAGCGAGTCTGCATTTCTGTGGGGTCAAGTAGATATCTGAGGTCAAACATTTTCTGATTACTACACAGTATACACTGTAAGGGTACTAGAGGCGGTTGCATAAAAATAGTCACTGCTTTGTAGTATACGCAAGGCAAACAGTTTGAATGTTCTCTCTTCCCCACTGCATGTAAACAGTTTAATATTTTACCAAAAGAAGTTCATCTTGTAAATTAGCTATGAATAATACATAGGTAATTACTACTCATGTCTTTAAACACTTGTGTCTTAATTGGCTCGTGTATTTTTAAGGTATTTGCTTGCACTGATAAATTGGAAAATTGGGCTGGCTACTCTGGTTTTGCCCCTCTTTTCCTGAGAGCTGGACTTGTTACCAGTAAAGCTAAGTGCAAAATTTAACCTACGGTATATTAGATTTCCATTAACCAATTTTAACTTTTTACCTATATTCCATTAAACCTTCGAAAACTGATTTGATGTTTGTGTTGTTTTTACTTTCAGGTTGTCTGTACATATTGTATTTATTTTATTGATCATATTTAACATGCAACCATGATCATATTGTATTTTGAAAAAATATGATGCAATTTCCTTCCGCGTAGGCAGTTGGACAGCTTTTTTCTTAACTTTGTCTGGCAAATACAAGATTGTAAAATGAGGCCTTGATATTGTTTGTATATACGGTACTCCTCCATGTTCATGTTTTGTTTACGAAGCCCACTAGTCAAAACACTTCTTTACGCATTTCTCAGCCTTGTACTAATAACTCCCCACTCCTTCGCCTTACCTCTCCAAAGGAAACTCCACAGTTATCTTTCTGTATTTTATCATATGGAGATATTTTAGATATTTTAGTTGCAGACAGCTACTAGTGATAGTGATAGAAGTTATGCACAAATAATTTTGACTATGGTGCCTTTTTCTATCTAGACAACAAAGTTAGTGTGTTTTGAAAAATGCAGGCTGTAGTAAACTGAAAAAAGCAACAGATGAGAATTGCATCCTGGCTTGTTCCCAGATGGGCAGGATTAGATCAAATGCAGCCTCCCCCAATCTGGCACCCTCCAAATGTGTTGGATTGCAGCTCCCATCACCCAACCAGTTATGGCCAATGGTATTCTGGCTGGGGATGATGGGGTTGTAGTCAAACACTGGAGGGGAAGGCTGTTCTAATGGGTTTAAATTACAGGAGGGTACATTTTTGTTGAATATTCGGGGAAACTACTTGACAGTAATAGCAGCTCGACTATGGAACCATACCAGGAGGTGGTGGGGCAGTTGACGGCAGGTGTGTGTGTGTGTGTGTGTGTGTGTCAGTTTTCTTCACTGGAGCTTTCAAGCAGAGGCTGGAGATCCATCTGTTGGGGATGCTCTAGCTCTGGATTTGCATGGAACATGGGAGTTGGACAAGATGGCTTGCAAGGCCTGTCCAACTATATAATTACATTGCTCCTCCCAGTGCTAGTTTTTCCCCCCTCTTAGAAAACACAACACTCTCTTTGCTTATAAAAACACAAAGGTCTCCTCAGCAGCCATCTTCTGAAATTTTAATATGACAAAATATTTAAAACTTTCCGTTCATAGATCAAGATTAATGCATTTTGCTGAGCATCTCCCATTGTGCTCTGGGATACTAGACTGAGGAAGTGATGTTGGTATTAGAGCTAAAAATGAATATTCACAACAATTTTGGGAATGAGTGAATTCTGTATATTTGATGGTTGCAAATTTGATAATTTCTTAAAGGATGCAAAATAGCCACATTTGATATGTAAGTCTGGATATCACTATTGGCTTCTTTCTCAATCACAGACAGGGTTTTCTATCAAAATTATTACATTTATATCCCCTCCTTTTCTTCAGAGGTACTCAAGGTTCCTTCTCATCTTACTCTCACAACACGATTACCCCACCCAAGCCATGATTACCCCACCCAACCCAATCCCATCCCCTGTATTCACACAACAATCCTGTGAGCTAGGTTAGACTGAGAGAGAGTAACTACTGGCCCAAGGTTATTCATTTAGCTTCATGGCGAAGTGGTGATTTGAGGCTGGAACTTTCCAGTCCTAGTATGGTACCTTAACCACTGTACCAGTCTGGCTCTCAGAGTAAATTAATTGTTATCAGTGTGTGGTAGGTGGGTAGGGGCAAAATTTGTGTGGAATAAGAATGTCCCTTTGTCATTAAAGATGTGGTCAGTGGAGGCTGGTGGCCAGTCTGACCGGTGGGGTGGACGGCAGGTCAGCAGAGGCGGAGCCAAGGGCTCACAAGGGGCGGAGCCAAGGGCTCATGAGAGGCGGAGCAGTCTTTGAATCCCCAACAGTCCCATACCACAGAAACTGAGGCACAAAACATGCAAAGGCGTGGGGGGGGGGAAATCACACAGTCACACAAAAGTACTCCTTTGGATCCATATTTTCCTTTTCCAGACACAACTCCCATTCCACAGAGAATCAGGTAACTCTAAGATGATGAATGGGAGGGGAGAAACCACACAACCATAATATCAATGATAATGGTAATAATGATAATGATAATTAAAATAACACATGATATTCTCAGAGCCACACAGAAAAGGAGCCTTTGGAACACAGGAACGCTCTGAAAGCATCCAAATATCCATGCCTTTGTACTATTATTTATTTATTTATTTATTTATTTACATTTATTAATCGCCCATCTGGCTGGCAACTGGCCACCCTGGGCGATGTACAAAATAAAATACATTTAACAAGATAAAATACATTAAAAACAAGATAAAATACATTTAAAACAGTATTAAATTTTTTAAAAATCTTCACCCACCCCATATTCCCACCTGAACAGCCAGGTTTTTAATGAGCGGCGGAAGCTCAGCAGAGAGCGGGCATGGCGGAGGTCACTCGGGAGAGAGTTCCACAGTACGGGGCCCGCCACAGAAAAGGCCCTCTTCCTTGTCCCCACCAGTCTAGCTGCTCTGGCTGAAGGGACAAGGAGAAGGCCGTCTGTGGCAGATCTTGTTGAGCGGCCTACTTGGTGTTGCTGGAGACGCTCCTATTATTATTATTATTATTATTATTATTAATATTAATATTAATATTATTATTATTACCACCACCACCACCACCACCCTTGGGAAGCCAGCAGGAACCTATTGGAAAACATACAGACACCCACATTACACACACAGATGCACATACACAGACACTCCCTCATTCATACACACAAACCCCAGAGCATATGCCCCCCCAGAGCACACACACGCACGCACGCGCGCACACACACACACACACACACAAACCCCAGCGCGCACACACACCTCTTCAAATTAAACAACATACCTGTAATGGAGCTGGAGCTGCTGCTACTGCTCTGACCTCCATCACGGTGCCTGCTTTTCTACTACCTCCCTAGTACTGATAGTAGGCTGGCCTGGCTCAGCAAATTACCCAGTGTGAGCTGGCCAGCAAACGGGAGTAAAGAAAGGCTGCTGTGCATGCACTGGCTGCTGGGTACCTCAGCCTCGCGCAGAACAACCTCCTCCCTTGGGAAAGAAGGGTCTACTATGATTGGCTAGCTCAGGCCTGACCCTGACCCTAGCCCTTTTGTAAAAAACAAACAAACCCCTTTGCCTTGTGTAAGGGTAGCATGCCCCAACGGGCAGCTGCAAAAAGCCTTTCGCTATGGGGCAATGTTCTGTACATGCTCATTAGCGTGTGCACACGCAACTTTGATACTGACGATGCTGTGCCAGACCGGAAGTTGCTGGTTCCGGCATGGTAGCGTAGCAGCAGCCAGCTGCCGCAGTCAGAGAAGCTGGCAGTGTGGTGAAGAGTTTTATTTTTTAAAGGTACAGGGGATCTGGGAGAGCGTGTGATGACAGCAGGGCAGTGTGAGAGTTGGACTGACTTGGGTTCAAAAGCTCCCCTAGCCAATGACCCTCAGTCTCAGTCACGCAAGCGGAAGGAGGAGATAACAGCAGTTAATAAAGATTAAAGAGTTTATTTGTAAGACCCAATTACATGGGATTAAGGCAATCAATGCATCTCTACTCACTACATCATAGCAGACTCAAGTCCTATACCCCAGTGGTAAGGCTAGATGAAGTGAAGTCCAAGAGACATGTCGTGACGAACAAGCAGCAGAGAGAGATGAAGAGGAATGACGGAAGCAAGAGTGAAGCTATCAGCAAGTGTGCCAGCTTATATACCCCAGACCCTGTACCTATAAATAGGATATTACTCACTCCAGTGTATAACCCATTCATCAACATGTTTACTGCTTCAAACCTGTTCAAGGCTGCTGAGTCACATCACCTCGAGACCATGTCTCCTGACCAAAGGCCTTGTATACCTGAACTCAAGTAACACCCACCAGGTCAGGTGACAATCCCGATGTCAGGTGGTAATCTCGTTCTGCCTATGCAAAACCCAACATCCCCCTGCTTTTGCATTTGCGCAGAACGTGGTTATTCACCTCATACAACAGCAACAGCGTTGTTGACATCTGATGCTGTTCCTTCATCTATGGACTTTGATAAAAAAAACTTCTGCAGGAATTACTTTACCTGCCAGAAATTTGAACCACCATCAAATCACTTCTGATGTATCCCTTCTTATGACACAGTTTTATCTGCAAACCCAAAACGTTGTGTATTGCTATCTGCCTGCAGCATAGCAATCCTGCCTTGGTTTCCTGAAAAAACTGTAATAGGTTTTTCACATCAATCCCAGCATCATTTAAACATTTTTTTACAATTTAAACTATTTAAACAAATGCATTCACTATTCAAGCTTTACAATAGCATAATAGCACATTACATAATACAATGTATTCAGTTCAATTTCAGTTGAACTCTAACTTTTAGATGATTGTTTCTACAAAATCAATCAAACAAAGTATGATTATAAAAATAACAAACTTCAGGTGTGCTCTCGTTGTTCTTACTATCACAACCACAACTGGCATTTCTGTGAATCTGTAAGCCACCTGTGCTCTGACTTGTAAATCTTAGTCTGAAGTGTGATGTTCCCTCCAGATAACACTCAACTCCTTTTCAGAGCTCTCCAAGCATGTCCTGTTGGTCTAACAGTCTGCCTATCACACTGACAGCAATACCTGGCCTTGTTGCTTGTACAGTAAAGCTCAACAGCCCAATGCTTCTGTGTAGCATTCAAACTGCTTTTCCATCAGCATGTGCTTGAAAATCCTCAATTATTTGGAGTCTCTCACTGAGTTAACTATCTCCAAAATTCTCAATCACATCCATGATATTTCTCTGGTTCGTTGCAGTAAGATACTGCCCTCTTGGTTCTCTTTCAACCTCTATTTACAAATAAACAGTTGATCCACCACCAAGCAGTTTCAATTCAATGAAATTCCAAACCCTGGATCAATTATATTATATTGCTTTTATCTGTCCAGAAAAAACAATAGATCTTCCAACTAAACAAAGTACATACAGTCTATGTCCCTGTTACCCTGATTAACAAACAAACATTGATCTGCCTCTCTGTGCAAACCTCACAAATCAACAATGTTTGAGTTCAAACAGAATTCCAGCCTCCAGCTGATTTTAGCTTTCCTAAAGAAAATTTCAGACAGTTTTCCAAAGACTTCCTCTCATTTAAAATGCTTATGTTCCAATATTTCCCTGTGAAATATTCATACATCTCACATTCTTAAACATCAGTCTAACTGTTTCCAAAGCAAATTGTTGTTGCACTCATTCATGATTTTCCAGCTCCTTTTACTGAGCAAAAATCACAAGCAACCAATCTTGCTATTTGTCATGTAACCTTTTCCAATCTGGTTAGTTTTCATTTAAAAAATATATCTGGTAACAATGAGTTCCATGGACTGCTGTTTGTTTCACCAGCTTCCATGTTTTGTTCTTTATCCAAAGAATTCAACTCAGCTTGCATAGCCTGAAGCTATGGTTCAGCTTCCTTAACAGACAATTTTTCACCTCTTTGAAATTTTGAAGTTTCAAATGGCTTTTCCTGCAAATTCATCCTGATATCTCACAGGTTGTTTGACTCACCTGTTCCTTACCTCATCAGTTATCAGGTTCCTGTTCCAATAAATTTGCACCAATGATGAACAATCATTTGTTTAGTCTCCACCAAACCAAATGTGTATCAAAGTTTGTCAAATTTACCTGACTGTCTTTCAGCAAATGCTTTTCTATTCTGACTCTGACCCTTGATGCATCCCCTGCATTAACAGAATTAATTTTGAAAAATGATCTCACCTTTTCATTCAGCATTATACTTAACACTTCTAGATAATCTCACTATCCAAGTGTTGTTTATGTAAAACACAATATTCTCATTTCTAGAAAAATCTCATGTAAGCTCCTTTACAGATTTCTTCTAACTTTGAGGTGTATGTACCTACATATCAGATCCAAGATCCTGAAATGTTTCTCCAGAAGATTCTTCCTTCTACACTACTTTCTATAAGGTGTACAGTTCAGCACACAGAACTAAAACTTCTATCATGTACATTATCAAAACATTTAAGAGCTTCTACCCAAACCTCATTATCCAAATTAGTATCACCTCTTCTGAGTGTTTGTTTACTCTTCCACACAATCCATGTGTTCAATATCACATCCTGTTAGAAAGTCATGAAAGCATGCACTGAATTGAACTTCCCCATATCTGAAAAGAAATAGGTAACATGGGTAATATGCTTGTTCTCACCCAAGCACAAAACACCTTGACTTTGTTCAATACTCCAGCTTTCTATCTAACATGTACACAACCTGTACCTCGTGTATTGATCAATTGACATCATGAAATAACGTGCTTCTCCTCTAAAAACCATCAGAGTATCCACAAGATCACCAAGAACAAATTTAAATGAAATGAACTGGTTTTTCAGCTTGCCTTCCAGTTTACCTGTTGAAGCTAGCATCCCTTGTTTATGTGCACAAAATTCCTTTCATGTGAAAATTACAATTTCCAATGCTTTCCCCACCAACAGTTTGCATTTTCTTTCACAGGCCTGTGAATCTAAATGATCAAACAATCATGTGATATGCATGCATGTACATGTCATACATATAAGCATTTAACTTTTTTTATAGTTGCATCAGTACAACTTTCCATTTCTTTATTACACCATTACAGTATGAAAGAAATAATCCATCTCTTAGCTTTGCCATATAAACATACCTACTAATTCAGTATTTTACATTTTGCTACAGAAAAATCCACAATATACTCAAGTCATATATACATTCAGTACATTTCCTGACATTTCAGAGAGCATATATTACACTTTCTTGAGTCCAAGTTATCCAACTTTCAAGAAATACATTTCAAAAAACATGACTGTTAAACTTCTGACCATTTACATAGTCCTCTTCCTGCTTATTTATGTCCAACACAGAAAGCTTCGTTTAAACAATCCACTGCTTTCTGCTCACAACAAAATAATGTCCATTTTGTTATGTCCTGGGTTAAAACATAAAGTTTTTCCTTCAGCAGCACCCCTGCTGATTTCAAGCTCCTTTCTTCTGTGATCCCACATGAAGAAAATGAAGAACAGCTTCACATTTTAAGCACAGCTTTCTCTGTTCAAAACTGCCGCGCTGCTTTTCTCTGTTGTTTCAAAACCACGCCTCCGCTGGTTTGATACAGCCTCCGCTGTAGTATCAGGTTTCCCAGATACGTTCTTGTCACACGTGACTTTGCTGCAACATACGCTCCAGACGCTTTACCCACGTCAGACGTAATCCACGCATTTGTAATCCAAGCCACTTGTTGACATAATGCAAAAGATAGCTGATCCGCTGCTGTGTGAAGAAAACTGTAAATAGAAATATGATCCTCCTGCCTGTAGCCTTGACTCAAACAAATGAGTTAGACACAAAGCCTCCTGGAGATTATTTCTTTGCCCGTTACAGCTCCTTGACAATCACTCCAGCAAGCTGTGGAATACGAAATTCTTGTGTCCAGCGTTGTTCACTGTTCAGCCTAGTAGCTGCCCGAACCTTGGAATTTGCCAAGCCTGGCATCTCCGTTCCAACTGCTTCCAAAACGAAAAATCCTCCGTCTCTCTGTTTCTGCATTCTTGTGCTGCATTCCAAGCCGCTGTTATCAGCTCTAGCAACATTGCCTTCCCCGGTTTATTTACAAACCGTTCTTACAAATAGTAAACAATATCTTTAACTCTATAACTGCTGAATTTTTCCAAACTGCGTCTCTGTGGCTTATCTGCCCATCAGATAACCATCAGATCGTTATCTGATCCTTATCTGGGCCCATAACCGATGTGAGAGTTGGACTGACTTGGGTTCAAAAGCTCCCCTAGCCAATGACCCTCAGTCTCAGTCACGCAAGCGGAAGGAGGAGATAACAGCAGTTAATAAAGATTAAAGAGTTTATTTGTAAGACCCAATTACATGGGATTAAGGCAATCAATGCATCTCTACTCACTACATCATAGCAGACTCAAGTCCTATACCCCAGTGGTAAGGCTAGATGAAGTGAAGTCCAAGAGACATGTCGTGACGAACAAGCAGCAGAGAGAGATGAAGAGGAATGACGGAAGCAAGAGTGAAGCTATCAGCAAGTGTGCCAGCTTATATACCCCAGACCCTGTACCTATAAATAGGATATTACTCACTCCAGTGTATAACCCATTCATCAACATGTTTACTGCTTCAAACCTGTTCAAGGCTGCTGAGTCACATCACCTCGAGACCATGTCTCCTGACCAAAGGCCTTGTATACCTGAACTCAAGTAACACCCACCAGGTCAGGTGACAATCCCGATGTCAGGTGGTAATCTCGTTCTGCCTATGCAAAACCCAACAGGCAGTACCCAGAGAGCCCTTTTAATAGGGCCACTACTGGATGTAGTTGTATCTTTAATACCTTGGCAAACCGAGCCCATGGTTCACCATTTGTTTCTTTTAAGATGATGACCCATCTTGATTACTAACCTCCAGGATCGGAGGCAGTAGGCCTCTGAATACCAGTTGCTTGGGAACACTGTTGGAAGGCTAAAGCTGCATGAAAATCTTCCATTTCCCCCTCCTGTGTTCACCTCCTACTGGATAACATTATACAACATGTTTTTGTTTTTGCAGTGTACCTGTTCACCTGAATTATGAGACTAGCTGCCGCTCTACTGTCCAACAATATAGTGAGATAGAATATAATAATTAATTAAATATATAAATAAATAAACAAACAAACAAACAAACCAAGGCAGCCAGTAGAATTGGATAATCTGAATTTTCATTTCTTGTTGAATGCAAAACACTCACCAGGAAAATGGGCAATTGTTCCCCAGAGCCAGCCATGAAGAACTGCACCTTACCTACCCCAAAGCAACCTGCATGACAGGTAAAATCCCGTCTTCCACTGGAGGTGGCAAAGACTCTGGCAAGAAGGGATAAGGTGTGCTGAGACATGTTGCCTCCTTCACCACAGCTCTTAGAAAAGTAAGAAACCATTTATTTTCATTGGCTTCAGATTATATTGGAAACCAGTGTAAGAGGGAATAATGTCACATTCCGTCATTTTGTCTTTTGCACCTTCCATCTGATGTGCTGTGTGTACATCAACACAGGAAGACTGGTGGCCACAAAGACCCTCAGGATACATACTCCTGAGATCAAAGTAACAAAAATGGCATATTCCATGTTACTTTGTTCTGATTTTGCTCAAGCTGTAGGCTGAGGGTCAAGCTACACTTTACTTTAAAGACGTAACTAGGAGTGAAGTCTTTAATTTCTTTGGGGGGGGTTACAGTTGAGGGATGTCAGTTTTTTCTTGGGCTATCCCACAGGGGAGGTGAGGTTTAACAGACACACACGCAAGCTATGTGGATATGGGGCTTAGGAAAACCCCATTTTTCTAAGCCCTGTAGTTGCACAGGGGGAAGGATTAAACCTCTTTTTCCCACGTGGGGGTCCCAATAAAAATCAAACTTCTCAACACTGAAAAAAATAAGAAATAAAGATGTACGGTAGCTGCTAAGTACACTTTTAAAGTAATGTGTAGCATAGACACCTGAGCCAAAAGGATATCACCCACTGGATCACATTAGGTTACACATGCTAAACTCTAACCTTCCTGACCACTCATTGTTGGGATTCTCAGATTGCAAGATTTGCTCCATTGAAACAGATTAAGAACAGAAGAAGATCAGACCAAAGGGCTATCTAGTCCAACATCCTGTTTCCCACAGTGGCCAAAAAGATGCCTACAAGCAGCCTACAAGCAGGATATGATATGAGGGCAATGGCTCTCTCCTGCTATTGTTACCCAGCGATGTGTTCAGAGGCATGCGGCCTTTGATCCTGGAGGTTAGTAATCAAGTTGGTCATCAACTATCTCTTACTGTTGTCTGAAGCGTATGTAGCATCCTCAAGTAGAATCCAAGTGGTTCTTCATATGGTGGTTCTCATAGATATCCAGAATATTGCAGGACAGTAAAAAGGGATTTCATATTTAGAATTCCAGGTAAGGACACAAGTGATGCTGGTTCTCTTCTTTGTCTCTGGCTTTTTGCATGATAATTATGTCTTGGTGTTGGTCTTCTAGCTGCTCTATTTATTGTGTTGTATTTTATTCTGGTATGATTAGTTTGGTCATGCACTTTGTATCCATAATGATGAAAGTTGGTTTAAACACATTGTAAATAAATAAATGTAAAATGAATGATGTGGCACTGCCTTACTGAACAGAAGTTCTGTGGGGTTCTATTAGACATTCCAAGATAATCCTGGTAGTATAGCAATGAGGGCCATGTCAGTATATAAATTACATGAAGAGGACATATAAGAAGTATGAATTTCTACAAACTTTTAATGATTGGAGTCAAAATAAAATGCCAATGCATTTTTTCCAAGATGATGTATTTTGGTATAATTATATTTCAGTAACTTTGCTTTGTATCAGTGATGCAGTGTAGCTTCTTTCCAGCAGAGGGAATGCAGGACTTGTTAATGAAGTGGGAAAGCTGCCTCTGTGTGGGCACACTACCAGGCGATGAGGAGTCCATATAGGTGGATTTAATTTCTTCTGAGGGTTCAAACGATGGAACCGCATGACAGATTCCTCATTAACGAGATGGATTAGAATGTGTATCATGACTGATGCTTACCCTGAGTAATACTTTTAAGAGCTCATTCCACTAGAGCTATTGGACACATCTTGGGTGGAGGAGAGAAATTGGCGCCTGTGGAGGATATTTGTAGAAAGTCACATTTCCACCATATGTTAGTAGAATTCTCTTTGGATGCAAATTTTGGATAGAGTTTTCAGTGTTGCTGTAGTCTGGTTTGTCCTTTTTCTACCACCCACTCTGAATCACACCAACTACTTGGAATATTTGCTTACTTTTTCCTGAAGGATAGTAGGAAGCCTTCTCTCTCTCCCCCCCTCTTCCATCTTATTTATGCATCTGCTTTTTCTGCCCCTTTTTCTTTCTGCTCTTGTTTTGCTAAACAAATAACTACATGGTAGATTAGTATTGTGTTAGTGTGGACAAGGTATTGGGTCAAAAATCTGAAGCTCTTGCACAATTACTAAATGGATGGAGATGGTAGAGAAGCTGAGGGCATTTACCATGTCCAATCAGTTCAGTACTTCTGTCTTGCAACAAATCATTTTGTAGGAAGGAAAATGTCCTTTTAATTTTTAATAGCTTTGCCATGAACTTTTATGGGGTAATAATCTGGTTCCTGAGTGGATAAAGGATGAGGTTACAGGCCAAGTACCTTGTTTCTCTCAAGGGTAAAGGTGAACTGATAACAAAAAAGTAGGACATAGTGTTTCACCTTCCCTCTTTTTATTCCCCCAGTTGTTTAAATGACTGCTTCTAAAGAAGTGTTTAACATATTAAACATGAGGTATATCAGTGAAAAGTTGAAAGGACTACATAAGTAAGGACAAAAAAGGTGGTGGTGTGAAGAAAGGGGCTTTGGGAGCTGTGCTGCTGATAATTTGATTATCCTCAAGATGACATGCGGCATTTGAAGAAGTGACTGTTATGCAAGGTTGCCATGGTGCCATTAGTAGCTTGGGCACATTTGCAGTTTTGTTTGTACAAAACTAAGGCTGCACTCTATATCTACTTATCTGGGAGTAAGCTTTATTAAAATCAGTGGAGCTTACTTCTGAGGAGACATATATAAGATTGCTCTGCAAGTCTGCAGTCCTATGTATACTTACTTGGGAATAAGCTCGCCTATACAGAGTAGGTCTTACTTTTGAATAAACATTCTGTCCCCAAACCACAACATGCTGACGTGGTTCCTAGAGGTAGCATATACAGTAGTCATCATGGCTAGTGGTCACTGATAGCCTTATGCTCCATACATTTGTCTAATCCCCCTTTAAAGTCATCTAAGTTGGCAGCCATCACAAGTGAATTCCATAGTTGTGTAAAGTACGTGTTGTGTAAAGAAGTACAGGTATTTCCTTTTGTCTGTCCTGAATCTCCCATCATTTAGCTTCATTGGATGATCCCAGGTCCTAGTACTATGAGAGAGAGAGAGGAAAACATAACTTTATCCATATTCTCCACACCATGCATAATTTAAAAAACCTCTATCATATCGCCTCTTATTGTCCCTAACTTAAACAGCCCCAAATGTTGTAACCATTCTTCATAGGGGCATTGCTATGCTCTCCCCGATCATTTTGGTTGCCTTTTTCTACACCTTTTCCAACTATCCAATATCCTTTTTGATGTGCCAATCAGAACTACACAGTATTCCAAGTGTGGTTGTACCGTAGAGTTGTATTAAGGCAGTACAATGTTGGCAGTCCCTTTCCTAATGCTTGTTAGAATTCACCTTTTTCATAGTTGTTGTACACTGGGTCAAAGTTTTCATGACCCCAAGGTCTCTTTCCTGGTCAGTCACTGCAAGCTTCAGACCCCATCAGTGATTATGTGAAGTTAGATCTCCCCACTTCCAGTGTGCATCATTTTACACTTATTACATCAAACTGCATTTACCATTATGGTGCCCACTCACCTAGTTTACAGAGATTCTTTGGAGCTCTTCAGAAAACCTGTCGGTTTTTATCACCCAGAATAATTTGGCATGATTCTTAAACTTGACCATCTTATTGCTCAGGTCATCTGTTTGCTCAAGAGCCTTTGATAAGGGACTCTAGCAGCAGAAATTTCTTTGATGCCAACACCGGCACAAAATAGGCATACAAATGGATTCTAAGCTGCATTTGGTTGGATTAATTGTGAACTTTCTACCATCTGTGCTGTAGCTGTAGCCATTGTCTCAATGGCTTCATTCCAGCAGTTGCCTAGAAAACCAGGGAGTTGCCTCGGCTCTAGTCAGTGGGAGAGGTAATCTAGAAACAATCATGTCAACAACCTACCTCAGTTGATTATTCCATAAATCAATGATGGCATCAATAGGACAGTTTGCCAAGTCAGCTGAAAACTCCTTGAGAGAAGACTGGGAAACTTATTTATCTAGCAGCCTCTGGCAGTGGACTATCGTAACCAGTCTTCCACCCCTGTGGAGGCTACAGAATCCTGTGACTCCCACCATCACTGTGAAAGGATGTGTCCATGACAAAGCAGTTCCCTTACAGCACCTTGCACAGTTCACACTCTTGCTTGCCTAGAGCAGAAAACCAAATCAGGCATGCAAACTGCTGTGAATATGTTTGGATAGTAACAAATTGGGAGAACCGCATGGTTGTCATGGTGGCCATGAATTTCTGAGCTACCGTACTCCAGACAAGGAAGGCTCAGCCCTGATGTTGAAATCACTTATAGAAGCAAACACTTGGTGGCCTCCAGCACCATGCCGAATACCACCTCGGTGGTGAGCTTACGTTAGACAGCAGTGTGGGCATAATCCCTAGTTTGTCCTTGGATCTCTGCAACAAATAGAAACGTTCAGTAAAAGCAGTCTGCTGGACTGAGGACCTGGGCAGTGAGATGGAATCTCTGTGAATCACAGCAATACCATTGAGGACCTGGCTGGATTAACTAAACCAAAATAGGACCTGCAGCCTCCCCAAGACAGTTATTTATAGGATTTATTAATGTATCATTTTAATCTGCCCAGTAACAAATGTTTTCTGGGTGGATACCTAAAATAATGAAATACAATTCAAAAGGCAACAAACAGGACAGGGGAAAGTATATATAATATATGCAGCCAGAAAATGTAAAACCAGTTCTGCTCTCTCACCCACAGTTATTGTTGTTCCATTAGAGTCTTGATGTGGCATGGACCAGTATGAACCACAGGAGACTGCCAAGGCACTCAGAAATTCCCAGGCTAGGGACGGGCCCGGAAGAGGGAACTGACTAATACTTGTTCCCCTTTTCTGCCCGTTTAAGTCTCCAAACACCGTATCTTTTTCCTTCCCCAATATTTCTTATTTCCTTCCCCCCAGTAGCCAATATTGGCCCCACAGCTGTATCCCTGGGGAACAACCTCTGAAAATCATCCCACCAAAAATGTCCTTAAAAGGTTTTGAAAGCTCCCGAAACCAACGGTGTTAAAATTTGCTGGCTTAGATACAACTACCTTAATACATAGCACACAGCTACATTGGGGGGGGGGGTACTCAAAAGTAAGCACGGATAACCTGATCTGGATTGGGACCCTAGCATGGGACTAGGGGGCTTTAACCCTTAATACATAGCACACAGCTACATGGGGGGGGGGTTACTCAAAAGTAAGCACGGATAACCTGATCTGGATCGGGACCCTAGCATGGGACTAGGGGGCTTTAACCCTTTGTATCCTGCTCTGGTTCTGATCCAGACTGGGCTCCTGCACCTGTAATTTCCATAGGAAAAAAGCCCCCATTCATTTCAATGGGAGCTTTTTTCCCTATGCAGATTGCAATTGTAGTCCCCACCACCCAATCCAGATTTGGACTACAGAGGAGGGCGCAGGGTTAAAGTCCCATAACTTGCGTCACCTTGGGTGTTGACCCTGTATATCTGCCCAAAGAAAATGCCCCCAGACTAGAAGTGCCTCACTAGAACCTGTTGGGGTGTTGCCACTGTTACAGAATTGCTTTTTAAGCCAGTTATTCTGCTGTTCCCCACTGCAGTGATTTTAATGAGTTAACTGTACAGTTGAGGAAAGAAAAAAAATCATTGTTTCTTTTTAGGTGACAATATAATAGGCTATTTTTTTAATGGAATAGTTCATTTTCAGAAACACTTGAGCTGCTTATTTGCTTTTGTCTTCTTTTAAAATCCTTCCGGAATTTTCTATATTGCATTGTAACTTCATGAATTTCAAGAGAAGTGTATCTTCCATGCGCATACACACACACACACACACACACACACACACACTTCATTGTAATATTTCCTTGATGTTTACATTGTGATGATGGAGAGAACACAGAGTATGTGCTGATGATGTACCCTTGCTTAGACACTAATTAATTAACCACATGTTAGTTGCATTCGGGGACTGAGTGGACAGCTATGAAGATGAGATCAGTCAGGCACTTTCATATGTAACTTGTTTTTGAAACCTATATATGCGTACTCTACTGACACTCAATGCAATAGATGTTTCACTGACGGTTAATAAAACGGGATAGGCTAGTGCATGATAATATAATCCTTATACAAGTTTGGTTGCTAAACCCAGGAGACCCTCCAGCAATTGTGGACAAACACATTTTGCAGTGTTACTTTATTTTGCTGTTGTCTCAGATGACTAGGCAGCATTTCCATCATACTCTGTTATTGTGCTATTTGCTATGACAAAAATCTGCATAAAATTGTAAGACAGACTGAACTGTATGCTGGCTGAGTAATACTTATTTATTTGTGACCTGATGTTGTTTTTATAGCACTGCTGAGCAAATCCTTAGTTTTCTTGAAAATCAGATGAGGTTATTTCGTGTGTGTGTGTGCGCATTGACATCTGCAGGAATTTTTCCAGTGATGAAAAAGCTGCAGTGCACAGCAGTTTGTGGGTGTAAGTCATGTGCATGCCATGCACCGATATAACATACCTATGTGCTTTCCTTCTGTGTGAGCTTTGTTGCTTAGTGTCCCATTCCATGACATTTAGAAGCCGACACAGAGTAGTAGAAGATCCTGGGAATTGAGCTGTATTAACGTAGAAGAGAGCTATAGTCCAGAAGTATCATGAACTCTAACAAAACTTTATTTGGAGTGAGGGATAAAAAACAACACCTAGGAACAAGAGGGAAAAAACCTCCAAATACACAAACACAGTACAGCTGTCTTAATATCATATTGGATATTTTGTGGCATCACTGCCCTTAGCATAAAATTAACAGCTTCACATGACTTGCCTGGAATGATTTCCTTCATCTTTGAAGCCCCAGTGAACACTCTCTAGAGCAGTGGTTCTCAACCTTTTTTGCCCCATGCTCCCTTTTCACCATATGTCAGAATGTCATTCCCCCCTTTCCAAGATTGTCTGACTTAATCTGTGCCATACAATAAGGTGTGATGTCCTGTAGATTATGTACAATCCGTAGAATTGTAATTTGTAGAAAGATCAGTATTCCAGCAGTTTGAGTCTGTGGTCCCAATTCCCCCCCTGAAACCCTAAAATTCCCCCCCCGGGGGGAATTCCCCCCTGGTTGAGAACCCCTGCTCTAGAGCAGTCTTCCCAGTTGTAGTTGTTTGGACTACAACTCCTGGTATGGACTATTGGCCTGATAGGAATTGAAGTCCAAAACATCTGGAGGGCGCCAAGTTGGGGAAGGCAGTTCTTGTGAGTAGCAGTTGAGTCTGTGAGAAGTGTCTTTAGGAGTGGGAGGAGAAATGGGTATGCTCGATCAGGGTTTAGGGTTCTAGAGGAGCCTGGACTTGCCTTCCACATTGTTATCAGCCACTTTTTACATCAGCTAAAAATACAACATTCGCATAGCTTGAATTTTGAACTGCAGCAATCTTTTTTTTTTGAGTTGCATGTTTTTCCTGGAACTGCACATTTTGTGTAAGGTTGCACAGTTAAAAAAAAAAAGCCCTGATAGCATCAGAGAACAGGCCCACCATTTCTGGTAGATCTGGTGGCTGAGAAGCAATATTCCCAGTCTTTCCCTGATCCCTCCCTCCCCCCCCCTCTCGTCCTCAATTCTTTCCTTGACTCCTTTCATCTGTGTAATGGCCCTTGGGCCAACAGCCATTACAGGTGTGAAGGGTGTGGTTAATATTGGGGCAGGGGTGACCTGCTCAGCTTGCAGTCCACTCCTAGGCTGGAGTGGACTGTAAGAAACACATAATAGATCCAGGTACCTTCACAAGGGGGTTCTTTATTACTATTATACATGAGAAAACATGTATTTTATGTGGAACTGCATGGTACCCTGTCTCAGATCCAAGGTCTGCACTAAGAGAGAGATTTATTTATTTATTTATTTATTATATTTATACCCCACCTTTTTTCCTGTAAGGAACCCAAGGCGGCTTACATAATTGCAATAGTGCAATAGGCTCCATAAGTGCAATAGGCTCCACTTGGGCCTATTGCAAGAGCTAAAAATGGCAGTTCTCTTAAAGTTATATACATCATAACAACCCACTCTAGCCCTTAATAAATTGCACTACTGCTACAATCAGCTTCACAGCCCCATCTGTATTTCCCTAAAACAACAACACATTAGTAGACTGGATAACAACACTGGACTACACTGCAAAGATGTCATAGAGTACGCTAACACACGCGCGCGCACACACACACGGCAAAATGCGAATAACAATACTCAGCTACTTGGCAGGACTGGTATAACCTACACTTTTTCAGCCACAGCCCTGCTGCCTCTTGCAATATGGGTAAAATAATGTTGAACTTTATAAACTCAGAAAAATATATATTAAGAATTGAGTTAGAAAGATCATGAACTCCTGTCTTTGCTACTACTTTTGGTTTTTTGGGTAGGCACATTACTGCCCAGACTCAGTAGTGGGTGAGTTAACCATTGCTATGACTTCATTCTTTGGCTAAAAACACTGAAAGGTGGGAGCAGGCTAGTTTCTCAAAATACAAATTGGTGGAATAGTGTCTGCTTGTTTTGGCTCATATCTTGGGGAACTAGAGACTTGTTGGGAGTCAATTGTGGCTCATCCAGCGGTGGGGGAGAGGGAACTGCACCCCTTTGCTCCTTTCTGCACGCACCCGTGTGTGTGTGTGTAACTTCAGAAACAAAAGAGGGAGGACAGACAGGCATGGGAGAAAGAAAGCAAACCCATATGGTGAGAAGCTCCAGTCCATGTGGCCAGGCCTACAACACAGCCAAGATTACACCTACCGTAACCATACTGCCTTGGAGTGAGTGAGGAGCTGCAGTACAGGCTAGCTCTATTGCCCAGGTTCTAGTGATCCATATGTACCAGGAGGCCTTCAGGGAATCAGATCTTCCCAGGCCACCCAACCACCTTGTGTTAGGAGATTCCCCCTTTCAGGCATCCATTTTGAAATGGGAAGAAAGGGGCAGAGGAGTTCGGCCTGTGACACTCTTTTCTCATTGCCGAGTCAATGTCTGTATCATTATAGTAGATATTAATAGAGTGCTCTTGTTTGTCTAATTAGCAACTGAGTTTCTGTTGTTACTGGAGAACCTTCCAGTAGCTTTTAAAAACAGAAAACTTACTAATCCCCCCCCCCCTCGGGCTTGTGCTTCTGTTTGGTTACTCTGGAACTTTAAAAACCTTAATTTGCATTACCTTTCTCATTTGCATGCCAGGTAGGCTGATTGAAATTTAGAGTGTAAAGGTATTTTAACTGTCACTAATCCAGGAAGTATGTGATGGCTATTTTTTTTTTCAGACACCATCATTTCATAAGGATATAAGAGGGAGGACTCACAGGTGAAGTGGGCTGATTAACAAGAGCAATAAAACTGGACAAATGGGTATTTATCCATACACACCCTTCAGGGTGACTTACAGCAATTAATAGACCAATTATAAAATACAGTCGCATGAAAATAACAATATGATAAAATAGAGACAGGTTCAACAGATAGCAAAGAGATTGGAGAGGAAATTATCTGCTGGAATAAAAGGCCTGCTGAAGTATAAAAGGTTTTACTATCTGGAGGAACATGGCAAGAGGGGAAGCGAACTGAACCTCATGGGAAAAAGAATTTCATAATTTGGTCATGACCACTGAGGAGACTTTTTTTCTTGTCCCCATCAGTCAGGCCTCTTATAGTTGGGCCATGGAGAAGGGCCTGGCCAGATGGTATTAGGGCACAAGCAGCCTGGTATTGGAGGACGCAGTCCTTAAGGTATCCTGAATCCAAGCTACTTGAATTTGGGCCCAGAAACAAATTGATAACCAATGCAGTTGTTGCAGGTTTCTCTATACAGTAATACCTTGGATTACAAGTAACTTGGTTGAGAGCGTTTTGCAAGACAAGCAAAATTTTTAATATTTATTTAATTTTTTTTGACTTGATATACAAGCGTCGTCTTGCAATACAAGTACTGTAGTACGGCTTAAATTAAAAATCTCTGTACAAATTTTTTTGGGGGATTTCAGTTTTGATATAAGAGTGTTTTGGATTACAAGCACGTTTCCGGAACGAATTATGCTCTCAATCCAAGGCATGACTGTATTTTTAATTTGATTCTTTCAACTTGGGAAACTGAATATGAGTGAAAATGTATTAATGTCACCCTACTTCTCTCAGACTCTTCCTCTACTAGAACTATTATAAAGGTGGCCAAATTTTGTCTACTGGCATGCATTTTTAAGAATCAGAGGGTAGATACCCCACCTACTCATGCAAGTAACCAAAGGGCTGCCATGTACCATCCCATTGTAAAAATACCATCTAGTTTTTTGGTGCCCTCCAGGTCATTTGTGGCACTTCTGTTTTATACAGTTTAACCTGTTTCACTGAATTGTATGTCAGAGTATTTAATATTGCTTGGTTTTGTTTCGTAGTGATTGGTCTATGACCGTAATAAAGTTCTATTAATGTCATAGGGCACCTATTCATACGGAAATGTTGATACAAAGTATACTCTTCCACTGTAATCCATTTAAAGGTTATAGAAAAATATGCTTAAGCCCCCATTTATTAATTAATTTATTACACACCTCATAAAATAACGTATCATTTTACAATAATAAGAATAATTATTCTTATTATTAATTATTAATAATTTATTTTTAATTATTTATTTTTTACAAATAAAATCTGGGACCTCTTGCATTTTTGGTAATGTGACGGATGCATTAACAGTTTCCTGAAGTTCTCTTACAGGGCACACGTGCATGCACACACACATACTGCTATGCCTTTGAAGTGGATATGTACACGATAAAGAAAATGACTTGTGATTGTGATGATCCTTTCACACTTAAATTTGTCCTGGATTATTTTTAAAATAGTTTTTAATCCAATGTCACAGAAGTGTAACATGCTGGTTTATTGTAATGGAAATATTGCAATGAGAGTTAAATCAATCTCCTATAGTGTTCAGCCTGCTTCATAATATTTTTGATCAACTCTTCTGACACTGGAATTCCATTTTTATAACACAACTGTAGTGATGTAGGTATGAACAATGTTAATTCTTTTATGAACAATGTAAAGCCTGGACGGAAATATAATTTTGATTATCTAGCCAATGGTTTTTTTTTTTGTTTGTTTTTTTACTCTTGAAGTATAAAAAGAAAGAATCTGAATAAAATAGGATCCGAAACTGACCTTCACCAACAATAAGAGAATGATGAGAATTGTAAAGTTTCTCTTCTGAGGAAACTGATGCATTATTTGATTTGCCACTGCAGCCAGAACAGACAGCACAGGTAATTTGAATAGTAAGGGTACATTCCTATGCATGTTTAGACAGGAAAAAAATCCTACAACTCCCAGTATTCCTCAGCCAGGCCAGCATAGCTGGGGAATGCTGGGAATTGTATGACTTTTTTCTGTCTATAAACATGCATAGGATTGCACCGTAAAATGCTAAATATGGGACTGTCATTTTAAAGGGGATGAACAGGAACACAGACAGAGGAACCAGTGGGGCTAGCAGGAAGGCAGGGGTAGGATCCTATGAAATCTATAAGACAGGAACAGGATCTCAGAGGAGACAGAGAGCTACATCAGCCTTATAGCAGTGGCTACTCAAGAAAGAGGCCAGAGTTCACCTGGGAGTATATAGTTTATATAGCCATCGGGTCAAGAACCAATCTCAGAACTGGAGATTGTATGATAGTGTGATTCCAGGGAGAAAAAGACCCCTGGCTGAAGCCTTTTATCAACAAGCATAGCTCCTGGCAGTAACACAGAAATAATGCCACAGCAACTGGATCAGCAGGTCATATTATGAATGGGGGAAAGTATCAGGGTCTATGGTCTGTCTGGAAAGATCCCAATCCAATCCCTCATCCCCTCCTTCACTTTGAAGCAGTTTTGCTTCATGTGGGTAGTGCTCAGCTCTTCCATGTTGTCATTTTAATAAACGAAAGGCAAAATTGTGGAAGGGCCATAGCTTAGTGCTTTGCATCCAGAGGGTCCCATGTTCAGTCCCTCTCATCTCGAAGTGGGACTGGGAAAGGCTCCTGTCTGAAAACTTGGAGAGTTCTACCAGTCAATATCGAGCTAGATGGAACAATGGTGTGGCTCACTATAAGGCAGCTTCCTATGTAGCAAGCATTTGCCCTCATTTGGGAACCTTTGATCTTTGTACTGGGGTGTGGGAGTAGCAACATCATTTCCCCGCCTCTGTGCATCAGTTATGCCCTAAACGAAATCTTCTATAATTGTCTTAATACTGTATCCACACACAACAAGTCCACACAATGGCAAGGTCAATTTATATTTACAGTAGAATGTGTATATAGCAATTAACAACTCAACTCTTAGCCTTGTAACCAGAAATAGTCTTATCAGCAGCCTTTCAGAATCTGATGCTCTGCATGGAATGTGCCAGTGGCAGAAATTTAGCACTCTGCAAAAACTGTTGCAGTCAGATTCCACACACATGAATTATGACAAGTTAAGCTGACTGTTCTGTGGTTTGTTGTGTCTGGTTTGGTCTCCTCTTTTAAAGTTGCAGTTGCGTTTGGACATTTGAACCTTATTTTCATAGTCTGGCCAAACCAGCTGGATCCCTGTGCACTGCAGGGGAATATAAAATGTTCAGCCTTTGAGCTAAAGTGCTCAGTAGATAAGAAGACTCTTGTTACATCATGCACACTGTCTTGTGGGGTTACTTTAGTCTACTCCATTTTATTTGATTGGATACTGAACAAGGCAAAGAAACACATTAATGGTGGGGGGGGGGCACACACACTTTGGGAACAATCCAGATTGATTATATCAGTGGAAATGTTCCTTTGACTTTAGAAAGAGGTGTAGTACACCCTATATGTACGATTGCAGTAATTTTTATTAACTCAATGAGAGCTCAAGAATAACTAAGGAATTAGATCAGTCCCGCCAAAATAACTTTCAGTACAGAAGGTGGATGGGGGTATAGAGTGGTCGTGTACCTTACCATTGTTCCTGCAAGGCGCTCAGATTCTAAGATCTGCACATTAAACATCTTATGCCAGGTGGCTGGACTGGGAAGTCCTGTTCTCTACACTGCTGTTCCAGGAATTAGCCAACATTCTGCCTGATCTTTTGGTTTCATTGTAGATTAAGACTGCAGTTCTGTGCACACTCATCTGGGAGTAAGCTCCATTGCAAATATTGAAAACAGACATTGAGGATGATGCCTGTTATTTGTACTGTAAGAGATGAATGAATGAATAAATGAATGAATGAACGAACAAACAAACAAACAAATAAAACAATACAAATTTGTATAGAATTGTTCAAAGTACTACACATACGTTGTCTAATATGAAAGGCCTGTGGCTTACGCTGGCTCAGCTTGTCTGAGTGTGGAAAGCTAAGCAGGGTCAAGCCTGGTTGTTACTTGGATGGGAGACCCCTCCTCTAGTTTCCTGCATTGAGCAGGGGGTTGGACTCGATAGCCTTGTAGGCTCCTTCCAACTCTATGATCTATGAAATAATAGTAATCAGTACAACAACTCTGTAAAGCTAGTCAGTATTATTTTTGTCCCATATTGCAGATGTTGGGGGTGGGCAAACACTGAGGCTGAGAGACATGGGCTGTAGCTCAGCAGGTAGAGCACCTGCTTTGCATGCAGATGGTCCCAGCTTCAGTTCCCGACATCTCCAGGTAGGGTTAGGAAAGAATCCTGCCTGGAACCCTGGAGAGCTGCTGCCAGTCAGTGTTGTCAATACTGGGATAGATGGACCAAGGGTCTGACTCAGTATAAGGCAGCTTTCCATGTTCCCTTATTTATTTATTTATTTATTTATACATACCCCACCTTTTTTCCTACAAGGAACCCAAGGCGACTTACATAATCTTCCTCCTTCTCTCCATTTTATCCTCACAACAACCCTGTGAGGTAGGTTAGGCTGAGAGTCAGTAACTGGCCCAAAGTCACCCAGTGAGTTTCATGGCTGAGCGGGAACTAGATCCCAGATCTCCCAAGTCCCAGTCCAACACTCCAACCACTACGCCAAACTGGCTCTCCCCTATGTTCTTATGAGAGAGAATGACTTGTCTTAAGGCCACCTAGTGAGTTTACAGCATAGGTGACATTCGAATCGGGCGCTTCCTGATTTATAGCTCTTTCTCTTAACCACTACACCACACCAGTTCTATCTGAAAAAGGCTGCAAAAGCAGCAAAGGCATAATAATTGGACAACATGGCACAAGGAGCTGATAAAGTGTGCTCCCTCTCACTCCCAATTTATTATGTAAAACTGATTCTGGGAGACTGTGCACCAATCAGCTCATAGGGCCGGGCTGTCTTTTTAATTCTTTGCAAGGGGAAGTTGTATAATTATTCAAACATTCCTTTTTTCTACATCAGCTTGGTTTTTTTTTCTTAATTTGCTAAATGTGAAGGATAAATAATTTAACCTGGTGAAGAATGATAAATCTGGATACCAGAGGAAGAAGACGTGGATGATAAATGACTGGATTTTTTCCCCAAGCAGGGTTGCCTGAACAAAGCATGAAAACTGAGTTGGGAAAATACTTGCCCTCCAGATGCATTATACATAGAAATTTGTAACCAAATGGCTGTGAATGTTACCTCTATTGCCAGTATGTAGGAATTGTATCTTGTTAAATACTTCCTCTGTGTACTTCTTGTTTGTACTGGCAACAGTGAAAATCACATGGGAGGCAGAGGTGCTCTTTGGCTGACTTTCCTGGGAGATAAAGAAAACCATAGGGATGTGGCATGCTTGCATTGTATGCCGGGAATGCTGAATGTTCAGGAGGTTAGCCTTTGGTGGCATTGCTGTTGTCATTGGTTCTAAAGAGAGCCTGACAAGTGACTGAGATGGGTTCACAATAAAGATTAAAAGGATAAGAAACTGAAAACCTGCTACAAAAGGTTTTACTGTAACAATAAAAAAGAAGGATCTTGGAGGGATGACTAAAATGTTTCTTGGCCATAAAGGTAATGTGTTTATAAGTTCCAAAATGGCATTTACTTGTTTGGAAAGATATTTTGACTAAGATGAGTATCTGAGGACACATTTTTGTACCACCAAATCAATCCATTCACTTATCCATTGCTTTTTGACTGCCTGTCTCCCAAAAGATCCTTTATAATAGGCTCCTGAGCTGCAATAATGCTTTCAGTCCGAGGTATTAAAGTGCTTCATAAATATTATTTAAACCTATGACTATTTCTATGAAATACTGTGCCCCGCCTCTTTTTTTTTTTTTTTTAAAGGTATTTTAACGTATGCTTGAGATATCTCAGGCCTGACTACTATAGAGGACTGATTACCCACATCTGGATGTTTACTGCAGAGGCATTTATCCAATCCCTCTGGAAAGGTCCTTTATATGTGAAGGTTGCTCATCTAGAATTCATGGGAATGTTCCACATTTTTATAAAGTACTCACTGATTAAGGTTTTGTCAGTGAGCCAACCCCAAAAACATCCAGTTCTCGTCCCATTCATTAACTATGTGGAATCTTGTTGTACACCTTCCTTCACACAGACATGCAACTCATGTGTATACACATGTAATGACCAGTATGGATCTAAGGGGGCCTTTAACCAGAGGTGTGATGTGCACACAGTGGATTCATGCAGTATATTCTTAACAAAGTGGGGAATATGTACTTCCAGAATTGGCTTAAATTAGCTCAAACTCATTCAAAGTCCAAAACAGACTTTATTTTAACAGATTTATGTTCTCAAAATATTCATGTACATTCATTATCGAGGAGAAAATTGGTTTAATAATGTGCCCTTAGCACATAGGCCAGTATATCAATTCTAATAGGCCTAATGTAGGAGATAGAAAAAGACAAAAATTGGGGAAATTAGTGTTAAACAAATAAGGAAGTAGGCACTATGGAAATGGTAGAACAGGGGATTGGAAGGTTATATGACCAAGGAAGATTGGGTAGTGGTGATACTGGTGGACTGCGGGGGTGAAATGGATAGATTTAGGAGAACGGGAAAAGAAACGAGTAGGAGTGGCTATAATTAGCAGACTTCAGAGGAAAGGGAATCCAAGGATATCACTTCCTGGTTGGTTGCCAAAAATTAGAAAAATTCTGTGGGCATATACCTCCCCTGGGTTTCTCAGTTTTAGGTACAAATTCAAAAACGGTGCAGTAGCTTCCAGCCGCTTATGTCATCATTAAGTACCAAATTATCAAGAGATAATTTAGTACTTGCAGCAATGATGGAGAGACCAAACGGAGGCTAAGAGATCCCAGAGCCACCTTAGTAGATGGGGAGCCTTGCCAGTGGGGCTTCTCCTTTAGTTTTCAACAGAATTCAAAAATTGACCATTCGGTTTGAGACTTTTTAGTAGCTGCTTCCCAGTGCTCTATGCTCCTTGCAGGACCAGTTCCTCCTTTCGACTCAGAACCGGCAAGTCACACATAGGTCAAAGTCTCCTATGAGGCACTGAAATGGATGGGCAGAGCTGGCAGGTTGTGCTGTGGCATGCGTGGAGCCCAGCTCTAGACTCAGTATAGTGCTTTACCAGGGGGTAAAGCTTTCTCTCTTTGGATATACAAGGCAAACAGATCTATCTGGGGCACACGAGGCAGGAAAGTGGGGGACTCTGGCCCTGGAAACATGGGCTAGGCACCAGAGTAGAGCAGAGGAAAGAGTAATGAGGAGCAATAGTAAACTCAAATCAGTTTCTGGTTATTCTCAGAGCTGAGACAGTAGTGTGAGAGATGCCCAAGTTGAAAGAAAGAACATTGATTGCCTGAACTTCAAGGCAGCTATTGCAGGGCTCTCCAACCTTGGGTCCCCAGATGTTGCTGCCTACAGCTCCCAGCATACCCAGCCAGCATGGCTAATGGCAATGGATTCTGGGAGTTGTAGTCCAGCAATATCTGGGGACCCAAAGTTGGAGAGCCTTGAGCTATAGGTTCAAGACGAAGGGAACGAAGAGCTTAGTTGCTCAGAGGGTGAACCCAAGATGGATCAAAAGAAAAGGAATAGTTTAGTTATGGCAACTGAATAGAAGGCTCAGGGAGTTTCCTTGACCCTTGATCAAGTTTTCATCTAGCTGGCTATACAGAGTGGCATAGTATAATATTTAAACAAAAGGTATAATCAAGGGTACTCAGGTAGTGCTTGATCTGTCTGACCCCAGGTGTCTGGGAGATGGGGACCCTTCAGGATTGGACCTTTGGTTGACTGGGTGCATGGCAACAAGGCAGGAATGTACGATGGGTTGTTGTGTTGTATGAACGTAGGATGCCACGACCCATTGTGGGTAGCAAACCCCCCCCTTGCTGCTCTGGCCACGTGGCTAGAGGGTGAGCGCCACAGACAGCTGTCCCCTAAGTGCCAAAGCGACACTTGGGGCGGCTGTCAGAGGCCTCCGCCGCCGCTGCCACCACCAACTGTTTCGGGCCAGCAGAGGTGGTGAGGAGAGGAGGTCACTTCAGCTAGCTATGCATAGCCAACTGAAGCAGTCACTGTCCCCCTCCGTGCCACCACGCCAAGTGCAAACGGGCTTGGCATGGCAGCAGAGAGGGGAGATCGCTGCAGACGTTTGGATAGCTGGCTGAAACAATCCCTGCTCCCTTGCTCCTTGTTCATCCTGTGGTGTCTCTGTGATACCCACAGGAGAACCAAGGGGGGATGAGGTGGGCAAGGACCCACAATGTGGCCGATCATCTGTCTTGCACGTCATGGGCCCTGGGGCAAACAACCCACACTGCATGGCTTGTACCGCAGTGTGGATTGTTGTGTCCTGCGAACCCACCCTCTGACTTCCAGTTGGAAAGGCTTGCCATATCTAAGACTCTATATTTCCAAACCTAAAATACTTATTAATGAGTATGTTATATTAAAATTAGGGGGCTTAGGAGGTAGCATAGTCAAGATTGTAGCTTCATGTGCTACACCATACTTATATCCCTCCCCACACTCCATACAATATGTGATAAGTAATAAACCAATGCTGAATGGCATTTTACAACTCACAACTAATAAAAATAAAACACCCGCACTTTACAACTCACAACTAATTAAAAAAAAAACAAAACCTCACAGCAGAGAAGGGAAGATAAAATGATACATATTTAATGAAATATTCAAAAAAGATAGATTCAGAAAAGCCAAACCAAAGAAAAAAACCCCAGTGCATATCAGGTTGTGTTGAAATGGCACACAACAATGCTGTGGAGAGAATATGAGGTTAACCATGTAGTAGAATGGTCTGTATGTCTCTGGAAAATTTTTGAAAATGAAGAGGAATGTGTATTGTTTTGTTGTTTCCAGTCATTCTTATTATTTTAATCATTATTGTAAAAAAAATAACATGAACTACCACTACTACTACTGTTCCATTTCTGTGTTTTGGGAACTACTTTTGGATTTTAATATGGAGTAAGGAAAGTCTTTTCTTCCAAAGAAAGAGAAAAGAAGAGAGAATGTGGACAAAATTCTAAATGCACAAGGGATAATTGTTTCAGTACTTTTTTTTGTTTCAGCTTCCAGTATTTGCATAGCTAAAGAGATTTCTACTTCTAAGGCAGGCTTCCCCAACTTGGTGCCTTCCAGATGGTTTGGACTTTAACTCCCCTGTGGAGAGGTTAAAAAAAGAAAAAAATGGGAATCACCCCCCCCCCCTTCTACCAAACGTGCATTTGGGGGACCCAATTCTTCAGTTTCAAAAAGATATATTTGAGCTAGTAGTGCTATTGTTGTTACCCAGCTAGTAGTGGAGCCTCACCCAACGGTTAGACCAATTATCTAATACATTATTGTGTACTCTTTACTCATAGCTGCTTTTTGTAGGACCGGGGACTTTTCCAGACCTGTTATCTGAGATGCTTTAATTAGAAGCACCAGGTATTGAAGTTGGGACTTTCTGTATGTAAAGCATGAGCTATAGCCAACTCCCTCAAGGGTTCTTCATGTGCCTGATATAATGCTGAGGACCAGTCCCCTCTTAACCTCCTGGCAGTACATGACTACAGAGACTGCATAAATGGTACAAGCACAAGTTATCTTTTTGATGTACCACTCCCGTAAGTGAGAAGAGTGAGAGTGCCTCCTTATCCTGCCTTTGCCCAATACCATCTCTACTTTCTGTTTCTTAGAAGAAAAAGAAAATACTGTTTAGTAGGTTAACATGGTGGAGAGAAGATATTATGCTACTTCATACATTACCTACACAACATATTCAGGCAAAGCAGAGCACTACTACCTTATGGGACACAAGAATAACAGAAGTATTTGTTATGAGATCCTTGGCTTGGTTTACTTTCAATTCCAAGCTATTATTTTTGAAATAGTTTCAGGTTATTCCAGTAGGACCTAGCTGATGATATAAACCACTTTTACTTCTTCTTTATTTCCAAGAAATCATTGTGTCAGATTCCAATAAGCAATAGGCAGCAAGATATTGAGAAGATTAAGCTCCCTATCATAACTCCCCCAAAAGCAACATTCACATTCATTTATCAAAAGACAGTGTCACTAATGACATGGGCATTGACTAAAATTAATTTTAGTGTGGTCTAATTTTGTGTGTGGTTTAAATGCATAACTAATATTTAACTTTTTCCCAAAGATGCTTTGAGCAAAGGGCAAGTTTTAAAATGCAAGTTGTACTGGATTGTTTTGTTTTGTTGCCTGGTGGCAGGACTGTTTTGTAAACAACCTGATGTAGTGGCCTTGGGGACCTTGCAGCTGCTCCTTTCGGGTTCCCTGTAGACATTTTGACAAAGTGGGGATTGTGGAAGATGGAAAGTAAACAAGAAAATAGAGTATATTTGATCATCTCCTAACCTGTTTGAATGTATCAGTTGTTTTTGAGGACTGATTCCCAGACATACACTTAAATATGATTTGGGGTTCCACCTGCTCCACATAGCTTGTTGTTGTTTTAAACAGTCTCTCAGAATTAACACGCTGGATATTATGTATGAAGTATGCATGCATATTTTTATATGTAAATCAGGAAGTGTGATGGTGTCATTTCCCCCCAATGGTATACAGGTTAGTAATACTATATTTCCAATCCCTTTGAGAAAAGACTGTCTAATTTGCTTAGTTTGATTGTCCCTGAAACTTGTTTTCATTTCAACATGTGCATGTATACCTTTCCCCTTAGGCTGCAAACTGATTTTGGAGTGGAGATGCATCATTTTACACTCATATGAGAAACAGCATTTCAATCTAACCTGTCTACACATGTCCATGAGAAACTCCTGTTTATAATATATTAAATTTGTAGTAGTGATAAATACTAAAGAACAACAGAGCATTAAGTGTTTTATATCCACTTTGATCATAATTTGACAATATTATCCCTTTTAATAAAAATCAGCAGCAGGGCCTGATTCTGTGGTCCACTGGATAAAGACATGGGCATGTCCTGGGTTCAGATCTCTCCTTGGACATGGATTTGCTGAGAACCCCTTTATAAGTCACTTCTCAGCCTTGGTCACACAAATGTAAAATTGGCATAAAAGTGACACAGAGTTGGGAGGAGCCAGTGGATCATATAATCCAACTACCTTCCCTAAAAAAGTAGGGCTTGAAAAGTAGCTTATTTCAAGCCTAAAGCAACAGTTTAGTACAAGGGTCTTCAACCTTTCCCAAGGCCCTGGGAAGGGGAGCATGGAGATGGACACAGCAGAGCACTGGCAGGAGATTAGTAGCAAAGTGATCACCCCAACTTGGACTTCATAAGAAAGTAGGGAGCATCTCTCCCCAGTCTACCCTCCCATCACCCAACCCCCCTGAGCTAAGAGATCCCTTGCTAACCACTGACTGGAAATGAAAACAACACAGGGAACCAGGTTGCTGAATTGAATGTTGGTAGCCTTTATTATGCAATCATGTGGGCTATTGGAGCCTCTGTAAAAGAAGGGGGAAATGTAGATGTTGTCAACCCTGCCCTATAGCAGGGCTCCTGTGCCTTGAACAATGATCAGACAGATAGTACTAATGACCTTTTTGGGCCTGGAGCATGCTGTGGACTCCTGCACCTGTGTCATGACTTTCTGTCATGGTGATTGCAACGATATAGGAGCCTGGCTGAAAGGTTGGTGTTTGACAGCCACAACTTGAGCAGATGGAAGTCTACTAGTGTCCAGGGTGTGGTGATATGGAGACATGCTTCGGCGTTCAGAGCAACAGTGTGGTAGCTGGGGTCCATACCTGTTGTGTAGGTATCGGCAGAGAGAAGTTGGAAGGGTGGTTGGGGAAAGACTGGCAACATCAGTGATGCGTTGAAAGAGTACTGGCATGCAAAGGCAGTGTGTGGGTGAGGTGAAGATGTGGTGGGAAATGGAGCTACCTGGGCAATGTGAACAGTGCTCATGTGTCAGCCTCCTTTTCTGCTCAACCAGTTGCCTTCTTGGATGTGGAGGGTTGCCCTCTGTGGGTGGTGACAATCCAAATGGCTGTTACCAGGGTTTGATCCTGCAAGGTATGAGTGAGAATGCATGGTTAGCCATTGGCCTCAGTGGTTGGAATAGAGTGCTCAGTCATGGGCTACAGAAAGGTGTGCAACATCTTTCTTGCATTTCCTGAATTGCCATTGCACTCAGTGTGTGGGAATTTAGTTACATCTGCCTTTGACATGGTGTAACTTTACATATTCAGAGTGGCCATAACTGTGGACTGGAGGGAGTTTGGATACAGCATACCTTCTCTTTGCCCATGTCTGCCAATGCCCTTCCCACTTTTTGGCCTGTCTAATGGCAGGTTTTCCACTGCAGAGTGGATCTCCCGCACAGACGTCTGGGCACTGGGTGGGGAGGTTGATGTACGTAGTCCAGTGAAGGGCACTTCCCATTACTTGGGGTTGGGGGTGTGGGCTCTGCCTCATCCTACTCCTACCTCAAGCTGGCGGATCTTTCACTTAGGATTACACTCTTGGTTTTGTAAAACTGCTTGCTGCTAATTTTATTTTTTATAGCAAATCCAGTGAGAGTAAATGTACTCTATAGCAAAATGAGAACAATATTAGTTAGTCACAGTTAAGTCCCATTAAAATGAGTGGAACTTAAGTTTGTCATGACTAATTTTCTACATTGATTTCAATGCTACCTGTGTGTGACTAACTTACCTAGTCTGGGTCTAGCTGATTGAAATGAGGATGCATTTTGAAAATATTTTAGGGGTTGGTTCTATTTCATAAGAAAAATATTTGCTGGTTACCATAAAATTATACTACAATCATGTTTTCCCCATCTCTGTAAATGAAACTTACTACCTTGCTGTGAAGGGGACCAATCCACCAGCATTCATTACACAGAGGTTCTTCTTGTTTCAGCATTCTGTGGACCATTTTGCTGAGTGAATCCCGCTTGTGAATATGCTGGAGATGAAAAGGAGTAAATCCTTTGCAAGACTTTCCCAGCCATGAATGAAAATGCATAATGTCCACAACTAAAACAGGTGAGTCAATAATATAATGTATGTAGTCTCATGAATTTAAAGCTCAGTTTCCAAAAATCCTTGTAAACCCTCACAAATAAACACAAAACTTGTTTCCTTCACTTTATTTTGCTAAACATCTAGGACATTGTTGGCGTTACATAAAATCAGGGTTGAGCAGAAGGTATATCGGGATCTGCTGGCAAATCCCTGGGTGATTTGCAGTAGTTTGTCAAGGGTTTCTGATTGCCAGTTTAACAATGGCAGCAAGAAAATGAAGTTTTCCACCTAAATTAGGCTCCTGAAATGAAGAAAGCTGGACTAACGAGCAGTGGACTTAAGTCGGAAAGAACTATGAGCTCAGCTCAGTTCTGCTACTGAAAACAAATTGCTAGGCCTGGAATGTGCTCAGAGACACCCTGTTCTTTAATTTGAAGTGTATATATTTTGCTCCTGGCTCTGGTTGGTGAATTTAAGGGTTCTAGTAAAAAACAACACCCACCAAAATATTTATTTATATATAACATTTTTACTCAGCTCTTAAGCCAAAAAAGAAGAAGAAGAAGAGGGGACTTCCAGAACGGCTTATAAATATCAGTATTAAGATTATTCCTGCCCTCAGTCTTAGGGCCAAAACAACATTTTCCCTCATATTTTACTCTAGATGCAGGGCCCCTCAGTCCAGATTGGGACCCTAGCATGGGGTGGAGGGGGCTTTACCCCTGGTATGGACCCTAATCCGGATTAGGGGCCCTGCGTCTGCAATTTTTATTACAAAATAGTGATCCATAAAGCAAATACATCACTATTTTGCAATAGAAATTTCAAGCGTGGGAGGTAAAGGTTAAAGCTCCCTATTCCCAATGCTAGGGTCCTGGTCCAGATCTGGACCAGGACCCCTGTGCTTACTTTAGAGGGGAAAAAGAAAACAACAAGAACCCATAGCTGCTACCATTTCATTTTATTATCAGTAATTACAAAAGAGAATGTCTTTCTGTCTGTCAGCACCATAGCACCAAGATCATGAAACGTAGGCACTTCAATCTTGGCAGGCATACTAAGGAGACTCTAAGGGTGTGCATGTCAGGGTTATTTGGTTGTTAAAACACATTAATTAATTTTAATTCATTTAAATGTGTACTTGAGTTTGAAGCCTGTAATACCATCTTCAAGCACTTAGTATATAGCTTTGTGGTCGATTTTGCAGTTTGAAACCAGGGGGAAATGGTCTGAGAGACAGAGCCATATGACTGCCCCTCTCCCCCCTGCTGTGGGACAGTCCCACTCAGCAGAATGGAGTGGACAGACCGCTCCCTCAGGAGGCTCTAGGAATGCATCATGGCATGGGCTGTGCCGAAGGGTGCCAGCAGCCATGGCTTCACTCAGGCGAGGCAGGCACAATAGACAGCTGCGCAACTTTGCTTGAAGGCTTTGCTGTATCAGACTAAGGGCTATTGCAACTCGTGTGTTCGCTAGTAAGTTTGCTAGTAGTGCGTAAAATAAAAAGATTTTCTTAATTAAAATGTTTTGTGGAATGTGCAGTTAACATAGAAAAAAATGAACACTTCCTGGGTCAGGTATCTCAGTAATGCTGTGCAAGCATTGCTTAGACTAGTAATTTAAAAGTTATATGCAGAAGATTCTGTTGCATATCTTGGGTCCTCAAACAGACAGAGCCATACAATAATCATTGATTCGATAATCTGGCCCATTAACAAAACGGTGTCACTGATACACAGAGGCATTGCCTTGTTTTAGGTTCTCTTGTCCCATAATCTGTCAACCGTATTGACCCATACAGATGTAACAATATCCATGAGCTCACATACTCCTCATATCACTTTGTGAACTGGCTGGCAATTAGTCCTGTATGATGCAGCGAAACCTGTGTAGTGGGGCAGCGAGACCTTTGTGAATTCACTCGCTTTGTCCAAAGTAATTTTATCATTCACACTGCAATTATTTTGGCTTACCTTTCTGTTTATTGATATTTAGCAGTGAAAGGAATTCAACTATTCCTTAGTCAGAACTCTGAAAAAGGAGCTCAGTTTTTGGTCCTAAGCTTTAAAAGAAGACGACGACGTGCATTGGAGACCTCTCTCTCTCTCTCTCTCTCTCTCTCTCTCTCATTCATTCAAATAATAACATTGCATTACTGGCATGTAGTTAATAACTTTCTGCTTATTTCAAACCCACATCCATTCAGAGATTATTTAAACCTCTGACCTTAATGCATATTTTAAAAGGGCTGCACTTTATTTTCCAAGGGATGTATATTTACCATACCATTAAGTTATAATTTTACATTTTAGTGACTGAATAGTCACTAAACAGTTGAATATTCCATATGCCTAAATTCATGTTTGTGTACATGAGAGTTATTCTTGTATCTTTATGTGTAGACTATCATCTTGACAGAGATGATTAGGATCTGTAGTGAAACCTAGTGAAATGTAAGAAAAGTGTAGGAATCCAGTACATACAACCTGATTCAGTGGGAAAGATCTGCATGTCTTTCCCTCTGAACTCAGCATTGACTGAAGCACTGGTCATGTGTTCAGCAGGATGAAGATGAATCGTGTGCAGCCACTAATATGCAAGAATTTATCTCTAGAATGGGGTTGGTAAATTTAGCACTGGTGCTAACCAAACAGTTCATTCCCAATTTTAATGCAGATGCATACACTGTTTTTTAATAGGAACATGGAATATGCTTTCCTTGTATGTTTCGGTATTTTAATATCCAAAATAATAGGAAAGCTCTATGGTTCTTCGTGGTCTCTGTGCATCACACACATAGGCTCTGCGCCTGCGCTGAGACCATTTTGGGAAAGTTCTATAGCTGAGGAAAAATCGGCTGGGGGGCCCTCCCCCTCATGCATGCTCCTTAGCACGGCTCCCGCCCGTCCCCTCAGTTCCTCTTCGACCGCCATTCAGGCTAGTCGTGTTTCAGAAGTTCTCTTCGTTTGACGTGCTGATCATTTTTTCGTCTCCCTTTCTTGCTATATTTATTTATTTATTTATTTATTATATTTATCAATCGCCCATCTGGCCGGTCACCCGGCCACCCTGGGCGATGTACAATTAAAATACAATAAAACACAATAAAACATAATAATTAAAACAATATAAAAAATTCTCATTAAAAACCTAACCCACCCCATATTCCCTGCCTGAACAGCCATGTTTTTAATGCACGGCGGAAGCTCATCACGGAGGGGGCATGGCGAAGGTCACTAGGGAGGGAGTTCCATAATGTGGGGGCCGCCACAGAGAAGGCCCTCTTCCTAGTCCCCACCAGCCTGGCTGCTCTGGCTGATGGGATAAGGAGAAGGCTGTCCGTGGCAGACCTTGTTGAGCGGCCTACTTGATGTTGATATTCCCTCCTTGTTTCTTCTAAAAAAAAATATGAAATGTCCTTCACCTTCTCCTCTTCTGTTTCTCCTCCTTTGGACTATGCCATTGAAGGCGCCCTTCAGAAAATGTATACACTGCGGCGCCAAGTTACCCCCAGCGGACGGGCACTCCCTGTGCCTCATCTGCCTCGGAGAAGGCCACAAGGTAGATTCTTGCAGCCATTGCCAGGCCTTTACGTGGCACACGAGATAAACTGAAAGCTGCCCTATGGCACAAGGCCCTCAAGGCTGTCGCTGAACCATCTGAGCAGGAGCGGCCCTCTCCGCCCAAATGGAAAATGCCACCACCACAAACAGTGACCACTGCTCCCCCCCTCCACCGGTCAAGTCTATTGAGGCCCGCTTAGCAAGAAAACTTGCATAGAAGGCTAAAAAGACTCAAGCGGAGGACAAAAAAGGAAGGTCCGAGCACATTACACCAGTTCTGGCCCGTTTGCACTGTCTGCCAATATGCTTCCGAGCCGAATTCAAGGTGCTGCTTCTAACCTATAAAGCCCTACATGGCTTAGGACCACAATACCTGACGAAACATCTCTCCCAACCACAATCTACTCGGACACTACGCTCAACATCTGGGGCCCTCCTCTGACTGCCACCTCCAAGAGAGGCTCGGTTGGTGGCAACAAGGAGGAGGACCTTCTCAGTGGTAGCCCCCCAATTATGGAATAATTGGCGCCAACCTTACTATCTTTTCGGCCTGGCGCCAACCTTACTATCTTTTTGACGCCAGCTTAAGACTTCCCTCTATACCAGTGATGGCGAACCTTTTTGAGCCCGAGTGCCCAAACTGCAACACAAAACCAACTTATTTATTTCAAAGTGCCAACACTGAAATTAAACCCGAATACTGAGGTTTTAGTTTTAGAAAAACAACTCATACAGTTGTCCGAACTAATTAACATCTTTTGTCTTTAAAGAAAAACACAATAACAGAGCTTTCAATGATACAGTTTTTTGTTGAAAAAAAAATCAACTCAAAAAAATTATTATAGTACTACATTGTACACATAGCCTGAAGGGAATTTATACAAACTTTTTAAATAATTAGGCACATGTATTTTTGGATAAGGGATTTTCAACTTGTAATATGATTATATGCCAGACTGAAATTGTATGGGGCAAGCTTTACCCCGGGTCCTTTCCCTGCTTCTACAGGTGTCAGATTAGTAAAAGTAAAAGTCAACCTGTACTAGGATGAGCAAGATAAACAAGAAAACTAAACGTGCCACATTTTAAACACTTTATGTCTTGGACTGCAAACACTGCATTAGGTAAAAGTTTGCATTGGGCACGCTTTTGCACAATTAATGTGATTTTTGCTATTGCATGCATGCTGATAATTTGTCAAACCTTGGCTGATACTCCGTTAGTTTGAGAGCAACACATGCAGCACTCAGGTCAACTGTTAGGGCTTTACATCCAAGCCATGCTCTGTGCATCATTCTTCAAAATCTTTTAAATGTGATAACAATGTAGAAAAGAATTCTGTAACAGGAATTCTAGAATAAAATCATTCTGTTCCACACTGTGAGAAAGAACAAGATCATTAGTGTTTTGCAGAGGGGGACAGTCTTTTCGCGATCTGGTGACCAATGGCTCGAGTGCCCACAGAGAGGTCCCTGCGTGCCAGCTGTGGCACCCGTGCCATAGGTTCGCCATCACTGCTCTATACCAAGGCATTCAACAGTTAAGAGCTCAAAATAGCACGGGCGGCGGGGGGGGAATTGTCACCTGTATGCTTAGTTTTATTAACTTTTGGATTGTTATTTTAAACTGTGTTTTTAAATTTGGTTTTTAATCTTTTTAACTATTTTGTATGTTTTTATTGTTGTTTTATGCACAAACTGTTGTGAACTGCCCAGAGAGCTTTGGCTGTGGGGCGGTATAGAAATGAAATAAATGAAATGAAATGAAAAAAACACAAAGAAAGAAAAGAGAAGGCAAAATACAGGTCTCCTGTCCCTTCAGGCTCCAAAGCCATGTCACCACCCCTGTCGACTTTGGCAGATCGAGACTCCCATCGCCATCGATCGTGGCCGCTCAAAGTCCCCCACGCCTAAGGGCTCCTCGGGCTCAAGGGCCCAGGCCATTTCAATGTTGGAGGGTGATATTGTGGACTCCCCTCACCATGGGACTCAACAGCTAGAGGCCCCCACCTCGACATTGGCACCACCCTGCCGCTCCGTGTCTACGGAGCTTGACCGGGCTCAACATCAGGACCTCTCGAGCTCGATGGCTGCTCGGGTCTCCCATCGATACTGTCTGGAGGGTCATGATCAACTGTCTTGGTCCCGCTCCCCTCCATACGACCTCGAGTCCTGCTACTCTGCCACCTCATATGGATCTAGCTGATAACATATGGATCGGCACCATATCACACTCAGGATTACCATCACCCACGATTCCCTCTGGAGGGGATACGATGTCCAATGGCCTCGATACCACCATCACTCCAGCCACTACCGATCCCATTCTCGATTGCAAAGTCCATCCCGTGTTGGTTCCCAAAGGGACCAGCCACCACCAAAACAACAGAAACGTACCAGGTCTCCACAGGTTACTGTGGCTTCTCCAGAAGCCCCTTCCAAGGAGCCTTTGTCCTCGGCCGCTCCTCACCAAGAGAGCACCCCTTCCCCAGGGAGCTATGCCTCTGACACCGATTCCTCTGCCATGGATTCGCCAGACTCCTCATCTCCTGACCCTTTCGTCCAGTCCAAGGCAGCGATATCACCCTCCGAGGACTTGGCCACCTTTGTCCAGCACGTCCAAAGGATGGCTCAGGCCTTAGGGATGGAGTCACGAGTCAAAGAACCTAGCTTGAAAGATCCGGTCTTCGATGTCATCAGGTCGTCGGTTTCTACTCCGACTTTGATCCCGTTTCTTCCAACCCTCCTCAATACCGTCCACTCTACTTGGAAGAACTCGGCGACAATGCAGGCAACTGCAAGGTGGTTGAAGACAATGTTTCGGGTGCAGGAAGAGGAAGCAAAATTTCTCTTTTTGCATCCGGTACCGAACTCCATTATAGTCGAATCAGCACAGTCAAAGTTGGGCAGGAGGCACTCGACGCCAGCTGATAAGGAAGGGAAGCGACTGGACGGTTTCGGCAGACGAGTCTACTCGTCCAGTTCTCTTGGGCTTCGGGTGGCCAATTACCAGGCGATCATGGCAAGATACCAGCTTTTTCTCTGGGAGAAAATGGCCACCCTGAGTAATTCGCTATCTGATGACAAGAGAGAACTGGCTCAGGTATACCTGTCTGAGGCCACCAGTCTATCGTGCCAACAAATTAATATGGCGCGCCATCAGGAGGACTGCCATGGGAGATCACTTATTGCATCAGTAGCCCTCCGCCGCCATGCCTGGCTACGGTCAACTTCCCTCACACCGGAGGTCCAGGCACGCATTGAAGACTTACCCTTTGACAGAGATGGACTTTTCAATTCGTCAATGATTAGCTCGCTCGATGCCATCCAAAAGGCAAGGGTGAATGCACAGAAGATGGGCCTCAGGCCACAGCCTCAGTCACGGTCTTATCGCCAGAGGAGGTGGTCTCAACGCCCATCTTTCTCTGTGCCATTCCAGCCCTCTTTCTCAGGCCGCCAGGTGCAAGATCGTCCACCTCATGGACAACAGCTTCAACCTTTGCGGCGATCATACACCCAGCCATGAGTGAGAAGCTCCCGCAGAGGAGGGGATAATAGCTGCCATCGTCTTTGACTTACCGACCTTGATCATCTCCCTGTCTCCACAACCGCAATTCCAGAACCGCCTGTCCCGCTACATCAGATCCTGAGTGAAGGTAACAACAGACTGCTGCGTGTTAAGCATCATCTGTGAAGAATACAGGATCGAGTTTGACGCTTTCCCTCCCTTTTCTGGCATCTGGACAGCACAACCTTTGGCCCCGTTGTACGAGGAGGTCACATCCCTTCTCCAGAAGGGTGCGATTTTCCGGGTCCTTCAAGATCAGTCTCACGAGGGACTATACTGCTGCTATTTTACAGTGCCAAAGAGGGATGGAGGGCTTCGATCGATTCTAGACCTCCACGCAGTGAATTTCTTCATAACACTGAGGAAATTCTGCATGGTCACCCTCCAATCTGTCCTGCCATTCCTGCGCACAACCGATTGGATGGCGTCCATCAACCTGCAAGATGCCTACTTTCATATAAGCATACACCCAGCGAGTCAGAAATATCTCCAGTTCGGCATCGGTCGGCAAGCCTTTCAGTTTGCAGTACTACCCTTCAGCCTCTCTACCGCCACCAGGGTTTTCTCCAGGTGTGTAGCTGTAATTTGTGCCTACCTGCGCACTCTCGGTGCCGTCCTCTTCCCACACCTCAACGACTGGCTCTTAGTGGATTCCACGAAGGACCGCCTCCACCGCTTTCTCCAGATGACGCTCAGTCCTTCAAGATCTTGGCCTTTGCTTGAACCCGAAGAAGTCCCCTTTCCATTTTATTCTCACAGCAACCCAGTGAGGTAAGTTAGGCTGCGAGTCAGTGACTGGCCCAGAGTTCTGGAACCGGTCCCTCAGGAAGCAGATGTTGCTCGTCGCGATCCGCAAGGACAATCTCTTAGCGGATGCCTCAGCCGGGTCTCCTTCCAATCACACGAGTGGCAACTCGACCAGCGAGTCCGGTCTCTCCTCTTCAAAGAGTGGGGCACCCCAACTATGGACCTCTTTGCCACTGCAGAAAACACCGTGTGTAAGTCATTCTGCAGTCGAGCGGGTCGGGACCCACATTCTGTGACAGATGCATTCCTCCTATGGTGGCAGGGGACACTCTTCTATTTGTTCCCACCCATTCCACTACTGACCAAAGTCATAGCCAAGGTTCAGCTGGATGGCACAAATTGCATCCTTGTGGCTCCCTGGTTGCCGAGGCAGCCCTGGTTCTCGCCCCTTCTCCGTCTCTCCCGAGGCGAGTATCGGGCCCTTCCACTGCAGCCAACACTGTTATCACAAGACCACGGGAGAATTCTTCACCCGAACCCGATGGTGCTTCATCTCACAGCTTGGCGTATCCGTTGACGGACTGTGCCCCTGGACCTCTCAGCTGGAGTTCAGGCAGTATTGGCAGCGGCGCATAAGCCATCCACATGCCTTTCATACCCTTGGAAATGGGCGAGATTCTCCACCTTCAACTGTGCTCGTCAGGTGGATCCCACCACTTGCCTGGTGGAGCTTGTCCTCGAGTTTCTTCACTCATTGATGGCCCTTGGGCTGAAGTACTCTTGTATAAAAATGTACCTGGCTGCCATTTCTGCCCACCACCCTAGTCCTACTACTGGCACGCTTTTCACTCATGCTCTAGTGAAATGTTTCCTTAAGGGCCTATGAAACCTTCTGCCACCGGTTCGAGCTTTGGTACTGGGTTGGAATCTCCCTCTAGTTCCAGGGCCCTACAATCCAAGTCCTTCGAACCCATGGCAACTACAGACCTCCATCTTCTCACCTGGAAGACTGCATTCTTAGTGGCCATCATGTTGGCCTGCCATGCTGGAGAGCTGTGTGCCCTTCGGGTGGATTCACCTTACTTGAGTTTCCATAGGGACAAGGTGGTACTCCGGCCTGACCTGGCATTTTATCCTAAGGTTATCTCCAACTTCCATGTCAACCAAGATATCATCCTCCTGGCCTTTTTTCTGGCTCCCTCCTCTTCTTTAGAGTGCTCATTACATTCATTGGACATCCGCCGAGCGCTCGCCTTTTATAAAGCTCGGAGTCGTCTTGCTGCTCCTCGAGACTCTTTGTCTGTTACGGGGGGGGGCAACCTTGAACAGTCGGTCTCCTCCCAACGTCTTGCATGGTGGATTGTTCAGACCATAGAACTTCCCTACGAACTTGCCAGAGTTTCACCATCTGGCCCCATCCGCACACACTCAACCAGAGCAGTTTCAGCATCCATGGCGTTTGCACAGGGCGTCTCCTTGCTGGACCTTTGCAGGGCAGCCACCTGGGCCACACCAACAACTTTCATTCATCATTACAGCCTGGATGAGTGAGCTCAAGCAGACAACATTTTTGGAAGAGCGGTCCTCTCTTCTGTCGTCCACTGATCCAACACCAACCTGCCTCCTGGTAAGTCAGCTTGCTACTCTGCCCATATATGTGATACACAGAGGCCACGAAGAAGAACAGGTTGCTTACCTGTAACTGTGGTTCTTTGAGTGGTAATCTGTGCATTCACACAACCCACCCACCATCCCTGCTTCGGTGTCTCTATCGATTACGGTGGGTCTACCATGGGGTCTCGGGCACTGCTCTACAGGTATCGCTGTCCGTATCGATGTCGGGACCGATATTGACAGATGTTTTTTCTTTCCTCCAGTCCCAGGATCGCAGTAGGCGGTCTCAGGGAACTGAGGGGACGGGCAGGAGCTGCGCTAAAGGATCACACATGAGGGGGAGGGGCTCTCGCCTGATTTTTCCTCAGCTATATAACTTTCCCGAAACGGTCTCAGTGCAGATGCAGAGCCCATATGTGTGAATGCACAGATGACCACTCGGAAGAACCACAGTCACAGGTAAGCAACCTGTTTTTTTACTGTGAAGAACACCTGAAAAGGCCTGGGTGTTATGATACACATTTGACAGGGTAAAAATATGCACAGGCACTTTTGAAGGGGTATGAAACTGCATCTTATGAATGTCCAACCCCAGCAGTCCCTATACTTCCCTTATCCTCTAACTGCATCTGTCCAAATGTGGTGATAATAGTATCCCCAGAGCAATGTGTACAGTGTGGACATCAGGACTTGAGCTTTTGTCCGACAAAAAAACATACCTGCTCTGTCCTGTTTCCCACAGTCTGGTTTACCATGTAAGTACCAATCAAGAGCAAAGGAAACTGTCCTCCAAATGCGCCTTAAGCATGCATACATATGGAGATACCTTTAGAGCAGTGTTCTTCACTGAGGACCACCGGCGGCTCCCAATCACCTTAAGTGCGGTGCTTTGTCCCCCTCTCCCTCCCTCCCTCTCTCTCTGCAATATCTGTGCACTCTCAGCAGGGTCTCTTTAGCTTTGCCTTTTTCATAGATTTCATAGATCATAGAGTTGGAAGGGGCCTACAAGGCCATCGAGTCCAACCCCCTGCTCAATGCAGGAAACTAGTGGAGGGAGTCTCCCATCCAAGTAATAACCAGGCTTGACCCTGCTTAGCTTTCCACACTCAGACAAGCTGAGCCAGTGTAAGCCACAGTTTGAGACCTACTACTTGCCAGCTATAAGGTGACTGGAGCTGGGGGGCGGGCGGAGAAGAATGCAGAAGCAAGCATCCAATTTGTTGTGGCAGGGGAGGAGCCCATGAGACTAAGAGAAACGTAACTGGTTAGCTGCAGTGGAGGGGGGGATTGAATGCATGGGTGACGGAGCGAGCAATGCAGACCTCTGCTGGGAGTGGCCTCAGCAACGGTGCCTGGAGCCAAAGTGACGCTTGTTTGAAAAACAGTGAAAATTACTGCTTTAGGCAGACTGGAAATAACCATCTGAACGTCCAGACCACTAAGAGCTGCTCCCATACAAGCTTGTACAGAAGCTGTCTTTGAGTATTTGAATCCAGGAGCATTGAAAAACGTTCTGAACAGAGGAGGTTGCATTATAGGTTGAATAAGTGGAAGAAACATTGTAAAAGACTTTGCATACCAAGGCCGGCTACAGACTTGGTAAGTAAACATTATTTAGACAAGTGGAAGCTACAACAAAAAGTTCAGAGTGGAGCGTGTCTGTTCACTGTTCAGTTAGTCAGCCATGCGTTCCTTTGTGATATTTCATTCTATTCCTGCTCTCCCCCAGTTTTCTTCTCCCCACAACAGGCAGTCTGCTTTCCATGCCCACAATGGACTATTTAGATAAAATCCCCCTTACATTTCCCCCGCAGTGGGTGTCAGAAGGTAGTATCCTTCTGTGCCCATGCGCTCGTGGAACCCACCGCTTGCGCAGTAAGGCTTTTGCATTTCAAAAAATAACCCAAAGCGAGCAGAATTGCTCATTATTGGAACAGAGCAGATCAGCGGAGCTCACATTCTGCTGACCTGTCCTGATGAAAGGAGCATTTCAGGCTAGTCTGGGATTATTTTTAGATATGCAAAAGCCCTGTTGCACAAGCAGTGGTTCCTTGTGAGCGCCATGGAACCAGGGAAGGTGGAGTGGCCCCATTGAGTACTGCCCAGAAATAGGATATACCGTACTTACCAATGGATTCCGCTCCAGAATGCAAATTCGGCTTACTTCTGTGCTGATATTGGAAGGCAGCTGGTGGTCTGCTACTACTTTTTACAACGCACTGTTAGCAATCCAAGTAAACTTTGTTTTTTTCTTCTTCATCATAAAACTTTATTTCAGGAGGAGGGGAGTGCAATTTTTACACTGTAATATATATTGCCTAATGTGTTTTATAAGCCTGGTGTGCTTGATCCTAGCTATTGTGGTTTTCTTCCTAACACAATGAACCAAATATTGGGGGGGAAATAGTGATCTTAGCTGCCATAATAAAGAACAGCTAGATTTCATAAACAGTTATGAATGTTGGCAGCTGCCTATCATACCGTATAATGTCCTGTATAGCGCATGAAGACAGTGTCAACTTACATTTTATCTCTGAAGTAGTTTCAAAGCGTTTATTTGCTTTCTCTTGAGTCCTTAACCTAATTCAAGTAACATAATTGGCTGAATATTTTTCCACATAACTAATTGGCTAGTTGCCAGTGTGGAAACCATTGTCTGACTTGATGATGATCAGAAATTAACATGACATTTGCGTGGTGGTAATGGAATATATTAGTAATGTAATTCTTGACTGTAAGAAAGAGTCCATCATCTCTCCTAACCTATGATCAGCAGGATGGGGTGAAAGAATGATGAAACGTTCCCAGCAGGCAGTTCCCAGCAGTGGCTAGCCAATTGCGATGTCAAATTTTGTTTTAAATTCTTCAGACAAAGCTGTAATGCTTACCAATTAATTACCACAAATGTCAGTTAAAAATCTACCAAATAATGCTGTAAGATTAAATTTCAATTAAAAGAATTACATTTAACAAGAGGGGATATAACATTATTTTAATGAATTCTGCTGAAGGTGACAGATTATATAGATAGGTTTGTGCACTGTAGGTGGATCTAGATTCATCGGGCAATATGAACAGTGTAACTTAATACATATATTAATTGTGAGAATTATTTCCACCATAGTCATATCCTTAAGGAGTTGGGAGCCCCGAAATACCACATATCATCAAACAAAAGAGGCCTTCTGTACTGTTTCAGCATTTCTTTTATATCTTCGTACTAAATCTGTTTATAATTTTTTTTAGGAGCAGCATTAGTGAAATAGGACAGTTGACTTCATGAATTATGGGGGGGGGGGCAAGCTATTCTCATTAATTATTGTCTTATCCCCCATTTCACTTTCTCCCTCATTCATCTCCCAAAGTAACCAATTATTTTAAATTTGTTCTGTAATGCTCCTAATGGGATTGTGCTATACAAAGTATAGGCAAAATAAAGACTACAAGTCATGTCCATCCCAGAGGGGGGTTTGCCAGCCTGTGCAGTCCCATGCTGTTTTTTGTCAGTAATTCACCCGCACTCTGTTAATTCTACAGGGAATTTCCGACCCTTCGTATAGCATGATTTTCAAAGAGAAAGGTTTTGGTGGACTTGACACAGTCCTCAGGCCTTATGTTTCCGCCTCTTGTTTTGTACACAACAGAGTTTGAAATAATCTATAACTGCTGATCCAGGTATACCTGACAGACAGCCCAGTTCAGCTAAAGGACTGCCTGTATGCTAGACCAGTAGATATCAGTAGCTCTCTTACTTGAAGAAAGTTAATTACCTTGTCCACTCTCAAGCAACATTTATAGCACAATCATGATAACACCATAAAAATGAGTGGTGTGGATAGGGTACAACAGCTCCATCATGTCCTGTTATGCAGTGCCCATATACTGGACTTAGCTGCAAAATTATACCAATGGAAAAGGGTAGGGTAGCTCTGCCCTTGTGAATGGACACCATAATAATCAAGTGCAAAATGGGGCTTAGACTTTTGGTGATATTGCTGCATAGAACATGCAGAAACAGTATAAATGTGATGGGGAGGTCTTATCCATACACCATCTTACAGTGCTATACCAGCCACCTTACCTACCTCAGCATAGAGTACTCAATAAACAATTGTAAGGTTAAAATGATATAGAAAGTGTCACACCACATAGCTGGACCTGTTATCTCATATAAGATGTTAGAATCCTTATGTATGCAGAAGCTGTGATGTACATGTGGAACTTCCCCATGAGCAATGCTTTCTGTGTCCAGGTGTTTCTGCACACACATCGCTCCATGATTGCATGGCAGTCTCCAACCATCATCTTTATTTAAGATCATCAGTCTCTTGGTGAGTTATTACAAAATAGCGATAGTTGTATTTCGATGCAACATAGGGCTCCTTTTAATGCTAATTTAATTGAATGATCTTTAATCACCTGCAGTGTGTGTATCTTGTATGCTTTCAGTATATGAGTATATGCAGTAGGTAACGGTGGAAAGAATCTTTTTTAAAGTGTATTATTTGCTGGATATGGTGGGCTCTTAAGTTTTTGAACCTTCAGAAGCCGGAAGTAAAATGTGAAAAGCCTCTGCAGTTTTAGAAAAGCATGCATTTTCTTTAGAGGAAAGAGCATTACAGCCACGGTCTATAACCGATGAAGGTAAAAGAGTACACACCAGATAGCCCTATCTTTTTTGCTAGTCTCCAAATGGCTTTATGGTGAGGAGTCATTTAAGAAGAAACAAGTCTTCTTATTTGTATGTTTCTCTTTCTCTCCAGCTTGCTTGATTTTTGCATTGCCATACTTGAAATGGAGCAAAGGTAAATGGGAGAGAGTCTGCTTACTATCACCACCACACAGCACTGCTGCACTGCTCACTTTTTGTCAAGTGGCAGTAGGATTAAACCAGGCAACTCCTCTGTCCCACGTTCTGTACCTGGTGGCTGAAGGCCACTTCTGCTTTCCAAACGGCAAGAGGATGACAGAAAGTGAACTTTTTCCCAGCAGTGAATGACAAGGGAATGGGCTACTGCAAATTGTCTCTTCTAACAGCTAGAAGAGAGTGCAGACATACATGTTAGCTAGGACTAACATAAAGAATAGCGCCCCTGAATCCAGCTCACCTTCAGAAGAGCAATTTTCCAAAAGGATTAAACCCCCAAACACTGCTGAGGTAATAATTCAGAGTCCTGAAAAATTGCTTTCCCCTCTGGGTTTATTGCTTTTTTGGAAACAGTAGGTGTCATAATAAAAGAGATAGTGCTTCCCAGAGATTGAAGCTCTGAGGTCAGTTCATATAGACCTTTGTGTAAACATGTGAGCTGCCCTTAGCCATGTAGGCATCTATGGTCAGATGCAGGAACGTAAGTCTCAAAGAGGTGGTAAGTGAATACAGTGAAGCCAGCAAAAAATATTGCAATCACAGTGCAGCAGCAGTACATTCCAGGTACTGTGATCATGGGAATCTTTTGGGGGAATCCTTGCTGACTTTATTCAAGTCCAATTCACAGTTAGTTTTTCTATTGTCTTAGAATGGTATTGGCTTCTTGCATGGAGAATGAAAAGAATACATGCCCTGAGAATGCTGAATTAAGTTATCTTTGTAAGCTATTTTAACAAGGCAGCTCTTATTTTGATTCTCATATTCCTGTCTTCAAGTGTTCCTGTCCCAAGTTCCAACAATGGTCATCTTCATATTAGCAAGTAGTTTGACTCTAGAATACTATTTGATCTTCACTGGGAAATGTTTTTCTATATGAGGCATGGGGGGAGCACGAAGAAGGAAAATATTTTTTTTAAAAAGATGTTTCTAAATAGATGGGGAACCCATCTTTGCATCTTTTAAAAAATAGATTCCTTTAATTGTTGAATGTATAGTTGCAGTTACAGTAATTCTCTGTCATGAAGCAGTATCCAATGCTGCCCCCGCTCTAGCAGGACATACCGCTAGTGCAACGGGAAGCTACCAGATCCTGCAGCAATTGGAAATGAGCTGAAACACTCATTTTTTGAATGGGTCAGGTCAGTGAAACTTGTAGAAGGGAGCTCTGCTGACCTCTCCGCTTCCAGAAATGATTGTTTCAGCTCATTCCTGGGGTTTCTTTCTTTCATTTATATCCCGCTTTTTTTTCTGCAAGGAACCCAAGGCGGTTTACATAATCTTCCTCCTCCCCTTTCCATTTTATTCTCACAGCAACCCAGTGAGGTAAGTTAGGCTGAGAGTCAGTGACTGTCCCAGAGTCATCCAGTGAGCTTCATGGGCGAATGGGTACTAGAACCTGATCTCTTGAGTCCCAGTCCAACACTCTAATCACTGTGCTACACTGGCTCTCACACTGGGTTCCTGGTGGAAGCGCTATTTCCCATTGTACTTGTGAGTGATGGTCCCCCCCAGCACAACAGAAACGGGAGCTCAGTGGCAGCATCAATTCCTGCCCTAAGTGAGTTTTATGTATTATGGTTATGAGGAAAATCAAAATTATCAAGTGCTGGTTTGTGACTTTAAATTACTTGAACTACTAGTGAGGAACAGGTGACTTTTTCATAGTGATACTCATTCTATACAGAATACGACCACCTCTGATTCCCACCTACAATTTTGGAAAGACAGTTGAACTTTACATTTCACAACCAAATTTGGTGCCACTGACTTCAGTGGGAACAAACAGGCCTCAAACCATTGTGCTGTCACTTAACTGGGTAGTTGACTGGGCTTTTAGAAAGATTTTTTTTTTAATTAAGAAGCACATGAACCCATCACATGCTACTCATATAGGTTACTTTTGGCTTCCCGTACTCAGAACTGGCCTTTTAAAATCCAAATTATGTCATATGCTCTCAGAAGGAGGTTCTGAATAGCTTCATAACCACGAAAGCATGGATCATAAATGTATAATGTTCATACAAGGACCATATTCACAGAGATACTAAGTTCCTTGGGGGCAATACATAGGTTTCCCCTGTTATATTCCATTATTACTCCTTTCCTGCAGAGCCTTAAGAATTACTTATAATTTCAATGCATGAGGAAAAGGTTAGCTGTGGACTGTTTGCCAGCAAAATCTCCTTTGTAAATACTTACTCTAATGTCCTGTATGTTCTTTGCACAGGAATATTAAATGGCCTTTAAACAGTTTAGAGGGTTTTAAAACTGTCCAACAGTCATAGGCACTTGGCATATAGCATTTAAGTATAAATGTCTCATTAGTGCTACCTCTAAAGGTGGATAGTCTACAAATTTGTGACCTGGCATTTCATAAGCTTGGAGTATGGGTCCATGCTTTGAATTAGAAGGTGATAACCATTTCCACAAGATTTCAATATAGCCAGCTTTTTAGGTATCCATTCCAGATTTACAAAGACAACCCTCTTTTACAAGAGGCACTTACATCATTAGTGCATGCTAGCAACAGAGGACAGCTACAAAGGCCTAGCAAGTTTTGGCATAACTGGAGGGCTCCTGAGTACAGTATTTTTCCATCTATAAGACTATACTTTTTCCTAAAATTGTTAGACTAAAAATTGAGGGACGTCTTATACATGGAAGTAAGCAGAGGAGAGAACCGCGTGGTTGCGAAACTGCCCAGTGGGGGGCGTCTTATACATGGGGGCGTCTTATACATGGAAAAATACGGTATGTACCTGTTTGGAATCACAATGACAGATTGTGCCAGTTTTGGTATTGACCATAGTTGTATATATGACAACTCTACTTTTAGATCTTCAGACATATTTTCTTGTTTTATTTGTTAGATTTCTGCAGGCACCAGCCATTGTTCAGTGTGTTCAACATATTTTATTTCTTTAGAAATTTGGCCTTAAATGTAGAATTTCTTAGGTTTTTATGTTAGACAACCCTGAACAGGTTTTTCTTTTTCATTTCAGTACAATGCCTTGTAGTTGTTTGTTCTTATGGGATTTTTTTTTTTTACTATGTTTCTTTTAAACTCCGTCACTGAAGTGTATGAGAGCTGACATGTGTAAATATGTAGTTAGACAACTGCAAAAGTATATTATTTGCTGATCGACCATAATGGTTCCACAGAAGCCATTATACTCAATCATATCATGTCAATCTGTGGTAGTTATTATGATGGAAATGCAGATACACATTCTTTCTTCTTCTTCTTTTTTTAATTAAAAAACATTATTGTACATGTGCAATAGCTCCTTGTAATTGACAGTATTGCTGTCTTCCCTATAGTAAAAAATAGACTATTGTATAATGAAGGCTGTAATAATAATAATAATAATAATAATTATTATTATTATTATTATTATTAGATTTCATAGATCATAGAGTTGGAAGGAGCCTACAAGGCTATCGAGTCCAACCCCCTGCTCAATGCAGGAAACTAGAGGAGGGGTCTCCCATCCAAGTAATAACCAGGCTTGACCCTGCTTAGCTTTCCACGCTCAGATAACCTGAGCCAGCGAAGGCCACAGGCCTGTATATGAAATAATATGATGAATAATATGAAAAGTGAAAACACAGTATAGGAATCTGAGTTTGCTGTGGACTTGATTTTATTTCTAACTAGGCTGGGCAGCTGTTTGGTCTGAGCAGCAAAGTTCTCACAAACTCTTAAGTAAACTCAAGTATATCCCATATGAGCTACATCCCTCCACAAACTTCAGGAAGACCTGGACTCCATCCTGGCTAGGGTTGGGAAGATGTTGAGTATGAACATCATACTTTACCATAAACTGCTAGTTAATTTGGGCATTAGTTTAACTTCCCTAAATTACTCAGCTGTTAAGCTGGTGCTTCACTTTGCTGCATGCAGGTCTCCTAGTATATAATTTTAAAAAAATCTGGAGGGGCAGGGAACCTGGAGGGGATCCAGGGAGGTATTCCCAGGCACATTGGTGCCAATGGGCACCATGTTAGAGACCTCTAGGCTAGGGTTATATCATAGATGGTTTGGGCATATGTTGACTCTCTGTAGCAATTTCCTCCAGGTAAACCAGCACTGATTGCATAGCCTGAAAAGATTCTGGCACAATCTGGGGAGACAGATTTCATTTCATTTCATTTATTTCATTTCTATACTGCCCCACAGCCGAAGCTCTCTGGGCGGTTCACAACAGTTTCACAATTATGGATAAAGTGAAAAGGAAGCCTTCAGTACTGGAAATCAGAGAGTACTTGTTTCTTGGAGAGGGCAATATATTTTAAATTTCTCATACATCAGATCCTTAAACAATTTTAGGTCCCCTGAGTAGAGTTAGCTACAACAGCCTTTGAGTAGAATATTATCTTAGTTTGGAAGTAATAGAGCTACGGCTTTTTGGCCCCAAACGGGACAAGACTAACCTACTGGGCATCACTGAACTGAAACTTAAAGAATTGTTAACTTTCATATGTATTTAGTTCTTGCTTTAAAAAAAGATCCAAGTATATAAAAACTTTGGCTTGGATCCTTAGAACCACAAGCATTGTTCTGCTTCTGGAATGGGGCTCTCTCGCCTCTTTCCTGCTGTACCCCATGAACCCCTAAAAAGCCATTCCTGACAGGCAGGGGACCATCTCGAATACTGTTCAATGTGGTGTGGGAATCTCCATCTATGGGGATGGGAATCGGCAGAAATTGCAAGACCCCCACTAACACACGCACAATGACTTTCTCAAGCAAGTGTTCCACTGGATCAAAAAAAATTGTACTGTCTTGTACACAAAAAGTGTATAAACCTTTGTTGTTATTGTAAATATTTTTTCTCTCTGAAACGTCAATATGTGTATTTAACGTTGCCCTGAGAATATGAGCTGCCCACAAATCTGCAAAACAGTTGGCTTCTTTGTGTCCCTCATCCTGATTTTTGGATTCATGGTTATGTATTTGTGGCAGAAACTGAATCTTACCTTTGTAGAGGAACTTGGCCAGGGAAAGTCAACTCCTTTTAAGAGTGCTTTGTCTTCTTCCTCTTATTAGAATCTGAATGGCTTTCAGTGCTGCAATTAGGGTATTTTTTGAGGTAGCTATTTAAATATTTATTAGCATCAGAGTATTGGGTTTTCTAAATAACTCTTAAAGCATTTGCATGCACACACAAAAACTGTTGACAATTCTGTAGTGGAATAGAGTAATTCATTTTTTGGGACTCACTCAAGTGTGATTGGCTTAGTTACTGAGGAATTTATTTTAGGGAAAATTCAGTGTCAACTGAAAAATGGTTCCATTCTGAAAAGACAAAAATTCCTCTACTTGTGAAAATGTGTCTTGGCAGCCAATTTGACTTATGATACAAGATTTAACACTTGTCTTGAAACATGAATATTTACCATGGCAACAGCAACATTGTACACCACATGTTGGGAGATTTGTTTTCTGTGCCTCCTGATTTGCGTTGGCGGCATGGACTTTTGGTAGCTGCCCTTTGCATGGGTCTTTAATCTACCTCTGCTCAGGAGTTGATGAGCTGTAATACAAAAGTAAGATTTTAGGCTGCAGAAATGTGTAGTACATGCTTCAAGGGATATATTACCAATATCTGTAGCTAATATGTTATTTTGTATGTGCTGCATAAAGCCAAATGTAGCTATGGGCCTAGTTTTCATGGTTGCTGTTTAATAGAGGATGGTACAAGATCTAGGCTGAGGGGCATCATGCACCAGGGTTTGCATATTTTGGGATTTTGTTTTTGTGTGTATAGAGCTTCCTTTCTAGAATCTGTTCATACTAGAAATTAGCTCCTTAAATTCCCAAGTTTTTTTTTTTTTTTAAACACACACTCAGTATGGGTGCTTTTCAAAAGTGTGCATTGCTTAGCAGTATTTCTCCTCTAAAGACCATATACACCAAATCCTCAGCCTAAGTTTTGAACACTAGACGAGTTTAAAGAAATGTTTGGGACAAGGCTGTTTGTTTAAAGAAACTGGAGAAAAATATCAGGTATTTATGCCCCTCTACATTGTCTGGTCTTTTCCAGTCTAATATACAGGTCCTTTTGTAATACCTCGTAGGTGTTTGCTGATCCTTCTGATTGATCCTTCTGATTAATGTCAGATTGCTATATTGATTTGAAAGAAAGATAAGACCTGAAATAGTTGGGATGACAACTACTGGTCCAATGTTTTAGGTAAAAATGATTTTTTGAGCAACTCTAATCGGTGTGTCCGACTATTAAATGTGGTCCAATAAATGACATAATTTAAGCTCTTTCTGTTCTAATGGATAGTCCCCATTCACTCCCTGTAATACATCTATCTGCATGCGCACATTATTTTCCTCTTTTTATAAAAGGAGAAAAGCAAAAACGGATAAGAATAAAAATGAACCTACAATTTAAGATTAGATCTGGAGGGTAAACTAAGAGAAGAAAGGGTTATTGGATTATCCGATTGGGTGGAAAAGATGGGGACTAGAGATCAAATAATGGAAATTGTTGGGAGAAGAAGACTGTCGTGGTTAAATTTATTACAGTTAGAACAGTGGTCGAAGAAATGGAAAAGGAAAACTGAGTATGAGAGAGATTTAACTAAATTTGAAAAGATGGTTATGTCTAGAGATGGCCTACCAGGTAATGCATCAACAAGAGGTATAACAAGGGATTTATATAGATTGATTCAAAAAGCAGAACAAGAGGATCAGCTAAAGGCAGTTTGGGATAATGAATTTGAAGAGGTGACCTCAAAGGTGGGGTGGAACAATATATGGGATAGACGGATTGTGAAAGTGATGTCAACTAGGATAAAGGAAAATTATTATAAACTAATTTGGAGATGGTATTTAACTCCAGTAAGATTAAATAGAATAGATAATAATTGTTCTGCATTTTGTTGGAGAGGATGTCAGGAAAAAGGGACATATGCTCATATGTGGTGGAGTTGTAAAAATGTATTGGTGTTTTGGCGAGAGGTTTTTACAGAAATATCGAAAATTATTGGTATTAATTTAGAGGTCTGTCCAAAATTAGCATTGTTATCAATAACGGAGAAGCTTATTTGCGACCAAAATACGAAGGAGTTAATTGTAAACTTGTTAACTGCGGCCAGGCTAATGATAGCGAGAAATTGGAAAGTACAACATGTTTTCCTAATAACAGACTGGTATAAGGAAGTTTGGGACATAGCCCTAAATGATAAACTAACTAGTAGTATCAAATGCGAAAAAGGATTGCTAAAGAAGAATAATTTTATGGATATATGAAATCAATTACTAGACTATGTATTAATAAAGGGGAAGGGGAGCATGCCTTGTCAGGATATGTTATATTTTTGGAATTTGGAATTCATTTGATCAAGAGGATGGAAGTATATTAATTGGTCCCTTGGAGGGTGGGGGGGGTGCACTTTATGATTTATTGTATGCTGTTTAGGTATATTTTTGTGATATTCTTGTATTTTGTTACTATTTTGTTTTGAAAAGTAAATAAAATATTAATTATTTTTTTTAAAAAAAGAATAAAAATGAAACTACAATACACCTGCACACAATTCATATAATTGTCTGACTGTGTTACAAAGCTGGTTATTATATATTTATATGTGACACAGAAGTGATGATGGAACACTTGGGTCATTTAAAGTTGTAAGCCAAATTTCTGAATCTTATCATAATTTGTACATAAATTCCTATACCAGCAATTGCTATTTTGGCTCTTCCTTTTTCTTGGAATTTTCCAAAGTTTGAATTTTAAGGCAAATTTAAATAGTGATCTTGTTTTAACATGTGGTCTTCTCAAAAATAGTGTACTTGTTTCCATTTAGCATTAACATTAAGTGCTGTGATGGATTTTATCCCGTTGAAATACTATCTATTTAAATTCCTTTTAACCTATCAATGTATTAAACAAAATATCTATTGGGATTTCAATTATGCATGAATATGGTACCCTTGTTTGTTACTAAGGTGACTAGTAGTGTCAAGGTTATATCAATGCAATAATAATGCAAAACAAAAAGAAAATATAATGTTGGCTAAAATCATTACATTCTTATAGAATAAAGTTTGAACAGCATCCTTCAGTTCATATGTTGTTCTGTGAAATTATGTATTTAATAGTTTGATCCAATGTTATTTTTATGCTGTACAGTAATACCTTGGATTGCAAGTAACTTGGTTTGAGAGCGTTTTGCAAGACAAGCAAATTTTTAAATATTTATTTATTTATTTATTTACTTGATGTACAAGCGACGTCTTGCAATACAAGTACTGTAGTACGGCTTAAATTAAAAATGGTTGAATTGTACAATTTTTTGGGGGGGGGATTTCGTTTTGATATAAGAGTGTTTTGGATTACAAGCACGTTTCCGGAACGAATTATGCTCTCAATCCAAGGCATGACAGTATTATAAATGGCTATTTTAAGATGTATTTATTAAGGAAATAGGTTCAGTTAGACTAATCATTGCAGCCTCCATATACTTCCTTGGTTTTTCATTTTATGATGTTTTAATTGATTACTGAATGTATGTTTCTGATTGTTACAGGGGCTTATTAACTGCACATGTGTATTGAGAGAAATAGAAAGATATTCTAACCATTATAGATATGATGAAATTGGAAAGGCTATGAACTGATCTACACATCAGAAAAATATGTGACATAGTCTTCTTGTACAACTTTAGAATGCAGGTAGAGGATTACATACTTAAATGTTCTCCCTCATAAAATAAGTTCCATGAACATGGAAAACTAAGATATCAGAGAGAAGGATAGGCTGGAATCTTTTTCAGTGACATGCTGAACTTTTCAAAGATATGTGGGAGATCATCCAGCCATGTGATCCCCCTACCTTCCCTCTTAAGTGTAGCCCTTGGAAATTCTACTACATGTTCTAACACAAGATCTCAAATCCAGTATTTCAGAAATGCCTGCTGAACATTAGAGCTCAGTCTGGTTTTCCTAAGGTTGCAATCCTATACACACTTACCTGGGCATAAGTCCCATTGAACTAAATCGGACTTACATCTGTCCTACCTTTTACACAGTCTGTATGAAGCAGGAATTGATAGGGAATGGTGCTTTAATAGAACATTGTAGCAAAAGAATTCCAGATAAAGTATTTAACCTTTTCCATGAAACTGAGTGAGAGGAGGATGAGTACTGAGAGTAGGGTGGAGGTTAAAAGAAGTTTTATTATCTGACACGTACATTCTTATCGTAATTTGGGTAAACTTCAACCAGTTCCCAAACTTGTAGTAAGCTTGACATCCTTTACAGAGCATGACACTATGTCATTCTGGACAATTGGCCCATTTTTAAAAGTCTGCTTTACTGAATGACCTAGCCATGGTAATTCATGCCTTAATGACTTCCAGATTAGGCTACTATAATCTACTCCATTTGGAGCTGCCTTTGAAGCATCCTTGGATTTAGCAGTACATTAGTAGTCATAGACAACAAGATACCTCTTGCAGTTCAGTAAAGCTCAGATGCCTTATCAGGTAAGACAGGACCAGAAAAATGTTGGGCATCTTTGCTGGTCTCACGCCATCGTCCCCATCTGAATTTGGGCTTGAAAGATCAAGGAAAAGTGTGGGTGCATGGAGGATAAGTTGTAAGCAAACACAGTTTGTGACATTGAATGTCAACATTGATCACAGGCCAGGTCTGTTAAGGTGTCAGCCTAAGCTTCCAGTTTCCTGGCTTTGTGATGCTTGAGCCAACATGAGATTAAACCGGCAGGTTTTTAAAATTATTATTATGGGCATTTCTACACGAGGCATTTATCATGCGCTTATCATTCACTACTCACAGTAGTTTACAGGTTCTTTATGACATCATGACCCTCCAGTTTTGCCTCTAAGTGTCTAAAAAGCACTTTGGCGAGTTGTTTTAGAGCAGGGAAAGTGTGGTATTTAATTATAAAAATGAAATAAAACTTTTTTTAGTTGTGTCTTGGTGCCATTCCACTATACCTAGTGGAAAATTGTGCCACCTAGAGGTTATGTAGTGGAAAAGCAGGAAAGGAAACACTCTTTGTGTAGTGCTTGGATCTCAATTCTGTGACGAAACAGAAAGTAGATACGGTGGATTAACAGCCTCATGTAGAAAAGCTCTTTATCTCTCAGTTGGCTTTCAGACTCAATTTGAAGTTCTTGTTTGAACATTTAATGTCTTAACCAGTCTGAGTTGAGAATACCTTAAGGGTCCCCTTTTCACACATGAATGTACCCATGCATTGAGTTTTTCTTTGGAAACTTTGCTCCACATGCTCTTGCCATTTGAAGTACCAGGGATAGTTACACAAGACAAAGCCTTTTCTGCAGTGGCACCCAAACCCCCTAAGTAGAGAGTATGTGTTGCTTTATCCTTACTGGCTTTCAGTTGCCAGGGCAAGGCAGTTCTATTTTAGCCAGCTTTTGCCATGGCCTATCTGTTTTAAATCTGTAATGGAATGCCTCTACTGCTTTTCTTGGCTTCTGCCATTATTGGTTTGCTGATGTTGTGTTTTATGTGATCTGACTCTTAATTTTGTTTTTTGTTTTTATCCAATTATTGTTAATTATATTTGTTTGTTGTTGGTTTTAAATATCTATGTGATATCACCATTAAAATAATCTTAAGACAGAGAATAATAAAATAAAATAGCAAATATAATAAACAATACATATAAAAACAGCTGGAATGGAAACAGGAGAAGAGGAGTCAAAAGTTGTGGGTCTCTCAGTTGCTGGGTCTGCTTCCCACCTCTCCCTCTGCTGCAGTCTGATGGAAAGGCTGCAACCTTTTATTGATTGATTGTACTTTTAAACTGCCCAATAACCGAAGTTCTCTGGGTGGCCTGCATTAAACATATAAACAGTAAAAGAATAAGAACAGAGCAGAATAAAACTAAGGTAAAACCAGCAGCAAAGAATGAAACCATTCCAGCACATAAAACCAAATTAAATCCAGCAGCAGAATAAAGTACTAAAACACTAAAAAACAAACAAACAAACAAACAAAAAACAGTTCTTAAAATGCCTTGGGAGTATAAAAAGGTGACACTGAAAAGACTACAATGTAGGCACCAGGCAACCCTCTCTGGGCAGAATATTCCACAGATGTGGTGTCACCAAATAAAAAGGCCCTCCAGTTGATGAAGGGAGGAGTCTGATGTAGCTGGCTTCTTAGCAGAGGTGCTGGAGGGTCCTACTTCCTACTGCTCCCACTGCTGCAGCCTGTTTAAATTCTTGAAATCAAAATACAATAGCTATCGATATTGGCTAGGATTAAACTAGCTTTTTGGATCATGAGGGGAAACAGAATAACAGGTTCTGCTTTTGTAATAATTCTGTTACAATAATTCTTACTGTAATTTCCCCCCTCTTACTTTTTAACTTTGAAACTCTATATAGACCCTCATAGGATTGAAGAATAAGATGGCATTTCTGTGGTCTCTGCTTGTGGAGTGCTGAACAGTGGCTTAAGTTTGTTCTCTTCTGTGGGTATCCTTCTGCAGCAGCTAGACAATGGTTTTATAGGAAGAAACTCATCTCCGGTAATATTTTCTCTAATCATTCATAGATTTCATAGATCATAGAGTTGGAAGGAGCCTACAAAGCTATCGAGTCCAACCCCCTGCTTAATGCAGGAAACATATCATACATACCTATAAAGGGGGGTGGGGTGGATTGAATTGCTGTAAGGATGGATGAGATTAGGATTTGAAAAGCATTTGTGTACTACAAATTCTTTGTAAATGACGATGTGTTGAAGACAGGCTCACATTTCTGTGTGTAGCCAAATCCCAACTGCTTCCCATATTCTTTGGTTTGATTTAAGACACTAATGACCATCTCGTTATTTACCACAAATAACATGTTTTCTTTGATCATTGCTTTCAAATACAGCTAATATGAAAGGGGGTGGGATTTTTTTTGCAGCACAACTTACAATATAATGGCACATCCCAATCTTACCCCAGACAAGTGTTTTATCCAAAGTTATAACACCTCCCACAACAAGAAAAAAAGAGTTAAAAAAGCAATGAAGCACACAATTACATGATGAAAAACAATAAAAAGTACCTTCTAACACACATCTCCAGTGATTGCATGACTTTATTATAAAAATTAAATGTAATTACATTTTCAGGCCTTGTATGAAAAACACCTTACAAAGACAAGTCTTTGTTTAACTTCAGATTTCCATGTGGGTTGCTCAGCTGCTGCATGTCTGTCATATTTAATGGGATTTGAGTAATTTCAGTTAGAATAATTGAAAACCTTGGCTCTAAAACTTATGAAATAAGATATTGGGAATCGCTTGAACTTGCTCCTGACTCTTGTTTTCATATCAAACAGTACAGGGTGAAGCATGGTTGTGGACAATTGTGAAAAAGAGAGACCATGTAAATTGAAATGGCTTATACAGGGGAAACAGCTTTGGGTGTTACAATGTGCACTGGGTCAGGAAGCATGAGTGATCCATGCTTCCAATTCCCCACACTTATTTCTAATGTCCAAATGGATTTTCTGCATCTGTCTTCCCCATCTCCATGGGTGAGATGTGCAAGTTACCCCTCCATCAGGAACCCTGGATAGAGATGTATGGGTTCCTGATGCAGGGGTAACTTGCACATCTCACCATGGGAGAGGGGGAAGACACTAGGGCTGAGGAGACAAAATGTGTGAGTTCTACTTTAGACATTACAAAGCAGTGTGGGAAACATCAAATATGATTCACTTGAACTTTCTCTTGTCCACACATATTGTAATGTCTGTAGTTTCGCAGATTGGAGAGAGAAGCTTGGAATGATTAGCCATAACTGCAATATTTTGCATAGAATAGTAAGGAGAAAACTAACACTTTAAATTGAAGAAGACTCATGGGACTAGATTGATGCCCAGAAGTGGAAGTATTGGATCTAGTTAGAGTCAAAATATAGACTTGAAGTTTTAAGGGAAATAATTTGTGCATGGATTTCGATTGGGGTGAAGTAGACAGTAGATTCTAGATGTGATTATAGAAAGAAAGGAAAAAGAAAGATGGGGTTGTGCTGGCTGGGGGATTCTGGGAGTTGAAGTACTTTTTTCTGTCCTTTTTCTGCATAGGGTTGCACCCTTCTACTGCCTTTCTGTTTGAAGAGTACAACTTCTTTATGATCTATAATGAATGTCTTACTCTGTTAGCAACAGTGGAATGAAACTGGATTAAATATCAGACTAAGTACCAAAACTAAAAGTGCACGCTTGCATTTCATTGGGATATAGCCCTAAATGATAAATTAACTTGTAGTATCAAATGCAAAAAAGGACAGTTAAAGAAGAATAATTTTATGGATATATGGAATCAGTTATTAGACTATGTATTAATAAAGGGGAAGGGGATCATGCCTAGTCAGGATATGTTATATTTTTGGAATTTGGAATTCATTTGATCAAGGGGATGGAAGTATATAAATTGGTCCCTTGGAGGGTGGGGGTGTGTGCCCTTTATGATTTATTCTATGTTGTTTATGTTACATTTTTGTGTTATTCTTGTATTTTGTTATATTTTGTTTTGAAAAGTAAATAAAATTTAAAAAAAATAAAAGCGCACACTTGCATTTCAGTGGTGCTTCTCAATAAACATTGAAACCCTTCATTTTAGTATTGCTTTTAGAGAATGGTTCACAGCGGATAAATTGGAAAGTGTCATACCTGGCCCCAATGACACTGAGGGTAGGGCAAGTCAAAAGAGAGGAGGCTAGGGAGAGGAAGAAAAGGACCATTTGTACTGTCATCATGAGCGGTTTCATAGTTGCTCAGACCAAGAGCATCACCAGATCTGTTCTGTCCTTTTGGTGCAAGGTGGTTTCCCTGGCTGTTCCCGTTTGAAGAGCTTGAAAGATCTGAAGGCATTAAAATTAAGCCAAGTGTGTGGAGTTTCTGAAAATTATACAAAGTAGACTTTTTGAACGCACTGAATAATTATCCTTCACGTAATGTCCACTGTGATATTCATATAGTGTGGATTGGCCTCACAGTTGTTCTTGGCAGCTGTGATAGTATTTATGTAGCACATACAATCTGTAAAATAGGCAGTTACATATTTGAAACTTATTTGAAACACTTCTTAATGATCCTAAGTTTATTATATTTTTAATAATATATATTTCTAATGTGTGATTTTTTTTCAGTGAGATACAGAAGAACAAATATACTCAGAGAGAGAGAGAGAGAGAGAGAACCTTTGTGACAAAAATGGAAACCCATGTCTAATTACATGTCTGTGAATGTAAGGCATAAATGGACCTCAAGAAGCCATCTTGTTCACCCCTTTGCACTGGGGCATGATTAATAGGAGTCCACCTTGAAGCACTTTTGGCTGCTGTAGTTTAGGCATACCAACTTTTATGGTCTGTAAATGTGAAAGAATTATATGCCTAGCACCACTTACAAAAACCTTTGGAACTTTATTAGTCCAGTCAGATAGTTCCTTATTAACAATTGAGTGGGATAAGTGCAGCAGTGCAGTCTGAAGTGTCTGTCCACAAGCTTCTGCAGTGCAGGCAACCACTCTAACCATTTGACCACCATGCCTTTAGGATAATTAACTAAACACTCTTAGAAATAAGGCTTATCCAACCTGTTTTAGAAAAAAAATCCACTTTATAACAGCCACTTTTATGTATACAATCATGTGGCTTGACTTGGCACTTTACCTTTCTTATCTCTTATCATCGGTGAGTTGTATCCAGACTTAGTTGAGCCTAGGTCCCACTGAAATCACTGGAGCAAGTTAGTCTGTTTGGATACTGTGCAACAGAGTGCTGCACTAGATAGGCCTTTGGTCTGATCCAGCACGATTCTTCTTATGTTCTTAACTTAACTCATGTTGATTATAACGGGTACTAAGTTCAGCTAATTTGCAGTACAATCCTATTGTTTACTCTGAAATAAATTCCTAGGTAAGTGGGTATAGGATTGAAGCCCACGCTCTATTGAAAACAATTACAGTAATACTTTGGATTGCAAGTAACTTGGTTTGAGAGCGTTTTGCAAGACAAGCAAATTTTTAAATATGTAATTAAGTTTTTTTTACTTGATATACAAGCGACGTCTTGCAATACAAGTACTGTAGTACGACTTAAATTAAAAATCTCTGTACAAATTTTTTTGGGGGGGATTTCGTTTTGATATAAGAGTGTTTTGGATTACAAGCACGTTTCCGGAATGAATTATACTCTCAATCCAAGGCATGACTGTAGACTTACTTACATTTATAGGATTGCACTCTTAGTCTGTATCCAATCCAGTCTCTTTTCATGCATGCCTATATACTCATGTATGATCATCATTTCATATAGGATTTACAAAACTGCTAGCAAACTTTTTTTTAGAGTTGATGGAGGAATTGCATGGCAAAAAGGGAATCAGTGCAAAACAATAAAGAATGTTCCTCTAAATTGCCAGTATGAAACCAACACAGTTATCTCTTTTCATTATTGTAGAAGTACTATCAGTGCTATTCAGTAGTTCTCAGCCATTACTATGACTTGCTCCTGTTTTTTGCTCTTCTATTGTCAGGTAATGATTAAGAGTCCAGGAAAGAAGGAAAATTGGATTAACATTGATAATAGATTAGATCAGCTTATTAAGATTGACAAGCTGTCACTTTTGTTATAATGCTGTTGTAGTAATCCAAGTAAACTGGTAACACTTTATACAGCAACATAGTAATCTCAAAATTATCAGCCCACAGAGGTGATCTGCACTTTGATCTTTCCATCTTCACCCAGTTTGTTATCTTACAACATTTGTTCCCATCTTACCATTGTTTTAGTAACCTGGAATAACAACACTTGGCATTTACAGGGTCAGTTTGCATGTCATGGTGGCAAATCATGGGTTAGTTAAACAACCCAGTGATCCAGATTTACACATCACGCTCACAACCTCTGATCGGGCCAATTGGAGTATGTTTACAAAAAGCGGAAGTGGCTCACATGTGGCGCATATCCCTGCGAAGCGTGGGTTAAATAACCCACGATTTGCCACCGTGACATTTGAACTGGGTCATATAGTGCTTTCAGAGTGCTTCCTGTGACATAGCATTGTTCCAATTGTGGCATTCTGTCCCAGGAACGCTGCAGGCTGCTGAAAGCAGCCAAGTTGCCGCTTCAAACAGAGCCATGCCTTTGTTTTTCTTTTTGTTTAGTGAAAGGAAAGGAAGGAAGAAACATCCATAGCCATCTCATTTTTAAAGGTAAGATACTCCAGAAAGTTCTCAGGAATTTGCTTCCTTGAAGATTAATCTAATATTTGGGATGAGTTTTCACCCCCTCCCAAAACTTACAAATAGTGCTAAGCTTGAATACATCAGCCCAGCGCTAATCAAAAAAAGTGTATTCTGTTTCTTTTGAGCACACAGTCACCTTTCCCACTGTAATTAGATACTTGTTTTCCCCCCCATCCTATCCATGGTTAACAGTTATTTTCTTATTGATTCTTGCAGCAGAGAGTGACTTGTCTAAAGCCACTAAGTAAAATTCCTGACTGATCAAGATTTGACCTTTGTTGTGCTCTACTTTTTCATTCCCTGTGATCTTTTTGTCAGACTGATGATCACTGAATTAATTGGAGATTTAAGTAGGATACAACTGGGTGAATGTGTTGCAGAAAAGGTCTGGAACTAGGCCTTCTCACTGTTTTCTTACAGTTTCCATATTGAAATTGTTTGTAAATTGGAAATGTGTCTTGGCATTATAAACCACTGTCCTTCATAACCAGAAAAGGAGTACATAGAGGGTGTGGATTGCTTACTATAATGAAATCCATACAAAGGGTATACACTAGAAAAATGTAAGTGGAAAATTCAGATCGAACCTATCATCCAAATAAACCTGTTCACTGGAGCTAATACTATTTGTTAAATGGTGTAAAAACTATGAATTATATACTGATGATTACTTGGCAATCGTACAAGTGTTGCATATTATGTAGCTGATTTTATTAACTATTGTGTTTAATTCATTCTGTTTATTCTGTTTAGACTTTTAACTCACCATGGACAGTATTTGATACTGCCGCTGCTCCTTTGCTCATTCTGTTGCACCAGCTAGCGCTTCCTAAAGCAGCCCTGGAAACAAACTGAAACACTAGTTTCCAGAATAGGGCAGGCCAGCGACACTCCCTTCTGTGAGTTCTGCTTGCCTACCCTGGTCTGAAAATGTGAGTTTTGGCTTGTTTCTAGTTGTGCATGGGCAGTGTTGAGTACTGCCCCTGTCTCCCAACGTTTCAAGGCTGGAAACAGCATAACAAGGCTGCAATCCTAAGTATACTTACCTGGGAGTAAGTTGAATCACGTCAGTGAGACTTGCTTCTGAGTAGGCATATGTAGGATTGTATTGCACAATATTTTATGGAAAAAACCCATATAAATTTAAAATGTTTAAAAAATAAATTTGATGAAGACACTCTCTGGTCATCATCAGCCACTATGTATACACATTGTTTTGTAGAGTAGGAGTCAGTAACCTTGCAGGCTTTGTGAATGGGTTTCCATACCATCTCATGTACTGTTTGCATTCTGCACATAGTCTACTGAGGTCTTTGGAACTTGTGAGTGTGTTCTTGCTACAAATTTAAATTAGCATGGTTCCCAATAAAATAAAATAATCCTTCAGATTGTACTTTTGTGAAAGGGCTAGCAAGCTCCAAGGAAGATGGAGCTCAGTACTTTCTCTGTACTTTTCAGAAAACTTAACATTTTCACAGTTTTTAAAACAGTTCAGAAAGAATTAGAACTACAATCCCTCCCATTGTTGTAATACGTACTCTGTGCTGAATGGTGATATAGGGGCTGTTTGCATGTAATGGCAGCAAATTGTGGTTTAATTAACCCAGGATTTCCCACCTTGCATGTTGGGTGCATTCTGCAGCCCTTTTGAATATTCATCTGAACTACTAATTGTAGGTTAATCGTGGATTGTTTAACCCGCTATTAACTTATAGTGTCTGGGTTCATACGTCACTTAGCCAATCCCCAGTCAGCCCAATCAGGTGTTGAATATTCAAAATGACTGAGGAACGCACCCAACAAGCACCACAGCAAATTGTGGGTTAATTAACCCACAATTTGCCACCATTATGTGGAAGCCGGGTCATATTGAGACTGTTAGACTGCAGTAGCTTACACCAACCTTCCCTAACCTGGTGCCCGCCAGATGTTTCAGACTCAACTCCAAGCATTCCTGACCATTGGCCATGCTGGCTGGGGCTGATGGGAGTTGAAGTCCAAAACATCTCAAGGGCACCGCGTTGGGGAAGGCTGCCTTACACTGATGAGATCTAGATTTATTTATTTTATTTTTTAAAAAATATTTTATTTATTTTTCAAAACAAATTATAACACAAAAATATATTTAACAAAATACAAAATTATCACACAAATATAACATAATCAACATACCCGTATATACTCAAGTATAAGTGGACCCTAATATAAGTCGAGGCCCCTAATTTCACCCAAAAAAACTGGGAAAACTTATTGCCTCCAGTATAAGTGCGCTGACCCAAGTATAAGTCGAGGGGGCATTTTTCAGCACAAAAAATGTGCTGAAAAACTCGACTTATACTTGAGTATATACGGTACAATAAATCATAAAGTGCTCCCCCCCACCCTCCAAGGGACCAATTAATATACTTCTATCCTCTTGATCAAATAAAGTCTAAATTCCAAAAATATAACATATCCTGACAAGGCATGTTACCCTTCCCCTTTATTAATACATAGTCTAGTAATTGATTCCATATCTCCATAAAATTATTCTTCTTTAGCAATCCTTTTTTGCATTTGATACTACTAGTTAGTTTATCATTTAGGGCTATGTCCCAAACTTCCTTATACCAGTCTGTTATTAGGAAAACATGTTGTACTTTCCAATTTCTCGCTATCATTAGCCTGGCCGCAGTTAACAAGTTTACAATTAACTCCTTCGTATTTTGATCACAAATAAGCTTCTCAATTATTGATAACAATGCTAATTTTGGACAGACCTCTAAATTAATACCAATAATTTTTGATATTTCTGTAAAAATCTTTCGCCAAAACACCAATACATTTTTACAACTCCACCACATATGAGCATATGTCCCTTGACATGAGCATATGTCCCTTGACATGAGCATATGTCCCTTGACATGAGCATATGTCCCTTGACATAGATCTAGATTTATGTCTTGTTGTGTTTTTTTTTTAAATGTCCTCCTTCACTTTTCCAGCATGTGGTTCAGTTAGGGGTTTTGATGCAAGTTTTTAGTCAATACTAAATGTTGCTGATAGAAGTTGACAAGAAAAACAACTAAAGGAAGATGTTTGAGTTAATCTGTGGACCAACTCAGACATTATATTTATTTATATTTATATTTATATACCACCTTTTTTCCTGCAAAGGAATCCAAGGTGGCTTACATAATCCTCCTCCTCTCCATTTTTATCCTCACAACAACCCTGTGAGGTAGGTGAGGCTGAGAGTCAGTGACTGGCCCAAAGTCACCCAGGAGCTTCATGGCCGAGTGGGGACTAGAACCTGAGTCCCAGTCCAGCACTCTAACCACTAGGCCATGCTGGCTCTCAGTTGTTGTTCTTAAAAAATAATAATGATGATGCAATGGAGAAATGACAACTGCTCTACAGGAGAGAACTAAACTGTTGGTTATAATATAAGAACCCACCAGCAATTCAGGTGGGATTTGAGCCATCAGCATGGAAAGAGAATTGCAATTTTAGATTACTGTGGAAGAGTGATGACTGGGTACTGCCCGGAGCTGGCAGTCTGGAAACACCCTGCATCTGGTCTGGCAAAAAGGAATAAAATCAGCACATCTCATTTAGGAGTGGGTCTCAAATCTGCATGGTTCTCCCTCCCTTCCCCGCCTGTAAAGTCTATCTCTAAAGCTGCTGGCCTTGGAGAGCCAGGTGCTTCTTTCTCCCCTTCCAACTCCCTGTCCTCCCCCTCTTCCTCAGAATAAGTTTCCAGGTCCTCTGCTGCAGGAAGAGTGGGCCCAATCCCTACAAAGATCTATCTATCTATGTGTAATAGATGTGAAAATTATTTTACTGAACATGTTAAGGCGCAATCTTTTGCAGGTTTCGACAGAAAAAGGCCTACAACTCCGAGCATGGGCATGTTGAGACGTTTTCCTGTCTAAACATGCGTAGGATGCGCCTTTAATGTCTTAATTGCTCACACACAGATCATGCCTTCAACCAGATCCATGAGGACCAAGCTACATGTTATGCCTGGACATCTGGGACTGATCTCCCAATTTGGGTTTTTAATTTTGTGTTTTTATGGAATTATTGCTGTGGGGAGCTGCCAATTTGAAGCAGTAGCAGAGTGTATTGGTGTTTAACCCTTTTACCCATGCCATTTTCTTGATCAAATTCTAGCCTTCCTGTTCATTTATCTTCTGGGGGGGCAATACATTATTTTTCTTCTATGGGACAAAGAGTAGATTGGGGGCTGATTTTGGCCAGTGAAGCATTTCCGGGAGAAAGAGTAAAATAGCCCCTCCAAACTCCAGCGTAGATTTTGAGGGGGCTGCATGGGGAACTAAATACAAATTATTTAATTTCTTTTTCCTAACTAACGGAGGGGGGAAATGGATTCACTAACTGATTCTACACAGAGACAACACAGAATGACAGGGAAATCAAAGGGTATCTAAGAGAAATATTTTGCAGGGAAAAGTCTGGGAATAGATCTGACACAGTCACTCAAACACACTCCCTCCCTCACCCCTTGCCCCACTTAGTGTTTTATTTGCGCAAGACATGCCATATCTCTGAAACACGCTGGTAACGAAGCCTCGTTCAGCTTTGGTTCTGCTGGCTTTGGAGGGATGTTTGCTTCACCTTGGGAAGCACCAGAACCAGACAAAAGCAGCCTGATAGTGTTTGGGCTTTGTCCAAATCTGAAGCACATCCATACTAATTATCCTGCTATTCAGCTGTGGCCTCACAAACAAATGAAAATTGTGGAAGTTAGTACAGATAAAGTTTTATTAGTTTAAGAAGAGAATTAAGTGGAAGTATTAGAAAATAATTGCCTTTCTTTCCATGATAGATTTTATTTATAATGGTTAAAGTTATTGGTAAAAGTAACCTCCCTAGAATCCAAAATTAGGCAAGATACATGGTAGATATATCGATAAATAGACAGGAAAGAAGAACTTCCCCAACTGAGATGTGCTGTACAGAATTAGGAAGAACCAATCCTGACAATTTTAAAGCAAAAAGAAAGCAATTGCCCTGCAAGCACTGAAACCCGCCCCCTCCATGAAGAACACCAGATATCAACAATTAAGGGTTTAAGGTAAAAAAATATTACAAAAGCCACTAATAAAATATTATAAAATAATATATAATGTAATAAGTATAATATATAAGATTTTGTGTGTTACCTCTAATAACTTTTGTACTTGACCATGCCCTTTGGTTGCCTGGCCATGCCTTTGGCCACGCCCTCGATCACACCTTCATGTTGCTTAACCATACCTCTTACAAATTCACATGTCTGTCCCTATTTTCATCTGTGAAATACTGGAGGGTATGGTCCAGTCAGATGGACTCAGAGGCCCAAATAGCTAGTTTTTGTATTTTAAATGGAAATCTCTGCTATACTCCTCCCACCCTGCCTGGCTTTTGCCAGCATAGGCAGAGGGCTCCAGGTTCTGTTTATTGGGAGTACACCCTTAAAAGCAAAATTAAAGGTCTAAAAAGCCTGGGAAAATAAAAAGGTCTTCACCTGGCACTGAAAAGACCACAAGGTAGGCACCAGGTAAGCCTCTCTGGGGAGAGCATTCCACAACTGGAGTGCAACCACTGAAAAGGCCCTCTCCTTAGTATCAATCTGCCTCACCTCATGGGGGCAGGAGGTACCCAGAGGAAGTCCTCTGAGAATGATCTTAGGATCCAGGCAGGTATATATGGAAGAGACGACCCTTCAGGTAACCTGGCCCCAAGCCAGTTATATTAGTATTCCTTGCATACTCCATAAATTGTGAAGTTGCAAGTACCGGTACCTTTTGGGTCACTGCAAGCTGCACCACTTCAAAATGCACATGAGAAATTGCATGTTTGATAGTGCCACTATATCAACATTTTCCTATAAGTAGAATGCAAACAAACGGGGCAGGATTTTCACTGCCACTTTAGCTTTCCACATGCATAGAGATTTTGTGTGGAGGTGCTTTCAAGCAAGAAATTGCCCATGTACATTTTGAGCTGGCACTGTGACATAGATGGCTGTTTCACACATGCACTGAAACATCTGAATCAGCGATAATACCAAAAGGTTGAAAGGCAGTATTTTCCCCATGGTATAAGCCATCATGTTTGGCTATAATCAAAGCCATGATATTGTCCTCCTGTGGCACATAAATGCAACCAGGAGACATGACTGGGTTTTTTATATTTTTATTTTGGTCCCACACAAAAAATACCACATTACTAATGTGACATTTCTGTAGAATGAAAAATTAATGGATAAATATCTCTTTATAGCTTGGAAAAGGTCTCTTAATGTCCTGGGTGTTAGTTGGAAAGGTGTGTATTAAAGCCTGTGATGCATTTATTAGATCAGATTCTATAGCCCTATAAATGTAAATAGGAGGCATATATTTACATACCTGGGCTACTGATTAGTCATTTCAAAGGGAGAAGGTTTGTTCTGTGTTTTAATTCTAGTAATTTACAATGTTTTGCATCATACCTTTATGAATCAGGTTAGGCCCAATAATTTATTCAAATAGTAATACTGTGGACACCAAGTGTGTAGCTAGAGGAGCATTAGAGAGGTATTTCTGCCCTGTAACCAAGTACAACTGTCTCCATATCAACCCAAAGCTGCAATCATCAGTAGAATTACCTGAGAGTGTGTCCCACTGAACACAATGGCTTTAGGATTACACTGTATGGCTCATAATCATCACTATGCATTAAAATCATCACTCGGCTCATACACATGGATTGAAAGAATCTGCAATGTCCCACATCTTTTGCTCTTACAAACTCAATGATTTTGTAATGGAGAAAAAGAGCCTCTGAGGGTTCCTACACACACGCACGCACACACACACACACACACACAGACACACACACACACACACGCCTCCTCATGTGTAAATCAAGTAAGGCCAGTTGGGGGGGCTGGGAGGAGGCGAAAGGTACATAAAGCATAGGATGGGGCATGGCGCCTGAAAGGCGGAGACCCGGCTTTCAAATGTAAATGTAGTTCAGACCCAGTAAGTCAGGAGTCCCCTTCCCCCTGCCTGGCCAGGTGAAGTGCATCGTTATTGGCTCAGAAGCAGAAAAGCTACAGGAAGGAGGGGGGGGGGGGGAAGAGCTATTTCCCAACGTGTGGGTTTTGCCTTTTGGGTCACCGCATGGTTGCTGTTAGAGCAATGGCGGCAGGACAAGCAGAGGTCCGAGCCTTCAGGAGGAGGCCTCAGGGTTCGACCCCAGGTAGCTCCTGGTGAAATTAGCTGAATGAGGGCTCTAGTAAAGGCAAGCCTTGTGGGAGTTTACCCATCTCGCGCCTTCGGGTAGGTGTGGTAATTCTCCATCGGGCGGCAAGGCTGTGCTGGATCTAACCCTGGAAGAAGATTGACCCTCAGGTAACAGAGTTATGTGCCTGGGAGATAGAATCAGGTTTTGTTATTTTGTAGCTCTATTTCTGTGTGCCAAAGTCTCTCTCTCTCTCTCTCTCTTTTGTGTGCTTCCCTCATTTCCCACCTTTTGTTGTAAAATGCTACCAGAATAAACCTTGTCTTGGTTTTACCCCACATGGGTGTTGTAGTTGCTCTGTGGCTTCAGTATCTAAATCCAGGTTACAGAATTAAAAGCGAGTCCCTGAACAGAGATTCAAGTAGGGTTGCAAGGAGCTGAGGCTTGGCAATCTGGTACCTTGAGATCTCTGGGGGTCTTGGTTCCTTTGGGGTAGGTAAGGGTGGGGGTGTGGCGGGCCAGCCAGCCCCCCCCTTCCTCCACACAAAACATGATGCTAGTCCACAGGTAATTAATATACATTATGAGAGGCTAAAGATAACTTCTCAGAATCACTGTTGGTGAGATCAACATCATTACCGTTATTGCTGCTTTATTTCTAAAGTGCAGCAAATGTGCCGAATTTATGAATGAATCTACATAACAAAAATACATACTTAATAATTAACATAAAACTAGATATAGAAAAGTTATTTACCAAACTACAAAATGTTAAAAACTAATGATTCAGTTCCTATATCCCTGCATCCATCTACCATATAAAGATATAACTTGCACCATTTTTTAATGAGTACTGCCAACATAGGCGGTCCAAGAAAGCATTAGGCAAGCATGAGTATTTTTATTTATTTATTTGCCAGTGGTTCCTAAAGAAGGACTTCCATGGATATTTCAAGCAAGACCAGTACAGCTGAGCTTGTCCTAGGAAAATGTACAAAGAAAAAAAGATGGCCTCTAAGAAAAACAAATTCCAAACCATGCAAACTCTAACAGATATTAACCTCTGTACTTTGGACTGGACACAAGAACAAACCACTGGAATGGTAGAATCCATTGGAATCTACAAAATGTTAAATGTAACATGCTTCCTGTAGCCAAGGCAATTTAATATTTCATTAGGGTTTCATTTTCTAGCAGGGAGTGAGGGTAGCTTGCCTACTTGCCCTGCACAGTGAAGTCAGATCTAGAAGTATAGCAAAGCTTCTCCCACTGGCTACCTGCTATAACAGCTATAACAACTCCAAAGAGTTGTAGCTTCTCCCACTGGTTGTTGTAGCTTCTCCCACTGGGAGAAGTTATAGCTTCTCCCATTGGCTTCACCTGCTACTGAGTAGAGTGTCATACTAGAACCAGGGAGACCCAGGTTCAAATCCACAACTATGTAGGTCATGAGGTGATAATGGGCCAGTCACAGATTTTTAGCCTAACATAGCTCACAGGGTTGCTGGGAGAATTTAAATGGAGGCATGAGTCCCTAGGAGACGGGGGGGAATACAAATGAAGTGAAACAAAATAAATAATTAACTAACTACAATTTTGTTTTAAGTTAACAGGTGATATCTAATGAAGTTTTCCCACCAGCAGAACAGCTTCCATCATTAGAATGGAAAAGGGGGCGATTGTAGTCCTGCAGTTTTTCAAATGTGTGTGTGGTGTTATATTATTCCTCTGTTTTTGTCTGTGTCTCTTGTTTTGCTTTCTCACCAGGGAATTCACCACACCTTAGTTTTTCTTTCCCCATATTAAATTTGGGGAGTGGGGGGATGTTGGATTTTCCCCATCATCGTTTTATTCTGAGTCTGCATTCTACTAAGAAATAAAAAAGGGTTTTAGCAGTTCCCTTAAAAAAAAAAATCAGAATATAAAGGCACGTAGCACAAAGACGGTTGCATTTATTTTTCCGACATTGGGTAGACATAATTCCCTTCTAGGGGGCTACTATGCCTGCAAATTTTATCTAATTCTGACTAAGAGAAAAAAATAGAGCTGTTTTTTTTTTTAAATTTCCCATGATAGTCAGTGGGATGCATGAAGCCAAAGGTTTCTGAATCTTGACTCAGGTTTGGTACCCATGTCGAAGCAGACGGACTCCGAATCAGTCCAAGCCTAAATGGGCTGTTTTCCAAAGTCCCAGTCAGGGTCTTGTTGGTGCGCGTGTGCGTGAGCAACAGAGTGCGTGTGCGCATAGGTGATTTAAAATCCTGTCTGTGTGCTAGCAGAGGCCTGTTATTCCACACACAGATCTTCCAGATCTCAGCTCCCCCCTTTGCTCAGCGTGCAGCGTGTTGTGAAGATGCCAGCCCAGCCTGCCTGTAATCCAACTTGCTTCCAGCTTCCCCGTTTGCAGATTAATCCATGGAGTCAGGAAACACTCTGTAACACCACAGGTCTAATTCTACCTGTTTATTCACTTAGCAAGTAAAGTTCTACAGAGTATACATTTCCTAGTTACAGTCCATGTGCAGAGTATAAATGCATAGCAAGCATTACATCCAGTGGAGTAAGTTGAGCTTCACTCCACCTCAGCAAAGAAGTTACATTGTTGCAGTGACAAAAGTCCAGCAAGAAGAACAAAGGAGAAGAGAGAAAGCAGTCCTGCCTCTCTCTAAGATGGCTTCAGACAGAAAACAAGTTAGCACATCATCAGAACATACAAACCATGTGACTAGCTCATAATGCTCCCACGGTCTAGGCTTCCCATGCGAAAAACACGAGAACCCAGAAAGACATAACAAACTTGTTTACAGCCATTCTGTTCTTTCCATGTGTAAACAGTGTGCTACAGCTGGTGAAGTGATACATATCACAACAGGTCTGAGTGAAATCTTGGGGTTAATGCACACCTCTAAGATTTAGTCAATTATAAAAAGTTAAGAAAGGGAATTGTAAGGTCATCCATATTGGACCAAGAACAGGTGCCAAGAATAGTTGAAAAACTATTTTAAACTTTTGGTGAACATTGTTTGATTCCAAGCTCTTGGCATTTTGCTAGGTATAAAGTAAAAATCCTGCATGGTGGTTAAAAATAAGCAGTGTATCGGATTGCTGAAATCCATATCTTTGAACGTATGCTAATTGCTTTACAATATACTTGGAACAAATACTTCACTGTAGCTTAGGAAGTCACATTGAACCCATGAAATAAAATTCAAACCATCTCACCTGCTATAACATATTTTTATTTATATGTGGCATAGTGCCATATGGTCCATGTTAGAGGTCCTCCAAAATATATTGTTAGCTTTATAATTCATTGCTAAGGGTAGCAAAACTGTTTCAATTATTTTTTTCTACCGATTTGCTGCTAACAACTCAAAACATTTAATGGTATTTCTAGTAAGTATTTATTTAATTTTAAAATGCAATTCTATAAGATTTGCATTTCATTTATTTGCAACTGATGTGGCTAAAATAGCAGCCTTTAGTTTAGTATGTAGACTATGGTTCATCACATTGCCAAGTTGCCAAACCAAGACTTACGAGTTTGCACATTCTTCTGCCTTGCAGCCATATTCTGGGAAATTAAACATACAACAAACATACATTTTGTTAGATACAACAAAATAAACATTGTAGTTTGGAATTAACAGATGAATGGCAAATATCTGTGAAATCCATCTTACTAAAGGTCATCTTGGCCTATAATTATTGGTGGCTATTGCAGATGCAAGGAGCGCTTGAGCCCGTGTGTGCCTGTTAAAAACCAATGGTGCAAATTTCTGACACATGGATCTCATCTTAGGGCACATATCTGACAGCAGTTGAGAAACATGGGACAGCAGTTTTTGTTTTAACAATTATGTAGAGATGTGAATAATGTATTTGAGATACCGGCTAAAATGTAAGGTTTATATTCTTTTAGTCTGTGCAGTTTCAAGTCTAAGTAATAGACTTGAAATGTCAAGTCTTCATCTTCTGATGAAGTGGGCAAGGTGCTTTCATCTGTAAAACCGACCACCTGCTTGCTTGATCCTTGCCCGCCCTGGCTCATTATGAGCTGCAGGGAGAGACTGGGTGAAGGGATCAGGGCGGTGGTGAATGCCTCCCTCGAGGAGGTAGCAATGCCATCAGCCCTTAAGGAGGCAGTAATAACACCGCTTCTAAAGAAGCCCTCCTTAGATCCCCAAGATTTAAACAACTTTCACCCAGTCTCTAATTTACCATTTCTGGGCAAGTTGATGGAGCGGGTGGTGGGGGCTCAGTTGAAAGTGCGCTTGGATGAAGCTGATTATTTAGATCCATGCCAGTTGGGCTACAGGCCTGGACATGGGACGGAAACAGCCTTGGTCCCCTTGGTGGATGATATGAGGAGAGCTTTGGATAGGGGTGAATGCTCCTTTCTAATCCTCCTCGATCTCTCTGCGGCTTTTGATACCGTGGACCACGGTATCCTCCTGGACCGCCTGGAGGGGTTGGGCATGAGAGACACCGTATTGTGGTGGTTCCGGTCCTTCATCTCTGGAAGGTACGAAGGGGTAGTTTTTGAGGAGGAGGCTTTGGACCCTCGGCTGCTCACTTGTGGAGTGTCACAGGGATCCATCCTCTCCCCAATGTTGTTCAACATCTACCTCAAGCCACTGGGAGCTATCATCAGGAGGTTTGGGGTGCGGTGTCATCAGTATGCGGATGACACGCAGCTCTACCTCTCTTTCAGATCCTTACCAAGGTTGGCTGTTGAAACTCTGTCCAAATGCCTGGAGGCAGTGGGTGGGTGATGGGAAGGAACATACTGAAACTGAACCCCGACCAGGACCGGTGCAGGGCAGTTTGGCGCCCTAGGCAAAGTTATATTTAGCGCGCCCCCTCTCATGCTGGGGGGGGGGGCTACAGAGCAAAGCAGCTGGGAAATGCCTGCTTGCCCAGCGCCCCTGCCCAGCCGCCTCCGGCAGCCGCTTTCCCCGCTGCCAATCCGGCCTTGCCCACTGCGCAGCATCTTCGGACTGGTCGCTGCCGCCACGCACGCTCCTGACCCGGCCTACCTCCGGGTGCCGAGGAAAGCCGAGCGCAACCCTGAGCCCGCCCGGCGCCCGCAATCCCCCCCGCACTGACCTGGTGGTGCCTTTGTCGGCCAGGCAGCCAGGCAGGGCAGGAGCGCGCCGGCAGCGAGGAAGAGTCGGCCGGAAGGAGCGCAGCGTTTCTGCGCCCTCTTCAGCCATGCGCCCTAGGCAGCCGCCTAGTTTGCCTAGCAGTAGCGCCGGCCCTGACCCCGACAAAACCGAGGTACTACTGGTGGGAGACAAGAGGTGGTTAGTTGTTGACCTGGTGCTGAATGGGGTGCATTTACCCCTGAAGGGCCAGGTCCGTAGCTTGGGGGGTCATTTTAGACTCCCAGCTGTCCATGGAGGCTCAGGTGTCAGCTGTGAGCTGGGCAGTGCTGTATCAACTCCACCTGATATGGCAGCTGTGCCCCTACCTTCCTAATCATCTGCTCCCATCAGTGGTTCATGCCTTGGTCTCCTCTCTCCTTGACTACTGTAATGTGCTCTACGTGGGGTTACCCTGGAAGACAGTTCAGAAGCTACAGCTGGAACAGAACGCGGTGGCTCGCCTTGTTAAAGGCAGGTGCTGGCGTGATCACATCAATCCGGTGCTCAAGGAGCTGAACTGGCTACCAGTTGTTTGCCGAGCCGAATTCAAGGTGTTGTTTTTGACCTTTAAAACCCTATACGGCTCCAGTCCAGTTTATCTCAAGGAGCGTCTTCAGCAACATCAAGTAGGCTGCTCAACAAGATCCACCACGGATGGCCTTCTCCTTGGCCCATCAGCCAGAGCAGCCAGGCTGGTGGGGAATAGGAAGAGGGCCTTCTCTGTGTTGGCCCCCAAACTGTGGAACTCTTTTCCCAGTGATCTCCGCCATGCCCCTTCCTTGATGAGCTTCCACCGTTTATTAAAAACTTGGCTTTTCAGGCAGGAATATGGGGTGGGTTAGGATTTTAACATTTTATACAGTTTTAAGTGTATTTTAATCTGTTTTGTTTTTTTGTATGTTGTACATCACCCACAGTGGCTGGGTACCGGCTAGATGGACGATCTAGAGATACAATCAATCAATCAATCAATCAATTGTTCTGTGAGATTTGGAGGAAGTGCTGCTGTTAGTGATGGGCAGTCACACGCACACACCCCTTCCAGTCTTTACACAGAATTAATTCAGGGGAGGGGACCCAAGATATTTTGCCCAATGACCTTCAAATTTTGAATGACTGAATGAGATTTGGCAAAATAATATGGATTCCAAATTTGGTCTGGTGTGCATTAGGCCAGAGGCCCGAAAAAAGTCTGTATATCAACAGAAGGCTGCTTCTTGAGTAGGCATCTTTATCCTACTGCCACCCACTGCATCTACTTGCAACTCTTCTTGCCCTTCCCTCTGGAGCGTAGAGCCTAGAACCCAAATTATGGCATCAACGAACAGGGCAATACTAGTCCCTTCATGCGATTACCAGGTACTCGGGTACTGGCCCTGTCTCCAGGGTTGTGTAGCTTCCCTGCTTCCAATATCCTTGTCTGCAAGAGGAAGCTTACACGTGTAGTCTCATATGGGAGCTGGAACCCTGCGCAATCAGTTCCAGATCCTAGGGAAGCCTAGGCGCTGCAGATTACCACACTCAATACGTGGACATTGGGGGTGCCAGCAAGGAAGTTGCATGACTTCAGGGTCTAGGCCAGTGGAGAAGCCCCTCTCCCCAGAGCCCAGAAAGGGATTCATGTATCCCTAACAGTTTATATTGTATATTTGTGATTAAATTTCTTGTACGCTGTTTTGGTAAGAAACCATGGCAGAGTATTTATTTATTTATTTAAAATATTTATTGGCCACCTTTCAGGGCAGGGGCCCTCCCAGTGTGGCATACAAGATTAAAATGTATATAATGAAATTCATACTAAAACCCCGATGTGGCTATAAAAGCAGCAAAACTTCCACAAAATAACAAACATCAACATCAGACAGAACCTACAACACAATTGCAGCTATAACCCAGTCTGATAAAACATAATCAGGGGAAGGCCAGAGTAAAGTGCAATCCTATAGATGTCTACTCAGAAGTAAGCCCTATTGAAATCAGTGGGGCTCACTCTCAGGTAAGTGGGTATAGGATTGCAGTATAGAACCTTATGGAAAATGTCCTACCGGTGTAGACCAGAGATGGGCAACCTGGTGCCCTTCAGAACTCCCAGAATCTCTGACCAATTGTGCATGTTGACTGGGGCTTATGGGAGTTGTATTCCTAAACTTCTGGAAGGCACTAGGTTTTCTACCCCTCGACTGTATGCTAACTTGCTTGCTTCTGTCCTATTTCCAATTGTACGCCAAATGAAAGACATCTAATATACAGATATATTCTGTGTACTTTCTCAGCAACTACTGTTGTGTCTCTTTTTCTGATTTGTATCTGGCTTTTAAAACTCAGAATTTGGAATTAATTTATTATTTTTACTTTTGTGCATATGTGGTGCTTTTACAAAAAAGGTGTGGGAGTTCGGATTTGAAACGTGAACGCTGCACCATGGGAAGAAACGTGCATCTCTGGAAGTACCAGGGATTTTGAGGAAAGTGTTGTTTGAAGTTAAGCATTTTTTTATTTTCACAATCAGTTCTTGAGTCACAATTTATATAGTTACTGTGATGGCTACATCTAAACATTGTAATCTGATTACAACATGAGTAAAATAGGTAGAGTTCATTTCTTCTCTCTGCTCTCTCTCTCTCTTTTGCACAATAAAACCCTAAAAAATTCAGCTGCCTAGCTAATAAAATTCACATTTCTTTTATAGACTTGGCTTATTTTAATGAACATTTTACATTTACCGTGCTACATTAGCAAAGTGTCTCCTGATTTTATGTAACAAAGGTTTACATAGTGGTTTTGAGAGGACTTAACTTTTATTAACCCCCCCCCCTCAAAAGCTCTTAAAATGTAATATTTCAGTCAACAACTATCAACCAAAGATGGTGATGCTGCTGCTACATTACAAAGACAGAGGCCTGCTAAGTATCTGTTAGGGAGCTGTAATATAATGTAATTGCTGGAAAAGAGGGTTAGTTCTTAGTAGGAGAGAGAATAAGGAATCCCTACCAGCTCATCACTCTTGAGTTATTTTTACAGTAGTAAAACTAGATGCTTGCTTTGTCAAACACCATTGGAGTTAGCAAAGTAGGCTATGCAGTGTTGTATTGTTGACTAATGGCCCTTACTTGAATGTGGTAGCAAGTTTGAAAGATTAAAAGCCACACCACTGTACTAAGGTTTTGTCTTACACAGCTTTTAGAAGGATGTTTTGATGTCATAGAATCATACAATAGTAGAGCTGGAAGGGGCCTATAAGGCCATCGAGTCCAACCCCCTGCTCAATGCAGGAATCCAAGTTAAAGCATCCATGACAGATGGCTGTCCAGATGCATCTTGAGTGCTTCCTGTGAGGGAGAGCCCATGACCTCCCTAGGTAATTGGTTCCAGGGTTGCAAGAAATCATGATTTTTTGCAAAAAAATTGAAAAAAAAGATTTTTTTGATTTAAATCAATGATTTTTTTAAATGATTTAATCAATCCCCCCCATTTTTTTTTTATTTTTTTTTTAGTAAAATTAGTTTCAAAGTTTCAGGCAACCACATGTACAAATAGCCTACACTTAATAGTTAAGAACACCAAATTATACAGAAAACATTAATCAGAATTAGGCTACCTACACGACAGGGTTACAAAAAATCAGGTTTTTTTTTTTTTTGCTTTTTTTTTTACAAAAAATGTAAAAAATAGACAAAAATCAATTTTTATTGATGATTTAATCATTGATTTACCCCAAGACCAGAAGTGTTGGGGTTCTCAATACCACACTCAAGACCACCTTAGTCAGCTCAGGCAGGGAGACTGTTGGGTAGCAGGGTGGACAGTACACCCACAGAATCCCAAGCCTGTTTCAGGTGCCCAACACCAGGTATAAACACTCAAAGTTGGCTGACTTTTTGATGGGGTATTTGACCAGCACTATGGAATCCCTGTAGACGAAGGCTACCCCACCTCCCTGCCCCTCTAGTCAAGCTTGATGCTGCACAAGAAACCCTGGTGGACACATTTGGGAGAGATAGACTCTTCTCTTTTCATCCAACCAGGTTTGGTGACACACGCCAGTATTTTCACATATTGCATCCCCATGCAAATAATACTCAATGTGCTCAGAATGCATGAGTTAATACACCCTAACTGCCAGGACAGTATCCTCAGTGTGTGGCATACTATCGCATCTGGCCCAAGTCTTCATTTGGGCACAGGACATTGTCAAGTGTGGGGGGCCATGCCCACTGGGTGTGATATGACCTTGTTCTTTGCTGGAAAAGGCCAAAAATTAGCCCGGGACACATGAGGTTATATCCGACATTACACTAGTGGAAAAATTACAAAAGTTGGCATTGTTCTGCTAGTGGTTGCACAACCATTATCAGAACTAGCACAAGCAACACCTAATGTAATGAAAGCATAATGTGTTGTGTACCACCTTGTGCAAAGCCTTGTGCAATGATTTTCAGTATAGCCTGAAAATGACTTGTGAAACATGTTGTGCAAGAGCTTGTGCAATGGCTTGTAGAACAAGTTGCACAAGCGGAATCAAATTATTGGATTTGACCCTTGCGCAATACAGATAAAAACAGAGTTTCCGCAAATGGTAGAAGCTTTGTGCTAGTAGAATGACACCATTGGATACAACCTATGGAACATGTTTCTAAAAGTCACAGCTGCATTTCTGGCACTGGCAGAAGCCCCAGCACATATTCTTGAAAGAACCATGGTGCTATTTGAAAGGTCTGTGGGCTTGGGAGAGGAAAGGTGAATCTCAGTGGCAAAGTGGACAACTCTGGGCCAAGCTCAGGCGTAGTGCTATGAAGTGATTCATTGTGGGGAGACATGCAGAGGCTTATGCAAGTGCTACGGTACCAACCTTAATTCCACTTCCCTTTACCACTGTGAAATAAACTTTAGGAATAACTTGAATAAAATATTGACATGTTACATTTCACAGAATGAACTTATGCCATAAATAGAACAAATGTCTAGGTTTTCATTTGAAGTTTATCCATAAAATAGGTAAATAGCGCAAACCATGATCACATACAATATCAGCTTCCATACACAACCAATAAGTTTGCAAGTTTATTTTGGGGCTATTAATGTTCGGTGTTAATATTGGGTCAGTGATGGATATAAAATGATATTTCATTGACAGTATCTTGCATTGTTTAACAACATTTTCCAGTGAACCATTTGTATGCACACTTATTTAAAAAGAAGTTATAGGATTTCACATTACACTGTGAACATGCACACTCTGTGTGTTGTACTTTCCCCCTCTTCTGTACTGGCTTCTGTACATTAAATTTGTCATCTAATTCTATCACTGTGTGTGTGTGTGTGTGTCTTACAATCACCACTGAGAACATTCTTTTGATGTAGAGGATATTCGTTTATAAGCAAAAAGTATAAAAATTAAAACTTGTTTATTTCAGAACAGGAGTAGATGTAAGGGAGTATCCATATTAGAAAAATGTTTAGGTGTTATCACTGCACACCCATAACAAGTTTGATGCTTGTACAGTCATGCCTTGGATTGAGAGCATAATTCGTTCCGGAAACGTGCTTGTAATCCAAAACACTCTTATATCAAAACGAAATCCCCCCCAAAAAAATTTGTACAGAGATTTTTAATTTAAACCGTACTACAGTACTTGTATTGCAAGACGTTGCTTGTATATCAAGTAAAAAAAAATTAAATAAATATTTTAAAATTTGCTTGTCTTGCAAAACGCTCTCAAACCAAGTTACTTGCAAACCAAGGTATTACTGTACTTGAAATGCATGATTTGGTCAAAAATCCTGGCTTACTGCTTCACTACTAGAAAGAAACCTGCAAGGATAAGTGCTTATCTCATTCCCAATATCTTGTTTCACTTTAGGGCTAGTCTTTAGTGAGGTGCATACACAAACTCATTCCTGCACAAGAGTCTCTTTTCAAAAGAACAGCCAGATTCTCAATGGATTTTGCATTCCATTAAGACGTTTTTCACATGTGTTCATCCAGGAGCATTTTGGGTGGAAGGCAAGGGCATTATAGCAAGGCATCCCAGTCTTAAAATAGAACAGTGGTAGCATCTGCAATAGTAACAGAATAACATTCAATAAATGGGAATAGGAAGGGCAAAAGTGATGGTCTGGTGATGTCTGTTCAACCTTTTCCTGTATGATGGCCATAAAACAATTTCTCGAAAGTACGCAGTGGGGAGTTGGACCTTTTGCCCTCCCCTCGCCAGTTCCAAGAACAGCGGACAGAGGTCTTCAAGACCATCTCTTCCAACTAATATGCCAATTTTGAATTTAACACAGCCTAAGCAGGAATCATATCCATTTTTCATCATCATACTGGAGAAAAGCTTTTTTTGCTGCTTAAAACTGTAATTTTGGATAAAAGGATATGTAATAACTTCAAAAAAATATGTGAGAAGATCTTCTGTTAATACTGGATAAACCCCCTTTAACTTCAGAAAGCTTAAAGTCAAATTTGGCAGAGCTTACAAGGATGGTGAACATAGAGACTTGAATGTAGTAACCACTGGTAGGTATATGGGGTGGGGGTAGGGCTTTTTCTCTGATTTGGATTATGTTATATATCTGCGGGGCTGCTCCGCTCATAGCTTGCAGGTATGAGGCACGAGTAGCAACTTTATAGTGAGCTTCGGTATATGATCTTGATACTTTACAACCTGAGACCCTTTCTCTCTCCCCACCTCTGTGTTGGGCATATGTTGGTATAAAATGTGGTTACTTGTTCTCAAGAAGAATTCCAGGCAAATAAGTGTATTTTAAGACTGTACAACACATGAATAAGAACAAGAGCTATTGTTTGTTTCTGTTATTTCAGCTTAAAAAAAATATTAATAAGCCTGGGAAGTAAGGTAGATAACATAGTGCCTATGTGAATAATGATTCACCCACTTGTCTTTTTGTTTTATTTTTTAAAAAAATCATATATATCAGATAAATGTAATACAAGGGAACATAAAAAAAAGCTGGAACCTGATTTTGAATTCTTTTAAAACAAAATAATTCATATCACTATAGAGCACGAAACCTTAGCTGTAGATGGGTTTTATTCTCATGAATAAAACCCATCTACAGCTAAGGTTTCGTGCTCTATAGTAAGATTGCATAAGGGCACAGAATGAGGCATCTGATTAATTATGTCTTTTTTTCCCCTTTTGGCATTCTGTTTATGACAATTACACGACTCTTTATTAACTCTCTCTGGAAGAAAGCAGTGTTAGAGGATGAGAAGAGATTTCCTTCATCTGTTACCCTGTAGGTAATTTTTGTGCTTTTCCCAATATTTAAGTGCCTCTTAACTGCTTGCTGTCCATCTGTATACCATTCATAGTACTGTAAACTAGTATATGTAGCATGACCTTGTAACTTGCTTTGTTTGTGCATCTGCCAGGACAATATGTTGCCTTTCCTTAAAATGCAAATATGCTGCAAACGGCAGAGAGCTCCTTAGTCAATAAATAAATTGAGGTTAGGGAGGGGGGGAAAGCCCTGTACCTAATACCCATTTAATTTAAATTCATTTTATAAACATAAAGACGCCTTTTAAGAGAAGCTTTAATTCAGACTAGCACCTTGATTTGTGGTTGCCATGGAGAATCAAATCTGTCATTTGACAAGAAAAGTCACCCATTTATGACAGCACTTTATCTTGTCTCTCCAGGGGAAGAAAATGTCAAAAGTGAGAGCAGGGGGGAAAAAAAATAAAGCCTTGAAACACCAGAATTTCTTGATTTCATTTTTATTATTCAGCTATCATATCCTTTCTGATAATAGCAACTTGGTGAAAATAAATAATGTTCCTACAGTAAAATCAAATATTTCCTATTGGAATGGACAGGGCTCTTTGTGACTGTCAGCGCTGTGAAGTCTGGCAAGAAATAGTGTTATTAGATAAACCCACAGTGCCCAAATCCCATTTTCTTTTCATTACAGTGTCAAAATAATTATACCTGTGTAATTTGGGTAAGAAATTGTAGAATAAGTAAAACGGTCCATCGGAACAGATTGCTTTAAGGCTGTGTTATTATAGGGTGGGGTTTTCAGCAGGCTGCAGGAAAAGAAAACGGTGTTATAAAAAGTATTCAAAATTTCATTTGAATAAAGATGTGTGGTTAGCCTTCATATTATTCACAGAAACATGAGAAGGCAAATGCTATATTCCAGTTAAGATATACTGTGTGTGTGTGTGTGTGTGTGTGTGTATCTCCCCATAGATAGTTTTTACAGAAGAGAGTTAAAAGGCGAAGGGTTTTCCTTTCTTTTAACACTTCAGAGATTCTGACCTGAGATTCATCAAAAGAATTCCAGAGCTATTGCGTGAAATCTAGTGTGATCAAGGACTCTTGGAAAGTGATTGTATTTCGAAAGGCTTAAGAGTAATAAGAATTGAGTAATTCTCGGAATGTGACCAGAAGTTATAACTGTTTATATTTAGTGAACCTACACACCAAATCTGCCTTAGGGGCAGAGGTGGCATTTTCTTTTTTTTTACAGTGAATCTTACAATGCTCTTTAAGTGTCCAGACTAAAATAATCCACGCTATGCTGCTTTTCTTGAGAGGGCTTTTTTTCCTCCGGCCTGTTAATGCATTGTGTGGTTGGTTGTGGTTCAAACGTAATCTTGTATCAATGAGATAGTATTATAATAAAGTCCTTTAGTGAGGGTTTAGTGTAAATATAGAGCTAGTAGCAGGGAACTTCTTTCTGGAACAGTTGTGCCCACACTAGAAGAGATTATAGCTGCCTGCCCTTCTCCCCACCACCCACCCAAAACCAAACCAAAACAAAAACACCCTGGAGAAAAAGGAAATGGATTGAACTCTTGCTCCCTTCCCCCCCCCCCCCACCTCTTTTGAAATTGGCTTACGGTGTTGGATTCATAGCCAATGCTACTTGGGATATCCTGTGAGGAAACAGGCAATACAGTAGTTGTCTCTTCCTTTTGCCAATGTTAAGTTTTAGTTAGCACATGACAAGCCTTTACAGCTCAAAGAAAGAAATGACAAAAGAGAAGAGAAAGATGAAAGGAAAAAGTTGCAACCTTGAGACTAGCCCCTGCAAATAGACTTCAACAAATACCTGTTCATATTCTCTTTCTCTGCATATTCTCTTTCTGAGAATTCTTCATTCAAAGGAACTTAACTTCATGCCTATCCATATACTCCATTGTGGTATAGAATAATACCGCAAGATAAGAAATCTTGTTCATAGAAATATAAAATATTAAATTATATAGAATGGACAGTTCACAAATAATTAAATTAAAGCTGATAAATAATTTCCTTCAGTGCTTGGATGTTGTATAGGTTTTTGTGTGTGTGACGTGACAATTGTTTTGGGCTTCACAACTGACAAATGGTATACACCTACTTGAAAATAGAATAGACATTGACACAGGGTGCATTGAGAAAGGAGGAGGAGGGGGTCCTCCAATAAACATTTGGCCCCTGGTCCCTTCAGTGTACAATTCCTAATGCCTAATAATAATAATAATAATAATAGCTGTCAGAGTGTGCGTGTGTTTTCACACAACTTTATGTTCCACATGATGCTTGCAACTGTTGTAGGATAGTCTGATCCTCTGCAGATTTATTTAACGTTACCATTAATCGGTTGAACATTTTCATCATAGGCTGGCCCAGCCTGTCTGTGCTGAGTGATGCTGGTATCTTGTTAGCTTAGTGCATTTCTTTTCTTCGAGGGTGGTAACTCTTTGCCAACTTTTGACTGGATCTCGGGGCAGTCCCTATGCCAAATGTTATTTGTTAATTTAAGAGCCAGTACTACAGTTTTAGTTTTCCCCTTGACCAAAGAAGGCTCGCTACAATCATGTTTGGGAAACCTGGCTGTAATAATATTGGTAAAGTTACATCTCAGTTGGATTAGTTAACCTACCGTAAGTGTGTTTTGGAATGCAAGAACACAGAGAGAACACAAGGGAAAACAACAGGTCATCCTCCAGCATCCTCCCTTTGGCCTTTCTGAGGGATAAGCCACATTAAATATGTTAATGTAGCTGATCCTCAGCCTGTGTGTTTTTTACCTTGAAGTAAGCACGCAGGGTTCCTGATGCGAATTGGACCGCCTGCCATATGTAGGTATAGGAGGTTAAAACCTTCCCCACTCATCCACTTCCCACACTAAATACCCCCTCCCCCAGCTCAGGGGCTAAAAAAAAGAAAAAGCATGTCCTTTGGCACTGATGAACCTTTTCTCCTTTCTTTTAGCCCCTCCAGGGCTGCAGCAAATTTAGGGAGGGGGCAGTGGCTGGGTGTGAAGCTTTAAACCTCCCCTATGTGTGTGCAGTCGTCCAATCCAGATCAGGCCCCTGCATGCTTACTTCAAAGTAAAATATCAGCTGCATGATGCATATTTAACATAGCGTCTAATTTAGCCATGAGTTAAGAAGGTAGGTAGGGAGATACAGACAAATGTATGATGTGCACCTCTGCTTTACCTACCTTTGGCCCTTCTAAGCTGAGAAACAGCAAAGGGAGAGATAAAGAGACTGACAGGCATGCAAGCCAGCGGGAGAGAGCGAGTAAAAAGAGCTTGTGAACAAAATAGCACCCTTTATCAAGCAACTCTGATTCGAGCTCTAACAAAGCACCTGTCCCTAATGAAGGGGAAAGTGAATTCACAGGAGGAAGGGAAAAGTGAATTAGCAATTGAAAGGGCCAGGTAGCACCTCTTGGAGTCTGGATTGGGCTTGTGGGCTGCCAGTTGCCAAACCTTACACAAGATGGCATGCTGTGTTGTGTTTCTCTAAGTGTTTTAGAATCAGTTCACACCTTGCAAAGAAGTGCTTTGCTTCTTTCCCCAGTTTCAAACATTTGAACAAGCTCTCGGAATCTACCACTCTGTTCCTTAATTTGATTCTCTGTAGAACAAAGCTCTTAGTCATCATGAATTCATTTTTTAGTGCTGATACTTGATAGGCATGGAGAATCTGAGGCCTGCCTGCTTCTTCCCCAGGCCTGCCCCCTGCCCTAACAGGAAAAACGCTTAGCTCTGATGAGCAGCTGATTGGAGATAAGAGCTTTTCCCTTCTGCATGGTGAGAAAGGGCCCTTTTGTCACTGTGCATCAAGGAAAACTTTTGTCTCTGATCACCCAGTGATTGGAGATAAGAGCTTTTTCCTGCAGGGACAGGTGGTGGAACTTGGGGAGTAAGCTGCTGAGTGAATCAGTCTTGCTTACTATTGGGCCTTGTTTTGCTTACTTGTAAGTAGACATGCTGTTCGTGCTTATGTCTGAATAGATACAGTATGGAGCAGCTTGGTATTTGGGATGTTATTTGAAAGTGCTGCTGATTGTCCTGCTTACTCTTGAGTAAACACACAGAGGTTTGTCCTGTTTTTTTCCACGTAGGCTTAAAATGAGTAAGAATCATATTTTGGCTCCTCCCACTCTGTCTTTGGCCCCACTGACAGATGGAATGTGACCCTCGGAACTTTTTTCCGATTGGAATTTGGACCTTGCACTGAAAAAGGTTTCCCACCCTTGCTGCAATGGGACAAAATTTGTGATTTTACAACAAGATGAAGATTCCTTAAATATACTTTCAGTGATGTGGGAGCCACTTAACCATGTCTTCTTCTCATGTCCCTGTCACACTTGAATCTAGGATCCAGTGCCTTCCTACTTGAAAGCCACCTAGCCAGGAGCGAGGGCAACTATCATGTGTTATTGGCAGGGATGGGGACTCGGACTCCAGGACTCGACTCATGAGTCGGACTGAGTCCCCCCTCTGACTCGAGTCCCACTCGAGTCCCAATATTTTTAATGGGACTCGAGACTTGACTCGGGACTCGAGACCAAGGACTCTTCAACATCCCTGGACTGTGCCAGAAGGAGTGGAGAGAAGTGCGATCGCCAGCGAAGATTTTATTTTTTTAAATCATTTCTCTAAAATGCAACCTTTCAGACATTTTGGGTTTGGCTGCCTCTGCCTGCCTGTTTGGGGTTCCCTGCCTCCTCTGCCTGCCTGGTCTCTTCTTAACCAGTTCCACAGTTTGAATTGTCCAAGACAAAGGCCTGTGCCTGCTTTGGGGTTCCTTGCCTCCTCTGCCTGCCTGGTTATTTTGGGTTTGTCTGCCTGGTCTGTTCTTGTCAAATCAGTTGCAGAGTTTTGAAATAAAAAGGCACACTTGTGCCTAGAATTTATTTAAGCCACACATCTGAAGTAGCCTTATTTTGTTGGGAACCCCCCCCCCCCTGATTTTAATAGGGACCCGTGGAGTTAGCTTTGGGAGTGACTCGGGACTCGTGAGTCACCATTTTGGACCAAGGACTCAGACTCGAGACTCGGGTCCAAAGACTTGTGACTCGAGACCAAGGACTCTTCAACATCCCTGGTTATTGGGCTCAACTATGTGGTTCCAAATTAAGAAGTTGTGGTAGGGGAGTTTTCTGTGCTGCTAATGGTGCTGTGAATCAGTCCATGGATTCCCCCCTCCCCCATTTTTCCTAAAAGAGAGTTTGTTTCTTCAGCAGCTGTATGATAGCTCCAAATTCAAGTTTTGTACTTGGGTAGTATCCAGTACTGCATGCTTGTTAGCGGGACGTACTGCTAGTGCAATGGGAATCTAGCTGTTCCCAGAGCAATTGGAAACAAGCAGCAATGCATGTTTCCAGAATGGTAAGGTCAGGGGAGCTCACAGAAGGGAGCTCTGCTGACCTGTCATGTTCCAGTAATGAGTGTTTCCGGGATTTCTTTTGAAAGCGCTAGTTCCTGTTCCATCAGCAGTGGGTCCCACAAGTACAAGAGAACTAGTGGAGGCAGAGTGACAGTACTGGATGCTGCCTGTTGCGTAGATACAGATGTGCCTCTCAGGTCTGGTGATACAGCGACATTGGCCCAAACTAAACCCTTTGTTTAGCAATTCAGTTCTGTTTGCCTTTTCAGACTGAAATATCCTCTGCTGCAGAGGACTAACATGAAGTTCTCTATACGATGGGCCTTTGCTATAAACTGGAGATAAATTTATATCTACCATTTTACTCATCCCCACCCCCTGCCAATCTTTTTACTAGATTCCATCAGGAGTCAAATTAGATCTGTCAGTTTAGTAATTCTATGCTTCTGTAGATTCTAGAGCTGACAACTTTTAAATCCCACCTTGCCACCAAGAAGCTCTGTACATGGAGTATATCTCATCCCCCCCCCTCACATTTATTTATTTATTAAATTTATTAAACGCCTCATAAAATAAATTTCTCTAGGTGTTTTACAATAATGATAAAAATATAAATAAAATCAACAATATAAAACTAATAGACTTGCCAACACAGCATAAAATACAACATCACACTGCAGTGACTATGATAATAGACACCACTGCCGGAACTATGATAATAAAACATAAAACTACTAAAATATTTTAAAGGACTTTAAAAGACTGAAATTTTTGTTTTAAACCTGGGAGAACAGGAAAGTCTTAGCCAGGTGCCAGGAAGATAGCAATGTGAGCACCAGCCAAGCTTCTCTTGGGAGAACATTCCGGGGGGGGGGCTACCAAAAAACCCCTCTCCCTTGTTCCCGCTCTCTGAGCCTCAGAATGAGGGGGCTCTTGATGAAGTGCTTCTGTGGATAACCTTAAAGTACAGGCAGGTACATATGGGAAGACACATTCCAACAGGTACTGAGGTCCCAAGCCATGTAGACAAAGCCAGCACTTAATTGGGCCCGGAAATAAATTAGAAGCCAGTGCAGGCGAGAGTGGACCGATACAATATGATCAGAGTGCCTGCTCCCAGTTAGAATTCTCAGAGCCATATCTTGCACTAGCTGAAGTTTCCGGACTGTCTTCAAAGACAGCCTCACATACAGTGCATTACAATAATCTTAAGCGGGAGATCACCAGGGCAAGAACCACTACAGCTATGCTTTCCACCTCCAGATAGGGTGGAAGCTGGTAAAATGCACTCCGACCCACAGAGGCCATGTATTTATTTATTAGATTTGTACGCCGCCTTGATATTCATGAGCCTCTAAAGATAGTGTCACTCATGAGCCTCTAAAGGCACTCATGAACCTCTCAAGACAGTGATGGATCCATGAGTACTTTACAGCAGGTTGAATCCCACTCATCTGGTCTGAGGAACTACTCATTAGCCTATGTCTTGTCTGGATTGAGCTTCAGTTTGTTAGCCCTCATCCAGTCCATTATCGCAGCCAAGCACCAGTCCATTACCTCCACATGGCTCCGAAGAGAAGAGGAAATAGAGTTGCATGTCATCTGCATACCGATGACAATGTACTCCAAACCCCCAAATGACTTCACTCTGTGGTTTAATGTAAATGTTAAACAGCATGGGGGACAAGATGGGTACCTTGCAGGACCTCTACTCTGCAGGATAGGTTATGCAGAAAGATAGTGATTGGTCCAAGATCACTCAGTGAGCATCATGGCTGTGGAGATTTGGACCCTTATCTCTCCCCAGTCCAAGATGAAATCCACTCTTCTAAACCACATTGGCCCTCTTTTCACTGGCTGGGACAACAGAATGCTTATTTTAAAGCAAATGACTGGGTGTGGAGCCATCTCAAATGCACTTTATTAATACCTATGTCTATTTCACACCTTTAATTATCTGGGTTTGTGACTCTCAAGCTAATAGCAATTAATTCAATTCCTCTGTGTAGAAAACCCCATTAAGCATTGCTTGCTAAGAAATGGAAAGGCTTCCTGATTGTTTGTGTATTGGAAAAGCATGGTTTACATGGCAGCATTAACTCCAAACCTAAATCTTTAACAGATATTGCCAGAGCTCCTGCTGTGCAAATATGTCAAACATAAATTATGTGGGAAATAAAATAATGTATTCATTTTTATTTGTCGGCATTTCGGTGGCACTGCACTATTTGAGCAATTCACAACATCTGTGAGGTTGGAAACGCTTGTGCCCATCATAAACTTGGGAGAACTGAGACATGTGGGTGTGTGATAATCTGTTTGTGGTTAAGAATAGAACTTTAATCTCTTCAGTCCCAATCCACAGACTAGCCACTGGACCCTCCTTTGGGGCAAATGGGATGGTCAAGAAGCAGGGTGATCTTCCTCTTCCTTGATCTGCTGTGTGTAAGCCAGAGACGTGAAGAAATAAATGCTGTTTGGAAAATCTTGGTGTTATTTTACCATCCTGAAAGCCTCCCAAGTTATACATTATTTTTATTTATTATTTCTTTGACTAACCTGAAAACCTCCCAAGATACAGATTATTCATATTTCTTATTTTTATACTGACGTCACGGTGCATGGAGCTTTACAGAGTAGCATTAGCAAAATAGGTCATTACTGCAAGGAGTTTACAGTCTAAATAACAGCATTGGGAAAGGGAAGTGAGAGAGTCAAATGATAGGTAGGATCAATATACAGTACGTGGATGCAGTCACACATACTTCAGCTTCATTTTGAGTGGGCTGAGGACTAATCATGGCCCAATTTTGTGCAAAATAGATACAAAAATGTAAAGAGTTTGAGGTTATGCACAGATTCATAGCTAGGACAGTAACTGAGTATGTGAGCATGTAGTGTTACAGTGTTTCTGATCACCACCTTCAAACAAAATCTTAGCGTTATAAGGCAAACATAGAAACCCCCGGCCATACTATACCTGGTTCATTCAGGCAATTGTTTTTATTGCATAGTTTAATCAATTTTCTAACTTTGTATTAATATGTATTTAGTTATGATTGTTTTGTACATCTTGGGTACAGTCAGCAATATGGCTATCAATAAATGTTGTTCTTTAAAGTAATCCAAAGAACACTTATAATGTTGATTTATTTATTAGTATGTTTTTGTTTTATGTCTTTGGAGGCACTTTGAGGACTTTTTTTTAAATGGAAAGTGCCTAAAATTTCATTAAAATTAAGTAAACCTAAATGATAACTGAGAATAATACCTTGAATCCAAAGGATCCAAAGTGTGAAAAGAAATATACTTTATGTATGCAAGGTGGCCTCCCCAATTTCTGCTGATTCCTGCTTCCGCTGCAGGTCACCGTACCACATTCCCCATTATTCTAGAAAGTCTCCCAATCATCAGGAACAGTTTTTTTGGGGGGGGGGGCTGCAAAGAGCTGCAATGAGGAGGGGACAGGAAAGCGCCATTCCACACACATTACTTGGATCCAAGCCAATATTAGTTAGAATTCGCAGCTTTTATTAATCGCCTCATCCATTCATTTCCACAGGTCTACTCTAAGTGGCACTCAGATTGGATACAACCGTGTGTGTGTCCAGACATTGAAGGGATCTGGATGGAAAATTGGGGAATACAGGAGTGTACAAACACACATTGTATAAACCCTTGAAGTCCCTTTTGGTGGAGACTGGGCCACTACACTTAGAAGCAGGAGACAAGTTTTATCTCCATTCTAATGCAGTACTCTATCACAGCTCTTTCCTTTTCATGCATTTGCTTGAGTAACTGTCATTCATTTATATGGGAGAAAGGAGTGTGCTTCGGGAACAGCATTAAGATGGGGGCTAAACCTTTTAACACCAGCCCTTAAGAATCAAGTCTGCTCCTATTGGCATAGTCCTCTTCTTGGTTCTGTCTCTCGGCCACTTTAGAGTGGGGTTGAATTTTGTGAACTCGCTTTTAAATAGTGACTAACAAAATGTGAGTCTTTATGGGTAGAGTTTTGGGGGGGTGGGAACTGTATATTTCATGGACCTGGGAGATGATTTCCCCACTGAATATTTGTCAGTGGGGGCTGGATTGAGGTTTTTATTTTATTTATTTATTTATTATATTTATTAATCGCCCATCTGGCCGGTTTCCTCACCACAATGCTGCTCCCAAATGCAGCTCTTTTACTTTTCCACATAGAAGTGATTGACAAATTAAAGGATGCCCATAGGGGCTAAATCCACTCCCTGGTTACCCCAGTGTCTGGTGAGAGGAGCAGGCTTAGTCCTCTCTCACCTGTGTCTCAGATTGTGTTTCTTGGTCATACTAGACTGGTTGAATGTTGGGAATTTTCTGGGGTGGGGGGAACAGGGAATCTCTAAAACAATGTCCAAATAAACAAAGTCCCTCCCCCAAAACTCCTGAATCAAATTAGCAGTCACGGGATAAGAGTAGAGGCCTTCCTACAGATCAATAACTGGTTAAAAAACAGAAAATGGAGAGTAGGAATAGGGAAAGGATCTTGGGGTTGTTGTGGCTAAGTCAATGAAAATGCCGACCCAGTTTGCCACTGTTCTGAGAAAGGGCATCATTAGCAAAGTAATAGAAAATAAAGCTGACAATATCATAATGTCTCTATACAAGGGGTGGACAGCCTTTTTGGCCCCAAGGGCCAACTCCAGTTTTGCTGGGGGGGGGCACGCTCACGTGTGTATGTATGCAAACTTGCATGTGCACACAAGGGTGGGTGTGGGGAGACACACACTCAAACAAACATACTGCGATGGGGTAGGGGAGGCACACACACACACGCACAGCCCAATCCCGGCCGGCTCAGGGTCACTCATTAGTGACCCCAACCTGATTGCTGCTTACCTCCAATCTCTGAGGCGAGATTGCAGATAAGCAGCAATCAGGCTGGGGTCTCGATCCTCTAGCGCTAGCAAGGATAAGGGAAGCGCTAGCAGGGAATTCCTAGCCTATCTGCAATCTCTGTAGGCTGCACTTTTTGCACCCCAGCTCTATACAAATCTATGGTGCGACCACACTTGGAATACTGTGCACAGTTCTGGTCACTGCATCTCAAACAGAATATTATACAGCTGGAAAAGGTATTGAAAACAAACCAAAATGATAAAGGGCTGAAGCAAACCCCTATGAGAAAAGTTTTCAACATCTGGGCCTTTTTAGCTTAAGAAAAAGGGAACATGATAGAGATGAATAAAATTATTCATGGTGTGTAGAAAGTGAATAGACCGGCATTTTTCTTCCTCTCATAATACTTGAACTCAGGGCCATCCAGTGAAGATGAATGGTGGGAGATTCAGGAGAGATAAAAGAAACTGCTTCTTTACACAGCACATAGTTAAACTATTGAATATGCTACCACAAGATGTAGCGATGGCCTCCAACTTCTCTGGCTTTAAAAGATTACCGTAGATCAGTTCATGGAGGATAAGGATATCAATGGCTACTAGTCATGAAGGCTAAACATTACCTCCAGGATCAGAGGCAGTATACCTCTATACCAGTTGCTGGGGAACAAGTATGGGCAGGTGCTCTTGTGCTCTTGTCCTACTTGTGGGCTTCCCAGTGGGGCATTTTTTTTTTGCCCACTGTGGGATCAGAATGCTGGACTAGATAGACTTTTAGTGTGATCCAGCATGGCCCTTCTAATGTTCTATTGATCCTGTTCTAGCCAGCATTTCTGAATTTAGGTTGCTGGAAAGCACAAGAAGCAACTCTGTCCTCTTTAGGCTGCAAGGATGAGAAAAGGGGCTTGGAGTAGCAAAGGTCATGCCAATAATAGGGAAATCAGTATGTGGGGTTGGTGGAAAGGGGTGGGTGGTGATCAGCGGTGGGATTCCCACCCACTTTATGAAAGCAAAGGGCAATTCTCTTCGTTTTCTTCTATTTGAGTCAGTCACTGTTATCTCAGGACTTGTATGGTGGATTGGGCATTTACTGTGTTTTTTATCTCCTTCATGATTGTTGATAGAAAAGGCTCAGCGAGAATTTCACGAGATGGTGGTGCTGCTGCAGTGGGTAATAGGGCATTTTTAAGGGCATCAAGTTCTGCATGTTGCCAGTGGGATTTAATCTTTAGCATGCATTACTCAACATGCAAGAAGTGGCTTTTGTGTTGTGCTGGTCTCTAGAATATATTCCATCATCCAGTTCCTGTGCGCATTATTAGAACTCAACAGGTGCAGTTTTCTTTGACACTGCATCTCCATGCCAGGAAAGCTGCATGTGTTGAATTTCTGTCTGTCATGCAGCCTTTAAAGACACAGATAATCTGTAAATGGGCAAAAAGGGCCAAGCCAGTGCAATGTACACTTCAGTTCAGTGTTCAGTCTACTTTGCCGAAACTAACCAGTATATATACGTTCGCTTGATTTAGTTTATTTAATATTGATATCCCCTTTTTCTATTAAGAAAAATAACCGATAATTAGCACATTTTCCTTAAGTTCACATGTATTGTTTTCTCACATTTGTGATTTTAGTACAGAGAGGGAGAGCCTCTTGACACATTCTTTGCCTCAAGCCCCCCTATAAGTGTCAGACTGAAACGCTCCTCATTACTGATGCTATCTCTCTCAACTACTACCCTGTACTGGAACAATTTGCTGGGTAAGAGTTTTAAGCTGCTGGATTTTGAATTGCCTCATTGTTCATCTGATTAAGTTGTATTTAATTAGCTTTGTGTTTAGTCCTTTTGTTTCAGGAAAAAGATTACAGAGAGGGAATGAGATTTTTTTAAAAAAAACCCGGTTTAAATGGAGCGCCATCATTTAAAACACATATAAAAACTCCACAAGATGCCTTTTATTCTCCAGTCCTTTATCTTCCCCTCGCAAGCTTTTCCGAGAATGAGTAGTGCATGTTGAGGTTTATCTTTGCTTTTATGTGTGCTAGCCACATGCTTAACATTGAGCACATTTGAGTTGCATTTCATAGGGCTTTCACAATCCTTTCATAAAGGGACTGATCTGTTAACATCACCCTCTTTAGATCTAGCAGGCAGGATGTTCCTCCATACAAAGAAGTGCTCACAGTCTTTCTTGCCAGACCAGTAAGTGAATGATTTCAAGCCTGGTGGGCAATAGTTGTGTCCATGCGTAACACAGACAGACCACAGTAGTAGGCAGCTGCATGTAATTTTGAACTCCACTCATTGAACTGTAATAAAACAATATAAGCACTGCTTGGGGGGAAAGATTGGATGCAGTTATCCTTACACAAGGCTCGGGCATATGAAAGCAGAGCTGGCTGACAAGAGGATTTTGAGATTTGATTTTGATTGAATTGCAGAACTGAACGGGCCAGGAATGTCAGTGGAAGGCTAAATGCCTGTAGTGCCATAAAGTTTTATTCATGTGAGGCTTTCCAATATAAAGTAGATGGATTCTTCGGAAAGGTGTCAAGGGACATGAAATAGAAGTGCCCAAAACTTAAAAATGAGGCTAGATAGGTAATAATATTTCTTGCTTTAGCACATACTTAGCTTGTGCGGGGGGGGGGGGGATTTGGATAATTGTTTATTAGCCAACAGCATTTAGGTAATTCAACACAAGATTAAAATATATATATATATATTTTAGACCTTCCTAAGGTGCTTTTAGAAAAAAGATGTTGTCAACCATCTTTTGAGAGCACAATTTTGAATATGAATTAGCAGATCTGTTTTTAAAAATCCACAGGAAATGAACATTTAGCAGACACTGAAAACTATTATTCTCAAAAAACAAGAGCTGGATGTGTCTTCACATACAATAATACACTGACTTATTTCATAGCTCAGTAATGCATACCCAATTAGGGACAAATTTGCATAGGGCAGCTGATACCCCCAGATTTGCTCTCTATCAGAGACAGCTTCATTCACTTGCAGTGAGCAAGGCACCATGAATACAGTCACACAGATGATTGTATGTGAGTGAGCAAGAGGATGTCATTTTTTAAAAGCTGGTGTTCTTTATTCATTTGAAAGCACGCCCTTGTGTACAGTGATGGTAGAAAGCATAGCTGTGAATGTATTCACTTAAAACATACAAAATAAACAGATTGCTTGAATAAACTAAGTTTCTCTTTCCCAAATCATTGTACTCTGAAGTTTACATTGGCGTGGTTATACCACTTCCAGAAACACTCGGGTCATCCTTCTGATATGTGCAATGTATGTATTGCTTTAAGGCACATAATCAATCCTAATTTATCCTTCCCCGTTCCTTATAGAAATACCAAACTCCTGAAAATAACGAAACTGTATCTGCATGTAACATGTACTTTGACCAGAATTTATTTTCTTTAGATTAACAGCATGTGTTCCCATACTATGTTATGTGTGATGGAGTGTTAATATGTTTAGCTGCTATTTATTTGTAGTTGCCCTTTACAAGCCAAAAGTAAATTTCCAAAAGGTGTATTACTTACTGTATGGGTTTTAATTCTTGTTGTTAAAATGTGCAATTGAATTGTCTGGGTTTATGAACATACAGAGGAAGAATTTTTGTGTTTCATGCCAGGAGAGCCCTCTGGGGCTTTATGAAACTTTTATTTACCACATGTTTCAGCAATCGTTTTCTTCACATTTTGTTTCACTTTATTATTTTTTTGCTTTTCCAAAAATAAACTCCATGAATATTTATCTAATCAAATAGCAACTCATTTATAGCAGAGCAATACATTTGTAGTTGTTAAATAATGTGTTGTGCAGACTGCATGACCAATTCAGATAACTTTTACAACTTTTAAAATGGCAGTTTTGAGTGTGGGTCATAGAACAATGTAACTTGGAACCACGGTTTCACGTAGTGCTTACCCATACTTTTGTTTAGTGTAGGTTCTAATATTGTGTGGAACCTGCTGGAAAGACTAAGAAAGCTCCAGTTGGTTTGAACAAGCCTTTTGAAAGACATATCTAGGCCAGTATTCTGTTCCCACAGTGACCAACCAGATGCCTATGGGAAGCCCATAAACAACATGAGTGCAGTAGCACCCTCCCACTCATGTTCCCCAGCAACTGGTACTGAGAGGCATGCTGCTTGTGATACTGGAAGTAATATATAGCCATCAGGAATAGTAGCCAATGATGGTCTTTACTTCCATGAATTGAAGTAACTACCCCTGAAGGACCAGGTCTGCAGCTTGGGGGTCATTCTAGACTCCCAGCTGTCCATGGAGGCTCAGATGTCAGCTGTGAGCCGGGCGGCGCTGTATCAACTCCATCCGATACAGCAGCTGCACCCCTACCTTCCTAATCATCTGCTCCCATCAGTGGTTCATGCCTTGGTCTCCTCTCGCCTAGACTACTGTAATGCGCTCTACGTGGGGTTACCCTGGAAGACGGATCGGAAGCTACAGCTGGTACAGAACGCAGTGGCTTGCCTGGTTAAAGGCTTCCGCCGGCGGGATCACATAACTCCAGTGCTGAAGGAGCTGCACTGGCTACCAGTTGCTTGCTGAGCCAAATTCAAGGTGTTGGTTTTGACCTTTAAAACCCTATACGGCTCCGGTCCAGTTTATCTCAAGGAGCGTCTCCAGCAACACCAAGTAGGCCGCTCAACAAGATCTGCCACAGACGGCCTTCTCCTTGTCCCTTCAGCCAGAGCAGCTAGACTGCTGGGGACAAGGAAGAGGGCCTTTTCTGTGGCGGCCCCCATACTGTGGAACTCTCTCCCTAGTGAGCTCCATGCCCCCTCTCTGCTGAGCTTCCGCTGCTCACTAAAAACATGGCTATTCAGGCGGGAATATGGGGTGGGTTAAGATTTTAAAATTTTATACTGTTTAAAATTTATTTTCTATTTTATTATGTTGTACATCGCCCAGAGTGGCTGGTTTCCCGGCCAGATGGGCGATTCATAAATACAACAAATAAATAAGTAAATTGATCTAATCCCCCTTTAAAGCCATCCAAGTTGGCAGCCATCATTACATCTTGTGGTAGCAAATTCCATAGTTTAACTATGCACTGTATGAAGAAGTACTTCCTTTTGCCTGACATGAATCTCCCACCATTTAGCTTCATTGCATGAGCCCAGGTTCTAGTATTATGGGGTCATCATAATACTAGAGCTTACTAATGTGGATAATAGTTTTCAGTTTCTCCTTACACTAGGCCTCACAGTTTAGCCCTTGAAGCAGATTAGGAGCCTCTTGTGTTCAAAGGCAAGAAGATGATGCACTATTGTCTCATGTTGTGAACCTCCCAGAGAGCTTTGACTGTGGGGTGGTATAGAAATGAAATGAAATGAAATTAATTAATTAATTAATTAATTAATAAACAACAACAACAATAATAGTTTGTCCAGATTTTAGGGGTTTTGGTTATGAGGTATATCATGTTTGAGGAGTTAATATATGTTTTTTAATATCTGTGAGCAGGAGTATTAATTCTCTACTCAAGTCAGTACAAGTTACGACCCCTTAGCGAAACCATGACATTCTAAAAAATCCTTCCAAAATGGTAAGCTGTGTCCATTCTGAGCAGTTTAGGAGGAAGGCTTGGCTGGCCATCCTAGAAGCCAGAATACTTCTGATTAGTTTTCACTGAAATCTGTGTGCCTAAACTGTAAGTTGTATTAAATATGGCAGCCTTTACTGCCTGTTCTGAATATAGTTCTGTTACGTTCTTCAGACTCCTGATCTTAAATATATTGAGGTCTGCTAGACTTCAAGTGCTATGAAACCTTAGGCCTGGGTGCTTGAAATGATTCTTCTGAATTGTTTCTGGATAAGAATCCTGAAGTTCAGGAGGCACTGTGCTCATCTGAGGTTACACAACATATAACTTGGGTAATGTTCTGGGAAACATAATCATAGCCAAGAAATACAGTGCAAGTATAAATTTAACCCACTGGAAAGATCTGCTTGGTTAAAATAAAATCTTCAGCTGAACTAGTTCAAAATATTAAAACTCTTTTCCAAAACCACCAGGGCTTTTGTTTGCTGTATAAGCACTGTGTGGGTAAAAATTCTTATGTGGCTTTTAACAGGCTTAAATTGATTTCTGATTTGGTAGGTCACATATGAGACCCATTACTTAACCAATGATGGTGCTGTTTTTCTGCCATGACTACCGTCTAACTATAATGCCAATCCATGCATATTCTTAATGCCATGGTCGGCAACTAGATTATTTTGAGGAAGCAGTGAAAAACAAGTGGGCCAACCTCTCATTGCAAAAGTAGCGTGCTGGGAAGGGACACTTTCCTGTTCCCTCTGAGCTTAGTTGCAGTCCTCACAGTAGTTAGCGGAAAAGAATTTTCCCAGCAACAGCATATTTTTCCTTGCTGTAATGTAAAGTATTTTGGGGTGACTTGGTATTGAATGGGCAATTAAAACCCATTAGCTTTCAAAAGACCTGTTGCTAGGCAATGAAAACTTCTAGAACTGATTTGTTGATATGGATCAACACAGCTGCCTGCAATTTTGGACCTCCTTGGGAGCATGGCTACAGGGACTGTCATGATGAGTGTATGCACTTCAACATTTACCACAACACTATTGGAGAAGTGTTCAGCAGGTGCGCATATGACAGAGTGGAAGAAAGAAATTGGGTTCTCTAGGGATTGGCATCTTACCATAATGGTTACAAGTCACATTAAGCATATATCCTTTTTACTTTTCTGAAAATTATCTTTACTTCCTGTGTTTATCAGTGGTTAATAGTGATGCTTGCTAGTTTAAGCCAATGGGCAGGCATCATCATAGAATCATAGAAATGGAGTGTCAAAAAGGAGTTAGTGGGCTTGTGTCTTCAACCTTCTGCCCTAGGGCAGTTTATGCACTGCTTAAATCATCCCAGACTCGATTAGTTTTAGATTGCCTCCAACAGTGAATGTTCTGACCGCACCCTCTGGAAATGCTCTGTGGAAACATGGAGTGAGACGCTTCTTCTGGAATGTACACCATTCCACCAAGCTTTGAGCTTGATGTGACCCTCTTTGTTTTTGTAAACAGATTAATGCCTTCAAAGAATGCAGTACAGACAAATGTTTCTTCAGAGCTCCTTTCCTAGGTAGCAGAGAGCTCAAGTAGTCAACTTGTAAAGATTTTAGCTAGTATTCCTTAAACATTCCCTCTAGTAGTGAACACAGGTGGCGAATGTGAGAGGACTGGAGCCAAAACAAGGCCACTGAGAAACAAGAGGGGAGGTATCACCGGTGGAGGCCGTTGGCTCCCAATGTCAGCGGGGCTGTGTATCCGCTCTTGATCTTATTACAAACTTGTAAGAAGGTATCCATGGTGTTGAACCTATTTTGGGGATAGGGTTCATAGGGTTCAGTACCATGGATAGCTCCATAAAAGTTCAGAGTAAAATCCAGAGCGGATACACAACCCCGCTGACATTGGAGCCACCCGCCTCCACTGGTTATCGCCATGCTCAGGAGAATGCCGAGGTTTGCAGAGGTTTTTTTAAGAACCTTAAGGCAGGGGGTAGGCTACTTGGTGCCTGTGGGCACCAACGTGCCCCTAGAGAAGGTACTCTACCCTCCCACTTTTTAAAACAACAAAAACAGTTAACACATTTTCTTACTGGCGGCTAGTATCACTTCAAAGTAAGGTGAGGGTGTCCAGCAGCTGCCTTCTTCATTCTCTGTGAATGCTTATGAGCTCAACGGTGACATCTTCCATGGCAGCCATTTTGTGGTGGTGCCCAGGATAGTACCTTGGATTTCCAAATGTTCCCACAGGCCCAAAAACGTTGCCTAGTCCTGCCCTAAGGAGATCATCCCTCCCCTCAAAAATCTCCATCTTAATGAGGACTCCGCATGCTCAGTAGTTACGGAATGCTGAGTATCAATTGAGAAGAAAACTGGGGAAAGGAGAATGGAATGGAGAATCTTGGAGGAGGGTATAGCTGGTTGGCTGGAACCTTGAACAGGAATTCCCCTGTTAGGGAATGAGAATTCAGTGCAACACTTAGTTGCAGGTTCTATTTGTTTATGCTCTATTCCATGTCATGGTCATCATGTAGAGGCTGCTTTAAATCACCCAATGTCACGGCTACTACTATGTGACAAAGCATTTGTGCGCTGCAGTTCGCTATACTAACCAAGCTATCTCCTATCTGCCACTGCAGGACTTATTTCTGAATGGTCTCAGTGGTATGGAGAAAAATGCCTGGCATTTGTTGTAAGCCCCGGTTCCTGAACAGCTCACTGAATGGAGACAGAGACAGGGTGGAGCAATTTGAAGTGATTTTCATGTGGTGACTGTAACTCTGACTCTTAAGATATACACCAATAATCACATGGTAGGAATATATTTCTGTGGGAATGTATACATTCCCACATCAGTTTTCTCTTTTACATTCTTAAGGCGATGGCTTCAGACTGTGTAGATATTCAGGCTTGGGCAACCTATTTGCTACTTTTAGAGAGCAGTCCTATGATCCCAGGAAGAGTGTCCCAGGGGCCATATAATATTGCGGAATTCCCCCTTTGAGGCCGTAGACCAGGGTGAGCAACTTGTGGCCCTTCAGATGTTTTGGCCTACAACTTACATCAACCCTAGCCAGCATAGCCAATGGTGAGGAATCATGGGAATCATATGCCAGAACATCTGGAGGGCCACAAGTTGCCCACCCTAGCTGTAAACTTTCCTATAACCTCACGAAGGAAAACCCAAATGTTGATATCCCCACCCCTCGCAGGTGCCATGGAAAGCACCATGGTGGCTTCCTCACTTGAGGTCAGAACTCCAGCCGTGGGAGAGGATGGAAATAAAGGGGAGGAGCCAAGAATCCTCAGGGTCCTAAGGCCTCCCAGCTCCTGCCCCCATTCCTCCGACTGCACTGGACATGCTCAAAAATACATCTCGTGGAAAATCAGTAGAAATGAGGATGGAGAGGCAAAATTAACCTCTGTAATTTGTCCTGCTCTGCCGGGTGTCTGCCGGTAGAGCATAGGATGTTTGGAGCGCTCCCAACATTGGAGCGCTCCTTGGACATGCGTAGGATCGCTCTTCCCATGTCTATAAGATCCAGTGCTCATTTATGTACTATGATAAAAGTGAATATTCCTTCTTCCAGCTGTCGTGATGTTCCAGAGTAGCTGGCACAGTATCTGCCAGTTCATTAATTTTGTGGGAGAGAGATACAGCAAAATGTCTGCTGACTGGAGTGGCGGGGACTTACCTTTAAAAAACAAAAACTGTCCAAAAATGGCACTTTCTCCAAGCTGTTTCTCATCAACAGACAATGAGCTACTTTTGGAAAATGTACCTGCCAGAATATTAAGTCATGTCTTAAGAGCAAATTATGAGAACATGATTTCACAGAAGCCTTGGAGACATCTAAGCTTATTCATAATAAGCTCCTATGTGTAATGCTTCATTTTCTTTTTATTAATTAAATTGCTCTTTTTGTGTGTGCATATGGCTGTCGGACCTTGTGCATCAGAGCATACCCCACCTTCTTTTAGGGCATGTCTGCCAAGGCTGTTTCTCACCTCCTCAAGGCAGGGACTCTACTGTATTATAACATCCTGTGTGGGTGATGTTTATGAGGGTTTTCACCTATCCACTTTAATCAAACAACAAACATCCTGCTTTCAGCAGGCTGCCTTCTATTTCCTGTGTACGCTAGCTTAGCCCTCCCATCACTTTGCACACATTTCGCAGTGCATGACTTCCAGTATTTACTTGGGAGAGAATAGTGGGTATGGGCACCATGCTTCTTCCCAGACGCCCAGGGAAGTCCCACTTTACATGTAAGAATCCCACTCCTTTTAACCCTGATAGGCAAGAACCATGTTGGCTTCCAGTGATATTTCTCTGCACCAGCCCATCTGCTATCCATATCACATCTTTGATCTTCCCGGGTTTTGCTTATATTTTTACAAATTTCGAAATAGATTGAGGTCAGCCTTATTTCAGTCTTTAATCTTGTTCTTGCCCTCCTCACCTTAACTTTATTATTATTGCAACATATTATCTTGAATTACGTGAAACCATAGGTGACCAAACCTCTCCAGCAGTTCTCAGTTTGTCGTTTCTGTCTGCAAGTGACAGCAGTGTTTGAATCTGGCTGCTTATCTAATAAAGAGAAGGGGTGGGGGAAGAGGAAGAAGCTGCACTTCTTGCAGCTTTTGTAGCACAGTTTGTGGGCTTGCCCGTCATAATACAATTATGAAGGTTAACAGGAAAAAACTGTGTCCAGGAGTGATTCCAGGCAGCTGGCACTCCCGAAGAATTGGAAGCGCACCACCAAAGAAAACTGCAGGGAAAAGCAAATTAAACCTCATATCTGCCATCTCACTCGCTTTTCTCTGCTTTCCTGTTTGGACTTGAAAGATGATTGGAGCCAAGGCAGTGACAGTTGACGGAAGTGCTGCAAGGAGAGAGTATTTATTTACAGTGAATCGTGGTGATGCTTGTTCAGGATGCGGTTTCACGCAGGATGTTCTGTCCCCCACCCCCAGGTTTTGATCATTTCTCCAAAAAAGAAAAGAAAAAAAAGAAAGAAAGAGCATTCTTGATTGTTTGAGGGCACAGGTTATGCTGAGAGAAATGTTGTGTAACATGTCTGTACTTGGAATCCTCCGTTAATGTACCATTATAGGAAGTTCCTGTATTGGGCATCCTGGCAACTGCCAGAACTAACTCTCATCCAGATGTGTTCAAATGCAGCTGTAATCGTGAGCTCCTCCAAAATAGAGAAGTAGGATGGGTATGTTTGGTTAATGTAAATGAATTAGTGAATTGCCAGAAATATTGCCAGTTGACTGTCTTGTAATTTCCCTTTGCTGCTGCAAACACATTTTCCAGAATCCCTTTGGCATCAAAATGTGCAAAAGCCCCATTTCACTTCGTGGTTTCGAATTTGGAATTTCAGCCAGCTCTTTGCTCTAACTCACTGATTATTTGTATTTATGTTCCAATTACTATATATATATATATATATATAAAAGTTCAGGCTTAGTAGGTAAACTTCTTTCAGGAACAATTAATGACATGCCTTTGTGACTAAGGTAGAACTGTATGGCTGTTACCAATCTGAACTTTTGCTGCCTTTGCAATAGCATTTCATAGCAATCAGCAACAAGAATCGCAATTAAAAATTGGAATACTTAGATTTAAGCCTTGATGAAAATCATTGAAACAGAAGTTCCTAAGGCTATATAATCCATAAACCGGTTAGTCTGGCAAATTGATATTTATGACAAGCTAGTACCAAGTTAGTGGGACTACATCTGCTTAAATGTAGATCCTTTGACTTACATAATTCATAGCTTAAGATGGTAATGGGGTTAATTCAAAGGTTTGGTATGCCAGAAAATATAAGTGCGTACACTGGGATGAATGAATGCTACATCAGTTTAATTTTGCAAAGCGTGACACTGTGGTGGCATTGCAGGCAGATGGCACAGCCTGTCAGTCACTTTTGGAAATGGAAAACCAGAGCTACGGGTTGCAATAGTGATATCACTTCAGGATATTACTGTTTATTTTGAAGATTTCAGCCCAGCACCATTTACTCGGTTTCGTTAAACCAAAGCCAGGAACTCGGCTGCTGGTGGGAAGAGATGCCGTGAGCCGTGCAAAACCACAGCCAGCACTGGGAGAAACAGCTGGTCCTCCCATTGCTGGCCAAGTCCCTTTCTTCATGCTGAAAGACTCAGCATGGAGGAATGCTGAAATGGGTGGGGTGTGGGGTGATGATTTCAGTGGGTGTGGCCATGCCCACTAACATAATCCAACCCATGGAGGGCCTGGTCGGAGGCAATATGGCCTCCCACCTTCAAACTATTCTGCACCCTGCTGTAAAGACTGCGATGCCAGTTTTAAAAATGTTTGGGTGTATATCAGACTAAAATAATTCGGAGAATTTAGCTCAGCTGTCACATAGTGGGTACAGCATAAGCAATCACAATGTGAGCTTTTAATTTCTAGTGCTTTTGCTCAAGCAGGTTGTTCTAAAAGTGCATTGTTACAATGTCAAGGGCTCGCTCGTCTCTCAGTAACTTCTACAGTTAATTTTGTTCTTTGTGAAAAACGTTAATGAGTATTTCAGTTGAACCATAGCATTAAAATGTGGACATATATAACCTTGAGACTACCAACTCACTGAAATGAGTCATCCGTTAGCATGGTGAAGGGAAGAACCTGGTTCAGGCATAGGAATCCTAAAGAGTGGGGAGTGAAGTGGTGGACGATCCACCCTTCCAAAGCCCTGCTGACTACAATTGCCAGGGCAGGAGGTGGGGAAGCAGGCTTTCTTTCCCTTTGTTTGCTCCCATTAGTTCTTTTTTAACCCCCTCCCCCAAACTGGTCTCTATGTTTGTGTGGAATTAACTACGCTCTGGTAATTGGGATCTCTGATCCTGAAGCCAGGGATGGGAACAAAAGATCTTTGAATCCAGTGAATCCAAGGCTGCCTTTGATATATCCCAACCCATTTTGGGGCATACTGCTGGGGAAAACACAACCGGCGGTAGATCTACATCCACAGAGCTTTCCATCAGCAGTGAGATACCTCTGGCTCATCCTAAGCCCCTCCAGTCAGCAGATCAGGGGATTAGGATTGTTCTCTAAATCATGAGCTGGTCTGCATTAGTTGTGCAGTAATTTATACATTCTGTTTTCTTTCAGGAGTACTATGTTGTTTTTTTTAATTGGGGAGGAAAGGTTTTATTTCATACTTCCTTTTAAATTATTTTTAAAAGGAACCTTATAACTCGTTTTATTTCTTAAAGGAGGACTCTAATACTTTGAGGCTTAAAAAAAACAAACCCTCACAGGTTTTAATTACATTGCTGCTATCCACAAGTTCTTTCTGCAACTCCCACATTGTTCAGCAGACAGAATGAAGTGTTTTCAGGAACCCATAAAAGCCAATTGTTTGCATCCAGAGGCCATGGTTGCAGTGGGCATTCAGGCAACCGAAACTACGGCCTGAATAATTTTATGGTTAGTAGATGCGCTGCTTCATATGGCATAAAAATGCTGTCATGCTCAGAAAAGAATGAAAACATGGCCCCAGCATTTGCATATGCTCCCCACAGATTGTATTATGCATGCAATTTAATTAATAAATTAATCAGTAGTTGCACACATACAAGAAACCTAAATGTCAAGATTATGCTGTTCATGGGGCTGCCATTGAAAAATGTTTGCAAACTTCAACTGGTTCAAAGCACTGTACCCAAATTGTTGAATTGAGTCCCCACATTGTCCCATATGAACCTGCAAGTCATTTAAAAACTGCAGCTAAGGCCCTTCTCTGGCTTCTCTAGCCATCTGTTACCATGAAGAGGGTCTTTTCCTTTGTGGCATCCTGGCTTTGGAACTCCCAGTCTAGGGAAGTTCACCTGGTGCTCTCAATAATATACTTAAGGCATCTCGTTATGACTGTCCTAATTTCCTCTCCTGGGCTCTTAACTAACCTTTTATATTAGTTTTTAATTAACACCACTGTTTTAGACCCTTTTTGAGCTCTTGGTTTTATTTTATGCTGCTTTTTAAATCTTAGTTTTAGTATCTTTGTTGTTATGCACTGTTTTATAATTGTATTGTAAGCCACTTTGAGATTTCTATGAATGGAAAGGTGCACTGAAATTCTCTACATACATTTAAAAAAACCTGGGTTATAACTCAAGCCAACAGATTTTGCCTGTCACTGTGTGCAAGTCTTCCATTCTTTTATTCTTTTCATAAAAATTGCTAATAAACTCTGCTTCTGAATACAATAGGAATCTGCAGTAAAGCTCTTAGCACCAATGTGTCTCATGCACTTGTGTTTGCTTTAGGAACCCAGTCCAAGTGCCAACACAGCAGTTGACGTTGGAATCACTCCAGCTTTCTCAGGGGGTGAATGCGTAGAATTCTCTATTACCCTTTATGCTCAAGACAGAATGAGCCAGCCTTTCCCCAGTTCCAAGGCATAGGTCCTGTGCCATGTTTGTAGCGGCACAAATGCATCTGACCATGGTGCTAGGTAATCGAACAATGCTTTGCCTAGTCATGATTGCCATTGCATATTATCTCTCCTGTGGGAGGCAGAAGTAGAAGACAATTAGTGTTGGAGCTGACAGGATTATTAGATGAGGCAGGTACTTTACCTCACCCTGATACTTTTTAAGTCATAACCCCCCCCCGCCTCCATCCTTGGGAGATATTGGTTACCCTAGTGACAAGGTCTGGTACCATTTTTCTTATAACAGCAAATTTAAAAAAATTATGTAAGAATGTATGTAAGATGAATCTTTTTTTCCGTAAGAACTTTCAATACAGCTTTTAAAATATGCATTTGTTTGTCTTCCTAAGGTTCAGCAGAGCTGTGCACCTCAAAAATGGTTTAATGCATTAGGGTTAATTTTTTCAACAGATATTAAACGATTTGAAATATTTCAGACTGGGAACAGGCTCGCACATAACAACAACCCAGAGTATGGGTTGTTGCGTTACCCAGAGTTTACCCATGATTTGACTGTCACATGATCGTGCAAAGCGCAGCTTGTTTTTTTAATGCCTGGGTTGTTTGATTCCCTCCTCCTTCGCCCGCTGTCTCCCTGTATTCCAAATGCCTTTGTGGCACTGTAGTACTGGCATGTAGAGCGGCTGGGCTGTTTGTTTGTTTTTTGTTTTGTTTTTTACCACTCTTTCCTGCAGCCTCTGTAACCTGGCAAAACAACCCATGAACAACCCATGGTTCTGAGTTTGCATAGAACAACAACCCATAGTTAGTGTTGTTTCTCCGTTTGAAAGACATGGGGAAGCTGTGCCAGAGTGTTTGGGGTGGGTCCAGGCACGTGTCATCTGCAGCCTGGCCCAGCTGTGCTGCCTTGCTAATCAGTGCTTGTTTAAAAAGTCCTAAACACACTTCGGATGCTGGAAGCAATTGTCATTGCAACTCGACCGTAGCCAGACACTCCTGCCAGCCCCCGGACTGCGACTCGTGCTTTCTTGACTTCGAAACACCCCTGACCACGCTTCAGCCTGCTCCTACACTACTTTGTTTTATTTTGGTTTCGTACATATCTCTTGGCTCTCAAGCTTGGACTGTGTTAATGACAACGGCTTATCTGTGGACCGGTCTGATTTATGACAGCTAAACAACACAGGGTTCACAACCCAACAACAACCCATGGGTTCCCTTCCTGGGTTGTTCATGGTTAACAACCTATAGTTACCTCATAGCTCTGTGTTTATACATAACAACAACCCAGGATTCAACAACCCTTACCCAGTCCATACCCTGGGCTGTTGTTATGTGCAAACCAGGTTGATGTGTTGCCAAATTGCGGTAGGGAGTTGCAAAGCAGTCCCAGCCTCAACTCTTTTTTAAAAAACGGGGGGGGGGGGTTGCCTTCTTCGTGGCCCTAAGAAGACACGCCTGGCTACGCTCAGCGAGTCTAAACCAGAAGGCTTGCTGTTGGATTGAAGACTTTCCGTTTGATGGCGATGGACTGTTCAGTGCCATGACCGACGAGGCTATGGACTCCATCCAGAAGGCTAGAACCACAGCCAAAAAGGTGGGTTTGACCCAGTATCCTGCTCCTCCGGCAACAAAGCAGCAGAAGTGGTTCCAGCAACTGCCTTCATTCCCTCCTCGCCATCAAGGTGACCGTCCTTCTTGCCCTCAGCAGCCTCCACCACCGAGCCGACCTTACACCCAGCCTCGGTACCAGGGCTCCCAAAAGAGAGGGGACTATCCAGGGAAACGGTGCCTTTGACTCCCCTCTGGTCTCTCTCTCTCGACGTCCATGGCTACCACACCAATGAACCTCAACAGTCTGCCTCCACTTCCATCTCGCCGCCTCCACTTCGGCCATCGACTGAGGCCATTCCTCCCGTTGTGATTAATAACATCAGGCTCCTGGATCCTGAAGATTGTCCAGCATGGCTATAGGATTGAGTTCAACGCCCTGCCTCCCTTCTCCAACATCTGCACTACTCGGCCTTCTCCAGCTCTGCAGGAAGAGGTGGCTACCCTTATCACCATAGGGGCCATTCAGCCAATTCCAATGCACGACCTGCAGAGGGGACCGTATTCCAGATATTTTACGGTACCGAAGAAGGACAATGGGCTCCGCCTGATCCTGGACCTGCGGGAGGTCAACTTCTACATAACACCGAAGAAGTTCAGGATGACCACGCTGCAGTCTATATTGCTGCTCCTCTGCAAGGGAGACTGGTTCATGTCGGTCAACTTCAAGGAAGCCTACTTCCACGTCGGGATCCACCAGGACAGTCGGCGCTTCCTCCATTTCTCTGTAGGGACTGCAGCCTACCAGTTCCAGGAACTTCCTTTCGAACTCTCCACGGCCCCGAGAGTCTTACCAAATGTATTGCGTTGTCTGTGCCCACCTCCGTACCCAGAGCATTCAGATATTCCCATACCTGGACGACTGGCTGCTCATGGACTCCTCCAGCTTTACCCTACAAGAGGTGTTGAGAAAGACACTGACTCCTAGACAACCTGGGCCTCTACGTCAACCAGGAGAAGTCGGTTCTGCGTCCAACACAAACTATCAAGTTAATTGGGGTAGTTCTTGATTCCCGTTCTGGCAAGGCATTCCTCCCTCGAGATCGGGTGAGCACTGTCACCAAGCTAGCAACGAGACTGTGTTGGGAACGAAGGACGAAAGTACACACCATCCAGAGGCTTCCAGGTCTCATGGCATCCACGGTGTCAACAGTGGCCTTTGCACACCTTCAGATGCAGACCTCACAGAACTGGCTCATCTGCAGCATCGATCCTGAACACGATGCCCACTGTACTTACCTAAGTCTCCATCCGAAGTCCGTTGCTCGCTTCACTGGTGGTGAGTGAAATCTCACCTACAGAATGGACTGCCTTTCCTGGAACCTCTGCACACGAGAACCCTCACGACAGATGCCTCCCTCCTTGGTTGGGGAGCACACTGTCGGGGAGTGATGGTTCAAGGCCGTTGGACATGCCAGGAGAGCTCTCTCCATATAAATTACCTGGAGCTCCTAGCTATTTTCAATGCACTGCAAACACTAGAAGAGACCTCATTGGCCAGATAGTTCAAGTTGTGATGGGTAATACTATTGCGGTAGCCTATGTCAACAAACAAGGAGGGACGAGATCATCGAAACTAACGACTTTGACCCTCCACTTCTTCCACTGGGCTATTCGCAGGAATATCACTCTCTGCCATCCACATTGCAGGCAAGGACAACGTCCTGGCAGATGCCCTCAATCAGGTAGCCATCTAATCCCACGAATAGGAACTCGATCCAACAGCTTGGCAGAGGATCTTCAATCGCTGCGAAACCCCGGAAATAGACCTCTTAGCTTCCAGGTTAAATGTGGTGTGCCCCCGTTTTTGCAGCAGGGCAGGCCTGGACCAGGACTCCATGAGTGGTGCATTCCAGCACCGTTAGATGGGGGGTTTCTTCTACCTGTTTCCCCCCTTCCCACTGCTAACCAGGGTGCTTGCAAAGGTCCAAGCAGATCGCACCAGTTGCATCCTGATCGCCCTGTGGTGGCCCCATCAACCCCGGTTCACCCAGTTGCTCCACCGCTGTGACAGGGACTACATCCACTTTCCTCCGGCACAGCATGGAGGCTACGGTGACAACTCTCGATGTGGCACACAAACCTTCGACCTGCCACTCATATGTGAGGAAATGGACAGGCTTCTCTACCTTTGTCAAGTCTAAAGGCCTGGATCCATCTACCTCCTGTGACATCCCCTGCGTTCTGGAATATCTTCATGTTCTGATGCAGTGAGGCCTTAAACTTTCCTCCATCAAGGCTTAAACTTCCTCTATCAAGGTTTATCTCATTGCCTGGTTGCCGGAGGATCTCTATTCGTACAGCCATTAGTGAGACAATTTCTGAAGGGGCCACAGAATCTGATCCCTCCAACATGGTCGATCGTCCCATCTTGGAGCTTGGCGGTGGTTTTGAAGGCACTGATGGCTAAGTCTCTTGAACCTCTGGCCTCAGTGGACCTTAGCCTACTGACCAGGAAGGTTGCCTTCTTGGTGGCAATCACATCTGCCCGCTGTTCCAGCGAGATATGTGCCCTCCCGGTGGATACCCATACTTGGTTTTACACAGCGACAAAGTAGTCCTATGACCAGACATCCCCTTTCTACCAAAGGTAGTTTCGGACTTTCATCTTGGCCATGACATGGTTTACAGGCCTTTTCCCCAACCCCTGCAACTCCAATAGAGTGCACCCTTCATACTTTGGATGTCCGCCGGGTGCTGGCATTTTAAAAGGCAGGGACATAATCTTATCGCCAATCCAACCAGGTTATTCCTTTGCTATGCAGGCTGGAATAAAGGCCTCCCGGTTTCCACCCAGTGCTTTGCTAATTGGGTGGTGCAGACGATAAAGCTTGCTTACTGGACTGGAACTCGAGCCGGGGATTCGAGCTCATTCCATCAGAGGGGTCTCGTCGTTGGTTGCATTTGGCAGAGGTGTCCTGTTGCCTGACCTGTGTAAGGCTGCCATCTGGTTGACCCCTTCCACCTTCGTCCGAAACTACCAGATGGAGGTTCGGGCGCGTGCAGACTGCATGTTTAGAAGAGCAGTCTTATCGTCTTTGATGACCTGATGACACCACCCTCTTCCGGTAAGCCCCAGCTTGTTTAAATCGCCCATATGTGTGATGCACAGAGACCACGAAGAGGAAGAACAGGTTATTTCCCTGTAACTGTGGTTCTTCGAGTGATCATCTGTGCATTCACACAACCCGCCCACTGTCCCCCACTTCCGTGTCACTCTCAATTGATGGAGCTCAGTGAAGTGGTATACTGCTGGTATTGCTGTCGATTTCGATATTGATGCCGAGAATCCTGTCGGTTCCGAGGCCACAATAGGTGCTCTCAGTGAACTGAGGGAGTAGGCGGGAACCTGCCCATAGCATGTGCAGTAGGATGGGGGGGGGGTAGGGGTTCCTGCCTAAAATCCTCATCTATGGAAGCTTCCCGAAACAGTCTCTGCACAGGCACAGTGCAGTCCTGTATTGATTCAACAGCTCCCATGCTTTTATATTGTTTATTAATCACCTTAAACCATACCTAGGTACACCATGCCCAAGATGATGTACAGATAAAACAGAACTTTAGAAAATGCAAAACAGATAAAAAACTTTTAACAGGCTGAGGTGGTGTCCCAACTAGCATCTTCCTCCATCAGCTGAGCGGATTTCCCTGCCTCACTGCAGCCCACCCTCAGTTCTGCTCCAGAGGGTTGGTGGACTCTCTGGAGCAGAGGTTTTTGGGGCTGTGGGGGGCTGCGTGTCTGGAGAAGGGAAGTTCCATTGGATACGAACCCTGAATCTGAAACTAAAAAAAACCTTTTTAAAAAATTACTAAATCCAGGAGACCCACTAAAAATAACTTAAGCCAATGGATGAGTAAAAAGCACAAGCTTAAGCCAGGAGCAGGAAGCATGTTGGGAAGGAGGGGGTCTCTCTGAGCTCCCCCAGCAGGGAGTTCTAAGTAGATGCCATGTCTGAACAGGGTCTGCTGCAGACTATCTTTTGACCTAGTTCATGACATGTGAATGATGGACCTGCAGCAGTGCTTCACTTGGTCTTAAAAGCAGGAAAGTATATTGGGGAAAGGTATGGAGGATCCACAACGTTTAAAGTTTTAAACGTTAGAACTACTTTGAAGTGGGTCCCAGATGCTAATAAGCAGCCAGTATAAGAGACTGGGATCCACTCTCTTTTCCCTCCTCCACTAATATTGTGGGAGGCCACATTCTGAGCTAGACGTTATACAGTTTCCAAGTACAATTAGTAACCTAAATGAGAAGTTATTGTAGTGTGGATGACAGTCTAACTCTAATCTGCAGAGGATGCATGCAATTGGCTCATGCTGGAGCTGGTAAAAAAAGTACTCATTGCTACTGCTGCCCACCTGATACACAAGCATAAAGGGAGGTCAGGGCATCGCCAAAGCCACTTGTTCTTCACGAGAGTGGTGACCCACACGCTGGCTCAGCTTGTCTGAGCGTGGAAAGCTAAGCAGGGTCAGGCCTGTTATTACTGGATGGGAGACCCCTCCTCTAGTTTCCTGCATTGAGCAGGGGGTTGGACTTGATAGCCTTGTAGGCTCCTTCCACTCTATAATCTATGAATCTAGAAGATGACAAATTTCCTGTTAGTGGATCAGTGGAACTGTTTGTATCAAGTTAGCTGTGTAGTAATTGGGCTGGTTGAGATGAAGTAGTTACTAAATCCAATTGCTGCTATCCCTTTAGGCTGAGCAAGGTACTGTGCAATGATATGGTGCCACTGTCTCTTGACAATAGTTCCTTTCTGGAAATGGTGTTACTGTGAAACTCGGGATTTTGTTTCTGCCCCTGAGAAAGCTAGCATGGGCAGTTGTGTATGAAGAATCAGCTATCACTGAACTTGAGTGAAACCAGTCCAGAGAACTCTGAAACATGGACAAGTTTTTTTATCATGTTGGTCTTGGAGAATGGGTACAAAAGTGGAACAGTATTTTTTATGTATTTATATATTTATTTTAAACATTTATATCCCACTTTTAAAATGGTCCAGGAGCCTTCAACTCAGAAATATCACTAATATTTTCTTTTAAAAATTCAATAAAATCACAAAGACAGGATAAAAACACGTCACCATAAAGATCCAATAATCCAGCCTAACAACGGTAGAGATCAATAAAAAAAAAGCCTTATTTGCTATCTTTGTTGATGTAGGAGTTTGTACAAAAGGAATAAAGGATACCTTGGCCAATCATTATCATAGCCTCTAATAGCGAATCACATCTGGTGAGTGCCAACAGGATTGTAGCCAAAATGGGCCGATGAGAGAAACAAGAGGGTGTTATCATCATGCTTGGGAGAACTCTCAAGGTTTGCAGCTTCAGACACTTAGACCCAGAGCCCAAGCAGTTAATCATGCAAAAAAACATTAATACCAACATAATGCTTTTTCTTAGGTACAATATAGTAACATCTGATAAGTTTAGTGTTGCACATTTATATTTCCAGAAAGCAGTTGAAAGTTGTGGTTTTTTTAGAAGTCACAGTGAATTGACATGCAATTGGAGTATCTTTCAGATATTTTAGTAAACTCTCCCTATGCTAAATAAGTTAGTAACATTTTACTATGTGAAAATGTTGTCACTTTGTTTTTGCTCATACAAGGGTTTCTGTAATCAGGAAATAATCAGTATGTAAATACATTATATATAGTGTAGGCTTTTTCACACTTACTAAGCATTTTCTGCAGCAAAAAAGGTCAAGGTACACAAGTATCATTACGGATCAAAATCAGGGAAGAAGTCAGTGTTAATATGCTACACAGATAGAGTGGTGGGAAATCCAGTAAGGGTTATACTTATTATTCATATTATATATTTTGTGGCCCCTAATCCTTGGCAACAGATATGTTCCAATACGCACCATCTGCTGAACTTTAATGTGTTTTTGAACAGCACAGCATGGTAGTGAACCTATATACAAGACATATTCACGCCACATATAGTGGCAGGGGAAAGGAAGAGAAATTATGTTTCAGCTATGAATGACTTATATTTACCCAAACCGCAAAGAAATACCCAATGGCTCACAAGTGATCAAAGCCACCAGTGAATTATAGAGGTTTCTTCTCATCGGTGAGGAAAATATAGTGTGCTTCAACCTGTTTTATATTCTGTTTGTAAACATGCACATTTTTAATTCTCATTTTATTTTGGTTTACAGGTCTTTCTCTCTGCCCAGCTAGTGATTTTTCAAAGTCTCATCTGCCTCTGTGTCTCATGTTGATGCCAGACACTGAGCAGATTGGGAGGCCTTTGAACATTCCATTAGTCGGGCCCAAAGTTGGCTTTTTTCCGATTACTTGGTAGTGATGAGCATAAGGAATTTAATTTTGATTGACGTATACTGTACCCTTAAAGCAAAAGTGATCTGTCAGCAATCAAGCATCCACAGCTTCATTTTGGATCTATCATGGTGATGCCCAGTCTGTGCTGCAGCAATTAAGTTTGATTTGCAGTTTCCTCTCTGGGTGTTGGCTACTTTAGTTCACACACAGTTAGCAAGCACTGCTGTTTCCCACGAGAAATACTCAGGAAATTCATCCAGTTTTCTGTTACAGTTAAAGAGAAACTTATAAAAAGTGGGTTGCAGTTGAGGCTACGTCTGTTGCAGTAGGTTTCATATTTCCTCTATAATGTCATTAAAATCAAGTTAATAAACATTAATGAAATCTTATTTATTTATTATATTTTATACCCGCCTTTTTCCTGCAAGGAATCCCAAGGCGGCTTACATAATCCTCCTCCTTCTCTCCATTTTATCCTCACAACAACCGTGTGAGGGTAGGTTAGGCTGAGAGTCAGTGACTGGCCCAAAGTCACCCAGTGAGTTTTGCAACTTGCCTTATACCAAAGAGTATTAGAAGTGATAGACAGAATTATTTTCTGCTCCTGAGATGCTCCCATTTTAAGGAGAGGGAAAGCACTCTTCACACCAACCATTTAGCCAATGATTTTCCTCAGAAGGATGAGATATATAATAAGTAAGATGAAGTATGGCATTGCAGTGTTGGAATTTAAGATAGTGTAGGGCTAGGGCCCAGTTTCAGCGCTTCCAAAATTGCTAACAGCAAACTTGTGAGGAAGGTTAGACTGAGAAGGAAGGACTGGCCCAAGAGCCTGGCTCTCCCTAGTTCTAGTTCAAAACTCTAACCACTGCACTATGCCATTCATTGAGACTGAAACACCGGACCATCACCAGACAGTGAGCATCTTACAGCCTATCAGGCAGTGGTGGCATGAGGGTGCCATGGGCAAGATGCTCTCGCTCCCCAACCCAAACTCTTGTGCAGCACTACCCCCCATTTCACTGCCATGGCATGTGCTTCCCTCCCTACCCCAGTGCAGTGCTCTCTCTCTCTCTCTCTCTCTCTCTCTCTCTCTCTCTCTCTCTCTGCTTTTATCTTACCCCCAAACCTGATGCTCTCTCTCTCCACCCCCCACCTCAGTGCTCTCCCCCCCCTTAATTCCCCATTATCAGGGAGCAGCACCATTCTCTCCTTTAACTTTTAGAAAGTTTAGGCATGGTCCAGTGCGAAGCTGTATTTGCGCCCGGCGTGTTTATTTTTCCAGTGTGTGTCTTGGTCCACATCACTGTCTAGAGGCCATCTGGGGAAATGAAGGTGCCAAGTGTAACTGCAGCTTCCTTCACAGTGCCCCCAGCC